>OX411329.1:8752500-10002500 GCA_948150665.1 Conistra vaccinii | reverse complement strand
TATTCGCATAACTAAAGAAAAGAGAAACCCTTCATCATCATCATCATCAGCCTATTAATGTTTCCACTGCTGGGACACACAGGCCTCCTCTATGTGAGAGGCAGTGGACTGTAATTTACCACGCGGGCCCTGTGCGAGTTGGTAGATGTCACACGTGTTAACATTTTTGGTTCTAAGACATACCTTCACCGTTTTGAGAGCAGTGGTGATGAAATTATTTACACAAAGTAAAGCGCCTGCCTGGGTTCGAACCCACGACCTACAACTCGTAAGTCGGGGTCGATACCACTGGGTCACCACTGCTCCTTGAGATATATCGAAAACTGACAATTGAATCTGTGCGAACTTAAAGATTTAATCAATACATACCTATTTAGGGGTATGAGGAATAGGGTGTAAAGTTCTCTCATCCACCATAGAAAAGGGAGGATCCTCCAACCAGACGGGTATTATGTCTGGCGGGCAACTGCCCATATGTTGATTTCGGATAGTCTTATCTATGTTTTTCGCTTGGTAAACTCTAACTGCGAGATGCAGGAATTGTGTGACGTCATGTCTTTTTACTGCGTAGTTTTATGTCGCAGTGTAACCGCTACATCACTTCCCTCCGGAGACCGGAGGTCGATAGTGGGCTGAGTCTTGGATCTTGCGATGCTTCACAGTGCCAGCTGTGGTTCCAGTGAGTCGGAACCGGGTGCCGCATAGTTCACGGTGAGTCGGAAGTGTCGGAACTGTCTGCGGTGATTCCCGAGTGAGTCGGGGTGGCGCTGCGTCGTCATCCAGTGAGTCGGATGTGGTACAGCGCCGGGTTGTGGCTGAGGGTGATGGCCAGGAATGCGCGTTCGCTGCATGCTGGTGGTCAGGATACCCGTTGAAGCCATGGGTGCTGGCTGGCTGTGTGACTTGCCTTTCGAAAGCTTGCGGGAGTGATGATGATGACGTCACGCTGAAGTTGTTGCACGAAGGCTGCGTTGACGTTCATCACGTCGGGGTCACCAATTTAGGGGTATGAGGAATAGGGTGTAAAGTTCTCTCATCCACCATAGAAAAGGGAGGATCCTCCAACCAGACGGGTATTATGTCTGGCGGGCAACTGCCCATATGTTGATTTCGGATAGTCTTATCTATGTTTTTCGCTTGGTAAACTCTAACTGCGAGATGCAGGAATTGTGTGACGTCATGTCTTTTTACTGCGTAGTTTTATGTCGCGGTGTAACCGCTACACCTACATAACTCACGCCTTCTTCCCATGGAGGTAAGCAGAAACAACAGAACGCCACCTGCTACTGCCTACTATCCTTACATAAATACTCCTTTTGCTTCGTTAATGTTCATACATAATTCTGGTCATACATTCACGCCGGTTGCGAGTACTACGCACGCACCTGACCTTTCTGAAGAACGTCACCAATAATATCTGCCTTCTAAAATCAAATAATTGATGGTTAACTAAATATCTTAGTTTGTTTTTGTTCTTCAATCACGGCGGACAGGATGGCAACGGTACTTTGGTCAGAGGAAACTTACGTCACGGAAAAGGACATAAGCAATTTTGATCTCGATTGAATCTAGGGACCCCTGGTATCCCTGTAATGTTAAATTACTTTAGGAAACGCTGTTTTTCTTAGCAACTATTCTACCGACTTTTAAGTGCAGGTTCGCGTTTGGATAATACGATGAGTACACTCAGGTATTTTATAAGGATCATCCCTATTTCATTTTCACGTGAAGGCAATATTGTGTGTATTTTTCAATATTTGTAAGAAAAATTGCGTGTAGCTATGAATATTACCGTGGAGTTTCTTGCCGGTTAACCGTGGAGCTTCTTGCCGACTCTTCTCCATAGGAAACGACCAATTGGAACCGTGCGTAGCTTCTGACGTTTCATAAGTGCCCATGTAGATTTATGTGAAATAAAATATGTTGAATTTGAATTACTCTAAATAATTAACAGACCTCAGATACACCTGCAAAACAAAGTCTACCCAACATTAAAATAGTTTTAATGTGATGAAACCATGAGCCAAAGTCGGTTTATAATAAACAATGCTTGTAATATCCTATATTGATGATCATCTATTATTATAACAACTTTGTAAGTCATTTAAATTCGAGTATGAGCCGTGTCCGGTCGAATTTATATCGTAAAAAATGATTTTTTGATTGGACCTGCTGTATTGGAGTTTATAAGGAGGGAGGAAATATATAGAGATGATAATACTAGATACTTTGCAATAAATGGCAAGGGTCAACACTCGGTGGGCTCATCACTAGGGATGTGACATTGTACCTAAAAAATAGATTTTTCAATAATCGATTTTTTTTGTAGCATTAAAAATCGATGAATAAATAATCGATTTTTCTTAAGAAAATAATCGATTTTGTTATATTAATCAATTTTTTGCTAATTTGTCAATTAAGTTCAAAATAAACGCCATAAATATTATATCAATCAATAGATTTATTAATTAAAAATAAACAACAGAAATAGCAAGCTTATATAATCATCACAAATTAAAGTTTTAGCAATCAAATTATAAAAGGTTTAAATTAAAATGTTTTTCACAAAAATTAACAAAATTAAATTATTCAAATAAATAATAAAAAATATATTCAAATTTTCAAAAACTAGAAATCCGTAGGCAACGAGTTCAGGAATAGAATAACAGCTTAGGTAAGCGTTTGGTTAATATACGGCTCCTGGCCTTTGTTAATATGGCACCAGCTTTCGAGAACAATCTCTCTGCTGGAGCCGAAGAAGCCGGTACCAATAGGCGCTTACACGCCAACTGTGTGAGTTGGGGATAAGCTACCTCATAGCTTCTCCAGGATTCTAAAGCGTCTTCTTTTAATCCTATTAGAGGCGCAGCTATGTACAAGCCATCAACCAAATGTCGATAAAATAGTACAGTTCGTTGACTCCATCTAGTGAATGTTTGATTAAATAAATCTACTAAACTGTTTCAATAACACAGAAGGAATGCCATCATAGATGCACAGATGGCTTTAATGTAATAATATGGAGATAGTATTCTTCGGTAGTTCACGTTCCGGGTAATAATTGATTGAATGATTGATTATAAAAAAATCGATTATTAATCGATTATTCATAAAAATAAAATCGCGTATTAAAATCGATTTTTACTTTTATAAAATCGATTTTTAATCGATTATTTCCATAATCGATTATTTTTTCACATCCCTACTCATCACTCTGCGCTCGGCACCCGACGCGGACGGTCACGCTGCTCGCTGCGCCTGCTGTGTGTACGAGTTCCCCGATTGCGGCTCAAGTGTTCCTGAGACACCGTGCCTGCTATAGTCTTTGACTATCGTCGACCGTTAATTGTTTGTCTTTTTCAAGACACAATTAACGTCTATTTCTTTTAACGATTCTGTCGTAAAACGTCTCCCGTCGCGTTTTTTCATCCCCCTTCAGGGAAAATCCACAGTTTCGTGGTCCTCGGTTGAAACCTTACGGTGCCAACGAAGCCGAGTGGGGTGTTGACCCAACACACCCGCCGAAGCCCCTTCAGGGTAGAGGCAATTAATTGGACGGGTCCCAGTGTTCGGCCTTGGGGGATCTCCTAGTCGGCACTGGATGACAGTTTTCCTTCCCCAGCTACTCACCTAGAACGGTTGGGTGTGTCTACACCCTTCGATCTAGACTTGTAGGACCCCGTTGCACATTGAGACAGGCAACGGGCAAAAGCAAGCTCAGGGCTCACCATTAGGTACTCAACCTCCCTGTCTATACCCGACAGGGAGGGTTTTACACATCCCCGGTCTTCCCCCGGGGAGATAGGAGTAGGTTTTTTTTATTAGGCGAATCCATGTTAGTCCACTAAGATGGAGGAACTTAAACGTAAACTAGACAAACTCAACAGTGAGTTTAATACGTTGTTAGGAATTATTCTGGATCTGAATAGGTCAGATCCAGAAGTTCTTAAAAAATATGGCCCCCGATTAGTTGCACTTCAGGTAGTGCGAAAGTCCCCTCTTATCACTGACTTCAGTGACGCGCTAGATTCTTCCCTTCCGGAAGTAAATGTAGTAGATAGAGACATTCAGTCTAGTCCGCTAGAGTCTATGGACACTAGCGAACCGGCGAAAGCTTCCTCAAAGCGGCCCGTTTCCCCTTACACTCAGTCCGACCTAGACGATTTAGAAGGTAATGCTTCCGCGTCCTCCGCCTCCCGATCCGACGATGACGGGTTCACCCAAGTCGAAGGAAAAGGGAGAAAGAGGAAAAGCAAAAAGCACTCTTCCTCTCAGGCTAAAAAAGTCGTCGCGTTCGATGACTCACCGTACAGTCCGCTCCCCGCTAGTGTTAGTCCCGCCGCGAGTTGCGCTACGGTAGCTCCCCCCCCCCCACCCCCCGTCCGATCGCGTCAACCTCCGCGCAGGTTACCCCCTCCCCTCCTACCCCAGGCGTAAAGAAAGTCCCCACCCCACCTCCCGTGTTCATTCAGGACAAGGGAAAGTGGACGGACGTTTCAAAATGGTGTTGCGACCTAAAAATCGCATACACCAACGCCCGTAGTACCCAACAGGGTATCAAGGTACAGGTGCCTACGTCCACGGATTTTAGGAGCCTAACAAAACTTCTGCAAGACCGAAAGGTGTCATACCACACTTTCGCTCTCGCAGAAGACAGACAGATTCGCGTAGTTATTAAGCGTATCCCCAAGGAGATCTCAACCTCCGAACTTAAGGCCGACTTTGAGGCCCAAAACATCCCGGTAGACGAATGCCATCGTATGCACCGTGCCAAGCACGGTGACGCATACGACATGGTACTTGTAGTTTGCTCCCCGGTAGAAGGGCATCACCCTATCTTCCAAATTAAGACCCTCTGCTCTCTCACTGGTTTCATCATCGAGAAACCGTGGAAGAGCGGAGCTGTAGGGCAATGTCATCAGTGCCAACTATATGGTCACTCGCAGAGGAATTGTCACGCGAAACCCAGGTGCGTAAAGTGCTTGGGCGAGCATGGCACTTCCGACTGCACGCGTCCGAAAGACCACACAAAATGTCCCGACCCACCCAGCTGTGTCCTTTGCGGGCAAGTAGGTCACCCGGCTAACTACCGAGGCTGCCCGAAAGCCCCAAAATCGACCTCTCCCAAACTGGCGAACCGTTTCGACGCTCGCCAGAAGAGGGAAGCCCCCTCAACCTATAATTATAGTCGTATGCCTTCAGCACAGATGCCCCAACGATTGGCGCCTCAGAGGCCCTCTCCTTGGAATTACCTCCATCACCAACAGGCCTTCCCAAACCTGGCGCCACAAAAAACTCAATTCAAGGCGCAACAACCCCTCTCTCAGTCTCAGCCTCAGCCTCAGTCTCAGCCTCAGACTCAACAGTCTCAGACTCAGACTCAGTCTCAGTCTCAGGCATTACCCCCCCTGATGGACCCTCGTTCCCGCGCTCCCGCACCCCCTAGTAATGTCAGATCCGCCCCTGCTCCTCAAGCAACGCGTCCCCCAGTAGCCACTACTCCTGTAGTCGGCCTCAACTCGGTTTATAATGTGCTTAGCACTACATACTTAGCCTTCATTTCCCCCCGAGCCACTCAAATGGCCAATGAAATCTTGGCCGCCCAAGCAGCCGGTAAATTTAACTCAATTCAGGCTATCTATCAAGCGTATCCGGACATTACGCACGCTCTGACCCTCACTATGACCGCCCCCCCTCAAATCCATCATGTATAACGCCGTCATAGCTAGAATCAAACCCCGATCCCTAAAGTTAGGTTATTTTAATGCCAATGGCATCCAAGGTCAACGAGATGAGATCACGGCTTTCCTCCGTGACCATCAAATTGACATTTTATTAGTACAAGAGACCTTTCTCAAACCCTATCACCGCCCTCCGTCAATTGCAAACTATCGCATAGTTCGCAACGACAGAACGCGGTGCCATAGAGGTGGCACTCTCATATATTATAAAAAAGAGCTTTATTGCATCCCAATAGACTCTCCCCCCCTCGCGCGATTAGAAGTCACTATCTGTCGGCTAGGCATGACCGGTCATCAACCGATCACGCTTGTCTCGACATATCTCCCTCCCTACGCGGCAACCGATGGAACCGTATCTCTCGCGAATGACCTCACGATCTTATTAGGTTTGAGTAACTCTGTGATCATAGCAGGGGATCTCAACTCCAAGCACTCTGCCTGGAATAGTACCATAACCAATACTAGAGGACGACAACTGTTCGAACTCTCAAACGCTATGACCTTTGACGTCATCGCTCCGATGAACCCTACCCACTATCCGCATATAGTAGGTCAAACCCCCGACATATTAGATGTGGCGCTCCTTAAGAACGTCAACCTTAGGTTAGATTCGATAGAAGCGGTAAACGAGCTTAACTCGGACCACCGCCCAGTAGTCGTAAAATTAGCCCCCCGTATAGGTCTCCCTGACCCCGACCAACCCGCGATAACTAAAAAGGTTACAGACTGGAAGAAAGTAAGCACTCGGCTGAAATCTAACACGTCTCCCCAATTAGACTCAATTCCCGATAAGTTTGATTCGGTCGCAGACACGACGGCCGCGATCGACTCACTCACGGATCACGTACAATCTGTCCTGAGCGACTGCTCAAGGGAGGTTCCAGTGGGGGATGACCCTCGCTGGCGCCTTCCGGACGATGTACGCGATCTGCTGACTGAGAAGAACGCGGCCGTTCGTGCCTATAGCAACTTTCCCTGTGACGCTAACAAAGCCCATATGCGCTATTTACAGAGATCTGTAAAGACACGCATAGCGGAGCTGAGGGACGCGAACTGGGATAAGATGCTCAGCGAACTCGAACCAACTCATCTGGCCTTCTGGGAACTTCAGAGGAAACTCAAGTCCCAGAACACCGTTTCTATGCCCCCTTTGACCCGTCCTGACAAGTCTATCGCCTTCGATGACATAGACAAGGCCGAGTGCCTAGCAGACAGCCTCGAGGCTCAATGCTCTCCCAGCTTGCAACCAGTAGACCAAGCTCACCTCCTAGAGGTTGACGCGGAAGTCGAACGTCGAGCCTCCTTCCCTCCCGTTGAAGACCCTGATGACCCTTTGCCCCCCGTCACTCCAGAAGAGGTGAAGGACATCATTCAAGGTCTAAAAATTCGCAAAGCCCCCGGTTCAGATGGCATCACCAATAGGGTGGTCCAACTATTTCCCACTCATCTCATATTACTACTGTGCACCATCTTCAATGGCGCCCTTAGGAATAATATTTTCCCACAAGCGTGGAAAGAGGCCATAGTTATAGGTATCCCAAAGCCTGGCAAGCCAAAAACCGACCCATCTAGCTACCGTCCTATTAGTTTGCTCAAAGTCTTGGCAAAAATCTATGAGAGGCTTATTTATAAGCGCCTCAGAGACTATGCCGAGACCAAGGGCCTCATCCCCAACGAACAGTTTGGGTTTAGATCGCAGCACTCTAGCGTGCATCAGGCCCACCGGATCATTGAACACATAAACGTTGGTTTCCAACGCAGTTTGATGACCGGCGGGGTATTTTTCGATATTGCGAAAGCGTTCGACAAAGTCTGGCACAACGGCTTATTGTATAAGCTTTACAAACTCGGTGTGCCAGATCGTCTCGTGCTCATCCTACGGGACTTTTTGTCGAACCGCACCTTCCGCTATCGAATCGAAGGAGCAGTCTCCTCCCCTCGTACCATTCGCGCCGGAGTCCCTCAGGGCTCCGTGATCTCGCCTCTTATATTCACCCTTTTCACCAGCGATATCCCAAAGAGTAGAAAGGCGCAGTTGGCTCTGTTCGCAGACGATACGGCCATCTACTACAAGGGAGCAGGCACTGACTCGATCCGCCGCACTCTGCAAACCGAAGTCGACAAGCTCGGCGCTTGGTTCAGAAAGTGGCGGATCGAGGTTAACCCTGACAAGAGCCAAGCGGTTCTCTTTGTGAGAAAGCGCTCAAATTGGAAAATTCCACTCCCCCGACCAATCACTATGTTTGGCAAGCCTATCCCTTGGGAGAAGCAAGCCAAGTACTTAGGCGTGGTTCTAGACCAACATCTTTCCTTCGGTGAGCACATAAAGCAAGCTCGTTCACGAGCCGCTTTCGTTCTCGGTAGACTCCATTCGATCCTTAATAATAAGAGCAAAATGTCACTTAAGTGCAAATTGCGTACGTATACGGCGTGTATTCGCCCCATTATGACTTATGCGGGAGCCGCGTTCGCACACGCGAAACCCCATCATATCCATCGGTTGCAAATGCTCCAAAATCGATTCCTTCGTAAGGCCACCGGTGCGCCATGGTATGTTAGGAACGTTGCCCTTCATGTCGACCTTAGAATCCCCACAATCCATCAGTTTCTCAAACGCAACTCCAAGCGTTTCTTTGATAGTGCCGTCACTCACCGCAACCCTCTGGTTGTCGAGGCGGCTAGTTATGTCCCTAGTCAGTTAAGCTCGAACCGCCGCCCTAGGCAGATTCTGTTAGATCCAGACGATCCCACAACTCTCCTCCAGGAGAGCCGTAGGGAGACCAGTACAGTGAAAACACGCACAAACCGACACACTTTCCGACCTCACCGCAGAGGTCCGCGATCGCGTCCCACCCGAGTAAATGATACTCCCCCCCGACCCTTGCTCGATAACGATGCGCCAGCCCGCGTTGCTGCTGAGCCTGTAGCTTTAAATTCCCCGATTAATAATAATGATATTCTGATCCAGCCTGTCCCTCTTGCTGTCCTCCCGTCAGCGAACGCCCTAAGCCGAGGTTCGTACCCCACAGGGGGTGCCCTTAGCGAGCGTTCGCCTAGTTTGTAATTAGCTTTAGTTTATGCCCCTGGCTGGAGGCTTTAAGTTTTTAGGAGCTTAAGGCAGCCGCAGGAATGACCGGTTAAGTAGTCATGGCCTCAGAGGCCAGCTACGAGATGCCCTAGTTAAAAAAAAAAAAAAAAAAAACTCGGTGGGCTCTAGAAAAAAGGTGTTTTTGACCCATTCGTAGTATTTATTGGTGCACAAAAAATAATAAATAATTATAATAAATATTTCCTAAACTATGATTGAAAATAAGGTAAAAAAAATACAAGAAAAGGAGTAGACGACAAATTAATAGAATAGCTCTACGAGAGTATCGTACCTAACAATTGTCAATTGTAATGTCATTGTGTGTTATGTCAAGATTAGAAACAGTCAATGCGCGCTGGCTAAAATGCATAATGAATGATAGTCTTATTTAAATTATTATTCTACATATCGTCACTGGAAAGGCAAAATTACTTAACCGCCAATTTAGGCAAATGGCGGTTAAGTAATTTTGCCTTTCCAGTGACGATATAGAATAATTCTATAGTTTCTGTTAATGTATCATTTTTATGTTCTCTTTATACATTTTTTTATTACAATGTTTCGTTAGTGTTCTGTCATCTGCAAATAGTGTCATAGGATGTTTGATTGCCATTGGAAAGTCATTAATGTAAAGTGTAAAAAGCGATGGTCCTGGTATACTTTTTGTGGAAATCCGTCTATAACGTTACGTTCATCCTATAGAGAGATTTCTTCTCTTTTGGTGCGTAGATTAATTCTGATTATTTCCGTTGTTTATTTTCTGTCGTGTAGGTACGACTTTAATAGTTCAAGGACATATCCTCTTATCCCGTGAACATCAAGCTTTTTTATTAATATATTAGGGTGCATATCATAAGCAAATGGGGCATGGGTATTATGGGTCATGTGACAAATTATCGCATACACTGGAGTGTTTCTATCCATATTTGTCATAACAGTATGCAAAAAAAATAGCCATGTTAATTGTCCTGTTTTTCCTAAATCCTTTTTGTTCGTTGCAAAAAATATTATTCGCTTCTAAATACAAATCGAGTAGAGTTTTCAATTTTTTTAGAACAAAGTTTCAATTAAATCAGTCTGTATTATTCCATTAACTCGCTATTGAGCTTTTTATGAAACTGCAATGATATTATTTTTACCACAAACATGGTTCGAAAAAGAAAACTAAAAACTATTCAATAATATTTAATTTCCGAAATAAAACATCACTTTAATTCTTACAGTCACACTTCTTCCTCATCACACTCCGTAACAACATCTCTATACAATTCTAACAAACGATCGTTAGGTCATCGCCAGCAAGTGGGACGTCCCACTGACGGATGCTTACACATGTTATTGACCCTGCCCTATTGTTAACGCCATATGGCCACCGAAATTACCTCGTGCCCTCACAGGAATTAGCGAAAATCCTCCTTTAAAAATCGAAACCTCCTTTAAAACATGCCTTCCTGGTGTTGAAAGATATGCGATGTAAAATTTTCGAGTTAACGACTCAATTTTTTTGTTCTCTTCCATGTATTATTTTGAGGGTGTTTTAATTTATCTTTTCGCATATGGTTAGTGGACGTATGCAAGTTATTGTTTTATTTGAGTTTGAAAATAAAATTGGATTAAGCTAGCCAGATTAAAAAGTCGAAATAATGAAAGCTAGATTTTAATCAGCTTTTATTTTCGTGAGCAAGCTCTTAAGAATATTTGACAAAGTAATTTTCTTATAAATATTTTATTTAACACAAGCAAAAAAATAAGAAAAACATTTTTTCACGATGTTTACATGTTTACGCGTACGCATGCTCCCGGGAATCAAATAGGGAATAAATCACGTGCGACGTCTACAAAGGGGCTGAGCAATAAAAACTGTTGTCCAATTCCGAAATTCCTACAGGAAACGAGCACGAAGCCTTGTATGTTTATTAAAATGTTGCAAATAATATAATTATGTTTGTTTCCTAGATGCTTGAATATAGTAGGTCAGTAATGAATTTAAAAAAATATATACTAAACGGTTTTAATTAAAATAATTAAATTATAAAACTGGTTCTACAACTAAAATATTACAAAATGTATGGTATAATTATGTTATTGATGACCTAAGTTTGATTTTACTGCTGGTGCATGTACAATAAATTTATTAAACACCTATGTCACGACTTCATCAGTTAATACCACACCTTAACACTATTAACGTGTGAAAACACAAATTCAACCAATTCTAAAACTCGTTCTAAAACCTAGGCTACACCATATGGGTAAAATGACTTTTTTCAAACTACTTTAGTGTAATGGTTCGGAATTACGTTCAAAACAAGAGGTCAATTATCATTCGATAGACAAGGGTGGACGTGATAAAAACAGATCTCCTAACACATAATTACATAATTGTGCGCCCTCGCGCCGACGAGTAACGACGCCACACGAATATGGGTTAGCCAGAGACCAAAAAATAAAATTACATAGTGTGGCGATAGTGTGGATATGACATTATGGATTGATATTATTATTTAAAAACAAACGAAAAAAAAATCTTCATTTGTTAAGTTACAACTTTATGAAAAGAATTGCTTCAGAATCTACTACATTGTCTTCATTATTTTTCAGGAACTTTTGGCAGTGTTTAATATACTTAATAGTAAACGGCGATAGCTATAGGAATGTTAATTTATCCCAAAAAAGTTAAATAACAATAAAGTGAATGAATTACTACGACTGAGTTACCAGACAACCAGAAGAAGGTAGACAATAATGAACCAAAAGTTGTAAAAAAATGTTCCTTTCCAAACAATAATCCTCCAAGCAATTTCCTTTTTAGTATTTTAGTTATTTAAAATAAATTACGCTTGGGCAACCGTTGGAATAGATTAATAGGACAGTAAAATATTAATAAGCTATTATAATTCCTTAAGTTTAATATTATAAGATAAATATAACAGTTAAGTGTCAAAAGTAGAATTAATAGCTTTACGAAATCACTTTGCCACACCTGAGTCGCACTTTTTTTTTCAAAGTCACGGACTACAAAAGTATTGACAAATAGGCCTATAAATCATTTTTATTGCTTGGATTGTGTAAAGATTACACTATATTATTAGAGTAATAGAGTCAATATTTGTTTAATAGACTGAAAAGCATTTTAAACAGTTTTTTTACCAAACCATCATATTTTCATATATTAAGTTAAACTTGTTACTTACGTATATTAACATAAATCAATGACTAAACTATACAAAAAACATATTTTACAATTTTTTTACATAAATAATTTTATAATAGTATAACAGTCGTATCCACACTATTCCCGCAACGATCCGTGAAGATAGAACAGAAAGGGCCGAAAACAAGTTTTAATAAGAACGTGGAAGTAAAATATTTTCTGTACCGGAATCGTTAATAACTGTAAGTTGCGGTCGAAGTCAGCCGGGCCGAACTGACAATTCCCTTTTAATTTGAAAGCCTGCGCAGGATTGGGGCTAACAAGACGCCGCCTAATTATAGCTTAGCTAAAGAACAAACAAGATCCAAAGGCGCTTTAGAATTGTTATAACGCCATATGTTATGAGATAATTCGCGTGATTATTGACGTGCCTCTGCGATCAAATAACGTGAATTTATAAGTTTTACAATAAAACTTGACAACATAAATACGTATTGTTTTATTATTATCGATCAAATTCGTTAATATTGAAAGTCGTGGTAAATACAAAGACTAAATTGAAAATTTACAAGACGCAAATCAAATAGGTATTGGTTCAGAAATATAATTTCTTGGTAATCAAGATCCGTATTGAATTTAAATTGAGGAAAGCTGTAATAACGTGTATTAGATACAGCAAAAGTTTGCTAACAAACCGCTCGTCTGAAACTAATGATTTGCTGAACTAATAATCTCTTCGACAAACAAGTCAACATAAACAGACATTGTTAGCAGTACCCTCCGGTTAATAGGCTAGCCGATGTTGCTAGCCTTATTTTATGTTTGACAAACTTCCTAGGTACTTATGATAAAACACGCAAAGGGATTCCAATTAGACTAAGATTGTTGTCATGTTATTAAGCTATTGCATAGCTTCTATCGCGGGCCTTGAGCGTGGAGACCTAATCCAGAAATTTCGTAACGAAAATACTACCTAAGAAAAGAGTGTTTTGTATTGAAAATTATGTTTAACTGCTTGACAACAAAGTTCAAATTTACTTTAACGAATGATACGAGAGTGTTGTATTGAAAATTATGTTTAACTGCTTGACAACAAAGTTCAAATTTACTTAAACGAATGATACGAGAGTGTTGTATTGAAAATTATGTTTAACTGTTTGACAACAAAGTTTAAATTTACTTAGACGAATGATACGAGAGTGTTGTATTGAAAATTATGTTTATCTGTTTGACAATAAAGTTCAAATTTACTTAGACGAATGATCCTTGACTATTAATAGTTAAATTAAAACCTTTTTATTAGTTTGATGTTCCCGGCCATTACGTTGTGTCAAGTTTTAAAAACTATAAATGTGAATAACAGTTCCTGTCAATGTCACATTGCTATTTTCTTGTATTCGGGTTAATATTTTACAATTGCGTAAGTTGATAATAAATGCTATGCAATAGCTTCGCCGGGGCAGTCCCCGAGTGCCACACGTCTTTTTTGTTTTACATCTGCTGTTGTTAGAAGACTTCCTTCCAAATATTCGGGGTTGCAGTTCGCTGATTGGGTACATGGAAAAGATGGTCGTCCAAATGCGACGGTATATTTTTCCTTAGATCTAGTTACTTAGATATTGTTTTCAAAGAGATAGAGGATGACGTGATGAAAAAATACAAAATAATTATTCACCTAATAGGCACTTTAAGTATAGGTATCTTGGCTTGGGCAAGCATAACAGCTGACATAATAGTGTAAATTCCCAAAGGAACAATATATAGCAAACGATACATACCACCACACAAACCGATACTGAACTAAACACAGAATAAATTAAACCAACCGCCA
Source organism: Conistra vaccinii (assembly GCA_948150665.1). Classification (NCBI taxonomy): domain Eukaryota; kingdom Metazoa; phylum Arthropoda; class Insecta; order Lepidoptera; family Noctuidae; genus Conistra; species Conistra vaccinii. Next base: position 9,988,686 of record OX411329.1, on the reverse strand, counting down.
TACCACAATAAACTGTGTACTAAGATTCTGAATTCATTACTAAGTTTCAAACTAAAATTACCCTCGTCTCTATTGGTGATAGTTAGTTCACGATCTATCCTTGTGTTATGCATATTAATAAGCTTAGGATGTTATTAAGGAGATGTGTTACAGTATCCTTGGTTGGTCTTCGACGTCGGTCCTTCTAGGAACGACGCAAGCATCATGAATTAGTCTGTTTGATATAGGTAATGACAGGGAGAGCTTCTAAGGTCCTGTATATTAATTATAGCTTTGGTGAATTTGAAATTGATGTGTGGTATGTATTGTTGCTATAGAATATAGTTTTGCTTTGATATTGTGTGGTATGGTGTGTATACTGTAGCTGGCATTATTGTAATCTTGACTGAGATTACTAAAGTGTTTTCTGTGAACTCCTCATAATTTAACTGTCTTCATATACTGCATTTCAATGGTCTGCCCATCTCTTATAACTTATTAAGTAACGGCCTATGTTTTCTTAGATCGTGAATGAGATACTCTGGCAACATTTCAAAGCAATATTTCACCTAGATTTCGCATTCATGTTGAGCCTGATTTACAAAATTACTCTATCTTCCGCAGCATAATCAACTTTGACTTCTAAATAAGATTATAATTTGATTAATTTTGTATTAGCAAGTTTTGGCAAACATTAAATAATTAGTTGTACTTAAGTTCGTAAAGGTCTGTAACAGACCGCCTAAAATATAAGTTAACAGACTGTTTTAATTATCTTTTCACGTCACATTTCGCCGAGTAATTGCCGGCGAGGCTCGAGTAACAAATTACAACAAACGGCTAGAACTAATATTTGTCTTATTTTAATGTTGAAGATACATCGCCGCCGCCAAGACGACAGTTCACATAAATTCTGGTGTCTTCTAGGAAATGAATAACAATTATGATAATTATCACGCCTTCACGAGGATGGTCTTTAACATGGCCATAATAATAATTAAGACCGTAAAAAGCGTTATCTTCAAAACCAGTAATGTTCAAACAAAAACACTGTCGCTGTCGAGCTCTTGATTTCGATTTACGACGTCTAACCACTGGACAAAGGCCAAATTATATTTGCCGCTTACGAACCTCAATATGGACACAATTTCTTTATAGCTGGAGTACAATTTGGGCCCCACTCGTAAAAGTAACATCAATTTGACTTTTTTGTCACAGTGTATCTCATCTGTCGTAGATAAACTATAAAATTCTCACAGCGATTACCGTATCAGAAGGAAAAAGCAGCAACGGGATACTTCCAAATTTTAATGAATTATAATTATAAACAATTACAGGTTGATTTAATGAATGGATGAAATACAGTAGAATATTTTAGAGGGAGACAAGATTATTCAAATTTTGGGACGCAAGAAAAGGAAGTGAGATAGACAACGCCTACGTAGTTTCTTTGAATGTATGATTCGGCGAGCGATAAAAATCGCCGGTCTTATTCGTCAGTGTTTTTTTAATTAGTGAGGGGTCCGACATGTGAACCGAGGTGGCGGCCATTGTATGCTGAGTAAGTACGACATTAACAAATGACTGGACGAGTAAGACATGGACATTGAGAAGGACATGGGATAAAAGAAATGACGGAAGTCCAACTCATTACTTATGTTTTATTTTAAAATCAATGTGTGCTGGGCAATGTGCATATTCCAATTTAATATGCAGAACATCTTAAAATAAATTTTAGGTTGAAGCTAGATATTGGTGTTTTACAAGTGAATGGACAGGAAGCCATTCTAGGATATAATTTAATTACTACTTCGTCAGACTGTTACAATTAAACATTAAGACTATTCATAAAAGTCGCTATCTGAAGAGCATTACTGTCGCGGCCTGCAACAGGGGCATTGCTTGGTTGCGGTCAAGACTTGTATAGTACTTTTCTCAAATAATGCGTGGAAATGTATAAATTCCAGAATCAATGACGAACAACGATCATTTTTCACGCGCCAATAAATGTTCATTTGTTTCTTGCAAGCCAAATCGAAAGAATAAAATCTTTGATAAGTTACCTCCTTGGTTGCCATGTGTCGAAATAAAAAGTTCGTTCCATGTTTTAATTACACGACAGATAACATGAGTTTTTATAATAATTTATTGGGTCAGTAAACACGACAGATCAGGATTTTTATAGTAACATTGCCGGCCGCCTACTTTCATATATTTGACCAGTACTGTTTGATTTTCGATTTACCTTGAAGAAGGTTGTCAAAATAATGCTCGAATTTCCAAGTATGCTTATGAAAATACTGTTACCGACGTACTAAAACCTGTGCTTACCCCAGAAACGAATAAACGCAACGATACATTCATTCCAGAAGAAAAAAACTAACACTTTCCTCACCATATAATCTTATAGCATGGTTATTAAACTTGAAAGTTATTAAGTAGCAAGCGATTACACCTTCATGCTAAACCCGTTTTAAGATTTACACTGTTATTTTTCTTGGTTCTTATTCATTCCGTTTCGCGTTTAGCTCGTGTGAATTATGTCAGTTAACTTTCAACTTTAGGTGCTTAGGTCTTATTAAGATCATATTAGATTGTACCATCATCACAGCCTACATAGATACAGTGAGATTTCTAGAACAACAATGAGTTATTTGATTACTTACTTTCTGAGATTGTAAAGTGTAACGCCACTAACACACCTCTGGCATCCTCCACTGACACACTCTCATCTCTCCTACTGACATCCGACTAGAGTAGCGGTACATGACGCGAGCCAGTTGAATTGAACTACTGCGGTTTCGCTATGGTTTCGCGGCGGGGGTGTGCTACCGGCGTTAGGATGGTGTGATATTTAGATATATCACACCTGTTCTCTTTCTGAATTCGATGCGATCATTGAAGGATCTCTATGATTGATATTATGCTTAATTGGCTGATGTTTACTGCAAAGTATGTAGGATGAAATATTGTAAACCTAGGTAATATAAAACATTTTGATAAGCCAGTCATACATAATTTTTATTTTTTATTTGTTTTGTTCTTCGGCATTTTTATTATAATTATATAGATAACTAATCATAGATGACAAATCAAACAAGGTCTCATTAAAATAGATGGACAAATTTTAACACAGCGTTCAGTATGACTAACCAAAGACACCCAAGCAAAAAAAAAAAACACAGATTAAAGTGATTTTATTTTGACCAAAAATAATAAATGGCGTTGGGTAACACAACTCTTGGCGTTAAGCAGAGCGTCGAAAATCCAATACGAGAAAAAAAATCGCCGCGATTTTATTACGTCCGTGCGAACGTCGGCTAAATTAGTTTTAAATGCTGTACCACATTAGCTTGTTAAACCACTGAACCGTCTTTGCGAAAGTACTTTCGATACATCATTACAGAGATAGCAATTTTCACCACGCAATAAAACATAAGTATGTACCTATAACCTAACAATTTGCATAAATTAAACAAAGGTTAACACCGTATAATTCTTTCGTCGAACGAATCAGCGAATTGTAGTTACAAAGCAAACAAAATTATTAGTAATGTTAATCGAGACATAATTGTAGACTATTTAGATCATTTTCTCCATTCAAAATTGTAGGTTTCTTGCTTCGGTTTGTGAATATTCCTCGAAACAGCAACGCTTCGCAAATGACCTGGGGAGACAGATGATCAATTGTTTACTTATATTCCTTTGTTGTGAGTCAATTATAAAAATTATTCTTTTGTAGTTAGCGTGTTAGGGTGGAAAGCGTGGTTGTTCATAATTACGTGAAGGAGGAGTTGGGTTATTTGCAGAAGTTAAGAGTTGCTCTTCTCTTAGAGTAGTGGTGGCCCAGTGGTAACGGCCCCGACTTACGAGTCATGGGTTTAGGCGCTTTACTTTGTGTTAATAATTTCATGACCACTGCTCTCAAAACGGTGAAGGAAAACATCGTGAGGAAACCGACATGTCTTAGAATAAAAAAATTGAACACGTGTGACATCTACCAACCCGCACTGGGCCCGCGTGGTAGATTACAGCCCACTCTCTCTCACAGAGAGGAGGCCTGTGTCCCAGCAGTGGGAACATTAATAGGCTGATGATGATGATGATGAGGGGTTTCTCTTTTCTTTAGTTATGCGAGTAATGTTTATTTATTGGTTTTAAAAGGGTTTTAATTACCTATGTGTAAATCTGTAAAAATGTTTAAATGTGAAAAAAAAGGCTGCATAGTATTGTGTCACTTTGCCTATGTAATAGGGAAAACAATTTCACTATACTAAATGTTACCAAAAATCTTAATGTTATCTATTTTACTTTTCTTGTAACAAAATATCATTAGAATCCAAAAAATCAATCTGCCTTTTCCCAACTATGTTGGGGTCGGCTTCCAGTGTAATCAGATGCAGCTGAATACCAGTATTTTCCATGGACTGACTCCTATCTGACCACCACACCCAGTAACTGGATAAAGCGTCATGCGCATCTCTCATTACAATTTCTAAGAAAACTTCACGATAGAATAATTACCGGTAGCTATAGCGGTGCCCGGCAAGTCACGCTAGTCTGTTCGAGCCATAATACGATACCCCTTGGTAAGACTGGTTGTCAGACTTTCAGGGTACTGGCGACCCATAACGACTGTCAAAGATCCACGAATAACAGCCAAGAGCCCGAGACCAACGGCTTAACGTGCTTTCCGAGGCACGGAGGAGTCTTGGTATGTAAAAATGGTCACCCATCCACGGACCAACCGTGACAAGCAATCGACCTGTGCGGCTGTTATTACTTAGCCACGAGCTCCTCCATAATCCAAAACTATAAAATATTATTCTTGATACAAATAAGTCAAGAAATGAGTCTGCAAAAAAAATATTTCATTGATGATTTTCTATTGCTAATTAGCTAATAAAATACACAAGATTGTTTAAAAGACAGTTCTTCTTAATTTACGAAATAGGTACCTTATTACAATTTGTTTATCAGTGATTAATCAATTTCTTAAAATCTCAATACATGTTGATCGACGTGTAGTAAATCTCGTAGCTACAAATTAACTGGATTTAATCAACTGGCTTTATCAATATTAGATAGGGAACAAAGAGGAACGTTGAAAGCCTAACAAAGCGCTGAATTGTATCCGAGACTAAGAAAGTGGTTCGACTGCGGGCGAGTAAACTACAAGCAAACCGTAACTAATGAGCAGTTTTATAATTTCTAACATGACGACATTATCGTAACCTGACACTCATACACACCCCCACCCCCGTTCTCTCTCTTACTCACACACACACACACACACACACACACACACACACACACACACACGCACGCACACACCCACACGCACAACATACATAGCGGCACTTCTCCACAATTTTGTAAAGAGCAATAATAGCCCATGGCTGAACGCTGGCCCCCAAAATACAGGTCCAGGCCTAGTTTGGGGGTTAGGATCAGATTCGTGGCAATACATTTGTGTGCTATATTATTACGACCTACTTGTTTGTAACATGTATTTTAAGTGTCAAATAAATGTTTTTATTTTTTATTTTTCCATAAAATGAACTGTAGTACGTGAACGTTTTACCGCTACCGTGGCTGGAAATTTAAAAATGTATTCATATATTTCCATACATTTTACTTCCTTGTGTTATCGAAGTTGTCCAAGATAATACTATCACGTTAGACATTATAAAAACGTACATTATCGCTCAAGAAGTGTTTTACTTTCGTAGTAAATCTGCTGCTAATTCTTACGTTCGCTGTCCAGATGATCAAAATCGCATAGGCCTATATGAGTATACAAACAGATCAAATTAGAATTCAAAGTTTTGAAAGTAGGAGTCACGTTTAGTTTGGACTACTAGAATATTGTATATCTTAATAGGCTGTCTAAATTGACTGTAAATTACCACCGGACACCATCAAGTTAGCTTGTCACACTTGTCAGAAGGGCTTGCCTTTTTTTTTTTTGGGTTGGACCTCATCAAATAACTTCTCCCGCTCTGGGCGGAGCGGAAGGGCGTGTCAGACTCTTACTGACTAAATCCCACCCGTGTTCCTTCCCTTCCCTTGTCAGAGGCCACGGGTTCTCCTTGGGACTACCCGCAACCCCGGTAGGCATCGGCCCTAGCGGACCCCGTCAGTTTTGCTGACATCTCTTTGAGACGCGCGTGGAACACGACGCGCCGTCGACCCGGGCCTGGTTCTTATCGGACGGCGAGCTGCCCATTGCTTTCCGTCCGCAAGCCCGCGCCTACGGTGGCCGGAAATCGGCTACCAATTCCCGACGCCCGGGGCGTCTCCTACGGCGGCGGAGAAATGGCTTGCCTGAGAGGCAGATTCCGTATTTTTATGAACGTTCGCATTCTAGTCTCAGACTCAATATGTCAAAAAAGCCTCCAATTTTAATAAATGTTTGTCAATATTTTGACATTGAGCGTCACGCGATAAGATTGCGACTAGATTCTGAACGTTTTTAATTATGGGAATTGGCCTGCTGGTAACAGAAGTTTGTTACAAGCGAGTGATTAAATAATACACGGATTCGTAGGTAATAAAGGACTTCAGGGAAAATAACTCGCTACTCGTCTCCAGTACGACCTCATCCTTTGCCGAGTCTAGGCGTGGAATCTAAACTCCACGTAAAGTTCAGATTATCTTCAATATTTGATATCTTCAATATTGGGAGTATAAATAACAAAATATTGTCAGATTTTGTTATCTAAGTATCGTGTTGTGTTTTTTCTTTGTAGGATAGTGCGGTGGATCTTCAATGTTTAAGATTATAATATTTTTATTTTATTTATTTAAGAAAAAACAAACAGTAGCACAATAATATACAGTCATAATATATTATCTTAAATATAACATTTTATAACAATTATGCTACGCACTACGTTTTCCACAGCTTACTATTTAAAGTTTTTGGAAACGCTAGTAACACAGATACAGTATTGTCAAATGTCTATACAACAGATATTATCCCAGAACTCATATCAGGATATTATAATTTAAAAAAGAGAAGGTAAATTATAAAAAAAAAATATAATAATAAAATGGGTGTACTTTGAATATGTTTTAAAATGGGTGTACTTTGAATCTGTTTTAACTTGAAACATCTGCTTTTTTTCATGAATTTGAATAATTCCCGAAAACGGCGACAAAGCTATTATGATTTTGTAAACTATTCGATTTTAAAAAGACGATCATACTAATATATTGATCCAATTCATCTATATCCATTCACAGGTTGACTGATAGTTGAGTTAATTGAACCACGGTACTGCTGAGCATGAGGTCCTGGGTTCGATTCCCGGGTCGGGCACAGTGTTATAGGAATTTTCCATCTGAATTTCTTAGTAGCAGCCCGGAGCCTGAATTTGAGCACGGTTTATGGCAATAGGCTCGCCCCATATTACATGGGACTTCAAAATAACTAGCGAAATGTGGATGTACTATAGGTACACCTCTGCCCAATCCTTTGGAGAATACGGGCGTGATTTGATATTGTTAATTGAACCAATAATATAAGCGTGACGCTAAAGGAAATGCCTTTCCCGTCAAGCTATATTGCTTCAGTGGCTGTGCCTATTAGTCGAAACAATAGTTTTAGAAACTATTAGTACGAGAATATTACTTGAGTAACCTAGAACATTAATATGTATTAGCTTTATGTACTCCGCTGGTAATTACTTAAATATTATGCACTGTAGAGTTAACTAGAACAGGATTTGTAGCCAATTGAATACTACATTATCTGTACTACTAATTGAATATTAGTTGAAAAGATTTTCTTTCATGAATGTAAAATGCAATAAAATATTTACAAAATGTTTTAACACATATAGTTATTTTTTTAGGAACCTCGTAAGATTCTCGCGCAATTAATTTTCTATAGCACATTCTCCAACGTATTATTATCCCGCTATTGTGCCGAAAGTCAACACTATGAAGACTATGAATATGTCATCAAGTCCTCATAATATCCTCAATGTCAAAGGTTAATTATAACTCCTAAACTCGCTGACAGATTCTGCCACAATTTTCTTAATTACAAACCTACGTACTGCTTCATTACATGTTCAGTTCAGATTAATTAAAGTCTCTTAAGTAGTTTCCAAGTTATAACTACGAAACGGTAAGTCGTGAGCACCCACAGCCACAGTCTATTATGAGCTTTCATCTTAGGCTTGATTCAATATAAAAGAAAATATAGTCCTAGGTAAACACTACTGAATAAAGCAGGTGTATACAGAACTCTTTGATATGGATTTAAAAAAAGTCTATGGATTCAAAGCTATTGAACTAAATATCACAATAGGAAGGATATGTGACAGACTAGAGGACCAACGCACAAAAGTTTTTGAGTGTTACGACAAACATTATTTTGCTGACAACCTGTGATGTTCTCTCTCTTGATTCAAAAATGATAAGAGCGATAATCGAATGGCGAAGGGTTTCACATCAGTAATAGACTTCGCAGTCATGTGAATGACATGTTCAAAAATGTCTCCGAGATTTTTTTGACAATACCCGGTAATTGGTGGGTTGGGTACCTGGGCAATGGTTTTGTTAAACTACAATACAGCTGGTTTACAAAGGGATATATGGAACAAGAATATCAAAGTAATTTGCTCATTGAACTTCTGCTGTAATGAATATAGTGGTTTTAAATGGATTTGATTGCGTTCCTATTATGTTTTTTTTATCGCTATTTATTATATAGCTCGTAATTTCTTGAGCTTTTTAAATCCTAGAGTAAATAATAGGGGAATTGATTGGGGCATGTGCGGTAAATGTTAGTTAATACAAGGATGTAATCGGTTATTAAATGTTGGATAACATGACATGATGTATCCTTCTAATACAGGATGTGAAATTCCAAGTTTTGAGTTCTACAAAACTATGGTCTTAGGGTTAGCCAAATATTAATCTAGAAAGTCTTTAGCTTACAATAAATTTATATAGTACTTACTTATGTAAAGCAGAGATCGGTAGGTATAGGAATTATTCAGCCAACAAAATTAATAATTATATGATGAAAGCATAAATGACCGATATCACAAAAGAAATTAAGCTGAATATCCCCCAAACCTTAAAAATACCGTCTGAAAAAAGGAAGAGGAAAAATGGTGTACTGACCTGTTTTCATTTTCGGAACAGCGCGTCAGCGTCAGCGTGAACATGGAAAGAAAAAGAACTAAGTGTTAGGCAGCAATAAAAAAAGTCACAATAATAAGTAAGCAGGAAAATAATATAATAACTATCTACCTACAGTCCTGTCACGTTATTTGACCTCTGACTGCAGCAATCCAATAGCAACCATATTGTAACGACAATAAAGATCATTGTGATTTTGACAGTAAAGCTTACGTTCTGTAAAATTACTGGGATAATAAAAAAAGGGAATTTTCTAGACCAATTAAATTATTCTTTTAAATAGATGTCTGAAAGACATTATCGTGGTTTGTAGAATCGACAGTAGTAAAAGTAAAATTGTCTTGATAAGCGGTAAAGAAGCAGTAATAAACTTTTGTTAACGTCAATTATTTTAGGACTTAAAAGATGTTTTATTTTCGGGATATTGTAGAGGTTTGGACCTCATTCTCTATTTTACAATATTGTTTATGCTACAACTATTTGGTTTGCTTGAAAACGCTAAAACCCAGAAATGTAGGCAAAAAAACCCAACGACGCTCCTGATTTAGTTCAGCTATCTAACTGCGTAACACATTTTCGTAAATGATTAAGACTAATCTGTTTCATTTTGACAGTTCAACAACATTCATTGCGGTAATTACGTTGTTGAGCAGTTTTTTTTTTTCCTACTTGTGAAGCAATGGATTAGCAATCTGTTTCAAAACGGTTCTGCACGATTACGCAATTAGGGTACCTAGGTCAATTTAACCGTGGCTATTAATTGGAGAAAACAATGAAATAAAGAAAAAGTTTGTAGAAACAAAACCAACGCTGATGTACGAAGAAAGCTGGTTGAATATTAACGTATCTTTCCATCAACAATAATCTAAGCGCGAATTTATATCATCGTATAAGAGACCCCTTAACTCGGAGCGAAGCTTTTAGTTACGTCGAAATTCGCAGACCGCAACATCTGGCGTGTACCTCCTACCAGAATACTCGTAGATTGCATTTTGTCTACTTTCGCTAACGAATGTGCCAGTTTCATCCTAAAATCTACCTTCCTCAGAAAACATAAGGACGCGTTTACTTTAATAATGAATCCTGAAATTTCCGGGCACTTGCGACGTTTTTGCGACGGAAACACGTTTCAATCTGTTGTCTCCTGTTTCGGTACTATCGAGCTATTCTGTGCAGATGCGGATTGCGGGTAGAAGAGACACAAACTCGATTTCCTTGGGACCAATTTCGTGAAAATGAAAACGCAAAAATTACTATGTGATATAACATAATGGATACCTAGAAATGTTCCGGAATAGCGTTTGGGGAGTGGTTTGTTCCAAAGATATTACAGTTAGATCAAATTGTGCCTAGGTACCGTCTCATAATCTTTTGTGGGATACAAGATGGGACAGTGATGTTATTAACGTTTTCTCCTTGGTGTTTAGCTTATTTTGTGTACGAATTTTGTTTTTGTATGGTAGAATATAAAGAAAAATTAAAATGCCGATTATGACCATTTTATTTTTAATTTGTCTTTATCCCCTTCGAAAACTATTGAGAAAATTTGAATTTGAAAAAAATAAAAAAAAATTGGGCGGTGGAGGGTGGCAGATGACTGGCTGGAGTTACAGCCACACGGGTCGATCCATCAGGTTAAGCTACTCTTGCCAGGGTTGGTCCGTGGATGGGTGACCATCTTTACATACCGAGACTACTCCGTACCTCGGAAAGCTCGTTGTTAAGCCGTTCTTCCCAGCTGTTATTCGTGGGTCTTTGACAGTCGTTACGAGTCGTCGGAAGCCCGAAAGTCACAACCAGTCTTACCAAGAGGTATCGTATTACCCAGTTACTGGGTTGTGGAAGTCAGATAGGCAGCTGAATAGCTGCATCCGGTTAGACTTCAAGCCGACCCCAACATACATAGTTGGGAAAAGGCTAGGCAGATAGGAGGGTGGCAGATGAAACCCAGCAGCAAAAAGGTACCTATAAGTAGAGTGTTCCTAAGATACATTATATTCTTCTACGGAAAAACATACAAAATCTTCGTATACACAAGCTATAGCTATAGCAAGAACTATAGAAAAGATGCAACTGATAAAAGTAAGAAATACAATCTTTTCCAACTTACATTGCCTAAGTAAAATAAACACAGGTTTTCATATTACCCCACTATAATAGTATTCTTTGTGTTCTTATAATGTTCGTAGAAGGTAGTTATATTAAACAAAGTTAGCGTAAAAGGATTGTGCGGTGGCGCTAAGAGATCGAATAAAGAAAGTTTTATGATTTTTTTCCCTTTGTTTTCTTCATTCCTTTCTTCTCATTTGCAGCACTTTCTGTCTACATTAAAGTAGATAATGATATCCTTTAGAGAAGCAGTTAAAGTATATATAATGCCAATAAACGGGTACTTATTATTATCAGTTGTCTTCGGAGTTAAGGCAAATTACGGATTGATACAAATCTTTGTGACATAACATAACATAGAATACATAATCAGCCTATTAATGTTCCCACTGCTGGGACACAGGCCTCCTCTCTGCGAGAGGGAGTGGGCGCGGGTCCGGTGCGGGTTGGTAGATGTCACAAGCCTTCGAATTTTTGGTTCTAGGACCTTCACCGTTCTTGTGTTGATGTTTTCCTTCGAATCTTTGTGAAACGGTCAATAAAATGGAATTAGTTAGTTTGAATTGTATGACAAAAGAACGGTGATCACGGATATAACCACCAAACAAAGTTCTGAGTATTATAGAGTCACGCTTAGTAGCAAATTCTATTCGAATACAATGTCGAGCCGTACGATCTGTGCAAAAGCTGCACTACATCTTGTACGCATCAGAAAGATTATAATAGGAATGGAATTGGAGATAAAATTAATAAAAGAAGAAAACAATCGCCCCAGCTTATCATCAGACATTTTGAAACAATAACAATGATATCACGCCCATCAATTCGAACGGGACTATGTGATATGTATCTATGGAGCCTCGAGCATCGTTTAATAAATCAAACACATTATATATCCTATGATTGTTCCGATACGTTATTGTCTCACATCAATAACTACCTCTGTTTACACAGACCCTCTATAGGCGGTAGGTAGAATGTGGTAGAATGGTAGAATCGTATATAGATACGTCATACACTAGAGATTTTATCGGACGAATTCTATTTACAAACCCATACAAGTGTTGTAAAGTGAGTTTGAAAGGGATTTATGTCAAAATCAATTGTGGCGTTGAAGCCTTTGAAGGTATTAAAATTGCCTGTAAAGTCCAGTCTGAACTGTCAAATGGTAGGCTTATTTGCAAAACATGATTACTCGAAGCACTTTTTGTTTTGCTGAAACTTCGTTATTTTCTACTAAAACTCAATTGTTACTGTCTAACAAAAGACAGTTCATAAAATCAACGATAGCTGTGAGCAGTGGAGAGTAATATGTGGCAGTGGTGGCTCAGTGGTAACGGCCCCGACTTACGAGTTGAAGGTCGCGGGTTTGAACGCAGTGTGTAAAAAATAATTTCAACACCACTGCTCTGAAAACGGTGAAGGAAAATCGTGAGGAAACCGGCATGTCCTAGAACCAAAAAATTCGAAAACATGTGACATCTACCAACCCCCACTGGACCAACGTGGTAGATTATAACCGCACTCTAGAAAAGAGGAGGCCTGTGTCCCAGTAGTGGGAACATTGTTGGCTGATTATAACGATAGCAGTATTCATTCGTCTAAAATATAGACTCTATATGGTTGCGCAGATTCTGTTCAACCCGCAAATGAACTTCGCATTTGAATACTCTACTTCTACACTCATTTGTCACGCAAACACATGACTGTCGCCCACAGTCCAAACCCTTATCAAAATCTCGGCCGAATGTCTACAATATGCAGTGGTTCTTGTATGGGTAGATACTTCAAATACATGCGCACGCTTGAAGGCACTCCAATTTCTTAGTCCTAAGCAAACATGTTCGGCGGTAGTAATTGCTCAGAATGTTTACAATCTTTTATTGTGTATCGTAGATCAAATATTGTCTTTGAATGCATCAGCTGTCTTACCTACAGCCGCGATTGTTATTTGAGACGAATTTCCAGAAGTTAATTTAGCGTTGATTTGATTTTTATTTTGTTTGCGTTAAAACTGCGAACAGATTCTTTCCTTTAGATTGCACAAGAATGAAGTTTGGATATAGAATGGGTTGCACTTTTTTTTAAATGTTTTATAAGACAAGTAGTAGTAGTTCTTTTAATTCAGATCGAAAGGGCAACATTAAAACAACATTATAGCTAAGCAAATTACCTTATAAGAAAATTTACTATTTCAAATAAAAATTCGTTACAAAATTCTTCAAAAGTTAAAAGCAAAAACACAAGGAATTCATGGAATTGTAAAGTTACGACCCAGTTTACAGAATTTATAGCGTTACAACTTAAGACACCATAAACTTGACTTGTACACACCCAGCACTACGCCCACCAACAATTGCTAAGTAGCCTTTACGAAATCTGAATAAAAAAATGGCGGTAAACCGATATGAATGAACGGCACCTACTGTCGGCTCTCAAAAGTTATAACACTACAAAGACGCTACCATGTAATTCGAGACACTAAAGGAAACTAAGGCGACAGTCGACTGGGATACTAAAAAAACACTTTCAATCGAGCGCAAAAGAAATTCAATATGGCACTGCAACGCGGATTAAATTTTGCACAATCTAAGACACGATCGGCAGCTGTTGCCAGAAATTTAGCCAACCATTGATGTGATGAGATTCAACGAAAGGGAAGATAAACTTCAACAATTCCCCTGAAATAATCGAGATAAAGTATCAACGTTGGAGTCAGAAACTTTGATGAATATTACGAGAACAATGAAGAAATCTAAACAATACATATTTAATAGTTCATCAAGATGCCATTGGGCCACATCCTTTCAAAATTAACGAGTCTCTATTTACTTTTATAGTCTACCAGACTTCGAGCATTCTTAAAATAACTACGAAATTATCAAGAGAAAATTGCCCTATAAAATTTCCATTACCGACATCCAACAACGTATGGCGATGTTCCGTGTCTATCTTAGACGCCTGACGCCATGGACACCAGGTTTTACGATAGCCATAACATCAGTTTTCAATAAAATCTCTGTGTCAAAGTCGTGCTTAAAAACAATACAGGAGTTTGTTATTACCATAATGACCATAATAAAATATAAAACGATTTTATGCACGCCATATAAATGCTTTCTATATTGTGAGATTATTGTACTTTTATATTGTTAGTTCAAATGAAATTATAGGAATAAAAAAAAAAGTCTTTTATTAAGCCGTTTCAAAATTGATTTTGGACGAGAAAGCAGGAATCTACTCGAACGTACTCGTCAGAAAATGTACACAACACATAGCATTGACGTAGTTCATTTGCCAACATTGAAGCTTTGAGACAGTAACTGTTCAAATTCTGTAGACAAATTTTAGTTTGCTTAGCTTCTGTATTTAGTAATTCGAGATTCCCGAGCCACTGAAGGGTAAACATCACAGTTTGTAAATAAAGCGAGAGACGCGGTACGACAAACAATCAACCAGCCTTGCGGACGTGTAATCGGATACAAAATGCTCCTTGGTACCACTCAAGAGCTCGCAGACTCAACACACAGTAGCTGCTCTCCAAAGGAAATTACATCGAATTACAACATTTCCCCGGTGGGACGATAAAAGTGGACATGCAATAGGAAAGTCAGGACTTTCATTCGATCGTTGAAGTACCTACAAGAGAAACAAGGTAATCCTTGAATTTTGTATGAGCTTCGACGAATGATGCGATAGGGTTTAGAAGGAAATGACTTGCTTATCTACAAAACGTCCTTGCGGCCTTTCTTGTTAATGTTGGCAATGAAATGAACGCTAAAATGGTTTTCTTAATAAAGATAAAAATGAAAAATACTTATTGTTGATCGTAAAATAATGATTAAAGACGCAAGCCTACTTTCATTTTTATGAAGCAATAAGATAAAACTATAATAATGTTGCTCGAACCGAAGGTAACGTGAGTGGAATTGAATAAAATTTACGATAATGCTATCATTACAAACCATCGGTTGGCAAATCCTTCAAATAAAATCCAAGCTTGGACGGACCGAGTAAATAGTATTAGCCTGGTCCATTGTTCTGACAACTCAGCGATTTTTGATACCTTTCAAATAAGAGATCTCAGAAATATCGTAGTCACAAAACGTTCGTTCAGTTGCCTTTTATTATTTCTTTCTGTAAAGCTCGCTCTTTACTGCAAGAGCTTTCGCGGTAACGACATTGAGTACCTATCTTTTGTCTTGAATATAAGTGCGATTTTTATTCCACAGATGAAAAATTTTCAAGTGACTACGTAAATGATTCAACAGTGTTGCGAATGTTTCTGCGCTACTTACTCCAAATCTATCTTTTCTCGGTGCTGAATATGCAATTTTATGGTTATTCGTGTGAATGGTTCGATTCGTGGCGTAATCTGAAATGATTGATGGTCTATGTGACTCTTGCAATATCGAGTGAATGACTCTTCAAAGGGCTGCCAATTTGCTGAGACATTTGTCTTTTCGTAAAGTCGGCGTTTGGATTTTTTGGATCAAGCAAAATGATTTTTTGATATATTGCGTGACTTTTTATTGACCTCGCGATGTTTAAATGCGTCACATGTTTCTCACGATATGTTTTTGTAATCTACTAAAAAGGTTACTCCTTTTGATAAATAAAAAATTCGTTCAGACTTCGGTGACATATCAGAGATCTTATCTGAACTAAACCTTCGCACAATGCTCGGTAATAATGGGCGCACAAAAAATGATCGGTATCAAAAAGCAGCTCACTAAAGGGGACAAAAATATCCACAAAACACACATACACATGGAGAGATCTGGTGACAAAAAGTTTACTTGTTTGTGTGCGTTGCTCGACCAAAGGGTTTTGGATTTATAGTTCTTTATGTACTGAATAGGACCAGCAAAAAAACGGTCGCAACATAAAACGTATTTATTTAAAATGTTTAATAACAGAGCGGCTCGTAAAACTAGCTCTATTTTTCTTGACTATTGTCAATCTGATCTTTAGATGTGATATGGTCCTAGCCTCTCGGGCACTCTCGTTAATGGGGTACCTATGAGGCCGAACCCGCATTGTATGTACACAGGAGATTTCTATACCGGCGACCCTACGTGACAAAACTTTGTCCCTCCCTACATTCAAATTTCTGAAGGAGCAATTGAAATTGGAGATGGTAAAGAGAATTAGAGCGGGGTCTTTTTCGAGCGCCCGTTTTGTTTCGTACGCGTTCAAAGCGGGGTTTCTTTTGAATCTCGATCAACCATCGAACTGGAAGTGGGGGGAAGCGTTTATTAGGATTCCCTACGGCCTACCAATCGGCCGGTGCGACATCGCGTAATCTAATAGCTTATTAATGAGGGGAAGCCTTCGATCGACCCCTATTTTTCTATCCTAGTGAAGTTTAAAATAATGGATGGCATCTCTCTCATTCGTTTTATTTATTGTCGGTTTATTACGCGTATCGCCGTCTTGTTCCTGCAGCCGTACGCATCGCGAAGTGGGAAGGTCGGTGGCGCGGGCAATGGCTCCTCCCACTAAATTTATAATACAATAAATGAGTGAAGCCGCGGCGTGGAACCGGCCGCGGAGATAACACGTAATGTGAGTTTATTGCGTAAAAACAAACGGCAAAAAACTCGTTCGTAAGAGAGATATACGGTTTCGCGTAGTACCTTTATGATCCGAGCCCGAGCTAATATACGAGCGGTAGATTCGCGCTCCATGGATTATATGAGCAATAAAGAGGATAATTTAAAATTACGTTTGCCACAATGTTGCTATTAACCATGATTGTTGAAACGTTGAGCTTAGCGCGTACGCTTTACACGATGTTACATAATATCGGTATACATAGCTTTTCTGTCCTCGCTTCCTCCGAAGTTTTCAGGTTACAAATGATTCAATTTACTTTTATCGTTCGAGGGAAAAAAGACGATAGATGAAAGAAGTTGGGAAGATGAGGTGCCTTCTGAATATTAGTAACTATGGACTAAAACTTAATTTAGGGATAGTAAATTGAATTTTCAAGCGTCTATAAAATGCGGATCGTTTTAGATTTTAGGGTTAATCTGTTCAATTTTGGATGTTATTTTTTGTAGTTTGTTAGAAAAAGCAGATAATCTTAACACGATTTAGATACGGTAGTGTTCGCTCAAAAGAAGGAAATGACTTTTGCTTTGTATCGGTAAGCGTGTAATTACGGATCAGTTTCTTGTTGTTTCGAGTTTCAAGTTTTAAACTGATTTAAATTCAATACATAAAAAGGACCACCCCTTTTCAGACTGTCACTCATTTAATTAAGTGCTTACCGCAGTGCTCATCTATTATTATAATATAATTGCTACAAAAAAGAAATGATTATAAAAACCTATCATGAAATTTGTTTTTCGAAGATTTTTTTATATGGAGACATTATCGGATAAAAACGGGCTAATGCTAAAATGCTAAATGCTATAACTACACATCGCTAAAAACATTTTCCGGTAGGTACAAGCTCTCACTTATAATACCTACCCATACCACCTACAAGTACCTACATGATCTACGAAGTATGTGCAAGTCCTTATAGTCTGTTACAAAAATATCTGCTAAAGTGTAAACAAACCCTGGTCAGGTAAAATTCTTATACATCCACTCACTAAAGGGAATTAGTACCACATTCATCTGTATTTAGAAGGTTTTTAACTTTAAATCTCACGACTTTTTCCAACATTTATTGTTTGAATAACATTATTACATTGTAATTGAAAAATCTTCGTCGAAACTTGAGGTTGTAAAAATCTTAATTGCCAAATAATAAACATTTTTAAGGTGATTTAAAATTAGAGTTACAGATTTATGTATTCAAATAATCATATCAAAGCACTAAAATAAGTGGCATTGCAAAGTGGAATCCACAGTAGGTACCTTTTCTGATTAATTTGTTTACATTTTAATAAGATAGTTTTGGAACACACTATACACTTCGCTCTCTCATACCGCTACGAAGAATGCTAGAGCCCAATCAACATCGACACCAGGTGAATCGCCCCGCTTAGTCACGTAGTAGAACCGTGCCAGGTCTAGAGGCAACTATTGTGTACAAATTGATGACAGGTTGGTCCCTTATCTGTTACGAGACTTGTACATCTTATTTTGAGTACTGAGTTGATGTGATGTTAGAAAACTAGATGTTTTTTTACCGAGGCTACATAACACAACATCACGCCTTGTTTTGGAGAAGGGTTAGGTTGAGGTGTACTAAGTTCTACTATAAGAAAATAAGGTATGGTATTCCGGGAGTGACACATGTTTACGTTACTATCCAGTTGCCACTTTATTGCAACAAAACACGAATAAGGAAAGATTTAAGTCGCCATTCTTTAAAAAAATATATATAAAGCATTTAAATTGTCGTTTGGTTTTTCTAATCAAACGGAACAATACAATTTAAACATGTACCAAAGTAATTGTTAATTAAAACCTCATTGTTTTGTCGGATTCGCGCAGGTAATAAAGGTGGTTGGGGAGTTATTATTACTCAACACAGATGTGATGACGTAGACGTGTGTCACCCCACGTGACCACTGTGTCTCGGAATGCCATCATACCTTGTTTTCTTATACCATGCTAAGTCTCATGTCATAGGTGGCGAGCCTGTTGCCATCACAGGGCACAAATCCACAGTTCGGGTATTTACCGTAACTGTACTACAAAAAAGGAAAAGCAACATGCAACAATTTCAATACTCACTATTGATAAGCACAACCATTTAGGTAAGGTCATTGTTTATGGCTTTAATTAACACACTTCGCATATGAACTGATGAAAAAAAAAATTCACAAAGCTTAGTCGGTTTTGCCCGTAAAAAAATTAACGATAACATGATTGAACATCATCTACACGTTTATCTTTTTCACATTAATCTTGCAAGGAAAACGGTCAGAATATAAAATTTACATTGACATATTAGTCATTAACTCCTATTAATAACGAAGAGATAACATAATGTCACATATTATTTTATTTTCGGAACAACGAACGCCTAATAACCTCAAAATAACAACATTGTAAGATGACATCATGAATGCAAATCATTTTCACATAAAATTCTTAATTCGTTGACGCTTTTGGTTCATAATTTCGATAAGAATTGAATTTTATGGATATTTTATGTCCAGTTTTAATTATTTCGCTATAAAATAAAATAAAAGTTGTCAATGATGGTTCCTAAAAGGATGAGACGCACCATCATCATAATTATTGTTTTAGAATTGAAAAGAAAGTTAACGAATGTGTAGGTTGGATAGATTATATATCATTACATCAAGAGGTAGGCGCAACATGTCTCGTCCATATATTTGTCAGACACCATTTCAGAATCAAAACATCTTTGATATCGATTGCATGGGTCTTATTATTATGGGAGGAGTGTCAGAGTCGGTCAGTGGATGGGTGACCATCTTTACATACCGAGACTCCTCCGTGCGTCGAAAAGCACGTTAAGCCGTTGGTCCCGGCTGTCATAATTATGTGGATCTTTGAAAGTCGTCACCAGTCTTACCAAGGGCATCGAATTATCCAGTTACTGGGTTGTGGAGGTCAGATAGACAGCTGCATTCGGTTAGTCACAGGCACTGGTAGCCGACCCTAAGATAGTTGGGAAAAGGCTAGGCAGATTGTATGGGTATTATTATTATCAAAGCTTGTACGACATCTTCCTATCAAAAACAAGGTTGTAATACTAGTAATATATGACATGTACTTAAATAGGTAACTAATTACTAAGCCCCTTATCTCTAAGATCGAAATTCGTCGAAGCGCGTCAAGTATAACAAATTTCGAGGCGATGACTCGACGATTGCGAGTTCCTAACACTGAGTGACGTCATGAATAATATTACATAGAAATACGTTTTACCCAGCAATACCTCATACATGTGTCCACCATGCCGTAATGGACTTGTCATGTTATGGTAATAACTAACAACCTGATAACGTCGTATATCATTTTATTAGTGTATCTAAGAACCACCAAGAATGTTGGTAGGTAGGTATCTTATCCAAAATTTTTGATTAATGAATGGGTGAGCCTGTATTGGAGCAGACATATCCGTGATGTTTGAGATTACAATGAAATATATTGTGACCGTAACGCGTAAGGAGATATATATTCTTATTTCTTGTATTTTTATCAATGTTGAGACCGGTTCGATATCAGAAGTCTCGGCTACCGTGCTACAACTGTTTTGATTTCGAATTGTGAATCAAAGTAAAAATCCATGTATCGGCTGCTAATAGGTTCTGGGCACCATTATGGGAATGGGTGCAAGAACATTAATCATGAACGTAATGGTAAAGGAAAACTGTGTGGTCAGCAAAGAAATAGGCCACCGCGTTTAAATCGAGAATATCCTGAAGGCGATAGAGTTATATCAGTGATAAGGAAACATGATTATTACGTCACACTAGCCAAAAACCGCTTATTAAGAGTGCTATCTAAGACACTATACAATAGCATGGTGGAAGGAGCTGTTTTAGTAATAATTGCTTAATGGTGCCAGATTTGCTATTAAGAGATGAAACTTCTAACAGATTTTCATGTGGTATTAGTAATGTAAGACGTTCTCACTAAGATTCTTCGTTATGCAATTACAATCGCTTTTGCTCTTGATTAGGTACTCTTAGACTACTTTCCAGCAGAGTTAAACGAAGATATTTCTAAAGCTCAGCATGTTTTCAGATTCTAAACCTGTCTTTCTCCGAAGTTCCAAAATATATCTTCATATTTTGCTGTTTGGCTTAAACTAGACTCTTTCTTCACCATACTAATTCCTAAAACTGTCCTTATCTCCCGGTGTTAATGACCTGAAATATTGTCTTATCACAAAGAACTGGCAATAAATAGGTCAATTTATTGTGTTGACGACCGAAAATTATGTGTTGTCTCCATCGTTATTCGTGCCATGAACTATGTGATTATTCTGATAAAAATGGTTGGTCCCAGTACTGATAAAGGTGCTAGATCAAAATAATGTATGTGGTAGTTAGAGCAGTACTTTAGTTTTATTATGAGATAAGCTTCGCTGTAATTAATATGTGTCTTGGGACGTGGGCCGTCTAAATGTATGAGATATGTGGAAGATTTAAGGTCTGGGTTTATCTAGTGGAGAAGAAAGTTTATTAGCTTTTGTGTAGTTAGGTCATGTACGTACATCTGAATTAGCTTTAGTTTTGTATTCAAATACATTTGAATTCCCTGAAAACCTAGGTACAGCTGATGACTGATTATGCAAACATGACATCGATGACAGAAAGTCCTATATAAGGGAAGTGAGTATTGCTTTTGTAGTACTAAGTACTGAGAATAACCAAACGGAAAACCACAACAGTTTGCTTATCCTGGAAGTGGAACTAAAAAGGTCACGTTTGGTCATTTATAAGTATTCATAACACTTCCGAAACCAGACAAATTTTGCCAGAATGTCGACGATTTCGGTCTTTCAATGTAGATATTTACTAAACATGAGTAATGCCAAGTCTACTTCTACAATTTTATTTATCTTGAACACATAAGTAAACCTAAAAATACTAGTTTTACTCAATGCCTATACAAAAGCAGCAATTCCGAACCAAAGGGTAACGGTTAAATCATAAAAAATGACCAACAACCATAGGAAAAAGCTTTCTGATGCAAATATTTGGAAAAAATAAATTATTACATGTCCATAAAGTAAAAAGGAACGCACCGAAACCGTTTTGTATTCCGTTTTCGAATATCTGAACGCATAATTTTAGAATATGGAATGAAACTCTACTGAATATAAAGAGTGGGGTACCTGTTTCAATGTTTTCTAAGTGCGTACGCGTTCTGCCTTTGACAAATATGTATTGTAGACATTGTTGAATTACTGAGGAAACACAAAAGACAAAAGAGACACGTAATATGAAAGCCTTAGCTTCTTGGGCTTTTATTATACTGGCATATGAAAGAGTAAAAATTTGTGACCCGGTTGGAATATTAAATCTGGGGAAGCTTGTATTACATTGGCTGTATACAGCATGACTGTGACCAAGAAGCTGCCATATTTTTTTTACTTACTGCAATTGCAGAGATTTACTTTATATAATTTACTACAAAAATTTTGATGTTTTTAAACCAATTCTAACGTCATTATTTTTCTAAAGCTTTTTTTAGATAACTATAATTTGTATAAGTGTCAATACTCAAAAAGTCGTTAATCAAAATTATTTTATCAGTAAATGAGTACAATCACCCTCTCGTTAGTGACTTACTCATGCATGCATGCCTATATTTGAATATATCCATAATAACGTTTGGCGAGCTATATTTTCTCAATATTTTCGCTTTGGTAACATGTCTAAATAAATGATATTTACTGCTCAATAAATCACAAACATAACCGAAACCCGTTTATTGGCTGATTTAGTATTTCGAACTAATAATGTTCCAATACAAAGACGTAGATAGACTATTCAATAATTATTAATTAACGAATTTTAGTATTGAACATGAAAAATTTATGAAATTTCTTATTTTTTGTTCGCTCATCGATGCTCAAAACTGAATAGAATGCAATGCTGAAAAGCATGGAAATATATGCGATAAATTCTTGGAAAACGTCCAATTAATACTCAGAAAATTAAATTCAGATATTACAACTGAATACGTTCCAGTAATTATTACCCATTGTTGTCATTTCAAGCCTATTCAAACTCATGGAGATAATCAAACCTATTTTTAATAAAGACAACAGGGACTGATCCGTCACCCACAAAATAAAATAAGAAGCTTACACAAAGTATCAAAAACTAGGTTACATTACAGTTCTATTTTGGAAACTTCGCTTTTACCAAAGATGCTCAACAGACGCACGTTCAGAATTTTATAAGCGTGGCAGGAAAGATATGGTACAGAATAGACAATTGACAAGGGTAGAGGAGACATAAAGAAACTTTGATGTGAGCTATTGAAGTACAAGAAAATTCGCGACTCGTGATCGGAATTTTGCTTAGTTTGATTTGCGACTGATATCTTTTGAAGATACTCCTCAGGGAATTTATTCAGGCTAGTAGAATTTCGTATCGAAAATTAGTTTTGATGAACTAGACGGTGAGAACAAAGAAAATGCTGTAATGGAAAAGTTTTAAAAGCAATTTCTAAGTTAGTAAAGATAATAATAAATTCGTAATTTCTATTTTACTTTGATAATCACTTAAATTAACATAGTGTTTGAAGATCTGCTTTCCATTTCATTCAGTAAATATCGCACATTTTTTGGGTTCCGTACCCAAACGGAACCCTATTTCTAAGCCACGCGGTCCCTCCGTCTGTCTGTCTGTTAGCGGGCTGTATCACATAAACCGTAATAGGTAGACGGTTGAAATTTTCACAGATTGTGTATTTCCATTGCCGCTATAACAAAAAATAATAAAAATTAAATAAAGTTAAAAAATTAAAGGGCCCCCAAAAAATAAACTTTTGATTTTGAAAACAAAAATGCTTACCCTGGCATGGGGGTGTCATTTTCTAGACCTCATCGAGTAGACAATTATAGATTTTTTTTATCTTTAAAAATGTAGAAATAGGGTGCCGTAAAAATGAAGAAATAGGGGCCGTAGATTTTCTGCAACTGCAAAAATTACTTTGTAATTCATAGTATCAATATGAAATACAAAGTAGCAATCTTAGCGGTTTTTTAAATTTAAGATGAAAAATAATAATATTCTTCGTATTTTCATTTATTTGCTAATAAATGTTGTATGCTGGTACGGGACCCTTCGTATTCGAGTTCACTCGCACTTGACCAGTTTTTATAGGTCAGTAAATTTTATTGTCGCTTTGGATATGCCACACTCAATGAAAGCGGATTTTCGAAGTACTATTACTAAATAAAAAATACGCACGCACTCTAGCGACAATTCATACGTTTCGATAACCATAAGCTTACTCATTCATACCCCGCTCGTATCGCAAGATAAATTGCTCTGGCACACAAATAAACGCGTTCCACGAGAGAAAAAGGAACAAAAACCCTACGTAGGTATATATACGTACTATCTACGCATCTTGAAGCACAGACGCTGTAATTTATTATATTCAGTTCGCTCCGATCCATTGACTTTTGTGGCCGACCAGCGACCATCTTTTGTCACCCCGTCAAGAGTTCTAAACGGCCGTGTAATATGAATTAATAAGCACAAAGAATCATTATGATGCGTTTATTTGTCGCCACGAGAGAATTCCTCGAGAGGTTTTAGTTTAATTGTGAGATGTTCGCCGGTTGCCGCCTTTGTATGTGTCCGGAACAAATTTTGGTGTATCGCGTGCGCAAGATCACGCTTGTTGAGGCGTCTGATAGCAAAGAGTATGGGGCGATGAGTATAGACAGTATCTTCAACTCAAATAAATATTTCATCGTCTCTGAAAGTTATTGATGATAAAAGAAGAAAAGTCTTCAAAGAAGTGGTATTTCATTACACATTAAGGTGCACCTAAATTATAATTTTTTCGTCAACAAATGTGCTGCACACTATTTACTACTACTACTTTGGTGGAATAGCATCTTTCGAGTCTATAAATACTGTTCACAAAAGCAAAACCTGGAAATGGTGTCAGTTTAAATCAAAACGACCGCTATTTTTCTCGGTGTGAAAATGTGTCATTTCGAATAGTTGTCAATATGTGGTCATATGCTGGGCATTAGGGGAAGGTGGGGCAAAATGGGGTACTTAAGACAAAAAAAAAACATGTACCTATACAAAATAAACAAGTACTTGTTATTATTCATTATTTAAAATTATAAAATTATCCCCTTCATAAAACATTCAACCGAAACAGATACCGACCCAATTGGCAAAACTAATATAAACTTGTTTCCAGTATAAAACCTTTTCGGGAAGTTTTGCTTACAGTTTTCCAGTTTCAAACTCAATTAACGTGTTTTGCCTCTCTGAGGACTTAGGTAGAAAATTGGCACCTGCTAGACACGTAGAGTTGTCGAATCTAACGATAATGACTTGGACAGGGAGATGAAAGGGTCGCCGAAGATCGGCAGTGACCGAACAGATGTAAGTAATGAACGGAGGTTATCGAACTAGCCCGAATGAGCCCGAAGTCGGGGAAGTATGGGTATTTGTTTTAAATTATTGTATTGATAGCAATGGTCATGAGTATTGCGATATGTTACGTTCTATCTGTACATAATTTAAAATTACAACGGATTTTAATATTTTTAATGCGGTTTTCATCAAAGTTTCGTTTTTTTTCCTGAATGTATAATTATAATACATTAGGCATTATTTAACTTAAATATAGCGCAGAAATCTCGATGCTTTGATAGGTAGCCATACTAGCCATTTTGTACCCGTGCGAAGCAGGGGCGGATCGCTACTTATGTTATAAAAATGATTAAAATTTATTTAATTTTTCTACCAAAATCGGAAGGATTGTGTTGAAATTCGTCATTCTTTGCAATACATGGCTATACTAAATTGAGGAGTGTTTAAAAAAACCATCGTTTTCATCATCGATGACACAAGAGGCTAATAAACTAACATTTTATGGTGCTATAAATGGAAACCGGTAATTTACTAATATACAAGAATCATGCGCATCAACGTGGGCGTCTATTATCTTTGTTAATTTCACAATGTGATGGTAGTTTTTATAAAAAGTTTGCCATTTATAATATACAAATCAATATTCTAACGATAAAAAAAAAAATTGTCAACGTGAGAAAGCCTTCGTAAGGGGAATCATTGCCAGCATTGTAAATAAAACTACCGCCGCACATGTATAAACGGTCATTCTAACTCTATAAAATTGAATTATAAACAGTATTAATAACCATGCAGACGTGTAAAGAGTTCGTCATTTCAGTCAAGCAACTTGAAGCTAAATCATTCTGCGTAGCCTTTTGCCAACTATGTTGGGATCGGCTTCCAGTTTAACCGGATGCAGGTATTTTACATGGGCCGACAGCCTATCTGACCTCCACAACCCAGTAACTGGGTAATACAATATTCCTTGGTAAGACCGGTGTCAGACTTTCGGGCTTCTGACGACCCGTAACGACTATCAAAGATCCACGAATGACAGCCGGGACCAACGGCCATGGGGGTCTCGATACGTAATGGTTGGTCACCCATCCACGGACCAACCCCGGTAAGAGTGCGGCTGTTATTACTTACCCACGAGCTCTTCCAGCCAAGCAAATTAATAATCCTTGGTTTAACTTGCCGTCAAGCAAGTTAAAGCAACGATTACTTATTAATTTTGAGAAGCTTTGATATAAGTATTCAAGTAATTTATTGGTAACCATAAAACGATTCTAATACTTAACCAGTCCAGTTTAAGCACAAGTCAGTTTACTAGCACAAATCACCACCTTATGTTCAAGCAATGACAAGATTTACGCCAAGCACATTAACGTTGACGGCACAGTCGTAACTGATTTCAGTGCTAAACTAAAATAGTAACAATTTATAAATAGGAACTAAAAGTTTAACCTCAGTACTTTAATGGCCAGTTTCATTATTCTTAGTTGTAATGTCTTCATTAGAAAACCGTCATTATGACGTCATTCTACTGCTCTGTACGAAGACTGTTTCGAAGACTGCAAATTAGTGTCATTGAATTTTTACCCTGTTGCAGGGAAATAAATAGCTTTTATTATTTCGTACTATACTGAAATAGAAATAGCATCACATAAATTGATAAAAAAGAAGAAAAATAAAACCTGTCAAGTGCGAGTCGGACTCGCACACGAAGGGTTCCATACCATGTCGTAGGTACAAGATTTAACACTATGAATTTTTGTAATAAGTACTTTCGTAAAGGTAACAACAGAGGCGCTATAAAAAAACAAAGATTTGTAAAGAAATTGTCTAATTTTAATGAAAAAATGTTGTTGTGTTAAAATATAGGTATAGGAGTATATTTCATTTATTTTAAGAGAAAAATATTAAGTTAACTTTATCCAGTAACATGCATTAACTAAAGTCAAAGTTATTTATTTGCTACTAACATAGTATTAGTAGGTATAAATAGGTATATATGATATGTAAGCAGGTAGATATGTAGGGTAGGTAGGGTAGGTTAGGTACCTACCTACCCTGGTAAGAAGGGTAGGGTAGGTAGGTAGGTAGGTTAGGTAATTAGGTAGAAATAGGTAATTAGGAAAGGTAGATGCGCCGTAGATAAGTACTTAGTGCGAAGCCAGGCCGGGTAAAGCTAGTTACTTATAAATAAAAGGATTTCTCTTGCTACATCAGACTATATTGTACAAAATAGAATGTAAGTAGTACGCCAAATTTTAATTATAACTGTGCGTTTGCACTGGCGAAACATTCACAACAAAACATGTTGGAATCTCTATTTTCTGTCAATTTTTCATACAATGTTTGACAGGAACTAGAGATTTCAACATATATTGTCGTGGGTTTCGCCAGTGCAAACGCACGGGTCAATACAGGTATTTATTTACGTTATTTTTGATAGTCATACAGAAATCTATTATTTCTTACTTATTATTTTTACACATCCCATCGGACTATGAGAGTGAGGGAAGAGAGAGTGCACTCGTGTCTGCGCACACACTTGTGCACTATAATATCTTCCGTTGAGATTGGCCGCCGTGACCGAATATTTTTACACCAATAATTTTTCTCAATATGAAATTGTATTCACAACGGTTTAAGGTAACTGAATAGTACACTGTATGTGCCAGCATTCATTTCAATGTTACTGAATATATTGTTTATTGGAGTGTAGTTTTAACATGAGGTACACACATCAACACCGTCTAGGGATACTTTGAAAAAAGTCGATAAAGTTCTTAAACTCAAAAAATACTGGCCGGTTTTAAAATCTTGTGAAGAAAGTTTATTTTGTAGACCTTTCTGGATGATCGAAAGTTAAATGATCGAAATAGTATATGCTGCCATGATAGTAGGTACTTACTAATTCCATGTCATTACTCCGACTATTAAATAGTTATCTGTGGAATTTATATCGCATAATATTAGCATGAAATACAAAATTATTACTTTAAGTTGCAGAAAATCGCCCATATTATATAAAATACGTTATGAATCGGCGTTTTTAGTATTTGTTGATTATAAACAGTATATGTTACATGATACACACAAGTTTCAAATTCCTAATTTGTTTAGTTGTTGAGATAGAGCTCGTACAAAAATGGTCTAAAACAGACAACTTCTACGGCCCCCTAATTCATCATTTTTGAAGATAAAAACAAATAAAAATTATATTTATTCTCTACTCGATGAGCTCTAGAAAATGATACCCCACATGCCAGGGTCAGATAATTTTTTTTTCAAAATTTAATTTTATTGTATGGCGACCCCCCTTTAATTTTTAATATTATTATTTGTTGCTCTTGCGGCAATAGAAATGCTCAATCTGTGAAATTTTCAACTGCCTACTTATTACGGTTCATGAGATAGAGCTCGCTGACAGACAGACGGACAGCGGAGGCTTATGAATAGGGTTCCGTTTGTCACCCTTTGGGTACGGAACCCTAAAAAGTAAACGAACAAGCAAGAACTGAATGATGACAGCAAAACAAATAGTAACCACATTGTTGAAAAAAGTTTCGGTACTAAAAAAATCTTGTAAAGCGTCTGTTTGGATTTATTAGGAGATTAGGACGGACAATAAAAAGCTAATTTGACAGTAGCACCAGTCACATGTGTGAAGGATAAAAATAAAGTGTTGAAGGGGGATACTTAAAACCACATGTTAGAAGGTTATTTACCGTACTTTATTGTCATGTACGTCACGTCATCGCTCCAGGCGGTTATTGTATGAAACTAAATCCTGAAGATAAATATTGAAGAAAAGTGAAGGTTCTGAGGAATTTAGAAATTGATGATTACTATATGACAAATGATAGCCTAACGGACATGAAATTAATTACGATGAAGCTGCAATTGAAATGAATCCGAAAATAATGCAACAAAAGACAATGATTAATGATGGCAACGAGTTGAAAAAAACTGCTGATGGAGATAGTTTTAGATAAAAAAATCATAATCCTCCGCCGTAGTCGGGTAATAATATCGCATGTGGGTGTACTACTGGGTACTGTACTAGGTACGACTCTGCCTAACCCTGCGGGGAATACTGGCGTGATGTTATGTTATGTAATATCGCATAATTATTTAGCTTTTCACAAAGCTGAAAAATCTGGTAGTTGTTTTTATTCCACCTTGCATTATTCTACGCGTACCGCACTGAATATCGAAACTGCAAATAAAGAAAGACGTGAACTTCTACCAAAAAACAATTTTGCAGATGTTGCAACTTTCGACTTGACCCCTGACAATACGAAACTATTCTTATGTAGTATGCGTATGTATACCGGCTACGTGACAGGGCGTATATATGGTTCTATATTTGGAACACCTTACTTCGATCGCCGGAGGTCAATTCGTGCTAATCTTCGCTTACGTAAGCCTCGCATTCATTCCCGTTAAGGAAATTATGATAAAATTGTTTTAATGTTGCCTTCACGAAAATAAAAGAAATGCTTCGTCACAATTTGTGACACGCAACGTATAATAGGTTGACGCTAGTTTCTCTTTCATTTTTCAATTCTTTGGAACAAAATTTTGTCCACCTTTAAAGATGTTTTTAGAACAGACAAGAAATGCTTTGTTACGAAATGTTGCCATATTAATCAAATTTAGATAATGGTGATTGATTAAATTATTTATAAAAAACTCAGCTCGTGATTAATAGAAATAACGAAGTGTATAGAGTGCCGCGAGTTTCTTGTGGCACTCTAGTGTCACTGCCTCGGCCCGGCTAGGGTGCCGTGAGCGTTGCATTGTCACTGTCACTTGTTATTTAGGTTAGGTTAGGTTAGAACTGTGACCACACAACGCACGAGCCGAGCGAGCGTAGCGAGCGGTGCTGCGGTAGCGGCCGGCGAAGTGCCAGGGTCCGTTTAGCCACAAGAGAATGTAATGTTTTGGGAATGTGGTGTTTTACAGCGATTTAACCTCGACAATCAAACAAAATACCAAGTGACGTGATTTAGTGACAGTGACAATGACAATCCAATGCTTGCGGCACTTGAGCCGGGCCGAGGCGGTGTTACTAGGGTGCCTGTAGTGGCACTTTATCCGATAGGGATAGAGTGCCAATGGTGGCACTCTATACACTGCCTAGAAATAAAGGAAATAACAAAATTAGTTCTACAGTAAAAAGTTTACTACTGATTGCATTATAAATCGATGAGGGACCAAGTTTGTTGGAAAATAATAATCTTTCCGCAGAAGCTACAATAAAGATTATAGTTCTAATTTTGCATGAAAACTAAGTTATTTTAGAAAGAGGTCTACTAAGACTTGGCGGGTTGAATGAAATGTCATGATCTTGGCTTGAAGAGCTTAAGTTATTTTTAAACTCATTTTAATTACTCATCAATCACTAGTAAGTCGCTATAACGGCAAAAATTTGGAAGACAGGATACATTTTATTAAAAGCAAAGTAATCAATGGTATTATGTAAAGTTAGAAATAGAAAGATAAGATTCTGAGTTGAGAGAGAACGGTGTGAATTCCAAGATACAATGATTCCATGAACTCTTTAGAATGTCAGCATAGAATTTGGCTTCTATTACCAAGTTAATTCAAACAACCTTGGAATAAATTTGCGAATTACGGAGGCGTTACAATGTAGAATAATCCTACCAATAAGTAACAAAATTACAAAGTAAACAATCACGAAACGCTTTTAGACGTAATTGGAATTTATAAGAGTTAATTTTAGAACAGTATCGATCTGCCAATTAAGTTAGCATTAGTAAGTTTGGTAACCCCAACTAGTCTCGGTAGGCTGTCCCTACGGTTATGGTGGAACTGGCCGTCAAGATAAACTCACAAAATTAAATGATAAGTAAGTTCATAAATATTCTATTCATAATTTAGCCAAAATATAAGCTGATTACTGTTGTGCCTAATTAAAAGTTATGGTCTACGTGTTTGTGTATGGTCTAGAAATTAAGAATTTGCATTTAAATTAGATGATACTTGTAATAGTGGCTCGTTTTAAGTTCGTTCTGATGGGCTCCAAGTTTTAGTGTTAGGCTGTTTCCTCATTGGTTGGTGCGGTATCGTTTCGGTATTGTATGCTCGGTATACCGAAACGATACCGCACTACTTTTTTTTCCTCATTGTTCGGTAAGTAGCAGTGCGGTATATTATGCTCTGTACCGAAACGGTACCGCACTGCTTTCAATTTTTTATATTTACCAGCTTTTGCTAGCGGATTTGCCCGTGTGCATGTCGGAAAATATCCTACGGGAACATACTACCGGGATAAAAAGTATCTTAAGTACCCTGTATTCTTCCCCCCTCCCTGTATCCTGTGTGTCCTGTGTGTATGTCTATGTATAAGTGTGCGTATGTGTTTTCCTGTATGTATCCAGATATCTAATTACGCAACACATTTTCGTAAACGATTCCGATTAATTTGTTTCATTTTGACAGTTTAACAACATTCATTGCGTTATTTACGTATTATCAACATTCATTGTGTTATTTAAGTTATTATCGAACTTTTGAAGCAATGGATTAGAAATCTGTTTCAATGCGATTCAGATTCCGATTAATCGTGTATTACGTAATTAGGGTACAGGTCATGGTCAACCCGTGTGCCAAATTCGCATTTATATTATAATAAATAAGGCGCTCGGTAAGCTTTCGGTACCGAGTATACCGAGAGATGAGAAAACGCGTGACGTCAGGCGGTACCGCATCGCTCACGCGTATACCGAGCCAATCAGGAAACGCTCATTGAAATATGGCTCGGTAAGCTTTCGGTATAGAGTATACCGAGCAAGCCGATCCCGTATCGCAAAAGTACCGACCAGTTAGGAAGGGCCTTATGTGAATATTAAGGATAGAAAAATATAAAGGAAGATAATCATTTTCGGTAGCTAACAGAAGTTTTCTCACACTTATTTTTTATTAAGTACTGCTGGTACCTACCTAAAACCCCTTTTCTATCAAGCAATACGATTTATGATATAATTTTTCTCATCGCGTTACGAATTTGTTTTATTACGGCCAGTGTATCCGCGGGAATTGCCGGCAGGTAGGTACTTATTATTTTATGGACACTTGATTTTCATTAGCAGTACAAAAACAAGTTTTTAATGTACATGCCCAGTAATATTCTTATAAAACGAACAGATCTGATGAATTAACATTTATATGGAAATATAATTTTGGAATCGTGATAGTATAATTGAATGCTGATTAAGTCTATTGCTTGTTTTACGATATCAGCTTCCGTAAGACGAGAAAAACAATTTACATCATTATCGTGTTCGCTAGTAATGTCAGGCACCAATCAAAGCTTGGAGATTTACGAACGTATTCCAATCAAACTAACGAACAGAAATTTAATTTAAAAAACGTATCGTCCGAACTTGACGTTAACCAAATGAAATTTACGACACCGCTAAAACAGAGAACCCGGTATAAATTTAACTCATTTCTAATAAGAAAATTATGTAAAACGATCCTATTATAATTAATAATTCAGTTCGAAACGAGGAATACATTAACGATATCTAAACGAGTGATGACGTTTCGTTTTTTCAACAAACTAATACATTCGAGTTGGGAACTTAACAGTAATGTTGATTGGAACAACAATTAATGTATGGCCTAAATAATTTCGGGCTTAATAAAAAAGTTGAATGTTTAATCGTGAAGGTTTGAGTACAGCAACAAATGAGCTATAATATTTTAAATAAATCGTGATAGTACGTGGATGTGACAGCAAATTTATAAAATTGGTCACAAGATTAATGGGCTGCGAGTGACATAATAAAATGCTGTTTTTACTTGATGTCGATGAATTATGTATGTACTAGAATACTGAAACCGAACTACGACGTAGAAAATAGATTTATGTCGGATGTATTGTATCACTCGTATTTTCATTCATATCTCCTTGGAGACACTTCATATTTTGTTATTTTATTCACTGGTGTATCAAAGAGGTGTGTGTTTTTCAAAACCAATAAAAACGGACCTTTTTGCAATTATATCATTTGTATTTACGATTACCGTATCGTTGAAATCACGTTTCTAAGGAATTAATTTAAATCCGGGAGTGAAATGAAATAATCAAAATGAACTGTTAACGTTTCGCACACATTCAGATTTTGTATCACAAAGTTAATTCTAAGGGTGATAAACATCTGATTTACGAGTTAATTAAGGGACTCCTTTTAATGAAAACATAAATTCAAAATTTTATGTTGAACAATATTATGTACGATTCTTTTGTTTAGGGCTAAAAGGGTTCATCACATTGTTTGTGAAAAATATTGCCACAACACATTGACTTATTTTCGCTGAGCATTTACATTGAAACAAGGGTGGTGAAAAATTAAAAATATTTCTTTTATTTTACACGCTAAAAATGTCGAGAAGGAAAGTGGTTTATTACAAAAAAGTCCCGTCAAAAGCTCCCTGACGGTCGCCATCTTGAATCACCGACCGTTATGCGCGCGCGCATTTGTTTGCGTCCAGGTGTAGCGCTGACAAAACAATCGGCTCTCGAGCGAGAAAGGGGCGGAGGGGCCATTCATAAATTTTTATAAAATTCACCAAAATAAAAAGCGAAACTTATAAAAAAAGTGGAATGCTCAACCAGAGGTGGCGTCGAATCGATAGCTGGGTAATATTTCATAATATTAACTACTTAGGGATGTGAAGAATGGGTGGGGTTGTAAAAATTATAATTGATTGGGCCTATAGAATTGGCTTCTTTATTTTGATCCTCCTTCTTATAAAATTTTATAACAATATCTTTAGGTTCATGTTATTATTAAAAAACTTATGGTTTGCCAAGTGCTTAAAATAAATCACACGGTATATTTTTTTTACATTGCTATCTCATATTTTATACCAAACGTAAGTCATTTATGGAGATCATTAACATATTAAGTGTTTTGAAGGCGTTAGAATAGAGCTCAAACTTTTTCGTAAAACATTAAAAAGAATATAAATTAAGTTCCTTGTATCGTCCAAGTGTAAGAACTAGTGATGTGGAGTCCATAATTTAAAATAGAAAACCGACGAAAATGATAGTACGCAAAAAATGTGCAGCCACCTATCATAATACCGCGCCACTGGATACTTATTGTTACATGTTTTCATAAGCCTTGAGCACCGCCTTGTCGGGTCGAAGATCTTAACGCACCGTCACACTTGAAAGCAAATAATTAGGTGTATATTCTACAATTTGCCAAAGATCTCCATTGTATTCTTTGTCCTATAAGTGGATTCTGTTAGCTACAAAGGGCCAGCCGCATGACACTGCTACCTCGAAACTCTGTACGTGTGTGTATAATGTTATTATTTGGAGCCGCATCTGTCACAAAGGCCGTTGCGTCCGTAATTTTACAGTTTAATCAGCGTTAAATGCTCACAGACTTACCGCATTTCGAAAGAAGAAAAAAATATATGAAAGACTCCGCAGTCTCGGGGACCGTGCAGTAAAGAATTTGGAGTCCATAAATCATTTGGGATGTCGATGACGTTGGCAATAAAATGAATCGTCTGCAATAACTATTCATGAAGCTTAGTGGCAGCCACAAAATGTAACAAAGAATTGCATAAAAAATGTAACCAACTGGTAGATTGATGAAAACGTTGAAATAATGGACTGCTAATAAAGTTTGTAACAGAGTATCAGGCTTCAGTTAGTTTTTTACAAATAATATACATATATTTGAAATTAAAACCGCAGCACGCGTGCATGTGGCAGTTACCTAGTTCCAGCACTCACGAAACATTTCAAAGCCTTTAAAAGTGTTATAAGTAAATTCAAACAAATCGCAACATGTTAAACAGTCTTTGTGAGAAAACTGACAAATCACTATATTATACAAGACTAAATAACAAGTCTCACAATATAATAACACGAATATCATTATACGTTTCCGTATATCAAACAAACTGGATTATGGAAGGCAACGGCAATTATAATGATGGATCTAAACACTGAACTTCAAAGGATGTGGAAGATATCACGTAGCTCTTTATAGAAATAATATTACACGACAAAATGAACGTTCATTCAGTAAAATATATGTCATCTATTATGTTTCATTGTGCAGTGACCACTTAGCGTGGAGAGGAAATAATTTATTCAAAGCATACTACGTTCTATCTACTTATTGGACCCCTAGAGGCACTTGTGTCTTTGAGAAAGTGAAGCTATATTATAGTAATAGTAGAAAATAAAAGGATGCACCTAAAATAAAGTTCCAATGTGAATAATTTATCTTAGATACCGATTTGTGGTGAATGAAAATTAAAATGAATCGGTTCTCACACAACTTCATAAATTTCAATTGAGGAGAATTAATGAATATAAAGGTTGCTTCTGAAACTCATTATTTACTAGGGAATATCTTAAATACCATGTTTTTGATTACCTAAATGTAAAAAAATTGCCAGAGCTGCCTTTACGAAGCGTGGCAAACTGATTTCTTTTCATAATCCCTCATTTCCTAACACTAATAGATTTGTTATAACTTCTTTATTAGTAAGACGAATCAATTAACGGCTCACTGTGTGGTAGCCAAAATTAATTAGCCAACTTCCCTGGTACGGTTCACAAAAACAGCAGATGCGAGATCGGCGAGTATACAAGCTGCATTATTAGTTGTTCAGTAATGTTTTAGTTTTTTTGTTGTTTTGCTAACCACCCGCACCAAAACACCATCTGTGTTCGGCCACGGTTCACTGTAATGATACATACAGACAAAATGATGATACAATGTGTTGATGGATTGTATTGTAATTATGCTTTCGTGGCTAGCGAGAATATTCTATAAGGTCTCTCTCATCATCAGAGTATAGATAGATGTATGAAGAACAGGTTGTAAAGTTCTCTCATAGTCCATAGAAAAGGGAGGATCGTCCCACCAGATGGGTGTTGTGTCTGGTGGGCTACTGCCTGACGATTGATGTCGGGACGTTGTATATGTACGAGTTGCTCGGTAAACACTGTTTGCGCGATGTAGGATTTTACGTGACGACGCGTAGTTTGCATGTGGCGATGTAGATAGTACAGTCAGCTGCAGAGAAATCTCACCCCCTAGCAATGTATTTTTATATTGCTAGAGGGTGACATTTCTCTGCAGCTAACTGTACAATACAAAAGTAAAGATCCAAGTTTTTGTGCGACACAAGAGTAAGTATCACAAAAACTGGATCAGGATCAAACTTGGATCCATAAAGGCTATTTGTAGACCAGCGCGAAACAATACAATTTTTAAGAAAACTTCATGGTATAACAATAAACGGTGTCGCGTTGCGTGACAAGTCGCGTTGGTCTGCACAAAGCTTGCTGGTAAAAATGTGGAAGGTCATCTACAATATCTATAGTAGATATTCATGTCAAGAAACACCAAATTGAATACATGTAGGATATAAGAATTTGAATACTATGTAATACAATTTTTTATAATAACACTAGACGGAATAAAAACAAAAGCTCAAGCGTAACAAAAAGGAACGTCAAACGTGAAAGCAATATGTAAGTACGCCGAGTTTAACTTAATTATAACACTCTTGTCTATAGAACCCGACGTGATTGTATGACTGTATGGGAAGGGAAAGATTTATTGCGATCTTGCCGACTCGGTTAGTAAGTGTTGCCTGACTTTTTGTTTCATTCCCTCCACGCTTAATCACTGCATGATCTCGGGCTAATGTGTTTTCGGTATCGACTGTAGTTGGCTTAATAATTGCATCAAATTTATTTTCTTCTTCTTATTTGTTGCCAGCAAAAACTTTAACATCGACAAAGCTGAGGTTTAGTATATTGGATAAAATAGATGGTTTCTCTACAGTATTTTTTTAACAGTCAGTTCTATAATCATTTATCATTGAAGCACCGATTACTTACAAAATGAATGGTACTAATTAAAAGTAAGATAGCCAGAACTGGTTTCCAAAACATAATATTTATCATGGAAACTATAACAAGACGCTCCAAGTTTTTATTTAGAATCTGAACTTGTATTAACTGGGAGCAATAAATTTATTTTAATTGATTACCGTTAATTCACAAAGAAACAGATCGCCTCCAGTCTTTAATTACATTTATGATGATTACAATTCGTTTAAAACTGTTTTGCTTCGCGTGGTTATCTGGGAATGTAACTTATCTACCTGCTTTCGATAAACGGCAAAACAATTAATAACATTAAAGATAAATGAATTTTTTCTTTCAAATTGAAAACAATTTTTCAGGGAATAAAAATTGAAACTTGAACAATGCGTCGATGTAAGTAAACGTAATAATTTGGATTACTTTCGTATCGCAATACGATTTAATTGGAAACGAAACATAACACGAGAGACTTTTAAAATCCACTTGTTTCGAACGATGTGTCGGATTGTACATACAATTACTCGCAATGACTTGTGTTATAGCAAATGATAATGATACCCGTAGAGTAAAAGAACGCCCCCAGCTAGGTATTACAAAATTAGTATCAAAACGCTAACAACCTAACTATTTATATCCACAGGAAGCATAAACAATAACACGACACTTTCTAATGAGTAATAAAAATTTGTAAATAGCTGCCATAGTTCATACTAATAAAAACTCTATTCCATAAATTATGAAGCTTGACAAAATGATATTTAATGTCCCTTCATTCCATCACGTGTGAGAGTTACGTCATTACCGAAAAACTCATTTAGGGACAAAACCCCTTAAGGAATCCATCCATAATTTTAAGGACACGTTTTTTCAACACTGTTCCATCATCAATCTGTTGGTCTTGAGCACTACTTATTTCCTTGTTATTTCTTTCGTCCTGCTCTTTAGAAGCACGCAGAGGGTAACAAATAGAGAATGTATTATCTATTTTGTCTTACCCGTGACAATAATTAATGACTGGATTTAAACGCTTCCTCACGCCCGTGACATTAACATAAATAGAATGATCTTCGTTTGCTCGTTCAGCCCCTTTGATTCCAGTATTTTTAGCTTTGCAGCATCAGGTTTTGTATATTAATTTGTTGGCTGTAGATAGATCGGTGATTTCAGTACTTTGATGTTTTGCGTTATAAGGTGGCTGGTGATTGTCGGCTTATGGGCTTTACAGCGTGTTGGACAGTGTTTAATTTGTTAAGTGAGGGTTCTGTTCAGTTTAATAGCTTAAGCTCGGTTATTATCACATAATTACGTCTGCAGTTGGATCTTCTCAGTTTATTTGATCCTGATCGATCCCTGCAGTTTATGGACTGGATCTACAAACACGGTCCGCCAAATATTCACTCCAATGAACTGTGCAGTTTTCATTTGATTAGTATTTCTCTGTAGCTCAATTTCTTAAAACAGCAACTTTTTCTTTGAAACTTTTAACAAAGGGTTTTCTGATATAAAAAAAAATATGTCTTTGAATTTTATCATTTCTATCTCTGTATAACAAAGACAGCCAGATTTATTAACTGTGTCAGATATGATCGTAAAGTAAACGATTAATGGAAATAGCATTGGAAAGGAGGCTGACAAAGAAACAATAGTGTTTACGAGTTATGAACGACAAGCTGGTCTGAGTGTAAGTGAATTATAACAATCAGCTGCTCTTTTGTTAAAAGACATCTCTGTCGTATTAATTGTGTATTTTATTGGCTTTTGCAACTTTTGTTTTAATAGAAATGTCATAACCTTTTTCCCATAATTTTTAAGTACAAGGGTTTATTTGATGTTTTAGGTTTTATAATATTTTTGTAATGATACTAGGTATAACAAAGTATGATACTAAGTCGTATCATTATGAAAATATTACCTATACTCGGAGAAAATCGGAGACTCTTTAAATGCAGCTTGTGTTATTTTACATGAGTGTTAACATGAGTTTAACATTTATTTGAAATAGCACTTAAATGTTTAAATTTGGTGAAAAATATATTGGTTATCATTAGCAGAGATGCATTACAACAATGCATGATTTTTCAGTAAGTAAAATTGCTTAAATAACTATGTACTATGCAAAAGATGCAAAGTATGCAACTCCAAACAACAAATCAGATTACTAATTCGTAGACAAAACATACACTGGAATCGCCAATAAATTGCATTGTAACAAAACTATTAGTGTTCGAGAAATTGGCTTCTAATTTCTCGTGCCGAGTGCGTCGCATTGGATTTATTTAAATGAATTTATGGTGCAGCGGTAGCCATTATTGTTAAGTCAGTAATAAGCTCACTTACTTTATTGGTTTGTATCTGATAATTAGTTTTAAATGTATTGGGTTAATATTTCCCATGATATTTAAAGCTTTAGTTAAGTTCAGCGAATGAAATACTGAATATCATTGCAGAATTAAATATGGCAATTAACTTATAGCGAATTTTTGTTAATATTAACTTGTTGATTGAAGCAAATATTTATGCTGTATAATCGGAAATCTCATAACATGATTATCATTAAAATCAGTTTTACCTACTGAAAACGTTTATAGCATAGCATAATTTAGATTATGTTTGTTCCCACTGCTGGGGCACAAGCCTCCTCTCTGGGAAAGGGAATGAGCCGTAATCTACCACGCGGGCCCAGTGCGGGTTGGTAGGTGTCTTTTTGGTTCTAGGACATGCCGGTTTCGTCACGATGTTTTCCTTCACCGTTTTGAGAACAGTGGTGATGAAATAATTTACACAAAGTAAAGCGCCTGTCAGGTTTTGAATCTCCAACCTCAACTCGTCGTTCCCACTGGGCCACCACTGCTTCTAAAAAACGTTTATTTGCATTTACCACAAACCCCTTTTTATGTTTAGACGATTTTACGCAGATTTCTGAATGGATCTCCAGAATCATTATCGAACGAAAATGATTTGTAGCCAATTAAAGAGATTTGCAAAATAATAATTATAAGTTAATTAAAGTTAGCTGGGATGTTAACGTTAAACAACGGTACAGAGATAATAAAGGTATGGTAACAGTAAAATCACATGTAAAACATGCTGCTAACATTCACAGAAACACTAATTAGGGAAACTAGACATCACGGTACACAGATCTTTATCTAGGAGTTCACAATAAAACTAACAGGTCTCTCATATTTCACGAGAGACGAGATTGCACAACGATTGCCCTAACCGTTATTTTAGCATCTCTATACATACAGGGCTGCTATCGTAATACTTGCTGACTAATTAGGAAACGTAGGAACAATAAACTGTTCTAGAAATCGATGCAGTTCGCAGAAGGAAGGAGACTGATTCAAACTGCTTAACAGTTAATAGCGTAGGTCTAATTACTTGGGATGTATCAAGATTTTTGGACCATGAAATTTATAAAGCTTCATGTGTATTTGACACTATACGTGTTCGCAATTTGAAAACTGATGAAATATTCCTAAGGAATGAGTGTGAGACAAACAACCCTACATGACTGCATGGTTGGGCTAACCGCTTGGATTTACATCGTGGCTCTACGTGATTCTTGTTGATTGTGTAGATAATTTGACTGGAAACATATACATGCGTGGTTTTGAAGTAACGCCCTGGCGCCAAGTGATTGCAGTGATTTTGAAAAAAGCTTTCGTTTGTTCGAGAACTGAGACGCCTATAGAATGTGTTCGTGGTTACAATAGAACATACAATTAAACTTGAAATCACAAAACCTTTTACTAATCTAGATTTTTTTAAGGCAATTTAGGCGATATGTTATCTATCCCGATATAAAGATATCATCATAACACCAATGTCCGAAATCATGTGTTATAAGCATAATTATGATAATAATAATCACGGTACCTACTGGAATAGTCACTACTTCTACCAGAATCAAAATAATACTATGTACCTACATAGGTTATTACCTATCCTAGTAAACCAAAAAAAGGGTCGTTGAACTTCATGATTAGCTCATCTCATACAAAAAAAATCGTGGGTTGTAGATCCCTACCTACAATATAATTTGTAACATTTTTGCATTCTACTTCGTCGTGATTATCTCACGTTCTCGTGCTGTTCACACGTCAGGTCCGAGTAACAGCTACATGTTTTTTGTTTTTTAAACTAAAATACTGTGTAAGGCTGTTTTCACGCTTCTGAGTTTATTTTAGTTAGTTGTTATAATTTATTTTATTGTTAAAAATTATATTTTACTTAACTCTTTCAGCTTAGCTCTTAACACTAACCAGTATCGTTAAAAACTAGAACTTTTCACGAAAATCATATAGACTAAATTGCTTATTTGCGAATTTGATCCTTAATAGTACTAGAAATTGTCCGACTAATAAAGTGTCAGGAACGCATTCTCTCAACGGCCGAACTGTGAGTAAGTATGTAATACATAATATTATGTAACATAGATGCAAAATGTTTATTTTTCACTTGGTAAAATTATTGTATACTAAACTTATTTAAATAACATAAAACAATCACCAATGCAGCTGCTGTTACTAAAAACTGTATTTAATACACATTCTTAAATTAATTACGAAGTCGTTATGTTTATCAATAGTTTTAAACCAATACCAATGAATGGCCGGACCCATTTTTTAAAATCTTAACGATGTTTTACATCCTCTCTCGATTTATTAATCAGTAAGTTTTTAGCATGATTAAACTTAATGGCCTAAAGATATGTAGACAAGTAGTAATTAATGCATATTAATGAGTATTAAAAATACATTAATTTTCCTAGGAAATGGTCTTGTTTTGACATGATTAAATGGAGCGCGTTTTTATTGAGGTTGTTAGTTTTTTTTCATAATTTTGTCACCTAATTGGTTTGGACGTAGATTTGGTATATTTTTGTATGTAAAACTTACCTATTTTCGGCCCGTCTAAAGTTATCTTTAGCAAAAATCCACGTCTACCTATTTCTAACCGCAGAATAGCGACGTAAGCTTCAGATAATCTTGCGTGTATGTGACACTCAACTTAAAAATGATTCATCTTTATTGATCAAACTTAACTTTTGTGCCCGGTTGATAGCAATAGAGTCGCGGTAAGTGGGGAAATGTGGGTGAACTATACACCTCTACGTAATTCTTTGGGGAACACTGGGTAGTCCGCGTTTTTTTTGCAATTCTCCGGTCAGTATCAGGTTGTATGTTGATGAAAAGATGATTCGCGACAGTAACAAATATGTATTTACAGAATTATACGTAATCATTAAAATTATCAATCTCTCTTAGTAACCATATTGAAATTAAAGGAAAAAAAAATCTATTTGGGACACACACAGATAATAAAAATACAAAAATAATAAAAATTAAAAAGCCTAACAAAATAATAACGATCTGTGCGAGGCCAAAAAGGCTCCTATCTCAGCATAATTCGGCGATATTTAACGAAAAAAATAAAAGAACGCAGCGTTATTCTGATGTGACTAGTTCATGAAGTTTAGTCATAACATTTGAGGCCAATATTAACTATTGTTTTAATGATTCTAATTCTGTAAATACGTATTTTATTCGACTCCGTATCAAAGTTGCGACAAACAAAGGCGCGACAAATGCTAGGGCGATAGTACGAAAGGTCGACCATCAGCGGTGCGACAGAACATCAGCTCGACGAACGTTAGCGCGTCAGATTGTTTTCACGACAAACGATGGCACGACGAAACTTTTGATCGACGAACGTTATTGCGACTGATTGTTTTCACGACCATCGATGGGACGACGAAACATAATTATATGGCGATAGCGCAACACAATTTTCGCTCGACAAACCAAAGTACGACAAACATTTCTATAATATTTTGTTGCTAATAGCAGATAACAAAAAAATGTGAAGTACTAAGTACTTTCGTTTTTAATGTTTTTATTGGCAATATTCTTTATTGTCAATGTTAAATGACTGCAGTGCGCGAGTGCAGTTACGAGCAAGGTAGGCGAAAACCATGTATTAAAGAACCTAAAACTGTACATTTTTTTTCTTATCTGCTATTAGCAACAAAATATTATAGAAATGTTTGTCGTGCTTTAGTTTGTCGAGCGAAAATTGTGTTGCGCTATCGCCATATATGTTTCGTCGTCCTATCGATGGTCGTGAAAACAATCAGTCGCAATAACGTTCGTCGATCAAAAGTTTCG
This sequence comes from Conistra vaccinii, assembly GCA_948150665.1. NCBI lineage: Eukaryota > Metazoa > Arthropoda > Insecta > Lepidoptera > Noctuidae > Conistra > Conistra vaccinii. Next base: position 9,945,343 of record OX411329.1, on the reverse strand, counting down.
TCGTGCCATCGTTTGTCGTGAAAACAATCTGTCGCGCTAACGTTCGTCGAGCTGATGTTCTGTCGCACCGCTGATGGTCGACCTATCGTACTGTCGCTCTAGCATTTGTCGCGCATTTGTTTGTCGCAACTTTGATACGGAGTCATTTTATTCTACATAAAACCTGATACTGACCTGCAAATTGCAAAAAAGTAAATGTAAGTTGAAGAGTCTGACAGTTTCAATCTCCTGTTTCAGAAAAGTTCATTTTGGGTAAGATTATAATGACGTGAGCTGTCTGAAACATTAGTCATTTGACCATAGCTTTTGACAACTATTATCATTTGATTTATTTTAAAATCAAGAGTCATATGAATATAATAAACCTTCCAGAGTCATATAAATTACGGGCTCGAAGCAAAATAATAACAGCCGCACGGGTTGATCACAGGTTAAGCTACGCTTGCTGAGGCCGGTACATGGATGGGTGACCATCCATTACATATCGAAACCCCTTCGTGCCTTGAAAAGCACGTAAAACTGTTGGTCCCGGCTGTCATTTGTAGATCTTTGACAGTCATTACGGGAAGTCAGAAGGCCGAAAATCTGACAACCATCAGTCTTATCTTATCGGTGTATCGTATTACCCAGTAACTGGGTTATGGAGGTCAGATAGTTGGGAAAGGCAAGGCAGATGATTTGTCATATAAACCTTTTGAGCTGGCAGAGCTTAGGACTCGAAGTTTAATAATGAATAGATTCAAGTTTCGACGTGTGATGCCCTAGTTAATGAGCTCGTAGCTTTGTTTACGATTCTACACTTCAGAAATCCAATTAGTAATTTAAGTTAATTATACGATGCACGGTCTACCTACTAGCAGGTAATTTAAACTATTGCATCCAAAAAGCAGGTCGTAATATTTATAATTAAAACTAGGTGCGACCTGCGTGGACCCTTATTCTATTTCAATAAAATAAAAGTAGATCAGCTATCTGCCAGTGAAAGTCCCGTCAAGTTCGATCCAGCCGTTTCTGAGATTAGCCGGAACAAACAGACCGATAGACAAAATAAAATAAAAAAATGTTATATGTACCGTTATACTTTCATAATTATGCATTTAGTAAAAAACTATTATTTTGTAATCACAAACAGACACCTCAATTTTATTTATTTCTAAAGATGTATATATAATCACCACCTATCCTAAGCCAGTATAAGATGATCAGAATAACAAAATATGGGGTCAATTGAGTTTCTTTCCATAACTTTCGCGTACGAATTCACTCGTATCGATACGTTGTTTCTACGAATCAGCAAATGGTCCGAACGATACGTGAGTCTGATTATATCGAGACGATTGGACCGTGAGCTGATCTAGATCTGGACCCGGCGATGCTTGGCTTTGTTTGTTTGTAATATTTATCTGAAACAATATTAATGGTAAAAAAGATTAATTTGTTTCAGAATATCAAATAGCGTGTACTATTCTAAAATGTTTGGTATCTGGTTGTCACTAATTTCTTGATATTATCATTTTTATATTCTATATTCATTTTATGTTTAGGTGTGTTTAGTTATGTTATGTAAAGAAAGTTAATTGACTCAGACATGACTTTGCGAAAATCCATTATAACATTCAATAAATGACGTCTATTGTTAAAAACTATGTTTTGAATTTCTTTTTCGTTTATGAATGAGTAATATGTATGAGGCGTGCACTTTTGGATTTTCCAAACTATTTAGTACTTAATCTAATCCGCTAAAGTGTTCTTAAAGAGTCATAAAAAACCCTGTAAGAAATCGACACGTGTTTCACCCCTCAACGAGGCATCCTCAGGATAACGATTGCCTTGTTGCGAACCTGGACACGACGTGTTGCCACGTCAAGCGCCGAATGCTGAGAACGCTCGCTGTGTTTACTTTATGACTCTTTAAGAACACTTAAGCGGATTTTGTCACTAAAAATACGTCATCTATTGTATTTTATGAAAAAATTTTCACTGTTCCTTTAAATGACAAAATAAAATCACATAACATCACGCCTGGTTTACCCGAAGGGTTAGGCAGAAGTGTACCTATTAGTACACCCACATTTCGCTGGTTATGTATGCTTTTAATTTCTCAAATCTCCATAGTAGAGTATGTAGGGTAAACTGACAAAGATTATACGTTATTAGCATAATTATCTTAAACCAGTTGAAATATCTAAAAACAGATATTTACATTATGACTATTTACAAACATAAAACCATATAAAAGATAAATAACAACCACAACAGTAAGTATTGCGTAAAAAGAAATTTAAAAACCTCGTAAGTTTTCACAGTTGGCAATTTTATGTATAAACACGAAGACGATTCTTTAGTATAGATATTTCTATCCCGTTTTCTCTTCATAGAGGCAGCATTGAAGTAAATTATTAGTTTTATCTCACGAATCTAGGCTAACATTAACGTGACAAAATGTGGAAGCGTAGTTGATTATAGGTCTTGTTTCCAATTACTTTCCATATTGCTGTGATTATAGAAGAAAATTCAAATGGAAGAGATAGCATACCTACATAGTTTTTATTTTGTATTACCCACTCAAAGATAAGTTTTCAATTCAGACAATAAAAAAATTGTCATAGGTAAATAAATTCAGAGAGCTATTAACAAAGACGATTATCGACGACGAAGATTTATCATCACGAGGAGCTCGTAGCTAAGTAATAACAGCCGCACGAGTTGATCCATCAGGTGAAGCTACGCTTGCCGGGGTTGGTCAGTGGGTGGGTGACCATCTTTGCACACCGAGACTCCTCCATGCCTCGGAAAGCACGTTAAGCTTTCTGTCCCGGCTGTCATTCGTGGATCTTTGACAGTCGTTACGAATCGTCAGAAGCTCGAAAGTCTGACACCAGTCTTACCAAGGAGTATCGGGTCAGATAGGCAGTCGCTCCATGTAAAATACTGGTATTCAACTGCATCCGGTTAGTCCAGTTGGGAAAAGGCTAGGTAGATTGATTGATGTGATGATACTCATCAACATGTCTTTTACCCCTTTTAAGAATTGTCTATATGAAATAATTATTATGTACCACAACCCTGATCTCAATAAAATAAATGTTATATTTTCCTAATTAATTTTAATAACATATTTAAAAATTCGTGCTCAATTGAGAGCAGTGGTGGCCCAGTGGTAACGGCCCCAACTTACGAGTTGTAGGTCGTGGGTTCGAACCCAAGCAGGCGCTTTACTTTGTGTAAATAATTTCATCACCACTGCTCTCAAAACGGTGAAGGAAAACATCGTGAGGAAACCGGCATGTAAATTCGAAGACGTGACATCTACCAACCCGCACTGGGCTCGCGTGGTGGATTACGGCCCACTCCCTCTCACAGAGAGGAGGCCTGTGTCCCAGCAGTGTGAACATTAATAGGCTGATTGATTGGATTGATTTAAAAATTGTTATTGTTCCCAATTTATATTATTTTTATTTTAAGAATTCTTATTATACTTTTTGCTGTGCCCTACAGGGTCCATAATAATTGTACCTTACCTTGTACCTTAGCTTTAAGTCATTGTAACACCTGTTAACATTATGGAATACAAATAAAGTTATGAATATGATGTACGTAGATGTTAGAACCCAGGAATTCTGTACACAATATTGGGTACCTACATGATTATTATCACAAAAGCGGAGATGCTCAAAGCTGTGTTTTGATAAATAGGAAATACCGACATAGGAAGGTAAGGGTAATTATAATACATGTTAAGCAAGTTTACCTTACCTACCTAGTAATAACTAGCTTATTACGTAGGCAATAAACGGAATACCTACTCGGTTCATGTGAACAAGCTTTACCTCCAAGATATTAACACACAGCATGTATTTAATAAAAGCTTTGATAATTCCCTATTTTGAGGTACTAAAAATAATATTGAACACTCTAATATAATGATTGCGCCTCTTTTTGTGGACCTCAAATAATTTTATTTTATTTTAGGTTCCAAAAAATACTAAATGGCCAAGTAATGCTAGGATGTAGCGCTCGCCTTTCGTTTGCGCGTGGTTTGTCGCAGTGCTAAACTAACCTAACCCTAATATACCTTTAGTTACGGCGACCAACTGTGAGAAAAGACGCTGAGAGTCAAAAAGAGGCTCAATTATGAAAAAAAGTGTGCATCATATGAAGTACAAACAGTTTTTGGAGGAATATTATTTAAAAAGTGTCCATCATTAAAAGCTCAGCAAGTTTTAAGAGGATCAGGTAAATATTTCCCATATGACGACACTGTGATATTATTTTATCGGGTAATATTTTATGAACAAAAATCTAATGCAGTAAAGCCCTATTATACAATTCTAACATTTTCATATTGGGTAAAAATCAAATGAAAGAAAGCTTCATAGAATATTTAGTTCATAAAATACGTAGGTACAAAGATTATTGTAATAAAAAAATACTTTGAAATCTGAGGTTATAATTCGTACGATTTTATTATTCTTGCTTCTAATATGTATCGATCCTGCTTGTTTTATCCATGAAAATAATTTTGTTTGATAAGTATTGTTTTGTTTAAAGGGTAATAACAAAATTGCCTGAAATCAGGATCAACGCGCTCCATATTAAGCGCAGCCCCAAGGTAGGATACACAAAATATACCAATTTGTTTTTACTCATAGCCGCAGGACAAACGGTCCAAAGTCCAATTATTAAATTCTTAGTCGAATATCATGCATCACTGAATGTCCTCCAAACAATAGCGGCGTAAGAAATATGAATCATAAGAATTGAGTTGTATACCATACTGATATCAAAAGGCTTTTTCTCGTACATAATTCAGGCGGCCACTTCATTATTAATTAATAAAAACATATTTATGAATTATTTATTACACAGACCGAACGAGAATTCTACGCATTGTTATGCATTAATTTATTGATCTCTTTGGACGTCATAAATACTGATTTTGGAATAAGCTTTCAATTGAAATTGTAGGCCTATTTTAATGCAACGATTCAAAGAAATACTATTAAATACGCAATATTTATTATTATTTATTTATTTCTTTACACAACACTTCTATCATTAGGTACTGGATATCCTAAAGCGATAGAGTGGTGGAAAATACTGCATATTTGTGTTACAATTTGTAAAATAAGAATAAGCTAAGTTATTCTTATTTTACAAATTGTAACACAAATATGCAGTATTTTTTTTTCATTCTTGCGAATTCATTTAGGTAATGAACAGGAAAACTGTCAAACTTATATTTTATTTTCTAATAATTGTTTATATTATTTGTAATCACGTTCTGGAACTCGGCTCTAACGATCTCGGTGAAAGTTGGAATATAGGGGCTTACGGGGGCGAAAAATCGTTCTAGCTAGGTCTCATATCTGGGAAAATAGATTTTCTCCGTATTTTCACCCGAGCAGAGCTCGGTCGCCCAAAGTTTAGAACAAGATGGCTACCTTAGAATGGAATGGCAGCATGAAATTAGTAAGTACCTACTATCGTGGCAGCATGGAATTAGTATGAACTTTCTTATACTATTAAATGAGCATTCTCTTTTTTCACCAGAGCATAGCTCGGTCGCCCAGGTAGGTACAGTACGACACAACTTAGATGTAGCATAGATTTGAAAAATTTCATTCATTCATTTCAATTTCACGAATGTATTTGGCTATAAGACTTGACAAGTTATTGCGTTTTCGAAAGATCATTTTCACCTAAAGCAGTAATAAAGATTAGTGATTTTGAAGGCACACTCAGTTCGGATGGTGAGCGGTTTTACGAATTTTGCTGATGCTACATCTAAGTTGTGTCGTACTGTACTAGAGTTTTATCAGAGTTAATTTATTTCTTAATATGGCGAAATTAGATTAAAAATTAATAAAGATAGTGTTATCATGACCTCTGATGCTCATATTTTATTAAAGACTCGTTAATATAATACATAATGCTAATCAAATTGCATGTAATAACTTGACAACCAAATTCGTTACAATAATGAATGTAAATCGGCTCAAATGTCGAATTTAAGCCAATTTACATAATAGGATGTGAAACATTTGAATTATTTAAATAATTAAATATTCGTTTTATTAAAATCCAATTTGAATATTTCGTCCTGGAGCAAATATATGATGAATAAAATATCAGTGGTATTTTGTGAAAGTTTTTTTGTTCTCTTTACATTCCGATTGACTGATCCTTTGCCTGGAGCTTTATGAAGTCTGCTTCTTTTCGTTTGGTTAGTGATTAACCTGGTGTCAGAGTTTTAGAGCCGCCCATGCCTTTGACTTGGCTTAGCATGCCGTCGAGAAATATCTCTCAGGCATGCATTGTTTTTGAAACTTGCTTCTTGCTTTGTGAAATGAAACAAACAATTGAAAAAGAGCTAATTAATGTTAAAAGTCCGTAATAAAATTATAGGAGACTAAAAAGACTATACAATTATTGTATTGGTTCAAATAAAATACTCATGTTCAAAAAAATAAAAGATAAAGGTAACAACCCCAACGTTCTTTTCTCTGACTCTACGACACATACTCGAACTTTTTCTTATCCGCAATATTGAGTGGAGTTGACAAACATACAGTTGCAGTTCTTTGATAGAAAACAAGCAGAAGTGAAGCAGTTGTTGAATCGAACTAAAAACTTAATTCCATACACTCAGCTGACGCACTATCTAAGTTGAAGTGACAAACTAAAACTCTATACAGATATTCCACAACATTTTTTGCTAGCGTGTGATGGATGATAAATTACACCGCGACTCAGCTTGAATGCAAATCTCTCGAAGTGGGTCACCCTGTAGATATTATTTTTCACATCCAACCACAACTGGAGGACCTTGTCTCAAATGATTGATCTCTTATTGTACCGTGACATTTTTACGATTCAACGTTGTAATAGAAAATTTTTACAACTCTTAGAGTGGTTCTTTGTAGTTTTGAATACATTGTGCTCGGTCTTACTTATTCCTATTGAATGTTGAACAGTTCCGGTCAATGATGGATGAATTGACTGTTTAACTAGTGACAGAAAAGTATTCTGAATTGATGCAACATTCTTAGGACAAGATATTGTGATCAGCTTTGTCCCATTCAACTACCACAAGTAATTTTTTCTCAGACGTTTTAGAGTTGTTATTTATGCACGTGTTTACCACCTACTGACCAAAATATAAGATTCATGTGGACAAATGAGATATTCAAATTTAATTCCAACTTACTTAGATATCTATGGATTCATTTTATTAATAGGGTGTGCCGTTATTTTCCCGATTACCTTCATGTAGGCTGATAGCGGCAGTAACTTGAATGAGTTTATCACTATTTATCTTTAATATAACATGAACGTACCCAGTAATTTTGCTAAAAGGTACTTTACTCAGAAACAACATATTATTATATTATTTAGAGAATGCAGAAAATCTAAAGGGAAGCTTGAAAAAATTAAAGAGGGAACTAATAAAGCTCTCAGCGCAATTATTGGAGTTTAACCGCACGGGATCCCACTTCCCTTGTACTCCAATCACGCCATTAGTTTGCTAAATTGTACGCTATAAAATGCAAAAAACTTCGGATTCCAAGTTTCAAGTTAAAGTTCTGTAATCATCACTGCAGATTCCAAAGTTGTTTTTAATACGTAGCGCCTCAGGCATGCAGTTTCGAAGGTTTGTATTGAAATGTAAAAGAAAGAGCCTCGAAAAATTAGCGGCTCTGAATACGTAATTTGACTTTTTGCCTTTGTTTAAGACGTTTTATCATAATGTGGTGTTTTCAAAGCGGTGCACAGTTTGAAAATTTGAATTACTAATTACTGTTTGGGAGTCTATAAAAGGAGACATGTGGACATCTGCATTTTCAGAAAGCAGGTTTACATTATTAATGATGGGTTAATTCAAGTGCTTTCACGTTTAATTTAAGGTATAACGTTTTGTGACCGTGTTATTTACATTTGATGCCAAAAAACCTTATTAGGTTAAATACTTAATCGACTCATAATAATGTCATTGAGTTAGGGCGAATTTCACCAATGAATTCAAAAGCTATCGGTATCAATATTTCATAACAATGATGATACTGACATATCGAATTCAGTTTCGTTGGTGAAATTCGGCCTTACTCATTTTAACGATCAGTGAAAGCCAAAAACTAAAAAAAACTAGGCGTATGCATTCCCCCGCATTCGTTTCAGAATAGTTTATTTCCTTAGTAGCCTGTATATTTTAATTAAAGGGAGGTAATAATCTTGGTACTGTTCAAGCATATTTTTAACCAGCCAGTTCACCATCGGTATCAAGTTACCCATGGGGAATTTTCGACGCCACTTGTCTATACTTTGAAACTCATCAGTCGAGAACTATAACTAACTAAGCGAACTTCTAATTTTAGTAGCATTATGCTCTGCCGTGCGTCGTCGGCAGAACATCAATCATGATTCACTTGGAATAGATCGAAACTTGTTTAAGAAAGTTCAACAAGAAAAAGGTTCTGCTATAGTTTTTATATTGCGTGGAGAGCGATTATTAGGTTTATCTTTTGTTTGATGTAATATCGGCTGATATTCGATTTTGCTTTTTCGATACGTCAACTTATTTAATATAAGTTGTCTGCAAGTGTTACATGAGGAGGTTCGTAAAAAGCAACGCAATGTGTGCACACGTTTTTATCGGGCACTCATTTTGGTAAATGTCCTGTGTTTTCGTCCTAATGTGCTTTGGCCCCTAAGCACTGTCTATATTCAATTATAAGATACTTAGGTACGGCAATACTTTGACCTTCGCTTATTTCGACTTCCTCTTTAAAACGATACCGACAAAATTTCGCGGGACATTGTTACGGTAACCGGTAAATATTTTGACATCATTAAGGAATTCTACGAGGGTTCCCGACAATTTCTGTCACAATTACGGTACCCTAATAACGGCTCCGTCCCCTCCTTATGACAGATTCACAAAATTTGATGATGATGATGACTTATGTAACGCAATCAAGTATAACTTTTGACGGACTTTAGATGGAATAGCGTCAACATAATAAGGAATCTAGTCCAAAAGATTAACGAGAGAAGATTTATGAATAAAATATAATATTGGGTATACCTGCCTAATAAATAATAGTCAAGCTTTCTGTTAATGTATGTTACCAAAATAAATTAAAGTAAATTAGATTGTCCTGGTGAAGAGGCTGATTTGAGACCAAACTGTCGAAACTACTGAATATGTTCAGAATAAAGTAAATTAAGCTGTAAATTAAGAGCAGTGGTGGCTAAGTGGTATCGGCCCCGACTTACGAGTTGTAGGTCGTGGGTTCAAACCCAAGCAGGCGCTTTACTTTGTGTAAATAATTTCATCACCACTGCTGTCAAAACGGTGAAGGGAAACAAACGGTGAAGGAGCATGTCTTAGAACCAAGAATTTGTAGACATGTAACATCTACCAACCCGCACTGGGCTCGTGTGGTAGATCATGGCCCACTCCATCTCACAGAGAAGAGGCCTGTGTCCCAGCAGTGGGAACATTAATAGGCTGATTATGTAAGCTGGAAATTGGAGACAGATAGAAAATCTACCGGAAAGAAAAAGGAAGGTTTAGTGGTCAGAATCCACCACTGTTGGATGCCACCAAACATAATATTAATTTCTATCAAAGTTTCCAGAAATTCAATATGCAGTTAAAGAGAATCAACCCAAAGCAACTTATTTCTCCAACGCTACGCGTGTTGATGACGATTAAAGTAATACAGCGTAACATCCAACCCGCCATTACTACGGCACTAATCTGTATGCGTACGCGCAGGTAGCCGGTGCCACATCCAGTCAACGTGTGATCGCTGGATATTTATAAGATTCTGCAAATGTATCAATGAATGGTGGCGTATTGGTTCTTGACCACAAAAAAACAATAAATGTTTTTATGAATGGGTGGACGCAGAAACTGTCGTATATTTTATATATTAATGTCAGTGTGTGAATTATGAATGGAATCCACAATAATTTTTATAACATTTTGTGTAGTATAAAAGAAAAATATATTTCTTAATTTTGGTAAAGAAACAAATTAGGTACTTTATTCAAACTTTTACTGTAATGAAACAGTAATAGTTACGAATAAAGTACCTAATTTGTCCATCTTTTTATTAAACTGTATTGTTGATAGTGTATCAAAATTGAAAAATAAAAGCTAAGTTTACAAAAAATGATGATTAAACTCTCACTTGTCACACCAGTAGACAATAGAGCCACCAAAACAGAGATATAGATACGAAAGATTGAAAACACCATTGTACTCTAGAAAATTACAGACACAACTGGCCAGAAGCACCCGGATCAACAACCGTAAGCAATAATCATTACTCTCGACTCATCAGCCTTGAAAGATGCTTTATTGTCTCGATTCGGCTTGTTGTCGACTTGTTACGACTACAAAATAAAAATAAAAAGATATCATCAAACTTGTATTATAAAACCTCACGCAACAGCCGCGCGCGCACCGGAAAAAAGTTGAAAATAATTTCTGTGTTCGAAGTTTGAATCGAATTGCATTGGGAGGAAGGAACGAGTATGTCGGTTATGTATGAAATAACACATAGAAGAATTTTGCATTCCATAGCAGTGATTATGTTAAATCTTAAATTAGTAGTGTTTAAATTAATGAAACGTATCGTAAAAAGGAATTAAGCTCCAATGTTAGCCGCAACCGACAGACGATACTGGAAAGCTTGCTGGCAATGTTAATGTATCCTGTAGGGTCTCGAACTAAACTAGTAAGCCAGTGAAGAAACGATATACGCAAGTTTGTATTTTACCTCTACATTATGTGCAAGTACACTCCAACCTTTGTTCACATATCTGATTACATTACATGGATTCTTGCGAGTTCCTCGTTCCTACGGCCTATAGATTTATATACGTAGACCCGCTTGCTAATATCACCCAACAATGTTTTAGAACAAATCGCGAGAGTTTCTAACAGAATAAACTTTATCCACACGAAACTGTTATTTCTTTATTGTTATGGCAATCTAAATTCCTGTTTGTAGACAAAGCGAATACAAGATAAAGTCCATAGAAAGTATATTTTCCAGTAAAGCGGCAATAACTTTTTAGGACTACCATGAAAGTAACTTTTACGATTGTTAGGAATTAATATCTGAAAAATGGTTTTGGACCCTCATATCTTACCGATAAAATTCGAGTATCGCGGGAAATTGCCGCCGATATTCTTTGTAACATGGTTTTCCAATTTTGCACTCCAGCTAAAAAAAACTCCAATGTATTTTTCTTTATTACACTGGCGGATCTTTTTCACTCGGATATCTTTAAGGCTGAGCCGGTAATTAGATATTTTCTTACAAAGCCGGGTGGTTAAAGGGTGTTTTGAAGATAAACGGTTTAAGGAGATATTTTTACGCTGCCGTGAAATCTTATCGGTTCTTGGTTTCAAATACAATCTCTACTTTGCCATCTACGTTTAGTAAAGTTGACCTTTACATTTCCTCCAAGCCAAACTCAAATCAACCTGTGTATTCTCCGAAAATTACCTTACATAAGAAATGCAATGACAACTCCTTTCACATGAGCAGCGCGTGTTATATCTCAAAACATATCCGGAGCGGTTGCGATATATAAAAACATCTATTTCTCTCGCCCCAAATAGGGATATCCAATTGGACCTAATGTTTTTATCACATAAATATGAAAAGTGGATACCTTACGTAAGCAGTATTTTTATATTTAGGTCTACGTGTTCACGTACCGAGTGGCGTAGATATAAAACAGGGATTGTTTTTTACACGTGGTATATACTTTTAGGGTCGGATATGTAACATGTTTATGAACTTTTGGATACGTGTATCAGCTATTATTACAGAAAATCATATTTTTTGTTGGTATCTACGAACGTTTACTGAGAGTGCGAGCTGCCTGAAAAGGATACGCTTTATTTATCCTGTCAGTGTCAGAAACAACTTTAAACATTTGTATGATTGACTCTGGATACAACCTTGCTAGTATTCCTGCTACCCTAGAGAAGGTCCATCGAGGTCGATAATTGAATAGATAGGCTTTCTCTAGGGTAGCAGGAAACAAATGATAGTCGCTCTCCAAAAACTAGCATCTGCTTGCTGTGAACGTGCAGCCTTTAACAAAGCTACCTTTGGCAATACTCCAAAACGCTAGAAACTAGTAAATAAAACTGAAAAGAGCTAGCAAAAATCATAAAAAGGTTTTGATTAAACTTATCCATTTTCTTATCATTTTTATTTCAGTATAGCTATGGACCTGTTGCATAAAAATAATTGTTTTTGGTATGTACGATAAAAATATTAGTAACTTACATGATTTGAACGTAAAAATAAAATGATGAATAATAATTATCCACGATTTCATGTTCGACATTTTTGCAATGTTTTCAAAAAGTTTCGATACAATTTTTTAATTTTAAACAATGAAGTCATTAAAATATTTCGAGCCTCCGCCCGTTAAAAAATCATCTGAATTAACAACCGATACAAAGATTGCCCGGGGTTACATAAAAATACTGTAAACATCCGAAAATACATTTTTAGATGAACCTTTAATGTTTTATGAAACAATCTCAAAGTTTTATACTTAAACCGAAACAGGTGCCATACTAAAAGACCTTAACCACATTCATAACGAGTTACTCAAAACGAATTCGACTTTTCTCATCATAGCTACAAACGAAATTGTACTCGGCTGAACTCGGCAGCAGAAATAACATCCGAATAAAAGTTCTTTTTGTTATTTTAAGCACCCACCACCGCCGCCTAAAAAGGTCGCCTAATTTGTCGGACGGAATTCGACATTATTTCACTCCACCATTGTTTGTGTTCCGATTACCGCGAGGGTTAAATAGCGCGTTTAAACGTCGACTTTTTCGTTAAACTTCCACGTTGTTTAAGGGGAGTGAAGTCAGGAAGGGTTAAGCTGCTGGCCTTAATCGTAAACTGCTTGCGAGGCTCTTTTGTTTTAGATTTGGAGCATTTTAGAATTCTGTCAGAGATTTCGTAATGGAAAACTTCTTTGGGGTCGTAAAAATAATTGTGCTGATTCGGGAATTAAGAAAAGTATTGTTGCGAATGGCTGAGGTTCTTCAGTACCTACTTACAAAATGGCGTTCTTTTACTGCATTCATTCGGAGGTGTACCTGCACGTCCACATTTCGCCAGTTATGTTTAAGTCCCATGTAATAAGGGGCGAGCCTATCCATCAGCCCAGCACAAATCCACTACACAAATCGACTCCAGGCTGCTACTGTGAGATTTCTGATAGAGAAACCCAATAACACTTTACTCGACCTGGGAATCGAACCATGGACTTAATTCTCAGCTCTAGTGCTTGCGACTACTAGACCAAGGAGACAATCATGTATATATCTATCATATAATTACCTATATCGTAACTTCACATGACTAATGCTTGCGAAATAAATTGAGCAAGAACTAACTGAAAAACAAGACTGAACAAAAGAAATATATAATATATTTCAGACACTTTTCTTAAGTTACAGCACTCGAAGAATGCCTCATTATACTCGGGGAACAAGTCTCAAGAATCCGTTTTTATTAAACAAGCTAATATTTCTTTTGACACTCAATCTATACATTTACACTCAACTAATAATATGTAGTTTAGTTAGGCATAAGAATGGGATGACGTGTGACTTTATAAAGCTTCTACTCGACTTTATGCTTTGATTACAGAATAATCAAAGGGGGAATGATAACAGCCGTATGGTTCGATCAAAGGTCAAGGTACGCATCCAAAAAAAAAGCAATACATATTATAATATATAACAATACATATATCGAAACTCCTCCGTGCCTTGTAAAGCACTTGAAGCCGTTGGTCCCGGCTGTCATTCGTAGATCTTTGACAGTTGTTACGGTTAGTCAGAAGCCCAAATCTATCAACCAGTCTTACCAAGGGGTATCGTGTTACCCAGGTACTGAGAGGTGGAGGTCGATAGGCAGTCACTCCATGTAAAATACTGGCTTTCAGCTGCATCTGGTTAAACTGGAAGCCGACACCAACATAGTTGGGAAAAAGGCTAAGCATATTGATTGATTGGTTAGCTAACAATCCAATGACGAGTTTGGACTTAATTGGTCAATGGTCTCCACTGCCACTACATCATTACATATATCTGCAACACCAGATACATTGCAAATGGGTTAAGCTTTGTGCAGACCAGCGCGACTTGTTCCGCGACGCGACACCGGTTATTGTTATACCGTGAAGTTTTCTTACAAATTGTATTATTCGTATCACGTCGCGCGACAAGTCGCGCTGGTCTGCAAAAGCCTTTAACATCCCAAAGACAAAGCGGAAATATTTCAAGTGCAAGTATTGCTCAGTACCCAGTCATAGTCAAGATAGTTTGACTTCATTATGCAACGCTAAATACCTCTGCTTACATTAAATTAAAAAAAAGCTAAAAATAATGAGGAACTTAAAATCACAATACAATAAACCAGTATTAAGTAGCCAACATTATGCTTAAAGTACCGTCGACTAGATATTTAGAACAATGAACTGCCATTAATTTTACCCTAAGTTTTCACTATCAGCGGTCGGACGAGCTGCGGTATATCAACTGCGGTTCTTGAAGCACTATACAGATAAGCACAAAAGTACCACTTTATTAAAAGCTGACGCTCATATAAAACATCATACAAAATTGTGTCTTAAATCTTAGATATGAAGGTCGAAATTTGATTACAGCAGTCCACAAAGGTCTGATATTATACATGGGCTCCAACTGCACTGAATGACTTGGTAAACTCAGTGTGTTAGTCTAGTCACTACGACCATCGCTTTACGATATTAAGCAAATTCATGAACGATGTTGGAGTTTATTTTATTTATACATAAACTTAGAGAATTATCTACGACAGTGAATATGTAGTATTGTATACGACCATGAATAAGGAACTCCTACTATAAGACGACCGTGCCATTTACAAAAAAAAACATGAATTCCCCTCATAAGGGCAGAAAACCTTTCAATAGCACTCTTCAATCAATTCAGTAGCTGCACGAATGTGCGTAGATCTATGCACGGATTTGAAAAAGATCAGTGTTGCCCGTTCTCTCACTATTTCTAAAGGTGTAATTTATAAACTTGGTCTACTGATATTTTTTACTGTGGAATGCTTCCCGTCGCAATTTAATTGACTATCTCATCCTTATAATTAGTGATGACGAAATCTGAAAATTTGCGTACCAGTTTCAGTAAATTATATTCTATGATATAATGGACAAAACGTGTTCATCCTTTGATGAGAAGATTGAATGTAAATAGATATAACTGAAAGATAGGCTTTTTTTTGTGTTTGTTTGGCTTGTAAATCTAGTTTGTGATAAATACTGGATTTTGTAGGAGAGATTAGATTATGGGATTTTCCTTTAGTTGTGTATCTATCGCCTTTAGGGGTCATTGCCCTGCTGTAGGACGGTATAGGCTAAAAATAAAAACAAATAAATTTGTGAACTCCATCTCAATAACAACCTATCAGTGCCTCAATAACAATTGTTTTGTTTAAACTCTCCACATATATTCCGGGAAAGCCTATTGATTCTTTATAACCATGAAAACCATGCATGAACGCACGGTTACGCACATCAACCTAAAGAATCTACGTCGAAAATTCGAAAAAACAAAAGCTACTACCAAAATTCGCTAAAAATCTGATACCAATTTACAGCACAGCCATAAAACATTCTCGTACAAACATCGCCAATAACAATGCCTTAATAAGGTGTGAAGCTTCCTACAGTTTAACAAAGTGCTATCTCGATTCAAAGGCTGACTATCAACTCGATTCGAGCTTATCAACAATCGGTCCTCTTAATTGTTGCTCGGCGCATGTTGGGCCTTAATTAATGAAAATACCCACAGACTATCTGAGCGAACATCTTTGATTTTGAATGCAATTATTGTTCTCTTGATAAAGGGACGGTGTTCAACGAGAGGGTGCTAGTAAATTTTAAAGTCGAGTGGTGTAGTGTTTATGTTGTAAAAAGCAAGTTTTCTTATTGGAGTTTACTCCATAAGTATCGATTTTCATAGTTTCCCTCGGTATGGAATTTATATGAGTGATTTTTTTAACAAACGTTCACTTGTTTTATTCGTAAATAACACGGATTAAGATTTTGAAAAAACATAATTAGGTACATAATTTCGATCTAGATAAAGGTAAGTAAATACTTTTTTTATTTATTTTTGAAGAGATGTGTTTAATTACCTACCCTCTTTGCCTATTGCATACTTATTCAAAGACCATCGTAGTAAGGATTAAACTCCATTCGTGCGTCGAACACACACACATTTTTTATATTTCTTCTTTTTCGTATCAAATATACTTTCACAAATAAGTTTAGACAAGAAATCAGCCAGGACGACAGCGTTAGCTTTGGGCTCGTAAAGATCTTGCATAGTAAAGGTGTTGTTGGACAGAGAGCCCGAAAATGAATTAGTTCTTTTCGACTCAAATTGCAAGTTAAAAGTTCTTACAAGAACTATCACGAAAAGTGATACACACTTTTTTTATGAGAACCCTGGGCAGTCTGCCCCCTACCACGACCTTGTTAAATGTTACTTTGTTCATCACAGTATATTACAAGGTCCTCATAGTACTGATATGAGAAAAACAATTATTTTCACCATTTTAAAATTAATAACATTAAAGATATTCAAACAGTATGTCTGCAGAGAAACTTCCATTACAAGTCTTTCAAAAATATTTTCTTGTTCCAACGCCAACCGCGTTCCATTCAATTTTCTCTGAAAAATGCACCACTGGGGGTTACTCCTTGCCTTACATGCTGGAGGTAATTTAATATCTTCTCAGGTATAGTTATTTCTTTCAGAGATGTTTTCTTACATCATAACTGTAATGGATAGAATTAGTTTTGTGTTACAGCTGCTCTTTGATATCAAACTGTACTTTTTTTAGGGTTCCGTACGTCCGAATAAGAAAACGGAACCCTTATAGGATCACTCGTGTGTCTGTCTGTCCGTCTGTCACAGCCAACTCTTGCTCCGAATCGAATGGACCAATTAAGTTGAAATTTGCTACATATATTAATTTCTGTGACCCAAACACGGACGTGTAATGTAAATAAACCGCGACAAAAATACGCAAAAACACAATTTCGAATATCAGTTTGGGGGGGGGCAAACAAGAAAATTATAAAATTTGTTTTGCGCTCTGTATCACGTGACATATCAAATGAAAGGGCTTACTGTGAGGGTTTCAAACAATTTTTTTTATAATTTCTTAATAAATTTGTTGATACAAAGTTATTTAAAAAAATATATGAAAATTAACCATTTTGAGCTCAGTACTTCGGAGATAAGGGCGGCCCTTATCTCCGAACTACTGAGCCCAAAATTTTGAAAAATATACAGAAAATAGTTTAGGTACTAATAGATTACAGGAAAATCTATAAGAAGTCTATGGTTTTAAAATAACATGGCAAAACTCTCAATATTGTGCGTACAAACTTACATTTGCAGTTGGAATGTATGGGAGAACGTGTTTTTCAACTACAATGATAAGCTTGTTCTTGGGATAAATTCATCTCAACTACAGAACCCTACATTGTGCGAGATCCGACACGCACTTGGCCGGTTTTTTGTTCATCATTTGACATACAAAAATAGTTTATTATTGAACAGAAAGAAGGTATTTTTCTTTTCGCTTTTCTATTCAATAAAATATTCACATGACTGACAGATTAAAAAAAGTTTATTAATAATATCTTATCTTTTCATACAAATGCGGTGGAGTGAATCCTATCACATATCGAATACACCTGAACAAAAATTAAATTTAAATCCGCTCATACCGCATAAGCCCATTCAAATTATCTAACACGGTTGATCTTTAGTTGCTCACTGAAATGTGTGCTTGCAGCCCTTTATTCTGCGACTGACGCGTAGGGAGAGAACTGAAAAGCTTAAATTTTAATTAATTTTTCACTCCACGGACTTCTTTTAATAATACCAGAGGCTTAATTGCCAAAAATAATCTACAATCCCTTTTAAAATTAGGTGCAGGGAGCCAAAATTAAGACGTGTTTAATTAGGAACGTTGAATCCATTTATTAGTTGTAGACGTCTCGTTATAAGGCGACGCACATTTGTTTACGGTAAAAAGTTACATCCATCTACTTTATTGTGTGTTTTTCTGTTAAAACAATAAATGCGAAGGATGTGTTGGGAATTGGCAACATAAATACAACGTTACACTAGAGTATACCTACTTCAAGTGCTTCAAAAACGCTTGCAAAGTAGGTTACAGTAAATATTTACTGTTATTAATAACCCTATACAATGTTCATTTAAAAGCTCTTTATTTTTTATCCTCACACCGACCATGACAGTACACATTACTCAAGCTCTATCAAAATTCAGCCAGGCCCAAACACTCGAACATTATGTTAAAATTATACGAGCTCAAAACATTTTACTTTTTATATCACAACGTTAAATACGTTTATACCCAACACAAAGGTCTTCCAATTCATTTGCTTATCTATTTAAAAGAGCGGGTTGGTCGGGGTACGACACATTCAAAATCAATGGAGCCTAATGTCACAAAATGTCGGCGGGGCTCATCCATCCACCAAACATGTCGGGCAATGAATTGAGAAAAAAATGTAAATATGCCTCTCACGTTGCTCGACCAAGCGAGAGTTTTGTAGAGCTACCTCCACAATATATCGTTAACACGAATACGTCTACCATTTACGTAAAATATTGTTTACCGATGAAGACAGACAGCGCTATTTTATGCGTATTCTGAGCTGTTTGTATCTCGTATTCACGTATTTGCTGAGTATTGACAGTTACTTACAGCAATATCGCACAAACCGTCGGAGAAAAGGGGATTTTTTCAGCAGTATTTATATCTCACTTGTCCCGACTTTATTATTGGCTCTTATCCCGGCCTTTGCGACTTTGAGTGGTGCCTAATTATCGGTATCATGCTTTAATCTTTTGTATTCACAAACATAATATATCTTTCTTTTTAGAAATGGAAACTTTCAATGTTGTTTTGTGCTCTGGTACTGTTTTCTTTAGCAAAACTATTTCATTTATCGGAATTTTATCCGAACAAAAACTACTACAAGAAACTGATAAACTCAAATAAGTAACAAAAACAATTCGAATTGTATCGCAACTAACTTTACCCCTAACGGAAAGAAACCCCATACTTTAAATTCAATTCGGAACTCTGAGGCCTTTGCGTAAACAAAATATTATCGGAATTCAAAATCGTATTCCCTTGCCAAATCCGGTAGTAACACTAGTGTTGACAAAATGGCAAACTTTATATTCAGTTACATATCTCTATATATTTTGGACGTCTATAGGCTTGCCAAATGGTGTACTTTAA
This sequence comes from Conistra vaccinii, assembly GCA_948150665.1. Classification (NCBI taxonomy): domain Eukaryota; kingdom Metazoa; phylum Arthropoda; class Insecta; order Lepidoptera; family Noctuidae; genus Conistra; species Conistra vaccinii. Next base: position 9,925,931 of record OX411329.1, on the reverse strand, counting down.
TATCGGTCGAGTGGGGTAAATTGACAACGGTAATGTTGAAACCTTCATGTCTATAGCGGAAATATAAAGTTGTATCCAGCACACCACTATTCTAGCTGAAACTCTTTCTCCTCAAAAATAACTGTGAGTACATTGAATATGTGAGAATTATTCACCATTTATTTGGTAGTAGCGCCCGTCGAATAGCTTTTTCTTGTTATCTAAATTATCTATTATCTTCTTATGCGAAGGTATTTGGGTCTCGAATGGTATTGATAGCCGGGATATGTAAAGGACCCTTTTACATAGGTGTTTTATGTTTGTTTTGATATGATAGGATTTCTTTTTGTGTTGGAGATTCTCGGAAGTATTAAGTATAATGTTTTCTTTTATTACGTAGTGACATAATATTGGTTACTTCTTATTTCATTGCCAGGCTGGGTTTTATCATCTAACATTAAATAAAATGTTAGTAGGTACTCAAGTCTTTGCGTATCAAGACGTTTTTGCCTGACACTTCTTGTGTCATAAAACAGGGTCAATGGCTAGAAAACTACGTGTTTCGTTACACTCGTAAGCAAAAGATGGATCTTCGTTTTTATTCATCCATTCCATCCAGCGCAGCGATGTATGATCTGTGCGCCCACGCATTATGCATAGATAACCTGCGTGCGACTGAATGTTTTTATCAAGATAAATAAAATAAAATAGTATTATATCTAAATAGGATAATGTAAAGAGTCACCAAGTTGAATAGAAATCTAGTGAACAGCAATATTCAACGTTACAAAAGAATGAATGTTTTACGAACTTCTGCAAGCACCCGACAAGGAGCGTGCAATAAACGTTTTATTATGCATAAAATATACAATGAACGCAATAAACAATTAAAGTAACTTCATTAAAATACCCGATAGACAATGTGGAAATATAAAACAATGAAAATCTAGGCGCGCCATCCAGTAGCCGAAATAGGTGTTAAACGGACAGCGGTCCATCTTATCAGTATAACGTCAAGCATCCCGACAGAGGACGTGTTGCTACCAGCATAAGCAGACCTCCTATTACCCATTGACAAAACCACGACTGGAAAGGGTTTATAAAGGCATGGGGGGACGGGGCAGGTCTTTTGTGAATGGCGACATCACTCACGCGTGTACGTGGGAGGTACATTTGGAAGAATCAAGATCGTTGCACAACGGAAGCCAGGTGATGCATTGCCAAGTCCGCTCCCTCAATCGCCAGATCTGAGATAAGATCGCGTTCGTTTTCTAACGCAAACTGCTTTAACGTACTTGGATTTGTTTGCTCCTGTGATTCATCTTGTACGTAGTGGATACGTTTATTTTCTCTTCAGATTGGAAAAAGTAAATTAAGATTTAGTTCCTTTCTATTGCCTCTGCCGTTGTTTGCGTTGTCGTTTGTCAATACAATTGTATTTTATTTACTCTTTCGGATGGTCACGGTGTGAAAATTTTGTGAAATGTCTTTGTAAAAGCCGTTAAGTTTTATGGACTGTCGAATTGTGTGTGAAGTTTCTATTTGAGATTAATACAGAGGAAATAATGATAGCCTTATTAATGACACATTTATTCAGATAAACGAATCATCTTAAATCATGTTTATCAAATAATAATGACTTAATCCATTTAACCATTCTTTCGTATTCGATTAGTTTGTAAGCTAATCGAATTTCGAACATGTTTTTTCGATTGCTGAGCAGGAAGTATCTAAGATAAAATCTCGGTACTCTCATATCGTTTGTTAATATCGATAAAGCAGCGCCAAGCGGTATTTCGGCTCTCACCACACAAATTCCAATTAAAATAATAGACGTAGGTATATTTGGAGTAGGTACCTAATTTGTAATTTAGATCTTAAGTAGGTACTCACTACTCAATTACTTAATCTGCGTTCGCAATATATTTTCCAAACATGTAAACAAACACGAGTTTTCCACTTAGACAAACATGAACTTTATGTAAATATATATAAAGTTGAATTTAGACTCAGTTTGCGCTACAACTTCATATTTTTTATGACTTTTAACAGTACTTACTAGTCACTGTTAAAAAAGTCATAAAAATATGAAGTTGTGACGCAAACTAAACCTTATGTGCAAGCATTACAGTTGTTTTTCCTGCGTTTGTTTACATTTTTGGCAAATGAATTGCGAACGCAGATTAGCTCTATTCGATTGTCGGAGGAATTAGGACATGCTTGCAAGGGCAGACAATGTTCTGTGAAAGTGACATTGGGGACTTATCTATTCGTGTCACCGATTACAATTCCTGCTAGGGCTTATGCGGACGGTTGACTAATCTAAGTCTCCGTCCTTCGACGGGGTGGAAACGGGACAGTGGCGGTAGCGAAATAACAGCCTTGAAGTAAGATTCAAGACCACAAGCCACAACCTCACTGACTTTTGAATTGACAAACTCTACCTAGTATTTTGGCCTAATGGCCAAAGTTTGAAGAATGGACGAAAAACTAATAAAACTTAAAAAAAAAAAACAATTTTTAGCCTTTGGGTAGGCTAAAAATTGTTTTTTTTTTAAATTTATATTTTAATTTTATTCGTTCATTTTAAAATTACTCATCGAGACTCGATTATAACATTATGAAGAAATTATGAATCCAAACTGTTTCATCTCTAATTTGATTGTCAAACTATACTTAAGGTCTGTTTAAATCCTTTTTTCCAATTGATGTTATTTCTATTTAAACAAACATCAACTTTATGATAGTGTAAATAAAGTCGATTTTAGACTGACTAGTACTGTTGAAAAGTCATAAAAAATATGAAGTTGTAGCACTTGTAGCGCAAACTGAACCGTAGGCTTTACAGTTGTTTTTCCTAAAACTCGTGTTTGTTTACATGTTTGGCAAATAAATTGCGAACGCAGTTATTTATTTTAATATTATATTATATTATTTATATTAAATTACGTACCTGTCCCAACAGTAGCAAAAGCAAAGCAAACTTTAGCTCACTGGCCCAACGTGTAACATCGATGGGCCAATCACATGAATGATTAAGTTTATTTACTTGTCCGCCAACGCGTTTCATACACGCATGAATCGTATAGGTACGTAATCGTGTGTATAACAGTACGTATGACCTAACGTGGGTGTTCACATTTCATCAAGAGAACAAGTATGCGTCGATCATTATTCTTTAATTGAAAACGTTTTACAACACGTAAACTGGCATTGATGGATTGCGAATTTTGTAATTTGTCAAATTTTGATTTTATTTTTATTTATAATTATGATAATTTTATGCGTAATACTCTTTATTAATACGATAGAGATATATGGGTACACTAATTAATTAATAAAAATAAAATTATAATGTAAGTACTAACTTAGCTTAAACTATTCACAAACTAAAATATGACGTCGAAAAATTCATCCTATGATAATTGGGTTGGATTTCCATTCAATGAATCAAGACAAAAACTCGTGCAGAAGAATGTTTATGTTGTTTATATAAACACAGTGCAAGTCACTTGAGCATATCAAAGCAAAAGCTAATTCTAAAATGAACATCACCAAAACATAATGTCAGTTTGCCCAATTCATCAAAATTCCCTCAATATTTTAAATATTAGCAATTGGTCGTGATAACCTGAATCTTACAAAGAAAACCAGCAGGTAATCAAGGGCCTTGTACAAACTTCCGAAACTCAATCTCGATTCGAGTACTTTATAATCCAATCCGTATTTGACCTTTTACAACTCCAAGCCGTTATCTACTGAAGTAACAGAAGATAAATCTTTGGTTTTAAACTTTGTCCCGTGCGAATATAAATTACGAATCCTTACGTCCTTCCTAGGTGCGTTAAAATATACGGAGACTTAGCTATTCCTGAGATAAGAAAATAATGTCTCCTTACAAAGGCGTACGCAACATCTTTCTTATATACTGTATCCAAACTCATTATCTTTTAACACGCCGCAAAACTTATGCTCCTCCGAGGTTGTTCCCTATCGCGTCTTTTAAACACCATTTTCCCCGTCTTTTGCTGCGTCCCGTTCTCATCAGATAGCTGCTCGGCCCAAGCTTACACACTTATTTTATTTACCGAGCTAAGACGATTATTTACGATGTAAAGCGTGTAATAGCTTGCAGTATCTTGTTTTTCTATAAGAGATCCGGCTTCCACAACATGCATCATTTGAGGCAAAGATTCGACGATCGCGAACGCCTACATACCGTTTCTTTTTTCTTTTCGAATACATTCGCAACACGGCGCAGATTAGCATAGGAAAGTAATTTAAACAAATTGCCTAAACGATTTTTGTGAGAAACGCGACGCCATTTGTTTAGATAAAGTAGGTAGGCCTATATTTTTGCAAGATATAGGTTTGTTTGACCAACTTTTCACTTCGTATGCGGCCCGTTAGTATGTTTACAGGAAATTTTTAGATCGCGAAAGTTTTGTCATCCAAGCGTCGTCACAAATTCCTCTGTTGAGATTACATAACTCGTAAACTTCGTCGAAATAATGCCGCAATAAATCTAGTAATGTGTACGGTATTCTCGTCAAACTTTTTTGTTTATTTTTCTTTCCTAAAACCGACAACCGTGAACGCTTTCATAATTCTTCGAAATTACTTTATATACTTTTGGCGATAACGCAGAAAAAGACCGTCACATTAAAGGCCTCGGTTAACTGTTGGCCGATAACGTTTTGTTGAAAAATACATAAAAATGTACATAAAGATAAGTCCTTGTGCGCTTTCCTAAAATTTTCCCAGTAAATTTCACTCGTATTCGCACAAAAACGGTTTTCGGATAATGTCCTCCCATTAGTGGTTCGGAAAAATGATTTTTTGTAAGCATTTTGTGCTCTAAATTGCTTTTAAGTCATATTTTATTATAATTTGAGGCATAGTGAAAATATTCGGTCAATGAAACGGTGTAAATGGTGATGGAAATTACATGAACGTGTTGCTTAACTCCCACACAGCGTTATGAAGATTGTTACCTTTTTTAAATGGCCATAAAATTATGTAGTAGCGACACAGCTGTTATTAATTAGGAAATTAATATTTACAGTGCGCAGGGGCAAACAAACTTTGGTTACTACCAATAATGTTATCCGTAAACGGTCAAATGTGGCGCCTGACCAGACTAGCGCTGATCGTAAAACTCCCGCCTTTTTTAGTTATATTGTTTGACGGGTGGCCGACATAAAATAAAGACTATTTATAACCTGACAAAGAAAGTGTTTCGTATAAACATTGGAGGTAATAAATATTAATATTGGGCGTCCAAACTTTCGTTTATAACCGCCGATCCTTCGCAGAATAAAATACGACATTGAGAGTTCGGTTCCCTTGAAAACTAATTTACCCAAGGATGAGAGCGAAAGCGGATCGCTTTTGTTATTTTAACAACCCTTTTGTAAGTTTGGTTGATTTTTGTTTATGATTTCATAATTATTTCCAAAAAAAAAATTGGTAATATTAATAACAGAGTCAAAAGCAATTTTAAAAACTTTTGTTATACCTAATGTTCCTTTAATTAAGGTCAGTAAAATTGATTTTCAGGTTAGTTGCGGATACCCATTACAAAATACAATAGACGTAGTATATACGTCATACGTAGTTTACGTTGTATATCTATGTCTATTGTATTTTTTTTGAGAGATTGTTCAAAGAAAATCACACAATGACAATAATATTATCTAAAGCTTTTTAAGTTAGATTTCTGTCTACTCACCAAATGAATGACATCACAGTATCGTAAAAATCTACGATTCAGCCAGAAGAGCACATCCTCCGATTCAATTCTAAACTCCCGCCATTAAAGTACGAACAGTGGAGAAAAAAATCACTTTGAATTGAATTGTTTCGTATGGCCTTCGGTTCTTAGGGATTTCCTGTATGCAGATTGTTTTCACTTTCGACTTTGGTTTGTTTATTATCAACAGTATCATAAAAATAAAGGTTCGCTTTCATAAAGTTGTAGTAAACGTTGTAAAAATGAAAGTTGTTTTTGTTTCATTGTTTACAATATTGTCGCTTGGCTGAGAAAGGGATCTTAGGAGTGCGTCATGTTTGTTTTGTAATATTAACTATTTATGATCAGACATCTGGTTTAAGCTTATTTTAGTCTTCGCCGCCGTGCTACGACATTTTAAGAACTAGGTAGGTAATTAGTTTCTGTAGGGTTAGTTCCTAGAGAAGAAACTATGTGCTGTGCTAATCATTAACCAAATTAGAATAGCATCTGAATCTTCCCCATTTCTTTTTCCCTGCAGTGTCATGAACTCATGACACCGCAGAGAATAAAAATCAAACCCCTGAATAATAATATTTTATATAACAGGAAAAAAGTGTGTAACGACCCACGACTAGAATTTAGTCCTTAACAATTGTCTTTGAAGCAATAGGCAAACAGGGTAAATTTGCATCTGAAAAAAAAAGAACTGCCAAAATATCTAGATCAAAGTGTGAAATCTATACATATAATAAAATTGTAGAAAAGTGGTGTCTGTACAATGGAAATATATGAAAAAAAAGTAGCAGGGGTTGTTATTATATCGATGCTGAACCCGAGATTGTAATTAAATTTTTTTTTGTCTGTTTGTCTGTTTGTCTGTTTGTCTGTTTGTCGGTTTGTCTGTTTGTCTGTTTGTCTGTGTGTTTGTGCACGCTAATATCAGAAACGGCTTATTCGATTTAGATGCGGTTTTCACTAATATATTGTAGTAAGCTTCACTTAACATTTAGTGTTTATTTCATGTCAATCGGTTCATAAATAAAAAAGTTATGTCAATTTAAAGAATCACGGCGAACATTTGTTATAGGTTAGGCATTTCTTTCCTTGATTTTCGGTATACTTATCTTAATTTTTATTTAGGGTTTGTATATAAATATTATAAGTATTTGGTATAGGTTAGGCATTTCTTTTCTTGATTTTCTTTATTAAGTATAAGTTTATTAGCTCAGGTTAGTAATTAATTTTTCTAGCAATTCTTTTGTTTACTTTTTTTTTTTTTTCGAAAACGAGTGGACGGCGCTCAGAACGAGGGTGGAGGGGCGGGCCAGCCAGGGGATGACGCGCCAGAGCGCCGAGTGGAATAATTATGTTCGAGAAATAACGTAAATAACGCAATTAATTGTATCTGTCAAAATGAAACCCATTGCTATTGTAAGTCCGACATCCACGCGAGCGAAGCCGCGGGCAGAAGCTAGTATGTAATATGTTTTTTCCAAATTTCCGTGTTATTTACGAATTCAACAAGTAGTAGTAGTAGCTTGTATAAATTTCACTCCTCATAAAATTTCATACCGGAGCCCATAAATGAAATTCGATTCTTAAGGAGTAAACTCCAATAATGTTATTAGGGGGTCTATTATTATTATTCTTATTGCAAATAATAAAATTAAAATTTTTCAATAAAATTATTCAAAAGATAAAAAACCCGACTGCAAAAACACATAGGTAACTGAAAAGAGAAAAACAAGCATTATAATCTATAGAATTTTGGTATCGCAAGCGGGGACAAACAAAAGTTACACCATATTTCCGGTTATTATTGTTATATTATTATTGTCCCCGCCTGCGATACCAAAATTCTATAGATTATAATGCTTGTTTTTCTCTTTTCAGTTATGTGTTTTTGCAGTCGGGTTTTTTGTTTTTTTGAATAATTTTCTTTATTTCAAGTTTTTTAGTTTTATTAATATATCTTAATTTGGAATTGACTCATTACTAGCTTTTATTTGATACCAATATTGTTGTAATTTATTAAAAAAAAAAAAACCCTCCCTTTTTTTTGTATTTGCAGATGCAATACATAAATATTATATAGCCTATGTCACTTCTACGATTAAGACGAATCTAACGACACCTCATATGTTAAAATCCATCAAGCCGTTTAGGCTACAGAGCGTGCCAAAGAAATAGACATGCATACATACATACATACATACATACATACTCTCGAAAAACATTACCCTCCTTCTGGGGCAGTCGGGTAATAAAAACAAGTAACATCGGAAAATTTATCTACCCCACTCTATTAATTAAGAGCGTTTATTCTAAAAGTTGGCAACGTTGCAAATAGCAGTCAAATATTTACCTGTTTTGATTAATTTGGCAATATTACTAAAATATGAAATGTGGCTAACTAGGGAACCAAAATATTGATTACGAAATGCAATCATTAATATTGTAACACCGAATATTTAGTTTTAGATGTAAAAATTGTATTTGGAAACTTTCCAAATGCCTTTTTACACCTAAAACGGTTACAACAACAAATTCAATGTTATAATATTGTAATTCATTATTAATATTCTAGTTCGCAAATTATCCACTTTTCTTATTTTTAACCGACTTCCAAAAGGAGGAAGTTATCAATTCGGATGTTTATATTTCGTTTTTTAACCGATTTCCAAAAGGAGGATATATATATTTTTTGAGGATTTCAAAGTTATTTTTCATTTTGTAGTGTTTTTTGGAAGTCGAATGTTTTTTTTTTGTAAAAAGTTTTTATACAGTAGGTACCTAAATCACAAAAACAGCGAAATATTTGACATCTATTTGCGACGTTGCCCACTTTCAGAATAAACGCTTTTAATTGAAGCATCTTCTACTCTTCTGACATCACCTTTTACAATAGATAGACACTAACCAATAAATACCTGGTTTACATTAAAAGCTAAACGTAGCCCCAATAAATCGTAGAACGAAAGCTACAAATATACGCCATTACTCGCGCGACTGATCTGAACCGTTGAAATAAAAGGAAACTAATTAGACCTGGCATGTTGCTCCTGTAACTTGACAGCGGTGAGAGTAGTTTCAGATTTTGTACGATAAATGGTGTGCTATTTTGAAGACGAAGAACGGTGCAATAATAAACTGAATTTAGGACTGTATTGATTATGAGACACCCAGTAAATGAACTAAATATTTAGCATTCTGTTGCAAGGGTTGGTGCGGTCAAAAATGTTTTTTTTTTTCAAAATAATACATAATTATACAGGAAATGCAGGTTTTTGAGGTCAATATTTAAAAGAAAGTATTATAGTGTCCATCGGTCCATCTGGACCGATGACCTTGTAAAGGCCGCAGTAATCCGCTGGATGCGGGAAGCACAGATCGGTCGAAGTGACGGTGCTTGGGGGAGGCCTATGTCCAGCAGTGGACGTCTTTCGGCTGATATGATGATGATAACGATGATGATGATTATAGTGTACTTAGTGTAGTTTTCAAAACGATTGAACCTTTATAGTGGTTTGAACCAAAATTACATTTCATTAGTAACTTATAATTAGTTTCATGATATTAATTTCATAACCATTTTCACGTGTAAACTCCTAATTTCATGATGCATGCATTAATTTCATGTAATCAAAATACTTTCGTGCCATGTTTGATTTTTAATAACAGAAATGTCGCGCAACCTAATTTCACTGTCAGAAGCGACGTGAAACTAGTCTCGTGAAAGCACATTCGTAAGATAATATTATACATTGCTAAACAAAGCTTTCATAATTTCGTAATCAAAGCATTAATGATGGTTCAACTGTTTGCGTCTTTGCATATTTGAATGATTATGATAGTATGACGATGTATCATGTAGGGTCAGGTTTCTCTTACATCTGAAGATGAACTACTTAAGTTATTAGAAGTACTTGAGGGCACTTATGCGGCAGTAGGTGTCAATTACTCGTGAACTACTTTTTATGGGTGCTTGAATATCGAATTAACAAGTTAACAGCTCATACACTTGCAACTGAGCTGCTCATCTGGAGTAGCCCTTCTAAATCAATCCTCATTTGTTTTTTAGATTTGCCATCTCAAAATAATGCTGACGTAGAGTTGGCCAGAATGTATTATTTATAATAAAGAGAAGTTTACGTACTTACATTGCAATAACAACAAAATAAAAATCTCGTGATTTAAGATCCTTTAAAATAAAATAATTTCTAAATACAACAGATCGATATACGATAGATATATTCATCTATTGACAGCTGTAAGTAGTTCAAAGTCAACGTTAATATTATGAAAAGGTAAACAGTACATTTAATGTTTCTTGTGGCTTGTTGTTCAATCTTATTCCCATTTAACGTTCCTTTTATAGCTACAAGAGCTAATTAAGGAACCATTTCCCTAACACCAACAGATCACGCGCCATTCTTACAAACAGATCCTTTTTACGAGCAAAGGTTACATTTCAGGGCGTATGTAATGCCCCAATAAAATGTTTGTTATTATAGTAAATCACATTAGGGCCGAGTATGGTTGCTACATGCACTAAATAAATAGGTACAGAAGGCCAGCTCTATGCAACGAGCGGAAACAGGCTCCCACGTAAGGATCCATAAGACGTGACGTACGGCGATCTCAATCGATCATCTGGAGCTCATGGTAAAGTAAGTAAGTAATAAATCATGGTAAGTAAGTAACAGCCGCACGGGTCAATCCATTAGGTTAAGCTACGCTTGCCTCAGTTGGTCTATAGATGGGTGACCATCTAAAGACCAATATACCAAGAGCGCTCCGCTCCTCGGAAAGCACGATAAGCCGTTGGTTCCGGCTGTCAGTCGTGGATCTTTGACAGTCGTTACAGGTCGTCAGAAGCCCGAAAGTCTGACAACCAGTCTAACCAAGAGATATCATGTTACCCAGTAACTGGGTTGTGCAGTCCATAGGCGACTGTATACTGACGACTGAGCGACTGCTCCATGTTAAATACTGGTATTCAGCTGCATCCGGTTAGACTGAAAGCCGACACCAACTTAGTTTAGCAAAGGCTAGGTAGATGATGATGATGTACAGCGATCTCATAAAGATGCCAGTCGCGATACCGAGTGCGCTGGTATTGGCTGACTGGCTGTACGTACCTACGTCCGATGTGTGTGCGTGCAGTTTTGCTTGTTATATGAAGTTGAGCTTCTGTACTTACCTATTCTATGGTACACGTATCACGTAATAAAGTCGGAAAACCAGGCCTAATTAATGCTGAAATACGACACGCTTGTTAAAAATGAGAGTCAATTTGCAACGAGTATCTAAAATCCCCTTAATTATCAGTTCGCGAAATAAACAAGTTAGGAAATGGGTTTTAAGGATTGGAAGCTCGTATGGTGAAAGGTTTTCCAATTTGGAATGGTCTGTTTGAATGAGGTTTTTTGGGGTACCTACCTAAGTAGGTTTGATACTGCGCGCGCAATCTTTACCTGCCATGTTTAAAAGACTCGGGAAAGAACATTACTAATTCCCGTCGTTAACTGCAATTTATATAATCGTCATTTATTTTCTATTATTAGTATGTTGTACTTATATACTTTTTATTTGTGCCAAAGATAGGCACATTTTATGATCAGAAACTGTCACTGTCCATTCCAAGGTTGCCTGGAAGAGATCGCAGTAAGCGCTATGGCCGCCCATAGTATATTTTGTAATGTATTTTTTTATTTTTTTATAATGTAGCCTCTATGTATAATCTGGTGTACAATAAAGTATTTTATTATATAAATAAATACTGCGAACGACCAACAACAGTGGTTCGTTTGATTTTGTGTTTTGACAATGTTATTAAATGCTATGGTTCTATTTATTTGGTTTAAATAATAATTTGATTAAGGTTCAGTGAATAAAACTGTGCTAGTTATACGGCCAGTAGTAAAAATATTTCGTTTATTTATGAATGCATTGTTTAATACATACATTACATAAACTCACGCCTTCTTCCCATGGGGGTAGGCAGAAATTATAGAACGCCACCAGCTACTTTCCTTATCATCAAAAATATGGCATCAAAAATAGAACCTACCTGTCAAGAATAAAATTAATCTAACCCTTACAAAGTACCTAAACAAAACACACAGTATTTACATTTAATGTACCCTTTACAAGGACATAATGCACGAAAGGGTAGATTAAACTAAAGAGTACCATAATTACACTAAATGTTCGCGCGTCTAACATTTCGGTCTCGGAGTCTCGAGCTTTGCTCACTGTGTGGTAGAGAAAACAATTCTCAATTTTCCCCGCCTTCCCCTTTAAGCAAATCCGCACGAATTCCTAATCCTTATACGGTTGGAGTCCCGGAGGATGAAACCGTTGATGCAAAGTTACTGGATACGATCTTCGAATAAACCCACTTTGGCGTAAGATTTTCGAATGGAAATAAATAAGTTTTCTCTTTTGTTATCGTAGTTTTTAACAAGCTATTCCTTGGATACTATAGTGTTATTATTGTTATTAAGTTTTCAGGCAGTTAAAAAGACCAATGGTCTAACCTAACCCATCGTTTAGGATATAATAGAGTTGCCAGAAACTACTTCTTCATGTTGGTATAGTAGAACGGAAATTATGTTCTACATTTTTTTATTTCAAAAGTTTTAAGCAGTAATTATGGCTTCTTCATTACTGTATACTAAGTTGTAACGCTCATCAACCGCGGTAACAGTAAAGCGGCAGAATACTCTAACATCAAATTGCTTATAATGGATATTTAATTGTTGTTTCGTCTTACAACGTTCGTGTTAATCTAAACATCTCAATCACTGCATACAAGCCATCTAACAAGGCGTTACAAAAACTTACCTACTTATTACGCAAAATTATACACTCGCAACATAAACACGTGCGAAGCATTCGTTCCAAATATAAAAACTTTTCACGCTATGTGCGCTCAAGTTCGTTAACCCCAACAGTTAGCTGCTAGGCATTTCTAGAAGACCTCTATATCTCTGGATCACAGCACCATTCCCTCTGCTTTAATGTCAGTCGGGACTACGTTTAGGAGCCACTACGTTGAAACTAGCAGACCTCCTCTTAATTACCATGCCTTACTGGAGAAATAAAAAAGGTGAAGCCGTCGCTAGCTCTTTTTGTGGGCCTCTTAAAACAAAACTTCGGTAATTTTATTTTTTATTGGATGCAATGAATTAAAGAGCCATCCCTTTGAATGTTTTAGTAGAATTCTTCGCTTTGTCTAGCCGTTATTTATGATGATAGGTGGGTGTTTACTAGAAACTGCTTTACGAGTTACTCGCAGTTGAAGTGTAACACCACGTCTCATCACAGCTAACCACATTTATAAAACAAAATTCTTTATAAGAAAAACAAAGGATAATCTATTACATCTCATACTTTGACATAAAAATCATTATTTGTCTCGAATGTAATGGTTGGGTACTTAGATCAAGAGAAAAAGGCCTGAATTTATCTCGAGAGCAATAATACTCCTTAGTTTTATTACTGCTAATATGTAATAGAATCACGTATAAATAAAAAGAGTCGTAAAATATTCCAGAGTCGATAGCTAAGCGCTAGTATCCACTGAGGCGTGATCGGGCGACTCGTAAATGGCTGGTCCTGATCGCCCCAATTCAGTTATAGAATTACTTGGTAGTTCTATTTGAAGACACATATTTGGTATAATCGATATTCGCTTGAATTTTATCTATGTCATCTTTTTCGTTTTTGCTTTTACTGCTAAAGATTTTCTACACCGTAACTATGTCGCAGGAATCCTAACGAATGCTAAAGTCAAAGCGTTCCTTTATTACCAGATTAAGCTAAAACTGTTGAGGTATTGATTAAAACATTTTCTGCGAATGCTTGAAGTAGGCTATTAATGGCGATAAGCTTGTCTTTCCTTCATTAGACGAAATATTAGATATCTCTGCCTACGGGTACTGAGGACCAAATATAAATTGGGGTATTTATACCCAAGTATCGTTAATAGCTAAGGATTCATGTATAATTTCGAACCTCCCACTTCGATTAAATATTCACATCAATAATATTGTAGTATTCGCGCTATCGAATATCATTCTGTACACTTTAGTACAAAATAGCTCTCGAATTGAATTTTCATTAATTTTAGGAGAAAATAACAGTACAATGATAACGTATTGAAAGCAGGTTAGTGATTTTAGGATAATCCCTTCAGAATGTAAAGCTTCTTAGTTTAGTGGGGCATGTGCAGGTGCTATGGAGCAAATGCAGTAATATTTTGTAGACGAAATCTTATAGAGAGTAAAGGCTCGAGCAGACCAGTGCGACGCGACGGCGCGACGCGTACAAATTCCAAGAAAATTTCACAGTATTTCAATAGCCGGTGTCGCGCCAGTCTGCACGAAGCTTAATATTCAGTAGTTATTGTTTAATGCATGCTAATTTAGGATGATAAGGGTAAGCGAATAATAATTGCAATGCTTGTAAAAGGCTGCTAAGTCATAAGTACTAACATAACATAACACCAACTTTGTACACTTCGGTCGCAATAAAAGTTTTGACTTTGACTTTAATATTCAGGTGGTTTTCTCGGATTAAAACTTCTGCTTTCATGTCAGTTGATCGATCAATGTCGTTATAATTTTTTTGAAATGAGTGCATTTACTCAATGAAAACACTCTGGACAGTTTATTTTTTTATCAAATATGAATATGCTTCCTCGAAGACTAAAGGCTCTAAACACAATTTGTTCGTAACAGATGAGCTGTCATCTAAATCAAGCATAATAGCAGCCTCTAATTTATTCATTGATTTATTTAAAATGTTCCTAAATAATTATTCTTGAGCATCGACACTATTATTTTAACTATTGTTTAAGTTGCTCGTTGAAATATGGCAGCGGTACCGCGTTGATTTATATGTATCTGTAGGCGTCATATATACAAATGTATGAGAATATTCATCGTGCACATGATAATTAAATTTGACCTCGGGCGATAGAAAACACAACTTTTGCTGTGTATTTATGACCATGAAGAACTTTACTTGACACTCTGGGTAGACCAGGTGCTAACATGTTTCCAGCTTTAGCAGTAAATATTTTTAACGCTGCATAATGATGTTCGGAATTATTCAGTAATAATTTGGTTGGGAACGCCGGAACACCTAAGAGAAAGTTTGGTACTTTATGTAAAATACTAGTTTTTGCCCGCGGCTTACTTTGGAAGTGTTGACTGGCTTCATAATGGCGTTCTGACAAATTGCTATTAGGTGTTTCCTCGTTCCAGACCTGCCTACGCGTGTCGTTAAAGAGCAATAAATAAATTAATATTAAAAAGATTTATGTTCAAGAAGTTCAAGTAAGTAAAACATAGAGTAGCTTCACCATTTCTAAGAAAGGACTACCGGCAAAACAAAACTTACGCGTATTTCACAAATATCAAGAAAAGGATTCTCATTTCCATTTTATCGCCGTTGACAATCTCAGGTATTAGAAGAACTTGTTTCTTTTTTGGGTTTACTAAACAGTATCTTATTTCTGTGTCGGCTTATTTGACCTTAGAGGAGGCAGATCTACCGATATCCCCGAGGTGGTAAGCCATATACAGTATTTGAATAAGCTTTGCTCAGAAATGATTGAATTTGTGAGCAATGCTGATTGTGATAACTGAATATCATCGTGTCATTTCTTGCAAACAAATAACCTCCTTTTTTCTCAGTGAGATTCTTGTATTATTATGAGGAGGATGAGTTCCTCCGACTGGTAATTTTAACTGTGACCACCATCCCGTCTGCCAAGTTTGATGATAAAGGCAATGTCATAATTTTTACCTTCTTTCTCAGTGAGTTTCTTGTATTATTATGAAGAGGATTAGTTCCTCCGACTGGTAATTTTAACTGTGATCACCATTCCGTCTGCCAAGTTTGATGATAAAAGCAGTGTCATAATTTTATTTTGATATTCTTCTTTCTCAGTGAGTTTCTTGTATTATTATGAAGAGGATGAGTTCCTCCGACTGGTAATTTGATCACACTGTTCACCATTGCGTCTGCCAAGTTTGATGATAAAGGCAATGTTATTGCGTCATTTTATAGCGTTTATGAAAAGATCGATATTAAGTGAAATGCTAGCTGCCTACAGGAGCCCTACTTCACACCCAATGTAGAGATAATTTAATTGGGTAACGTATCGGACCCTCTCGTTAGATGGAATCGACCTCCAAACTAATCTGTTCGTCCTGAATTGCAGTAACCCTAATTCAAATAGGTACGAGTCGTACTTTGCACTGCGATTTAGAGTTAAATAAAGTAGGATAACTAGGGCAGTCTACTAATTTACAAACGTTGCAATATGGTCTCTTGATTGCGATTTTTTGAGAGATTTTGAATGGAAAATCTGTCAAAAACTCTACCATTGAATAATTTGTAAATTAGTAGACTTGATTCTCTATTCTTGAATACTAAATTGAATTTTATTTGTAACTCAATGAATACTTAAGTAAATGAATAAGAACGTTTTTTATTTAATTACATAAAGTAAGGTAAGGTTTCATTAACGTGCAAATAACATTTCTGAAAGCGTCTATTTAGGATCAAATCGCTCCATATTCAGAATGTTCTAGATTTTACCAAATATCGACTCTTGAAAAGTTTACCTTGTGCTTACAGATATCTGGATATATTTTTACTCCGAAGCCTTTACAGATCTTTTTTCCCTCTCAATCTCTTTATTTGCAGAAACAGATTGGAACGTGAGTGTAAAGTTGATTGGTAGCAATCAAACTTGTGCCTAAAATGGAGGTACCTTAAATGCTAAACGTGTCTAGACTAATCTTCTTGAGCGTTTATATTGAAATTTTGTAATCAACGTTACACTTGTAATCTGAACAGGTTTTGAAGAGGACGATAAAGACGTTATTAGGCTATTGATTATGCACAACAGACGGGGTCCGCTAGAGCTGATGCCTGCCGGGGTTGCGGGAAAGTCCGAAAGGGATACCGTGGCCCCTGGCAACGTACAGGCAACTGAAGGAAAACGGATAGATTTTAGTCAGTCTGACACGCCCTCCCGCTCCACTGAGAGCGGGACAAGTTATTTGATAATCTACCACCCAAAAAAAAATGCTTTTGATTATACAGAATTGCTATGTTAGGTGTGCTAGTGATGGACACTAGCGCGCGTAACATAGCACTTCTGGGCCTACTCTATGAAGAATGGTAATGGTACTGAACCATTACCATTCTTCATAGAGTAGGCACACGTCAGTGGCAACAAAACCAGTATAAGCTAGTCTCACATTCTATTGAAATTCATGCCGGGGTTGCGGGAAAGTCCGAAAGGGATACCGTGGCCCCTGGCAACGTACAGGCAACTGAAGGAAAACGGATAGATTTTAGTCAGAGTCTGACACGTCCTCCCGCTCCACCGAGAGCGGGACAAGTTATTTGATAATCTACCACCCAAAAAAAATGCTTTTGATTATACAGAATTGCTATGTTAGGTGTGCTAGTGATGGACACTAGCGCGCGTAACATAGCACTTCTGGGCCTACTCTATGAAGAATGGTAATGGTACTGAACCATTACCATTCTTCATAGAGTAGGCACACGTCAGTGGCAACAAAACCAGTATAAGCTAGTCTCACATTCTATTGAAATTACGTACAACGCTAGGCCAGCTCAAGGTCAAAGTGTTTTCACCGACGTACGGTCGACTGTACGTATATTTCTGTATATAAGAGCAATCTGTCATTTTGTGTTTCGTTTCTTCTCTTTCTGTAAATAATATCAGCAAGCAAGCATAATTATGTCCAGTATAGAATTAGGGCCGGTTAAAAATCCACTTATTATGCAGAGAAAAGAAGATTGACTAAGAAGTAAGAACTAACACATAGACGACTGAAAGGGACTAAAGTGGAGATTTTGGAGGAGTGATTTTAAATCTGAAACAAAAAGGAATAAGAAGCGAACAAATAAACTGATTATCATCCACTATTTAAAAAATTATGTACGGATGAATCAAGATATAGGAGGAGCTCGTGGCTAAAGTAATAACAGCCGCACGGGTCGATTTATCAGGTTAAGCTACGCTTGCCGGGGTTGGTCAGTGGACGGGTGACCATCTTTACATACCGAGACTCCTCCGTGCCTCGTAAAGCACGTTAAGACGTTGCTCCCGGCTGTCATTCGTGGATCTTTGACAGTCGTTACGAGTCGTCAGAAGCCCGAAAGTCTGACACCAGCCTTACCAAGGGGTATCGTATTACCCAGTTACTGGGTTGTGGAGGTCAGATAGGCAGTCGCTCCATGTAAAATTATTGTATTCAGCTGCATTCGGTTAGACTGGAAGCCGACCCCAACATAGTGGGGAAAAGGCTAGGAAGATTGATTGAATCAATATATATAGTGGTACTTGTGGTACTTGTGGTACTTGTACAATGATTGTTCGTCGTTTTTATCCTAGACTAGCCCGCAACTTCGTCCCCGTGAAATTTCAGCCCCCGACCCACCGCGTCGCGTCCCATCGCCCGCCCGCGCTATTATTTCGTTTTTCCGAAGTGCTAGTTATAGAAATAAAGTTCAGAATATACCCTGCAGAACTTATTTCATGTATTCCAGTGTATATTTTAAGAAATCCAAGATTTTTTATTAATTGCCATGTTGTATTACAGACATTGACAACTTGCACATATTTAAGCGGAAGCTAAAGGAATTTCTAACTGATAAAGTGTATTACAGTGTGAAGGAGTATCTAAAAGCGAATCCTTATGGCCAATAATATCAATCAGATATTCAATAATAGAAACGACATGTGTAACTCACAATAATTATTAATTATCTAGGACTTTTATTTATTTATTCACTATTTACTACGACGTTTATTTAAATATTGACTATTACTAGATACTTTTTGTTATATGTATTAATTGTTATTCAGCATGGTATTTTGATTTTTGATAGTAGATAACAATTTATGTGTAAAATTTTGTATGCCCAAGTGACGGCAGAACATGGAGAACATTATCAAAACATGTATGACATCTATATCCCTACAAAAAATGGCAAAAAATAAATGATTTGATTTGAGACAAATTTCACCTTTTTATAATTTTAGTATAGAAGTTTACATACAATACACAACAAAAATAAATGACAAGTAATGCTTTTGATAGCATAACGTCAACGTTACCCGATTTTTTACGTGAAATATAAATATAAAGTTACGTGTAATTTTTAGCAAAGGTTTAAGCAAAACACAAAGTTATAAAAATGTATAATAAAGTTCTTTAATAAACTAAATAAGCAATAATTTAATATCTATTAATAACAGTTGGTAGGTAGGTACTAGTTAAAAGCGTAAATTTATTAAGCGCAAAGGTTAGTGAGGAACCTCTATTTTTAGCCGATTGAGTACAATTTAAGTCGACTCATAGATCTCTTAAAGCCAATTGCAGCTATAACGGCTTTTATAGGGTTGAAATATTGCAATGGTGCATTACGAAGAAAAAGTAAAAATCATTCGACTGGCAATTCTGTTGGAGAGCTGAATTTTTTAGAGCTTGGGGTTTTTCAGCCATCGCCGCCGGCTTTGTGTATGGCGACAGTAAAACCTTTTTTGATATTTTTTTAAAGCTTATCAAATATAAACCACCTGTTTTGTTTAACTCAAAAATATTGTTGTAAAAACTTGAAGTTTTTTTTCATTTTTTGTGTAGTTACTTCAATACATATGGGTGGCGATAGCCTAGTGCTGTGTCCGTTAGACTGCCAAAGTCATAAGTCTCGTGCCAACTTCTGACTTTTCGGATTCATGTGCGTATTGTATTATTATCACTTGGTTCAAAAACTGTGAAGGAAAACATCGTTAGGAAACATACCTGAGAGATATTTCTCGACGGCATGTGAAGCCAAGTTAGAGGCAAGTAAAATCAATGTTTTTTATACCTATTATTATGTTTGAACTTTGAACCATTTTTCCATTTATGCTAACAAATAAGGTTCAAAACCTCGCGTAAATTATAATTAAACCTTTATTTATTATTATTAGAGCGTTGTATTAATATAAATTTATAATATCTCAAATTAGTTAGACCACACCCGACGTTTTACGCGACAAGTTTGTCACATAAATTATAATGAAATGTTTTGACTTTACACTGATGATATTCCAGCGGTTATTGGTGTTAAATGACACATAAATACGTTTGCGGAGTCCATATACGAGGAAAGTCCAAAGAGTTTTAATATTTCATTGATGTGTTCCCGGATACAAAGCTATTAGTAGCCGGCAGTATATCTTACAAATTAGTAGTCTATGACAAACTAAAATTAATGAATGTTTCAGCCATTTTTTAGGTTGTCTCTTTACTCTAATGATGAAGCAGATGTCAGCGGTGACTGAATGTGAGACGCGAGATTTTGTTTTTACTCCTTTTGGGAATGTTTGGGTCATTGTACTTTTGATGACCTTAAAGACTGATCTATATTTTGATCTAAATCATTTAAGTGTAAGAAAAAACTTATTCCCATTTTGTATCGTTGAGTTTTCTACGAATAATGAATTTAGAGAAAAATGGAAAAAATTTACCTACTTAAATGATAGACGATTTGAAGAAAAAAATATAAATAAAAGTTTTTCTCATGAAATCATGTCTGCAAGATATCAATAACGCTACGTTTTGCATACAAAAATGAATCCACAACTCACGCTCACATATTTTATAATAATACGCACAGATATTTTACAGCAACTAGAATTCAAAACCGTGCACACAAATTCCAGCTCTATTACAATTGTTTTGGAAAAAAAATGGTTCTGCGGCGCTGTATTTTCAAATCAAATAGCAATATAACAAAACTTTTGTGATCAAAACAAGTCGGCGATGCAAATAACTGGCGCAGAAACGCTATGGAACCCATTAAACTGTATCCGTACCGATACACTTGGGGCTGCGAACTTTGATTAAATTTTCATAACATGAAGCTTAAGCAATGCGGACTCATTGTAAATTATAGCGTCATCCTCAATATTTAATGAACGAGACCCGTGTTAACATGTGTTACGTACCGATCGAGCTTTACAAATGTACATTTGTTATGCAACTGAATAATTTATGTTAAGTCTAATGAGTGTTGTGATTTAGGAAGGCTCCTTTGTGAGATTATGAATTTTGAAGCGAATGAAGTACCATTTTATCACGAAAATAGTCCAACTGTTACTTCAGTTTCAACGCGAACATCACTAGTCACGTCAATAGTAATGCGGCCACAAACATGAAACATGCGGATCGAAAAGTTACGACGGGAAAAGACGTTAAGCTCATACATAAACCTAACTGAAATGTTATGATTAGTCCAGCGCAGCTAAAGAACGACTTTTGCGCGACTTAACAAAATGTCTCGCGTTCCCCCAGGACCAAGACCGGCTATAACTCATCCAACTATCGCCGTCAAGCCGCCGAGAAAGCTATATATCAAGTTTGATAGTCAATTATTGGCACTCGGTTCTGGTAACCGCCGTCTCTGGGTTATCTAAACCATATACCCCGCCTGGGATAGGCCTTTAGTAATATGCTATTCATAAGCCGACTACTACGCAAATAAAGGTCGGAACATACACTTGGGGCGTTTTGATTCATAGTCTAATTTGATAATACCCGTGTGGTGTAAATTTAATACGGCTCCAGTTCAGTTGGTAGTCGACTCAATTAATATTTGGAAGGTTTGAAATTGTAATTTTGTTTATATAATTTGTGTAAAATGTTTGACTAATATTTCGCTTTGTTTAAGAAGGGTTGTAATTTATATTGACACTCCAATTCAGAAGAGATATAAGTACACTAGAGAATTGAAGAAGATAATGAACCATTTGTTTGAAATAGTCGAAATTTTACAGTTACTGAGCAATTAAACAATATTTACTACATTAAACTGACGAATTTTAACGATCGGTGCTAAATTCTGTAGGATATTTTGCGAACACTTTTATTATAATGGCGTTGATAAAGCGCTCACGGGATTTACTATCGGAAGGATGGCAAAGTGTCATCCAAATTTAATGTTGGGAACCTCGAAATGAACTCACTATAATGGCGGTCTCTCTGTGGAGCTATTTACTGTGCTCCGAAATTTCTCATGCTGGCCGACACTCTATTCAAATTCTTCAACAACTTCCAGATTGAATTAACGACCCTAAAAAGTGCACGAGATCACGGAATTCTCAGTGAAATTAACAGTACCAGAGATCTATTGTATTACTGAACGCGCCCTAAACATTCTTTGAAACGATACAAATTTAGAACACGACACCCGACCGTTTACAATCCGAGGCGAAGTTTTAACATTTTGACAACAAATTCGACTCGAGAGTATGTTGTAAGCTGGTTGTAAATGCACAAATAGATGTTCCAAAATAGATTTGTTAACGAATAAATACGAATGCTTCGAACTACCAAATATTTTTTCGAGGGCAACAGTGCATGTGATTAAGGGATGGCATATTATCTGATGCTTTTTGTCCTCGATTGTCCTCATTCTGCGGTCTGTGGTTGACGTTTCATCAACAACCAATAATAGATCTTATTACGTTCTCATTAAGATTTATGTTTGTGATGGAATGCCGTCTGTTATAAATGTATTGAGTTACGCAAACCCACCGTTTGGACGAAAGCTGATCTTTGCCGGTGACATCTCTAGTGCGTAAAGGATTATCGAATGACAACGTATTTTTTTCCCTACTTGTGTATTTAGACGATATTCAAAGGGATCCGTTGGTTTTACTAGGATGCTATTAAATTGCGCATGCGTCTTTTGTCATACCATATGGCATTTTCCAGCAGATGGCTCCTTTGTTAGGCCTACATGTTTAAGTAAGCTAATATCTTTACGTATTAAGAAATTCAAAGTTATTTCAAATGACATTGGACGTACTTCAAAGGAATGTGCTCGTATTAGGTTTGTTGATGGGATCCTCTTTGTGATTAATGTTTGATTCCAGTTTTTTTTTGCTTTGATATATTCGAAGCTGATTATGTAGATTTGCTATTTATTCTCATATCGAATCAAATTTATTTTTTGATTATGATGTAGGAATGAAAATGAGAGAAACACAGAAAAAGAGTGCCTGGTAATAATTTAGATGATGTCACCCCTCAGAATTTATTGGTACTCACCAATAAATTCACTTTTGAAGACGATGTCTTTTAAGACTTTGACAAGTTTTTCCTGGAATTTGCCAATTGATGATAAAAATTAATTAAATTTTGAGGAAAATTCAAAACAAAATGATGATGCCAATAGATGGCGAAAATGAATTTAATTTTGACAAAAATTCAAAACAAAATGATTTTAGAAAATGATGATGCCAATAGATATTGGCATCATCATTTTCAGAATTTGCAGAATGACGAAATGAAAATTGACAAAATGAATTAAATTTTGAAAAAATATTAAAATCAAATGAATTTTTAATCAATTGTTAAAGGCACTGGAATCTAACTTCGATGGCATCAAAAAAAATAATCCATCACTACTACACATTCATCTTCCATTGAGAATAGTTTTACATTCATTCCTTTCTAATGTTCTATTTTGATAGTATTTTGTTTTGTTCTATTTCATGGTCGTGTTCTGTTTTACCAGTTAAATCTTTTCATAGAATTGTTTAAAAAAATTGTGTGGTCGACTGATTTACTATTGGTTATTTATTAGTATGAGGTAAGTACTTCAAACTCAAATATTTAAGTATTGTATGTAGGGCAAGCTTGTTTTAAACATGATGACTGTTTGAAATATTATTGCTTTCAGAAATCTGTGTCAATATCATAGTTAACAGAAATACACTAACTTTATTACACCACCGCTTATTTTGATCCATTTAGCTAAAACTCGTTAGTTAAATCAGCATTGGAGCCATTGTGTCTCAAAGTGAACTGAACTCACGACAGTTTGAAAATTCCGGTATTCAATTAAAACAAATTCTGGAGTCCTGAACTCTCTACCCTACATAACGACATTTAAAATTACATTTCCAACACAAAATCTAACACGAATTTATATAACGAAGTGTTTACATAGCCCCCATTTGCGTGGTAGCAGAACCATCCCTTAATACATATAATGTTCGGTCGTATTTATGTCTAATAGTACCACAAACAGATTAAACCTTCGTCCCTCTTAACTTTAGTAAATACTGGTGGTTCCGTAATTTCCATTTCAACATACAAACGTATGGGACTTGAATTTTCAGCGCAGATAGTACTGAGTATCCCCTTTTAACGATAAAGTAAGTTAATTACAAAACTAATTCCATTACGGTGGCTGTGTCCGGTGCTGGTCCCGAAATATTGGATTAAATTATTATTATACACACGTCTATTGTTTAGTGTAAAGTTCCGGACGTGCATTGACGCCCATGTCCATCGGACAGGACTCTCCCTAAAATATTATTAGTGAGAGAATCTGATAACGTCATTTAATTTGCATACCTTTCATATATAAATTTAGTTCTAAATATTTCCGTGCTAGGGTTGTTGTTTTGTTATGTAAGCAAGAAAGCAATGACAGCTTATAGACTACATTACTTTTAAGGCAATTTTGTGTATACCTATAGATCGTAAATAAGACTGATTTTCAAAGTCCAGCCCATAACAAAATGAAGCACGACAATCTTATGTATCGATAATAAATGACCGGAAAGACTGGAATTTATAAGAAAAATCTAATATTTCCAAAACATATTTAAATCGTCGATTCAATCTTAGAATACTAAACAAGTTCTAAATGTGTTTTCAAACCCATTAAAATGAACAGTAGATTTTAAATCACCTCCTTATACGATTTGAAAGAGAATCAAACAAATATCAACAATTGTGACCCTCCACAAAAGGTTAGTCCACATAAACTTGTCATAAAGACTTCTACGTATCATAAATTTGCTCGGCACATTGGCCACAGTAGCAAACAAGTTTTCCCATTACTTCTACAGTGAGTAGCGACACCAGATTTCGTTGACGCAAGGAGACAGATATTGCTTCGGAAAAGGGAGTTTTACTTGTACCTACAACCAATATAGTATCCCTAAATAAGTGACAAATAGCGAAAGAAATAAGTTTCTGATCAGTAACTTACGTATGTTTTAGTTACTGTAAAAATATGTGAGCTGAACTTTTGGAAGTAGAGATGATTGTAGAATCATACTAAAGTTATAATGAAGAACTAAAGGAAATGGAAAAGGACGAGGAAAAAAATTGCCTAGTTTTGTCCTTTCATATCCACCGAAATGGAAATAAATACATAATTTCTATTTACAATACAAACAAAAAAGTAGATAAAAGAGCGACAGATGTCTAGAGTTTGGGACATACGTAATACTATCCTTATATATCCAGAACGTCTGGCATTCCCTAAACTGACCCATCTACGGCCTTTGATAAGGGTGCGAACGACAAAAATAACTGATGTTGATTTCGGTTTGATTCGTCCGCAAACAGATAATAGGAGTTTCATGAGTTGACGACTAGATGCCGTTAGTAGTAGCAGGGGAAATATAAGTTGGCGTCGTGGGGTGGAAAATATGAGAATTTATCGCTGCGTGTATGTTCATAATGGGAAGAGAATAGTCTGACGAGTCAAAGGGCGAATTGCTACTTATAGTGTATGATGATGGCGACGACGGGTAATGTATGGAGATTGTATAGATAATGGAGACGTGGTTGAGACACGCCTCTACAAGTTAACATTGAGCATCTTTGTATGAATTTCCGATAAGTGTTTTATGATGAAAAGTGTGAAAGAGCTTTCTGAAGCAATTTAGAGAATATATTCAAAGAAATGTGTTTTGAAGAGAGAGATGTTCATAATTTGTAGGTGTTAATAATTTTACGATTGCTAGATTATAATTATTGTCTATAACTGCGAAGCGATTTTTAAGGTTTAGTGTTTTAGGAACCATTCCAAGTCAACTTACTTCGCCTATTTGTGTGATATTCAATAATTGGCAATCATGAACTAATGCTAATAAGAGTTGATAGTTCGATCACAGTTTCTTCCTTTAGTATGCTGACCTGCTTTGAAATTGTGTTCAGTTAACGGTGGGTCAGCTAAATCAGATAAACGGTTTTCTATTATCCCCTCAAGCGGACAATTTGTCACTGTTAATGCATTATTGCTATACCTCGGCTCAATAGCAGGTTGATATCGCTAGATGGCTACTTATAATGTGGTTAGAGCTTATCGGATTATAATACGTCATCATTTCAACATGTTATAGCTTGGTTACCCACTTTGGTGATTTAGCTGTAAGATGAATCTACAAAATAATATACCTAAATGTCTAACAAAAAATAAAAAATAATACATTCGAGTAAGTGCTCCTGTCAGAGTTGTTTGTAATGAACAAATGCAGAGCACCAATTGTAATGTAAGTGATAAACACATTTCACGATGCGTTATTGTTTCTCAAATAAACATCACGTCATTTTAGTTTGCGGTTAGTGACTAACGCAATAAATATAGCAAAATTAATATCTGTAATTTTTCACTTAGCTTCTTTATTACCCACAAACATTCTTTCTTTGTTTCAACATTACTTATAAGGTCTGATAAATTTGACATCCCCAACTTTCTTATTCCCTTTTTTACTCAACTTGAGAGTCAAATTGAATTACTTAAGGTAGGAAGTTCTAAAATAATTCCTATCTACTTTTAAGACAAGTTCTTTCGTCGTTTTTTCTTTAAGTGGACTTTTTGTCTTGCAAACAAGACATTTCTTTATTGAATAACTTCGAGGGGCTAAAAGGTGTAATTTATGTAATGTCTTCATTTTTTCCAGATGAGATAAGATCATACAGATTCTTTTTATTTATCAGTATTGCAATCATCTTTTAGCTCTTCTTTGTTAGCTTTTATTCTTCTTATATTTTCAAAAGTGTTAAGTATTTTGTGCGCAAATATTTTGACTGTAACTTAAATTTCTCTCGAATCCTTTAAAACTTTATCAGAAAACCATACTTACATACAAGCATATTCTGCTACATTTCGAGTTCTGCCTTGGTGTGTAAGATATATTTGTGTAATGTAAGTTATATTATTGAGAACTAAAACTTAAATTGAGTGAATTAGTCTGTGTTAATTTTACTAGTTGAGTAAGTACTCGAACTTATTCATGAATGTACTGAACTCCAGCGGCGCAGTATGATATGCGGAGCATAGAACTCGGGGTACCATTTACCCGCACTAAACTTTGCTAGAGTGACTTTCAATTTTCAATATGTTTGCATATTGCTTGAGTTAGTGTTCGAACCTACTTCCATTTTAACATGCCAATGAGTACTTTAGACTTGGGAAGTGTCTGCAACTGTGTTAGAACTTCATCGGTACTTTGAAGATTTCTGATATTTAGTTTTTCGTATACTGTCTGATATGAGTCATTGTAATGAACCAATAAAAACCAAAACGAAATGTTTTGAACACATAAGGTAACACAATAAATGAAACAAAAGGAAATAAAATTTTAAAAATGTGTATTTCTTGTTTTCGTTTTTTTATATCATAATTGTTTTGCGTATTTACAGTTTTATATACAAAATCGTAATATTTTACAGACTCTTTATTGACAATGGTTGTTCTAAAAAAAACTATAATAATAAATGCATCTGTACATAGCTATAAGTTTTAAACTTTGGCATTATATAATATCTAAGCGATCCGAATATTATTTATAGTCACTGAAATATTTTTAACAAATATGTATTAATATTTACATCGGATTTTCCGTAATCTATAAATTACTATCGCAGAAATCAGGAAATTAATCCGTAACAACTTAAAGTAAAACTAGCGGCCTACTCTATACAAATAAATGCAAGTCGTGTCAGGCTTTGTAATTCTTATGCTATACAATAAATATAATGTGAAACAACCTAAGATTAATTATCACCATTTTATTGGACTAATACGCTTAAGCGTTGCAAGTAAAGTCAGTGTCTGTTTACCTGCGTTGGAGCATACGCTACGCCCAGAGCTGCGCTTGCGGCGGCATGCGGTGGGGGTGCACGTCGCGCGTGTGCACGCTGGTCGGCAGGGCCAGCCCGTCGCCGAGCAGGGGGGGGAGCTTCCCCGGCGGCGGCGGAGGGGGCGGCGCCGGCGCCCGCCCGGCCCCCACCGGAGACACCGAAGCGTAAATATTCACTGTCGACCGGTGATACTGACACTTCCGCAAGTCTGGCATCGCGAACCTCAACTTTTGCCAAAATTGTCGATCACCCCACTCTATACAGGTGTTTGCTTTCAAACACAACCTTAGCTCTGGATCGATGTCCCTATTCGGTAGCTCGCCTAGCAATATTATTATCAGTCTTCTTCGTCTCTCTTTCAGTACTTCGTGGAGTGCCGTCTTAAATTCGAAACGACACCATTCGTTGTTGATGAAATTTTTTGACAGGACTATTATCGTCCTTTTAGATGACTCTACGGCTTCTATTATTGTATCCGCCACGTATGCCGAAGCGTTAAAGTCTCGGTAATGTAGACAGAGCCGGAAACTTGGATCGGTGGATTCTAGGCCGGGCGCTAACATTTGAGCGACGAATGCCTCGTCTTTCACGCTATAACTTATGTAGGCGTCAAAGAGGCGATCTTTGTCGGCTTCATCGTCAAAAGCTGTACTTTTGTAGCACATTCTGAATCCACAGTGGTAGTAAATCCAGACTCGAAGCTCGCGCCGCCAATAAAATACGCCACATATTAATGCCGAGCTAGTAATGAACACGCACAGAGATATTAGCAGCAGAGGTAGATAATCATTAATTACTTGGTTCTCGATTATGGATGAGCTTCCTCCCACATGACTTGTGCATATTGTCGAATTAAAATCGGCCATCAGTGGACCCACAGCATTTGTAACGTTATCGAATACACACGTGATCTTAAGAGCATCTTCCACTTTTCCTAGGTTATTTTTGAACCAAGTGCGAAATTTATGCATGTACTGACAATCGCACGACCAAAGGTTCCGCGAGAGACTTATCTCTACCAAATATGGATTCATCGTGAACTGCCACACCGCGAAGCCGTAAATGTTATTTCCTTCCAAGCGCAACACTTCTAAATGCCTCAACTCCATGAAGGTTCTATTATCGATATAGTGTATTTTATTGTCTTGTAGATGCAGCTCGCGCAAATTCTCCAGAGGCGACAATTCAAAACCTAGCAACTCTTTTATATTGTTCTTTTCTAAATGCAATGTTGTTAAGCGTTTTAGTCCACTAAACGTATTATTATACAGGGCGTCAATGTTAGAATTATTAGCGTACAATATTTTTAAGTTCTTACGTCCAATAAAAGCATGACTCGTTAAACCACCAAAGTTATTACCGTCTAAATATAGTTCAGTAGCGTCCATAGGTATACTACTGGGTATTTCCGAATACCCAGCAGCAGAACAGTCCACAATATTCGCTGACCACGGTTGGTCATGATAACACGTACAGTTCGATGGGCACGTCATTTCACAATCACAGGCGTCAAAATCACAACAATGACACAGCGTAAAACAGTGCGTTTTATATGTACACAAAAACTGAGATGATTCGGCTTCGATAAGCGGAATATAAGTCCTTTCACGATTGTATAATAATTTACAATATATGCTCTCCAAGTCCATAACACGTGGATGTTGTCTAAGATGGTCCAGTTTGTTTATGCGTTGTAGCCACTCCATAGTACAGTCGCACTGAAACGGGTTTCCACCGATATAAAATTCGGGTAGCGGCCGTCCCGGATCGACCGGAGTTAGTCGAAGCGCATTGAGATCCATACTAGTTATCTGATTTGCATACAAATCGACTCTCGTTAAATTGGTTTTTCCAACAAAAGTTTGAGCTTCAACTTGTGTAATTTGATTATCATTCAGGAACAGCAACTCTACACTGCTGGGAATTGAGAAAGCCGAGATTTTTGTCATTTTGTTGAAACTTGCGTCTAGTGTTTGCAAGCGCAATTCTTTATCCAAACGGTAGTTGTTTCCCAGTTCCTTGATATTATTACTGTGAAGATCCAACCACTGAAGTCCCGAAGGGATCACAGTGTAATCAAACCATTCTATTTGGTTATCTGATACATTTAGCCACAATAGAGATGGGATATTTACAAACAGGCCTTGGATTTCTGTGAGTTGGTTGGCGTCCAACCTTATAGCTTGTAGAGTTGATAGCGTTTCGAACGCGTTCATATCGATGTGCTTCAATTTATTACGTGCCAGATTTAAAATTTGTAGGGACGGTAAATCTGTAAACACATCTTTACTTATGTTTTCTATCTTATTACCGATAAGACGGAGGCCATATACGTTATGCAAACCGACGAAGCCGGGTTCTTCCAGTGATATTATCTGATTCTCTCCCAGATCAAGAGTCCTTAGTAAACGCATATTTCTTAACGCTATGGGTACTTTCTTTAAACGATTCCCATTTAAATTCAAGTCCTGTAGAGAGGATGTATTCCTGAAAGCTTCTGGATGGAGTTCTTCGAGATGATTATTGTCTATGGATAGTAGAGACAACACATACAGACCATTCAGTGCGTAGGCATCAATATGGGATATCTTGTTGTATGATAGAATTAACGTGTGTAGATTATTCATAGGTGAAAATGTGTCAGCAGCAATGCTTTCCAACATGTTATGCTGAACGTTAAGTATTTGTAAAGTATATAAATCTTTGAAAATCTTGGGATCCAGCTTCGTTAATCTGTTGTTAGATAAGTTCAACAGAACCATTCTTATAAGACCGGTGAAAGTATTCTCATTAATCCAAGTACTTGTTAAATGATTATTAGATAAATCCAATGCCAACAGCTGATCTAGGTTGGCGAACAGGCTTGGTGAAAGCACACTTATAGAATTGTTTTGTAAGTATATTTCTTTGATGACCGGTCTGCTATCTTTGAACAGATCTTGCGGGAGAGCGACTATTTTGTTGTTTGAAAGATCAATTATCTGCAGCTGTTTCAATCCAGATAAGGCTTTGTCAGCCACCATTGATATTTCGTTATCGTGAATGTGCAGTTCCTTGAGTCTACGAAGAGCCATAAATCCGTTTTCTGGCATTAGCACGAAGTGATTGCTGGAAGCGTCGAGTACCTCAATATCTAATGAGCAGGTTGCATGTGACATAGAAGGCGCCGAGGGAGCTGGCCCATCTTGTTCACTAATCAGTGCTTGATGCATTGCTCGCTCTCTGAATCCCAAATCACTCACATCTTGCAGACGATTCGAAGACACATTCAAATACACTAAGTTAGTTAACGGGCAGAACAAGTTTTCGGGAAACGACCAGATGTTATTAAAACTGAGATCCAACTTTTCCAACTGTCGAACAGCCGTAAAGCTTTCTGATGCTATCTCTAAACTCATAGCGGCCCACTCTGTGTTTTTCGTTCGAATCGTTAAATTTCGGAGGTCTCTCAAGCCGGAGAGTACGCCAGGCGGCCATCTTCCAATTTTACAGTTATCTAAAACAAGTTCACGTAGTTTCACTAGATGTGCGAAACTCCGATCATCGAGGGAGCTTTTATACATCATTTCTTCATTACACTCTATTCTTAAGGACGTGGTATGTTCTGAAGGAATTACACTGAAGTTAGTTGTGTCGAATTCACTGTTTATTGTGCGTAGTTTACACGTGAGGGAAACTTCATGTGCATCATTGGGGCCTCTCAGCCACCACTGGCAGTCATCAGGTGCTTCATACTTAAGTGGCAGAGAGCTCTGATCAGCCACATTCAGGCCGATGACGAACCAAAACAGGATTGGGCAAAGACGATTTCTTGAAAAAGTTTTCTGTTGAGCCATCATGGGGAAAATCAAATATCAAGGAAGAAAGAAAACAAGACACGACAAGCTCAGTGTCATGTTTTTTCCGTCGGCGTTCGCGTATTGCGTCCCCTTGCCGGATGTGTAGTATCCATCAATTTATGAACACTATTTCGGCTTCAATTTAACAAATAGTCCTTGTTGAGATAATGCTCATGATGTGTCAATATTAATTCACAATCCGGTGATTTAGCGTCCTTCGAAACGTAAACAAAATTTTCACATAAACTGTCCACATCAGTTTTAACGAAACGTCCAATATTCACTGTAGTTATATTTGAAATGTTTTCTGAATACAATTTAACTGGTTGTATTCAGTAAAGTACGTAACTCAATTTCGTATCGCGTAAGTGATAAGCGTGTTTTCACCGTAACGTAAGTCCGTTCAGAGCGTCGTGTGGCGCGACCGTGCCCAGACGCTGCTACCAGTCGACTGAATTTTGGTAGAGCCATTGCAGTCGAGTCGAGTATACGCTCGGGAGAGGGGTGCGGAGCGGGCGAGATGAGCCGAGCGGTGGCGAGTGTTCACGACGACTTATTACAATAAATTATTTTTTTCGGAGCTTTATGCGATCGACTGTGCGTCTCTGAAACCGCAAACTTTGAATGAATACAGGCATCAGCTGCTTTGAGAAGTTGAACTGGATTTTATATTTATCATACCTACTGTGATTTGTTACTGGCCCCCGAGATTGTAAACATGAATGTAGATAGGATTTTGTGGTTACTTGAAGTTTTAATAAAAAATATTTAAAAAATTGCTATTATATATCTTATAATATCTGCTGCGGCCATAAAAATGCTCAATAATTTTGCACCACAACTTTTTGCTCAAAATTCCGGTCACTGTGAGAAATTCGGTGCGTTAACAGCCGAAACCTTCTAAGTTATGGAATAATTCGCGTGCCTTGACGCGATCGATTTAATACCCTATTAAGACTTCCCAGAAATTATGAGATACCTGAGGAAGCCTAGTTTTAGGATGTTGTGGTTTATAGTATGCCATTTCTGATTAATTTATCTGGCATATGAATCTTATGACTATGAGTCACATAGCACTTCAGGCATCGTCGCGTCGCAGCGGAAGTGAGCTCTAACTTTAACGTTTTAATATTTTACTTTTTTTTGTCAGCCCACCTATGACATAAACCAGGATTTAATAGGATTTCAAAGATGCACATAACCTTTTTTAATTCTATTATAAATATAAAACTCCATTTCATTTCTCAAAGAAATCGAAATTAACTTACCGCAATAAGAATAGAAACTAAAAATCTAACAAAAGACATCGAAAACGTTTTCAAAGTACACGTAATCGGGATTAAAACCAACCCTTTTATGAAATGCTAAAATTAAAAAGCAATGGCATAAAGGTATTAAAAGCTTAAGGTAACAAAATTCTTTAACAAAAGAGGTTTTCTGTTAACGCTTGGCAGACCACACTGGCTGTCGGACGACGACGGAAGATATCATTTTAATCCTTTTAGTTAAGTTGACTATGAAAAGACAGATGCCTTGCCGGCATCCGTGTTTTTCTTTTGTCACTTAGCTGGCTCTTAATGGTTGACGTGAGATAAATTAATAGTTTGTGATTAATTTTGATAATGGAGGGCGGGCTTATTCTTTTTAAGATAAAAGTTTTAGGAGATATGGATTTTTGTTTTGTTGATATTGTGTTTTGGTGCTATATGAACTGATATGCAATGTGGGTTAAGTCACATCTGCCTAACCCTGGAAAATATGCGAAATATTATGCACTGTTTTGATTATATCTTGTGTTTGTATCTTTTAATGAGTAACGTGGAATTATAGGAATATATTGGTGCGCTTCATTTAGTGCGTTTCAAAGTTGGTGCGCTTCGAGGAATTATAGGATAAATTTTACGCATGTTTTACCCAAATGCCTAAGCAGAGAGGTATGGTAATGTATGATTATTTACATTAGATGCAAAAAAACCTGAGTCACTACTGGCTATGCTAAAGGGTTTGGGACATACAGTATCCCGACTGGCACATGGTTCCCGACTTAGAATAACCGACCCCGTTCCCTCCGTTGAGACCTATGGGGGTGATATCATGTGTGCTGATAACATCATACTGTGGTTAGGGTAGCTATTGAAAGCACATCAGGGCCCGTTGCCCGCTTTGTTAGACATTCTTCTGTAAACGTTGAAGTTGCATTACCATTATTGCCTAGTTCTACACTTCTCTATACCAAAAGTTAATACGTTTTGTTCATGAAAGGATATAAAACTGTTTACTCCTTTCACAAAAGGTTATTACAATCTCCTCCATTAGGACTTGTGTAGTTCTCTACGTTGCAAGTACATTAAGATTTATATTTTATTATTCAAGAGTTTTTGTAGAACTACAAAAAAACACATGAAAAATGTCCATTAAAAGATCTTTGTATTTAGTCTTCTGTATCACAAGAGTTTTGTCAACAAACGTTTTACAAGTCCTATTTAATATTTAATCACTTTTCAGCCGTACGTAATAATTTACGAGTACTCTAAAAACAATACCTCTGTAAACGAATACTTTACGATCCCGGCGTATATTCATAAAAATGTTCGTGTGTTTGTTCGTGGCTGTCACAACATGAATATCATTCATCACGATCTGAGACAAAAGCTCATACGTAGCGATGACGTAATTACCGCGTGTATCTAAAAAAACACATGTTAACGTTTCGTTATTTCAAAAAACATCTATCAAGGAGACGCCGAACCGTGTTAAAGTTATTACTCCGAAGTGTTTCACATCACAATCTGTCAGCTGAAGGAATGAATAATGATGAATCGTTTTCGCTTATATTCGCCGTAGGGGTATCTCCTTACCAACGGTAGGTATTTATGTTTTTTGATGAATGCGCACGTCGGTATACGATGAAAATTGTTTGTGCCCGATCAATTTTACGATCGGCCGAACGGTCGAGTGTGTCTATTTTTCTTATAAATAGGCAACGGATTTTTTGTTTACCTGTATCTCATCCTTATTCCGTGTTTAGGTGGAGAGGCTATCAGTTTTATTGTGAGGCATTGTTGTTTCTTTAAACTAGCTGATGTTATTCGACGGAATTGTTTCAACTTGACAAATTTGCTCTAACCTAACATACTGAAGGTAATTCGATAAAACTCTTTAATGTTGTCGGATGTATTTTTTTAAATCAAATCATTGATGTGATCATGTTCTGTGCTGCTTAGACACTTTAGGGAAACTTCACCTAAAATTACGCATTGAAAACTTCTGAAAACCTTAAAGCGTAATTTCTCAAATCCTCACAAGTTTCACCAAAGTTTAATTTCCGTAAAGACATGTTATAGCAGCTCTAACAGAAAATAAAATACGAGATTAAAAGCAGAGTTTGAAAACATAAAGATACGGTACATTTCTGTGTTTCAAGATTGTGTACGATTTGTTGGAAACTTTACATAATTTAAATGCTTTATATTATAAATCCGATAACACTTGAAACATAAATTTTGTTATCAGAAGACTCTGTAAGGATAAGATAAAGGGACGAGTTATATAGGCTGTAGGTACTTAGGATACGCAAGGCAAGAAATAATCTGTCAGCTTTGAACTGAAAACCTTTGTAGCTAAAAGATGTACAATGACAGCAAATTTTAGTGGCAGATTCGGACAACAATATCTTCTTGGTAGAATATCTATAGTTTCTAAGATGAATACTAACAGAAGGCTTAATGAACAATGTAACTACTATAATTTTAATATTTTTCATGTAAGCACTTATGTGCTTACATGAAAAACTCGTAGGTAAAAGGGCTTGAACTGATATTATCTTTATTCTAGAAAGGCTGACCCGTCAGACGTCGTGTCAAAATTTCAATTTAGATTTTTCGGCTGTTCCTTTGGGGTTTTCTTAATTTAATTTTTTCCTGAACCGCCCAAGTAGAAGAACGAAACAAAAAAATAAGTCGGTCGATCCATTTTCAAGTTTTTGCGAGACAGACGAGAGAACGGCAATGGATTTTATAGTATATAAATAGATTATTTAATCTGTACATATAATAAAACAGTAATAAAATCAAAACTGTACATAGAATATTTTTGAAAAAAAGTAATTTCTAGGGCAAAAGCTAGTAGGAAATACACATCAACTATGTTGAGATTTCGTTACGACGACGATGAACTAACAACATATTGCAAGTGACGGATGATAATTGATTAGTGATCTAAGCAACTCCAAAATAAAGCACGTCATATTTTTTCCATATCTCTAGAAACATACATTTCATCCCAAAATACCCAGACATTATCACGATCCCTTATCGAAAACTATGAACCAAATCTCAAGTGCCTTGTTAGAACACTCGAGATTTCAAGAGCGTGTTTCGTCACACAACGAAAAAAAAATAGCGAATAAAAATCTCCAGGAAATGTTTATTTACCGTGAATACGTAGAAACGTAAAACAAAATGTGTAAAATATTCACCCCGTGTGTTTTGCACCCAGATAGCGGTACAAATACGATAACGCGCGTATCCTTGTTAGCATAGAAATTGCGTTTGAGCTACGTGCTCGTGTATTTATGAGTATTTACGCTATTATAGTTGTTAATGTAATTTCGTCTTGGATTTTTTAAAGATGAATGTTTATACGAGTAACATGTTATAATTTAATCATTGGACTATTCCCGTTTTCGATGCAGTAAAAGTTAGCACTGCTACTCTGTAAAGAATGAAGTACTATAGATGGAATGTGCAACAAATGGTGAATGTTTGAAGTCTATGAGGTGAGCATAATTATTATTCTTTGAGAATGAATGTTCAATGATACCTAATTTAATTTCCATAACTGAAAAATTTAAGGTGAACACCATATGGCTAAACCGACAATGTGATTTATCCAAAAGTTAAAAAATGCATGACATCCGTTTATTTCACGGGGCTTTAACAAATTGAAACAATTTATCATCAAATCTACAGAATCTAAAACCTAATCCCGATTAGTTTCGGATCAAAACATTCTCAACGGTAGCTAAAACTCTCCATAAATCCGAACATACAAAGAAAAACTTATGCAGTGTTAAAAAGTGACAAAGTAAACTTCCTGAAGGAAGCTTGGTAGGTGCGAAATATTTCCGTCTTAACATTTTTTTATTTGACCTCAGTGTTGACAGTCACGGCTACCAACAATACTACATCGGCTATAATACACAATGACCCAAACCCGGGAAGGGTAAACATGGCCATTGAATAAGAAAAACCGTATTTTATCAAACTGACACCGTACGAAATCAAAATTTATATGAAACTTGACAAAGCGCGTGAATCACTATATTAAAATCCTTGAAATCTAATCAAAGCAATTAACAACGCTTCTTTCTTACCGCGGGCTATTTATGTCTCTTTCTTTCTGGTATAATTTTATATGCTGTATCCTTTTCTTGGGAATATTTTTTCGAGTTTATAAGGCAGATATGTGACAGGGGATGTCTCGCAATATTTCATGTGGCGGGATCTAAAACGCACCCACGCTCAGGTAGCAAACATTATCACTATAAGCGGCGTTCATAACTAAAAAAAGGAACCGTTTTTTTTTTAAAGACAGAGCGTAGAGTCGGTTTCTTGTAAAATATTTGTTAACGCGTTGCGGCGCATAATTTTTAGTAAATACGTATATATTAATATAAATACGTATATATAATAGTAAATACGTGTTGAACTTGAAAACAAGAAGGAGAATTTTCGTCGCCTGTATAAAAAGTAAAAATATTTTTTATGTATCATAAATTGGAAAAATAGATAGTTTGATAAAAGAAATCCATTTTCAAGTTATGACATTTAGAAAACTATAAAATAATATGCTTTATTGCGTAAGCACAGCATAAAACAAGCATATTCAAGCATTCAAACAAATTCTATAGCTATCTATTTAAATACCAACACATAATTCTAAATTGACCAACCGTTTTATAAGCACCATAAGAATTCCAAATAAACCATTCGTTTCCATGCATTTCCTACTCCCAATTCCCGACGAAACTATGAGAGATATAAAAAAATAAACTTCGAACTGCGAATAAAAAATGACTAACAAAAATATTAATCTCGAAAAAAGATAAAGAGCCCTGTGTTCAGACGATCTTTTCTGCGATACGCCATCTTTTGTGCCAATTATGAGGCAGTTTTTGATCTTTTTTGTTCACTTTTTAGAAATGTCGACGGTGGGTGGGAATTTGTGGACAAGTCTAGTTACAAGGTGTCTTTTATGCCAAAGGCTACCAAAGCTGCAGTTTTATTTTTGCTTGAGTTTAGATTTCGATATTTTTTTTTTTGTTGGTACATTGGCGCGTGCTAGCTGTCATTATGGCATATATTTTATTGAATGTTTTGTGTTGAGTAATGTAAATTATTTGCATACTATTGTATAGAATCAAGTTATTTTTTCTAACTGAACAGACAGCTGTGCTGCTGGGGAGTTTGTTGCGCCACTTCTTCTCTCCAGCAAAGGCACTAGGAAGTGGTGAAGGGCGGGCGTTTTTGGGGGACTGTCTTATGTAATTTTGACGTTCGAAAAGTGCTGATTCTCAGCCTAATTTGAATAAATGACTTTTGAATTTTGAATTTTGAATTTTGTTCTTTATTTTTTATTTGAAATCATTCAAACAAAGGCACGTGGTTTCAAGTTAGATTGTCCCTTAAGATACAAATAATGAAATAATGCAATTAAATATAATCGCTTAAGCTGTTTGAAAAATTAGGATTAACTTTAGGTTTTTACTTTTCACAAAAAGAAAAAAACGAATTAGGATAACAAGGATAAAGTATTTTTTTCAAAAACTGTACAGTTAACCCTAAAATAAAATAGTACTGCTACATAATATTGGAACAAAAACGTAGATTATTGAATAAACGGCTCGAATCTGGAGACTCTGAAAGTCTTAAAAAGCTCATTTGGCAAATCTTATAGATCACTATCAAATGGTCCAGCGAACTGTAAATATTACTAATATCATGCAGATATGAATTTTCGAGACTTTGAAGAAAACCGTCGTAGCGTGAATTTGTGCGTGCGAAATAATTATTTAGCTTTCGATCTAACTTGTTACTAAATAAATAGCTTCACGTAAAGCCGCCATGACAGTTTAGGTCTAACACATACTGCGTGGTAAGTAGATAACGATGCGTTGATACATATTTTTTTTGCGTTTTTATCAGGTACTTCGTATTTTTATTTTTATTTTGGAATATAAATGTTCATATTTTAAGCTAAAAACAGATAGTTACCTACCTGCAGTGCACTTTTGTATTTTTTAATCTTACACTCTTGTAACAAATTCATTTGTGGTTGCTAATAATCAGAACATAAATAAAATATTTTAATATATATATTAAAACTACATATATACATAAAATAACGCCTTT
This sequence comes from Conistra vaccinii, assembly GCA_948150665.1. NCBI lineage: Eukaryota > Metazoa > Arthropoda > Insecta > Lepidoptera > Noctuidae > Conistra > Conistra vaccinii. The sequence continues at coordinate 9,886,966 of OX411329.1, read as the reverse complement.
TTCCCATGGGTGGGTGGTAGGCAGAAACTACAGAACGCCACCTGCTATGATCCTTACATACTCCTTTTCCCTCGTTTATGTTCATACATCTCGTCATACACGTATTATTTTAATATCTAATAATAATATAATGCTCACGATCAGTACCTACCCCTACGTTTAGACATAGTCTTTGCAAAATGTTCTAGAACAAGTCTTCAGTTTTATGTAAATCCTTAGAGCTCTGACATTCAGAAAATTTGTGTCGACACGTGTTCAGAATAATTTAAAAGTACTTCGCTTATATAGTAAAACAGATGTTCTTGCGGCCTTCAATTTTATTCTGAGTGCCATACATATGGAAATAAATAAATTATTTGATGTTTGTAACAAGTTGCTGTAACAAGTTCAGTCCAAAAGAGCAATCGATTTATGAAAGTGCACGATTTATTGCAACGTTTATGCCATGCATTTCTCGCAGGAGCAACGAATACCTGCTTTTCCCTTCCTAAGCAGATGTCTAAGCTTATTCAGCCTACAATGTTCCCACTGCTGGGCCGCAGGCTTTCTCTCGGTGAGAGGGAGTGGGCGTAATCCCCCACGCGGGTCCAGTGCAGGTTAGTAGATGTCAGATGTCTTTAAATTTTCGGTTCTAAGACATGCCGGTTTCCTCACGATGTTTTCCTTCACCGTTTTGAGAGCAGCGGTGATGAAATTATTTCCACAAATTAAGCGCCTGCCTGGGTTTGAACTCGAGTCCACGACCTACAACTCGTAAGTTGGGCCCATTACCACTGCGCCAGCTCTGCTTCAGCAGATGTCTAATTTTGTTATTTCCCCAGTTTAGCCAACGATAGTAATTCGAATAATCGTCTATTGAAATTCGACGGGTACCGTGTCAATATGATTTTTGAGATAATCCAATTGATAAAACTTTTTTCAACATCGGAATTGAACTCTATAACAGCAGCCGATTTATTTTTGAATATTAATCAGATGAAATTAATCAAATTAATCTTTTGAAGCCATTAAAAATAGGAGTGACTTTGATTGAATTATATTCAAAACTAAAAATCAAATTTAACGTATGAGTGGGACTTAGATAAATCAATTCAGATGAATTAATATTAATAAGATTTACGAATGTACCTAAAACACTAAAAATATCTATAATTTTAACACAGCAAGTCATTGATATCATAAAAAGCAAAGTTTCTAACGATGACTGACATAATGCGATGACCATTTAAATGCAAATTTTGTTATATGAATGTTCTTTTTTTTGCAGAGTGATACAAAAACGAATAAATGTCACATAAATTAGCACTATTTTATTAATTTTTGGAGCAAAGTTGGAAATCAGTTTGTGTTTAGGTATCGTTTAGTATAATACCATTAATTTCTGAAGAATATTATCTAAAGCGTTGATCACAGAAAGTCTATGATAGAGTTTCTTCTATTCATGATAATTTTATTGTGGTCTACAAGCTCACTCGCAGACAAGCTATCTTTTCTTATCTTTTAAATTATTTATTTCACAAAATCCTATATAGAATAAAAAACATTAATCAAAATTAAAAAGGTTTTAATTTTCACACGTTCCATCATAAGTGTTCACAAACTTTTCAGTTTTTCAGATCGAATAATTAAAAGTCACTGAGTGGTGACACATTGCTAATGACTCTAAGGACTTATAAATCTCAATTAATTCATGAACACAAAAGCGTCCACTTTAAAAACCTATCCAGTGACACCTCACTTGATAGGGTTAATCCACTCTATTTTACACGTGCCCTCAGATACAAAGGGTTATTTTGATATACTTAGGTACTTTCAGTATTCTACTGCAAAAACATGCCTAAGCGTCCAAAATTTGAGATAAGATGATTCGGATCAACCTTCAAAATTTCGGAAAACATGTCCTTGAAAATGAGCCTTCTAAAACTGAAACTGTTACATAAATTGTAACAATGAACGATCGTGAAACTATCACATTCATTATGTCTATCAAACGTATGATGATCGCAGTTATCTGGTTGTAGAACGAACACACTTTTATTAATATTTGAATTACATAAAGACTGCTTTATAATTTTTCTATCACATTTATAATGTCTATAACTTTAAGCCCTAACTCTGAAAAAGATACTGTTACTGTACGTGTTCTTTCAAGTTTTTCCAACTAAAATACAGGGAAACTTCTACCGAAACAAGCGGAGCATAACAAAGTATTTTAAAAACGAAACAACAAAGTTATACTCTTTATTACAGGTAGGTACCGACTAGTTACATAACATTTTTATTGAATTTGAGACAAAGGCATTTTTCAATTGCAGTTCCCTTTGCTTTTGTCTATCTTGCGTGCGACGGTGGCTATGGAATTTCATTTAGTGCAAGGTTGCCCTAACCTCATCCAGCTTCAGAGGTTCTACTATGTGAATATAAAGACCGGAACGCGATATTGGATTTAAGTTTTCATTGCGGCTTTTTGACCACAGCTTCTTACTTTTAGCATGAAGATTGTAGAGCCAGCGCAATGTATGGCGAATTGTGCGGTTGGGACTAAGTTTTCTCATTTCGTGGTAGATTTAGTTACTCGGCGCCGACCGTACAGCGTCGTGCAGGCAAATTATACCACACTCAGCGGGACACATACTCGCTTAGCGCGATATATAGAATATACCTCACTAACATAACGATTTATTGGAATCTGTCGAATTATTACTTTTTCCTTGAATAAATCTTTAAAACATTGTTAGGCAGGTGCGCCCACCTATGTTTATCGAAAGCTTCTTTAGGAAAAATCAATTTACTCTTAAATTGTTTTGTTTTCCATTTATTTTGACTTGCTCTCTTGCCTTTTTCGATTACTGACAAATGCTTGCACTGACTGGACAGGTTCACTCAAATCTGTATGGTTATTTCCTCAAAAGACTATTTCAGACACTAGTCTACATGGTCCTCATATGGCCTGACCAAGATTATGTCTGGACTTTAAAAGAGACTGTGACCTCTGAGTTTGGTTCGGCCTTTCTTCTCAGAGTAGTCAGATAGGAAACGCCGAACTCATCTAGCTAATTTTTAACATAAATTTTAATATGACGTGTAAAAGTGATTCCAATATCCTATTTACAGAATAAACAATATCATTTCATTTCATTTCTTGACACATCTATGTTCTTTCGTAACTTTACAAATTCAGAGATTTTAACGACACTTTTATTAACAAAATGTGACTTGCTACAAGATAACGTAGACAGTTATAAAATCTATATTAATTCTAATTAATAGAATACTTCAGTGGGCTTAAGGTGGCGACCCCGTGTGTTATAAACATGTAAGTACCCAATTATTACCTTATCTTATCAATCTTTTAATGACCAAGTTTATAACTTTTGATTATCAAAGCAATGAAAACGCGGTAAAGAAATTTTAATTAACCGCTAGTGACAAATAATTGAGAATTTCGAATCGGATAAAGGTGACCAAGGTTTTCCATTCAAGCGTCCTTGGGCAAAGTTACAACAAATCAAATAAAGTCCGATCCAAAGACTGAAAAGAGATTTCGACAACGGTTAACACAAAGTTATTTAACGTTACTTTTGTTACAAATAAACTCGTTAAAATTACAAAAGGTAGAGTAAACAGGTAAAGTACCGAACCAATCTTCCGAAACAGAGATAATCTCAGTTAAGATAAAAGACAATACTGAGGGCCGACAAAGATTGAATTAGCATTACAAGATTACAAAGACATTTCAATGGCTAAAGAGCTTGAATAAAAACGATTTTTATGTAACAATGTAATGAATTCATGCGAATTAAGATGACGGAGATAGATCAATTGATTGTCTACGAAAGAATGTGTTTGACGACGCAGCTTTAATAAAAAAGAACAGAAGCAAAGCAAATCTAAACTAGTAGTATAAAATAAAAATAAAATGATTTTTTGTATGTTTGTTTGTAATTGAAAATAAAAAAAATACAGATTTAAAAAAAAAAATCACACAGTTTATATATTTTTTTTGTTTTCTATTCATAGATAAAGCTACATTATCAGCGAGTGAGGAAACCGGCATGTCTTAGAACCAAAAATTCCAAGACATGTGACATCTACCAACCCGCACTGGGCCCGCGTGGTGGATTACGGCCCACACCCTCTCACCGAGAGGAGGCCTGTGTCCCAGCAGTGGGAACATTAATAGGCTGATGATGATGATCAGCGAGTAACATGGTCTGTACGCCTATGAAAATTGCAATAATGTTAGGTACCTAAGGTAGGAAAAATTTGCCTGTGCTGTGAAAAATATTGATGATACATAAAATAATTTACTACATGTTTATAGTAGGTAATCATCATTACCCACAAAAAACGTTCGCGAGGCTATATTTCTAACTATTATACCACAATATCCGTTTTTTGTTCAAATTACTAAATCAAAACACGGGTAAAATCGAAAGATGATGACATTCGTATCATGATAATTATTAATCCTTATCCAACTAAATAATTTCATAAGTTTATAAACTAGGTTAATTAACACTTATGATTTACTCATTTTAATACCGGTAGTGTAAGTTCTCGTGGGATATTCTCCGACAACCACGCTGACGAAACCGCGGGCAAAAGCTAGTCAAAGACCCATGAATAATTTGTTTAAAAGAAAATCTAATTATAATATTCTAGATTTATAATTTGAATATTTTTTAAACCATCAATAATCGAAGTTTCTCGTTCAGCTAAACTTCAATTTAATTTATGAATTTGTAATATCTTTATCAATATCAGCAACAATAATCCCAAAATTTAATACATCACGAACTTTCTAGACATGTAAAAACTTTCAGCTTATTGGATATTAATTTAGAAGTCCGCCACGGAATTAGCGCATAATTAAAAAACTTGAGGCATTGACTTTAAACTTGAAAATTGCAGTAACCAAATAAGAGTTCCAAATACATTCGTGTTTTGCTTATAATATTAAATAGTTAATTAGTTCTAAAGAAGATGAAAATTTCATGATTAGGTACATGAAAATTATAATCCGTTTCATAAAATAAATAAACTGCAAAGCTTCATTCGCATGTTAAGCTTCAAGTATTAATTAAAACAAATGTACGTTAAAATTACACGCTACATACTTCGTTATTAGTACATTGTTTATTTATATAAAACATACGTCATGCATTCGCAAACATGGTGCGAGGAGCTCGTGGCAAAGTTATAACAGCCGCTCGGGGCGATCCAGGTTAAGCTACGTTTGCCGGGTTTGGTTCGTGGATGGGTGACCATCTTTACATACCGAGACTCCTCCATGCCTCGGAAAGCACATAAGCCGTTGGTCCCGGCTGTCATTCGTAGATCTTTGACAGTCGACAGAAACTAGAAAGTCTGACAACCAGTCTTACCAAGGGGTATAGTATCACCCAGTTACTGGGTTGTGGAGGTCAGATAGACAGTCAGAATACTGATATTCAGCTGCATCAGGTTAGACTGGAAGTCGACCCCAACATAGTTGGGAAAAAGCGAGGCAGATTGAATGATTGCATTCCCAAACATCATATTAACAATCTACATTGCTTCAATTATAGTCCTCCAGACCGTATTTCGGCCACGGCGGCCAATCTCAACGGAGGCTAGCCTTCGGCGCGGGAGATATTATAGTGCACAAGTATGTGTGCAGACACAAGTGCACTCTCTCTTCCCTCACTTTTATAGTCCGATGGGACGGCAATCCGACACGACCGGAGAGAGATCAGGCGTAGGACCAACGGCTTAACGTGCTTTCCGAGGCACGGGGATATCACACCGCCAACTTCCTAACTCCGGGCTGTTACTAAGAAATTCCACATAATTATTATTAATCTACATATTATTATGTTTTCAGAACTACGTAACCACAAGGTTTTAGTCGCCAAACTTGTCAAAACTTCGCTCAGTTCATCTTTTGAATGTAGTCCCAGTAAGTTCTTAGTTAGTAGCACAGCGTGTATCATCCAACTATTAAACAATCATGATCATCCACATTAGCAATAAGGATGAAACTCAAACTTGACGCCAGTGAAGCGTGGCCGACCGTAACTGTATTATCTCCGTCGACGCAACCATCAGTTATATGAGGGATCCTCACAATAGGGTAACTTAATCAAAATAACATATTAACATCTAACTTAATAGCTATTATGTTCCGAACTAAATATCAACGGTACATAGCAGTTTGCATAATCGTACCCTCAGCATTTAACAGGTCTTCTAATGGTTACAAGTTGGGATCAGTTCAGAAAGTTGTGGGGAGCGGTTGCGATGAAGCGTCCTCGGACCGACTCGTATACACAAGTCGCAGTGACCGCACACACCGCTTGTTCTAAAATATATTTGCCCAACTGTAACGTCTAGCAGTTTGTAATTGCAGTAGTCTGTTAGTTCGGCAACGAATTTATTATGTTCGATAAGTGAGGGCCCGGTAACTGTTATGATGAAAGGTCGTAGAAATTCTGACTTTATTGCACGATTCAATGATTTTACAACACACCGTTAAGGGGCTTCCTCACCCGGAGTATTAGCCTGTAATGTAACTTTACAGAGACGAGCATTCATCATTGAGTGAGGCGAACCGAACATTACAGTGCGCAACCTGTCATAATTACAATTCGAGCATTACAGTGCGCAATGTCTGTAATATTTTGATACAACTTGTAACATCAATGCGCACCAGTCGTTACATTACAGGCGAATGCTCGTTAGTCAGGGAGGCAGTATTGTAACGTAATTTTCAAAATCGAATCTTTAACGTTACATTACAAGCGAATGCTCTCGGTGAGGGAGCACCTTTATGTTTTATTGAAACCTTCGTATTAGTTTTCGGAGACTTCGGAAGGGTTTCATGCATTTCACCTAATGGCAGTCTTACACTGCATTAAGGAATGTAATGCAGAGCAGTCAAATATGCAATTAAAGTGACCTCTGTGCTACCACCGATGCGACGCCGTGGAAGTGACGAAGTTTTGGGTCAAAAAGATCTGAAATACAATCGTGCCAGCAACACAAGCAAGAGAAGAATGCTGAGCGTCATGTAATGCATGGTGGCGTCATGTCAAGAGCAGTAGTGGGGGTGGGTTACCACTGGGCCACTACTGCTCTTGACATGACGCCACCATGCATCCACGACGTGGATTAGAACCCAGACAGGAGCTTTACTTTACGTAAACATTGCGAGGAAAGAGACATATCCTAGAACCAAAAATTCGAAGACATGTGACATAACAACCCGCACTAGGCCCGCGTGGGGGATCACAGTACAGCTCACTCTCACAGAGAGGGCACTGTGTCCTGGCCTGTGTCCCAGCAGTGGGAACATTAAAGGCTGAATAAGTCATAAGTCACGTCACCATGCATTACAGTTAACCCACAAACCCAACAAAGCGATCCTATATTGACATAGTTAAAGCAGAATTCGATTAGCAAAACAATTAGCTCACTAATCTTATTACTAGGTACGTATACGTGTTTTTTTCTTCAACAAGCGTTTTTGCTCTAGACTCGACAATGTCATTAGATCACTACGCTTTACTTCTCTCTTTGAACTTTTTGCTTCAAACTAGCGGTATTAGTTTAACAGTCGACAGCGACATTGGTGATGGAATGTTACGAAAGAATCCGAATACAAATAGTGAGTAGATATTGTCAGTACAATGCCTAACAGTTCGATTCGATTCGGACCTTTTGTACAATCGAGACGGGAACTCGATGCTAGTCATCGTTTCGGTCGGTTACTTTCTTTCAATCGAAGACTACGAATCGATGCGTGATGTGTGATTAAATGCTCTGATTTTGTTTATTTTTTTATGGAAATTAAAAATAAAAGATGTTTAGCATGTTTTGCATTGCCACTGACAGTTATGTTTAGAAATAGAACATCAATTGTAAGTGAACAAACTGTCTTTGTATAATTTCAACTCACAATTTGTTGTTTGTAGTTTTTTTTTTCTGTGAGATACTTTGTTATAGGAACTTATATATAGTTTTTTATTTATTATTATTTTATTTAAAGATCTCTACCTTCTGTGGTTAAATATAGCAACGAATGCTTTCCTCGTATTGCTAAATAAATATTTGATATCGCAGCCAGTATTTCATTTTTTTTATATTCATTATTCATATAATTTTTCTCGACAAATAAAGAGCATTTTGAAATATAATTTCTCAAAAAAGACAGATTTTTAATATTCATTTGAGTTTGTGGAATTTTTCTTCAGAATTTTTTTTTTGTTAGTCAAACCATACCAGTACTTTCCTGAACGATATAATATTAAATTTTCTGTGAATTCTTGCTAGCAATTTGATGAAAACGGAAACTAGTTTTTATGTTTCTAGCGAATAATATTAAAACTTGTACAATGTAGAGACTACAATACGACAACAAATGGAAACACTGGCAATACTAATGCAGAGTATTTTGGAAATATCAAATAAATCCTAACATCGAAATAAAAAAGTGATTTTTTCAAACACTACACAAACTAAGGGCAGATTTCACCAATGAAACTGAACTTGATCAGCACATAAACCACGTTTAAGGGCTATCAGTGTCATTATTTTCTGTGATATATTGACACTGACAGCTCTTGAACGCGATTTAGATACAATGTGCTGATCGCGTTGTCAGTGGTGAAATTCGCACTAAATAGTAGTGCTGGGCCCGCTATGGATTTTGTCGATCAGCCGACTATCTATAGTGCTTAAACTATTGGATATACTTATTAGATAAATTGTCGTATGCAGACTGGGATCGTTATTAGATATCGTATTGTCGTCTCAACTCTTAACTTCTTCATTTAATAAACCTACTGAAAATGAAGTAGATCGCAGGATAAAGAGTGCATGGAGAAGATATTGGTCGCTGAAAGAAGTATTTAAATCACGCATTCCTATTCGCCTGAAAAAGAAAGCTATGGACACAATCATATTACCTACTCTACTCTACGGTTGCCAAAGTTGAACACTAACAAAGGCAGTTACAAACAAACTTCAAAACAAACTTCAAGCCTTCCAACGAGCAATGGAGAGGAGTATGTTAGGAATTAAACTCCGAGACCGAAAAAGAAGCAAAGACATACGACTATGCACTAAAATAATAGATGCTGTGGAATTAGCTTGGAGTGAGCGGGTTCTCCATGCACCACGCACCCGAGGCAGACCCAGGCGCCGGTGGTGCGACGATATTGTGGTCGTGGCCGGCCCCACCTGGACTAGAACAGCCAAAGATAGAGACGAATGGCGAAAGATGGAGAAGGCCTTCTCCCTTAAATGGGCACCCAATATAAATTAATCATTTTGTAGCTAATTTATTTAATTTAATTGAAATTGTTAATCAACATTATTAATTATTCTATTTTATTCACCTAATTATTGTTAAAATGCATGTTTATATTGTTAAATGAATGAATATTTTTTAGTTATATTGTAATGAATGATGTTAATGTACCCACCTACTTTTTGGGAAATAAAAGGCTTAAATAATAAATAAATATAAATAAATAATTGTCGTCTCAACTAACCTAACTGAAAAAGTGTCTATGTACAAGCTTGAAGATAACTCCTCAACTCTGTCAACATCTAGATTCATTATTAGAACCTTCTTTGATACCGTGTGCAAAACAAAAAAAAATCAGCACGTCTAATTACAAAAACAGGCTTTGTAGGTGCGTACGAAGCGGGGAGAAAGGGTCACTGCTGCATTCGTTGCCAAACTCAACCTCCCCTTTTAACCCTTGCCTCCCTAACACCCAAACATTTTCTCAAATTACAGTAGCCATAATGACGTAGATAAAGATCAAATTAGAATACTTTAATTTATCTAATTCACGGACAATGATACGATCAAAATATTGTTGGTACGAATTAAGTTCATTAATAGAACTACATTCTTTTGAGCGTGATCCCAAAACTTGCTGTGGTCGATAACAGATATTATCTTAAAGACTATAAGGCTGTGAAAGAAAAAAAATGATAGTTTTATTGTTATTTGATACTGCCTCTTTGGTCTAGTGCAGTGGTCGGCAAACTCATTAGTCAATAGAGCTAATATCAATACTATAACTAAGCCTAAGATTTCGCATGAGAGCCAATTCTTTCTGTGTGTCCAAACTGTCTCAATGCACTCCCATCCTCTTTCACTCCACAACACTTGCTAAAAAGTAGGATGACTTCATCATCATCATATCGGCTGATAATAATATATGATGAAGGCATTATAAACAAGTTAACCTTGGACAACTGTGAATGATAAACTTTCAATGTTGGTGAAATAACTTCGGAAATAAAACTACCACTTTAACGCCCGAGTTCCGCTGCTCGAATTTCGCGTAGCGGAACATGACTCGAGCCAGTTGAATTGAACTACCGCGGTTTCGCTGCTTCAGTTTCGCAGCGGAGGTGTGCTACTGGGGTAACCGCCACTGTGGTCTAGTGGTTCAACCACCTGTCTCAGACCCAGAGGTCCCGGGTCCGATTCCCAGTGAGAGCAAAATTTTCTGCTCGGTTTCGTTGGTGGTAGGGCTTGTTCTAAGTCCACCTGGCTAGCTACCACCATCTTATCTAAGTCTGTCGCCATAACATTGTGCCAGTTCCTCTGTGGTTGAGGATTCCGGGTGAAGCTCGCTTCCACCTTCGGCCTGATCATCACTTACCATCAGGTGAGATGCAGGCCAAGAGCCTCCCCGTTGCGGGTAAAAAAAAAAAAAAAACTTTGATGTACAGTTTGTATTTTGAACAAAATTTGGTCTTAATTTGTACCAAAACCGCGACCCCTGTGCGTCTCTACGCTCGCACTCATCGGCATTTTGTACAGAGCCGCACTCTATACATCAAAGACCTGCATGCGGCTCGCGAGCTGCGGTTGCCCACCATTGGTTTAGTTTAGTTTAGTGGTCCAGTGATAGTCTAGTGGTATGACAGTCGGGCTGCCAAGTCATAGGTCTCGAGTTTGAACCCAAGGCACGCACCTCTGACTTTTCGGATGCATGTGCGTATTGTATAATTCTCACTTGCTTTAAAAACGGTGAAGGAAAACATCGTGAGGAAACCGGCATGACTTAGAGATATTTCTTGACTGTATGTGAAGCCAAGTGAGGTCCATGGGCGGCTTTAAAACTCTGACACCAGGTTAGTCACTAACCACACGAAAAGCAGAAGAGTAATTGTGAGCGCGATTGCGGAGTTCAAGGTGCTTGGTTTGACGCAGGATTTTTCATTTTAAATTACCTGGATTCTAGATGACAGAGAAGACACATGATTCGGCTCCTATTACATCATAATCTGCTTAGCATTTTCCCAACCCAAATATCGGAGTCGGCTTCCAGTCTGAACAGATGCAGCATTATACCAGTACCTATTTAACGTGGAGTGACTGCCTATCTGACGACCACACCCAGCTACTGGATAATACGGTACACCTTGGTAAGACCGGTTGTCAGACTTTCAGGCTTCTGACTCCGCATATGGGACTTGAAACATAGTTACTGGCAAAATGTTTGTACGAGTATACTTTCTATGTATTACAAAATTACAAATACACCTCTGTGTATGGTGGATTATGTTACCTAAATAATGTTTACCTAAATTGAAACCTACGATAATAGCGATGGCTAAGGTTTTGCATGCTTAGAAGTAAGTAGTGTAATTTCCTAGGGAAATCATTTCAAGTAGGATAGAAACTTCGCTATAATAAATAATCTTGTTGGTTATAGTTTCGGAATTCCCTAAACAATCTTGCTGTCTGTACAGTCAAGTTAGTTTTTTGTAGTTACACTAGCGACCCGCCCCTGCTTCGCATGTTTTTTACTACTTGACAAAACATAGACATTTATATTTTACTAGTTGACCCGTCTGAAGTTGTCCTGTCAAAATTTCACCAAATTTTTCCTAAACTACCCCTGTATTGAGGCGAACAAAACAAAAATTATTATCTGAATCGGTCAAGCCATTTTCGAGTTTTTGCGAGACTAATGCACGGCAATTGATGTTTATATATAAAGAAAGATAGATAGATAGATTTGTAAGTTTAATATCCTATACTATTTAAATAAGCAATATTTGTTTATATATATTTGTAATCACATTCTCGAAAATAGCTCTAATGATTTCGATGAAAGTTGTAATGTAGGCGTTTACGAGAGCGAAAAAATCGATCTAGCTAGGTCTCATGTCTGGGACAATTCGTTTTCTCCGTATTTTCACCCGAGCGGAGCTCGGTCGCCGAAAGTTTAGAACAAGCTACCTTAGAATAATGACATGGTAGCATGGAATTAGTAAGTACATTATAATTATCATGGCAGTATGGAATTTGTAAGTACTTACTATCATGGCAGCATGGAATTAGTAAGTACCTACTATCATGACAGCACTGAATTAGTATGTACTATCCTATACTATTCATCCTATGCATTCTCTATTTTCACCAGAGCAGAGCTTGGTCGCCCAGGTACTGAATGTATTATACACATAAACTTTTTGGAATAATTTCTCTAAATGATGGTGAAAACCGCATCAAAATTTGTTGCGTAGTTTAGAAGAACAACGCGGTCACGCAGACAGACATGAAAAGTGACTTTAATTTATTATATGTATAGATTTTCATGGAAGCGTACCAATTACGAATAGAATTTACAGACTCCAATCAGATTTTCTCATCATTTTATTGAAATCTTATTTAATTGCTGTAAAATATTATTTTAGCGCTAATTTAAAATGTTAGTAAAGCCGACTTATTTCAGAAATTCACAAAACTTACGACTCAACTATAGTTCGCTTACCTGTTATTTACGTAACGTAATAAAACAATACCTGGGCAGTTCTCAGATATGAGACCTGGCTAGATCAATTTTTCGCCCCCGCAAACAGATATTGCAACTTTCATCGAAATCGTTAGAGCCGTTTTCGAGAACGTGATCAATTGATGATAACAAGAAATATTATTGGATTCGAAAATTTCACCGAAACTTTTAATTAGTCCCGAATTCTTTATTTAAAAAGACAATAAATTCAACAGAGTCTTTGTTTGTCACGAACATAATTCTATCAATCAGATATGACGCTACTCTAACAACTCGACAAAAACATTGTAAGGAACTTGGTACATAGAAGTCTTAATTAACTTCGGAACGGACAAGTTATCTGGCTACCGATGAAAATATTTCATCAATCATAGAACGGTTGATTGATAATGCAACGTGAATTACTGATAGATTGTGCTGCCAACCGCGGGAATGCTCATCTCAATTTATTTACATGTGTTTGTATCACTTGTTGATGTTGCCAACGGTAAAAGATAGTTTTGAAGGCATGGAGTCACATAGATAAAATTGGACGTGACGTTTTTAAAGAACATTATTTGTTTGCATCTCGTTTGTAATCGCTAGTTCAAAATATTAAACATAACTGGCGAAATATGTGTGTACCAAAGGTACGCATTTGTTTAATCCTTCAGGGAAAACAGGAGTTATGCTATGTTATTAAGTACCTATACCTATATTATAGGTACTTAACGAAGCGAAGGAAAGTAAAGCTCAGCCAAAAAAAGACTATACCTATATCAGAAGGCCAATTCTCGTACTTAAAAAACGTTCACATTCAATTCGCAATCTGTCAAACTTGTCAAAAATTTTGGTTAATTCATTGTATTTTTGACCGATTACGAATGAGATGCGAATGCGAATGTTCTTAAAAATTACGAGAATTGCCCCACAGGATGCTGGTACTCTAGTAAGAAGAGTACGACCTATGAACATACAGACATACAAAGAAACCGCTTGTTCGCTTTACGACAGATTCGCTTTATGACAGATTCGCTTCACGGCAGATTCGCTTTACGGCAGATTCGCTTTACGGCAGAAATTGTACAGTCGTGTAGAAATGGTCTCCACGTAGTTTTCCTTGATATAATAATTATGTTGTCAAGCATAGAAAACTCTTTTAGTTTTCCTGTCAGTATCATATTAATGGCCACTCATATGTCATTGTATATTTATTATATGACATTGCCATATGTAGGTACCAGTAGGTACTACGATTGATTTGTTGCTGATTTTTTTGGCAGTTCTATGTTCTATGTTTTGGGTTTTGGTTTCCGCACTTAGTCCGTCTGGGGAAGCATTGTGCGTGGGCCATGGCGGTTATTCCAACAAGCGCACCTTCCTCCAGAAGTTAATTAAGTCTCCTGGTCTGTTCAGAACATCTGTGAAAGATCTGGGTGTCCCGAGGGTCTCTGTTCTAATCTGAGTGACGCCTGTACATTCAAAGAGCACGTTCGCGACGGTTTCTTCAGCCTCCATGCACGCCCAGAGGGCTGTCCGTTATGCACAGAAGGCTGTCCGTTATGCACAGAAGGCTGTCCGTTATGCCTATTGTGTAGAAGTCGTTCTTTAGCGAGCAGCGTTCCGTGATGGTCCCCGTCATCAGGCGCAGGCTGTTCCTCTCCAGCACGCGTAGTATGACAACCATAGAAACGGATTTTCTACGGGCTTTGTTGACGGAAGAATAGACAAAATGACAGATTTATTTATCTCTGTTAACAATCCAAAGACGGCATAGCTTCCGTGGACTGCCTGCAGCCCGGTGTCGAGGTCCACCAGTTCACGGATTAAGTGTGGGTGAACTCCTGTAGCCCCCTGCGTATTTTGTTGAAGGGGATGGGTACGATAGGCTCGGGTCCACAGACTGCCGTGCTGGATCCTCGTCTAGCAAGTTCGTCAGCTGCGTCGTTACCTAGCGATTCGCTGTATCCTTTTATCCATTGCAGTGTCACTATGTTGTGGCTAGATACCGTTATTTGTTCTAGTGCATTGTGACATTCTAGTGTTAGTTTCGTTTTAGGTAATATATTTTTTCCGTAAGGATTGGAGAACTGAGTCGCTGTCGGAGAGTATACCGATGTTTGCGTCCGTAACCCTCCTGGCTTCTAGGGCGTGGACCGCTTGTATGATGACCGCACACTCCGCCTGATAGACGGTGTTGGCCGTTTGGCCTGAGTACACGAAATTTCAGTTCTGGAATGAGTAGAACGCTTATGCAGGCTGAATAGTAGATAAATACTAAAAATATTTTTTTACTTGTTTAATTTTATTGTGTTTTATTAATAAGTACAGTGTACTCGATATAGGATATATGGAGTTCACTGTACTTCTGCCGTAAAGCGAATTTGTCTTAAATCGAATCTGTCGTAATGCGAATCTGTCTTAAAGCGAATCTGTCCTAAAGCGAACAAGGGAAAGAAACATTGCAGAGTATTGTCATGATTTGTGTTTTTGTTTCGCCGACGCTCTCAATCAACCCATTGGCTTGATGTATTAATGGACTAACTTTGATTAATTTTTACACGCAACGATTATAGCCTTGAGTCACTCATGTGAACGCTATATTAGGCACTTAACGAAGAAGCTTGAATACTTGAAATAACTAAGAAACTTTTTGTTTAAAGAAAAGTATCATTGTATGTGACAGTTTCACTTTTTTTTTCTCTATGGGGTAGTTCTTGGCCTGCATCTCACCTGATGGTAAGTAATGGTCGCGCCAAAGGTGGAAGCGAGAATCCTCAACCACAGAGGAACTGGTTATCTTACGTCTAACTACTGGAACACAAAAACGCTGATGACATTGTTGTTATGGTGACAGACTTAGATAATATGATAGTAGCTAGAACCAGACCTACCACCAACCAAATCGACCAGAATTTTTTTCCCCCACTGGGAATCGAAATACACTTTCCCAAAAATCGCCAATCCCGGTAAATATGACAAGAAATGTTAAATTATATACACTTGGACCTTTTCACCACACATAACCATCGCTATTTTCGTTTCGCCGATAAAAACTGCCTCATCCATCACAACATACGGCCGAGCTCGACCGATCATAGATACGAGAGCTAACGAACCGTCGGATGTGATTGAAAATCATCGCAAAGGAATGATGTCCTAGTCGGAAGCCATTATAAATCATTGCTAGACGGTAGCCCATACATCAATAAGGTCGATTATTTGATAACTTCACACAAAACACGGTCAGCGCTTGTTTTAAATGGGAACCAGTTCCAAAGCGTAATTAAAATATAGTTTCTATTAAATATTTTCTATTAGTGAACCGTTTTCGACGTGGAATGAAAGTTGTGAAGGTATTTTGATTGGCAGAGTGACCTTTGATAGGTTTATAGACCTGATACCTATGTGAATTGTTGGATGTGCAAGATGTTTGGACTGCAGAGGTATGCCGTTTATTTATTGGGTGTTAATTTTGACATGTTCGGAAAGAATGTGTAACATGCTATTTTAAATGCAAATTAAGAGTGTTTTAGGGATTTCTAAGGTGTTAATAAATTGCAACAGTCTGTATAGATAAATAATGTGGTATACTTTATCTGTTTCGTCTGTTCAGATTGTTTCGCTTGTCTACCGACTTACGGACTACTTTTATGCTGCGGCCACAGTCATCTGCGTTTATCGTGACAAAACAATGCGTACCGAAGCTTCGTGAGTTTTGCTCGCTAAAAAGTTATCGCGCTAATGCAGTGGACGCATTAGCAGCTTTGCCACGTTTATTATGTACCGCCACCCGGGCGATAAGTGGTACGCAGCCCGAACTATTGCGATGATAACCGATTGGTCACATCTGCGAGTATTGTATCACTGTGCGAAGCTTCGTCACGATAGACGCAGATACGGCCGCAGCGTTACACTAACACACACTTTGGACTAGCCTTGATCCGGATCAGGCATAGTCCGTTAGTGCAGTGTATAGGTACCTGTCAAATTACGAGTATTAGGGCCTGTTTCACCACCTACGATTAAGTTCCTATTAACTTACTTGGCAAATAATTTCATACAAATTTTGTTCCATTTTTGAATTTATTCAGTAAGTAGTGGCTATTCGTAGGTGGTGAAATAGATCCTTACACATTCGCCATCAAACGGGATCCTGCAGAAAACGGGATCCTGTTAAAAACTGGACTGCCGTGTGAAAGGGCTGTGAGTGTGTCTACTTATTCTTCTTTTTCATGTCGTTGGTACTGTAAGGTTTTATGCAATTAGCAACCTTACATTGTACTGGCTATCAAGAAGATAGCGTTCGAACGATCTGACAATTTGTATTTTTAAATAGAATAGGAATGTGGTGTTCTGTTTGATGTGAAAAATAGTCGAAGGCTAGCCGTCCAGTAACATAATATGTTCGCGTCTATTATATTTTATTACGATAAACTTGGAATAATTATCAAATACACGCCAAGAGAGTATACAATGTCGCCCATGCGCATGTGACCGCCCGTAATTTTCTGAATATTCATGAAAAAATATCGAAAATAAACTTCAAAAGGGGGGGTCTATCTATAACATTTTTCACTATTTTTTGTAAAAATTTTAATTAACCTGTTAAAATAACTCAAAGCTTTTGGAAATAATAAACAGAATCCAAATCGACCCATAAACTTCGGAGATGTGTCAAAAAACAGAAAGCAAATCTTTAAAAAATTAAAAATTGAATAACATGAAAAATGTTATAGATAGACCCCCCCTTTTGAAGTTTATTTTCGATATTTTTTCATGAATATTCAGAAAATTACGGGCGGTCACATGCGCATGGGCGACATTGTATAAACCCAGTGTATTATTGTTGTGCATACCCAACTGACACCAACTTAAACACACTATTTCATAGAACCACAACGCTCAACTACGCCCCTCACAGTACTGTTAACAGTTTGCCCCTTCCATAAAGCCTTCAAAACGAACCAATTATAATGTACCTACTCATCAAAACAGCAAAACTCCCACCTTTTAAAGCTCATCCAACAAAGCTCATCAAATCGAGCAAAAAACGCAATAAGGAAACTATTTTTAAAATTAACGAGGTCACAATTCACAATAACATCAGTTCACATTCAAGCAAAAAACTTAAAAAGCCACAATTACTTAATTAGAGATTTGAACGATAACCAGGCAGGTGTAGGTAGGTAACCATCAAAGATCATGAGAAACGCCGGACATCGATTCGTTACAAATCCGATTCTTTAGTTACACCTCGTTGAGTCAAGGACTCCAAACTCATTCCGTACACAATGAGATGAAAAAAATGATACAAATTAACCGATTGAACCTGTTTGTCAGGACCCCTAAAGAGCTGGTTTCTGTTAAGTGAACTAATTTATACTCACCTGTATCATAAATAAGAATGAAATGGTCCGAGTGTGAATCATCCCACGCTTTACAAGTTCCGTATTTCTTTTTAAAAATATCATTTTGTGTGAAAAGATTCAAGTTTTATATTCAAATTTTTGTATTGCAACTCTATGTTAATTCTGGAGATAAGATGGGAGAATAGGGAAATAATGATAGAATAAATAATCTTGAATTTATTGGATAAATAGATGTGATCAAACTGAAATAGGTGGATAAATAAATAAACAAGAAAACAACACTGGAGATTCGACAAATTGTCACAAAGATTTTTTAACCCTCAAAAGGTGGAATAAACAGAGAATGCCGATGACTTAGCACTTCTCATACCGTTTCGTATTGAACCCTAACTTCGCTCGGCGGCGCGCTATGTTATTGAAAGCATTTAATATTTTTATTCGATAAAACAGACGGCACCGCGGTTTAAAGAGATGCTAACATGTCAAATAAAGTTCGAATGTGCCAATTCCCCGCTTGTTTGCGAGATTACATGCTGAGTTTAAAATATTCGCTTGTCATATTCCATTTAATATCACCGATATACTATATTTTCATTCTTCGTTTTAGACTTTGTGACTGTTACGACTAATTAACCCGAGTGTGAAATTGCATCGAATAGGTTATTATAATTTTATACGTTTATGTTAATTAAAAATTCTTATTGAATGGGATAGTTCGTTAATTTTATTTGGTTGCGACTGCGAGGATGTGTCCTCAGTTGAATTCAGCGTCCAATTAGGGATTGCTATTTTCTTTTAAACTACGGTACTAGAAATTTCTCTTGCATATCAAGTAGCGTCATAATGGTCTTATTACGAAGCAGACACGCCTAGCTTACTGCTAACAATTTTCCTTATCATCGTTCCAACATATCCAATTCCCATTATTATGCCACCGTTTACTAACTGTAACATTAAAGTATTATTAGACATACCTACATATAAATTAGTTTCTCTTTGGCGCCCGTTATTAAAAAGGTCCTATTCGGCTCACAGTATTCCATTTCGTTTGCCAGTGGGGGGTTAGACCGTTTCAATCGTTGCGACAATTAATCACAGTACAGCAATGTCATCCGGCGCACCGGTCAGGCCGAAAACACGCCAGACGAATTTATTGTACCTTTTTTACTTTTTTTTTTATTTCGCGCTGTTAAACGTATGGGAGGGTGTGATTGTGCGTCGCTACTCATTTTGTTGATACCTGGTTAGAGTTGCCGACTGTAGAGAGGCTAAAGAGGGCAAAAGCTTTAATTTAAATTAAAATAAAAGTTATTATTGTTTATTTTTTTCTTATTTTGTTTGTCATTAAAGAATACGATGCATAATAATGATAATCTGAATACCTTCTGCTTCATTTTTTTAAATGATAGAAACTTCTTTAGAAATGTTAATAATAATTAGCTTGGTTAGCTGTTGCTTCAAGCAATTTCACTTTTGTCAAGAACAGATTTAATTAATAGTTAACTAGACTAGTTGAACTTCAAATTAATGGAATTTAAACAATGCTTATTTTAAAGCAGTTAGTTTTCATTCAAGCTTATGTATGAATGTTTTCTGTTCTTCACTTCTTACTCACTCATTTCGAGACTGACACACTGATTAATATGTAAAAATATTAAAATAAAAATCAATTATTAAAAAAACATGAAATCAGAAATTAATAATTCTATACATTTATACACATAAAATAAAATTGAAGTGTTTGTTCATAACGTCAAAATAACAGTTTTATGATACTTACAACAAAAACACAATGTATAACATTTTTGCCTGTCCGTCTGTCTGTCTGTCGGCTTGTTCAGGCTAATCTCCGAAACAGCTGAACCGATATTGAAGGAATTTTGACTCGATGATAGCTGATGCATGAAATCTGTATCTATACATCTATCTTCTATAAAAACTAATAAAATTGAAGTGTCTGTTTGTAATGTAAAAATAACAGCATTTTATTAAATGCGTTTATGAAAGTATATGCGGTATAAACAACAAAAACACAGTTTAGAAATTTATTTGTATAAACTTTCAGTACTGGTAAGTACTGAAAGTTTATACAAATAAATTTCTTACTTCAATACTTACACTGACAGCTATATACAAATGAATAAATTTAAATTATAAAATTCCACGCGAACGAAGTCACGAATAACAGTTAGTGTTTAAATAAATATGCACTATGACATTATTACAAAAATAATCCACATTCACATCTTCGAATAATTTGATTATAAAATGATTATTATTTTTTCGAATAAAAAACCATACAGAAACCTACAGAGAAGAATACAAATTATAGCTGTAATCACCATATTAAAGCTTGCCAAATTGATAATAGTGTTAATACAAAAGCCGATGTCGAATTGTACCGGAATATTTTTAGATCATTTATTATAGCTGACTGCGAGACGTCAAGGAGTAGAAGCGAAACGAATTCTGTGGAATCATTTCGTCCGTTACACTTTTTTAAAGAAACAGCGGACTATTGTAAGTAAATTAATATGTGTTAACAAAAAATGTAAAAAAAAAGTTTTTTAGTAAATAATAGTGATCAGAATTTGCCCGTCTCTAATTTCCAAGTAGGTACCTATGAGTAATTTAGAATACAACAAATCACAAAATTCCGAGTGAGCGTTTAAATTAGTTACCTGCACAGTTTTATAAATTGTACTTTAATTGCTTATAACAAAGAGGTCATTAAACAAATAAACAGTTATTCTGACTGTACTTCAAAATATTTATCGTCCACTTACAAAATAAATGTGCCATTACAATTAAATAAATAACTTTATTTGTAGTCTAATAATATAATTCGATCGTACTGCATTGTAAAATACGCATTGAATACCCATATAATATGTTAATTATAATGACCTCATTAACACAATAAAACCAACAACGTTAAAACTAAAATTATTACAAATATTTGTTTCGAAATTCATGTTAATAGCAGCCTTTAAGCGGGGTTTACATTATGCAACTAGTGTCGTGAAACAGTAGCTTGACTTTTCTGTTACAGGTAACTACAATACGCGCCACGAAAGATGAGACTTGACCGCGCCTCCCACGCTCTTTTCGCCGCCCCGACGACGCCCCGGCGCGGTAGACCTCATACCGCATGATCAAATTTAAGGGTGTAGTATAGACCATCAAACTGACCAACTTTCCCCATGGGACCAACACCGTAATTGCGAAAAAAATATCAACTGTACCATACAAAACTTCTATACCTACTCTACCCAAACGTCCCAAACATTTGATTGGCTAATTCTTCTTTTGCGATGACGATGTTGGTGCCATTGAGAAATTTGTTCAGCTTGATGGTCTGTACCACACACCGTTAAAGATCACACCATTCTAGTACACCTTGTATATGATAGCGTGTTAGTTGAATTTATCAACTTTTCGAAAAACCGGGTGTTGGTTAGCCCTATCTAGCCCGAAAGTCTGTCAAGCTATTGGTTTACGACACAAGTTTCGTAATGTAAACCCCGCTTAAATGCAGGAGCCAGGAACAAATCGTAAAACAAACATCTGCTTTAAAGGGTGGTCTAACATTATGTAAAGGCATTCCGAGTGTAAGTACTCTACTGTTTGAACGCAGAACGCAGGGTCATGGAGTAACCTGAGCTATGCCTGAGCTGGGGCTAATCAAAGACGTAAAACTGGAATTTATTGTGTGCAGTGTACCCTGCCAAGTTTATTGTGCATTACTATGACGCCAATTACTCAACTCACATGTAACTGGGTATTGTAGGCGTACCCAGATGGTGGTTTGCAATGTATTTAGTTTATTGGGATGGGATATAGATAAATGGATTGGGTTCTGTTATTGAATGAACAGTTGCTTTTGTATTTATTTGCTTATGGCTTTGTGTTTGGTGTGATTTAACGTAGGTAGTTGTCACAGTCATGTCTTCGAATTTTTAGTTCTTGGACATCCCGGTTCCTCACGATATTTACCTTCACCGTTTTGAGAGCAGTGGTGATGAAATAATTTACACAAAGTAAACCACTTGTCTGGGTTTGAACTTATGACTTACAACTCGTAAGTCGCGGCCGTTACCACTGGGCCACAACTGCTCTCTCTAGGCCTGCGTGGTGGATTACGGCCCACTCCTTCGCTCCGAGATGAGGCCTGTGGCCCAGCAGTGGGGCATTATAGGCTGATTGTGCTAACGGAGGTTCTGGTAACATGTTATGGTACCGTTTAAAAAAACCTTACCTTTCTTAGTTCAAGCCTTGAACTTTTTTGAGATATTGAAACTGAAATAAAATGAAAATACATATTTATTTGTCTAGCCTATGTAGGTCGCAGACATATATCATATCAACGTTATTTGCTTAATACAAAGTTTCGCATTAAACCTTTTACGAATAATATTTTTTAAACACAATACATACATAAATTAATATTTAGTTTTTAGTTCGACTCAATCAAAATAGGGTCACACAATGACAAACAATTTTAATAAATATCTGATATTAGATACATTTATTTTTATGTCTGGATCTATTGAAAAATTTATTTGGATACAAATGATTTTTTGACATTCTCGAACTGTTTTATATTCCAAAGCAGTACGCTACATTTATGGCGTAAAATACGCCCATGTTTGCGTACTGCTTGCTGAAAAATGTACATCTATTTGGAATTATTTCAGAGGTTTTACTTTTTCAGATCGGCGACATAAATAAAGTATCGAATTTTCCCCTAAAATGAGTTCAATAACCTCGTTATAACTCTCTCGGGTACAAATCACCCCATAATCTATACCTATTTACCTATTTTCCTTTTTGTATACAGTAATGCGTCAGCCCGAAGCTAAAAGGGGAGAGTCTGCTAATTCGTACCGTACAAACGAACGAAGCTTGTACAAAACTCTTGTAAAAAGTACAATCGGGAAAAGGGTTGCAGCCCCATTGAAGATTACAAGATAAACGTGGAATTCGTCAAGAAAGGAAGGGGGAGAACCTTGGAGTCATAATTTAGGCTATAGAGCGCTGGAATTAATTATTAAGTGACTACCTCGTTGGTCTAGTGGTCGCAAGCGCTACTGTTTATCATGAGGGGTTTGATTCATCCTGGTTTCGATTCCCGGGACGTGCTAAGTGTTTTTGGGTTTTTCTATCTTAAATGTCTCAATAACAGATTGAAGTCTGGATGTTCCCGGTTGATGGCAATAGGCTCGCCCCCCTATTACATGGGACTTAAACATAACTGACGAAATGCGGGTGTACCCGCTACAGATACAACTCTGCCCTGACCTTCGGGGAAACAAGGCGTAATGAAGGCGCAGGCGCGGCGCGGGCGCTGAGTGGCGCAGTATCAATTATTAAGTGCTACAATATACAACGTGAAATTTGAATCACAGTTTTGCTAGAACAAACGTTGTTCAGACCATGGTCTACTATCATTCTATAGCATCCAATATGTTATTAAAACAAACTAAACTAGGCGTTCTCAAATAAGTCTTATGTTGCTCAAACGTGTTCAAACATTAACCGTAACATCTAAGGACTCATCGCGGTAGCAAAATGGCATTCAAGAGAGTTATGAGGAGTCCACGTGGACTACAAGGATGTCCGGCCAATGCGGGCCGAAATTTTAATAAATAAATCAGTCTTTTTTTGTGTATTTTCAAATACCATTGATGTTTTTTTTTAAATTGGTTGTTATAGAATGGTAGTAGACCATGGTCTGAACAACGTTTGTTCTAGCAAAACTGTGATTCAAATTTCACGTTGTATATTATAAAATCGAAATTGCCAAAGTCACTATTATAAATTCTGCCACAGATTAATATTCTGCTAGATTGCTAGTTATTGGCTAGAATAAAGATATCCTTTTCTATTTCTAAGATAGCTAGACATACTGTTGTGTATTTGAATGATGTAAGTAATGATGATCATTATAAAAAGTTTAAAATCTTCTTAAGTAAAAATAATAACTATTTCTCTCTTGAAACTTCAACTGCTAAAAATGTTACCATAAGGTACCGTATACTTAATTGACTTATTAAACCCCTTTTTTAGGTGTCATAACATCACGCATGTATTCCTCGAAGGGTTAGGTAGAGGTGTATCCTATGGCATGTCGTCAGTATGTTTAAGACTCATGTAATAGGGGGCGAGCCTATAGCCGTCAACCATGCACAAATTCAGACCGCGGGCTTTATAACATTTTCTGAAAATTAATCTCTCTCTAAACTGTGAAGTTCGTCTAATTCATACTCCAGGTTTGTACTTAACAGTTTTAATTTTAAAGTTTCCCGTTTAGCTGTGGTTTGCAACGTTTAATTTCCGGCGTAGAAATTATTAGGAAGGAATAAGGTGCGGCTTTCAAATCTGCCGAGCTGTTGCAGTCAACCGTCAAATTCTTTCAAACCTTTTTACTTTTTTATATAACACTGCAAAATTTCGTGAAACTTTGATCTTTTAAGCAAGAAGATGTTTCTTACATATTTTTGAATATATTTTAGCAATTATTATATGAAACGCTGGCGGAATGACTTTGAGGTTTTCGTAATTAATTATATTTCGGAACCTCTCGAAGCAACCGTGTCCGGTGACGTCCTGTGTCAGGCGGAAGGTGAAGACGCCGTGCCTCTCTAGCCACTCCTCAAAGAGGAGACTTATCGCTGCAATTATGGAGTGCCCATATAAGTGCATCCCTGCTTAATTCTTTAGGAATACGATGTTATGTCAATAGAATTTAATATTTTATTTAATATTATCACTTAGAATTATATTACACCAGACATTTCTGCTAAATTTAATTTTCCAACAATCTTACGATTTCTGAATTTTAATTTTACATATTTTAATATTATTAAAACGGACTGTTCTGAAATTGAATTAATAAAATTGAATTTTCAAACGAGCATAATAATTTAAACATTGATACGACTAGTAAATAGACACATATAATTATATATACGTTGCAATTTTATTGTTGGATATATGTATGATTTCGTAAGTGGTCGTAATTAAATTTCACTTTGCCTCGAGACAAAACATTTGTTTGTTTAACTTCCGTTAAACGATTGTTATTTGTAACGTAAATTATAGACGTTATGAGAAAAAAAATAAACGAATTATTGCATAGTTTATCGTTTGATAAGAAAGCAAAAGAATTTGCCTAAAGATAAAGAGTATTAATTTATTATAAATAGGCACTTTCGAGTCGTTCCCATTAGAAAAAAAACTCTCTGAAGAACTCTTTGAAGTACCTTTTAAAAATTTAGTTTGAAACAGTATTCACGAAGATAAAGACAAGCTCTATTTTCGACACAGTGTTTACATAAAAATTTAAAACGCAACATCTCAAACATTTTCAGTACCAAGTAAACTATATAAAATCGTTTTCCCAAACGTATGAACGTAAAACAGCTTTTATATCCTAAGAATATGAAGCGTGAAAGCGCTGAGGTAACAGGAAATAGAGGTATGGATTCAAATAAGTTCAAATAAGCAATTTTCTCGAACAAGTCCTGATATCGTGAGCAGTAAACCGCGCGTCTGAATCCTAAAGTTACCGCGAGTTCTATTCAGATTTTTGCTCGTGAGAAGAAAAAACGAAATTATAGACAATTTGTGCCGATATCCTTATTGGGAGTTACGAGGTAACCCTTGTGTGTTATGGAATATGGAGTAGCTTGTTATTCCATCCTGATCTTTTGTATATCGGTTCTGTAATACAATTTTATTGGCTTTTAATGCAAGTATCATACGTTACTATCAGGGAATACTTACATAAATATTCATATATTTTGGCTATCGTGCCCTGGATATCGTTTTGAAGGTAATTAATTTTCCGAGGAGACTTTCTATTTTGCAGTACAAATTAATCTTAACTAGAATGGAGCTTCAGATTTACCTCGGCGATAAAGGGTTGTAACAAAATAAAAGCATAGTACTTGTTGTTTTAGTTTTATTACAGCAAAAACTTATGGTTCTAGCCTATTTTTGACTTTCGTAAAAGGCTCTTGAAGAATTCATTTTTGAAAGATATTATAGTGATATATCACTATGTTATCTTTCAAAATTGAATTCTTTAAGAGCCCTTTTATGCAAGCCGCGACATTAATGTGCTATATATAGTACATTAATGTCGCGGCCAGCAACTGGGACATTGATGGACAACCGTGAAAATGTGGGACGAGACGAAACCGAGGCACATACGTTGCGGCCAAGGCTTGTATAGTACTTTTCACAAATAATGCGTGGAAATTCAAACTAATTAAATTTAAAAAAGTTACCTCCTTGGTTGCCATGTGTAGAAGTAGTAAGAAAAGTTCGTTACATTTTGTGATTAAATAACACGACAGATATGAGTTTTCATAATAATTAATTCGACCGCTAAACACGACAGATTTGGATTTTCATACAAACATGGCCGGCTGGGCGCTCGCATGTATTCGACCAATACAGCATTTTCCATTTATCTCGAAAAAGGTTGTCAAAATAATGTTCGAATTGGCATGTTTGAGAAAAATTATATTCCAATCATTTATAATTAAACTAAGCCAATTAAAATATACCTGGATACAACGAGTACACATAACACTATTGCAAAACTCAGTCAGGCGGAAAAGTTGCCTCTAAAAATACAGCCAGTGAATGCAAGAATGTATCTTACCAAGGAGAGAGCATTACAGGCTCCTAATGACTACCTTGTAGAGAGCAAAAGTTCGACGTTCAGCCTGCGCCGGACTTGAAGTTTATCTTAATAAGACGGTTTCAAATGACGCGGATGTAAGAAACGGATGCAGTTTTTTGTTTGGCGAATTTTGATTATGGTAGAAAAGGATGAGAAAAGAATAATTGAGGAGACTGAGAAATAATTGGTGAATTAATCTGTTGTGAAGCAATCTTCGTTTTTTCGTGCTTTTCCACGTCAGTGTTTTAAATTTTGCTGGTTTAAAACTTCCCCATTTCCACGATATCATCGATGAGAGCGCAGAGGTCGCCATGGCTGCATTTTTTGGGCCAAAGAGGGATAGGTGTTGGGGCATAGTATGCGCCACAGCTCTACATCCACACCCTGCTGCTATACCGTCGAGATATCCCCACTTTGCGAGGTTGTAGTTGCATCTTCCCACTTGGGTTTGGAGGCCTTTCAGCGACTTCTAAGTGGGCTACGGAAGGTTGGACTCTGCGGGTACATGCTCTCTTGGAGAGAGAGACCTGTCACATCTAGGGTCGTGCAGACTGGCGCGACTTGTCGCGCGACGCGACTCATATCCGTAGAACAAATTCTATGAAAACGCGTGCGATACTACACACAGGAGCGACCTGTCGCACCGCGACACAGAAAATACTCTCTTGTGTCGTAGGTATCGCTAGCGCAAAGCGATACCGCGGCGATGTCGAAGCGACGCCATACAAAATGTTATTTTAGGTCGCTCCCGTGATGTCGCTGCACGCTAGTGTGAAAGGTATTATTGCATGGCGATAATATCGCAGAATCGCCACGCGACACATCGCGCGACAAGTCGCGGCAGTCTCAAAGGAGCTTTTTGCCACGGGCGTCCGCTGGGTTTCCTGGTAGGGACGCTACTGTTTTCAGAAAGCTGTGCCTGCTTTTGAGTCATTGCGTTAGTCATTGTTGCGCTGAAAAGTGGATGTCTAGTGTCGGTCTCCTGTTTGTGTTTCTCTACTGCGTTTGCAACTTCTCTTTGGACTTGTAGAGGATGCTAGCTGTGGGATATAATGTGCTGACCGGGGTCGGTTTAAGGCAACTTGTAATTGTTCGGTATGTTTCTTTCAGAGCAACATTTACTTCCTTGACGTGGGCGGAACAGTGCCACACTAGACACGCATATTCGCCTGTTGTGAAACAATTGTTGTATGTATAATATGTATATCCAATTTTAAATGCAAGATTTATTGCAGTTTATGATATTTTTTTAAAGAAGGCGTTAAATTCAATTGCTTACTATGGAAACAACAGGAAGTAAATAAATGGCCTCTTTTTTCAACCAACTACAACTCCGTAAGATAGTTTCTCAGTGAAGTTTCTTTGACTACTTGCTCCTTTCCTGCTTCTCTTAGAAAGTAATAGTGTTGGAAAGTTTTCAACAAACATAATTAACAGATATTTATTTATCTTAAGACAAAAACCGAATGAAAACAAATGTTCTACCCAATTTGGCTTCATGACGGTATGAGATTAATCGCTTGGCTTATCGCTCGGCACGGAACAAAGAATTCACTTCGAACACATTAATCCCATCTAGAGCAATTAAACTGTTCTAATTCTAAGGCATTCGATTAAGAAAAGACAATTTGTACTTGACCGCATTTCTCTTCGCTTAAGACAACCGATTTTTATCGGTCACCGATTTAAATCCGACCGTCAACAAAATTCCGTCACCTTTGTATTAATTTACCTAGCTGTTGCCTGTGATGTCATCTGCGATTCAGGATGAAAAGTAGCCAATATACTTCTTCAGGTACCGGGCTATCCATATTATGTCTTCCATAACGGTCAGTTCAGTGATTTAGTCTTGAATAGGTAACAGACTGACAGAAAGAGATAGGTACTTTCAGATTTATAATATTACTAGGGACTAGCTGATGCCAGCGGCTTCGTCCCCATGGACCCTAGTTCTTTTTCTAAAATAAAAGTTAGTCTAGTTACTCAGCTATCTGCCAACGAAAGTCCCATCAAAATCGGTTCAGGCATTTCGGAAATATGCCATACCAAACGTAAAATTAAAAATGTGTTTTTGGAATAATTACCTACCGTTTAAACTTTAGCATTTAGTAAAAAGCTGTTATTTTGACATTACAAACAGACACTCATTTTTATTTATTTGTATGTCATTTTCTAGTAACATTTTTAGGTGTAGTGGAGACTGTCAAATTTTAAGACCATAGTGTAACATTTTTTTGATCGATGTTTATTTTGAGATACTACTGGCATGTTTTTGTTTGGCCGACTTTTGTCGGTCCGATTAACAGTCGGTCGTCTGCGCCCCATTTAGCCATGGCCATCGTCGCTTCTGCGATTACGTAACACAACTGCTACTAATTGCACAATTATCTTATATCGTCGTTGACAGTGAAGGTTCAATTACCCATGTTTGGGAATGTAACCTATATTTCTACAATTATTTGCTTGAGTGATGTCATATAGTAATTTTCTTTCGTTTCTTTCTTTTTGCAGCGTATCTTTTTTGTTGATCGCGTGCCAGTAATGTTATGCTATGTAAATGAAGTGGACTTGTAATGTAGTTACCTATTACTTGCCAAATATGTCATGTCATTGGACTGGACATGGCATATTAATTACGTCATGTTACGAAAAGAGTATAACATTTTTTTTTTTTTTAAACAAAGAAAGAAAATTCGTATTTGCGATAAACATGACGCAAAGAAAGAACACAAAAAAAAAGAATTAGTTGGGGGAAAATAATAATAGGAATATCTTGTGTGAATACCAACGGTACAATCTTACCTAGGAACTCATATTGAAATGAAAATAGTGGTCAATAGTTTGGCATAGATTTGCGAAGCTGACCGTCAAAAGAAAGAGAAATTATGCGGTTACCACTCTTACTTTTGTACCGATGCCGCGAATGAAGAGACTACAGTACCTAAAACTAATAAAAGTCAGACAAATTTCGTAGAAAGAAGAATAAAACTAAGTAAAAGTAAATAAAGACGTCAAATAAATTACATGCTTCACTTAAACGGAACATGATCATAAAGTAAATAGACCGCCCCTACAAAGCGTTCGCAAAATTGATTTAAGTTCTTCCAAGCTTTTGTACTCAAAAACAAATTACGTACACCCCCATACATCACGCGGTAGGTCTCCGTCCAAGAACTAAGGAATCAAATAGAACCTTCCAGAAACTAGATTAAGGCGCACATAAAGCGTACTGCATGAATGCTGGTAACCTGAGACTTGGCAGACAATGCTGGCTCCCTTATTGCTTAGCTCTTAAATTGTAGTGCGGTTTCAATGCAAGTGCCGTTGACGTTAAATTATTGTCGCCATGCAACGTTACACCGCCTGTGCTGGCACTGTACACGTGTGCAGTAGGCTTAAGGCCTGTTAAGCTAAATGTAGGTCTATTATGGTCATTCAATGTGGAGCTACGAAATTCTCAGAGGTGGTCGGATTAAATATCGAAAGCAAATGTTGATAATGTCGAAAACTGGCTGTAAGTTTATCATACATACTCCTTTGGCTAGCCATAAGGGAAGCACGATAAAAAAAGGATTTAGTCTATGAATTTTTGAGGATATATTCTATTTCTGAGCAGTGGTGGCCGTAACCATTGGCCCCGACTTACGAATTATAGGTCGTGGGTTCAAACCCAATCAGGCGCTTTACTTTGTGTAAATAATTTCATCACCACTGCTCTCAAACCGGTGAAGGAAAATATCGTGAGGAAACCGGCATGTCTTAGAACCAAAAATTCGAAGACATGTGACTTCTACCAACCCGCACTGGGCCCGCGTGGTGGATTACGGTTACGGCCCACTCCCGCTCACAGAGAGGAGGCCTGTGTCCCAGTAGTGGGAACATTAATAGGCCGATTATGTATGTATGAGGATATATTAAATATTATTTATAGTGCTCAAATAACTGAATCAAACATAGGTAACAGACATAATCGACAGATTTATCTAATGCCGAACGGACTTTAATTTCCGACAGATTCCAGACCTGTAATGGAATCCGCCTATTCTCATTTATTTTGTGACAGGTGTTTTAGCGCACTTCGAACCCATTAACTACAGCAATAAAGTGTTAATTTAATAACATGGCATAACTAGTGTTGTCACTAACTGTCGTAAAAACAAGCTATTACAGCCGCAGCCATCGCGGGAGCAACCTGTTTCGCTCTCTTAACTTTACAGCTTGAATAGAGTGATTATATGAAAGATATGGAGACACGAATAGTGAGAATACATTCGGAATATTAAAAAGGATACTCACGTTTGCTTTGGCATGATTTTGTGGTTAGTAGAATGAGTTATTTAATCAGCCTCTAATGTTCCCACTGCCGGTCCACAGGCCTACTCTCTGTGAGAGGGAGTGGGCCATAATCCACCACGCGGCCCGGTGCGGGGTGGTGGATCGTGGATGTCATATGTAGGTATTCGATTTTTTTGTTTCTAGGACATGTTTTTTTCATTTTTCTTTTTCTTTCTTTCTTTCTTTCTTTCTTTCTTCACGATGTTTTCTTTCACTGTTTCGAGAGCTGTGGTGATAAACGTAATAAGTACACAGTTCAATGATTTACTGCACTTTAATTTTCAAGCATTGCATTTTTTTTTCTTGATTTTATTTATCCGCATTTTTTTTTTCTTTATACTCAAGTTCTTCAAGTTTTGGGGAAATAACTCGAGTTCGTTCGATCTAGCACCCCTATCTAATTTAGTTCATTATAAGTAAATAATCCTGAAATCAATTAATGATAATTCTGTGAAGGTGGTCAGTCACCTTAATGAGGCATACAACTTTACACAGGAAGAGAGGTTTCTTTGATTCAGTAATGAGTTATCATATACCCAATTATCTTCAATTTATTTCATGACACCTACACTCGAAATGTTTCCTCTAGCTTATTTTATATCTCTCGAGCCATATTTGTATAGTATGGTACGAAATTATTGTTTGCCCGAGGGAGCTGTTAACTAATCTAGTACCTGCTATCAGTAAGTGATGAAAATGCCTAAGGCGAACAACGGACACATAGCACTATTTGCCTCACACATAGGCATTATCATCACGTCCATTTCATTGGCACATTAAATTAGGTAAAAAATAGCCCAAATCCAAGATCAAAGGTCTGTACAATTACTGACGGATCTGTGCCAGATTTTCGTACATTATCGTACTATTTTGGCATCATATGATTTTAGTTTGTAATGGTGTATCATTTTGATCGACGCCCGAGCAAGTGCATGCGTACGTACTTATTATATTACGTCGATAATAACCACCATTTTCTGCAGTCAATTTTCCAATTACTGCAGGAACAGCAACCTTAGTTATTAGCCTTAAAGTCTACAATACTTTGGTTGTTGTTAGTTGTCTGCAATTGTAACATTGTCTCTATCAAAACTTAATACGCCATCGTGGATTGTCCATGGACAATCCACGATGGCGTATTAAGTTAAGTGGCGCAAATGTATGGATACATTTGCATGTTACATTCGACTGTTATTATGTGTTATTGTGGAAATCAAAGTTAATAACACTTTCTAATTTCATTTCATATGTTTATAATTTGACTATTATACATATGGGTCAGTTTAGTAACATCGAAGATTCTTCTTTGTACAAATGTTTACACACCGTGTTTACAGTATTTTTTAACAACTGTAAACAACATTACATTGGGTACGAATTTTTAAAAAAGTGCGAATTTTCATTAGTTTATGTATGTCTTGCATCTTTGTAACCTTAACTACATGTTTTTCAATGTGTTTTCAAACATTCATCCCAGAGCAAGACCAACATTGCTATAATTTCTCACAAGTGGTCCGATTAAATATCTTTCAGATAAAATCTTATCTTACGATCCCAATACAATAAGCTAGGAACAAAATCTACTAATTGTTGCAACCTCTACGCTTAACACAAGCGCCTATTCCAAAGATGGTTCGAACAATCGAATTATCAAATCGACCGGCCGCAAAACGAATTAAACAATCGATTTAATCGTTCACTTAATTACGTAATTAATGTCTGAATGCACGGCTTGCCCACAGAGCCTGTTTAATGCCCCTGCATACGTACCGCACTGTAGCAGAACACTGGACCGCGAAACATGAAGTATTATGGCTATAGTACGGTTTTTAATGATCGAAATCGGAATCGGATTCGGTGCTGGCGAAACAAGGACCGCTTTTTGAAAAAAGAATTAACTTTCCGTTGGAATGCTTTGGTCAGAGCTTTATTTAAAACTCCTTTTCTTGATTTCCGTTGTCAGCGGTTCTAATGACGAAGAATAAGTATTCGATGAAGATTGAAATGAGAATATGAAGCCGGTACAACTTGCACCTCCCTTTATTGGTCAAATATAAAATTAGCCATAAATGCGCGCCAAATAAAACGTTAAAATAAATTTAATTTTATACAAACAAAATCCGTCATAAATCTTCGGCACCAGTTAGGTACTAAAATTTATGTTTAAAATATAATTGCACACCAGTGTTTTAAGTGCGAGAGACAGCCCTACAATTAACTCTGGGGCTAATTGCTCGTCAGTAGACCATACATCAAAAAATGTACCGTAAGCTTTCCTTAATTACATTACTGGCACAAGTCACGTTTCAAATTGAACGCAATGAGTAAATTGAGAGAAAAATCGCAACAGATTGTACCGAAACTAATAATTTTAATTAATCGGGGAACATCCCTAGTTTCGGCTCCAGACAGACTGAAATTGTAGTTACAAATTGAGGTGGAACTTTCAATTACATTCTTGTGCAGCTATTGTCTCGGCTGCACAAACAGCAACATAGAGGTTGTATACATTCTAGTAATTAAGATCAAACCTTTCACTCCAATAAGGGTTTGGAGCGTAAAACGTTCTGGTCCTTCGCCGAACGGCGTCGTAACTCTTGCAATTAAGTCGAATTAAAAATAAAGTCGAAAGGAGTCCGAACAGTACAGCTGTTGATTAAACGCCATCTCGCGGGTCCCCATCAATAACAACACTTTAATGAAACACTTTTATACGCGCTTGAATGGCTGGGACGCTAGTCTCGGCTTTTAATTTGCTTTTTTATTTCGTTTTTTGTATTATTTTTTTCTTAATAGAGTTGACAGTGTGCGCCCGGTTCGGCTACTGTTGCTAAATAAAGGGCGAAACAAAGGACTTTAGCGGTCCTGTGTTGCATAATAACGACAAAATTGTTTTCTTTTATTCATAAATGATATCTGGTGCCTTTAGAATGTAAAGCATAATGGTTTGTTATAAAAGCACTCTTGAAGAAAGAAAAATGCATTGTGTGGTTGTATTTTATTTTATAAGAATGCCGGCTACACCGGCAACAAATATTTTAATTTAGTTACTTAAAACAGTGACTTGAATTTAGGTTCTTTATATACGTACCAGATGTTACGCCGAAAGATAACTTTCGAGCAATTAAAAATGTGCCATTAATTAAAGTCCTAATCGTACTTTTCATCGAGCAATGAAATTATCATAAAAAGTACATTACAGTACAATTCTAATTCTGATAACATTATGTTATCTTCATGCTTTGATAACATTACAATTTATGTATTATTTTAGGCAAAGCTTGCTATAGTTAGTAGGAAATACGAATAATTAATGAATTAAATTACCAAATATACAATAAAATGAGTTTTAATGAGGTGTAATTTGTTGTTATTTACATATCAGCTATGAGGCCAGAAAGGGTGGACACGCGAACATTAATGGGACTTCGTTTCCTGTTTCAAAATATCCTAAAATCAATCTTAACTCCGAAAAGTAAGGTGTAAAATTGAGTGTGATACTATCGAACTAATTTGACCACTACCAACGATTAATACTGAATATTCTGTTTAAATTAAATTAACGTTGAACAGACAATTAATTTATGGTAAGTGCAATTGAAGGGTATTGGCGAATACCAATACATTCTGAGCCATACGAACAAACGTCCCATATCGAAATATCCGGCATTATTTTATTGGTATTGGTAGAGATAAAAGTTTCTTCAATACATGTTTTTCGATAACCAGCTAATCGAATAAAATTCGAGTCACATTTTACTGTGGGAATGGGAAGTTTTGACGAGTTCTTTAATCTCCTGTTTTGTGTGAAGTTTCGTATGTAATTTCTCGCGGTTGACTACTTGTTGTCTATACTATATACCTACTTTTCAACTTTAAAATAATATTATAACAATTCAATTTAAATAAATAACTAGCTTTGTTTTCGATTTCAATTATATTCTTTGACATTAATTAAACATGCATCTTTATAATATTTATTAATTATTTATTCATATTCATAAATAGTAAGTAATAAAATTCATAATTATTGGATAGGTATAATATTCTAATTTGCATGGACCCCTCTCAGGTAAAGGCCTCCTCCAAGGATTTCCATGGTTCTTGTCTTATATCCTACTAATATTATAAAAGCCAAAGTTTGTGAAGATGGATGGATGGATGTTTGTTACTCTTTCACGCAAAAACTGCTGAATGGAATTGGATAAAATTTGGCACACAGATATTTTATAACCTAGATTAACACATAAAATACATTTTATCCCGATATCCCCATGGGTTCGAGACTTATGTAGGTAAAAGCGCAGGGCGCTGCTAGTAGGTAATAATATTACAAAGAGGTAACATTTTTTAACCTTCGGAACTACTGATGCGATTTCCAAAATTCTTTTATTAATGGGAAGCTACAGTATTGCCGAGCGTCATAGGATAAAAATAAATTTATGTTGAAAAAAGGGATTTCACGCGAACGAAGTCGCAAGTAGAAGCTAGTCAGCTATAAATAAATATACTACAATACTACTACTACACAATACTACTACTTTATTAATTAATGGTATTTGTATGTTACCACGTTGTCCTAAGGCCAAGCAATGCATACCTTCCAATAAGAACACAGTGTCTCATAAATTTTACCAAATAGTCCAAATTCCTTGTCAAAAGCAGCACGAAAGGGCACTGTGTCTTTTAACTGGAACGCAGGACTATGGCGACCAAGTTGGTTCCTCTCACGTAATCATTCTATGAATTTTATGAGTTATACGTGCATAAGATGCGACATGCAACGAGGCGTTATTTATGCGTTTCTCGCTTTCAGTTTGAAGTGTATGGATATGACAATATAGTTTTGGTCGCAATCGCAATATTATATGGAATTGAAAATTTTTAGTAAGCTTGCGAGTTGTCATTCTGTGAAAAGTATATGTACCGAATATTTTGATATTAAGCCTAAAATTTTATCTAAAGCTTAAAGCCACATTTATACGATGCAAGTTTCTTGCCAGTGGCATTCCATATGAGTTGTATCGTTTAAACACTGTTTAGACAGTGCAAATTGTATACTGACTGTACTAACATTTTATGGATTCCAAAGGCTGAATTAAAAAGTTTTTATTTTGATTTTGATTTTTTATTCTTATATATTTTTTTCATGCAATTAAATCGCACCATGAAAATCAGGCTTAACAGGGTGCTCCAATCAAAGCGCTGCTAACAAAAACTCTGGGATTAGCTCTATTCATGATTATGATGATTTAAAACAGACTGCAGTTGTCTAGACGGTACTATGTTGCTATATGTACAAGAAGATATACTTCTGTACATTTTGACGTTGGGTTCGTCAAAATTTACAGCAGTATTTCTTCTTGATCCGCAATGATCATGCAGGTTTTAATAAAACTGATGGGCCATTTATTATTGCTTTTATGCATACCTAAACTTTTCCTCTCAATTCCATTAAAGGACCACTAAGGCACACTAGGCGCACTAGACGGCCACAACCAAGACCAGTAGTCGCAGCGACCAGATTA
The DNA here is from genome assembly GCA_948150665.1 of Conistra vaccinii. Taxonomy (NCBI): domain Eukaryota; kingdom Metazoa; phylum Arthropoda; class Insecta; order Lepidoptera; family Noctuidae; genus Conistra; species Conistra vaccinii. The sequence continues at coordinate 9,850,245 of OX411329.1, read as the reverse complement.
ACTATGGAAACTGATACGAATCGCACATTTGGTCGCAACGGACAAATAGCCGCAGACATTACAATACCACTAAACGGCCACGACTGTCAGAAGTCGTGGCCGTCTAGTGCGTGAGATCCCTTAGATTTATCTTTAGTCAAAGTACCTACTAATATTTTCCAATAAAACATATATTTTATTTTATCGAAAGTGAAAAGTCTTATCATTTCTAAGACTTTCGTTGAAAATAAACAGTCGCGAATTCTGAACTACACCTTTATACAAGTTATTTTTTTCTAAAGTGCCTCTCCAAACAGCTAGCGTTTACGTCGAAACACTTTTCAGCGGTTTGCAATTGAAATAAAAGTTTATGAGCACATTGCATAGATAATGTAGCTAGGTGAATCTGCTTCGTGTATTCTGTGAGATGTCTGTATTTCTGCAGTTTTCGTAGAGAGAATTTAAATTTTATTTCCATAGCTAAGGATTTTTTTTTAAATAATGTAGTAACATGCCTGTTTTCGCTTGCACTTGAAGTCTCATATAATAGGGTCGAGCCTATTTACCATCACTGGGCACAAATCCAGGCTCCGGGCTGCTACGGAGATTTTTCAGATGGAAAAACCCAATAATACTTTTTCCGACCTGGGAATCGAACGCAGGACCTCATGCTCATAAGTAGCGCTCGCGACCACTAGACCAACGAGGTGATTTTAAATTAATTGTTATAAAAGTCCATGAAAAAGAATTAGGCATTCTAAAGTCGTATAAAAGTCAGTGCAAAAAAATATGGGCACAAAAAAGTTTTGTTTTCAAGTAGCGATTCCATTTATTTTAATGTGGTGTCAAAACTATGATTAATAATTAATTCTTCATTTTTTGTCTGCTAACGAGGTCTAAATCTTCCACTTGATTAATTTATAATCACAGTTGTAAAAGATGTAATCAACTAGGATGGGAGTCTATAAATGTTGATGGTTAATTGAATACAAAATGACATCATACAGGCCTACAGCTGTCAAGAATATTCAAGAGCCAGCTTATTAAGCAAAAATGCCTCAATTTTCTGTAGAGAAAAAAAAAGAAATTGAACAGAGAATTTCAAAATAAATTAAAAATTCTGCATTTAGAATTCTGCACCCTAATTACGTAATGCATTTTCAATTTTAAATTGAAACCAATTGAAAAAGATTGCCAGTCCATTGCTTCATAAGTTCGACAAAAAAAATTGAGCTGATTTTTTACGTAATTAGGGTGCGGATCTTATTTCTATAAGTTAAGTGACACTGTTAACTTAGAGGAACCTGAATCAAAACGATTTCATTGAAATAAGTATCAAGAAAATATTAAAATAACAATCACTTATAATAATTATTTCACTCAATCAATCCAATAGATGACGTTGTAAAATAATATAACAAGTAAACCTTTATTTATCATAGTTCTCTGAAACGTTTTTTAATCATAATCAGAACATTCCAAATTAGGAATGTCGATTCAATTCGTGATTGATGTTTTTTTTATAATATCATTCCTCTTGTAAGTTTTTATACAAATAATTGGATCATAAATTACAAACACTACCGATACTATTTTCTAAAATTATTTGATTTGTTACATAAATATGTATTTGGTTGAAAATTGATAGAAGGAAGGTATTTATTTATTTATAATTGTTGTAAATGAAAAGGAAAATCTATTTGTCCGTTTAACAGTAACACTTGTTTATTCATTTGTTTATTGTGTTCTTTACTGTTAAGAGTTTATTATTATTACCGTATTTCTTCATGACAGCCGGTTAGGTTAGCAAGTCCTTTTGCACAAATTAATACACCACACCAACATATTCACCACAGATAATAAATGAAAAACTGACACTGTTAAAAAACGTCTGCCCGAACTTGTGACAGATAGTGTCATGAATAATTTTATCTCTGTAAATAAATAACATAAGTTAAATAGAACACTTAACCATAATTTAACTGGATCACTATATCATAACCTTATTACCTAAGGTGCCATTTTAAAAATATAATCCGTTCGAACGACACCGCGGCCCATAACTAGTTTACACGAATAATCCATTCCGCCTACACGTCCATAAAGAACTATTTTAATAACACTATAACAAGCTTGTAAAATAGCTCGTTTTATATAACAAGAACTGTTTATAAAAAGCCCAGGTTCACACTTAATTATGGTAACCCGATACATGAACAAATTCTTTAATATTTCTATGGAAAACTGGGCTTTGAACTGTCAATATTGAGGTGAAGAATTTGGTAAAAACATCGGGAAAATCATGAATCTGTTTTACAAGTAACTTTCAAGGAAATTGTCTTGTACCTGCCTATGTAAATATAATTATGTACTTATTATGTGGTTTATTTCAAGGTATGTTTTTTGCTGGTAAAAATATCACAGTGTATGGTTCGCCATTTGAAATTGCTGTATTCTTTGAAATTGGTATGTTTATTTTATAATTTCTTATTATTTTCTCTTTTTTTGAAGTGAAAACTTCTTTAGCAGCGTTGTGCAGTTTTTTTGGGATGGGTAAAAAATGTTAAACTCGCGTCAGGACGTGACCGTAAGATCCGTTGCCTAGCAACCGACAAAGTAAATATCAAAATAAATAGTCTTTGACATTACGTAAAGATTGCGAGGTAAGAAATTTTACCCCTATTGATGGGTAAAAAAAGCAGTCAAAACATACTTCATGAAAAGTGTTTAAATAAATTGTTTATTTTTGTTAGACTATAATTATTTTGAAAATAAATAAATATACTACTACCTACTACTAATGAATATTGTATTTAACCACATAAATTATAGTATTATACATCAGTTTATAAGTACTATATTATCAAAATAACTATACTTATCAAAATAAAGCAATTCATGCGAAATTATTCCCATTCCAAAATATTCAAAAATGCACAATGTTAATGTTCAAGTTTTTACTTCTGCCGGCACTCCCGGAGTGCAATGTGGTGGTTTTTTGTATGTTACTATCCAACCACTCAATTTCCGTGTGACCTAAATGAACGATTTTTCTGCCCTCAAGTTTCAGGGCTAGCATTAACTATTTTGTTAAGGTAGCGTCTCACGTTGTAACTTTTATATTGCGATGCAACATCAAAATTAAGTGTTTTCGGGCATAGATGTTTCCATCATCGCTAAGCTAAAGATAAAGTGAAGAAGTTTTAGCCGCAACAAAGTGATAGTGATAGATCACGTTTGTCAGTTTATGACTAAGAAAAGTTTTAGTATAAGTATCAGTTTAATGCATGTTTCGATGTCATCTAAACTTTTTTAAGTACACTGCACCTTAGTAAATATATTACCTATATGGCTTAATGGAGACTTTGTTACACGTCGTTTGAGTGAAACTTACACCACATTAAACGCATACATTTCAGAACTTGCTACATACTAATTTAATCCGATACTACTTAATTAGCAATGTTTGTATATATATTATTTTGTAATCACGTTCTCGAAAACGGCTCTAACGATTTCGATGAAACTTGCAATATAGGGGTTTACGGGGGCGAAAAATCGATCTAGCTAGGTCTCATATCTGGGAAAATTCGTTTTCTCCGTATTTTCACCCAAGCAGAGCTCGGTCGCCCGAAAGTTAGAACAAGATGGCTACTTTAGAATAATGACATGGCAGCATATGTACTCTATATGGAATTAGTATGAACTATCTTTTACTATTAAATGAGCATTCTCTATTTTCACCAGGGCCTACCACCATCTCTAAAAGCAGTATTATTTTAATATTACTTTAGTGTGGGAAAGAGATGAAGCTCTACAGGACCTATAGCACTGTCTCTTTCCTCCACTGAAGTAAGATTAAAATAATACTGCTTTTAGTGGTTGTGGTAGGCCCCCAGAGCTCGGTCACCCAGGTACTTCGTACTACCAGATACTATAAATAATACCAGCCATTATTGTTTGGGCAAAGGCTTCTTCTCATACAGAGAAGGCACGAGCATTATTCACCACGAGACTTATATAAGTTCAGGTTTCTTAACAATGATTTTTCTTCATCGTCAGTAATTTCCAAAATAAACTCAGAAACTACATAATGAATTGAAAAAGTCAATTTGGTACTTGCCCGGATTTGAACACACAACCTCGTGCATGAGAGGCGAGGCCTCAACCACTGGGCCATCAGGATATTAATTATTTTATTTATTTAATAAGAATATTTTAAATTATTTTAAAACGACAATGACCGTTACATTGGCAGGCATAACTTTTAATTAAACACTGTATTTTATATACACCTACATAAATAAACTTATCTTTACGACTTCCTTTTTCTACAAACGTAGGCCTAAAATGGCGAACGTTGAAACATTTTAGAAGTTAACTCATCGATTAATAACGTCGCATGTCAATGAATTAACCATAATAATAAAGCGAATACAATTATAATTAGGCAGGCCAACGAATCAGCATTGCCATAGAACGTGACAATGTTGCCAGCCTTTTGGGCACTTTTTCTGTTGACAGCGATGTGGGTGTATTTTTTATGCCCTATCCATAGGGCTAAAAAAGGAGGAGATTTTTTCCCCTCCTTTTTTACATACCATAAGCCCTATGGTATGTAAGAAAGGAGGGGAAAAATCACAAACAAATTACATACATGTAGATATTATTATTAATATTTTAAAACTGTTAGCTTATATTACCTTGTTTCAAAGTAAAAGTCAGTAGGCAGGTCAATCAATCTTCCTAGCCTTTTTCCCAACTATCTTCTCTAAAAGTCAGTAGGCAGGTATAACAAAATAAAGTTATAAATTTCCCCAATACCTACATTAGAAACTATTTAAGCTCTAGAAACTCAAAACCTCAACTAAATTGAACATACTAGTACGCAATTCATTACGAGACTGGTATGAATATCATGTAAAATGGTAACCTAAGTAGGTACTAAGGGAGAGTACCGCAGAACTAGTGAGAATTTATTTGAAAACTAATTATACTCGTATGTGGTCTTGTTGAATTGCTATAAGTTTAATTAAATTTTGAAAGAAAATATTATTTTTTAATTTGTGGTACCTACTCACATATAACTCCATTTAAAATAAGATTAGACATTTAAACAAACCTTTTCTACAGTCCGTTCAACCGATTGTTCAACTTCTATACCGTACGCATAAGGATGGCATTAAAAGCAAAAAAGTGGTTACAATACCCACTACTGCAGCTGCCATTTGTCATGCCACCAACGGAATAGAAGTCAAAATCGGTTGAACGTACTGTAAAAAAAAAGATTAAGTTTATTGTCTAATCTTATTTCAAATGGAGTTTTATGTAGGTACATTTTCGTAATAACTTTCAAATGTTCAGAAATCATCATTAATAGTAAATACTAGGTTCTGCCCACGAGTTCACCCGCGTTGTAGTCGACTATACTATAAAACATAGATACTAAGCACTCGGCAATAGTGTAACTTACTGCCAGTGAAAGAATTTTCGAAATAGGGCCATACCAGATCGAAATAGGGTATTTCCAGAAATTTCCTCCTACATCCAAACTTACTAACTTTACCTCTTTATAATATTAGTACAGTCACTAGGTAAGCGAGAAAACTCCATAAATGAGAGTAATTGCCAGGTCCCGTCATTTTAACCCTCTAAAACCTATATAAGTATAGAGTATAGAGTATAGAGTATATTTATTTCTGACGTAAAAAGTACACATACAGGTGACACTTGATTACACGTGAAAAAAGCCTGATACAAAATATTGATCAATGACCCCTATGCTAGGAAAAACCTGTGTTACAGGGGTCATCCATCCGTCCATTATGAATGTTATAATAGTTACTTACAATTTAGTCAAGTGCACTTTTGTAAAAGAAAAAAAAAACATAAATAATCAAATAAACTAGACTAATACAATTGATTTTGAGAAAAGAAACGTGGGATGCGAGTAAAAGGGGTTTAAATTACTTAATTAAGGAAAAGGTAGTATCTATAGTATATCATATAGTGCCGGGTGTGTGCTGTTTGTGAGAGTGTAGGTGAGTAAGTGAGAGTGTAGGTATGTATGTGTGAGTGGGTGCCTGATTTGTTTAAATTAAGGTATAAGTAATTCTTCCGTGTTGACATAATTTAGGGTGAGCAGATAATCCTTTATTTTTTGTTTGCATTGGAATTTGTTTAAACAATGTATGTTTAGTGTGTTGTGGAGTTTATTGTATAGTAATGTGCTTAAGTAACGGTTATGCCGTCGTGCAAAGGTGGTATTTGTACAAACTTTGGGACAAACAGGTTTGGGTCTTCTTCTGAGCGTAGGGCTTTTAAATCTATTGGGAGGGGTAATTTTATGTGTACGTATGACCGCACGAAGCATATACATCTGGCGGACTGTCAGTACCTTAAAGTCCGAATAGACTTGCTGAGTGGGATACCTAAAGGGTTTGCTCAACAGGACTTTGATTACTGCACGTTGGGCTCTTTCAGCTGGAATGAGGATTGTTTTGGCTGCACCACCCCACGCAACGATGCAGTAACTTAGTGTTGATTCACATAGGGCGGTGTATACCATTTTTAGGATATCTTTGTGGGCAGAAGTTCTTAACTTTTTAAACACGTAAATGAGTTTTCTAGTGCGTGCAGATAGATATTCAATGTGGGTTTTCCAGCTTAAACTTGAATCAAGGTAAAGGCCGAGATACTTAACGGAGGAGGTTCTCGTCACTGTCTGGCATGAACAAAGGTTGTTACTGTTACGCTCCTCACAAACGTGGGCTTTGATTTGTACAGAGAGGTCAGATGGAAGGGTAGAGGGTCTGGAACCAAAGGTTATAAAATTAGTTTTGCTGACGTTCAGGGTTAAACTATTTTTGCCCAACCACATCATAACTTGGGTCAAGGACCTTTCAGCGGCCTCCCTAGTTGATTCCCAGTCGTGTCCGCTGGACAGCAAAACAGTATCGTCAGCGTACGCTATAATGTGAGTAGAAGGTAGCGTAAGTAGACAGAGTTCATTAACATAGATTTGGAAGAGGAGGGGACTTAGCAAACTTCCTTGTGGCACACCGAAATCTAGTAATTGTTCACTGCTGATATACTCGCCTATTTTAACGCACTGGGTCCGGTCCGATAAAAAATCCTTAAGCAATTTGAGAGCTGTGCCACGTATTCCAATCTGTTCTAGTTTCCCGAGTAAAATAGGGACAGAGACAGTGTCGAAGGCCTTAGAGAGGTCTAAGAATATGCCGATACATTTATGTTTACAGTCAATTTTGTTGACGACAGAGTCCAGTAGAGCCAGTATGGCGTCTTCCGTCGATACTCCCTTTCTGAAGCCAAACTGGTTTTCAGCAATGATTTTATATTTGTTCAGAAAGTTGAGAAGATTCTTGTGAATAATTCTTTCCAGTATTTTGGAAATTGCTGGAAGTACCGAGATTGGTCGATAATTATTAACACTGCCTCTATCACCTGTTTTAAAGATTGGATGAACAATGGCTTTTTTGAGGGTCTTAGGGAAAGTGCCAGTAGAAATTGCAAGATTGCAAATATGCGTTATAACCGGAACCAGTTTGTGACAGGTTGATTTTATTAATTTGGGAGAGACATCATCCCAGCCAGAGGCACTGTCCTCGCGAAGGTCTTTAATGATAGCCTCGACCTGTTCCTCGTCCGTCTCCAGTAGGACAATTGAGTTAAGCAACGAGACTGGGCGGGGAGGAGCACATTGGGCGTTTCTTAAGTTTTGCGGGATGTTGTTGGCCAGGTTTCTGCCAACATCAGCAAAGAACCTATTCACGGCATTGACCGACATGATTGGGTCATTGTCTATTTTAAGGAGATCAGTCGGTGGTGAAGTATTTTTACTTGTGTCAAGTACATTACGGATGGCCCCCCACATTTTTTTTGGATTGTTTTTAGCATCAGAATAAACTTTTTGTTCATACGCGGTTTTAAGTTTTTTGAGAAGATTGTTACAAAAATTCCGATAGCGCAAGTATGTTAGTTTTAAAATCGCGTTTTGGGATTGTTTATTACACTTTTTGTGCATATTATCGCGGTTGCGTATACATCTCAGCAGACCAACCGTTATCCAGGGTTTAATAATTTTAAGTTTACAAGGGATGGTTCTATATATAGTGTTCCTTATTAATATAGGTGTCAGGATTTCATAAAGTTTGTCCATAGCAAGATTAGGGTCATTTAGGTTTAAGACAATTGAAAAATCACAGCTTTCAATATCACTGATAGCACAGGTTAAGTTTAGGCGGGAAGAAGTGCATCTGTTTGTGTTACGTATTGGTGTTTTAATTTCTAGGTTTAATAAGACCGCAGAGTGGTCTGTTATTGACGTTTCTATTACCAACGTGGTTGCCTTATGGTTTGTTTTAAGCAAAACATGATCCAAACAGTTGTTTAGCCGAGTTGGGATCACATGGGCAGGAAGGAGACCGTGCGTGGCTATTAAATTTAGGTATTGATAGGAGCGGGGGTCATTGTTGTTTGGCGCAATGTTTAAATTGATGTCTCCAATTATTGAGACTGTTTTACAGTGCCTACAATCTGTTAATAGATTATCTAAGCTGTTCAAGAAATTGTCTATGTTTTTTTGTGATGGTGGCCTATATAATGCTATAATTGTAATATTGTTGTGGGTTGTGCAGACTAGGCAGCTAGCATCGGCAAATGACGGCTCAGTAACGCTAAGGTTCAAAGTATCTTTAATAAAGATCACCACGCCATCATTTTGATTAATAAGGTTTTTGGTTTGGAATGAAGTGTAGCCCTGTATATTTGGGACGGTCGCATTTGTCTTTAGCCAACACTCCGTTAAAATAAGGACATCACATTTTATTTTAATAGACACGAGTAGACAGTTTAGTTCATTGAAGTTTTTGTTTAAGCTTCTAATGTTGAGGTGCAAGATATTTAGTGCTAGGGGGGATTTTAAATAATCAGCGCATTCATCCGGATTACAAGCGTGCGAAGTCGAGACGATAATACTGTCCAGCTCGTTGTTTATGTCAATGATTGACGCCATTGATTAAAGTTTTAATAATCCAGAAAGTGGTGCTTGTATACAGCGAAGGGTCCGAATGTGGTGGTAATTAGCGTCCGAATCATTAAAATAATTAAAACTAACAAGTTCCAAATGCCCATGCAACGGAAATATTAGGCAAACACAATAACTAATAGAAGAATATGGCTGTGAGTATGAATTTGGGCTAAGAAGAGTATAGTTGCGCTTTATTTTGGATGTTTTGTTCGAGTACGTTGAGCGTGATGTAACGGAAGTAGTGTTAAGTGTCAGGGGTGTGGGTGTGTGGTGAGGAAAGTGTGTTATAATTTCTATACAAAAAAATAATTGTTTGGTTTGTAGGTAGTATACATGAATAAATGCTGAAATTAAAGTTAGTGTCAAAGTTAAGTTCTCACATAACTTAAATAAGAAAAGTACTAAGATTAACCGACTTATGATTATTATAAGGTTCGAAAACAATATAATATACACATTTGCAGAGAGCAGTCATTGAATTACTTGCTGTTCTAGGTCCCGTAGGGTTTGCTCAGATCTAACAAGTATTTGTTTGACTCCTGTGACTTTCCTCAAGAAGATGTTGCCGTTTGAGCTCCAACAGAAGTCGTACTTGTTGAGTTTTGCAAATTCCTTGGCGGTGAAAAATAGTTTTCTAGAACTGGCGGGGAGGTGTTCTGATATAAAAATCGGGCGCCGTTCACCATTTATGCCAATGCTACGAGTGTTGAGACGATTATCTCCACTGTGCAATTTGTTGAAGTTCCGCGCCGCGGTAATTAACTGGTTTTTAGTCTGGACATTAGTAAATTCAGCGATAATCGGCCTGATCGTATCTTACCCGGAAGGCGGTACACATCGCGCACGTCGGAATTGTTCACCTTTAAATCAACAACTGAGCCCACTTTGGTGATTATCGAAGTGAGGTCCGCCGCTGCTTCGTTCTCCATAGACGGCACGTTGCGGATTTCAATTGTGGAGGGCCGGGATACACGTTGTAGATCTTGTATTTTAGTTTCCATGTTTAAGATACTTTTCTTGTATGTTAGGTTTTCTTTTTGGAGTGACTCAACTTGTTTAAACATGTCATCGTACTGCTTACTAATAAAGGAAATGTTTTTTTCTATTTCAGTGTTGGATTTTTGAATAGCCAGGTTTTGAAGCTTGAGCTCAACCATGTCGGCCGCTAGTTTTTTCAGAGAAGAGCTGTGTTCGCCACACAATTTAGTTAGGTATGCTTCTTGGTCCATTTTCCAGTTCATAAGCATTTGATTAATTTCCTTCTTAAAATCCTGCAATTCGGTTCCCGGGGAGCAACACATCCGAGGACGCTTATAAGAGGGGCGCGTCGTAGTATTTACATCGTCGGACGGACTGCTCGCTATCATTTGGGGAATATTGGAGTCAGACAAAGCTTGCGCAATGTTCGAAGTGTTTGATGGCGGCGAGCGCTGCATGCGGGGCATCGTGAGCGGCAGGGCGACAAAATAGACCGTAAGTACTCACGGTTATACGTTAGGCTCGTAACAATACTGGTCACTGCGCGGCTCCTTATCTCACAGCTGCGCTTGCGACGGACGGTGTGCAGTCTTGGAGTAAGCGAGACAGCAATTATGTCCACTGCGCTGTTTCCGCGGAGGTGAAGATTGCGCGTGCCGGGCAGGGTCACGCCACCAGTTCGGCGGACAGCGTTGAGGTGAGGGACTCCCGAAGATTACACGAGTTTAGGCAGTCTATTGTTTTGGTTACGGGTTAAAGTATCGTACTGTTTAATTTATATTTTACGTTGGAGCCAAAAAACACGTCTACTCTCGATTACGGTGTCGGACGAACCAAAAAAGTAGGTAGTAAAGTGAGAAACAGAAACCTCTATAAGACGTTGGTCAATCATGGGCCTCTATAACTGAGACTGCTACTTGCTTGTAACTCATGCGAGACTCGAGCGCAATTTAACAGTGCTATTTATGACCCATTCTTAAATTTCGTGGAACTCACATTGTTTTTGTTCCTCTCAACCTTTCCCAACCAGCCTCAACCTCTATAAGTCAGAAAACCCACATCTGTACCTCTGTAAGATAGAAACTCGTGAGAAAAAGAGATCGCGGTCTCTTGAACTCTCGCTTATCCAAGTATAAAGCAATAGGCACGATATTTGAGTTCAAGATTGCAAATAACTCATTCGAAACGAAACCTTGCTTCAAGAAATACAAATGAGATAATTACGAGAGATGTATATTTCAAGAACTTATAGTATACAATGCACGTATAAGATTACCTGTACCATAATAATTCTAACAAGGTAGAGCACTTTCTCTTAATTGCCTTCTCATACATACATGCTATGGGAGATTTACACGAGTCGATTTTCTGCGTACGGCTTACCATATCACCTCAAAAAGCCGCAAACCTACCCCATTTACACAGCCAACTGAATTTGCAAGGTCGTTTTCTTAGTGTGTAATTTTAAAAAAAACTTTATGTAAGTAAATAAAACTTTATTTCAGACTATAAGGTCCATATTTTTATTTTTATTATTTTGTTACAATACGGTGCAAAATATACTCTTTTATAGGCAAGCAATCATCTGCGAATGCGCATTTACATGGTAGATTTTAGACATTGGCTAGCGGCTTCTCGTCGCACGGAAAATTTTGAAACTCTACTAAATGGCCTTTGCGATTTTAGTCATCTTTTGTCCAGTCAATTTGCTATTTGGTCGAATTTTGCCATGCGGGCTAGTCGTGCGGTGAAAAACATGACATCAGGCTTGTAATTCCCCAAAGGGTTAGGCAGAGGTAGCCTTAGCATGTACACCCACATTTTATCATTTAATTTTTTTTTGTTGTTTAAATCCCCTGAAATTGGGGACGAGCCTATTACCATCAACCGGGCATAAATGCAGACTTTGTGCTGCTACTGGGAAATTCTAGATAGAAAAACCCAATAACACTTTGCTTGTCTAGGAAACCAGGATCTCATGCTCCGCAGTAGCGCTTGCGACCTTTAGACCCACGAGGCAGACCGTGGCGGTGAAATCGAGCCGTGTAAATCCTCCTTTATGGAAAACTTGAGGAGCTGGGATAAAATTAAGTTCTTAATATAATCGTCTGAACGCGCCTATTTTGTTACGCGGGAATTACATTTTGAGGCGTTCTGTTTGTGAACTTTAATTTCTGTTGCTACGTTAAGGGTCTATTACCGTAGTAATGTTATAAGTGGCTGCTTTAGTTGTGCGTGTTTCTGAATTTAGTTGGAGATCATACTAAATATTTGTAAAGAAATTCTTCTGTCTGCAGTACGTATTTTTTGGAGAGAATAGTGGTTTGTCTCAGTGTCAGAAATGGGTTTCAAGATCATCAACTTCATCAACCAATGCAGGCTTTCGCAGTCCACTGCTGGACTTAGGTCTCTCCCAGGCCAGACTGGGTCCGGAAGGCGGAAGACAGGGTGTTGTAGCGCAACACCCTGTCTTCCGCCTTCCGGACCCAGTCTGTCCCAAACCGAAACACCTTTTTTAGGTCGTCAGTTCATCTAGTTCTCCCATACTAGGCACGCGGTCTCCGCTCTAAGGCACGTATTACAGAACCTCGCTCAAAACTAAATAAACCCTAAAGCCATAAAGCCTTTTGATTGGTTGAAACTACTTTTAAGTAATGCTTGAGTTTGAGTTTGAGTATAAAACACAAGATTTAACGTATCGTTCAGACGTAACCTCAATAGTCAATAGTGATCAGTTTTGTAACTATGGCTAAAACACAAAAAAACAAAAGTTACTGCATACTATGTATCCATTCAATAGTTATTTACGACCATAAAACACTAAAACGAATCTCTATAAATTATTATAGACAGACATAAACTCAGAAATATACATCTTCATAACTCGCAAAAAACTTCGATAAACGAAAGATTAAAATGACGATAAAATATTCACACTTAAACCGTACAGTTAATAGCATGGTAATAAATAATTAACGGTATTGTTAGATAGGTAATAATTATAAAAAATCGGCAAAGAATAAAGAAAAACAGTTAAATAAACTTAACATAGATGTGCAAATGTAATATTAAAAATAAAGGCTCATGCAAACAGGCACGACTCGACACTGGTGGAGGAATTTCTATGAAAACTTCGCGGAAATTGTTATATCGGTGACGCGTTGCGCCTGTCCGCGGGAGCCTTTAAATAGTGATGCGTTTTGTAAACTCTTTTACCAATCGACACTCGGTTGTTTGCTAAAACAATCGTACAGAAGTACTATTCTGTCGAAAGTTGATTACTTTTCCAATCAATACAAGTGGTTACAAAAAATATAAAGTTTTCAGATCACCCTGCCTGGGTTTCGGTATTTTTTTTTTATTAAACATTAATGATATTAGAAGGAGCAGTGAACAGCCCCGACTTACGAGTTGTAGGTTCGAACCCAAGCAGGCGCTTTACTTTGTGTAAATAATTTCATCACCACTGCTCTCAAACCGGTGAAGGAAAACATCGTGAGGAGACCGGCATGTCTTAGAACCAAAAAATTCGAAGACAAGTGACATCTACCAACCCGCACTGGGCCCGCGTGGTAGATTACAGCCCACTCCCTCTCACAGTGAGAAAAGAAAGAAGAAAGAAAGAAAGAAAGAAAAATTGTTTATTCTGCACAAAGAAAATGCACATTTAAATAATAAAAAACATAAAATACACACATACAAAAGTAGCAAAAAGCCTCGTATTCAACCAAAAAATAAATAAAATAATAGTTTGACAATGTTGTTCATTGATTGATAACAAGGTCACGACCCAAAGACAATAGGCAGTGTATAGAGTGCCACCATTGGCACTCTATCCCTATCGGATAAAGTGCCACTACAGGCACCCTAGTAACACCGCCTCGGCCCGGCTCAAGCATTGGATTGTCATTGTCACTGTCACTAAGTCACGTCACTTGGTATTTTGTTTGATTGTAGAGGTTAGATCGCTGTAAAACACCACATTCCCAAAACATTACATTCTCTTGTGCCTAAACGGACCCTGGCACTTCGCCGGCCGCTACCGCGGCACCGCTCGCTACGCTCGCTCGGCTCGTGCGTTGTGTGGTCACAGTTCTAACCTAACCTAACCTAAATAACAAGTGACAGTGACAATGCAACGCTCACGGCACCCTAGCCGGGCCGAGGCAGTGACACTACAGTGCCACAAGAAACTCGCGGCACTCTATACACTTCGAAGACAATATTGCGTAATTTCTGTTGTAAGTGCGACATTGGCAACAACAACATAACTAAACAAAATAGAGGAGAGGAGGCCTATGTCCCAGCAGTGGGAACATTAATAGGCTGATTATGATATGATAATTATATTGGAGTCGTTTAGGTCAATCATTTAACTATTAGTTGAACAAAATAGTAAAGTTGGTCAAATTAAATAGTCAATCAATCTTCTTAGCCTTTTTCCCAACTATCTTGGGGTCGGCTTCCAGTCTAACCGGATGCAGCTGAATACCAGTATTTTACATGGAGCGACTGCCTATCTGACCTCCACAACCCAGTAACTGGGTAATACGATACCCCTTGGTAAGACTGGTGTCAGACTTTCGGGTTCTGACGACTCGTAACGACTGTCAAAGATCCACAAATGACAGCCGGGACCAACGGCTTAACGTGCTTTCCGAGGCACGGAGGAGTCTCGGTATGTAAAGATGGTCACCCATCCACTGACCAACCCCGGCAAGCGTAGCTTAACCTGACAGATCGACCCGTGCGGCTTGTTATTACTTAGCCACGAGCTCCTCAAATTAAATAGTGTTCTAAACGAATTAGCTGGCTGACCAGCTTACCAGCTGTTATATAATAAATTCAAGAATAGAGATTATAATGAAGCCGACGACGATTCAAGTCATAACATTATAACGTAAATATAGTTTATATTGATTTCATCTGCCTTCAGCTAGCTAGTCATACTATTATTTATTTACGTGCCTCATACCAATATATTGACTTCCCAGCATACAGAAATTGATATAATAGAAAACATATTACTCGACTACACTGATCACTTATCGAATAACGTTATTCGAGTAGCATCAATTACTCGAGTCACTATTTTAATCGTATCTTTAATATCGAATTACAGTAAGGTTGTTTCTAAGTAATAGTGAGGTAGAACGATTCGGTGAAACGAGTTCAACCACAGAACTGGTTCTATAGAAACATTTCTCGTAAGTTTGTTTGTAAATATTGAATGTCGTAATAAATTGTATTGTGCGAGTAATAAAAATATAATTGGTAGACTAAATCATGGAGGGCAGACTATTTAAATGTGAGTCATATATCGTCAAATTAACGATAATTGGAAAACGATTCTGTATTTTAATTAATGAATACTGTGTCAACCAACACTATTAAAGTTATTGTACATGTTTGTTCCAATCTAATTATTGAAAGGATGTAAGGAAAAAGACCTGATTACTATCTATAGCAAGTAGCGATATTTAGGACACTTACACCCGTTGCACAAAGACAAGCATTATGTAATAAACCATTAATGCTAATGATTTAATTAATTTGTTCAAATAACCATTATAATCGAGTCTAATGTTGCTTTCTGCCACAAGTTAATGGAAGATTAGTATTTGACAGCTTTAAAAGTTAAAGTTCGTTTCTGCAACTGGCGGTTAAATCGTTAATCCTTACTATAATATTATAAATGCGAAAGTGAGTTTGTTTGTTTACATGTTATGCTGCAGCCGCATCTGCGTCTATATCGTGACGAAGCTTCGCACAGTGATACGATGCAGTGCACGCAGATGTGACCAACCATTATCGGTTATCGTCGCGAGAGTTCGGGCTGCGTAGCACTTATCATCCGGGTAGCGGTACATAATAAACGTGGCGAAGCCGCTAATGTGACCACCGCATTAGCGCGATAACTTTATTAGCGCAAAACTTACGAAGCTTCGGCACGCATTGCTTTGTCAGGATAGACGCAGATGCTCTTTCACGCTAAAACGGCTAAACGAATTTGGATGATATTTGGCACATGGGTAGACCATGACATAGGTTAGGATACTTTTTATCCCGATATGCGGGCAAAACCGCGGGGCGCAGCTAGTACTGAATAAATGAGCAATTTATTCTCTGATTTCCATTTATTGAAGGCCTCTAAATCCGCTGAAATTACAGTACCACATTTGAATAAGCCTGTTTCCAATGAATCCCGTTCTTACATAGTCACTGAACCAAATGCAGAGATTACTATGTCTAAATAGAGGATATCAGAGGGGTAATTCCCGTAATTTTTAAGAACGTTCGCATTCTAATCTCATACGCAATATGTCAAAAATACAATCATTTTACCAACATTTTTGACAAGTTTGACAGATTGCGACTTAATGTGAACGTTTTTTAAGTACGAAATTGGCCTTCAGATTTACTAAGAAACTTACATCTAAAGCCATAAGATTTGTTAAGAACTACGGTAGGTGCATGCAACGCTGCACTACACCAATGCTAGCGATGTTGCAGACATCCTTCAAATTGTTATATGTGTGTGTCAGTACTGACGAGATGTCTGGTTTTACCATTACGCAAAAACCTAACATCAGGCCAGTATTTCTTACTCCCCGTTTACACTACGATATAAAACACTAGCTTCCGCCCGCTGCTTCAACCGTTTGTTATGTCGATAAATAGCCTATGTCCTTCCCTAGGGACCAAAGTATCCCCATACCAAAATTCATCTAAATCGGTTCAGCCGTTTAGCCGTGAAAGCGTCACAAAAAATATACGAACATTAAAATAATCAAATATTTCC
The DNA here is from genome assembly GCA_948150665.1 of Conistra vaccinii. Classification (NCBI taxonomy): domain Eukaryota; kingdom Metazoa; phylum Arthropoda; class Insecta; order Lepidoptera; family Noctuidae; genus Conistra; species Conistra vaccinii. The sequence goes on along the minus strand of OX411329.1, from coordinate 9,833,434 downwards.
TTTGTATAATATGTATAAGTTCAAATAATGTACATATTTTATTGTGTATGAGGTCTTCATTTAATGTTTACACATAGAACAAATTGTAAAGACTAGTTTATCCAAAACTTGTAGAAAAATTGTCAAAAATGTGAAAAAAGATTTTTGAACCATTTTGACAATTTCTCGTGTAATAGAATGTTTTCAACACATCTTTTTCAAGCCTTGTCTAAAATTCTCAACTAATATTATTATGATGTTTTGATAACATCCACACAACAAACTAATATTAATTTTTTCAATCTTTGTAATGAATAAACTCCAAAACTACTGGACCGATTTTAAAAATTCGTTTACCAGTAAAATGCTATATTATCACTGGATTATATAGACCATGACCTACCTTTTTATCCCGATATTTCGACGGGATCGAGACTTATGCGGGTGAAACCGCGGGGCGCAGCTAGTATAATAATATTATAAATACGAAAGTGAGTTTGTTTGTTTGTTTGTTACGCTTTCACACTAAAACGGCTTAACAGATTTGGATGAAATTTGGCACACGGGTAGACCATGACTTGCGTTAAGATATGAAATACTTTGAATTCCGATATTCCCACGGGATCGAGACTTATGCGGGTGAAACCGCGGGGCGCAGCTAATATTATAAATGCGAAAATGAGTTTGTTTGTTTGTTGCGCTTTTACACTAAAACGGCTGAACGGATTTACATGAAATTTGGCACATGGGTAAACCATGACTTGGGTTAGCATATAAGATACGTTTTATCCCGATATTCTTACGATATCGAGAGTTATACTGGTAAAACCGCGGTACGCAGCTAGTTTCACAATAAATTCTACAAAAACAAAATCTCACGAACATCTATTACGGATAACAGATCTTCTAAATTAACAGTTCGAGACTTAGAGTAGATTAACATAGATGTGTTTTAAGCTCAGTAATTCGAAGTAACATCTTAACACAAATGATGTATAAGTGAACGCCCATAGATGAAGATGGTAATTATCGACTGACTTCACTAATGTGATAATCTTTAAATGTTCTGTTCTTATGAGTTCATCGTTATCGCTTTTTTTTTTGCTCTGGCAACACTGGTAGCCGGTCGTCATAAAAACGACCTCTTAGGTTTTAATTTAGAAAATTAGTAAAAAGTGTTAAATTATGTTCAATTAGTGTATTATAGTCGTACCTAGTTATTAATTAGCATATTCAGTGATTATACAGTGTTTTTTGTTGCGGGAACTTCGCACAAAAAGGATATTTTAAACCGGCTGTCAACTTAACCATCCCAACGGTGACGGATTTCAAAAATTCATCAATCCCGGGGAGTATTTTGTTTTATTTCTCTTATTCTACTTAATATTTACATAACGCAGAACATCACAAAATACTGCTCAGGTCTCTGAGCTACGTCCATCACACGCTGGCACCGTTTATGACTCCTTTTGCTTGACAACTAGTGGAAGTAAAATCGAAGACGAAAACATTCGCCCAGACAGTAAACACTACATAATTTACTACACAAAAAATAGGCTCATACGGCCTTATAGTATTTTATTTATTCATACTACCTATTTAAACCTGTAATGTGTCATAAACTTGTATTGTCAATCAAGTTTCTTTAATAAAAGCAGTGTTATTCCTTGTAACTTCACTTTTGTTTACCATTAGACATCACTGCAGATTATTACTACACATACAATACCACTGATATGTTGTTAAATTACTGTATTAGTGTCAATTTATGAAATTATTGTTAAAAACTAGATTAACAATTTCTTTAAAATAGTTCGTAGTACCTACCCCCAACCATTTTGCAAACTTAATTTTGTAATTTTCTCTTTTATATTTGGAATATTAATATCTCAAATAAGATATACCTGTGAATAATTAAATTATCATCCCATAATTTAGATGACACACTCTTCATAACTTTTATTCCTTTGTTTTCTTTCAATTCAATTTCCCTTCATCTTAGTATACTTCTATCATCCCTCTACATCTTATCCCTCTCTCTTATTCCTTTTACTCACTTAGCTTTCTCATCTCTCATTCCAGGGTTGCACTAGGGTTGGTTTGTCAATATGTTGACCCGTAGAGCTGCATCCTTGGAGGAAAAATTGAAGGCTACATTGAAAGAGTTGGAATGTAGTAAAAACCAGTGCGATCAGCTGCTACATGAAAGGGAAGACAGTGAGGTGGAAATTCAGTTTATTAATAACATGAACACTGAGCTTAAGAACCAGTTGGCTGAACTACATACACAGCATATGGACATACTTGACCAGCATCAACATCTCCGTCAACTGGTGTCAAATTTCCAGCAATGTAGTGACACCCACGAACTGGCTTTGAGACGCATATCTGAACTAGAACGGGAATTAAGCAGGGCCCATAACACAATAACCCATTTGGAATCTCTCAAAGCCGGTGAAGAGTCTGCGATCACCTGCAGTCTTTATGATGAGTTGGTTGGTAGCGGGTCCGGACCCACATGTATTGAGCCAATTGTAACAATAGATTTAACTGATGATACTATCAATAAAACCAAATTGTTTACTAGTCACAATAAGATTAAAAAATATATTAAAATTAATAAATTCATTAGGAAAACTCAGAAATCATTAAAACGCCTAAAAGTTAATAAATTAAATACAAAACTAAGGCAAAAAAATTTAAATTTAAAACAAGACTTAAAGCAGTGTACTAATGAATTACAACTATGTAATACTATGTATGACACTGACACTCAGCATCTACAGGATGAATTGTTTGTTAGGGAATATGCTCTAAAGGACATATTTAGTAAATATGAGGCTTGTCAACAAGATCTAAGTAAGCGCATGCAGGAGGCCAATGAGTTGGCAGACTTGGTCAAGCACAATGCGGAGAGGTATGAGTCTCTGACAAATAACCTCTCTTTTAGCTGTGCCTGTTCCCTGGCAACTCAGCCTCAACTTGTTACACCCACACCCTCAGTGGCTCAGCCAGTAGGTAGCTGTATTAATGAAGTTAATAATAGTATGAATAATTTGGTTAACCCAACATATGTATTTTCTGACAAATTTGGTCAAGGTTTTGGTAGAATATTTAATCAGTGTTCACAACAGTATGTTATAAATAATTGTTTACCCGGTGCCAGTGTTAGCCAATTAATTTGTAATATTAAATTGACAAAAATAAACCCCGGTTCAACTGTTATATTATTATATGGGGATAGTTTATCTGTAAGAAAAAAAGAAATAATTGAATGTGTCCATTTGATGTTACATCTCAATGCGACCAATAGTTGTAAATTTATTTTCTGTGCCTTGCCTTATTCTCATTATTTGTCTGATGAGCAAAATAGGCATATTTATAATCTAAATATGTTAATTTATAATAGGACATGTCGTTACAGCGATGCTATTTTATATTTTGATTGTAATCAATTTATCACTGATTACAAACTGACAGAATATACAATGTATTTGCCACCTAGTTGTAGGAGACAAATTGCTAATCTTTTAGCATACAGTATACACAGTGACACTGGTACTTGTAGTGTACCATCGATTACTGTTAGTAGTGATACTAACACTACTTTTGATACGCCTAGTAGTTTAAACTATTAGGTGCGACAACGGGTGAGCCCCATATATTGAATGTTGTTCATCAAAATATGCAGGGTCTGTCCGGCAAAGAGCTAGAGTTAAGTTTATTTATGGAGAACTATGATGTTCAGGTGTTATGTTTGACTGAACACTGGTTGAAAGAACATGAAGTAGTGTTTATCAATGATGATAATTTTACTGTACAAAGTGCATTTGTAAGAAAAAACGCCATTCGCGGTGGATCTTTAGTTCTTGTTTCAAACAAGTTGAAATGTAAACAACGTTTAGATTTAGTTAATCTTTCTATCGAGCGCACTATTGAATTGTCTTGTGTTGAACTCGAGCGGTACGTTATAATTTGCGTTTATCGACCCCCTTCTGGTGATTTTATTAGTTTTGAATCGGTAATGGAGGATTCACTCAATAGGTTAAAATCAAGTAATAAAAGTATAATTTTATGTGGAGATTTTAATATTAATATTTTAGATGTTACTCCATTAAGTATTAGACTTCTTAATCTGTTTAGGTCTTATAATTTAATTAACTTGTTTTTTGAACCTACTAGGATCACGGCATCTTCGTCAACTTGTCTTGATAATATATTTAGTGATTGTGATGCCAAAAATAAATGTGTGTTAAGTGACTTAACTTCTGACCACTGTGGTTTATTAGCTAGCTTCCCCATGCCATTACATAAAAAGCCGCGTAAAATAGAATGCAGGCCCTATACAGCTAGTCGTTGCAATAAGTTTAAAAATAATATAGCTCATAGAATTACACCATCTATAGTAGAACTCGAGAGCCCTAATGAAATCTATGGAGCCCTTTTTGATGTCGTGCAAAAAGAGTACCAATCTACATTCAAGACCAAAACTATTAAAATTAATGGCACCAGCGCTGGCTTTAACCAATGGGCCACTCCAGGTATTTATAAAAGTAGAGCGAGACTATACGAGTTATATGGTTTGAAAAAATACAGGTTTGATACTCCTTTCCTAGAGTATGTTAAAAATTATTCAAAATTATTTAAAAAGGTTAGTGTTTATGCTAAATCGAAATTTTTGAGCGATACAATTAAAAATTCCAATAATAAAGTAAAAACCACTTGGAAAATTATTAACAATGAAACGGGTAAGTCGGTTAAACAAGATAAAGAACTTGAGATTATAGTCGACAGTAAATTAGTTACTAAAGCAGCTGACGTAGCTGAGGCGTTTAATGAGTTTTTTGCCAACATACCTTTAACTACGACTCGCTCCTTAACTTCGTCCCCGTCTAAAGCTGAAAACCTTTTGCTTAGTAGTGTGTCTAAAAGTAGTCGTTTATTTAGCTTCGAACATGTAACACCTCGTGATGTAGTTAATGTTTTTAACACACTCAAATCCAAAAACACTGGTGATTACTGGGGCATCTCCATTAAACTTTTAAGTAATATAATAGACATCGTAGCCCCCTATCTAGCTGTTACTTTTAATAAATGTGTTGACTCAGGAACTTTTCCTGACCTCATGAAGAGTAGTAAAGTCATTCCATTATTTAAATCAGGTAATAAAAATGACGTTGGCAATTTCAGGCCTATTTCTATCTTACCTGCATTTAGTAAAATATTTGAAAAGTTAATACTCAAGCAGTTACTAAGACATTTTAATTTAAATAGCCTCCTTCATAATGAACAATATGGCTTTACAAAAGGTCGTTCGACTACAGATGCGGGTGTTGCTCTGCTGAAACACATATTTAGCGCATGGGAGAACTCGCAAAATGCTATTGGGGTTTTCTGTGATCTCTCCAAAGCCTTTGATTGTGTGCACCATGACACGCTATTGCGTAAACTGCGTCATTACGGTGTACAAAACGAAGCTCTCGATGTTATAAATTCTTATTTAAGTAATAGGTCCCAATGTGTAGATATTAATGGTGTGAAATCTTCCGGGTTACCAGTTCAGTTAGGTGTACCTCAAGGCTCAATACTGGGTCCATTCTTGTTCTTAGTGTATATCAATGACTTACCATTCTTTTTAAAGGGTATCTGTGAAGTTGTACTGTTTGCAGATGATACCTCTCTTATTTTTAAAGTAGACAGGAACAGACAAGATTTTGACGATGTAAACAGTGCACTCTCAATGGTTACGGATTGGTTTACAACAAATAACTTAGTTCTCAACTCCAAGAAAACGAAATGTATAAAGTTCGCTTTACCGAATGTTAGAAATCTAGGACCCAACATCGTCTTAGATAAAGAAGTGCTTGAAACTGTGGGCTCGGCAGTTTTTCTGGGCATAACAGTAGATGCCAAACTTCAGTGGGGCCCACATATTTCAAGTCTAGCGGGAAGGCTCAGCTCGGCCGCCTACGCTGTCAGGAAAGTAAGACAATACACTGACGTTGATACAGCTCGATTAGTCTATTTTAGTTATTTCCATAGCGTTATGTCCTATGGTATTCTGCTGTGGGGCAAAGCCGCTGACATTCAAAATATATTTGTTCTTCAAAAACGAGCTGTCCGAGCAATTTACCAACTAGGTACCAGAGTCTCTCTGAGAGATTTTTTTAAAGATATTGGTATTCTTACAGTGGCATCACAATTCATCTTCGCCAATATCTTATATATTAGGCAAAATATACACGTATACACTAAAAACAGTGATATCCACAATATTAACACCAGAAATAAAGACAAATTACGAGCTCCTTTTCACCGGCTTCATAAGGTTCATAACTCATTTGTTGGGCTTGGTATAACCTTTTATAACAAGCTACCCACTTCTCTGCTAGATTTGCCTTTTAATGCGTTTAAAGCTAAAGTAAAATCCAACCTTTGTTCAAAGGCATACTATTCTATCAATGACTACTTAAGCGATAAAAATAGTTGGTCGCTGTGATTAACTCAAGACAATGTTTATGTTCTTTCTCCAGTTTTAGCTTACCTACTGACAGGTTATATGTTTATAGAATGTTTAATTTATTTGACTTTATTATACAATTTTTTTTATTTTTATTTATTGTTGACATGATCTACTCATTACAATGTTTTCGTATGAGTTGTATTGCAATATGTGATTAGCTAGCGACCTCGACAGTAGATTATATATTATTCTTGACTAACTGTTGATCTATTTTTGATTTATTTTTACTTCAATGGTCCTAGTTTATCATATCTAATTATGTGACTTCGAGTTACAGCTTTATTAGCTATATGTAAGCGGGCACGCCCTTTATGCCTGGAGGCTTTATAATTCGGGTATTAAGTTCTGTTTACGTTTTTAGTTTTTATTTTTGCTTGAGTTTAGATTTCGATATTTTTTTTTTTTGTTGGTACATTGGCGCGTGCTAGCTGTCATTATGGCATATATTTTATTGAATGTTTTGTGTTGAGTAATGTAAATTATTTGCATACTATTGTATAGAATCAAGTTATTTTTTCTAACTGAACAGACAGCTGTGCTGCTGGGGAGTTTGTTGCGCCACTTCTTCTCTCCAGCAAAGGCACTAGGAAGTGGTGAAGGGCGGGCTTTTTTGGGGGACTGTCTTATGTAATTTTGACGTTCGAAAAGTGCTGATTCTCAGCCTAATTTGAATAAATGACTTTTGAATTTTGAATTTTGAATTTTTGTTACGAGAGTCAATGTACACTTTCCAGGCCATTAATTCGTTTTTTTACGGTAATTTGTCGTTATAAAATCGTGTCGAATATGGCTAAATGCGACGTCAAATCTAGATAATATTAGGATGTAGAAAAATATTATGTTTAAGAAAATAATTTAATCAGTACTAATTTAGAAGTTTGCAACTTAAAAACATGAAGTATGCCAATTTTAAAACACATAATTTTATATAATTTGATAACGTGCTTAATAAGATGCTCTTGAGCGTAACATAGCCGTCACGCCCATAATCTCCAAAAAACCGAGACCAACTATCGTATAGGAATAGTTTGTCGGTAACGGTATCTGAAGCCAATGTGTTAGAGGACGCGCCCACCACGTTTCACGCGTAGAGTTTAAATTAGTACTAGGTATAATAACATAATATAGTATACTAGGTATACATACATTTACCTGGCTTGCTACGTACCTATTTTATACATGGAATAATGTTTAAAGACACAGAGTCATTGTTAACAGTTTATAAACATCGACTGCTTCATAGAGCTCCTCTGATCGTTCCTATGACAAATCTTGTAAAGATTACAAAGTTTTGGCGGTATGCGGTAAACACTCTTGCATTTTTAACAATTCTAATATCAGTTCTAATATCAGGATTCTAATAATTATATACTAATATACAAATAATATTATAAAGATGTAAAATTGTTTGTAAGTTTGTATGTAAGGTTTGCATTGTAGAGTCAAATTCTTGAGAAAGGTGGCTTACGGACGAAGTCGCGGGCAGAGACTAGTAGTTAAATAAAATTCATACTTACGAAAGCATACGCTGGAGCCAAAACAAAAGTTTTCACAAGAAGCTATTCTCTAAGCAATGTTGCGACAAACAAGTTCGCATCTCTATAATAACTAGAATCTTTGATGCTCATTTAAGATAGAGAAGCACCTAATACGTTAATCTAATCTGCCCTTAAGTTAATCTACTTATTCATATCGATTCTATTCACATTGAAACAACCCAAGGCTGACTTTGACTAGAGGTCTGGAACACTAGATTCCACAATTATTGATGTTAAAATACTGAGTTGCATAATTATATAACAGTTCTTCGTAAGTTGTCTAACTTTAGATAGTCATGGGAGGTTTTCTTGGTGGAATACGCCATTAATGCGCGAAGTAATTACGGTGTTTGAATTATATCGCTGCCCGGTTGGGATGCGCGAACGCAGTAACAAGACAACATAATGATACGACCGCCTTTTGTCTGGGTGTTTCGCCACCTGCCCAAACACTGCAAGTGTTGGAAAAAGTATCGATATGGTAATCGATAGAACGTAATTATTTGAATTTACGTGTCTTTACGACTTTGAACCAATGTGTAAAATAAAGAACTTCCGTATAATTCTGTGGTGTTTTCATAATTTTGCCATTTTGTTATGAATTGCTTAATTGAAATAAAAAATAGGTACTCGCCACGAAATCGATTCTGTGTTCTTGACGTTTAATTAAGTTGTAGGATCACAATAACTCTAAATAAGCTGTTGACTAAATTAAATCGTGTTGAAAAAGTAATGGCCCAAAATATTGTTGTTAACTACCAAACATACTTATTACTCCATCTTCGCGAACTGCTAAATGCTAAAGATAATTTAAAAATAGCAATTATTATTGTTCTAATCTAGTGGGCGGAGCCATCATGTAGATTGACCATTACGAACAATCCTTATCGTTTTTATAACGTACTCCATCACCGCTTAATAAAAACAATGAGCAAAAAACTATCGATACGTAAGATTGTGGGGTGAACATCCTTATAATGATACCTTGTTAGCGTCTGTTAGTCATTCCTTACCGCCGAGGTGCCGTCGTAAGGGAAACGAAACTCTTAATTTGAACTTCAAAGGTGTGATTTCTGTGCCGTCGGGAAGTGTTAAGTAATCATTTAAAATCGGCTGTGCGGCTGATTTAATTTCTTAACGACGACTATTTTGTTTTTCTCAGAGTTGTCGCTCAGTGATTACTTGTAACACGTAATCACTTGGCGCCTTAATGACGGACATCGAATTTAATAATGCTTTGATCACCACTAAGTATACTCTACAGCAAAATTCGAGTTCACTTGCAAATAAGAAACGATAAAAACGATCAAAGGAAAATGTACCGTTAATTGATTAATGTTTAAACAAATATTTTTACACAACTCGTCAAATCATATTAAGTGCTCGACAAATATTTAGTGTAAATTGGCTTTTGATGCGCGACTATCATATAATTAATTAAAATTGGGAGTATTGGAATAATTACTTTGTTTTCATTGATAGCTAATAAATAATTTGTTTATTCGCTGGAAGCGATTGATTCATTAACAGTTTCGATAAAATAAGGTTTGTGTAATTGGAAACTAGGGAATTGTTATTAAATTATCCAATTGGATGTAACAATCACAATTTACATGACTTCTATGTTAAAAATGATCTCTGGACACTGCATCGATCCGACTCATAACTACCCATCGATCAAAACAAAAATTAATCATGTATTAGGTACCTACATAAAGTTAATTACCACATGATATGACTTCAAGGTTAATAAAAACGATGCACGTTTTTGACATTGAAGTCATGAAATTGATTTTATTACAATTCAAAATGATCGATAAGTAGTTATGAATCGGATCGATGCAGTGTCCAGCGGTGGAAAACTTTCGTCTGAGATGATGATAAAATATTTTTGAGGCTAGTTGAAAGAGTATGGTAAGCATCGTAGCAGGGCGTTCTGTAGTTTCTGCCTACCCCCATAAGAAGGCGTGAGTTTATGTATGTTGTTAGAATAAATTTACTTCCTGAAAACAATATTTAATATCCGTTATAATAATATTTTACAATGCCCCGCAAAATAAAATTGTACGTCCTAAAATTCATTCCCATTATTTTCACTTTATAGACTAGACTAGACACAAACTGCTTAACCACAAATCATTGCAGTAATTTATGTAACCGTTTAGCACTACATCGCCGTAACAACACATAATTCAAAGGTCGTGTCTCAGCGTATCTTACCAAAAGAGACTTTACCGGGACACGCAGTATGTATCGCCGTTCTTTGTAAGGGGATTTATAGCCATTTCATGAGCTTTATTTACTTTTATAGACGTAAAAGTCTAAGTAATAAATTACGTCTGGCTTGGTGAGATGGCCGGACACTAGTGCTGTGAATAACATTTTCCCCTTATTATGTTTTGGTATATAAATTAAAGAGATTTATGTGCCTTATAGCAGCCTACCGCCAGTTTAGTTTAACAATCGGAGCGCGATTGCGATGTCATCTTGATTGTCTGAGATATAAATGTGATTGTTATCATGTAAAACATGGTGCTAAAACGACTGATAGGACCGGTTGCATACTTATAAAAGTTCTTTAGTAGTTCCATTTGCGGTATTTTGTTTGGAGTTGATGTAGAGAATATAGCTAATAGGTACTTATTCTAAAAATTTTACTTTAGAGCAAAGATTTGACTTATTTTTATATTATTTGTAACTAATTCTAAGGGTATTGGATATATATTTTTTTTTAAGTGTAAATTTCTTTAGGCGCGTTCAGCACTTTTTGGGTGAACGAAATCATGGTGGTCGCGTCATCGTCACCTAACGCTCGAACGAAAGACGCGTCAACGAAAGAAGATCAACGCGTCAAAAAGTTACTTAACGAAATACATTAACGCAAGAATCAAAAAGTTTGTTAGTTTTCACTTCTATCGGCAGTCCCCAAAGACTGCTCGATTTTTTTTTAATACAGTTTTTAACGCCCACTTTCATAGATCAACTTATAAGACTGAGATTATTTACATACAGGGTGAAATGATTGATATTTTGTTCACCTCCTAAAATATATTCTGTAGACAAGAATAAACCAGAAAAGCAGAAGTGGGTAGCTCCTATTAATAATGTAAATATACCTACCATCAATATTTTTAATCGACAACCAAAATCCTTTATAAATATGAGAAAATATTTGCTTGATATAGCCCGGGGCGATAGTCCCAAGAAAACATTTAATATGTTATTATTAGCACTAGTACCTATCGAGATTTTCAAATATTGTTATAGGACGATTTGTACTGGTTAGATTTTTTCAGATTTTTGCAAATAAATTAAGCAAATAAACCAATATTAAGTGAATAGATTGTGAGTAGTCGGAGCTGCTAAACAAGTCTTTGGAAAAAGTGGTGTAGTTACACCACGGTGTACTACCAGAGGTGTAGAGGTGGTGTGGTGTGATAGTGTCTACCAACATTTACAACGTTCTCACTACTGGAATACAGGCTTACTGTGAGAGAGACTAAGCCATAATCCACCACACGGGCCCTGTGCGGGTTGGTGGATGTCAATGTCTTTGATTTTTTTGGTTTTAGGACATACCTGTTACCTTACATTGTTTTTCTTCACCTTTTTTTGGAGCAGAGTTGATGGCAATTTTACACAAAGTAAAGTGCCTGCCTGAGTTCGAAACCACGACGTGCGACTCGTAAGTCGGGGGCAGTTATCACTGGGCCACCACAGACACTACTCTCGATAGTGACTAAAATTGGTAAATTATTCGCACGTTCACTAACTGGTTTATTTTTTCTACTTAGTGCCACTACAACTCCTTATTCTTAGTGCCACTAAAACTCCAACAGCAGACATGTTAGCACTGTTTATTGTTTATCCATAACCTTGACATCTGCTAGTCAGAAGAAATAGTAGCTTTTCTTTAATCAGAAAAAAAGCCTATCCAGGAGTTAGCATAGGCATGGCAAAACAAAACTAATACAATTTTTTCCGACTAACAAAAATGTCAAGGTAACAAGGCGAACACATCTGATATTGGCGTTGTATTGGCACAAAGAAGAAATCAAACCTGTTAGTGAAAGAAATCCCGACCAAGGCTCTTGATCGAGATTACTTTCATAATTCGCAGTTGTTTTGAGCTTTTATTAATCTGAAGTCTGCAAATAATTGTTCCAATTAGCAAGAAACAGAAACCATCAGTCCACCACGAATTTTTCAAAAATATCTCTGAAAACTACTATAGGTACTTAGCGGGGCTATCACCAAAATCCTTCCTTATTGGTACCTACCATGTAACTTATAGGTAGGTAGGTATATGTACAAATCGATATCATCACGTAATAAATAATATTGTTGTTATAATTTACGAGATAAGCAGGGGTCCTGCTTATCTCGTAAATTATAAGAACTGGCACGGATTGCGTTGAAACCTCATAAAATACAAAACTCAGTCGTGTACCAGTAATATCCGTTTTAAAGTTCACTACTTATACAATGTAAAATGTTACAAAATCTCTACTTAGTACCTACTTATATTATTTCAGTTTTCAGTTACCAACTGCATTAGATACGTACGGCAAGTGAAAAATAGACACATGAACATAAGATACACATATAAATAATAATGATTTACTCTTTAAATAAATGCTTATATTGTAACAAAATTTTATTTTAGTTGAAGCAGACTAATAAATAAGTAGAGCTGATCAAAAATATTTACCAAAAACATTAATTGCGCGTTCTTACATTCATATCTACCTAATTGTAAATTACAGTTCTCAGAAGACACATGAACCTACCTAACTAACCTATTTCTAAAAATAAAAACAAGGGGGCACTGTCATAAATAAATAAGCTGAATAAATAGCAAAACTTTGCCAATAACAATATACCTCTTCAGGCGCTTCCATTCCCGGTAATTCTAATAATAAACATCAGCTCTATATAATATTGTGTAGGCTTTATCAATAAACGGCTGCAAGCCTACCCTCATAATGACCCTAGAAACTGGTGCACGTAATTAATAGGCCATGCCGTCGAGGGCCATTGTACAATTTATTGTTTTACAGCGCGTTCGGACTATAAATTTCTTAATTGGGCCCCACTTTATGCTCAACGGACCCCTAATTTACAAGGGCGAGCACAGACAGTATCAAGATTTTTTCACTACAATACTTTCGGACAGTTAACAAGCCGTCATCATATAATTTGGGAAGGGAATCCAACATTGTTAAGCCGTACAGCTGCTTAGCCGCGAACTTGATGTAACAATTTTCACATTAAAATAACAGCCAGGGAACTTTTTTTCGTGGATCTATTCGTCGGCACTGACTAACAAGGTTATATTGAATCGATACAACCGTAATTTGTAAATTAAAAACCGGTCTGGCATCGTAAATGCTTTGAGATTGGCCTTTCATTAGCTGTTATTTAGTGATGTGCCTTACAGATTGAAATCGATGATTAAAGTAGGTATACTAAAGTATGTATAGTTTGTAAAATGGAGACGTAGAACTACCTATCGCTTAAAAAGATAAGTTCATTTTAAATGAAACTCGATCTTAGGCAAAGCCCATCGCCGGACTACCTACTCTAATTTTTAAATAATATTTTTCAAGTAAAAGAGAAAAAATGTCCTTGTATAAAAACGGATCAAAAGCTTTGGTATCAATTTCATGAATAAATTCTACTGAAATTTAAACTAGAGGTGTGATTTAAGAAATAAATCCAGTAAGCTTAGGTACTTCTATTTCTGGATTTATTTAAAATTGCTACAAAATTTTCCTTTTTGGTGGTAAGAATTTTTGATATTCTTTTTATCGTTTTTCGCTTTAGGTAAGAGTCGCGGTGGAATATCTCAGCTGAATTTATTACAGATTTAAACTATTATAGAAAGTTTCTATATTTCTATCGCATATTAGTGAAGCTTATTCTCAAATAGGTATACCTAATAATAGCTCAATCGTTCAAAGTTACACCTTCTTACAACCTTCAATGGATTTTTTTTCTATTTTGAAGATTATACCGACTAGATAATCCGACGTTCCTAGCTCCTATTTTGTTCAACCTCTAGTGATATTTACTAAAAAGCTTTGCTCGCAAGACATGGCGTTGCAAAACGATGAATTCTTTTCGCATAGCACAACAAAGTCAGCGATTTCAGACACGAGTCTCGTGTGGTGAGATGGCGCCGCCAGGCACACCAAGTAAAATATTCAGGGCAAAAGTCAGTCACGACACACGATGCTCTTCCGACTTTTGAGCCCCTAGTACCTCTGTGTGTTTTAGGCTATGCTCATAGGCACTCATAATACTCTGTTGGAAGATTTTTAGCTAGAAAAAGAAAGAAAATATCATTTTTACAACAGCAAAACTGTAACTGTCTGCCTTTAGAACAGCCAGCAAGGTTTTCTGAATAAAATACCACGTAACTGAGCTTTGCCAAACTAAGAACCACTGCACCTGATGAAAAGGTTGCGCACTAACGTTTTACGAACTTGTGAGCATGTAAATATTATAGCAGTAATTGGCTACAACGTACAATTATCTAACAACAAAACATCGACTTCAAAAAAAAACATCTAATACTCACAATAAACAAGTACCTACTCGTACCTAACCAACGCTTTTGCAAGTTATCCCACCAACAGGGTGATTATTACGTAAACGAGGTGTAATATCGTTTTATTGAAATCATTGTCATAAGCTTAAGCACCTAAGTTTATTTATAGAATATGAGGTATCGTCATAAACCTGATGATAGGAACGATACGTCCTATCGTAAATTGTCCCTTACAGGTTAAGCTGACATTTAATAGTGTTAGTGTTTAGTGCTCAGCATCGCATCTGTCATATCAATTTCCATTTTATGCCTTCATAAAAGTATTATTGATAAATAGGATGGCTATGTTATGAAAATATTCTCACCTATTCATAGTAACTGCTACAAATTGCTCCACCAATATCTATCGTATAATTTTTATTACAATTCCCATTATATCTATAGCTATTCCACTTGCAATAACGTTTGTGTTCCGCATAACGAAGTTTGCGTTAAGCTTTGAGTCATCACCGAATTTCACTTTTAAACAACACATTGGCTACACAACATTTATTTTTATTATCCCCAAAATACTTTAAAAGCGAAACACCAGTATCGTAAAACCGTAAATGAAAGCAAAATCATTTGTATCCAATCACAAAATGGATCGCTAAAAGTGAAACTTCTAAGCTTCTGAGTCATAACAACAAAACAAATTTGTTCAAACAATAATTTTAGAGAATAGTGTCGCAATGAAAAACTGAGATAAAACAAGTGGACCATAAAGTTACTGTTGTAAACATTGTTTATAAAACAATTCGGGCGACTGAGACACAAACAAAGTTTCCGTAGAATTCCGCGCCACCCTTTCGGCTTCCTTAAATTGTTATTGCGGTAATAAGCCTCCAACGAACATGTGACTTTTATGGCCAACCAGTTTCTGGAGTTTTTGGCAGAGGACATTTTGTCACTGGCACAATTACTGGCCCAGTACACCAGAAGAACAATGACGGGGTACTTTGGTACTTTTGACATATTGTACGAAAGGCCTTGTAATACGTTTACTTTTTTATAACTTTCGGCTGGACTTCGTGTCATAATGAAGAAGGGAACAATTATTACTTTACCGAATTGTTCTTGCGGGATGTTTGTGCGTTATCAGGTCTTCCCAACGACTAGCTTCTGGGACGTAAAATAGTTTTCTGAGTAAGCAGATATTATGTACGTTGAGGACGGTACTGGTTTTGATGCGCAAATTACATAATAATAACCTGAAGACCACGTGGCATATTTTTTTTCGTAGTTATTAAGCTAGATTTTTTAAAGCTTGACCTGGAAACTAAATCTATCAAACAGATTTATCGAAGGACGTGTCTTTTTAAACCTTTAGAGAGCTCAGAATAGACTTCCTAATCCAACCTAATAATTCTAAAGACTCAAAAAATATTTACTCTCAAAATTGGTTCACAATGTAATACAAACTTGAGAACTCCTCGTTTAATACCTGTCTTTATTACACAAAGTACTCAACTGAGAGTTCCTTCAAAATTGTCGTTAAGCCGTGTTACGTGTAATTAATTACCATCGTCGAAGAATCCGCCGCTCTCGGGACAATAAAACGATTCGGATTATGATATGAAACGTTGAAAGCTAATTCAACTCGTAATAAATCTGAGAGTTGTTAATTATCCGTCCTCAGTGAGGAACGTCGTAAAGGGCCCACCTCTTTGTTTTACGGAACTTTCGTCGACTTCAAAAGATTCCAGTGTTATTAAGTTAGCCGTAATAAATAGAACGTCTCTGGAGTAACGACCGTATTGTAAACATTCACAAAACTGCATGATGTTGACTGTCGTGAATATAAAGTGCTTATAAAAATGCTACACCAGTCCATTCAGTTCTCTTCTTCCGTTTATTTCATTACGGCCGACTCAAAGGAAAATATGACAATTTTGTTAGGGGAATTAAAAAGTTACCTGTTCTTACAGTAATGTAGTAACAAGTTTAATTTTCTTCGTCTCTCGTCCGACATTAGGCGGGCCCAAACGTAACTTCGGTATAAAATATTTAAATTGACTTTAAGAGCGAATAAGAAATTCAGTTTGATCGCTTTGCCGTCGATTTACATTCAAGAACGGTTATAATGGTAACTTAATTTTATACTTATTTCTTGTTATATTGGTTTTAAATAAGTGCTTACTTTTATACAATGGGAATAAAAGTGAGATTAGAATTTTACGGTTCTTTTTAACGCCTTTTTGGTCCTAACTTTCATTTAAGTGATGTCTGGACTTCGACTTACAAAGCAGTTTGTTATCAGGAGTTTTATTTCAAACGCTTTTTGCGTGAATTAAAAGAGGACAATAATAATGATCGGATTTTTTCTTAAGTTTTGTTATTCGGTAAATAATTTGGGCCATACTTATACAACAAAAAGTCGGTGTCCATTACTTTAGACAGAGCTCGTTATATGGAAACCATTACCCTCACAAGATCTACGAACCGTGAGACGATATCGGGCTGTATATATCGTTAAATAGGCGGTCTCTACATGGCAGGGGCCGGTGTAAACGAAGCATAACCTATGCCGTTTTTATTCTATAACGAGCCTACAAACTATTATTACGACGTCACCGTGTCAAGCCCACATCACGTGTACATCCGCCCTAAATCCAGATATACCAACGCACAATCAGATATCGTTTGTTTAACCCTTACTAATTGAGACAAGGTTCTTGTTGTACATTTCGGTCTACCACTTAGAACTTTGTTCAAATAAGTTTTGAGTACATCTAAAGTTATAAATGATAGTTAAATGATTTCTTGACAATTTAATGCCGAGGCGCCTTATCGTATGTTGAAATTCGTTAATAACAATTATAGTGGAATGAAGATAAGTTTTGAGAGAGTTAACTAGGCACCTGTTGGTCACGTTTGTGTATTTAAGGAAGTGAGTTAATGTGTTTTTAAGTAGATATCCTTGTCTTGATTGATGAATTGTTGGTTCCCGCATTTTGTTCGCCGGTAGATAACTGGCGCGGGGCGTGTTCAGAACAAAAGTGATTTAAATTAGTCTATCTTAATAAAGATTAATGTTTAGACAGTATAGGATGAATCAAATATATAAGAATACTCAAGCGTGAATATGTATGTAATTTATCTTCTGTTAGATAATTTAATAATGTAACTCTATGTTCTCGTATTGTTTGGAGTCAGTATTAAAAATATATAAAATGTAGATTGCAGGACGAATGTGGTCAAGCAAAGCCTAGAAAAGAAGGCTAAAGAATAGTTTAGAAATTCCAAAAGTGCACGCCTCATAACACACATTCATAAACGAAAAAGAAATTCAAAACATACTTTCTAACAAAAATTAACAATTTATCACTTTTCATGAAGTATGTTTTGACTGCTGTTTTACCCATCAATATGGGTAAATTTCTAACCTCGCAATCCTTACGTAATGTCAAAGACTATATATTTAGATATTTACGTTGTGGGTTGCTAGGTAACACGTTAAGTCAAGGTTGGAAATATTTAGATAAAGATAAATTTTAGTTAGTATTTTATTAATTATAATTAAACTACTTTGAATAAAACAGCCATTTTCAATAGGGTTCCTTCTATGGCCAAAACCGATGAATTAAAAAAAAGTTTACTCAATTAATTGATTTTATCGCAAGCTTTCAAGTTTCATAAATGGACGGACAGGAATTTTTTTTTCAACTATTTTGATGTTTTTTTCATTTCTGCTGTATTAAATCAATTGGTAAAAAGTACAGTATTAATCTCCATTTAATCATCTATACAATGGTATATAAATTAAGTAGGTTCTTTGTACTAGCAGGAGTGTAACAATAAAAACAGTTGCAGAAATGGGGAAAAAAATATCGTAGAGCACACTCTAATGCTTCGCATTATGAGTCGTGCAATAGTTACTTACGTAGTTCAGAATAAATAAAAAACTAAGACAGAGCGCTCTCAACAGTGAAGTGAAGCCGGTCTCGTAAATATGTGTGCACTTTGTGTGGTGTAGTTTGATTGTAGTGTCATTGTAAAAGGTTGTGAATGTGTGCGTGTGAGCGTGTATGCACAGAGCGGCGCTGTAGTTTTGGCATGCTTCACTGTATTGTTCGCAGCGGTCTCTCTTGGTTTTGGAAGTGAAAACTTCTTTAGCGGCGTTGTGCACTGTCTAGCAACCGACAAAGTATATATCAAAATAAAATAATAGTCTTTGACATTACGTAAAGATTGCGAGGTAAGAAATTTTACCCATATATATAAGTAAAAAAAAGCAGTCAAGACATACTTCATGAAACGTTTTTTTGTTTAAATAAATTGTTGTTTTTGTTAGACTATATTTTGAAAATAAATAAATATACGTACTACTACTACTAATGACTATTTTATTTAACCACATAAATTATAGTACTTTTAATTGATATTGATAAATAAAGCAAATCGTGCGAAATTATTCCCTAACCATTCCAAAATATTCAAAAATGCACAACGTTAATGTTAAAGTTTTCACTTCTGCTGAACGTAGTGTTAACTTGATAATGGTCAAAGACTTCAATTTAAAAGCAAGCAAGCAAGCCCATTATACTGCTGTGTATCGCGAGCAGACTGGACTATTTGTGTGTGAATCGCTGCCGCAAGTTTTCCGCATCGGTGTTGAGCTTGTAGCAGGGATTCTCAAATACAATAGACGACTTATACATATTTAGTAACCTAATCCGCTTAACTGTTCCTAAAGAGTCATAAAGAACCCTGTTAGAAATCGACACGTGTTTCACCTCTCAGCGAGGCATCCTCAGGATGATGATTGACTTGATGCGAACCCGGACACGACGTGTTGCTCAATTTCTCATAATATGCATGCATCGCAGGGATTCTCATAACTATAAAGCAGTGTTAGGTTAAGCTAACATAGTTGTTAGAAATATTGTTACTAACATTTTGTGTATTGTTACTTGTTGATTAAATATAAATAAATAATAAATATCCACCGAACATCGCACAAGAGCTTAGCTAACCACACAATAATTTCCATCTCACTTATGCCGTACAATACAAATAGTTCACCAACTTATCTTCCTTACACATTACGTGCTCTGCATACCGAAGTAGGATACTCGAACGCTTAAGATACACCATTATAATACAGGATCATCGTAATCCGCTCCACGTTCGAATCACCCAAAGTGCCCATTTTTAGAAACTTCCACCCCTGAAAGACCATTTCATACGTCCAGGATTACACAGTATCCGCAATGAACGTTCCACTCAGACTTCATTAAAAGCTATAACGTGAATGTAGCCTACAACGCAATCCTGAAACTAATCTCTTTTGTTTGCATTTTGTACGAGAGCCAAATCTAACTCGTAACTCGCAACTGAGTACGAAGGAGCGGGATCAAAAGTTCAGAGTTCTACACTGCGTTATTTGTATAGTGTAGCGACGGAGACTGTGGACCAACTGCGTAATGGAATGCTTAATCTAATCTGCTTCTTGCTGAGCGAAAATGTAGACAAAATTGGATGAACAAATATGTCCTTATGGTGCTGAAAATTATGACATGGAATTTGAACTTCAGAGGAAAATTGTTCGTATTAAGAATGCACATTATTTCCGCTTAAAGTTGCTGAACATGTGGTGGCATCTACATTGCCATATGCGAACTATTCAACAAAGACCTGAAGTCGCACAAAATCCTGACGTCATACATATCCTGCATCGCACAAAGTTTACTGCGCGAATGACATATAATGTATAAGAGTATCCGACTATATAACTGCCCAAGGATTGATTCCTTGGGCAGTTGCCCAGACACGACAGCTGTCGGGTCGGAGGATCCTCCCTTTTCTATAGGGGATGAGTGAACTTTACACCCTGTTCCTCATGCCTCTAACCAAGTCTCCCCATGTCTGTAACTAAGCGTTTGTGCCCCTGCTAAGCAAAGATCTTCCGCACAGCTTTCCACTCTTCTCTGTGTGTTGCCTTCTCCGGCCAATCTCTAGGCCTAAACGAAGAAATTATTATTTGGAATACGTAATTGTACAAAAAATATCAAGAGGTAAACAAACCAACAACGATTGATGAAAGTTGATAATGAGGATTGTTGATAGAATAAGTTTAAACGGCTGATATTTAATTATTTCTATCAACCTAAGTCCAAAACACATAAAACTTAAAACCGTATTATCGCTCTTTATAGTCGATAACATCCACTAAGCCTCACTTCTTTATATGAACCAATAAAAAGAATAATCAACGTAACATAGGCTAAAGACGAATCTAATGACACTCATCTATAAATTAAATGATAGGGTTGTAAACACAGATGGAACTCTTTATAAAACGCAACTAGCATTCTAATAAAGAAATAGATGTCATAAAATACAGTGCATTTAAATTTCATTTGGACCATTTAAACAGTGCATTCCGTGCAATTTAATGGCCGTACAATTGCTATTATTTTTCAGTAATAGCAGCTCTATTAAACGGACTGAATTAGATGGTATAGGATATCATAAAATGAATGCAGTGCTATTTGATAATAGCGAGAAAGCGGAATAATGTTATTTAGGGTTCCGTACCTCAAAAGAAAAAAACGGAACACTTATAGGATCACCTTGTTGTCAGTCCTTCAGTCTGTCTAGGCCCTTTTTCTCAGGAACGCGTCTTTCGTTCGGAAGGCACTTTTCTAGTAAATTATTCTCAGTAGGTTTGCAAAGTTTTTTATATTTAAAATTAATGAATTATTAACTATTACTAAACATATTTTTTAAAGAACTTTCCATAACTTACATTCTCTTAAAAAAAAAACATGCGAGGCAGTCTTTAGTCTTAGAAGTGAAAACTAAGTAACGCCATCTAACGAAAATGTCAGGAATTTATGTGGTTTGCTGGCAGTACAAGAACGAAAGCTGTAGCTCCATTAAAAAAAATACAATAAAATAAAACAGAGTGCGCTGTCAACAAAAACTTGAACGTCTTACGAATTTTCGATCAGGTCACGTGTCCTGATGCGAGTTTAACATTTTCTACGCATCCCAAAAAAAGTGCATAATGCCGCTAAAGAAGATTTCACTTCAAAAATCGATTTTGTAAGTTTATTGATACACAGATGGTTCATTTTATTTCATTACTTTAAAAGTGCTCTAAAATTCTCGAAATGTAAAAATATATTATAGAACTGAATATAGCTATGATTCTGAAGTTCTTTTGGGACCACCCGCCATTCAATTGGCGTTTTCATACGAATTGTGTGCTAATTACGTCATCGAAAATTGCCCCAGAATAAAATTAAGTAGATAACTTATTATTATGAGCTGTAAGAAAGACTAGAAGGGCAGTTAATTTGTGCCAAATTCTGAGTTTGCAGCACATAATTTCGTTTTGATTAGCTTAATTTTCATAATTCCTTTCCGGTTAATTTTTATGCGAAATTTTGCCCTTAAGGGTCGCGCCACACCTGCCGAACGTTCGGCGCGGAAGGTTCGGTTGAATACGCTCCTAAGGTTTTTCAAGTTACCTATGAGATGACACATCAGCCGAACGTTACGTCGCCGCGTCGTTTCATGAGCAAGCGTCACATGACGCGACGGAACGTTCCGCGCCGAACGTTTCGCAGGTGTGCCGCTACACTAAGATGCGCTAAGGTAGTCCACGAAATTCCAATTTTCTTACATTTTTTTGCAATTTACAGGTCAGTGTCAGTCTGCATCTTTATTAAAATACGATTCGCGACCGTAACAAATATGGATTTACAGTAATATAATAATATAAGTTAGAATAATACTAAAATGTTATGATTTCATGAAATAGTCAATCAATAGGATTAGGTATATGAACTTATATAGAGAGTCAGTGTGGTGGCCCAGCGATAACGGCACCGACTCTCAAACCGGTGAAGGAAAACATCGTGAGGAAACCGGCATGTGTTAGAACCAAAAATTTGAAGACATGTGACATCTACCAACCCGCACTGGGCCCGCGTGGTAGATTACAGCCCACTCCCTCTCACTGAGAGGAGGCCTGTGTCCCAGCAGTGGGAACATTAATAGACTGATTATGTTATGTTTTATAGAGAGTTGTATTGATGATTTTTATGATAATTTTTCTATAAATAATATTTGATACTGCCGCCAATAATATGTACTTACTCGTAGATCAACATACAGCCTGCAAATTGCAAACAACTTATGATTTGAATTTTGCCGGCTACCCTGACGCTAACTCTCCTCGCTCGCCTTAAAACTTGGCAGTTAAACAACGTTTTTAAATCGTTATAATGAGTGCGATTCAAGCTAAAATTATCGTAATATTTTCGGTAATTTAAACCGAAAATAATTAAAAATGCAATTTACCTGCACGGAGCCTAATTGACGCATTTTAACGACTTACTGAAAATAAAAGCCATGGAAGCGAAATCCAGGAGAAAAAAATCTAAAGGAATTTTTGAATCGAACGTTTTGCAACACCGCGCGGTGTTTAGTTAAAAGAGCCCCTACCATTTGCATAATCGACGTTTCCACAGGTGCATTGGCAGCGCATTGGCAGCTGATTTAAGTACCGTGCCAAGTGACAAGAGGGCTCCTTCGTCGTATAAGGCAATATGCTACAGCCGCTATTTTTATTTATCGTCGGTCTTCGAGCGTCGCGGCGTTTTACGTAAGTTTGTGTCGGCGGCAAAAGTAGTAGTGGTTTTTTTCGTTCATTTCAGTCTGACGGGACATCTTGGCGTTTGTTTTCAATTGAAAAGTCGTGGTCTTCAGTATTGGACGTTTGTTGGAGTCCTGTGTCTTGTAGATCAAGGTCTATCTACGCATGCTTTTTGAATAACAACAGATTGCTTTACAGATCTTGTGAATCTTAAGCATATCTCTTCGGGTGATGGCTATCTTGTTAAATTTTCATTTTGAATATTGAAATTATAGTTTCTTATATTATAGGAACTTTCACCAAATCCCGAATAGATACCTACTTTTATGAAAAATAAATAGGTACACTATCTACTTTAATTTAAAGCTAAATTCTAAAACTCAAACTGTTGAAAATTCCGTTAGTATCTATTTCAAACACTACGACGTTTGTTAGCATATTTTCCTAGCCCATAAATAATGGAAAACAGGGCGTTTAGGTGTTATAAAGAATATTGAAACGATGTTGTTTAAGCCTAGCCTCCCAACGTTGCGCGATCTGCGCTTGCGATGCACTCATTCCTTCTTTTATGTCAAAGATTGCAGTTTACCTGGAAGTGTTTCCGTTTTTCTGAAATGAATTTTATTTATTCTGCAATAATATAATCAACTGCAAAGATATAGCACTATTTGACAAGTGTTTTGAAATCTTTATTATTGTTAGCAACCCCGATTCAATAAAAAATATTGGCTGTTGAAGAAATCTGTTTCTATAATTACAACAATATCAATATTGAGCATTGTATTGAAGCACTTTTAACGGGTACTGTCAGGCTTGTACCTAATTGAAATCTATTTTCAATCCATCTTTACATAATTTCGAAACTGTCTCTAAAAGTATTGTTGACATGACATGTAATGATAATGCTACCAGGCCACATTTTTATACTAGTCTCCACGACACAGAGAATCCTATTGTGAAGGTTAGTGCTATTTGAATTTTGTAATGATCTCTTGAACAATAAAGTTTCCATTATTTTATTACTAGCTGCACCCCGCGGTTTCACCCGCATAAATCTCTATTCCGTGGGAATATCGGGATTAAAAGTATCATTTGTGCTAACTCAGGTTATGTTCTATCCATGTGCCAAATTCGATCAAAATTCGGTCAACCTTTTTAGCGTGAAATAACAAACTCACTTTCGCATTCATAATATTAGTTAGAAAGTTAGGATTATTTATCAAGATTTTTGTAACCTAAATTAAAGGTCTTTCCAGCACCAGCAGTTCTGTAAAGCTCAACATAAATCACTAACCATCAGCTATATTCCGTGAGGACTACACCTGCGAACACTCTGCCACTTTTAAGACATAACGAAATCCAATTAAATACATCTAGATATTTCACCAACTGATCATTAGGGCTACATGGCTTGTTAGGGCCCCTGTTTAAACGTGCCAGTACACCAGTCATGATTTCTGGTGACTTATTTCGTAGAAACGACGGTTTCCGAGAAATTTGTGTTTTGCAAGAGAATATTTATGTTCGAATCGTGGTTGGTCAATGTTTGATATCATTTATAGAACAGACAAACGGAAAAAATGGAAATGTGAGGTTATTTATGCTTTAGGGTTGAGGTACGTATTTCAATAATGGATTTTTGTAGGTACAGGTTAAATTTTAGATTTATTTATATTACGAAAGAGGTGGAACTATAGCAACAGTAACTTTTAAATCCATAGGTATGAAACAATCACATGTGCAGGAGCCTAAATCAATAAATTAAACATTCGGAAGTTTTCATCATCATCATCATCATTTCAACCGAAACACGTCCACTGCTGGACATAGGCGTCCCCCAAGCACCGCCACTTCGACCGATTCTGTGCTTCCCGCAACCTTCACAAGGTCTTCGGTCCATCTTGTAGGAAGCCTTCTAACGCTACGTCTTTCGGTACGCGGTCGCCACTCCAGAATATTTCGGCGCCATCGGCCATCTGTTCTGCGAGCAATGTATCCTGTCATTTGCCACTTAATCTTGGCAATTCTTCAGGCTATGTCGATTACCTTGGTTTACAGTTACAGTTGCGGTTTCAGTTTGCATAATCAGCCTATAATGTTCCCACTGCGCTGGGACTCAGGGCTCCTTTCTATGAGAAAGAGGGGCAGTAATCCACCACGCGGGCCCAGTGCGGGTTGGTAGACGCCACATGTCTTCGAATTGTTGATTTTATGACGTGCCGGTTACCTCACGATGTTTTCCTTCACTGTTTTGAGAGCAGTGGTGATGAAATAATTTACACAAAGTAAAGCGCCTGTCCTTGTTCGAACCTACGACCTACAACTCGTAAGTTGCGACCGTTACCACTGGGCCACCACTGCTCTGTATCTGTCCATTACAGTTTATTAAGATCTAAAAAAGTTTTTTGAATAAATAATAAAATAATTATAGGTACTGAATTTACAGACGTTCTTTACGCCTCCAGTTCTCAGAATATGATAAATAGAATTGAGAACAAGTTTTTAGTTTGATCTGGGCCAATTAAATTCGAAACGTAATAAATCTGATTGCTGAAGCCAAGTTTAGCTACAAGATTTCCAATTTTTGTATACCTACACAAAATACCAACCTATTTATAAGTCTGATTTTTAATATTGGAGATATTTTTATTATTATCGTTTTCATCAAAAAGCCAACTCCTTTGCAGTATGAAAGTCTTTATAAGCTAGCGTAGCAGGATTTTTTAATAGCCCGATGAGCTATTTTTTTTGCTTTCTCCTACCATCACATTATAAAATTAGTTTCACAGTGTATCGTGGTTTCGCAAAATAGCCCATGGCTATTTCTCGTTACTTTGCTTGATCTTTACTCAGTGGATACTCAAACATAGGAAGTTGAGTAATGCTCTAGATAGTTGAGCGTACTTTAGTTCATTATTAGTTTAGTTTAGTGTGCACGTGATATCATATACCTAATACGGTACGTTCATAATCCTCGAAATTAATTTTGCTTTTAAGAAGGTAAAAGTTTTTATCAGCAAAAGTGCCATATTAATAATGCTTCTGTAGTTCTTGATCGCCAGTCATAAAAAAACTGACATATTCTTATTTTTAACTTTTAAGAATACAAAGTAGATAAATCTTAGATAAGATAAAATTTCTTTACTTATTTAAAGTCCATCAGTGCTTTCATATTCTTAACAAATGTATCTATTAACCTAACTGCTTTTGATGAATCACTGAAATAGTTGTTTTTACTTTGGCGATTATTTTTCGCAATCGTTCTTCAAGACAGACTTTTTGACTTACTTAATAGATAAAGAAAATATTCGTAAAATTTCAGAACGATTCAGGTCTTTCAAAACATTTAAATTCTTCAAAACTTTAATGCAATAAGATTATTGCATTTGCTGTTGTTATTTCAAAACTAATAAAACTTAGACAAATATTAATTAGCTACTTAAAAAGTTCTTATTGATACCTGATCAATCATTTTCAGACCACACAAGCATGCAGCTGTCCTCCTCGTAATATCACAAGTTATAAGAATAAGAATAACGTTTATTTGGACACACAAAATACAAATAACAAAATAAAAAAGTAATGTTTTTACAACAATACAACTTCATCATCGTCAGCCTATTAATGTTCCCACTGCTGAGACACAGGCCTCCTCTCTGTGAGAGGGAGTGGGCCGTAATCTACCACGCGGGCCCAGTTCGGGTTGATAGATGTCACATGCCTTCGAATTTTTGGTTCTAAGACATCCCGGTTTCCTCCTTCAGCGTTTTGAGAGCAGGGGTGATAAAATTATTTACACAAAGTAAAGCGCCTGCTTGGGTTCGAACCCGCGACCTACAACTCGTAAGTCGGGGCCGTTACCACTGGGCCACCACTGCTCTCCAATACAACTTAAACATGTCTAAATGTCATTATGCAAATATTTGTATGAACTCTGGTACCTAAGGATAAGATAGTAGACCCAAGGAGAAGTTATATGTGAATAGATACATAATGTATGCCATGGTGAAAACGTTTGCCAGCCAGTAAGTTTGGTTATAAAGCAGTGGTGGCCCAGTGGTAACGGCTAGCGAGTTACGAGTTGTAGGTCGAGGGTTCGAACACCAGCAGGCGCTTTACTTTGTGTAAATAATTTTATCATCACTGATCCCAAAACGGTGAAGGAAAACATCGTGAGGAAACCGGCATGTCCTATAACCAGAAATTCGAAGACATGTGACATCTACCAACCTGCACTGGCCGCGTGGTAGATTATAGCCCGCTCCCTCTCGAAGAGAGCAGCAGTGGGAACATTATTGGCCAATTATGAAGTTTGGTTGAATTGACGGTCCAGATATCTAATTACGCAACACATTTTCATAAACGATTACGACTCATTTGTTTCAATTTGACAGTTCAACAACATTCATTGCGTTATTTACGTTGTTGAGATGATTTTTCTTTCGAACTTTATGAAGCAATGGATTAGCAATCTGTTTCAAAACGATTCAGATTCTGATTAATCGTGTATTACGTAATTAGGGTACATGTGGCACGGGACTTATTTTCAGGGTAACTGTACTACTCATCGAGGCACTTCATGCATCAAAAACACACACAGCAGAAGCTATAGCAGGATACCATGAAAATATTTGCATGTACGTCTTTGTCAAACCTCCACGCTTTAATTAATTGGAGACTAAAATAACCATGTAGGTTGGTACCTACCCTTTGCGCAGAATACCCGCCGACCCATGCAAAAACAGTGTCTCCGTCACACATGGTACCAACAATATTAAACTATCATCCGTACAAGAAGCTAGCTCTGGTGTTCATTAATTAAACGTTCACCCTCGTTAATATCAACACCTGTTCTTGAAAAGCATTTAATAATCACGTCAAGTAACAGCTGTGAACGGTTGCGAGACCGCGTTAGTTTTCCACAGGAGTGCCAGTAGGAAAATTAAAACTAAATTAATTGTATCGAGGTTAGGTTAGTGCTGAAATTAATTATTTTCTTCATTACAGCTTGTTAGAGGTTTTTGTGTTAGCTTTGACTTGACTTTGTGAATGTTTTGTCTGACATACTCGGGGTTTTTTGTCACTGTTCTGTCCAATATTTTTAGAAAGGGAAGGACTTTTATAGACATATTGCATGGTGTTTTCTTTTATTTTACCTTTTTGTGTATTTTATGCAAACAATTGTTGTAATACGTTTGGATTTCATCTATTTAAAAGTAAAAATGCTTAGAGAATTTATCACTGGAGAAGACAATATTCTGAACCAAAAGTCTGTAACTTTTTTGCATTAAGCAAAAATGTTATTTATTCTGCATTAACCCGATTCACCCAGCATTTTCTGCAGATAACTGAACTACGAACGAGAATGATTAGGTTTTAGTAATCGACTAATCGTATGTTTCCCATGAAAACTAATCAACAGATCGAAACTAACATTCCTGTTCATTATCCGCTTCCAATTACAATTTAAATCAAATGCATTCGGAATTCTTTGAATTTAGAAGTGAAACAGAATCGGTATGAGCAACGTAACATAATAGGTTTGATGTGGTCGGAAAAAAAGTCAAATAACAAAACAATTCTTAAGAAAGCTCGTGCTCTACTCTGAAGAAGCTAATTATAGAGGTAGTCCGAATCGATCCATTTACACGATTGCACAAGCATCGAGTTCTCGATTACAAAATGACGTATCATCGAAACTCGGCTGCGTTACGAACGGCTGATTCTTTAATTAGTGACTTATCAAGATCGATACTTGGGGAGAGTAATCGGTGCGATGTAATCGAATGCTAATGCAACGTAATGTGTGTCTCGTCTACTTGGATCAACCTTTTTTGACGCTCTCAGTACTTTAATGTCGTAAGCATATCCAATCACTCTACGAACTAAATTGATGAGTATCTGATCGAGACCGCGACAACAAGTCGGACAAAATTAAAAAAAGAATCGGTTGCCACGCGCCTATTTTATACGAAACGTTTCAAGTATTTTATTGATTTAAATTTTAATTAAACGTCTTAGATACAAGATTATGAAGTGAGAAGCTGTTGTAGGTACACATCTGCGTATAAGCGATTTATCTTAATTTCTCACTTTATTCTGAATGGAAGTCGTAACAAACTTTTCGTCTTCTACTAAATTTACTTCACTATCGTCCCCCGCATCATTATATTCGAGATCTTCCCCATGTCTTTTACTTTCGAAAATAGGAATTAAAAATACATGTCCCTCTGTTTCCATCCGACTAACACCAAGTCTCATTACCGGTGGCCACTGATAACATCTGAAAGCCTGCGGCACTCCCGGCACATCACAAAATAACCATTGATTTATAAAAAAGTTTATGTTTTAGTCCACGATCACTCAACTTACGAACGTATCCAAAAGGAATAAGGTAAAAAATCCGTTGGTAGATAATCTTTTATAATCCATCGTAAACCAAATATTCTTGGCTTTTGGATTCTGGAGACATCGAAAGTAATCGATCGTATAAGAAATAATGAAAACAAATTTCCTACAATTACGAATGATACTCATTTGTTACCGACCTACCGCAATATTTACGATTGGACGCGAAATGACGATAAATATTTTTTTTTTTTTATAAATTGGTACGCTTTTACACATCAAAAATAAATTATGATTTAAACTAGATGAGTCGGATAATCGACTACTAACAGATGGAGTATGATAGAATTACCTCGAAACAATTTCATATTTTATTAATGTGGACACAACATTAATAAAATATTTATGTCATGTGGGACATTATAAATTGTTTCGAGGTAATTACTTAGCTTATCTGCAAATAGAAACAGAAAACAACAACAAGAGTCGTATAAACAGTAGCTTTGCAAAACAATATCCGGCACTTCAAAATAGTCAGCCCTCTCAATGGGGATTTAATGCGATTTTAACCAGAACGAGCTGCGATAAAACTGGAATATAGCCTTTAAACAATGTCAAAGTAAATCTAACGTAAAACAGTTACAGCCATTTAAACTGTTACCGATCAATACAAACATTACGATCGGTAGAACGTCGCTCAGGGCCGGCAGTCTCGACATAGATAGCGATCGCTAAATGACCGAATTCGGTCGCAAAATCCTAAAGAGGTCCCTAGACGGTTAACATTGACTCGACAAGCAGTGTAGACATAGATAGCGATCACTTTACGACCGAATTCGTTCGCAAAGTCGAATGTAACGTTATTTGGTAGTTTCGATACTCCGAGTTATCGATTGTCATCGGTATTGTACCGAACTTTGTCGCAAATGCTCGGTGTTTACGAATATATTTTGCGACCATTTTTGACAGCCCGCAAAGTGATTCGTTAGCTCTATGTAGTCTGTGGTGATTCGTTAAAGTTTGAGTAAAAGAAGAAATCACATTAAATTATGGCGGAGGCATATTTAGCGTGGGATTTAGTCGTGCTTGAACACAGACGCGACATTATTGAACGACGACAAATCGGAAAAAACCGGCGCGACTGTGAAAATGTATTAGATTTGGAGGATTCGGAATTTCTATCTTTGTATAGAGTGAATAAAGAAATGTTCAATGAGCTCGTCATTGAACTTTAGCCATCTCTGCAGAGACAGCGACCTTACGGATTTTCTGTGGAGTCTCAAGTGACTGTCTGCATTTATCGTTTATTTTTTAAATCCAAATCTATTTTTTTTTTGTCTTATGTAGGTACTTACTTGTTTCTATTTCCTTCCAAATAGGTACTGACGGCACTCCGATTTTACGCAAGTGGCTGCTATCAGTTGCCTACTGGCCATTCACTGAATGTGCAAATATAGGTATTGTAGGTTGAGATACTTACTTGACGCCGGTTGGAGCCGGGTCTGCACCTGCTTCAGTTTGTCCTCCTAACATTTTATTTTTGAGTATCGACACTACGAATCTACGATTTCTCAAACAAGACAAAATACAACAAACGACAAACGATAAATCGTATTTGTTTTCATGTCAACACAGACTACAATTATTATATAGGGTACATGTCAAAAAATTGTTTTGACACCGACGTTAAGTGTTGCAAGGAGGTAAACTTTAATCCCCTAGATATTTAACAAATTATTTTAATTCTTTAAAATGGATATTGCTACTTCTTACTTTCCATGAAAAATAATGTTTTCAAGATAAGTTTTACTTATTCACTATACAATTTTCAAGAAAAACAATTATTTTTATTAAATCATGTTCTGCAATTTTCCCGCTATTTATGTAGAGACTGCAGGCCGGTGCTTGTCAAGCAATGTTGACCGTCTAGTGACCCCTTTAAGACTTTGCGACCGAATTCGGTTGTTTATCGATCGCTATCTATGTCGAGACTGCCGCCCCTGGTCATTAAACTTGGCGATAAATTAATAGGAGTTTGCATTACCACACATCAATCGTATAGAACATCTGTCAATCTAAGCCGATAAAGATAAATTTCGAGATAAATACTCGGTTTTATAGTTCGATTATTGTATGTCAAAAGCGCCGTCTGCGCCGCCTGAACCAATTTGATTACACAAGACATTTATTTAAATGGAAACTGATTTCATTAATTACAAATATGGCTTCTAATCTTTATTATGTCAAATGCGTAATAAACGTCTTGTGTGGGTCCGAGAGTCGGATGTAGACTTTTGTTTTTTTCTCATTAAACTTTTGCCTCTAAGGTTTCGTTTGGCGCGTCGTTTTAAGTTTTTATTGTGGCTTGTTATCGATATCTAAATCACTGGGCGCATTAATACGACTGTCATATTACTTTTGGGAGCTCCCCTAGCAGAGGTTGGGTTACGATTTATTTGACTGTCAACACAGGTTTTGAAATATTATTTGAAACTTCGTTTTATTAATGATGTAACACGCAATATTTAACAATGCCATGAGTAAGTTTTTTTCTGGAAATTCAAAGTAAAAGTGTTATTTTTATTTGCACGGTATATAATAATATTACATTTAAGTCTAGCATGAGTAAGACAAGCCTGCAACTGGCAACTACACGGTGCATTACAGTGGAATTAATTTAGTGTAATTACGGTTTGCGTTTTCGGAATACACAAAACTGCAGTAGTCTCTACAATAATTATAATTACAACGCGTTTCACGTTTCCAGTTAGACGGAGCGTTCTTCAAGGCACCGTAAATAACTCTAGTAGTGATATTAAGCAAATGTTTTTGCAGAAACATGAAGTATTCACACAGCGTGTACTTACCTCTCTAAGCAATATTTCAAACTCACCTTGCGTTGCTTCTTGCCCTCTGCTGTATCACGTTGCTTTATTATGAATAGTAATGTGGATACGATTTTGTGTTGCTTTTTCTTCGTGGTTTTTGTATTTTATTTTATGGTTATTGCTTATTGACTTTGTTGTTGATATCATAGTTTTTTGTACATAAATTATTGATTCACTTCTTTTTTTTTTCGTGTGGTTATTGACTAACCTAGTGTCAGAGTTTTAAAGCTGTCCATGGGCCTCTGAATAAGCTTCTCAAACCGTCGCGAAATTTTTCATTGGCGCAAAGGGATTTATGTTTTTTTTAAAATTAATTAAACATGGGGATTCATTTTAATATACAGAGCGTAGATGTTACTACATCTACGCTATGGTACCACCTACTGGTACCAAGCAATGATAGGTTTATTTATGTATATTTCTAAATTGAAAATAATCTACATACGAAAAAAAAAATTTATAAGACAGAAGTTTGATGTAGAAGATTATAAAGAATATGAGTAGGACCGTACGTATCCAAAAATTCATCCGTTAGTAAAATTATCACAAATCATTTTAAAACTTTAAAACTACTTAAGATTTAACGTCACCACCATTACAGGAACGACAGCAAATCCTAAATCGAGTTGCAAACTTAAGGCGTATCTATACATATCCAATGTTCGCAACAGGAAGTCGGTATTCAGTTGCGTACTTGCTCATCAACGAGGGGATTCGCCTCAATCCACCAAACTTCCTCCTCGCAACATGTTAACCGAGAATTTCTAAACTTTAGAGACTTAGAGAGATAATCTCTTGTGAATTAACACGGAAATTGTGACTTTACTGCTCCCAAAGTTTATCATCATCGCTTACTGAAAATCTTTACGAGTTTTCCCAATTTCACTTCCTAATGTGACCTAATCGAGGCTTTAAAAACAAACAACCCAGTGGAAGCCGATCTTGTAATAAAATTTCTACACGAGAAAACGCAAATTAGCTTGTAATTAAAATTCTGGGAGTTGGATAATGAGTGTACACACAGAAAATTAATAAAGGCAACTGTTATGGCGGGAGTTGGGAAATTGTTTGTAAGAACAAACAATTTTGTATCTGATAATAAGTAAGTATGAGAAAGAAAGTCATTAGACGTTTGAGCTCAGGGGATTCCGAAATAAAAGAAAATCAATCAAGGATAACATAACAAAAGAAAGTCTTAATGTTAAAGCTAGAAAAACAAGTAGAGCTTTTCTGTTATCCTATGTATTGGTAAAAAACGCGATACGTTAGTCGAGTACCTAAGTATAGTAAGTAATGAACACTGGTAGATGCAGTATTCCTGGTGTATTCCCGAGAAGCGTATCCGGGTGTTCTTCTAGTATAACACACAAATTGCATCATATTGCACTATAATGGGCCTCTTCCTCATAAATCCATAACATGAAACTGCTAGCTGGAGCAATATCCTACCCCTCATTAAAGAGTCGTTTCCATAGAGCGATTGGAGTTTGTTTATTATACGTATGTAATCCTAGACGAAAATTGTAATGAAGGCCGAGGGAATCCCGCAAGACGGTAGATAACAAGCTCCGGAGGCAAAGTGAAGGATCACTGTGATTACAAGTAACAGGCGAGTGAGATTTGGGTGAAGAATTTGGGGGAAAAAAAGAAAGAAAATTACAGAGTTATAAACAAAGCGCTTTATAAAAATAAAATACATTAGTATGATAATGAAAATGGTAAATTGATTAAGATAAGATAATAGTTTATTTGCTCAAACTTGCATGCAGGATAACACATAATTTAAAATTTAGACATATTGCCACTTATGTGCAAAAAATATGAATAATTAATTTCAAGTCAATAGTTATCATTAATTTGACGTGTATGTAGCAAAAAAAAAATAATATAAATGTCAACAGTAAAAAAACATTATAATCTATGGGAAAACAAATGATTCTGTCAAAAATAAGATGATGAATATATACTCTGTCTACGATGAATATGCTAAATATCATAATGTACTGAATATGAAATCGTGAAATTTAAAGAATACAATACAGCAATATCTAACATGCATTTAAATGTGTTCCTGCTTTTAGAAGGTAGTTTATGAACACTTTAGATTAGATTAATATTCATTTCGCAATCCATACCAGGTTTTGCATCACTTTCATACATAAACATTACCGCCTATATCTCGTAACTCAAACCTAATAAATTCACAGTGCGGAGTTGATTTATGTTCACATACGGTTCATATGTTCCACGTACGTTGTAACTGTTTCTGACCTCAGTCTCATCAGCATGCGTTAATCCCACAGGATGGTTTTGAAGCCTCACTCTTCAGATTAATCATGAAATTTTAGTAAAGGTTTCTCTGATGTCATGGTGAACCATACCTTTGTGTGGAACTTCGAACAGGACCTTTTGATCATGAAGAATTCCTGTCCATCTCTCTATCTTCATTCAATAACATCAAAACCACGGATATCGATCAGAAATAATTACGGCAGCTAGATTCGGACTAGTGTCATTGACTTTTGAAACTTAATTTATTAAGTTCGGAGATCTAGTTTGCTCAATTTCAATAACTTCATCAAACCAACTGATCTCAAACAATTTCAGCTAACTGTTTTATTGAGTCCAGGTATCTTCATGAAAATTATATTGAATTGGAGAGATTTAGTTACCTGCTGTGGTTGCCAATTAGGTCAGTTTTACAGAAACTTCGTCCTACTTAGCTTAACTTTCCAAATGAAAATGAAATTCCATTATTATGCATTAAAATTACGGTCTACTGAAATGCTTTCAACTAGTTTTATATCTCTAAAGCAGCATATTTATAAAACTCTACGCCAATACATCAACTCTTTGAACTCCGTGAACTTTCCGTGATGTATTAAGCTAAATTGCCAACCACACGGGACTTAGTCCGTAGAAACACGTTAGCTAGTATCGAAGATAGCTTCAAAGAGCCTTCTAGACCAACAGTTTCATTTAGGTGATCAATCTCTGCAAAATAAAAACATAACGAGTGCTGGCGTGAACGTCGGCGGATAAATGAAGGTCCAAGCAATCTTATCTTCATTTATAGAGCAGTAAAATTACGCCGCGCGCGAAACATAAAGGCCCGTTTATCATCCTCTTGGAGGGTTTAGGCAGCATATTGAAGATTGATATCCTTGTACTTCTCTTTTTCGTGAAATATTTTATTAGTCTTTGGACTTTTTCGGTCTGGGTGTAGTAGATTGTTCGGTACTATTTTTGGGAGCACAAGATTGAAATATGAATTATTCAGCTTTAGATTGACATAGTTTTTTGGATAGCAAGTCTAACAAAGGTCGCTAGGGAAATTGGTTTTTTCTGTCGACAGCGTTCAGTGACCAACAAGCAAAGTAACATTTTGAGATGTTTTTATATCACTTCATGCCCACGATTTGATTTTGATTTTCTTCTTTTTGTTTTTGGTGATTTATGTTATATTTTACAAAGGATCTGAAACCAAATTTTTCACCCGGTAACGTGCTCAAAAGACTATTGCATTCTATTTGTTGACTTTATTAGGTATACGAAATGTTGATGTCATAATAGTAAATATCATACATGAGATATTGATACCTTCTCGTTAATACAGTCTCTGCCAATTCCAATAACCTTTTCAATAAAATCAAATAGATTTTAACAAAGTTATAATGTTTGTATAGGTACACGAGTTCAGAGGAATGCCAAGGAAAATGAATAGGTACACAAATTGGACAGGATCCGCTGCGATTTAATAACAGTACATCAAAGTCGACAATGGGCAACGGAACGTATTGTAACAAACGTTCTAAGTCGGGAACTGAACGAATGAACGAGGTTAAAAGCTCGCGAGGAGCGATGTTTTGTGAACATGTCGATCATTGTGTCAATCTCGGAAACTACGAATAAAAATAACGAAGGAATTTTTGCGAGTTCGGTTTTTTCTTCCATGGTCATGAATGACGTCGTCTCTAACCTTTACCCAGGTACATCCTCAATTATGAGTGTTCCTCAACTATGAAATGAGCTGTCTACTAGTGTTAAATCAAGTGAATGGCAATGCAAACAAACGTGCAATAATTTATCGATACCATGCTTTACGTCATTTATATTGCCGGACGCGCAAACTCTTACTTGTTGTAGGTAAGTCAAATAAATTAAAGTCGAAAGCTTACTAAAATCTTGAACCTACAGATATTAAAATGGTGACTGGTAGTGCCACTTGTCGTTTCAGACATAGACTACCGTTTCAAGTTTCAACGTGATGCATCGAGTGCCAAGCAACCACTCCGCTGACAAGCCCTCGTAAGTCGTAATTCTTCTCAAACCAATATTAAGATTTATACTTTGCTTTTAAATTCCCTGTACTTATTGAAATTTTTCTTCACCAAAATATCGAAATAATTTCATTCTTTTTGCGAATGGAGAATTCTAACATTGGTTGTCCATTAGAGGTATATTGGAGTTACAAAGTATAATGAAAACTCCAACCGCAGTGAACAAACATAAACAGTGCTATCATATTTAAACTTTTCTTCACACTTCGCCAGTTCCAAGAAAACGAGAAGCTTATTAAAATTGTTTATGAAAACAGAAGATGGTATTATT
Organism: Conistra vaccinii; assembly: GCA_948150665.1. Classification (NCBI taxonomy): domain Eukaryota; kingdom Metazoa; phylum Arthropoda; class Insecta; order Lepidoptera; family Noctuidae; genus Conistra; species Conistra vaccinii. The sequence continues at coordinate 9,796,347 of OX411329.1, read as the reverse complement.
ACTTCCGATGGAGAAACTCGGTCTCCAATAAAATCCAAATTATCAAAGTTTAATGTTTACACATCAATCTGTGTGAAATATCTAACAGTAAACATTTCATGAACTTAATAAATTATCACTAACAGTGTTCGACGAAGTTCGAGCTAAAACACATAGTAAATCTACTTCAAAGTAACCTACTTCTGAAATGGGGTTTCAAAACCAAGGTTTCGATGCCACGACTTGAAGAAAAACATGTGACTGATATCTATCGTTAATGTCACCTATAAAACTGGTGTAATTTTAACTGCACCGGAAACATTAGAAATGTTTATCAATATTTAATTTATGACATCAAAGATTTTGCTATAAGCAATATTTAATGATCTTGGAGCTTTAGAAGCAAAAAAAAACATGACGTAATTGAATTCAAAATGACTATTAATGAAACGGTAAAAGTAAAGAACCATTAGAACAAAATTAATAAACAGCGCAAACTTGTTGACAATTTTAAAGCTAAACAACCTGTACCCTAATTACGTAATACACGATCAACCAGAATTTTAATCGGTTTGAAACAGATTGCTAATCCAATGCTTCATAAGTTCGAAAAAAAAATCTGCTTGACAACCTAAACGACGCAATGAATGTTCTTGAACTGTCCAAATGAAACAGATTAGTCGGAATCGTTTACGTTGCGTATTTAGATAGTAGAAATGCATTTCTTTTCCAAAATAAACCGCTTTTATAATAACAAAATCGTTCGCCATACCCTATCACGTAGGTCCCATTACAACATTTCGACATGAATGCAGTTGGGCCGGGGTGTTTTGAAGTTCTTCGGATAAATATCGCGTCGTGAGCGAATGTGCCTGTTAACACGTAACGAGGTGTGGAGTATAAGCTCACAAGTCATGATCATGTCTTAGCGAGTTATTCGCCGACCACTGACCCTATGGTGAAAGTGAAAAGGTCTTCAATAACCGGCCTTGAAATTTTAATATTCAACCTTCAATTCTTATCAATAAGATTGGTTTTGGCTGCTAGTGTTTATTCACACTCGCCGATTTAGACTTTAACGCGCCAGACGTCGGCACAAGCGATAATTTGTATGCCTCATTGTAGTATTATATGTACGTGAGCTACGTATAACAAGTGTAAAAGAAGGAATAAGAGTATAAATAAGGAAATAAATGGGTTTGAATTATGAAGTCTGGTGTGGATGCGAATCGTTTCTAATTATAGTTTTGATGTGAGGATGTACGAGGAGGTTAGCAAAGATTTAACAGTTTCCTTCGGGTTTGAGAACAGGTTTGCGTTCTGTATGGATTTATCGACAAGCGGGTTCCATCTGCGGCTTCGGTAGATTCGCGTCGGGATTCCGAAAGTATGTTTATTGTTCTGTCGTCATGACATCGCGTGATAAATTACCCGTATTTGGACGTATGGAGATGAATGAACATAATCCAGGGGTTATCCCTGGGGTTACCTTATTGTTAGCCACGTTAAAAGCTATCCACCAAATATTTGTTTACAGACTTTGTATTTTAGCTTCTTATTTCTGGACATTTTGTTCATTGTTAGAACGGACAGACTTCAGAGGTACGCATATTTCCCTACTATTAACAGAATAAAGATAGAGACCCTCTTTGAAAAATTTTGTACCGTTTGGTTTGTATAGATCGCAATCATTTGCTGATATTTAGTAAACCAGACTGTCTTATCAATTGATATCATTTATTTTTATTGGATTACATTAAACTTCATTGCTATCGTTACTTTTATTTTCCTTTGCAGCGTAAGCGAGGATAGTTAATCGAATGTCAGTTACTGTGTTGAATGCTTACACTGGATGTGTCTACGTTTGTACATTTCTTATTCTATTCGAAGCCCATTACTTTGTTACAAAACCTAATTTTATTTTTAGTATCAAAGAGATGACTTGAATACTTACTTTCTTTGAGGAGTAAGAATTTTTAACATTACATAACATTACGCCTTGATTCCACGAAGGGTTGGCAGAGGTGTACCTATAGTAGGTACATACAGCGACATTTCGCTAGTTATGTTTAAGTCCCATGTAATAGGGGGCGAGCCTATTGCCATCAACTGAGCACAAATCCAGACTTCGAGCTGCTACTCAGAAATTCCAGAAAGAAAATTCCAATAACGCTTTGCGCGACCTAGGAATCGAACCTAGGACCTCATGCTCAGCAGTAGCGCTTGCGCCACTAGACCAACGAGGCAGTCTAGCTGTAAGAATTTTTACTTAAGTAGGATAGCCGTCACATTTGACATTCACTTAAAATAACACTTTTATACAATGTGGAGACTACCATACGTAGACAGAGTATACTCTGTCTACGCTACCATACAACAAAAAATTAAAATACTGGCACTACACACTACAAATAAATCCTAACTTCGAAATAAAAAAATGAGTTTTTCAAACAAATTAAATGTAATCCAATTCCGTTAATCCAACTAGGCCTTGGGTGAATTCTCGGGCATACATTTCAGAATATCCACCTTAGGGTGGATTTTTGGGGTGGATAAACGAAATAGCCCGAGCCGACTATGGATTTTGCCAAGCTATAATGACTATAAACTGTTGAATATATTCAATTGAATTTTTATATACAGAATGAGAACGTCATTATGGACACGCCGTTTAATTTTCTGTTGTATTGTCGTCTCCACCTTGTATATTAAGAGTGCTATAATAAATACCTTATTCATGGCCAATATTATTTTATTACAGCAAATAACTCGCAACACATAACTGAAATTCACGTTAGAATATCTAACTAAGCTTAATTTGCTAGACCAGAAGTTCACTGCAATAGTTCAACGGCTCAGGATCTGCAATCATGACCACTTAACACCCACTAACAGTTAAGTTGTTAGGGTTTTGTTCCTAGAATAATAAATACAGTACATAAAAAACTCTGGAAGGATTTTTACTATAGGCTATAGGTACAGTACGACACAACTTAGATATAGCATCGGCAAAATTCGTAAAACCGATCACCATCCGAACTGAGTGCGCCTTCAAAATCACCAATATTTATTACTGCTTTAGGTAAAAATGATCTTTCGAAAACGCAATGACTTGTAAAGTCTTATAGCCAAATACATTCGTGAAATTGAAAAGAACGAATGAAAATTTTCAAATCTGCTACATCTAAGTTGTGTCGTACTGTAAACTATTTTTTAAATTTTTACGTAGAACGTAAAATTTTGTGATGTTTTTTTTTTCATCCCCAGAACAGGCTCTTGAGTCTACCTGTGTTTCTACCAATGAAAGTTACCTGTAAACGTTTTAAACTATTTTCTAGAAGGATTACTGATAGTGTTTTGTTTTATACAAAGTACCTACTATCCATCCGATGGATAGTACTTTCAATGGATTCCATCGGATCCGGCTGACATATCTAATTCCTTCTCTAAGGGTCAGTTCACACCGAGACGTGACGATGCTTGAAGAGGCCAGTGGTTTCGCGCTGCGCAGCGTGGCGTCGCGTGACGCATCGCAACGTCCGGGGCGCATCGTGAAGTCGCTGGCAGCGCCACGCCTCGCTGCGCAACGAGACACAGAGCAGCGCAGCGAGGCGCCGCGTGGCGCAGCGGAACGTGGCTACGCTCGCCGCGAGCTCTTGCCTCGCTATAGTGCTCGCTGAACTAGTTGGTCGCGCCTTAGGTAATAGATTATTATAGAAACAGATTGAGCGCCTTATCCATCGATCACTAATAAAGAACTAGATACACAATCAGCGGCAAAAAATGTCCTCACCGAATGAGCACCCACTAGAACATTTGGGCGCGCTTTTGATTTAGTAGCATTCGAACGCTCCGACGGTAAACACGCGACATAGTATCGGTCGTAAAAAATTATTGCTTTTTAAACATATCTTTGTGAAATAAACTTTAAGTATTTCGTTTAAGGTTGAATTTACATTAATTTATATTTATTTCAACTATTATTACTTAAACACAATTTGGTGCCAGTTTTCAGAGAACTTTTGTTTGGGATTGTGTATCTAGTTCTTTATTAGTGATCGATGGCCTTATCTTACTTAATCTATTCCGGCGCCGTACTTCGCGACGGCAACACGCGTTGAAAGTACCGGTTAGTTTAGACAAAACGCACATGAGATTGCAATAGCGTGATGAGTCGCCACCTAAGGCGCGGCCAACTAATTCCGCGCGCACTCACAAGTCGCCACGATAGCGTCAGGCTGTGGCGCTCTAGCACGCCATGCCTACCGGCGAAGCAGCGCAGCGTCGTGATGCATCGCGGGTCATTTTAAGAATTATCTCAATTAAATGTGTACCTTTTTGTGTAGTAAGTAAAGTTATATTTTGTATCACTATCTTCAGAAGTGCGCGCTGTGTAGCTTCGCGTGACGTCTCGATGTGAACTGACCCTTTTACTCTACAGCAAGTCAAATTTAATGTCACCCAACACCGCTTTCGTCAACCTCCTGAATATTTCCTACAAACTGGACCAGAATGACTAATGAAATAAATATTCTAATTGTTTGCAAGCTCACCGCTCAGCGCTCATTTACAATGAAAAGGCGCGTCCAAAGCAAACATAACGTAAAGTCGACAAAGCGTATTCTAACGCTCAGTGTATCCTAATACAGCCTTTGTTGCGAATCTCCTTTGGTGTTGATGGAACATTCCCAGTTAACTATGCGGTTCAAGTTATAAAATACCTGCTCATAACTTAGACTCCAGGTTGCGTTTAGTTATCTTTGCTTAGGGAGGAGTGCCATCTTTATGTGCTGCTCGGTATTTATTATGAACTTGGGCATACTTTAAACTTAGGTCTCTGAAGCAATAATGACCTTTGTGCTGGTAAGAAAAATATAAGTTTAAGTTTTCTTGAATAGAATAGTTGGGTCGAATATGAGCTACTGTATTTTTGGACGATCAGCAATGAACATAGAACAGTCATCATAATCAGTTTATAACGTTCCCACTGCTCGGACACAGGCCCCCTCTCTGTGAGAGGGACAGAGCCGTAAAGCTGTTTTCAGACCAGCGCGAGTTGTTACGCGACGCCACACGAACAATACAAAACTTCACGGTATAACAATAACCGATGTCGCGTCGCGCGACAAATCGCGCTGGTCTGAAAACAGCTTAATCCACCACGCGGGCCCAGTGCGGGTTGGTACTGTTGGTAGATGTCAAACGTCTTCGAATTTGTAGTTCTAGGAAATACCGGTTCCCTCCCGATGTTTTCCTTCGCCGTTTTGAGAGCAGTGGTGATGAAAATTATTTACACAAATAGTAAAGCGAACAAACAGTAGCAGACCTTTATAAATACTATTTTTTAAACAGGTTCTGCCATTCTACAGTGCCGTTATTTAGTATCTAACTGACATGTCTACATAGAGACATTTCAAGTGTCTCATTAATAATAGTGAGACTTGATTCTGCCATCTGGTAATTGTGTAAAAGCTGTAATTTGTGCTTATAAAAGCAACTACTAACTAATTCCTTTCCTATTATTCAAAACTCTTTAATTATTTAACCCTTTACCCGCTTCAGCCTACACCTCACACCATTCCCAGCCCTGTTTACATAACATAACGTAAGACCGCTTGCACCCAACCGCCAGCACACTGCGTGTCCTCTTTCCTTCTACCAAGTAAACTTAACCCCACAATAACGTACCAGAGATAATGCACTTTCAGCTAATTCCGGGACACTTGAGCCTAGATGAATTGTTTAATTTACACTTTGCGGGGTAGGAACTAGAGATAACAGTGTTGGATGGTGCATAACGACATCCTTATTAGGGTTGCGAAGCGTTAAGAGATCATTAGACTGCGATTTGCATGTGTAGGAGTATGTGTTTTGTTTGTGAGTTTAAGATTGTCTTTGATAAAGACTCATACTGTAAATGTTTTGCTGCATAAAGTAAGGGTGTGTAGAATTGAAAGAATTTTTGGTAGGTTAGGTACTTTTAGATTTTTTATTTTTCAAATTAAACCAAATCCTTATACACTAAAAAAAGAGAGCAAGAAAGCTTTTGCTGCAAGAATTTTAGGAGATCTAAGTCAAATTCCCAAATATTTTATTTCACATAAACCAACTTTTCACGTTTTATAAGTGCCCATACTTATGAAACGTCGAAACAAAGATGTTTCGATGTTGATTTCTTTGGGATTAAATTCATTATTCTCAAAATAATGACTACTATCAAAAGCTTTGCCTGGTTTGGTAGATAATCATAAAAAAATTAAAATAGCGATATAGCTACGAGTATTTTAGTATTTAGCACATATTCTAAATAAAATACACCTTTCACACAGGCTGAAAAACTTAATAACAAGATAAAACGCGAACACAACTTCTAATACAAAATATAAATGGTCAGTGTTATGCACAGGTAAGGTAGTTAATTTTTACGATAATCGCAGCTGCATGCAGTAGGCGGGATCATTGTTACTTTACATACAGATATATGCGAAGCTAGACTTAGTTAAGGCTTTGAAAGACGAGAATTATTAGCCTAGCTTTATAGGCTTTTGATTTATCTAAATCTTATTTGGAAGGTAAGTCAGGATCATAATTGTTTGGCATACTGAAAATGAGATACAGTTTGGCAGACAATGTGCGGCCTAAAGCATAGACTAAAATATAAAATTAAAAGTGCCGGAGATAGCAAGTAGGGCCACAAAGAAGAGAGAGAAGTGTCATATGAGCGGTGGTGACCCGACTTACAAGTTGTAGGTCGTGGGTTCGAACCCGAGCAGGTTTTTTACTTTGTGTAAATAATTTTGATCACCATCACTGTACTCTAAACGGTGAAGGATAATATCGTGAACATGTCCAAGAACCAAAAATTTGCATGTAACATCTACCAACACGGACTGGACCACGCGGTAAATTACAGTCCACACTCCCTCTCAAAGAGAGGAGACCTGTGTCCCAGCAGTGGCAACATAGACTTTGCTATGCTACACAAAGAAAATAAACTGAATCCTTTGGGGAATAAAGGGGGATTAAAGTTTGTAGACTAATAAAGATTCGGGAAGAGATTTAAAAATATGCAAAAGAAGGAGACATAATTATTTGAAAAATATGCAAAAGAGAGGACATAATTATTTGTCCATGTTGGTGCACAAGTTTTTTCAGAAGTCTAGTCAGGATTATCGTCTGTCCACTGATTCGTGGCATATAAAAGAATGGAAAAGAGTTTCTATAAAAAGAACTACATTCTGTATACAGCTATTCACCTAATTGGTCTAGTGGGTTCAACCCTGGGTCAAGCAAAATGTAATTAGATTTTCCTTATAAGGTTTACCCTTACAATGTGCTCTTTGGTTCGAAGTTCGGTTCGTAAACTCTTCATTATTTTGTGAAAAAAGGATTTCAATGAGATTTATCTAGAGCTGGCGACCCACCTCTGCTTCGCATGGTTTTTACTACTTGAATAAACATTTCCTTATTATATTATTAAACACATAAACCTTACAGAATAAATTATCTAGATGATGGCAAAAACCGCATCAAAATCCGATGTGAAGTTTAGAAGAACACCGCGTACACACAGACAGACCCGAAAAGCGACTTTAATCCTAACTAATATTCTAATAATATTATAAATGCGAAAGTGAGTTGATGACCGATGACCCTAGCCTTACCTAGGGAAGGCCTATCTCCAGCAATGGACGATTTTCGGCTGAAATTATGAAAATGATGATAAAAGTGAGTTTGTTTGTTGGATTGTTTGTTTGTTACGCTTTCACGCTAAAACGGCTATACGGATTTGGATGAAATTTGGCTCATAGATAGCCCATGACTTGGGTTAGGCCCAGGATACTTTTTATCTTGATATTCTCACGGGATCGATACTTATGCGGGAGAAACCGCGGGGTGCAGTTTATAATAATTATGTGTAGTACGTGTAGATATTCTAGGAACTCTTGGTGTAAGGTCTTTTATTTTTTTGTCGCCTTCGCCTTTACATTCTTGCTAGTTTCAAGGCCTCAAGGAAAACATAAATGAAATAGCTACTCAACACGCGCTGTCGTGGTCCACAAGGAATTTAAATAAACAATGTTCCTTACGTATTTACAGTGTGTACTTTATGGAATACGTAACTTGGTTTATAACTGTAGTTTTAATTGAAATCATAATCTGTGTTTGTTTATGTTTCTTCAAGGTAGAATGGTCTAATCTAATACTTATCTGATTTGATATTTTAAATGTATTTTTGTCAATTTCTATTCATACAATTTTGTTTCAATAATGATTTATGTACACTTGACAAATCTTAAATATAATACACCTAGGAACAATCTAACACTAAAACTTAAATGCATAATTTTGTACAAGTACGTAACAAAAAAAGAAAAAAAAAAGGAAGGCATCAAAACATTCGTCCGCATCGCTGTCAGTAAGAAAAGTGCCCAAAAGGCTGGCAGCGTTGCCACCTAGGATGGCAAAGCTTTCTCTGACCTAAAAATTGGCCAGCCCTCTGGTCACGTGAAGAGTCAACCAACCGCTTGGCGATGTCCCGAAACACTCGATGAGAAGAAAGAAAGAAAGAAAAATATTTTATTTGGGACACGCACAGGAAATACAAACAGTAATTGTAAAAACATAATAAACAAGAAAATATAAACAAAACGGAGTATTTGTGAAATTTACAAAATATAATCACCTGTGCGAGGCCAAAAAGGCTCCTATCTCAGCATAATGCTGCGATATTTAAAGAAATAATAAATACCGCAGCGCTGTATTCTGATAGGGCCCACTGTGATGTCACGGACACACCTACCGACTTAGATAGATCCCACTAGGGGGTAACAAAACGATGAGCACTCGGATCCCACCCTCAGCCCTAGTGTTTAAACCCCGAACATCTCAAAAATATTGCTACCAATAAGATTGATTATTGTATTAGCGCTGAAGATTATTATATTAGCGCTAAGTCCTAAACTAAATTTTATATTACGTGAGTTCAATGGCACTGCCAGCCGGGGTTGGTCCGTGGATGGGTGACCATCTTTACATACCGAGACTCCTCCGTACCTTGGAAAGCACGTTAAGCCGTTGGTCCCGGCTTTCATTCGTGGGTGTTACAGGTATTCAGCTGCATCCGGTTAGACTGGAAGCCGACCCCAACATAGTTGGGAAAAGGCTAGGCAGATTGATGGAGTTCAATGGCACTGAAATTCCTACAGTAATTTAATTAGGATCACCACTACATTCAACGCAAAAAACCCCTGGGAACCATCCCATAGAATAAACTCAATTCAATACGAACGAAATGAGTAACAGTGCCTGACCCTTTCATTCATTAATTAATCCCAAACGTTCGAACGCAAAATAATAGACTCTTAAATCGATTACTCACGTGGAAGCGTCAATCGTTCTCGTAACATACGTCAATTAACCTCGATTTTCAGACACAAACATGGTGAAATGCCGATTGATCGAGTTCTCGGTCTGGAGTTGGACCTTACATTACCTTACTTGGCTAATAAAGCCTGAAACAGTAACGAAATGAAGATTAATTTTCACGATTCTAGAATAAGAAAGTTTATCGAGAAACGAAAAAGTTAATTCTAGCTCTATTTATTTGGATACGCTATCTGTTTCTTATTTGTTTTAGTGTGAAAGAATGACCGAGTTCAACGTTTAACGCCAGTAGCACACCTCCGCCGCGAATCCGTAGCAGCGAAACCGCAGTAGTTCAATTCAACTGGCTCGCGTCATGTTCAGTCGAGATCCGCTACTCGAATTTCGCGTAGCGGAACATGACACGAGTCAGTTGAATTGAGCTACTGCGGTTTCGCTGCTATGGTTTCGCGGTGGAGGTATGCTACGGCATAAAGGACATTGTAAAGCCAAATACTACAGTAGAGAAAGAGTACGGGAGACTCGACTTACGCTTAAACATAGGCCTAAATTGCGTCTTCGTTTTATTGAAACCAAGAGATCTTTACTGTTTCACAGTGATATAGGTTCCTTTTTTTGCTCAAGCGAAACCAAACATGAAACTATCAGCCAAAAATCCATATGAAAAAATACAGCAAATTGAATTTCGCCTCTTCAGTACCAACTCTGTCCAACAAACATAAAGTGCTTTCAAATCTGCGTTACAATTTTCACACAGGTATAAAAAAATAACGGTCAAGTGCGTGTCAGACCACGCACAATTAATGGTTTCGTAGTTGGGATACATGTTCTCTCATACATTCCAACTGTAAAATGTAAGTTTGTATGCACAATATTGAGAGACTTACCATGTTATTTTAAGACTATAGACTTCAAATAGGGTCTCCTGTAATCTATGAGTAAAGAACAATATTCTCTGTATCTTTTTCAAAATTTTTGTCTTAGTAGGTTCGAAGATGTCAATGGTTTTTATCAATTTCACAAGTAGCTTTAAAAGTATTTATAAAATAATTATAAAAAAATGTGTTTGAGATTTTCACAACAAGCCCCATTTAATATGTCTAGCGGTACAGTTTGCAAAAATTTTATTAAAAAAATTTATTTGCTGGGGGGCAAAAGTCACCCCCATATTTAAAATTTATTTACGTTACAAGCCCGTGTTTGGGTCACAGAAATACATAATAATTATGTGTGTACCAAATTTCAACTTAATCGGTCCACTAGATTCGGAGCAAATTGGCTGTGACAGACGGACAGACGGACAGACAGATACACGAGTGTTCCTATAAGGGTTCCGTTTTTTCTTTTGAGGTACGGACCCCTAAAAAAACGTAGGCACTTCACTTCTACTGCTATTTCATTCATTTTGTATAATACTGATAGTATTATAACGATGTTTGAAACTTAATAACATTGAAATAGTAATTCAACAGAATGTTTGATTTCAGTATAAGCCGAAAATACATTTAGCGATTAGTAAATTGCTTTTGTATGAAATTGTTATAATATTATTCAAATAAATTGTTTTGAATCTGTTATAATCCTATATGAATTTACTAGTATTCACTAATCACCTTCAAATACCTATGCAATTCGGTACATTGTTTGGTAGGCTTACAGTAAGTTAATATTAGTAATCATTTCACTGCTTAACAGTAACAGTAAGTGTTGACCCAGAATTTGAAATAAACGATCATTGATAATGCATTCCATATACGACCAAAGATGACGTTCGCGTGGTTTTAGTCGTATATTTAAGTTCAATAAAGAGCGATATTTCATCATTTCATTTAGCACCTAGTAATTGATAAAATTATGATCAGCGAAATATTTGACAGTTATTTGCGACGATTTACTTTGAGAATGCGTGCTCTTAAAATTCCGAAATACTGATCTGCCTTGTAAGTCTCGATATAAATCTGCAATTACAAAGTAAGTGGCTAAAATGATTAAACAATTAATTCTATCTATCTACAACCGATATGAATGGGCTGTAATGCCAAGTGTGAATTAACATTATATACCTATACAAGATGATTTAGTTCCATAATAGCCATAACCTCTTGTTACACTAACCAATAGACTATACCTATATCAATTTGGACACTTCATTTACCAATTAAAGCCGGGATGCGTTTATGCAGTGACAATAACGTCCCCAGACATACATTACATTCACCATACTATTAACTGATTGGCAATTTCGTCTGGTTAGAGCTACCGATTCAGATAATAGTGCTAGGTCGTTCAGAAAGACAATTAGTGAAGCACTGCCGGTGATTAGGTGAATGTATACTAATTAATTGTTTCATTAAATTAGGCAGCTGGGCCCTATTCCGCAAAACTTTACAATTACAATTTAAAATTTACTTTGTAAATCTTACAAGTGTCTGTAAGTACCACTAAACTCAGAGCCACATAATGTAATAAACTTTACAAATACGTAAAGCTGTTTTCAGACCAGTGCGATTTGTCGCGCGACGCGACACGAACAATACAAAACTTCACGGTATAACAATAACCGGTGTCGCGTCGCGCCACAAATCGCGTTGGTCTGAAAACAGCTTAAATTGTAGTGATAAGTCTAAAATTTACATATTTATAATTTCTGTGTTACGCAATTAATTCTACAATTTAACAATTTTGTAGAATTGTAGAATCCTCCGTGCCTTGAAAAGCACGTTAAGTTGTTGGTTGGACCTGGCTGTCATTCGTGGATCTTTGACATTCTTTACGGGTTGTCAGAAGCCCGAAACTCTGACAACCAGTCTTATAAAGGGGTATCTTACCCAGTCACTGGGTTATGGAGGTCAGATAGGCAGTTGCTCCATGTAAAATACTGGTTTTCAGCTGCATCCGGTTAGACTGGAAGCCGACCGGCTAGGCAGATTGATTTTTTTGTCAATATGTGTGCGAGTGTCAGAGATCCCATTATCACGAAGGATATTTTTTTCCTGGAATCACTTTCGCAGAACTATGCTTATTTCATGTGAAAGTTGAAACAAGGCAACAGTTTTCAGCAACATTGTATGATTGAAGAGCCAACTTAGAGGGATTATAAATTTTATTCCTTTTTTGTAATCATCTTGATCTTCGACAATTAATTATAAATGGACAATTTCTATCGTCTTGCATCCAACCTATAAGTATTAAGAACACAGCCAGACTAAGCTACTAGATCCCATTATCACGAAGGATATTTTTTTCCTGGAATCACTTTCGCAGAACTATGCTTATTTCATGTGAAAGTTGAAACAAGGCAACAGTTTTCAGCAACATTGTATGATTGAAGAGCCAACTTAGAGGGATTATAAATTTTATTCCTTTTTTGTAATCATCTTGATCTTCGACAATTAATTATAAATGGACAATTTCTATCGTCTTGCATCCAACCTATAAGTATTAAGAACACAGCCAGACTAAGCTACTAAATGTTTATCAATTGGAACCGAGCAGAACTTGACTTAACTCGGCTCTATATGCGAATTAAAATCGGTAGTAAAGATGGCAACACAAGTAGGTACTGTAGACACTACGGTCTACTGTACCGGGACGATATAAATAAAAGGGTTATGTAGCGGAAAATATTAATTATTCCTAGAATAGTTGCTACTTATTTTAATACAACATTTTATATCCGAGCCGCCTGACAGCCGGAGGCTGACTCTCTATTCTTTTCTTCTATTCTAATTACGAATACGAAGTGTATAGAGTGCCGCGAGTATTCTTGTGGCACTCTAGTGTCGCTGCCTCGGCCTGGCTAGGGTACCGTGAGCGTTGCATTGTCACTGTCACTTGTTATTTAGGTTAGGTTAGAACTGTGACCACACAACGCACGAGCCGAGCGAGTGTAGCGAGCGGTGCCGCGGTAGCGGCCGGCGAAGTGCCAGGGTCCGTTTAGGCACAAGAGAATGTAATGTTTTGGGAATGTGGTGTTTTACAGCGATCTAACCTCGATAATCAAACAAAATACCAAGTGACGTGACTTAGTGACAGTGACAATGACAATCGAATGCTTGCGGCACTTTGGCCGGGCCGAGGCGGTGTTACTAGGGTGCCTGTAGTGGTACTTTATCCGGTAGGGATAGAGTGCCACTGGTGGCACTCTATACACTGCCTTACGAATATAATGTTTGTTTCCTTTTAACTGCCAACACTTTGAACACACTAAGGTTACATTCCAAACGATATAGAGTACAGACTCTACAGTACCTACATTAGACCTTATACGGAGTACCTACATGTGTGAACAAGCCTGGGAAACGGGTGGGACAGGCTGGAAAGCAATAGGCTGCGGCGTCCAAGGCAGTATCCAGTTACTCGCCTGATCGACTGGTACAAATATAATGTAGAAAAGTGATTGGGACTGTTTTGTGGAGACGGCATCGGGCTCAATAGTTTATATCATGAAAAAAGTTATTATGTTAACCCAAAATGGGTTCAATTCATACTATTACGGCGCCATTTTATCCTACTATCCTATTTCTTACTATTATAATAAAAATGTGAAAGTTTGTATGTTTGTTACTCAATCACGCAAAACCGGCTGATTTGGATGACAGGCACACAGATACTTTATAACCTGGATTAACACATAGGATACTTTTTATCCTGGTAGTACGTTCCCGTGGGATAATTTCGGCCCTCCACGCGGGCGAAGTCGCGGGTGAAAGCTAGTTTTAAAATATGGACCGAAAAAATTACCCTTAGGCTGCCTGTCCATTGAAGCGGAGCGAGCCTGCGGAGCGGGGCGAGGCAGCGGAGTGGAGCGGAGTTGCGGACAGTGTCTGTCCGTTGATGCGGAGCGAGTTAGCGGAGCGGAGTTACGGACTGTGTGGAGCGAGGTAGCGGGGTGGAGTTGCGGACTGCGCGGAGCTAGGCCGAGTTCACGCGATGAGTAATGACGACGGTTTCCCCGCTCCGCTTCCCCACTCCGCTTCTCCACTCCGCTTCCCCGCTCCGTTTCTCTACTCCGCTTCTCCACTCCGGTTCCCCGCTCCGTTTCTCCGCTCCGCTTCGCAGTTTTGTATGAATTTTTAAACTAGTTCGCTAATTCTTGTCCACTGAAGCGGAGCGGAGATTTTATGCAACTCCATTGGTTAATATTGGCACACAGCTCCTCTCCGCTCCAGTGGACAGGCAGCCTTAAGTAAGTGTCTTAAAAAACACTTTTACGTCACAGAAATAAACTTCATTTCATTTCATTTCATAATAAAAGTGAATTCAAACAATTTTTGAGGATTTTGTTCAGAAGGTATAAAAACGGGAACACCCAAATACTCAGAAATATTTTATTCCGAATTTCGATGTTCCGATGTTCAAAAGTCCGATTTTCATAATACCTAAAAATTATAATATCTATTATTAAAATTCACGAAATTTATTTTACCGAAAGTCATTAGTGCGATTTCTTTGTTTACCGATTTTCATAAGTTCGAAGAATCAAATGCTCGATGGGTTCCAGGTCCGAAAAACGACATTCCGATTTTCAATACTCCGAATAAATTGCTAAAATACTGCAGATCCCCTCTATTGTTGGTGAATCAGTTAGGTTAGGTTAGAACTCTGACCATTAAAGCGCGAAGGCGAGTGACCGCAGGGAGCGTGCCGCGGTAGCGGCCGCCGAGTGCCAGATCCCCTCTATTGTTGGTGAATCATTTAGGTTAGGTTAGGTTAGAACTGTGACCATTAAAGCTCGGAATACTAATTAATCGGTATTTTAATAATCGGAATTCGTATTTTTGATGTTTCGAATTATCATTAAGTCGGACTTTTTGTTATTCGATCTATTCAAACTCGGTATTTTGAGAATAGTAATTATAAACGTTCGGAATATTGAAATTTTGGAATTTTAAAAATAGGATGAATGATAAATCGGAGTTGTTATATTAGGGATTTTGAACCATTCGGAATTCTGATAATCGGTATTTTGAAATTCGTATTTGTGACTTTCGGAATAAAGTTTTTCGTATTTATGTAGTGTACCCTATAAAAACACCTGCTATACCATCCGATCTTCCCTAAAGCAACAATACAGATACTTTCAGGGACTTTGTTTTCTCCGCATAAGGCTGTTGTGTACCAGTAGATTTAAGAGCTAATCTTTTAGATTAGGTTGTAACTTCCTGGTGTCTTCACCAAGGTGTTTTATTTGGTTGGCTAAATAGTACGGTCTTATCGCTAAATACTAAAATACAGGTAGTTGGTAGTGCACATTTAATATGCTCTGTATTATAATACAGAGCATATTAAGGCTGCCTGTCCATTGAAGCGGAGCGAGGCTGCGGAGCGGGGCGAGGCAGCGGAGAGGAGCGGAGTTAAGGACAGTGTCTGTCCATTGATGCGGAGCGAGTTAGCGGAGCGGAGTTACGGACTGTGCGGAGTGAGGTAGCGGAGCCAGATAGCGGAGCGGAGTTGCGGACTGTGCTTCCTGTCACTGTCAGTGACATATGACAGTGACAAAAAGGATAACATGACATAAAGAATAAAGAAATAAATGTAGGGGAGACCGGGTACAAAAGTAACGGCGGGTTGGAAGTAACAAACGCTCTGCAGTTTATCAAATCGTCGAAACGCCGCGCCGCCCGCGCCGCCGGCGCTGCCCCTCTACCGCCAGGAGATAACCGGCGACGCTTCACCCGCTTGCATTTAATCGCCGCGCACCTTCTGCACCGTGAGTTTGTGCTAGAAGACGCCACATGAATTTACGAACGAAAAGTACGTTTTTTGACATTAAGAGGTTACGTAGTATTCAAATAAAATAACGATATCAATGTGTCTATTTGCATAGTATTTCTTGATTAGATTGTTTGCACAATTCAATGCAATTAAAAATTCAAAACTCATTTATTCAAACTTTCGAAAAATGCTGATTCTCAGCCTGAGAATCAGCATTTTTCGAACGTTTAAATTACATAAGACAAAAACCCAAAAACGCCCACCCTCCACACACAGTGTTCTTAGTTTTCCACTCACATTCATGCAGTGGTTTTTTCATAAAACCCCATTTTATAAGGACTTTTCGTAATTTTTTACGCGCTCTTTTTACTAAAATTGTTCGATACGGTGTTTCTGTGCGTGCGAACTATACGTTGTCCATGTAGACCAGCTTCTAACTGCTCATCACTGATACTATCTCTGTCGGACACGATGCCAGGTGGGACAGCGTGGTTTTTGGCCATTCCCATCATTGAGTTCGAGCCCGCGACTAGTTCCACCTTAAGCTCGAATCGTTTCGAGTGCCTAAGGAGTTTCGTGGACGATTATAATGAAAACTGTCCATACGGTCAGAGACCGACGGATCTTGAAGTACAAATCGAAACAAGAAGCTCTCTGATGCTACTTTACAGCTCATGGAGGAGAGGCGCGAGATGATTTTGCAGCTTTCAGACGATGCGCTCAAATACCAGTGGGTCAATAGACGGATCTCTAAGTTCTTGAAAAGAGACCTTCGCTACTATAATACAGACCGTATAAAGGACGCGATAGAGCGAAACAACGACTCAAAGGCTTTTGCAAGAGATCTGTCTATTGGTATTGCATTTCATATTTATTACACACGCCTTTATCATGTTACTTTCGACCCATACCGTGTTACTTTCGCCCTGGTCTCGAGGTCGAAAGTAACAATCCTTTTTTTATATCTCTATTTTTCACAATATGCAGCAAATAATGAGGTCAATTCAGATACAAAGTAGAGCATAATCGAAGTTTATATTTGGCTATATTCATATCATCAAAAATATATGATAACTAACTAGAAACCAATGTCAAAGTATTAGTTTTGTACCCGGTCTCCCCTAAATCGAAACAAAGAGTCCACATATATAATTATATACGATCTCCCGCCCGGGGCACGCACTGGCCAAAAATCGGTGGCACACTAGTCCCCCTCCCCCTGGCCCCGCGGCTGCAATTCTCCGCGGCTGGTTTTTCCACATCCCATCTCCGTTTCCCTGCTCCGCTTCTCCGCTCCGCTTCCCTGCTCCGCTTCTCCGCTCCGCTTCTCCGCTCCGCTTCCCGGTTTTGTATGAATTTTTAAACTAGTTCGCAAATCCCTGTCCACTGAAGCGGAGCGGAGATTTTATGCAATTCCATTGGTTAATTTTGGCACGTCTCCGCTCCTCTCCTCTCCTCTCCGCTTCAGTGGACAGGCAGCCTAAATGTATTGTTTTCCCTATAGGCAATGCAACTAAATAATACAGCTACTCTTAATTTAAGTTCAGTTAATTAATAATAATTTATTAAAATTGTATTATATTTACTTTATTCTCATCTTCATTTACTTTCGAGACTCCATGTTGCACGATCAAGGGAGTCCCACAATGTAACCCTATCGCTGCAGCGTGCCCACGGTGGCGATCTCCGCGTGGTGTTCACTGATCAACGTCAGTGGCTCTGGAATTCTGTGACGTAACTA
This sequence comes from Conistra vaccinii, assembly GCA_948150665.1. Classification (NCBI taxonomy): domain Eukaryota; kingdom Metazoa; phylum Arthropoda; class Insecta; order Lepidoptera; family Noctuidae; genus Conistra; species Conistra vaccinii. The sequence goes on along the minus strand of OX411329.1, from coordinate 9,778,523 downwards.
ATCTTAGTGATGATATGACTAATAATCGTTTTTAGGAGAGTCACTGGATTTATAAGCGTGCTTAAAAGTCCGATAAATGATTTGATTTTGAAGTAAAACTTTTTTGTCTGTGGATTAATCATTTAAGATGGATTCATAAAGGTAGCCCGTGAAATTCAAATTTTCTTACTGTTCGAATTTGCAGATCTGTGTCAGCTTGAATCTTGATCAAAATATGATTCGCGACAAAAGTATTTACAGAATTAGAATCATTAATACATCTCTCTAAGTTAGACTTGTTCCATTGAATAACTTTTTCATGAAATCATGACATTTGAGAACGAACCGTCACGTTTCGAAATTATAATCTTAGCAATTCAATAAACGAAAATAAAATAGTTGGAATACAATTTTCCGAAAGAATAAGCAAGGTCGACAGCAACCGCTTCTTGAAATTTTATGAAAATGAAGTGAAAGAAGACTCTGACACCCACTTCAATCTCGAAACCACGTTTTTACGATTCGGAAAACCATTAAACTGAAATAACACTATCAAAATTAAAGATGTTAAAACAATATAAACCTCAAACCTGTTATTATTAGACAGATATATAACATCAACATTTTCAAGATGGCTACCCATTCTGCCATGCCTAATGACTGGTTCCCTTCACATACACAATCAATTTAATTGAGTATTCAAGCATCTTGTTTATAGGATGATCGTAAACTAACAGCTCTATATAATTGTGTATTTGAACATTGAATTATAATTAATTACCGTGTAGCATGATTAGTGCCTACTATGAATTAGCATGATTGTGTTTAACTAGGATATTATATTGCGACGCCGACTTGAATAAAAATAGTTGATAAAAGCAAAATATATGGTCCTGCTAACCTGTGACCTTCAAATAATTATATTCTGAAATTGAAAGTAAGTCAATTGAAGTATTCATAAAAATTATACCTTGTAAAGTCAATCCTCCTACTTCTATTATAGGTGCGTATCGGCGCATCATCGCCGTCGTCGCCGGAGTCACACATAGGTTGCACCAATATGCCACAATATATCACACAAATAGGAAAATATTTAAGAGAGTACAAAGAAAATACCTTACTTCAACTCAGGGTGTTTATTCCAGGAGCAGCGCACAAAGAATGTCTTTCCATTCGTATTACAATAGTATTTAATACACAAAATTACCGCCAAATTTTACCGCCAAACTTAACCGCGAAACTTTACTGCCAGAAAGAATTTATATAAATAAAGCGGATATGCAAGTCAAAATATGTCCATAATAATATAAACTCTAAAGGAAATTACATTTTAAATACACACATCAAAAGTGTCTAGGGATCAAGCATTTTTATGCGGATTTCTTGAGATTGAGATGTGGCTTTGTAATAAATTTATGATTTTATAAATTTATATGGATCCTTTTTGGTGCATTTCATAATTTGAATCAGGAACTGTGAATCAAATTCGAGTAAAAGATGAAAATCAGCTGTCAATATTTTCCCTATAAAAACATACAACGCATTGAAGACATTATTAGTGCTACTGTTTCCCTACTACTGATTAAAACCAACGTTATTATGGAGCAGCGACGTCATTTAAGCAGGGAAGAAATGCTCAGAGCCGTGGGAATGATAGAAGCTGGTTCCCGGCAACGTACTGTGGCTTTAGCTCTGAATACAAGGCAGAGTGTTATCAGTCGACTTTGGACACGTTACCGAAGCACTGGTACCGTGGCTGAGCGCCATGGAGGACGGTATCGCTGCACCACACGGAGACAAGACCGATACATTCAAATCTTAGCTCGAAGAGCTCCAACAATAACCGCCATGATGTTAGCCGTGAGGCTTCATCACTCTTCAGGGAACTTAATTAGCGACCAAACAGTCAGAAACCGCTTGCATGAAGTGAACCTTCATTCCCGAAGACCGCTACGGGTACCACCTATAGCAATGCACAATCGTAGGATTCGATATCAATGGGCTCTTGAACACAGAAATTGGGCAGAAGAACAATGGCGTTTCGTGTGCTTTTCTGATGAGTCTCGTTTTGGTATGAGACCGGATACAAGACGTATACGACACTGGAGAACCCCTGGACGCCAACAGCGATTAAAATCCTGCCAGGAAGTCCATCCTTATAGTGGTGGAACCATCATGGTATGGGCGGGTATTTGGATCGGCGGAAGAACTGAGTTGATTTGGATTAGAGGCAACCTCAACGCTCAAATTTATGCTGAGACGATTGTATCAGACGTCATCGTTCCTCTACAAGTGCAAATCGGTCCCTTATTTCAGTTAATGCATGATAATGCACGACCGCACACCGCAAGAGTTGTAAGACAGACTCTCGCCGCAGCTAACATCAATGTCCTGCCCTGGCCTGCTCAGTCGCCAGACTTGAACCCGATTGAGCATGCATGGGATATGCTACAGAGAAGAGCTCTGCCGAATATGGAGGGTATCCAGTCGCAAGAAGACCTTTTTTTGTTGTTGCAACGAACATGGGCGGCCATTCCACAGCGTGATTTGGATGAACTCATTTTGAGTATGCCAAACCGATGTTCTTGTGTTGTTAGTGTTCGCGGTAGAAACACGGATTATTAATTGTTTAAGTTACCCAATAAAATTTTAAAGAAAACTGTTATTTCAGTCTTTTTTTCGAACTTTAATGTTAGTGGTTCAAATGTCAAAAATCCCTTTATTAGGAAAATGGCAAATTTCTTTATTAATGCAAAGGTGACTTGGTTTATCGTTACTGTGACAAACGAAAACACTTTATTTGATGAATCATTAAAGAAAATTTTAATTAATATCAATCAGGAGAAAAGTTATTGCAAAAATATATGTTGATCCCTAGACACTTTTGATGTGTGTAATTCAAGCGGATGTCAAGATAAATCCTTAAAACTAACATAGCAACTTAAAATAAAGTAAACCGGAAACACAATATTTTAAATAAATCAAAAGGAAGTAGGTAACATAACAGCAACTTTTATCAATTCTACCGGAAATACAAATATTAATTCAATAAATAACATAAAAGTCAGATTAAGTACAAAATAATCAAAACAAGCTTAAAATTAAAATCAAATAATGGTTTGGCGCCCATATGCGCATATTAAAATTGTCATAAAAATGAAATAAGATTATCCATTCAATTTTTTCAGGAACTGGTCATTCTAAAAACCGATCTAAAAACGAACAGTTTCTTGTCTCCAAGACAAGGCTAGTTTAATGACTGTTTTTTTTTAGATAATATTTGGTTTGTTATATTCCTTTTTGTTTATTACGCCAACATCATCCATAGTGTATCTTATATCATTATGACTCACAGATCACAGGGTCATACCAAGTGGTATCGCATTACCCAATAACTGGATTGTGGAGGTCAGATAGGCAGTCGCTCCATGTAAAATACTGGTATTCAGCTGCATCCGGTCAAACTGTCCAGCTAGGTAGGTCCAACTTCGAGAAAGAGGTCAATCGTCGAATCCAACTCGGCTGGGCAGCGTTCGGGAAGCTACGCAATATCGTCTCGTCCCACATAACACACTGTCTCAAGACGAAAGTCTTTGACCAGTGCGTGTTGCCAGTGATGCCATATTGCACTGAAACGTGGTCACTCACAATGGGCCTTATCAGAAGACTAAAAGTCACCCAAAGAGCAATGGAGAGGGCTATGCTTGGAGTTTCCCTACGTGATCGAATCAGTAATGAAGAGATCCACAGGAGAACCAAGGTAACCGACATAGCCCAAAGAATTGCCAAACTTAAGTGGCAATGGGCAGGACACATTGCTCGCAGAACAGATGGCCGATGGGGCCGAAAGGTTCTGGAGCGGCGTCGACGTACCGGAAGACGTAGCGTTGGAAGGCCTCCCACAAGATGGACCGATGTCCTTGTAAAGGCCGCAGGAATCCGCTGGATGCGGGAAGCACAGAATCGATCGAAGTGGCGGTGCTTGGGGGAGGCCTATGTCCAGCAGTGGACGTCTTTCAGCGGATATGATGATGATGATGTGCTGCATTCGGTTAGACTGGAAGCCGACCCTGACTTAGTTGGGAAAAGGCTTGGCAGATGATGAGTCGTGTATCCTGATACCTGACATATGTAGTTCATAAAGAGTGACCGAAGGATTATTTCGTAGAAATTCAGGACCTATTAGGAACCGACACTGTATGTAGTGAACTATGTATGATGTAGAGTGTTATTGTCGATCAATCGCAAAGTGAATAATGAGGTAGTAATAGTTTATTTTTTTCGTTTTGTATAACATTTCGCCAGTTATGTTTAGGTCCCATGCAATAGGAAGCGAGCTTATTGCCATCAACCGAACACAAATTCAGACTACGGGCTACTACTGAGAAATTTCTGAAAGAAAAACCCAATAACACAACCCAACAATATTCTTTGTTGATCCTAATAAAATAAAATAAAACACTTTTTTTTATATAAAACTTTGCCCTACACTAGGAATTTCTCCTGTATTGTGTGTGCATTTACAAACATTTAAACTCACATACACAAACAGATAGACGCGGAACAACTATATCAAACCCGCAACACGCAGCGCAGCAGTCAGCACCAACCGTGCCGTTTGACCAACCTGGATATTGAACCCAAGACCTCAGGCTCAGCAGCAACGCTTGTAACCACTAGACCAAGGGACATTTTGCAAAGACGACTAAATGCTTTTATTTTTGGAATTACCTAATTTTGTTTTTTTTTTTGTAAGTCTAAGATTAACTTTTGAAGTCACTGCTATTAAATAATTTGTGTACAGGTACTGGACCAAAACGAAATATAATTCCGAAGTCAACCAAGCAGACAAGTTTATTCAAAAGTATTTATTACTTCAAAGGTTCAAGGGAAGGCATAATAAAATTACTAAACATGGAAACATTAAAGAATGACGCTGTACCTACTGTCCAAAAACTGCACAAAGAGAATGACGTCATTTTATAAGAGATCATCATTTACTGGTTTATCGTATACAGTAAATACTAGCTGTGCCCCGCAGTTACACCAGCATAAGTCTTGATCTAGTGAGAATATTGGGATAAAAGGTATCCTATGTCCTTTTTCAGGTCATGGTGTACCCATGTGCCAAATTTCACCGCTAGGTCTAGCGTCAAAGTGTAACAAGCAAACAAACAAACTCGCATTTATAATATTAGTTAGATACACATAACATAACATCACACCTTGTTTCCTCGAAGGCTTGGGCAGAGGTGTACCTGTAGCACGTACACCCACATTTCGCCAGTTATGTTTTTAAGACCCATGTAATAGGGGGCGAGACTATTGCCATCAACTGGGCACAAATCCAGACTCCGGGCTGCTACTGAGAAATTCCAGATAGAAAAACCCAATAACACTTTGCCCGACCCGGGGATCGAACCCAGGACATCATGCTCAGCAGATGTGCTTGCTACCACCAGACCAACGAGGCAGTCAGTCAGTCGAGGAAGGTAGTTAGATACACTTAGGTAAATATTATTGTGACTTAGCTTAGTTTTGCTACACTTATATCTGCTTGTCTTTTACTTGGTACCATGATTACGGTTGAATTTGTCAGCTTATTGGTGAATCCGGGCGAACCGACCATGTTAATAAATATTAGCTTTTTGAGGCGATTCGCACGAATTTAATTTATTTGTGGACGAATCGACAACTTCAGCAATACGTAGAAGTAAAGTACACTATGCTACAGTACGATATGTTTGATTCATATTTACGTGTTTCATTTTATTTCAATATATTTTACCCTAATCACTTTTGGGTGCCAGTGAGTTAAGCTGTTTTCAGACCAGCGCGATTTGTCGCGCGACGCGACACGAACAATACAAAACTTCGTTACTGTAACAGCGAATGCTGCGCAGGGTAGGATGTGCAGGCTGTTAACTGATAGGTAGATAGGTATTAATTGAAACAGCTAGAAAAGTTAATACATATATTTTGTAAGTACAATTCTAGGTCGTGGGTAAGGTCACTTTGTTCAGAGTCACTGTTCTGTCCCGAGCACTATCACATAATGTTATAGGAGGTACCATCCTTGGCAACACGTGGCAGACGTGGGGGCCTGCTCAGGGCAGGCTCAGCAGGTAGGCCAGACGCCCTCAGCAAGTCGACAGGTAGCAGGCGCCTGTCAGCACAGGCTCACGGCTGTAGGCCACAGGCTTGTCAGCCTTGTGTGCAGGTGGCGCGCACAGGATACGCGCACAGAAAGCGCGCACAGACAGCGGGTGCAGGAAGGGCGCACAGGTGGCGTGCGCAGGTAGCGTGCAGCACAAGCGTACTAGTTGCAGGTTAGTGCAATGGCACCTGACCTCAGCCCGTACGAAGAACCCTGGAAGCGCCATAGGGAGCGCATGTAAGATGCAGCGCAAACAACGCAAGCCGCATGCGATGTTCGAGCTTCTAGCTTCTTCCCCTTATTAAGCCAAGGAACGGTGTGGGAAGCATATAGTAAGTGAAAGCTCAGCACATAGCAGAGGTTTACAGGCAGAGAGTTTGCAGCATAGCGTGGCACATTCGCAGATGCAAAGTTAGGTTAAGTATGAAACACAAAGTAACGTGATCATAGCAGATGGCTCACTAATCACTCACAATAACACAGTATAGGGTACTACACCACCTCGATGCAGCAGCAACAGACACATAGATTGCAATCTCCTCTGCGCTGGAAAACACCTAGCCGCGCGTCCGACATTGACAACCGCGGAATCACAAACTGCACAGATAATACAGTCATTATAGGTTATCCAGCGCAGCGGATCTGGTATCCAAAGTAATGTGGAACTCACCCTAGGTCGGGGCACACAGAGTCTTGAGGGTCAGGGAATAGCTACCACCAGCTAAGCAAGCGGGACGCGAAATGGCAGAGCGTCCCCGGAAGAAACAGTGATGTGACGCTTTTAGTGATGTGGCTAAGAACTTACTAAAGGTGATGTTTTATCATCACTCGACTATTTTTCAGTTAAGACCCTTGACAACGCTACAACGGTATAACAATAAACTTCACGGTATGACAATAACCGGTGAGCTTTAATTCGGGGGAGTCACCAATAAGCCGTTTAGTCAGGCAGACGGATTGTTGATAGCATTTTGTTGGTAGTGGCAGACAAAAGGATTCATCCTCTTGATTTAATGACAGCCCCCATATAAAACTTACAGTCACCATCTGCCTAGTCTTTTCAAAAATATTTTTACAACGAGGCACGGGGGTCTCAGTATGTAAAGATGTTCACCCATTCACGGACCACCGCGGCAAGCGTTGTTTAACCTAATCGATCGACCCGTGCGGCTGTTATTACTTAGCTACGAGCCCATTATGTATGTAACATATAGTCGGAGAAGTTAATTTTTAAGCAAATTTATGTCCTACGTCAATTTGCCGTGTCAAAGACAAATAATTTTTTTGAAAGCACGTAAAAGGCACTTATGAACATCAAAATTTGCACAACATAGAATTTATTCTAGTCGCTTTCAATGTTTTCTTATGGAGAAGAATGGAATAGAAACCCCACCGTTACTCTTTTAAAAGATTTTACAATATTTTGTATACATTAATTATAAATAATTATATATGTGAAGACGATGCATCTAGAATAAGATTACTATACCACAATAAATAAAATAAATTAAAAATGAAGCAATGTCAGATAAGTTAATTAGACATGGTGCGCACATATTTACAAACATATTGTTAAAGTATATCTAAGATATTCCTAAAAGTTTAACAAGTAATAGGTACTAATACTGTTATAGCCGTGATAGCCATTTCATACAACTATCATCTCAGTAGCACACCTCCGCCGCGAAACCGCAGCAGCGAAACCGCTGTAGTTCAATTCAACTGTCTCGCGTCATGTTCCGCTACTTGAATTTCGGGTAGCGGAACATGACGCGAGCCAGTTGAATTGAACTACTGCGGTTTCACTGCTACGGTTTCGCGGCGGAGGTGTGCTACTGGCATCAAAGAATGACAGTTGTGATTTGAATATACGAACGATTTAAATTTATATTTAATTTGCTTAACAATAAATTTCCCTGACTTTATCTAAGGTAGCTAGTTAGTAGATTATATCGCTGTACACAAATTAGAGTGTTACTATTGCACCTAATGTCAGATACGTTTGAAGTCTTCTCACGCGGGATAATACGCCATAATCTACCTTTGTTTGAACGCGTATCCCGCTCCATAGTTCACAAATTACATTAAATTGTTAATACCAGCTAATATCACCTAACGACGCGCAACGTTTAAGCACATTAGAGAGTCGATCCAATTATCAGCAACATGGTTAAGTTATTATACGTTATTGGTATATTGTATATACCTACGTCTACTGGTTTTTGTGCGACGTAAAATCAATAAGCTATGATAAAAATCTACCATCAAAAGCGGCTTGCTAAAGGAAAATACCGTGGCAGCAAATCTCGTAAAAAATATGTTACGCCTCTTAGCTGAAATGAAAACCTACTGGGTTATATGCGAAATCTCGTGTGTATTCCAGTAGAGTACCTCCGAGACGCTTGCGTCATTACTTTTCGTGTAGAACAACTCTAGTGAAGAAAGTAAATTCAAAATTAAATTTAACTTGAACAACTCATATGTTACTTAATGTGGAGCAACTTTTCTCAGAAAGCACATCAGAAATAACGAAGTTCGCGGTCCTTTTACAATATTAGCTCTACCAACAATTTAGCATAATGATGTTTGCTGGGATGCGCCAAAACAAAAACACAAGTAGGCATTACGCGCGTACTTCATTACAAAAGGCTTACCTGATTCAAAAATCTGGAGCGCGGAATGGAGTTAACATTTTTAACTTGCGGGAAAAATAATGCTATAAAAATTTGAACCTAGATGAAAGAAGCGCTTTTTATATCCGCACTTACCTACTGTGCCTTTCGAGTATCATCATGGTGTTATGAAAAATGCTTCCTTTTCGCTCCTTGAAAATAAGACTCTTGAAATAATATTATAATAACGTCACAACAGACAGAATTTGATGCGCACTTGAACATGCAAAACAGTGCGCTTCATGAAACCATAAATTGCACTGCAGTGTACTGCACGGTGATTCAGTAAAGTATATTAAATTACAGGTAATAAAAAACTTTACAATGGGTGGTAAAAAGGTACATACTGGCGGTGCACTGGCGAGCCTGTGAGGGATGCACGCTTGCCTGCACCGGCCTGTGATTTTATGCGACATTAAATTAAGGAAGAGGATTTATGCAACACCTTAGTCGGTGTGACCAACGGCTTGGCGCACATTGAAGGGTTCTGAAGAGGTTGGCTATTACCGCATTATATGATAACATTGTAACGATATTACACACATTCATTCAGTGATTGTTATTTCTACTAGGAAGCAGATAGAGCCAGGTCTTTTTGTTCAAGTAAGGGCACATTTTTTATAGTTTGACCGCTTTTCTATAGAAATTATGTGAAACCGCCATATGTTTTAGGTAAAGTTATCTGGCAGTTGAAACATCGACCCTAAGTTCGATAGTTAACCTAATTATACTCTAACTTTCATGCAACAACTTTAGCGTAAGGGCGAGGTGGTTTGCCAAATCTTGTTTAAAGATTTCTTATTGGTTTCGTTAAAGGAAAAGAAAAGAAAAGGAAAGTAAGCATTACATAATCAGCCTATTAATGTTCCCACTGCTGGGACACAGGCCTCTTCTCTGTGAGAGGGAGTGGGCCGTAATCTACCACGCGGGCCCAGTGCGATTTGGTAGATGTCACATGTCTTCGAATTTTTGGTTCTAAGACATGCCGGTTTCCTCACGATGTTCTCCTTCACCGTTTTGAGAGCAGTGGTGATGAAATTATTTACACAAAGTAAAGCACCTGCTTGTGTTCGAACTCACGACCTACAACTCGTAAGTCGGGGCCGTTACCACTGGGGCACCACTGCTCTCTGCTGCACCAAGTAAGCATTATTTAAGTTATATTAATTGGTGTGGAAATTAAACGAAATATTGGGCTGTTCAAATTGCCACAATATAAAAGTACGCATGTATTATTATTTCTTTGACATTATACAAAGCGCAAGAAAATATTGCTTGTATAATCCCTAAGTACGACGCAGATGTAAAAATAAAAATATGTTCAAAGGAACACTCATGTAAGCTTATCGACTTTTCCACGTCACTGGTTCCTCGAGTAACCTAATTTCTTTATGTAAAAATCATAGTAACACGTACATAGGCGGACTCAAAAACTCACGATATGTTACGCTGCTACTTACAAAGAAAAAATATTTTTTGGCGATCGTTTTCGTTGGTTCTAGAAAAGCCATATTTTTGGACGAACTATTATGTATAACTATACTCACAGTAGGTTTTGTGGGTTTGGTTTGATAGTTACCTGCAGTGTCGGTAATTATAAAAAAATATTTAAAATTTTATTACCTACAGAGTAATTTGTTTTATTGTGACTGCCTCGTTGATGGTCTTGTGGTTGCAAGCGCTACAACTGAGCATGAGGTCCTGGGTCGGGCAAAGTGTTATTGAATTTTTCTATCTGAAATTTTTCAGTAGCAGCCCGGTACCCTAATTACGTAATACACAATCAATTTGTTTTGAAACAGATTACTAATCCATTGCTTCATAAGTTCGAAATTTAATTCTGCTCTGCAACGTAAGTATCGCATTGAATGTTGTTGAACCGTCAAAATGAAACAAATGATCGCTATCGCATTGCTTCTGCAAGATAGGTAATAGCCCTGCGGATTTGTTGTTGTTGTTTCTGGATTTGTGCCCGGTTGATCGCAATAGGCTCGCCCCCCACGGCACTTAAACATAACTGACGAAATGTGGGTCTACTTGCTACAGGTACATTTCTGCCCAACCCTTCGGGCAAACAAGGCGTGATGTTATGTTATGTAATTTGTTTTTCTTCAGGTTGTTGTACAAAAAGTAGCAAATAATTATGTTTCTCATCCTAATAAAATTTTCAAATTGCTATGAAGAAGACAATGGCTCGGCATTGAATCGAATCAATTTTAAAGATTCATTTTTCAAAACCTTGATAGAAGCTAAAGAAGATCAGTTGGTAGACCAGATGCTCACTAGTCAAATCCAATATATAAAAATAAAAGAAAGTTATTTGATGAAAACGGCAAAAGAAATGAATGATTTGTTGAAATTGTGTTTAACTTATTAGAACTAAAATAAATCGTCTCCAGATGCACCTATAAATTCCCATTTTCCATTTTATAACTTTCTTTAAGGAAAGTAGGCTTTAAAATAGCAATTAAAATACTTTCTTAAAACTCGTATTTATGCCAAAGATCAAACTCTTTTCATTACATAACTTTCCAAATTAGATCAAATTATACACCTAAAGTGGAATTCTTGAACTGTTCTTGACTCCGCACCAGCAATAAATTCAATGAGAACAAATAACTTAAGTAACAAAATTAGCCCTAGCTTAATTGTTGAAAAGGGAATAGAGTTTGAAACTTAAAAAAGACGAGCAGAACGTTTTTTGTATGAAGATGAGGATGGTGACAATATTACGTGGGCTGCAGAACTGGAATGCTGCTTATTTTCATAACTAGCTAGTATTAACAAATCAAACCAATGCTTTGTAAAGAAATACCTAGGTATCACACTTTAAATCTTGGCCAGAAACTAGGTAGATACACAACGTACACAGCAACAATTTCATATGCAGAAGAGAAGAGTTCAATTGTTCATAATTTTATCATCTAAACCTGTTCCTAGCATTTGGATTGATGATGGCATGTAAGATAAGCAAATCAAGGGTGCTGCTCATCCTTTTGATACAACTAAGTGGCCTCGTTATAATACATTATTATCAATAATAAGAATTTAATAAGTTTTAAAGTTGAATCGCACAACGTTAGCGCAAGTATTTCAAAGCCGTATGCAATCCCCTTGTCGCTGACAATTTCACTCCGAGGAAATGAACGGAACGAAATAAAAAGGCAAGTCGTTACCTATTCGAGAATTTTATATAATATAAGAATGTTATTTCGCGTTATATTATATTTTTCTTTGTGGAACAGTTATTACTTCGCGCAGGTTCATAGATATTACTCTGCGCGTTACACCTACGTTTCGCGAATACTAATTTCGAATTACTTACATACTTTTATATGAGTACAATTTATAACGTTTGCGTCATTCTACGGCAAAGAGTAGGCATCCGTGTTTGTAACTGTCAATATCATTATTATTACACCCAGTTAGAAATCCTACTTCACTGGCGTCTGAATAGAGATCTGTTGTGAAGAAAAAATTAAGAAGGATTACAGAACTTGTTTTGTTATCAATCATCACACTGTTTATGAAAAAAGTCAACTCTCCAGCAAGGTTGCAAGGTTGAAATCAGGGATAGACATAAAACAAAAACGGTTGGTGACTAACTGATACCTATGTTTAACCCCCGACGGTAACTGAGAGAAAAAAAAGAAAAATAGGTTATTATTTGTATGCAAAGAGACAATAGTAAAACAAAATCATAGGGGAATCAGGGGAGGGGGAGAGGTGTTATGATTGGTCGATTCACACAAATTTATTCGCCCGAAACTAACGTAAACAAATAATTGGCTTATTTGTTAGTGTACCTACTTCTTTCTTAACATTATTGCATAAAATTTTAAATTGTACCAATTGTCTAAAACGTATTTCTGGAGTTGTCGATTCGCCAACAAATAATTTAACTTCGTGCGAATCGCCTATCTATAGAAAAACAATTATGATGTTAAAGTGACGATTCGCCAGTTTCAGGCGAGTTAATTCGTGCGAATCCACCAATAACCCGGTATCTGTCTGTGGCATCGTAGCTCCCAAATAGTTGAACCAATTTAGTTTTTTTTTGTTTTGGTTGAGACGTGACTTGATCGAGAGAGTTCTTAGCTATGATTCAAGAAAATCTATTCAGCCGTTTGAAGATTTTTAGCTCTTTTCTAGTTGATGAATAGATGTGAGCATCTTGCACAGGTCTAATCGAGTCGAAATTGGTATTCTGTTGTTTATTTCTTATTATAACAACACCTTAAATCTATCTTTACAGGTTGCCTTAAGGGTACGCTAGTTGGTCATTCTTCCATACAAACGTAGTATGGTGATAACTCGTCTGTTTGACAGTGTACGTTCAAAACTTAAAATTATATTTATTTTTCTTGTCATTATCTAGCCCTGTATGGAAGCAGAATTGGAAAAAAAGTATTGATTTGGAGGTTACGAGCGTTAAAACTTCCGTATTTCAACACTCATTTGAACTCTAGTATAGATTATTATATACTTATTACAAAAAAAACTTTTTACAAAAAAAATTAAAACCGACTTCCAAAAAAAACCACTACAAAGTGAAAAATAACTTTAATTTCGAAAGTCGGTGTCTTTGTTTTTTAGTTTTCGTTTTTTGCCACCGACTTCCGAAATTAAAGTTATTTTTCACTTTGTAGTGGTTTTTTTTGGAAGTCGGTTTTAATTTTTTTTGTAAAAAGTTTTTATTTTTCACTTTTTAGTTGTGGTACCTACCCCACACAATATCCAATACCACTAACTGCAATAAATAACAGTGACAGGAAGTTATCATCATATCGTCCATATAAACTAAGTGGGAAAAATATGTATTATTGAAGCTAACTCAAAAACTATCTAAGCAAAGTCAATAAAATTTATATGGGACCACCTCGGGAGCTTACCCTTTCAAACAAAAAAATAATTTTCAAAATCGGTCCACAATTGGCGGAGATATCGGTGAACATACATAAAAAAAAAAAAAAAAAAAACATACATAAAGTCGAACATAGAACCTCCTCCTTTTTGGAAGTCGGTTAAAAACGAAATAAATCAATAATAAGACTAATTAGTATGCATATTAGTTACGTCCACCAATGAGTTCGAGCCGTCGACTAGTGTACTCTTAATGCAGGAGACCCAACTCCCTCACCAATTTGCAGCTGAGGTACCTATCGTGTTTGGCCTCAAACGAACAGGGTCTGATGATGGAGTCGCCAACGGAAATTATCTTTTGGCGACTCCATAATCAGACCCTGTTTACCATCATCTTTAACCTACTAATTGAAATCATACCAATGTGGCCAAACAACATTGCAAGTTTGTGCCCGTCTAGAAGCAGCTCGAGTTTGCTGCACTACAACAGAATCAGGAGATGAACTAGCCGACCTAGTCATTGCCCTATCATTGTAGCTCAGTCCTTCATCTATATCTTCTGCATCGCTGTACGTGCTCGTGCGCTCATTTTCGTCATTTGCACTGTCATTATCCTCCTTCCCTTGCAAGGAAGCAGAATGTGTCGTGGTATCTCCTCTCCTCTCCGTTGTATCCGTCATGATGTGCCGTCTGTTGCGGCGGTATCTCTGGCCGCTGTTATCAGTGAGGAAGTACGATCCGGCTGCGGAGCTGGTGCATGCACTTGCATGTGTCGCCGACGTTTATCACCGTCTTCTGTTACAATTGATTGTCACCAATCCGAAAGGGCGTGGGTTCAGATCCCACTTCTGCCACCATGAAGTAAAACGCAATCTTGCTAGATAATGACTGATTTATTTTATACGTACGTTGTATGAACAAAACATTATTGTGAGGTTACCCTCAATGTTAATAATATACAACATAATATTCCCACCGATACTGTGGCTGCCCCTTAACAAGAAGCATACACTAGTGATGATCGTTAATGAATATCGGTAAGGTTACATGAGGACTGTGACGAAGCGGTTAGCCGGAGACACCGACAGGCAACCAATCATTAACTCCTGCAAGGCCATACATCCTGGTCTGAAATCTTGGAACGTGCAAGAAGCTGTCACAAGCTGTTATTAATTTAATCGTCTCCCCAGGAGCAGTAATTTTCTTATGAATGCGCCTTGCGAAAATGGATGAATGAATTCCGATTTCTTGTGTGAGTTTTTCTGTTGACTGTTTTAGCACCAAAACCGTCTGAGGTCTGACAACTTAGTGCGGATTTCACCAATGAAATTGAATGCGTTGAGCACACCTAAACGCGTTCAAGAGCCGTCAGTGTACAATATTCCATAACAATTTTGGCACTGACAGGTCTTGAACGCGTTTTAGATGCTGATTGCCTGGCAACGTACAGGCAACCGAAGGAACACGGGTGGGTTTTAGTCAGTAAGAGTCTGACACGCCCCTACCGCTCCACCCAGAGCGGGAGAAGTTATAAAATTTGATAACTTCACACCGAAAAAAAAAAAGTCATACAACGTAATGTCTTTACTATTGAAGAAAACTTATCAGTAACGTAAAACTAGGCGCGTGTATAGTTTCCTTGTGTTTCCTTGACGGTATATTAAAAGGTGTTAGTTTATATCGAGATATCTCTAGGACGGAGTGTAAAAGCCCTTATTAACTTGTCAAGGTTGTTTTAAAAATAACCTTGATATTTATTTGATCGATGTCAGTAATACATCGATTTACTTAATTTTTCCTTTTAACGATAACTTCTTGCAATTACCTACCATGCAAGGTGATGCTTCAATAAGCGAAACTTAATCACGATGATAAAAACCAAATGACACGCTTTACTAGTGTTGCGAACAATGAATATTCAAATTTTATCGATACATTACACACCTTTGTTTAACATACGGTAATAGATTGCAACGCCTATCAAATTAAATGTTAATTATGCGTTTATTGAATTTGAAATATGAATCATGTTTACATAATCTAGCTAATGCTTGATTGTTTGAACAAAACAGATTGTTCAGGTTTCGGTTTTCACGTTTACGTTCTATGATAATGGATAATTATAATTATGAGCTTGTTTAGTATAATAATGCACATTTATAATACGTTTTAGTTTGACCATATTACAATTTATTTATCGTGTATGTCTTTTTCCTTTGCTTTGACATAACTCAGCATTCCCACTAAATACATAGTTCCACAGCTAGTAACGTCACGATTGCTCATAAACTCACGCACGTCGCCCATAAAAATACAGACACGTTGCGGCAAACCGTTTAAATTGTATCGATACAGCTCTCATACGTGTTGGCAACACTACATAATCCGCCCGCGGCCTGTACTCGAGCAAATTATACACTGCATCGCTCACTCTTACAGTTTGCACCTCTCGGTCGTTTCGCAAATTTATATGAATCATTATTGGGTTGAATTATAGCGTGGCGTCGTGCCGAGGGACCGCCGCTCATGGACGTGAGAAGACGTTATTCCCGGAGATGCGTGATTACTGAATTGTTACTATTAGCCTTTCACCTTGGTGTATGTAGAGTTGTGGCTCCCAATTTGCACTTTTGACGTGAAAGGATAATTATGTTTTGAGTGTTTGCATTCTGCACTTGAAGGTGCGTGTGCTTATTTTAAAACATGGCGCTTGAACTTGCTTTGCTAATCTGGACGTTGTACCCTTTGTATTGTCACAGATGGGCTGTCGAATCCGCTGTTTTACATAACCGCTAGTTATTTTACAAAACAGCTCTGTTATGTAAAACAGCTGGATTGCCCATGCGTTACGTTTACCAAAATCGAAAACCGTTAAAAAAAAACGAAAAATAAAAAAAACCGTATCGTTCGCGTGAGTAAGCGAGGGCACCCTGATCAATTAGTTTAGGTCACGTCAGAACTGTGATCAACCGCCTATTTCCAAGTTGATCACAGTTACTTGACTATTTATTAGTAATTTTTTTAGGACTGTCTTTCATAAAACTCGTGTAAATTTTATTGTCTTAAAATTACAATTTTCTCTTAAATTAGGGTAATTTTCACTCAAATTGTTCAATTTATTTATTTATTTTTCGGACGCCATTATTGTTCTTATCACACACAAAGCCACAGAACTAAAATCTACAATCTGATACGTTTCATTTTACGCCGTTTTACATAACCTCTAATCGTAAATAAATAAATACAAAACGTTTATGGAATTCTGCGTGTTAAATTAAATGATTATGGAAATTTTACATAACAAAGCTGTTTTATAAAACAGCCAGCGGTTATGTAAAACAGCACACTCGACAATTCATCATATACCAGGTGCATATTGTTATTTGCCAGAATATTTTGACTATATGCCAAAACAGACTATCTAACTCCATGGTAGTTGGATACTTCTGAAGCCGTATATCCGGGTGAATAGGTATGCGGCGGCTATCTTCTATAATGACTTTGATCATTCTTAATTTTTTTGTCATCTTTTGATAGTAGGTATCCATAAAGTCTTGCCGTATCCAACAATTACTAGCTCAGCGTTTAGAGCGCATCAATAACGCATAGAGGTGTTATCAAGTTTCCTTTAACGCTGGTTAGTCCTTACATATCGTGCTTGACCGTGCATTGTAACAGTAACGAACATTTGCGTTCCCATACGGATTATAGTACCTACCTATGCATCATTGAGATACTAAATGCATAGGTACTGGTACATACACCAGGTTTCTAGTTAGAGAACTGACACGGTTCAAAGAGTTTTATTTTTCGGTTTAACTTCATGTTTCCAAATAAATATCTGGTGGGTAAAATATTTTATGAAATGTTATTTCACATCTCAAAAGCTCCCAAAGTGAGACCAATTTAGTTAATTTTTGTATATTCAGAATTTAAATGAAACAAGTGTAGTAAAGTGTAAAATTGTTAGCCGGAGCTGTAGGCCGAAGAAATTTTGCAATTTACTTAATAGGCCGTTCTGCTGTTTATTGTTTTATGGTCTCGAACTTACAACATACATATAATAATTTCCTTGAGCAATTTTTGTACTGCTTCATTTCTGAGCGGTCCAATGCTTAGGCTATATTATTGCTTCCTTTGACTACAGAAGTATGCTATATTTTCATTTAAAGAAATACAAACTCCTTTGAAAAAAACTTAAATACTTCTTTATCGTAATCTGTTAGGTGGATTAAAAAGGCCAATGACATTTACTGAATGAAATTACTGGACATTACTCAATAACCTTAGAATGTCGTACATAAATTTTCATTATCTTTTCAGTTTCCTTGTATTGTTTTCGTTATTTCAGACAGTCAGAACCGCCTCCGATGATGCTAAAGAACAAACAGTCAAAACTAGTTTTGGAGACACTGTGGGTCAGAACGACAATACAACGGCTCCTACATCATCAGTAGACGATAAAAAATCTAATAACTATGAAATAAAAAAAATTAAAGTTATGAGAGATTTCAATTTCAATAAAACTTTAAAAATTGACAAACATCGAATTGAAGTGCCTCAGAGAAAGGCAAGGACTTTGGCAAATGGGTCCATGGTTTTCGAAGTACATTGCCTCTCGTGCTATTCAAGTTCTAGTTCATTGAATTGGGATTGTTATGCAGGCCGTTCGTAAGTTCTTTTTCATTTATTATAGTACCTATGTTATGTTATTTATGCATTCAAAATATTACTTGTAGCTTCTACATTACTTTAACTTAAAATAATTTAAACGTCTACCTCTGACGCCGGTAGCACACCTCCGTCGCGAAACCATTGGAGCGAAACCGCAGTAGTTCAATTCAACTCGCTCGCGTTATGTTCCGCTACGTGAAATTCGAGTAGCAGAACATGACGCAAGCCAGTTGAGGTGTGCTGAATGGTATAACTGCTATGATTGGTTGGATTATTTTTTGAAGTGAAACCTTCTTTAGCGGCGTTGTGCACTTTTTTGGGATGGGTTAAAAAAAATTAAACTCGCGTCAGGACACATGACCTGATCGAAAATTCGTAAGACGTTCAAGTTTTTGTTGACAACACACTCTGTTTTATTTTTTTTATGGAGCTACAGCATTCTTTCTTGTACTGACAGCAAGCCACATAAATTCCTGACATTTTCGTTAGATGGCGTTGCTTAGTTTTCACTTCAATCGGCAGGTCCAGACTGCCTCATTTTTTGTTTTTACTGGAAAAAATGCTGTGGCGGCATTTACATCGCCACATGTGAACTACGCATTAAAGACCTGACGTCACACAAAATCCTACATCGCGCAATAAGAGTTTACCGCGTGAACAACATTTATAAGAAAATCCGACATCAACCATCGGGTAGTTGCCCGCCAGACACGACAGCCGTCTGGTCGGAGGATCCTCCCTTTTCAATAGGGGATGAGTGAAATTTACACCCTGTTCCTCATACTTCTAAAGTGCTATTACCTAGTGTAATGAAATTGTCCGTTTTGAAAGTCCCTGTTACGACTTCTACGATCAATGTCAAACTTTTACCGTAATTTATCACTTTTAATCACAATCCATCATCGCGTCGTCATGTAGTATCATGATATGACTGTATACAGTTTATCTTTTTCAGTATCCCGTCAATTCAATGTGCTGACGCAGAGCACTGTTACATAGAACTTAATCCTCAATACATAAAAAGGGGTTGTGCATTACCTGGAAGGGTAAATAGAACATTTGTATGCAAATGTCCCCTCTGTAATGACAAACCTTCCTTCGACATCATCCAGTACGAATATAAGCAACTCAACGATTGGAAGTATGATAACGCTCGACTTCAAAAACCTTTGATCGGAATGGATCTTATGTGTAAAGTTTGTGAAACTAAAGGGACAAATCCAAAGTCTGACAAAAATTGTAGGTCTGGCAAAAAGTTAGTAAATTTTCTTGTATGTTTTCTTCATATAAAGTAAGTCAATAATAAATAGGTACTACTACTACAATTGATTAAAAATTTTACAGTGCCGATTACATGGTATGTCCAAGTAAACAACTTTGTTACACAAATATTGATGATGAGACCGATTTTGTGTCAAGAGGATGTATGGATAAACCACTGTTTAATTCAATGTATTTTTTTTGTAATGATACCGAATGCAATAATGCGGAATTTCCTGACCCTGCACAAGAAAAAACACTACGCGCAGAAGCAATACACTTAAAGGATGATCGTGTAGTAGTAAAGAAGGAAAGAAAAGCGCTAAAAAGTTTTGGTTCAAAAACATGCACTTCTGATTTCTGTTCTATGTTCATGATCATAATATTGACATTAATACAGTGTATTTCATCTTTCATACATAATTATTACCCATCATGATTATTGCATACTTACAAAATGAAGCTTGCTTGAAATAATTACGTTGGAAATTGTGGATTAAATTATATTCTTCAAAAGAGTCCGTCTATGAGTTATCTACTTTATCATTTTGACGTCCCATAGATTCATCGAAACTTCCGTTTTGGTTACTGACAAGTTTTTGATATTATTGTCAGTGGTTTTGGTAGCACAGCAATGAACAGAAAAATAATTGTATATTCTCTTTTATTTATATGTATAATATACGTGAAATGCGAACCAAAAGAAGCCCCAAAAAGTAAGACACTCCCCTCTCTACCATACTTTAGACGACATGTAGAAGAACTTGGTGATGCAGATTTTTTCGAGACGACTAAAACTGATCCCTATAATTTAGTGTCATTTCTGGTAAAAAATGTGAAAGAAATTTTCGACGACATAGTTGATACTCCAGAAGCAATAGATAAAGAAAAAATTATCACCTTGAAAAAAGGACCACCGATATTATTTATATCTAATACGAGTACAACGCCCCATAGTCCCATATCCACTGTACTAATTAAACCAATACTTGATTTTTTTACTGCTGAAGATATTATGAGTAGTAGTAGTATTCCTACTTCTACGCATACAAACGATCTGATGCTAAATGAAAACTTATCTCTTACTACTTTGCTAGATGAGAAACGATCAAGTACCGAAAACAATGACACGAGTTTAAGGAGCGAATTTATGCAGCTTGGGAAACAAATTAAATTGAATACTAGAACTGATAAAAAGGAACGGGATACCGCAAGCCGTGGTAATACCACGGACGCTGATGTAGAGTTGATTGATTCGAGGCGATCGTGCATAATGTGCGACAATGTCGCATCCGGAGATTGTAATGACCCCAAAAATAAATTGTGAGTATGCAGTAAATAGTGTTAATAATAATTTTGAAAAATCTAGCTGAATCAAGTCTTATTATTTACATCCCACTAAAGCCTTAAATAACTCGAAACTTTGAGGTTTGATCTCAAAAATAAAGTGTATTCAAAGTTTACTCTTTTTATTTGCAATTTGCTTTCTCTTGTCACTATTAAATTTTCAGAATAACGTCGACAATGTGCGAACGTGACGATGATTTGTGTTATTCGCTGCACACGCCTTTTGGAATAGTCGATCGTGGATGCATCAACGTAAATCACAATCTCACCACCTACGTATGTTCCTGTAATCTGTGCAACTACATATCCATTTCTGAGATGCCGTTTATGTTCGCTAAGAAGCGAGATTGGGTCGATAATGTTATTGAGCTCTCACGTACAAAGCATTTTAGAACATCTGTGTTTAAGGATATGTCTTGTTTGAGATGCGAAGTTAACACGACCACCAGATCTGGAGATATGCTCGACAGTGCAAATTGTTTAGAAGGAAACATGTAAGTTACAGTTACAATTTATGTACTTTTTGCCATTTCTTTTCCTAATTGTGAAATTATTTAATTCTAGTTTGACATTTTATGACATTACAACTAATTTTTTTTTATAAATATTCAAACCAAATATAATGCAGTCAAAATTAGCAAATTGTATTTTGTTATACCTATTTGCAATGTGCTTTCCGCGTGTCGAGAAATCTAAACATTTTGACATACATTCCTATTTGACAAGAGGCTTTGATCCTGCAGATGAAACATCCTGATAACTATTGTAATTTCATGTTATTTTCAGTGGTAATTTACCAGTGGAAGACTGTAACCTGGATGAAATCTGTGCAGTAAAAGCGCTAAGAGCAGATGGTTATATCTGGCGAGGTTGTGTCAAAGCCCCACTTTACAACTACTGGTGGACAATGTGCGACCAAGATCTTTGCAACTATGATACCCTGGTTACCCTCTACGACTTCATCATTTAAGTATATCAGCTTTATCTTTGATTTTCTACCAACATTTATTTAAATTTATTTTATTTAGAAAAATATACCAATTTTTTTTTTTCATAACTTTTTTTTTTAATTTGTATATCCCGCCTGTTTACCCCGAAGGGCCAGACAGATAGATTTGTACACCCAGATCTCGACAATTATGTTTAGGATCCATGTCACAGGGGACGAGCCTATTACCATCAACCGGTCATAGATCCATACTCCGGGCTGCTTCTGGGAAATTCCTAACCGAACAATGTTCAGCAGTCAGACTTGCCAGTGAAGTAGTGAGTAGAATGTTGAAAGAACAGATTTACTTTCATAGCTTTGTCCATTCGTAGTTCTACCCTTTGGTTATGATTGCAGGTAGTTTTTGTGATACGTTAAGTAGGTAATATTACCTACATTTTATGCATGCTTGTGTGCTGTAAGTAGGTATTTATTAACCAAAATGGTTATTCATAAAGCATATTATCACAGTTCACAGTTCTAGTCTTCTTACTTCCATATTTTTAGCAAGATTTCGAACTGATGAAATGTCCATATTTATTCCGTTCAACCTAAGAAGCAGACGGCGACTTGGGAATACATTGAAGAAAGCAGTCGAGATCAGAGGGGCAAGCCCTAGAGTCCGTAGGTACCCATAATCTAATTGAATTTCACGGTTGTGGATGCATCCCTTTGAAGGATTTCATCCGGTGGAAACATTTGTGGGCTCGCCTGTACTAAAACTCTGAACCGCTGATCTGGATATATGTATCGGAGTTCAATTTTACATTCGGGTGCATTCCGTGCCTGCATCGTATAGTTGATTTGAAAAGTTTTGTTTCTATTACCGTACTGTGGTCTAGTCAGTTAGTCAAAGGTATAGAATAGAATAGAATACTTTTATTTCGGACTAAGTCCATATGGTTAGTAACAATTTTACTTAAAATCTAATGTTAGTAAGTAGGTACATACCCGGATTAACATTAAATTAAAATTCAGCGTGAAGCTGCATCCACCTTCACAGCATCGGGGAATCCCACCGATCTGCGAACACACTGAGAATACTGTTGGTGCTGCCGCGAACCCGTGACATCAGGGATGCACATCTTTTTCAAATAATGGCGGCAAAATCATCAATGTTATTATCTGTAAACATCCCTGACGCAGCAGTGCTCTCAGTTCATTATTATACTGAACGCGTAGGTTGCTGTATGCCTGCTGAGTGAAGCTGACCCACAGGCTGCACGTGTAGAAGGATTGGCAGTAAGCTCTAAAAAGCGTTACTTTAACAGCCTTCGTATATCGTGCAAACCTGCGGGCCAGCATGTTACAACAGACAGCCAGCGACCTACGTTCCCTTTCAATGTCACAGTTATCTTTTAGGTCTTCAGTGGCCCAGATATTTAAACTTGTCCACTCTTCGCAGGGATTCTCCACACAGTGCGACATGAGGAGTAAACTAATATGTTAGGTTACCTGCTTTGAAAATCATTAGCTCGTTCTTTGTGACATTATATTTGAGCCCATGATTCACCGCATTACATTCGCATATACCGATCAGCCGCCTCAAAACTCCAATCGATGCTCAGCAACATCATATCGTCAGCATAACTTATAATTATTTATGCACACCCCGTCAATATGACATCCGACATTGGTACTGCTGAGCTCAATGATCAGCTGGTTCATGTATAGGTTGAAGAGCTGGGGTGAGCTGAGCTCCCCCTGCCTCACCCCGCACTCCAACCGATGTACGTCCGAGTGCAAACCAACCCACTTTACGGCATTACTTTGACTACTGTACCAGTATCTAAATATTTACACTATCTCAGGTGGTACAGTAGTCTAGTTTACGCCACATAACTTCGTAACATACGAGATCGAATGCCCTTGACAGTATGGTATGGAAGTAGATTCTAATAAACATGCTCGCCCACATAGCTATAGGTACATCATCATTTCAGCCGAAAGACGTCCATTGCTGGACTTATGTCCAGCAATGACAAGCTGGACATGGAATAGCTGTGCTTGGGGGAAGCATAGAAACATACAGTCAGAGAAATAAATTTTCAAGCAAATTGATACCTCCTCAAATTGTCTCTGAAAGTTATATGAAAGGGCTGTAACACGAAAAATTGGCGTAGTGTGTCAATTAGATAAACAATTAATTTCCCTAACTTTACATCAGCAAGTAGAATATAATAGTATTCGCTATTTGTAAGAACATACTGTTCTTGGAATTCTGTAACATGATTATTCAGTACAGCAGCAAAATTATAGGTATGATTTTGATGTTGAACCAGAGGAGAGATAATGTTGAATATAAGGTACGTGTCTGCCTATTTTCAACGCGTAGAATGTCTGGAATGACTTTGAGGAGGTAATATTTGATCATAGTATAGGTGTGCCGACCCCAAATAAATTGGGATCAGAACAAGAGGGTGATGAGGTATAGAAGAAATTGTCTGTCTCTTCGTTAATTGAATTTTTATATTATTCAGATAAAAACCAAATAACAAAGAAGAACACGAGTACAAACACATTTTAATAGAGTTTTATAACATATTTTATTACCATAATTTTACATACATTTAGAGAAAAATGCGGGTGAATCTTGAGAGCTCTTTTAAAAATAACGTATCTAGTCAAAGCACTGTAAAAACTCAAGTGGCTAGCAGTTTTCTTTCTTACACTCGACTCCCTCAAGGAATACTTGGTTCAGTCACTGAAGACTGTACGACGTTGTTTTTAAATATTTTATCATAAAAAGAACGGTAGGTACATCGGAAAATTTTTGTATGCAAATAAGGATGGAGAAAATTTTACACTAACATTTTCCTCGCAACTATGTTTAATATTATCATGGTATAATGTTAGATTTTTAGCTTCAGAAATATATTTTTTTCCTTACTAAAGAAATAAGTATGTTGTAGTGTTCAAAGAGTAGCAGGATAAGGCTGCGTATCCACCAGAGATGAGCGAGGTTGCGTAGCGAGGAATGTTCATAACACTAACCAATAACAACGCTAGCTTAGCTCGAACTATGACAGGGAAGCGATGTTATTGGTTAGTTCCTCACACATCCCTCGCTACGCATTCTCGCTCATCTCTGGTGGAAACGCAGCCTTAAAGGTATTTAATTGTTTAGTTTTATTGGTACAAAAACGAAAATCTTAATGGTACACTTATAAGAGCGCTAACCCTAAAAGTTGACAACGTCGCAAATAGCTGTCAAATATTTACCTGTATTGATTAATTTGGCACTAAATATTCGGGGTTACGATATTAATTGTTGCATTTCATAATCAATATTTTAGTTCACTAGTTAGCCACATTTCATATTTATAATATTGCCAAATTACTCAAAACAGCGAAATATTTGACATCTATTTGCGACGTTACCCACTTTCAGAATAAACGCTTTTAAAGTAAAATTTATCCTTAAGTATAGTTAATCATAGCTGTTAGACACGTAAAATTCACGAGACGTATACTTTAACCACAATTGGAAAATACATTCCGAGTTGGTTACGCTCAAAAGATTTAATGATATTACTTCAGAACGAAGAAAGCTGCCATAAGACCATTCTCTATTACATTGGAATTTTCCACAAACTTACCTTGATATTTGAAAAATGCTGATGTCACAACGTACCTCCTATTACCTGGCTCCTTGCCTAGATCTAAAGGACTTTGGCATTAGTCCAAAAGAAATAGTTGATTGTAAGCCTTGACCTTAAAGAGAATTCAAGTGTTTTTAAATTGGCTATATTTTTAGTAAGTATTTTTTCTTTAAAAGCCTTAAAATAGCTTGAAATTTTCTCCATAATGAGATTTACATTCAATTAACCATTTAAAGCGGGTAGTTTCATATTTCTACTTTTATTGAAATGAACATTTTCTCAAGACGTCTTTCGGCAGATCGATGATGTTGATCAATGATAAATAAAGATCCTCAGCACCTAATAAAGTAGTATTTTGATGCGTGTTTGAAAAAATACAGGAAGGAAAATATACAAAACGGCTTCATATACAGGATGGACCAAAAATACACGTCATAAAACAAAATATAGATTCCTCATGTCCTGGGGTATTCGAAAATACCCCATGTATGTTCCGCAATTTTTTGTAGTTTTCGAGTTATTATTTTTTGAGCTTTTTTGGCGTTGGATCCTCAAAAATTAATACCTTCTTTGTAGTGAGTATTTTCCAGTTTTTTTTTTATGGCGTCGCTATTTGGACCACCTATTTTAAAGCTTAAAAGGATTTTAAGCCTGACCTTCAAAGGCCGATTACAGTGAATTATTAGATGGTTAAGTACTAACTTTTTTTATTTTTTGCGCAGCTTAGGAACCTGCATAGTTTTTAAAGTCAGCTAGAATATATGGAACCTCATTTTTGTATTTTTAAATTGAAGTTGAAAATTTCAGTCTTACCACTAAAAACTTAAATTCCTGCTATCGATACTTTTTTTAGTAACTTGCAGGAATGTTAGCAAGTTTATTATTATATGTATGAAAGTAACATTCAAGACGATACTGTCGCAAAAAAAAAACTGAAAAATACTCACTACAAAAAAATATATGAATTTTTGAAGCTCCACCGGCAAGAAAACTCGAAAAAATTACAAATAAAAGAATAACTCGAATATTACAAAAAAATTGCGGAACATACATGAGGTATTTTCGAATACCCCTAGACATGAGGAATCTATTTTTTTTTATGACGTGTATTTTTGGTCCACCCTGTATATGAAGCCGTTTTGTATATTTTCCTGCCTGTATTTTTTCAAACACGCATCAAAATACTACTTTATTAATAATCCATTCTAAAATGAATCTAAAATCATCGTTGATAAATATAATAATCCGATAAGTTACCAGGAACCGGGTATTAGCATGATACGCAGTCGGTACGTCCTCGTAATGACCACATTTATCTTTTTAATGAACTACTAGCCTGCTTTCGCTATGCGAGTACGGGCATCCCTGACAATTCGCCAAAATATATAGTTAGTGTTACAAATACCGGGAACTGCTTTAATACTTACGGTAAGTGTATTTTGCCATTATAATGGCCCAATAAAATTATTTGTTGGGTATGTCAATGGAGGAATAATATTTTGGGGTAAGCAAAAGATTGCCATAATGTGGATTAGTTATACAGCATAACTTTTACTATGATAATATATGTCTATCTCCTTTAAAAAATGATGGGCGGTATTGAAGAACCTTTGCATGCCCATAAATGTTATCCTAATTACATATTAAGTTCTTAAAACTGGAGATCATTACCATTGTAGATTCAAAGAAAAATATTTGACTCGTCAACACAAATTACAAGTTGTAGCAGCAATCCGTCGGTTTGTTCAACACCAGTCGAAACTGAACAAAAAACATGATAATCACATCTCGAAGACGCGATCATTGCTCGCCTTTGCTTGGTTATAATAACAGTGTTTCGACTCGGAACGGATAAAATGGTAATGAGTGGGGTAGAACGTACGCTAGTTTGAGATGCCTCGGGGCTCTGTGCGCGTTTCTTTCAACACGTAGCGCACTGTGTGTTTAATGCCTAACGTTTCGATCAAAGGCCTCTGAGTACGCCTGAAAGGATTCAAGATTCGCAATCGCGTTGCCGTAAACGAGATACCATTTAGCCAAGGGCAAACACACGGACGGTAATATTGTTTGGAGGATAAACTGCATCTATGAAGCTTTTGGAAAGGGAAAATTATAGCTCCGCATTTTACAAAGCCAGCCTTTTGAGTTACAAAAGTGTTTTACACAATCGCATTCTCTGTGCCGGAAAGGAAGTGGTAGTCCGATTTACGGGTTGTTTTGTTCAAGTGTATTTTAACTTTGTTGCTAGGGATAACAATAAAAAAACAACAGTTATCAGGTGTGTAATGTGTATCCTGTCTTGCAAGGTGCTAGAGTCAATTGCAGAAAATTGATAGCCTTATATTTTAAAAGGCTATTAGCAAATGATAATTGCGGCTCTTCTAATACAACTAGTGCACGTGTAGATTATATAAGATATTGTACAAAGTAGATTATTGTTAGATATTTTGAAAATGTTAGTTTTATTCAAATAAGCGACATTATTATATACAATGTGTCCGGACATGGACTAGCGATATTCTAAATACTTAAATATAAACTGTTTTAAAATACAATTACACTCTAGGCTTGGTTCCAATACACTTCCCCGCTATGTGGCAGCCATTTTGTTTTTTTTACAAAAAATATCAT
Organism: Conistra vaccinii; assembly: GCA_948150665.1. Lineage (NCBI taxonomy): Eukaryota > Metazoa > Arthropoda > Insecta > Lepidoptera > Noctuidae > Conistra > Conistra vaccinii. The sequence continues at coordinate 9,750,350 of OX411329.1, read as the reverse complement.
ATATCTCAAAGTTTTAGTCATACTGAGATAAAAATAGGCTTATTCGAAAGGCAATAATATTGTCTTCTGCATTACAAAGCAATGTGTTCACAATTCCATAACTTTTGAAAAAAAAAAAAAGAAACATTATGCAATTCAACCAATAATTATTACAAGCCTAGAGTGTAATTGTACTTTAAAATAGTTTATATTTAAGTATTTAGAATATCGCTAGTTCATGTCCGGACACACTGTATTTAAGATCTTTAATAAAGATATCAGTTTACAAAAAAAACATATACCCAAGCAAGAACAGAAGTACTTACACAAGTCTGCCTTCATTATACATAAAAGGCGTAAAAATAAAACTAAAGCCCACTCGAACTAAAGTGTTAACGTTATTTATTCGTTTTTAACTTTCAAAACACCGCAGAAGCTCGTGTAACCGGGGACGATGATAAAAAATTGTCCCACTAATGAGAGACCCAGCAACCCTTACTGGGCACCAATAAATAACCGTTCACCGAGCGATTTAACTTCAGCAATGAAAAATTAAACGATGTATCTTCGCAATTCGTATTGCATTTATTCGAAGCCAGCACTAAAAATAGCAGTTTGCTTGCGTATTACGCGTTTATTTTAAAGTGACTTTTTATTTGTGGTGGGGCAAATATCAGGTTGTGTTGGTGCAAAAGTGGGTTTTTTGCCGCTAGGGGTTGGAGGTTTTTGAGTATAGTATTTGCATTTCTTATGTATCGTGGATGTCTGTACGTTACACATATATACAAACTTGTGCCTTGCACCAAAGTTGGGAGCCAACTCGACTTGTGCGTCTTTATTTTCGTCAGTTGCCAATCAATAGTTATACTATAGCTACAGTTGCAATAAATACACGGTAACTACCTTTTCAGACCTCATTGACCTTGATTATACCTAATCAAAAACTATAATAACTTTTCTGTACATTTAGTTCCTGAAAAGTTATACTGAAAATGTTTTATGTAGTCACAGGAACTCCATAACACAAACTACGCCATTTAAAAGTTACCTCAACATTAAAATTCCTAGATAATATTATACGTTATTCAAGCTGAAAGGGAGAAATAATTACTGCTGTTTTTACACGATTGATTTATGTATTTGAAGTCGCCAATTTGCAAATGTTTGTACTTCAATTAAGTGGAGTTATGAAGACTCAGAAGACCCTGTAATTTATTACTTTCGTTTTATTACGACAGACGCGGTTTGTTTCACTCAATTTGCGGCCTTTCTGTTGATACGAATAAATATTTGTCGGTATATATTACTGCTCGGGTTCACGTGTGCAGTTTCTTGTTAATTTCATATTTTGTGTGTGGCAATAATTAATCTATGTTATGTTATTATAGGATTGAAATAATTACACAAGAAAGGCACATTCTTCATGTTTACAAAATATGTATGATGATTATTTATTTTGTTTGTCTCAGTTTTGCAGGAAGAAATAATGGTAGAATGTTTAGGTACAAATAAATATAGATTACAATTCTGCCACATGACATAATTCCACCTTTAACTTATATTGCATTAAATTAAAATAACCACCATAATTTTTATTTCTACCTCCTCTCCCTAACTACATGAAATGCCGTCCCATAACGATCACGTTGGACACTATCCCGTGTGACCATTACGCGGTCAGGGAATCTCATAATTGTGGCAACTTGACACGAAATCCGATAGCGTACGTTCAAACCGAAACCGAAATTTGAGGAAATTCTATGTTAGTGTTCGAAATATTTCAATAGTTTCCGACGACTACAAGATAAAGGAATGATGGAGCGAAGGCTGATCGATATCACTCGTAATTAAGGTAATATTTAAGAAATCTCACCATATTATCAGGAATGCGGTTCCGTCAGTGAAGACAGTAATATATTGCTGACATAAAATCTTGAGATTTGGGTAGATAGTACCTGAATAGTTGGTTTCCGCCCGTCACCGATTCTTCTAGCTGGGGTTCACAAAAATGTGAAAAATTGTACAGATAACGTCTTTGTGAGATCCATCAGTGTCGATAGTAAGTCCTCTTTTGTTATTTCATTTTCTTTTACTATTGTTCTAGCAAGAAAAGACGGAAAGAAAATACTCGAAATTCCGATCACTTTAGCTAAGTTTACGATAAAACGAGTGTGAAAGTTAACCCTCCATTGCACCAAGTGCGTCAGTTTTCGAAGTTTGGTTCCAAACTGTCGGTAACGTCGTTCAAAGCATACGTTATCCAAACATCATCAGAGCCAACAAGATAAGATTGAAAGGTTTTATGATCGCATCAGGGAAAATAACATGTGTCAATAAGCTATAGACGATGGAATTCTCTGGTACCATTTTATGGTCTCTCATATACTTATTCCCTCAGCTATTCCATCAAAATTTTATTACAAGCGGTGGCTTATTGTTGTACAAAGAATCTGTGCTTCTGAAAACAAAGACTTTTTTGGGCAAACAATACGTTTACGATGCACTTCGCCGATAATAGACTGATGTTAATAATATGGGAATCAGGATGTTTCAGGGTTCTCTGTTCGTTGAGTAATATATTTTGTTTATGCAATTCGAGGAACTAAGTCGGATGGAAGACGAGGGGTACAAGGACCGAGATGTTTTTTTTTATTTGCTCTCCCCACGTTGGGTTATATCACAGGAAATATTTATAAATCTTCAGTACCTATTCGACGCCCCAAGTGGGTGTCCCTTTATATTCCAGTTCATCATCATCAGCCTATGAATGTTCCCACTGCTGGGACACAGGCCTCCTCTCTGTGAGAGGGAGGATATTCCGGTTATTTATTCGAAAAGCAAAGTAGTTATCTAATAAAACTGAAGTTATCCTTTTTGTGGTCAGTCCAAATTCTTGTGTCCATCCGGCCATACCCTTTTACAGGTCGATCAAATGAGATATAACCTTTATGTACATACAATCTACATAATAGTCCTACATAGGTCTGTCGGATCCTTAAACCACGTTATATCAACATTCTCCGAGCTCCTGTGGTATCATGATCCGAGGAACGTTCCAGTTTTTGCCGTCGACCATTTTTACATCCCGCGCCATGTTCAAATAAACGCAAATATCTTGTTCAGCTCCGTTTTTACGAGAATCCGCCGCGAACGGCTGCCATGCACAAATGCATCCCGTTTTTTGCAAAAGGATTAAAAAATATGGATTGAATGGTACCGAAATTTTTGTTCTTTGAAGCTGCAATTGGTTTATGTTGAGTAAAATGTTTCAGAAATAAAAAGTCAACGATGTTAAAGATACAACATAATCTATGTTCAGCTTTCACAAAAACAATTTTGATTTAAAAGATTTGAAGCAATCATCACAGATGAAACAAACCTACAAACTTACGAAAGCGTAGCTCCTCTATAGAATCAATTTAAAAAATTGTGCATTCGCTAACAATTTTACAACTTTCGACACTAACTGTACAAGATAAATTACATATAAATTACACTGGACAGTACACCGCCGTGTTTCGATTCCCAATTGAAGTTCAGAAAACTAGTCAAGTAGGTGTTAATTGATTGCCCCAAAGCACGATGCTAACGGTTATTGGCTCTTTCTCATTATATTCAATGAGCTATCATCGAAATATTGTGACTTACCAGTTATCATCCCATCTGGAGGTCATATCGGTCGATGTATTGATGTTTTGTGCATTGTTTCGAATGTCAAGAGAACCATCAATCAGTGTATCTACCTATACAGTTAGGTAGCACGGTTGTCAGTGAACTCATTGTGTTCGTAAGCTTATTAGAATATTTAGGTTATAGCATTGTGGTACGTGGTGAAATGAAAGGGTTAGAGGCTTTTGTAGAATTGCATATTGTTGAGCAGTATTCATTAGGATTAGTGTAATGTTATGTATGGTTTTTTTTCTCACGCTATGTTGCAATAAGACCGCAAAGATGAAGCTTGCGGTCTAGACTTGTATTTTGTAACCGTTTGGTTGCTCTTATTTAAGTCGTAATGTTTCAAAGTCGTAACCACATTTTATGTATTATCATATTATGTATTATATCACCTTCTTTGCAGTTTAGGTAAAATTTTAGGGTACCCTTTCAAAAAATACACGGGCCGTGTTTTCTGCAAATTATTCTAATTTTCAAAATCAATATTCAAAAATGCATAGAATCGATAATGGTTGAATAGTTTGCATGTAAACTTTAGTTTTCTAAACCTATTCGAGTTTATTTTTGATGTAGACTTTAGGTAACATTCATTGCTAATGGAATTTGCTAGAGGATCAAATCTATTTTGCTATACCTAAATGTTAACCACTCTTGCACGGTGGAATCTGTTCAATGTATATGTCGCAGTAAGATGGTAACAACCGTGATATAGTTATATCCCTAGAGATATGGCTATAAGTATACCGTAATACAGTTATATGAAAGCGTTTCATAATTCTTACTAAGAATATAACTATGATAGAGCACGATCTAGTAATATAACTATTAGGGCACTCCGACCAAAGAGGTTAGCTTAAAACTGTGACCAACTACGCGCTAGCCGAGCGAGCGAAGCGAGCGGTGCCTCAGAAGCGGCCGGTGAGCGCTACGTTGAAATTTGTCGCAGAAACAAAATGAGGGCTCTCCGAGAGTTAGGAACCGCTTTCATGTAACTATATTACGGTATATAGCTATATTCCTAGGGATATAACTATGTCACAACTATAGCCATCTTACTGCGACATTATTATGTAGCATATTGGGCTATGAAGATGAATAGAAAAATGGTACAGAAAATAATGAAAAATGCTGGTTTCCTGCTAGAAGTGTTTCATTATAAACTTAATCGGTATTGTTAATGACATCGCAAACTTAATTAGCGATTTTTCCAAATTTTTTGACAACACAAACAATGACATGCTTATGTTATGACCACTAACATTAACATACGAACTCTTCAAGCACAACTGCATCCACTCACACTTTCTCAGCACCATTTATATACCAATTACTTTCACCGCCAAGTAATCGATGTCCCATTGTATGTAGAGGACACTTCACCGCAGAGTATCGGACGGTTTTGTTTAGGGCCAGTTTACACTTGCACTGAATCCTTCATTGGCCACAATACAAAGACAGCTGAGTTATTAATGCCTCCGGCTGTGCCTCTTGTCGCTACTAACTCGAAATGTAAAACCATTGACGCGCATCCATTATGAGATTTTCCTAACACTTTGGAGCTTATGGTGAGAGTTTGTGTATATATGACGAGAAAAATTGCTGTGCTTGCCTTGGCATCTAGGCAAAAACGAACAAAACTGTATTTTGTATTTAAAAGAAGGAAAATAACTTTTAGTTTTGCATTGCAATTTTAAATCATAGTTCTCTGTTCATTCAACTGCGTTTTTACGATAACAATAGACATTTTCAGTTCAACCCTTTTTCCATCACGATTTTCTTCTCTTTTTTACGTCACATTGGTGTTTTCATTTTTACTTACTGCAGAAATTCGAAATATTTAATTTTATTCTCACGCTGCAGACAAAGAATACTGATTATTTTTGTTCTCAACGTTACACGCCATTCTCCACCAAATGATGACACAAGAACACTGTCGTATCAATCATAGCATTATTCCGTCTAGTGGCTGCTGCACTAACGATCAGCGTCCATTGGGCAACAACAATCACTCGGACACTACGCGTCGGATGCAACACGAACAAGACACGAGACAATTATGTACGTCGCCGCGGGTTCGCACTTCTTTTATTTGTTTCCAGTGTGCGTCGCCCTTTACGAAACTTTTTAGCTTTTTGTGGATGATTTAAAACGAATGTAGACAATGTTAACTAGAATTCGGGAGTTGTTTATTAATATACAATGTATTTATGTAACAGAAAGTTGCTGAATAATTATAGGGCAAAGTTTGTGGTTTGGTTCTATATTTTTATTTTACTAGGTATATGGGAAAAACCGAGACTGAATTGTTTTAAAAAGAATAATAAATTATATCGACTAGTCATAATTGTACGAATGTTTCAGCTTATGAGCATCTCCCGTTATAGCACCCATGCATGAACTTTTCTTACCTATACAATATGTAAAAGAAAAACAGTCTGATCCGAAAAGGGCACATAGATACTGCAGTAATACCAAAACGTAATAAAAAATCTTATTATTATGAAAATAAACAAGTTATTGCTATTAAAAATTCTCACTTTTAGCACCAAAATTAACCCAAATTCCATCAAATTTTCAACAGGAGTCATAAGTAATGACTTGTAGACACCAGCTAAATGACGGCCTTCCGCACCCCATGTAACAACCGGTATTATTCCCCATTGAAAAAAATGTGGCGGTTTTTTTTTTTTCGTGATGTTTGCTACATAAATAGACTCTCAGTACGATACCTAACAATGCCCTCATAGATAGGATAGGGTTTTTTAACATATTCTACTGCATAATATGATGATGTACGGCTGTGCATCTACAGCAGCAGTTGTTTTTGTGGGTTTAAGAGATTTATATACGAACTCAAAACAAAACAGCGCAACAGCTAGAAACTACGAACGTAAATACTTGAGCTTTAAAACCGCATACACAACTCTTTGCTGTCCCATTTGCATGCATTTTGGTATAAAGCTAAACAAAAATAGAATCTACAAACGCTTTTAGCCTATAAAAACAAAAGACATCGCTCACGAGTTACATAGCGCGACTTAACACATTGTCCCGACGTTCGTTTTGTCGCTATAGCAATGAAACCCGAAGTGTGACTGTTTCGATTCGCATCGGCGGCTTTTATTAAAATTCTCCTTATTTGTTGGCGGGTGGTTTTTTGCAGGAAACGTCAGGCTAACGACGGGCCATGTCTGCGAACTTCTAGGGTTCCGCGTCTTAAGTGGAAGCGTTTTTTATTCGAGCTCCGTATCTCGCCTTACCCTGCTTTTCCTTTGATAATAACTTCCAAGAAAATGTTATCTTTATAAATAATGTTTCTAATAGCTTATCTGAGATGTTCAAACTTAGGAAACTGAAATTATAAATAACAAAAGAAAAGTTAAAAAGCTATAATACTTTAGAATAAGAACAGAACTTCAATAAATACTAAAAGATTTACCTTAGCAGTAACTTTCATAAAAATAAATATAGCAGGAAATAAATACACTTCCCGTACTCATACTATATTAACTTTTGAAAAATACGTACCGTCCCCACCCACCCCATCTTAGACACTTATATTTCGTCGTCGTTTTAGAATATGCTTTTACCGTCTCGTTAGAGATCCCTGCACGTCTGAAGGGGTATTCAGATGCATGTACTGCCGCAAAATATTCGCAGACATCTCTGAAAACCACTAGAACGCTGTTAAAGCTTTTTGTTGCTATCAAAAGCATGCCGCTATCGTGTTAACAAACGCTTTTAGCGAATACCTTAGTAAGACATTCCTCACTGGCTCCAGAATTGGGCTACAAATTCTAACACAATTTTAAGTCGCTATCGACAGTTTTACCTTTGGCTTTCAATTATGCCGAAACGTGGCATCTGACTTATCGGGCTGAAATGTGCTGATTCTATAATGCCACTCATACATCGTAAGTGACTTTAACGTGTCAAGGCGTGAATAACTCACGTGTACTTTTCTGGAAAACCCGCTTTAAGATTCCTGTTGGAGAGAATTTCTGTTTTAACAGCCAATTTGCCCTGAAGAAAGTCCCATTAAAAGAACTTTGAACGTCAGTACCTTCCGGATTGTAAGCGTATGTCTCCCAATTTGTGGATCTTCACGTGGATTCAAGTTCGCTGTCATTTGTAAAACTTTCAGTTTTCTTTTATTAGCCGGTACTTTTCTTCTGTTTGTTTTTTCGGCTTCAGCACTTTCTGCTTCCTCTGTATTACCTTCGAATATGTATTGTAAAGAATCCAAGACTTTACTTTGTCTTCAAGAGTCTTATAATGTAGCAGTTGCTTCGACAGCAATATTGACTTTACTATTCTCAGATATTTCTACTTCCATTATTTTATTGAAAACTATATAGCCATTCCACCAACTCTGGAAACGAATATCGCTTTTTGATATTCGAGCTGTTCTTACTGAAATAAATCACAGTAGCATTCGTTATTTCAAAACATCACTTTGTTAACGCAATGTTTGTATTGTTTCTATTCGTGTCTATCCAAACGGGATTAATGGCGAATCCTCAGCGCTAAATCACCGCGAGGTCGTAAAAAACACCTGTCGCTACTGTGAATTCCAAGTATCAAACTTGATCGGGGGGAAACACTATTGTTTTGTGCCGGATATTTTTTATTGGAAAAGGTCGAAGTTTCTGATAAACGTTTCGATTTTTGATACGATTATTACTCTTCGTTCAAAGCAGCAGTTGCTTAATGTCTAGAAGTAATTATTCTTGAAAGTTTTCTGTTGTTGATTGCTATTTTTATTGGAGAACTTTTCGTTTGTAATTGCTTTTTGATTCGAGAAATTCTCCTTTGGGATTGAGTTGGAATTTTAGTTGAAGAAAAATACAATGTATTTGCTAATCGGGTATTGAATATTCAATCGGGTTTAATAAACAAAGCTTAATAGCTTTTGTTTTAAAGTAAACAAGTTTTTGAGCTTATAAAATACACTTTTATGTAAAATATATTACACAATGTACTTATTAATTCATAACAATGATAATACAAAATTTCCTTCAGATCAAGTAACACTACACCAACCGTTACAGCACACACACAATAATTCCGGAAAACACTCAAATCTATCTCAATAACGTCAGCCATAGCCTACACTATAATATCATTATCCAGCAAAGCGCAATCATTTTCATTCTTCATCACACAAATCCCCACCCTTTATAGGGTATATAAGACGTTTATTTTCTGCAAAGCTGCAATCTGTGTATATTTTCCCGCAGGAAACAGTTTGTTTATTGTTTAGATTTCATGGTCCACTCACGGCGAATGCTTGCCAAAAGTCGTTAACACTATACAGACACACTTCGTAAATATCTGGCTTGTGTTTGTGATATAAGTGTTAGGTTGTCGAATGGTTGATATTTTAGAGGAAGTTTCGATATTTCCGATATAAAGTATGTTTCGTTTCATATCTTTGAAGTGTAAAAAATTACTTCTGTAACATTGCTGCTTTTAATCATCTCAGCTTAATTGTTAACTGCCACTGTTAGAAAAAGGTTTCTAAAGATGGTAATTTTGCCACAATCTTCAGCGGACGGTCTTAATGACAATTCAAGTTCTTTTTCATCTCCATAAGACTAAAATTCTACTTGGCTTAATTTTTCAAAACTCACATCTCTTCATTATTTTCTTAAGCTCAGTCTTCACTGAAACAGAAACCAAAATGTAGCTTTCCATCCATCCAGTCACAGTTTACCACATTAGGAAAGAACTACTAGTTTCATGTTCAGAATATAATACTTACTGAAACCTCAAGGCATCAAAGACAAATTCCGTAAACACAAAGAGCCATACACTACCTAGTACCTCCAGATAATGTGTACAATAATCTAAGACACGCCAAATATTTGGGTCAAAATTAATTATTTTAATATAGTGCGTGTTGTAATGTGCAATTTACTGTACGGTCCAGGGGCCACACATCATAACGGCCAAAGATATTTATATGGGTGATATAAATTAAACTCATGTACATCGCGGACTACGGAATACAAGACGTTGGAAGCTAGCCCGACCTTAATACCACCCTAAAGCCTCCAACCGATGTGCTAAGAGCGGTGATATAGAGTTAAGAGTTAGCGGCAGCGATATTTGCAGGAATGAAATTGTCTACGTATGTTATCATGTACGGGCTTCCGTAGACAAGACACTTTTGCTGTAACATAATTGGCAGTTGGAGCTTTTATTCCCACGCATTTCACAATTTTGTATCCACGTCCTTTCTCAACCCACTGCACCTTCACTCTGTTTCATATTATTTTTCTATGTTTTGTGTCAATATTTTCCAGTTCTTTCAGTAATTCATCGACCATCTTTTCCTTCTGGTATATTTTGTAATCTTGCCATCGCTTCGTTGTTCCTTTACTAAACACAATTTCAATAACTGTATCATCAGTGACTTAAAGAACCAGATCGTCAGGAAACCTGCATGCCTGGTCATGATATTTGTCGACGTCAAGTAAAGCCAAGTCAGAGGCCCATGGGCGTCTTTAAAACTAAATAATACAATAATAAAAACTTTATTGTTCAAGAAACCAGTACAAAATTTTAATATTACTAGCCTCCACATTAGGACTCCCTGTGTCGGGGAGACTAGTCTCCTTCGCCTTACAACTTTATAACATATCAAGTAGGAACTATAGGTGGGCACATAAACTCTGACATCAGGTTAGTCACTAACCACACGAAAATAAGAAAATAGAATCAGTACCTATCTCCACTTCAAACAGCGCTTCAACCTCAAAATCGCTTCATACTCCACTGTCTCTCACACCATGAATTGCAGCCTTAATCATGTTATGGAGTTTGGTGCCAAAGTCGCAGAATAATGGTGGTTAAGTTTCAACCATGCTCTAATTCACGCTGGTTCGTTCACTACAGTAGTGTTATTAATGAAAATACTATAGTGCGCGCGGAACTATCTGGACGCGCCTTAGGTAATAGATTATTATAGAAATAGATTGAGCGCCTTATCTTACTGAATATTACATATACAAAATGACATGATTACTTTGTAAAGTATTATATTATTTTAATTATTGTGAATGTGAGGACTATGTGGATTTTTTTTTTTTCTCTTCTCTATTTTCTTTTCTTTCTCAGTTAGTTTTAATTTAATGATGGTCTGGCAGTTTGAGTAGTTTATGCGGCCTACCCAAATGTCCTTTCTTTGGTACTGTTTGTCGAGTTGAGCTCCTTAAGTTCAGAGTTGAGCTCCGCGATTACTGACAAATGCTTGCACTGACTGGACAGGTCCACTCAAAGCTGTATGGTTCTTTCCTCAAAAGACCATTTCAGACATTAGTCTACATGGTCCTCATATGGCCTGACCAAGATTATGTCTGGACTTTAAAAGAGACTGTGACCTCTGAGTTTGTTTCGGCCTTTCTTCTCAGAGTAGTCAGATAGGAAACGCCGAACTCATCTAGCTAATTTTTAACATACATTTTAATATGACGTGTAAAAGTGATTCCAATATCCTATTTACAGAATAAACAATTTCATTTCATTTCATTTCACTTAATCTATTCCGGTGCCGTACTTCGCGACGGGAGCACGCGTTGAAAGTTCCGGCTAGTTTAGACAAAACGCACATGAGATTGCAATAGCGAGATGAGTCGTCACCGAAGGCGCGGCCAACTAGTTCCGCGCGCACTATAGCCGGTTGTTTGGAATCCAATGTTATTTACGTTCCAACAATGTGAACTTCAGTGTTATTAATTGAGTTAAAATATGAAAAGATTATAGTATTTTTTTGGGCGATTTAGAATGAATGGAAAACGTCGTGTTTGGATTGTTTGGTGAGATAATAGATGTTCAATCGGGATCAGGTTGTTTTGATAGAAAATAGCTTCAGGCAATTTTGATCTTTGTAGCTTCTGATGTTGAAATAAGAAACAATGTTAAACTTAATAGATACAACTTATAAGTAACTTAAACTAAACTAAAAACTTTTTGGAGAATTTCCTTGAATCGATTTTCATGCCCCCGGTATGGAAATATTATTAGGAGTGAAATTCATACAAACGTTAACTCAAAAACGTTACGTTTTGTATTGTATTTTATTTTGTAAATAACAGGCATATAAATTAAAAAAAAAACCGTATTACGTATTTCACACTTCGATCTAGATATTTCGGCCGTGCGATATACGATTATTTTTGCACTTTATTGCATACATTAGGGTGAGGCATGTTTTTTTTTAAGTGATGTGGTTATTTATCCTCTTTGCCTATTGCATATTCAAAGACAATCTTGTTAAGGAGTACTCCAGTCGTGCATCGGAGCTGACAAATACACTTTTTATCCAAATAAATAACACACCCTTAAGCGACGGACAGTCTTGAAACTTGATACCACCTCGAAGATCCGAAAACAAAATATTAAGAGATTTATGAATCTGACAGCACTAAAAGTTTACCCAACGAACCAAAACCAGGTCGTTTAAAGAAAATTTCGCAGGTGAGCTTCGAGATAATGATAGTTGAGAGGTTGGAAACTTAACATCCTACCTATAAAAGCTTTTCAGGAAAATGAGCTGTAATGACAGCGAAAACCACTTTCTGGTCCGATGTTTCTTTTTGCTCAATGCGTTTAAGGTAAATGTTGAATTTTGAATCAGAATCATAAGAGAGCGTTGGACGATAAGAAAATTCTGATATTTATTTGGTTTGCTGTTTGTGGAAATTCGATTAATAAAATTATGCATGGTCTTTTTTCCCGACTTCGGCGAAGCAAAAAGGAGGGTTATGATTTTGATCGGTATGTATGTATGTTCATCTGTAACCTCATAACTTCTAAACTACTGATCATAATTTGACAAATGAGGTAACGTTGGAAGCGTCCTGATCGTCCGCTGGTTATAGGCTATGTGACGTTACATTAAATAAAATAAAATAAAAAGTAAGTTCAAAACCCAAAACTACTACTGAAAAATAAATCAATATTTTCTTGTTTCATACTTTTTAGAGCGTGTTTTTTCAGTAGTCGGGTTTTGGTTTTTGAACTTACTTTTTATTGTTATACAAAGTTCTATACTGATACAGACAACCATAATAATAACTTAGAAATTGATATTTAACTTGCCAAGCCATTATCAGTAACTTCCTGAAACGCAGCATTTTAAGGAAAAAATATTATGATTTTTCTTCAACAGAATTTGCATAAACACATCCAACTCAAAACAAGTAATCCAACACAGATTACAAGCTTCTACTTTAATAAAACAAAATAAATCATATTTTAGCCGTAGCTTAGTAGCCTTATCGACGAAAAAGCTTCGTTCGTGGCCACAAAACTTAAAGTTTCTTGCCTCGCTCGCTCGAACATAGAAACTTGGTGTCTGTTTAGTTTAAGAGAGCCAGTTTATGTCAGATGACTTTGAGAAGTACATATTTCTTGCAAGAGCTACTGCGAGGTGAAAATAAAATTGTTCTCGACCCAGATTAGCGCATATATGTTGAGACGTTTTGACAGCATCTTGAAACTGTTATTATGATATTGATACATATTTCAACGAGTTCTATGGGCCTACCATACAGTAAATTCGAACGATTTTAAAATAAAAAATTCTCACTTCGCATTTACGCTTGATATCTATTGGTGCTGGTCGCAAAGATTTAAAGAAAAATGCTGTAGGATAGTTGTATTTTCAATTCAAAAACCGTTCGAATTTAAGTTACGTTTACGCTACGATAACGTTTCGATACGTTTACCTTACGTTGCGTTTACGTAACATGTTTGTGCTACGGCCCTTGCATTAATCATAGATAGTTACTATTTCATTTGTAGGTTGAAATTATACAAGTATTAGGATTGGAATGAAAAAGAACAGTTTTGATTTAAATAAAATAGTTTAGTAGGATTAGTAATAAAATTGTTCTTTTCAGTATAAGCTATGTTATGCTCATAATTTTTTTATTATTTACCTTAACTTACTTCATTTTACTAGCCAATCTAAGTAGATAACTTGGATAGATCATACATAAAATACCTAGTCTTAAAACTTCGAGTTACATTTTGCACTACACTGAATACAGAACATAAACATTCAGTGAATTGCAAGATAATGCTCTTCAGTCTAAACTCGAAGGTCTAACGGCACAACAAAGTGTACATTTTGTTGAAAAGAGCTGATCGATCAAAGTCGCAAAATGTCAAAACATTGACCTTTCTTCAATCCTTAAGTTATCTTCGGTCATGCTTACAATGTTTGTATTCTCTACGGTTTCTGTGAATCTTAAAGAACGTATTAATCATCGCATTTCTGAAAATGAAGTTTCTGTTGTAAATAATAAGGTTCATTAACTAAAGGTCTTTTAATTTTTCTGTCTGCCTATCTATATCAATTATAATAAAAATCCCATTAACTTGATAGCGGATCTGTAATGGAATATAAAAGGACGTTATTTTAGAGAAAAAAAAAACTAAGAGCCAAGGAATGGAAAGAACCGGGGGATCTTAAAAAAGAGCTTTCCGAAGTGCTCATTACGACACTCCAGGACGTCTTGAAGGAGTCATAAAGGCAATTACTTCACATTTTTTCCCTCTTTGAACTTTGAAAAATGATACCTATATTTTTCTGTTTTATTTTGTACTTTATTTTCGTTCATGTCTTCAACATCTTCAACTAGTAGATAAATGAATTCTACTGCGTTTTTATGAACTACTACTATAGTTTTAATATTTGCAACCATGCCAACAATTACCATATTTATGGCAGAGTTGTCATTTCTTTCATTAATGAGACGCTTTTCCTCTGTAATCTTGTCTACCTAGTTCTTTTTATAGTTTAGTGGCCTATTAACGCTCGGGTGGCTTATTAAAATGAGATTTCATATTTCATTAATTAAGTCTACTTTCTTATAAGTCTTCTCCAAAGTTAGTTTCATTTCGTATGTTCTATTTAGGTAGTTACCTACCAAAATATATGCCACAAATTTTCTACCATGATTAAAATAATGAGAAAGCCAGTTTTTGTACTGTTGTGGCTTTGAAAATATTATATAATAATGATGTTCACATTTTCTCTACGATGATAGGCTTATCATAAGAAAATTAAGATTGTGTTACTTGTAGCACTACTGAAGTCAACATGAAACATAAATTTTATTTCAGTATTCATTAATTTAATGACTATGACGTACATTGTCCTATCCCGGGGTCAACGATTTTTATCGCAGCACTGCTATCTAAGATTGTGTTACTTGTAGCACTACTGAAGTCAACATGAAACATAAATTTTATTTCAGTATTCACTATTTTAATGACTTTGACGTACATTGTCCTATCACGGGGTCATCGATTTTTATCTCAGCACTGCTATGTACGCTGAACTAAAATGCAATTTTATTACTTATTCAACACCACTTTAACCTCCATTACTTTTATGCCAAAAGTACCTATCTTTGCACTATATTTTATTCACATCATGTGTCTTATTCGAAGTGCTTTGATATATTTTTCAAAAGTTACCACAAAAAATGGTAATAGTCTGCTCACGTCTTCATCATATCAGGATCATGCTCCCCACTTACCATTACGAGGCTTAGCTTCACTTAAGGGTCCTGCAACATTAAAAAGTTGCGAAAATATCTCGCAAAGTATGTTTTATCACTGTTTGAAGTTGGAAGTTTTCCACACGTAAGCTTGTGGTTGTCTGTGAACTCGCTAACGACGTAAAATACCTCTTGGCTAACAAAATGTGTCTTGTTGCCTTAGGGTCTACGCACGAAGTTATATCATGATTGAATGTAAGACTTTACGGCCTTGGAATAAAGCTCATTGTTCCATAATTAAACCAACATTTAGTTGAGTAAAGTTGAAGAAGTTTAATTACAGTCTATCTCAAAAATATTTGGATTAGGTTTCCGCTGTTTACGAATTTAGTTTTCATATACATAAATTCAAATTCTTTATTCTTTGTTCTTTTATTTAATACTGAAATAGAGTATAATATTCTGTATCAGGTAAAATGAAAAACCTAGTTTTTCTTCATAACTTTTAACAAGTATTAACATAAAACAGTAGCTAATTGCAAGACGTGGGAATCTTGGTGAAGTAAGTGTTAGGAATAGTTCCAGTCTTCGAAGTTCTTCTTTTGTATCACACTGGGCAGGTGTATTAAAGATGGCTTAGCATTGCAGTTTTTATAAGAAAAGAATATGCATCACGTAATATCACATCGTGAGGAAACCAGCATGCCTAAGACATATTTCTCGACGGCATATGAAGCCAAGTCAGAGGCTCATGGGTGCCATAAAAAGTCTGATACCAGGAGGTCCATTCCCTGAATGAAATCCTTACTTGATAAAATAATATTTAAAAAGTTATAACGCAACGAAAATAAACGGACGCAGCACCGAGTTAGAATATTAAAGAGTTGAAGCAAATTAAAAGTATTAAAACAGTCTGTTATAAGTCGTTTCATTACAAATGTACAGACGGACAGACACTGACGTGGAAATAACTTTTCCCCGAGTTAAGTCTCATGAATATTTATCTCACTTCCTGCGGGAAAGTAAGTATAAACTTCTGAACGTTTCCCACTTGATCAAACTTTACTCTTAAGACAGCTCTGGGAGCTACCGTGATCCCGAACTCTTTAAAATCGCACTAAAAATACACAAAAAAGAACACATAAAATTGTTTTACTTACCTAAGTTTATTTTCAGAGCTCAACTTTTGCTGTAAAAGCTAGCTTTGTTTAATTTGAGTTTTTGAAAGGATTGAGTTTCAAATTCTGTCTGGGTTGGTTAAGCAAACCAGCCAAGTCTAGGTAAATTCATGGGATGAATTATATTTTACTGAGAGTCAGTTACATCATGACTTTCAGGTTTTTCTGGCAACTTGATACCCACTGGCAACCCGCGGAGATTCTCACTGTAGATACAACCATACCATAATGTCTCTAATTCCGGAAGAGGTGTGTCTACCTATAATATACTCACATTTCACGAACTATGTTTAAGGGCTTGTACACAAAACTGCGATACGACGTCGCATCGTAAAAATCGAATGAATCCGCAATGCAAAAAAATGCGATTGTGAAATGTTTTGTATACAAGCCCTAAGGGCTACCACACAAAACTGTGCTGCGATACGATACGATGCCGCATCGCAGGTTTTTAGAGGAGCTTTGTTTTTAAGGAGCTCGCCCTAAGTCCCATGTAACAGGGGGCGAGCGATACAGTCCTCACTTTAGTATGATGATACATACCATCCTGGGATATAGGTAATAATGCAAAATGAACATCATCTAAAAAAAAAAAACAATCTGCCTAGCCTTTTCCCAACTATGTTGGGGTCGGCTTTCAACTTGAATGCAGCTGAATACCAGTATTTTACATAGAGCGACTGCCTATCTGACCTCCACAACCCAGTATCTGGGTAATACGATACCTATTGGTAAGACTGGTTGTCAGACTCTCGGGTTTCTGACGACCCGAAACAACTGTCAAAGATCCACGAATTACAACCGGGATCAAACGGCATAACGTGCTTTCAGAGGCACGGAGGTGTCTCGCTATGAGATGGTCACCCATCCACGGATCAACCCCGGCAAGCGTAGCCTGATAGATCGACACGTGTAGCTATTATGACTTAGCCACGAGCTCCTCATTTAGACCTTCAGCTGTCATTAACGAGACACAATAGAATTTTAATTGTTATGCCACTGTAACGGTCAAGCGGCTATGGATAGAAAACAGTAAAGATTAAAAAATAGAACATGTTACATTAGGAAACGGATCTAAATGTTATGACATTAATTTAAAACAACACAAGCTGAAATATAACTTCTAAATACTATTAATATTGTAACAACAAATAATAACATTACAGAGTGAAATCTCATGACACAGTACGAATATTGCCTCATAAAGCCTCACTCACTCAAACTTTCAATATCAATAAATCAATTAACTAAGTATCTTTGTAAGTTGAAGTCGAATGTACAGAACTGAAACCACTTTATGACTCAATGTAATGTAATAATAGCTAACAAACGAATATACTGTACAATACATGAATGTATTTGTATACCTAACCTATCGTAATAGTTTACCGGTATATTACTTGGAGTAGATAATAATATATGATGTAAAGGTCATCGCCCATTATAACAGCACCGCTCCAGCACAGTAACGCCCCGGCACCGCCTCGAAATATCTAGTCGTCAACGCGCCGTAAGTAAGGCGACCGCTAGTTGCCAACGCGCCGTAAGCAAGGCGACCGCTAGTTGCCCACGCGCCATAAGCAAGGCGACCGCTAGTCGCCAACGCGCCGTCAGCAAGGCGACCGCTCGTTGACGGCACAGCACAGGTGACGAGAAAGCTTGTTGTTAGTTCACAAGCGAGGCGTCACCGCGTGGCCGGCGAGGTGTCACCGCGTTTACTGCTAGGCGTCACCGCGCGGACGGCGAGGCGCCGGCGAGCGGGCTCCTCGCTTCAAGCGCGCTGCCGGCGCGCCGTGTGTCGGCTCGCGGGCCGCTCACTGCCGGCGAGCCGTCCACTATTTTGTATAACCATTTTACTGCCTTTTATGCCTTTATTGCTTTTATGACTTAAAATTCTAACTTGATTGACAAGTTATTTGCCTTGTCGGAGCCGTGCTGCTATAATGAGCGATGACCTTAATGTTGATAAAAGAGCAGTGGTAATAAGTACGTCAAATTCGACTGAATTTGACGTATTTACCACTTCTGATTCAAACAGAATCACAACCACTGAAAATTTGATTGACTGACCAACACTTAAATTCGAAGGTTTGAATGGAACCCCATTCAAACCTTCGAATTTAAGTTTTGGTCAGTAAAAAAGCTTTTATTATTAAAACTTCACAACAATGTTCAAGAAAACATATGAGTGCTTACTATTTCATAGTAACTACACAAATATTTAGGTAAATATTTTTTCATAGGTTTTCTTGTTACACTGACCAACACTTAAATTACAATACACGTAGTACAATTATTATTACTAGTGGAACCTAAATCTTTCAGGCAGAGAAAGG
Organism: Conistra vaccinii; assembly: GCA_948150665.1. Taxonomy (NCBI): domain Eukaryota; kingdom Metazoa; phylum Arthropoda; class Insecta; order Lepidoptera; family Noctuidae; genus Conistra; species Conistra vaccinii. The sequence continues at coordinate 9,731,666 of OX411329.1, read as the reverse complement.
TGAACAAATCTCACAGGCGGAAAAACAGCAAATCTCCCAATAAATATACCCTAAAATGTGGGCCAAGTACGGTCAGTACTTGTTTCATGCTTGTATGAACTACGAGAAATCCTTACAAGGGTCTAATAAGCTTCGCTCCATTTTTTGTGCCGAAGAAACTTGGCTCCGTTTAGTACAAATCCGTCAGTAAAAACGACCAGCAAAAGACAAAGTGTACTCAAACACTGTCGGGCCGTTCGCACAACTTTTGTTTGGAATTAGAGGTAAACACATTAGGTAGTATGTTTGTGTAGGCGCCAGCATTACTCGGCCCAACTTGTTTGATCTGAGACAAAACATACCCGGACTAATCAGGGACAAGTTTGGCGATTCACATTTTTAAACTGTTGTTTTGTCGAACACGTTTGTTGCGGTGTTCCAGAATTAGCCTGTGTCGGAATGAAAATGGGATCACATTGTGTTTGATACGATCAGAGAAGACAAGTCGATCAAAGCAACATTTTAAATTCAACACATTTCTGGCTGCTGTTTTATTTCTTTTTTCTTTCCTGGTATCTTTAAAAAGCTTATCTATATCGGTACACATATTACAAATTACGATACATTTCATGTCAGCGTCATTATTTACAATGCTATTTACAACTCAATCACTAATAACTCATTCGCACAAAATACGCGCGTATTGCACTGAACAAGCAGTGGGATATGCAAAATGGACAACGCAGCTGGATCGCTATCAACACCGTAAATTATTTGACAAGAACGCATTAATCTTTATCTCGCAATACCTGACTTATGTATGCCCCACCGGCCCAGGCTTTGTAAAGGGATTTAATTAGAGGTGAATACGATAAATGTGTGGTCCGGGCGTGTTATCGCTTGACAAGAGTTAAATAATCTCGTACGCGTTCGAAATGCCCAAAGGATTAAGTACGCAGATTAAGATGAGTTTAACTTTAAACCCTGATTCAGTGTTTTGATGTTTTCGTATGTAAATTTTATTTTTACCTACGTGTGTTTGGCCCTGCAATATTCTGATGCGTCCCAACATTACCATAAGAATTCGTGCATTGTTATTTTTATATCATGCATCTTTTATTAAGTACGGTGGGCAGAATTTTGTTTAGTAGTAGTACTTTATGGAAATTTTACCAAAATTGGATTTTGGTAGAATTTCCATAAAGAGTTTGTTTTGATAAACAATTCTAAACAAAGAAAAAAAACTGTGTAGAAAAATAGATGTACTTGTATATGAAGATGAATTTATTTTCAAAGGCACTATTTAGTGCTCTGAGGTGTAAGACTATTATAAACATTATCCTTACGAGCGGTTGGCTCCACTTGGAAAACAAACTAACTTTGATCATGTTTTACAAAGTTGATTTACTCTACGGAGTGTTTTCTTTTACCATTTATTCTAACTTGCATGATTTCAAAGAAAAACTGTGTTTGACGTTCAGCTCCAACATTATTTTCAATATTATCTTTAAAACCATGGTAATGAACGAACAAAATTCTTTTCGCGTCAATTGTAAAAGCAAAAGTTCGTATTGTTGTTTCGTAACTAATTTTATCAAATTAATTTCCTAAGGAATTTTGCTGAAAACTCTTTGGAATTATACTTGTTTCTGAAATAAGATCCACGTGAGCAAACAATACTTGAGCAAACTGTCTTTATTTAACTTGTATTTAATATCAGAGACGTGTTTTCTGAAAGTTCTATACGCATCAAGCGGTAAAGTTGGATCAAGTTTAGAATTTGAAATTGCTTTCGTTACGAATTTGTTTAAATTTATTCCTATATCGTGAAAATATAATGCTTGCGCCCGTTTAGTTTTACTTAATGGCAAGATGCTTAGAATGGTCGGAGAAGGGTGAATATTATAAATCTCAATAACTTTTTTGGTAAATTTGCTTTTGTAGAAGGGTTTGACTTAGGTAACAAAGATAATGTAAGATCCAGCTAATATAGTGTTTCATCATCATTATCATTCACAGACCGACTTAACCCGAGCATAGGTCTCTCTTTTCTTGTACCAATCCTCACACTCCTGTGCCAGCCTCATCCAGGTTCTACCGGCGATGGTAACATTATCGGCTGCTTATCTTGCCGCCCGCCGGACGACCGACACTTTGTCTTCCAGTCCTCGGACGGCACTCGGTCTTCACCTGTCACAATGGTCCACCTGAAGGACTAACTGCGGAAACGAAACCCTACAACATAGAACTCCACCTGTCAACTCTGCATCTTGCCAGTGTTGCATAGTGTTTACCTCTCTTAAACGTTTCTGTAATTTGTATTTTTAATTTGAGTTTGGGGAGTGTCAGAGTGACAAAGGTCACATCAAGCAGCCTCCGGGGTATAATGTTTTCTTTTCGTCTGCTCTTATTCATTCGTATTATAGAACTGAGAAATCCTGTGAGTCCTATGGGACTAGAATCATTATATTATGGTAGCAACGCACGAATGCCTCTTCTGAAACGTGCAACATCTTTGGCAGAGCACAGGGGAATCAAAGTTATTACACTAGTCTAGTTAAGCAACATGTAAACAATAAATATCAGATTGGCACCAATAAATACACGCTCACGATCTCTTTAGGGTATCTAGTTTCAGTAAGTCCCAATTAATAGCATCATTCCCTAAACAGCTTGAAAGACACACAAATATCTATAACCGCGTCTCAATTGGGAAGCATCCCACGCGCAAATATCCAAATCCGTGGCGAAATTAAACGTTTACACCATCGTAAATTATTCACAGAGTTTATCGCTAGTGAATATTTATTACAGACGTAATTAGGTTCGTGCCTTCAGGTTTGCACAACGGGAGACTATCTAAATAAATTAAACATTCCTTCTGAGCATGGAGTGTATGCATGAGGGAACGTCGTTCGGGATTGTCGACTAATGTCAAAGAGAAATGGGAAAACACTTAGAGCTGTTTACACGGATCTTGTGAAGACTTGAAGATAGGAACGTTTGGAGTATTTGTTGTACAAGAAGTTACAGAGGTACTGTTTAGATCACTAAACAGTACCTCTGTAACTTCTTGTACACAGGATCAGATCTTGTGTGTGCTGCTTTTGGCTGTCACTGTGTTCTATATTCCATTAACTCAGTAGGTACATTGACTCTTGGGGAATTGCGTTAAGTATGCGTTAAGTACCTTTTATGTTCAAAATAAAGTACCTTTCGATAATCATCATGGGACTGAATAATCACTAGATTATTACCTAAATCGATGGAGTAAGTGAACTAAATTCCGTATACTTATCTTAATCGGCGTCTGACAAGCAGTAGCACACATATAATATTGCTACTGAAACTAATAAGCCATAATATTCACTTAGGAACGCGACGTGTTTGACGGAGCATTAGTCTTCCTACTAAAGTGTATTATAATTATATGTGTACGAAGAAAATTAAGCCCCTGATATTCAAAGGAGTTTCGTATCTAGCAACAATGTTGCCTCTTAAGGAATCCGCTCTTGTTCAACTATAATGAGAAAGCTTAAGGTCTAAACGCCGAGATTAGCTTGATAAATAAAGCTTTTATGTTTTCAAAGCATTAAACTACGCCTTTATAAAAGAAAACCTAAGAAGTCCAAATATTTATATTTACATCAAAGGTACAAAGTAATCCTAGAATTTTCTATTAGATTGAAGTTCGTGAATAATATTTTTATTTGAAAAATGTATTGGTGTGGAAAGTGCGTAGTACGTAATTCTGGGCGCCTAGAGACCGTCAATTTAGAGTAAATCTAGTTTTATGCTTACTTTACTATGATTTATTATAGATTTTATTCGTTCGAGTGAAATATTAGCCAGTAAAATTCCACATTTTGATTTATTTGGACCTTGTTTCAACTAATATACCCACCCCTACGGGGTCGCGGATAGTCCTAAGGGGAAACCGTGGCCCCTGGCTAGGCAAGGGAAGGAACACGGGTGGGTTTTAGTCAGTAAGAGTCTGACACGCCCTTCCGCTCCGCCCAGAGCGGGAGAAGTCATTGGATGATTTCCCACCCAAAAAAAAAAAACCCCTATTACATAGGACTTATACGTAACAGCCGAAATGTGGGTGCACTATTAGTGAACAGAGATGTACCGATAGGTACATCATCTCTGCGTAGCCTTTTGGGGATTACAGACGTGATGTTAGGTTATGTTTATGTGTGTTAATTTACCGAATTATAATTATGTAAAATGTAAGTCGAACTGGCAGTTCATTACAGTAAAATAAAACAAAATTCTTAAAACAGTTCAAAGAGGTTTCTGCTTATCTGGTAAAGGAATTGAAACATAATATTCCGATTAGCAGGATCACGGTACTACGGTTAAATTGAAAGGAACGGACTTGCCCGGGGCAATATTCTTCATTAACTCTTTCGATCTCAATCTAAAAAATCCTTTTCGATTCCGTTCTAAAAACCTTTTTATCCCTAATTATCTACTTTTCGAGTTAAATATTTTAAAGAGAATTTTAGATAGAAAACAGTGTTAATATTTTATGCTTCTTAATTTTGTGATGTAAAAACTTTATCGTTTCATCTAGAATTAGGTATTGTTTAACAAATACGTCTCATAATTCAGTATTATTTTGGTAAAGGTATGTTTATAAATCTTTACTGTTTCACTGTTTTCTATATCTAGCAACCCTAAGGGCTGACTTCAACCAAAAAACTAAACGCAACGCAGATCTAAACTACCTTCAAGAACTGTGACAATATTCCAAAACAATGATGACACTGACAACTCTTGAACATGGTTTAGACTTGCTAATCTCGTCCATTTTAATTGGTGAAATTCGCCCTAAATCAGAAATAACATTCCGTTATACGTACTGAATAGATTATGATATGCATAGTTTTAATATGAAATTTTTTTTAGAAATTTTAAATAATGACATAAAATTATGAGATAAACGCTATTATTTATGGGGCAAATAAATGAATTAGGTGTCAGTTGATAAGAGTGTATGTTTATCTTGATTTTTATAACTGTGCGTTTGGAGCTGTCAAAATCGTAGGTTGAGTATTGAATTCACCCGCCCGGTTAATAGAGTGGGCCCTTGCAACGATACTTCTAACTTGTACTACTAATCTGCTTGGTATTCACATGAGCTCACCAAGATAATGTTTACTTCTTTAAAAGAGAAGTTTTTTCGATGTTTCTTCTCAGAGTAGTAATTTAGGGAATATTACCGACCTCATTTAATTTTATTTTAAAATATGTACACAAATGTACTGAAGCGTACTTAATGCTATAGGCATTTTCTACCAGTCAACCTTAGGGTGATGCAGAGATAAACCAGTGGTAGGTGCAATAGCGAGAATTGAGGAATAAAATGATGTCATCATTTTATATTGCCCGCCTGAAATCAGATTCTGAACATTCTGATAGATTTTGAGGATTTGTGGCAGTATGGCTAGTAAATTATTTAAACATACAAAACATTATGACTCAACATCAAGGGATAAGATGTTAGTCAGATGTTCGCTATAAAAGTTTTTGAGAGGTCCATATTCAGTACCGGCAGAGCTAATTGTAATTCCAGTTAGCGTAACTGAATATTTTATGTAGTGGGAAAACGCTGACAATTGAACGGCTAAGACGTTGAACGGCTGAGTAAGAATTTTCGTGCTCGACGTTCGGGTGCAAACTCTAACGGCCTTATTACAAATCAAGGTTTATCTTTAAAACCAGGTTTAAACCAGTGAGCCATTTTTGAATTTCGAAATTTATTTTGACATTGTTAAATTTCTAAATACAAAAACTGATTTTAAATCCGAGTCCAAGTTGTCAATTCTGAATTAAGAACTTTAAACCAGTCGGAATAAGGTTCGAAATAAAACAACTGACTGAAAGGATTAAGTTTGGACCAAACTTAGACCGTGTTATGTAATAAGACGGTAAGGCTAGGCGCGAATGAGCCACCAGCCAAAGGCACCGGTAGCCCACCGGCAATCAGTTTCCATGCTTTTTCATACGTTTTGTATGGATTCGTCGCACACGTGTGGCCGGTGGCCACCCGTATCCGCTACAACAGTACTGAACACCGCTGCAAGAGGCAACAACCACCGATCGTTGTGGCCGGTGGCTTATGTACGCTACACAACCCCAAGTATTGACGCGTAACAATTCGTATCAGATCCTTATATGCAGTCAGGGAAATTAATTGTCAAGCAACTTGGCACCCTACTTTAATTTACCGTGCTTTAGTATTTTCATACAACTGTTAAAGAATAATTAAAAGTAATTGTCACGTATTATTTAAATTGGTAGTCAAGTTCCTGTTTTCGTTTAACCTATTTACTGTGTCAATTTATCTATGTACCAATTAATTTACCTATTACTTTGTAGCTATGGTTTGAAAGGTTTTAATAGAATTAGCTGTGCAATGTTGCCAAAATTTACGTAAATACTGGTATTCTTACTATATAACAATATACTTTACCAACAAAAATATTAAAAATACCCTTGAAGAACAACGGTGAACAAAACAATAAACAAATTATTTTCGGAGCAATAATTAGCACCGTAATCTTGATGCCAACTGTCACTGATATTATCGCGTTTTATTGCCTCCGCCGGCCATATGGTGACACTCTTTTAAAAACACATTATGTCGCCTGATATTTGTCTATTGTTTTTGAGTTTCTTGTTTCACGTTCGACGATAAAAAGTTTAATGGAGGAATTAAATGGAATCCTTTTAATGTGATTTGCCGTATGTTGTAGTCTGTTGTAGATTCTTGAGGCTGCTAGTGTTTTTCAATTGTTTTTGTTGACGTATAACAGGTTAACCTATTGCTCTTATGCTAGCCACACACGTTACGATTTGCTTGCGCAAATTTGTGTTTGCGCAAGCAAATCGTTACGTGTGTGGGAAGAAATTTGCGCAAATTTCTTTGAAAAAACGTCAAATTAGATTTGCGCAAGCCTAAGTTTGCGCAAGCAAATCGTTACGTGTGTGGCTGGCATTAGGCAAAAATTGTCACGCATTGGACGCCTGATGGAGGACATTGCCGTCGAGGTAAACTGTGGCGAAGGTGGCACATGTATGACGATTTAATCAAGTTTGCGAGACCAACAACATATTATGGCCAGAGATCGCAAAAATCAGAGTCATTTGGAAGCAAAAAAGGGAGGGCTTTGCCCAGCACTGAGACACAGTACAGGATAACAAAAATACGTCTTGCAATTTTCATGATCTTCATTTTGATTTTGTCATAAATTAACTAAACATCTGACAACTCCACATCCAACTATCTGAAACAAAAGAGCATCAGAACAAAAATAAATGACCGTGTCCCCGAAATTGTAAGAATAAGAATCATCTGTCGTTGACAGCTAATAATATTAATTACGGCCTGTTATGTCATAGCGGGGACCTTTGTTCCTTGACGATTGTCAACGGTACGACCCGACTGCCCTTTCAGTTTTTATAAGAGTAGGTACCAAGTTAAAGCATCTGTTTTTGTGGTCACGCGCCACGGACCGGCAGAATGACTGATGTCATGTGTCAGCTAGTTTCGTCTGACGTAGATTAAATAAATAGGACAGAATGTCGGGTCTATTGGGACATATTTATGGTTTAGGGGAAATTGTAAGATGGGCTTTAAATTGATTGAAGGAAACGACGTTTATTTCTTTTAGATTGTGAGAGATATGGTGGTACAAGCAAACCCATCGTTTTTTGGAAGTCAGAGTGTCGCTAGCACCCCTTGGCTTGGCAAATGAAAATGGTTGAAAGGTAGGTTAGGTTAGGTTAGAACTGTGACCACACGTCACTGTGACACAGGGTCCGTTTAGGAGGCACACGAGAATATAATGTTTTCGGAATGTGGTGTTTTACAGCGAACTAACCTCAACAATCAAACAAAATAACAAGTGACAGTGACTCAGTGACAATAACAATGCAATGCTTACGGCCCTTTAGCCGGGCCGAGGTAGGTCCACTATTATGCCGCTAGCGGCAATTTTAGGGTTAGAGTGCTACTAGCGGCACTCTATACACTGCCTCCTTTTTTCCGCTTGGTTCCATTTCAAACCTAAAGTAATGATTCTTTGTTATTATGACTAATTAATAAGTTAATAACCCATAGTTAACACGGACTTTGGCTTTGAATTTAATATGATCCCGTCTCAATCTAGCATTTGTCGTTCGGCAGTTGTGCGACAGTGACAGGAATAATGCTTAGCTTAGGCTGCTTAGGCACGTGCTAAGTAGGTGCAGGTAAGTATCTAACGATTATGAATCTCAGCCTAAATGTACAGTAAGATCTACGAATCTTTTGTTATCCTAAACAGATTTTAACCAAATAAATAAACAAATTAAATTATTTTTAATAAAAAAAAAATCTCTTCGTAAATGTGCCGCAATTTCAAGTGGAACAGTAGTTTCAAAATTCCTTATTCTGTCATAAAAGTGTCACTTGGTCTTTGTATACTATATAAGCCGACAAAGGGGACGTCGGAGGCGTGCGAAAGTCTTCACACATTGCGGCAGCCACACGTGGTCGGGTAAAAACTGGAGCGAATCATATTCCTGCTGTGATTACGGCTGTTTGATGATTGCCGTCCAATGTTTGAAATAAAGGCTCTAGCAGACAGGTGCGTCGCGACGCGACCCCGGTACAACAATTATGGTTTAAGAACTTTATTTCTCAAAAATAATTACATTCACTTATATAAGAAAAAAACTTATTTCCGTGAAGTTTTCATAGAAATTGTACCAGCAGAGACGCGTCGTGCCTGTCTGCGGGAGCCTTAAAGACGATCTTGCCGGCGGCGGCGTTTAGTAAGCTATACCCTCTTTGGAGGTTATTTTATAAACGTTGTTAAAATGTAGGTAATGATTAACGACTGTTATACATACATTATGACGTTCAAATGTCTCTTAACTTTAAGCAACGTTTACAGGGGTTTAATATTGACGTTGTTATAAAGAATACCGACCACAAGATGATCGACGTGTTTTCCAGTGGATTGGACCTTGCATGAGCTCATATTCTGATTAGAAAGAAGAAAGAAAGAAAATACATTTATTTAACACAGACTAAAAGGCACACACCATATTGTAGGTACTACAAGTAAAACAGAAATAAAATAAAAATAAAACAAATATAAAAGTGTGCAATTCGATTGTAAGCTATTAGCAGTAATGTGTGCCTCGCGGCTGCGCCAAATAGGACCTGCACCCTAATTACGTTATGCACGATCAATTTTAAATTGACACCAATTGAAAAAGATTGCCAGTCCATTGCTTCAAAAGTTCGACAAAAAAAAGTTAGCAGATTTTTTTGTTGAACTTATAAAGCAATGGACTGGCAATCTTTTTCAATTGGTTTCAAATTTAAAATTGATCGTGCATTGCGTAATTAGGGGGCTGTTCAGCAAAAATGCCAGACAACTAGCGCCTGACGCTGGTTTTCAACTGGACCTGAAGTGTGAGGTGACGGATGTAAATTAGTTCACAGTTCAGTTCAGGTGTTGTATGATCAGTCACAAATCAGTTTGTTTACAAAAAAATTAGATACTACCTCTCTATTCGTAAACGTTGCTTAAACTAAACATATCACTTTGTGTGACATGCATGTTGAGATGTCATAATCCTGCAGATGCAAAGGTAACAGAAAACTTAAAGTCTAGAAAAGAACTGAAGTGTTGACTGGTACTCGGTATCTACTTCGTTACTTACCCTTTGTTCTGTAACGAAGTCTCGTCAATCTTCAGTGACATTGACGTTATTACATTTTCTTGTCTTCACACGACGAGAAGTGGTCCATCTCAATAAAGAAGTTTTCAAAGTCTTTTCCTTTTTCGAGTGTACCTACTTAGCATGATACTCAAACAGCTCGATCTTGGGGGCTCTTTAAGGCCTGTAACAAATAAAAGTACCTACTATCAGATAAAACAAAATGACAGTCAAGTTCTTATCGTAACAAGAAAATTACACACACAAAAGGTTTCCCCTACATATTTCGTAAAATTAGTAATCTCCTACGCTCCGTAACCCAAACAAGTCTAATACAAAATTAACAACAATAACATAATTTACTTTAAAATTCAATTAATTCTTAATTAACTATTCATACTAAACAAAGTGGAAACTCCTTAGAGCATGCTGAATACTTTCCTCTAACATTGTTAAAGGATTAAGGGAGTAACAGGCAACTTGCGAAGACTTTGCAACGCGGCTAACTTAAAATATACATGAAAATGTGAAGCGTCTTGAACAATAAGGGTACTTTTAGAGTCGGCGGCAATATACCCGGTACGAAAGTATGTCGGCTTGTTCTCTCGAACGGGGAACTAATTAATCCAATGAGCGGCGTCTTTGCACTAACGAGGTTCGTCGTTTGTGCTCCTTCCATTCTGTGCCACTGAGAAATTGTGTTTCGGATATCGATCCCGACAAGCTTCACGCTTCTATAAAATCATTATCTCAGTGATGAACAGAATCTCTGAGATGAAGGAGTTATGTTTCAACGTAATTTGTTTCGTGGGATCAGAGTAATTTTGTGATCTTAATTATTAATGATGATTTAGGATTTGATTGAGATTATTGCGGGAAATTGTTTTGATAGTAATTTACGGAGAAACGGTTCCCATAATGCTCGGATTACTTAAATTAAGATTCGACGAAAGACGTTTGTTGATTGATGAGATAACTGAAAAACGATTTGAATTTAAATCTTACTCCTAAAATAATCTAAAAACCATAAGTTCCCCATTCGCATTCACTAAATTTCAAGTACAGAAATCAGAAAACCAATTAATAAAACATAGAAGGAAAAGAGTCTATAAATAAACCGAGATTGAGTTTTGATGAATGACCCACAGCAATATGATTTATTTATTTGGCAACTCCCTTACAAATATACGGCGATAACGGCTACAATTGATATAGACGAGCCTTTGCCGTCACTTAAATTGTTGATTGATTGCAGCACAAGGGGCGTATACTCTATCTTTCATACAATTTTATTTTTAGAAAGTAAACAAACAAAATTTTTACACGCGCTGTTTGTCAATATTTCCTTTTCCTCAATTTGTGAGACTGTCCATCTACCTATTCTAAAAGTTATTCCACTTAATATAAAAGAGGAAAATAAAATTCATGAAAGTTTCCAAATTCCAACAACTTTTTGTTCATCAACAACAAATTCTGTTGCAGCAACTAACAACTAACATTTTGTCCAAACATTTCTTTACAAAATCAGATCCAGCCAAGGTGAAAACTTTTAGCACGTACCAGTATTCACAACAGAAGCGATGATCGCGAGTGGTCCAATTCGTTCAAATTAGACTCATTTGGGCGCCACTTCAGGTTCGAGCAAAATCGCAGCAAGTGAAAAGCACGGTCCGGACCGTTCTCGTGATATCGCCGGATAATGGCCGTCGTTAGTCGGACCACGATCGTCGTTTTGGGGCGTTACTTTTTCAAGTCATTGAGTCAATCGTTTATCACAGGCCTGTTGTGTTAACTTTTGCATCGCGAGGGGATTAGGGTGGCGTAGAGCGGATTTTTATAAATAAGAGGGTTTGTTTTGTAGCTTAACATGTAAGCCATAAGAAAGAACGGTTTCTTGGTCTCTTTGAAGACACGAAAAATAGGATGTTTTAAAAAGGAGAAATAAGTCAATTTAATTTATTTAGTTGCTGTGCATCTTAGCCATTTTCACAACGCTAATAAATATGCATTGCAAGATACTTTAAAGTGCTTCATTGCTTATAAAATCTTAGCTAAAACTACGTGAACAAAATAAATCTGAACACTTAAAAAGTGTTTACTAGAGGTTGACTACTCTATGCCTTTGCTGTTCTTGTTTAGGGTAAGTCATGGTGGACGTCAGCCTCATTAGTTGAGGTAACTGGCCCAAATTTTACCAAAGTCATTTCCCGCTTGTTTCCCTGAAAGATTTCTACAGAATTCGCAGTAATAACGTATTGATAGATTAACTTTGCGATGTCAATCGGTAGAGAAAATTGCGAAAACATGCCCCAGTTTTGTAGGATTATGTGTATGGAACCGTATCCCCAATTAGTGGACTTATAGGCTAGTAGATTAATGGACTGATAGCGTCCACGCCATGCGATAAAATATCGATAGTTTGAAATTGCATTTCGATGTCGAAAAGGTAAAAGTCAGTAGGATAAAGGCTTATCATAAAAATCAGTGCGTCGACAATTAGCGCTTTATTTGTAAACAAACTGCCTGAAAGGCGAGCTAATGAAATCATTATTTTAATGAACGTTAAATTATGTATGATTTTTAAAACAATCAGTGAAACCGATTACGGGTTAATCCATTCAAACTAAATAATTTTGAAACATCAGTAGTCGGAAATGAAATTAATAATAAATTCATGATTTAAACAACCTAAATTAAACGGTAGGTATTCTATTAATGCTTCAAAACATGCCACGAAGATTCTTTCCGAAATTTCTCATGATTCGCAATTAAAGACACATTGGGATGACTTAAAAGTAAATTAAGTTGGACTCTCTTTTATTATCAGCTCAGAAATTAATTAATATTAGATCCTTTTCATAATGTAATACTCAATCCCTCTGAAGTCCCTTTTAAGACAAATTGTAAAGGAATGTAAGTAAAGGTACAAATTGTACCTACTAAGGTATCGAAACTTTTAAGAAGTTTATTTGGATGTCCCTCAGTTTCAAACATTCTTTAACTTCGGTTTTCTATAATACTGTTGCTTAATTAATTAATGTTAGTATCATCTCCAAAAAGCATTCATCTCGAAACAAAAATACAGTTTATCACCCCTACTTAGAGTCTATTTTCGATTAAAAGAAATGAATGGGAGATATGTAACGAATTTGTATTTCCAAAGCTACATTACAAAAATAAACAAGATGCTTCCGATATATTTTTCATTTGATGAGTTTGAAGTGATTATTAGTACCTCATTATCGGAGACGGAAATATCTCAGAAGCTGCTTTATGTTATTTTGTTCATGGAACTCAGTTAGATTTATGTAAGTGTTTTGAAAATATAGAATGAGATTTGAAAGTTAAGTCCTGTTTGATATAATTTGTATAAAACTTCTTATTTCGTCTTTAACACACTGCAGGATGTCACCTAACGTTACAAAATATATTTTAACCTATAATTCGATACGTTTCGTTCAAGGCAATGTCGACTTGCTTGGCGTGAGAGGATCGATGCCACACTGGGCACGCGAATTCGCCAGCAGAGAAGCATAAAGACATGCCAGTGGTGCGAAGAACATCGGGTGTTGAACCCCAGTTGGTGGAAATAAGGCGACGAAGCAGGTTATTTTGGGTCCCAACCTTCTGTTTTATTTTGTAACACTGAGACTTATAGGTTAAGGCTTGTTCCTCAACACATAACATAATCAGCCTATTAATGTTCCCACTGTTGGGACACAGGCCTCCTCTCTGTGAGAGGGAGCTGGCTGTAATCTACCACGCGGGCCCAGTGCGGGTTGGTAGATGTCACATGTCTTCGAATTTTTGGTTCTAAGACATGCCGGTTTCTTCACGATGTTTTCCTTCAGCGTTTTGAGAGCAGTGGTGATGAAATTATATACAAAAAGTAAAGCGCCTGCGGATTTAAACCCACGACCTACAACTCGTAAGTCGGGGTCGTTACCACTGGGCCACGACTGCTCTCGCCACGTGATAATTACAGTGTCTGTTGCGGAGGTGGAATGCGCAAGATTGTGTCATAGTATTTTCCCAGAGAATCTAGCGCACTAATATACACGAATATTTATAGACTGAATACGTCATCAATCTTAATTATCCTAACACTTCTTAATAACCAAAACTAAACGTGTACAACTAAATTATATTGTCGTGCCATGAACAAGTCTAAATATAACGAGCCCATGCACACGCCCCGTGCCAAAAATCATTAAACCCGACGTTACCTGATACCCAACTACTGTTCGGTATTACCTTACGTCATAATTGGGCAAAAGTGGTCGGGAGGCGAAAAAAGGCGTGGTTGATATTCATCAGTAACTTAAATATCATAATAGTCGGTGAAAAAGGGGACAGAAAAAAAGTGACAGGCCCTTGAAGAATTAAAAGTATTCCTTTGGGAATTTCCGGTAAATAGTTGGTAAAAATAGTTGTATCTAGAATTTCTGCAGTATTATTTTTTCTTTTAAAAGTTTTTTTTGTGCGAAAGGGGGCTAAACGGAAAAAATTGGGACCAAAAGTTGTAATGACACTTTTTATTTTTTATTATAACGCCATCTGTGAGCGACCACAGGTACTAATTAGTGGCATGCCTTTGTGAGGTTCATTTTTTTTATTATAACGCCATCTGTGATCGACCACAGGTACTAATTAGTGGCATACCTTTGTGAGGTTCATTCCATAACTTCGTTCCATCCGGGTGTCCCTTGACACCTCTCAGCTTTTTTTCATGTAATGTACTTGTGAAAAACCTGGTAGGAACCTGCAAACACCTGCATCATGTGAGGTTAAAATGCAGTGCCATTTATAATGATTCTCTCAGAGTCTGTAATTTACCGGCAGCCCGGGCACCCTTCAGACCGTAATCAGCAATGATCTTACTTGTGGTATTTCTTCCTCGGATGAGTTATTTCAGTCTGAACCTCAATTTGGATCCACTTTTAATTAAAAGATCCGTCGTTTCCACTAGTGCAATTTAGGGTATTGGAACTGAATAACGCGTAGCATGACGCGTATTTTTTGTGGGTGGGAAATCATCAAATAGGCGTGTCAGACTCTTACTGACTAAAACCCACCCGTGTTCTTTCAGTTGCCTGTACGTTGCCAGGGGCCACGGTAACCCTTTCGGACTTTCCCGCAACCCGGCAGGCATCGGCCCTAGCGGACCCCGTCAATTGTGCTGACATCTCTTTGAGGCGCGCGTGGTACACAATGCGCCGTCGACCCGGGCCTGGTCCTTATCGGACGGCGAGCTACCCATTGCTATCCACCTGCAAGCCCGCGCCTACGGTGGCCGAAAATCGCCCCGCCGGTTAGGGGCGTGAGGGCGCGAAATTTGCGTCTCGAAGAGGGGCTTTTTTTTCTTCGTTGTTGTGGCGCGCCCAGCACTGGGTTGCGATAATCGCACTCTCCATGACGCCATGAGATCCCGCCAGAGCTCTGTCCGCTGTGTGATTCCGTGATTTCTCGCGGTAGCGGAGTTACACCCCGGTAGGTAAAACGCCGGTTTTACCTCCTCGCGCCACTCCCAGATCCCAGGCGACACAGGGAGGCCTGCCATAACAAAAAGTGTCAAAATATAGTATAGGTACCAAACGTATTGTTCACTTAATGAAAACGTCCATAACAAATGGGCAGAACATAGTTATATTTGACTGACAGCCTTAATTACTGCAATGGCGAACTAATAAGGAGTGACAGTTTGCTATCCCTACGTATATGACCGAGCGTTTACTCAAGTATCGAATATCAGAATAATCATCTGCTAAGCCTTTTCTCAACTCTATTGGGGTCAATTTCCAATTAGATGCCGCTGAATACTGCAGAATATATTATGTATGACTTGAATATCACACCTACTGTCTGAAACTTGATTTTACAAAATAAAAATACATGTTTTTAGACAGCAGCGTGGGTAGTAGGTTCTAGAACCTACCTACCAAAGTCCCAGTCAGGGCGACACGTAGACAGTCCCAATGATTAATGGCCCAAGGGGCAGCGGGGCGGGACGTCCCGAATCAGATGCACGTGACGTCACAGAATAACGTTCAAATAATATTTCGCTACAGCCAAGCGCAAAATGGGTTAAAAATTACTGGAGACAAGTACTAATGTTGAAAATCTGTATGCGAAATTCGAAAGTTTAAAATGAAAATGTTACGTTCGGTTTTTTCAGTTGTGAATTGTTTTGTATTTTTGGACGTTTTGTTCGAACAACATTTCAGTTTTATTTTATTTGTATAAAGTTGGCCTGTACAACTTTATGGATAGATAAAATTAAAAGGTAAGCAGTATAAAAACTTATCTTGCCAAAAACTAGTTTCAATTTCAGAATGCAATTGACACTTCAATTAACTAATGAACGAAACTAGATTTTCTCAAAAGAAACTCAGCTATAAAAGAATCACAGCTTACCCTTCAATATCCGGTCAAAGACGCCATTTCCGCCACAGTTGCAACATTTCTATGAGTTTTAAAAGGAAAATTCTACATTCTTTAGAATTGACCGCAGCGGCTACCCGTGAATACCACTGACTGTGAATACTCTTTGAACGTTGAAATTTGAAATTTATTCGGTAGAATTATTTCTCTTTGTAAAAAGGTGAGGTGAATCTCATTTTATGTTTAGTAATTAATTAATGCGATGTTGAATTTAAGAAAAATAGTATTATAAAGGGACTAAAATTGAATAAAACTTAACCTCATCTGTTATACTCGTAATAATTGTTGTAATCATTGTACAATTTAAGGATCACTATATTCTGCTTTAAAATTATTATGATTTTACTGGGTTGAATACCCCTTTTGATATTTAAAACAGAACTTAATTTTTTTAAGGATTTTTACATTTGTATAGCATTTTCAAGTATCAAGTTTTGTTGTAATAATAAAATGTGAAAGCGATGATAAGACTAACCTGTATAAAAAACTGGCTAAATAAAATACAATTCCACGTCACTCCACAAGTAACAAGTACCAGGAACACAGAATTTCAGTGGAGTAATGTTATTGTATAATAAAAATCTATAATATTGGTAAGTGCGACACGCGACAGATGGCAGGGACGGCTCAGTGGCCGGAAACTACGACTCTCCGGATATTGGATAGTAACTGCTGCTGTATCAGTTTGAATGTTTAGCTGCACTTGCAAGCTTACAGCGAATAGATAGATATGTTTACAGCGCTTTAGATAAGCGGTGGAATTGCTGAATAACATTATCTAGTGCTGGATTAGAAATGACAGTCGTTTAGATTGTAAACTAGCTTCTGCATGCGTGGGAGTCTAAGAGTGGTCGGAAATGTGGTGGTGACAAAGAATACTTTATCTCTGAGCGTAAGAACGGAGATATTTGATAAAGACGACATATTTAAAATATAACTAGAAAGTTGACGCCAGAAATTGACATGCATAATAGACTATACATTGCATAATAAAAAGAAAAACAACAGCAAATTGACCCACTCTATAATTTTCAATATTGAAATTATATAATTAATATGAAGTAACCAGTTGTGATTATTAAAACAGAAATGAGATCC
Source organism: Conistra vaccinii (assembly GCA_948150665.1). Lineage (NCBI taxonomy): Eukaryota > Metazoa > Arthropoda > Insecta > Lepidoptera > Noctuidae > Conistra > Conistra vaccinii. The sequence goes on along the minus strand of OX411329.1, from coordinate 9,714,425 downwards.
TGTAACAAATCTTGAATAATCCAATATTATAACGCAGTCAATAATCACACATTTAAAATGTATAAGCTTGCACAGTGGTCCGAATAATTCAAAAGGCGTTACCTAAAATAAACACAAAATCGCGACTATTTCCCGCCTCGGGGCTGTGGAAATGTGGACAGCACAGCCTGTCCGCTCGGTGACATGTCCGGGCAACCAGGAATATCTGTGCTACCCGCAACAAATAGCTTTCATAAAAGTAACATTCGCTCCAATTGTCCATTTGTTCGAAAATTAGTTGAAATATTTTGATCGTTCGTGTGATATTTCAACGCAGCTTATTTTATTCGGATTATGGTTTGCGGTGGAACTTTAATAAAGTAATGGACAGATAAGTCTAAAAACTTTTAAAGGCAGGCTTAAATTAATAATTTATTGCATTGACCTTAGATAAAAGTTAGAGCGAATAGTTTAAAATGAGCTGAGTTAAGCTGTGATGTTTGTTATGAAAAATGTTATTAGATGGGAATTTGTAAATTCAAAAATATCCATCCACCTTTATGCCACGATTGAACTCAATCGCGATGTAATTGAAATCAAAACATTTTCGATCTTTTCTACTTCTAAAATGTAGTTTAACGAAAATAGCAAAAGTCACAAAAGAAAGAAGTGTCTGGTAATACTTTATTTCGTCTTAAAATCAATGCAAAACAAAACATTAAATCGCTACATAAAAACTGAATGAAGTTAAATCAGGAACGCTAATCTCAGCAGCTACGTAGTTTGTAGTGGGATTTATGCACTAATTCTGCTATCCGAGCAACTGGCCGGTTGGACACGGTTTTGTCAGCTTCGCTACGGATTTGGCACACTGGGCAACTGTTGTTCTACTGCGGTTGTGGCGACACTCTGTATATAAATTTGTATTCAGAAATTATTTTGGGAATGCGGTTTTGCATTTTCTGATGTTGTTTTCATGTGATTATTTGGCAGATGCTATAGTAATATAATAATAACAGCTTATTATTGTCCCACTACCAGGGCAAAGGCTTCTACTCTTGCAGAGAAGACACGAGCATTGATGCTATAGATTTGGATGTTTAATAATATACGTAAAAGTTTCTATGTTTGTTACTCAATCACTGAAAAACGGCTGAACGGTTTGGATAAAATTTGGCACACAGATAGTTTATAACCTGGATTTACACATAGGAGTTTATAAATAAATGACATGGCTTTACGACCGTTATAAATTCTGAAGTCTACGTAGACGAAGTCGGTGGCAGAAGCTAATTTGATATAATTAATTGGATTTATAAACGGTTGTCAGGTCTAGGAATAATTGAGTTGAATATGAATCTTGTTACATTTTTTTTGCAATACTTGACGATATATTACTCGTGGGAACTCTTCACATAGAACAGCGTTATGGTTTCTGAAAATCTGATGAATCAATAAATTTTTTGTATATTCTATGGAATTGCATCGATCGACTGTTTTATATTCAACATCTTCTACTTTAAAAGGATCTCTTTTTACGGTTATTATTAACTTTAAGCATGGCAATTTTTCGTCTCATGCGATGCTATATTTTGCGTGCGATGCTTTAATCAAACTACTGACGCTGCATAAAATATTCTAGTCTTAGATAGACATAAAAAAAATCTTCTTAGAACTTCACTATTCGTTCCAATATTATGTCAGGTGGAAAATCGTAAAAGTTTTAATAAGATAAAGTTTTTTTTTGCTTTAACACGATGTTTGTGATTCGAGTTGTCATCCGCCTAGCCTTTTTCCTAACTATATTGGGGTTGGCTTACAGTCTAACTAGATGCAGATACCAGTATTTTATATGGAGCGACTGCCTATCTCACCCCCACAGCCAGCTACTGGGCAACACGTATACCCCTAGGTAAGACTGGTTGCAAGATTTTCGGGTCTCGGACCACCAAAGATCTCCGTTGATAGCCATCAACGAAGATCTTTGACAGTTGTTACGGGCTTAGCTTACGAAGCACGGAAGGGTCTCGATGTGTTGTGGAAGGTCTCCCATCCACGGGCAGACCTTAGTCAGTGGTGCTTAACCTTGAAGATCGACCCGTGTGGCTTTTATTACTTAGCCACAAGCCCCTTATGTATGTGATTTGAGTATGCTAACTAATATTATAAATGCGAAAGTAAGTTTCTTTGTTGGTTACGCTTTCGCGCGCTAAAACGGCTGAACAGATTTGGATGAAATTTGGCACATGGGTAGACCATAATCTGGATTACGACATAGGGTACTTTTTATCCCGATATTCCTACAGGGTCGAGACTAATGCGAGTGAAACCGGGGTACAGCTATTCAGAAATAAATAATAAATTACATGTTAATTGGTTTAATTTATTTAGTAACTAAGCATTAGTCAAAGCCAAGGTTAAGTACAATAAAATTTATTTCGTAAATAAAGATAAAGTGGGGTGTTTTACTGAAATTAAATCTCAGACATAAGCTTGGCAATCCATTAGTTAGTACATAATTATTATGTAGATGTGTTTAAAAATAATTAACTTACTTTGAAGATATCATTCAAACCAATTTAAGTTAAAGTAGATCTTTTATTTTGTGTACTAAACAGGTAAGATTTTGGAATACTTAAAAGTAAAAAAATCCTACACAAGCTATAGAACAATAACGTCATAAAATTAAAACTCTGTTAACAGGAAACCATGAAGTTGACAAACAAAATAACTGCCGGAAAGCGCAACTTCTGACTTTGATTATAAAATGAATAAATAAAGCCAAAGAAGTTAAAAGTACAATACAGATCTTAGCATCTAAAGTTAAAATTTAATGCGTCCCATAGCTGCAATGCGAATGTTTTCAGCTAAAACTGGGCCCCAGGGCCGTACTACGGGGCCATTATAAGAATAATGTCGTAAATAAACTCGATCCCCAGAACAACGTCTATTTGTAAAAAAAGCAATTGCCAAGCTGAAGTTGAAGTGCTTATTACCGGGAGTTATATTTCCATTTATATGAAAACTAATGTTCCCGTTATTTTCCTGTTTGCCTTTTATTGCGAAGTTCCTAGCGGTGCGTTTAGAAAAATATTTTTCAGGTATTGTGTGCGGACGTTAATAGAAAGTGGAATGTCTGCCGTATAGTAGATGTTATGAGGATTAATCTTTTATTAAAGTATAGCAGAAATAGTTGTGAGCGAAATGACAACCGATACATCGTTTCATTTGAAAGACTTTACAAGAGAAAATTACTTCTACATAATGTCATACAAAATAGTAGGACATTGTTACATTGCCTAAATATCGGTTATGTAGTATGGAAAAATTAGTTGTATTGACAGAAATAAACACCTTTTGTATATTTTTTTATCAGCTTATATTTTAATAAAATTTTCACCGTTACAACCGCCTTTTGTTTTTTCCCCTCTCACCCCGTTCCCTTCCTCTAAGCCTTTTAGATACGTTCGGAAACTTATCAACAGATTAAGATATAGTTCAGAAATAACAGAATCGACTAAACTTACTAATCACCGTAGATTATATAATTAATATTATAAAATAGCCCACAGTTATACTATTTATTCTTCAGAATCCAGTCTAGTCCAGTTAAAATAACGCTGAAGCAGACAAACTTTCAGGTAAGATGATACATAGTAATATATTGGTATACGTAGGTTCGGACAACGCTAAAGCCTTAAAGTGGGTGTTTCTATCGGAAAAAATGCAAATACAAAAACATTGTTATCCGTTAATATTTTTATATTAAATTGCTAACGTATCCTAAAGAAAACTCGCTCCCAATCTACTTATACACAGTTAAAAGTTACAAAATATTAAGAATTTATTGGGAACAACGCTGAAGTTATTCAGCTTATCCTTTATTAAAGGTCCCGTTATGGGTTTTCCAATATCTTACATTCTTTAGAGGGAACCGTTGTCTGGGGGCTGTGAATATTTGAAATGTTCTGCGGAATCTTATAGTGTATTATGATAATTTACTTCCGATCCTTGAAGCTTGACCAAGTTTAGGAGAAACTATTTCCTGTACACATTCATTTTGGTGTTATTTTCGAATTGCAATTTAAAACATCCCCTGGTTTTAAATTGCAATTTTAGTAAATTGTCTATCGAATGGATTCTATACGACCCAGATATTTTTGCTAACTGACACGAAAGGACTGTTTGATAAAATAAGACATACCCTTACAATAATATGCTAAGATCAAAGGGTGCAAATTTTTTTTCAGCGTTGAAAATAAAAAATGGTATTTGAATGTAATTTTCTTTTGTCTTAACCAAAATATCTGGAACTACCTAACTACTGTTAACTTAAGCAAAATTAAATGGGTTACTGTTATATTAATAGGTATAATCATAATTATCTCTAGCTATGTACTAATTAACTCCCCTCAAACGTATGCAAATTAAACTAAAAACACATAAAACAATTTTAATAAACGGTCTTTTCTACTAAAGCTTTCAGTAACTAATTTAAATTAACCATTAAAGTAAGATTATAAACCCTTACAAAATTAATTAAAGCTTAAAGAAGTTTGGTCAAGCTTATTGCAACTATGAGTGGAGAAATAACGAAGTTTGAGCTTTCAAGTAACCGACTACAAGTTTCAGAAACCGGAGCCGGGATAACGAAAAAAGAGGTTTTAATTGAAACTCTAAACTTTCTTGTTTAATCTACACGATAGCAGAAAATATTAAAAGTAAGTAAATTTTCATGAAGAGAAAAGTATTTTTCATTAAATTTTTTGTTGAATTTACTTTCTTAAGAGAGTGTGAGCTTTAAAAATTTTACTTTATTATGATTCAGTGCATGAACAACGTTGGCTCAGTAATAACAGCTGCAGCGGTCGATCAATCAGGTTAAGCTACGCTTGCCGCGGTTGGTCCGCAGATGGGTGACCATATTTTTACATACCAAGACCCCTCAGTTTAGTTACAGCTGTCATTCATGTATCTTTGACAGTCGGTACGAGTCGTCTGAAGGCAGAAACTCAGAAAGTCTGACTACCAGTCTTACCAAAGGCGTATCGTATTACCCAGTTACTGGGTTGTAGAGGTCAGATAGGCAGTCGCTCTATGTAAAATACTAGTTTTCTGCTGCATCCGGTTAGACTGGAAGCTGACCCCAAGATAGTTGGGATAAAGCTAGGCAGAGGATGAGCGACGTTATAGTTGAAACAACAAATGGGAGTCCACTGCTGGACATTAGGATTCCTACAAATGGCGCAACAAATTCCGTACTTGGTTTTCCGTGTCCAGTCTAGTCAGTCTATGCAATGCATCCCAGTAACAAGTTCATGGTTTTCTTCTTGAAGTCTAATTCAATTTATGTGTACTTATTACTGTTGATTTTCAAAATAGTGCAAAATATTTTGTCGATATTATTGACTCCGTACATTAGTACCTAAGCACAAGTAGCATAAGTAATCTAATTCAACTAGTCATCATAATGATAGGTAATTATATTTTAGAGCCGTTTGGAGTTGAAACTCTCGGATCGTGGGATTCGACTGTTCAGAGTCTGTTCAATGAAATCTAAAAAACGGCTGGTTGACACTTCCCGGGCTAGTTTTTACCTTGGCCAGAGGTTAAGTAGTGCCATACAACGTGGAAATGCTGCCAGTCTTGGGCATATGTACAATAATGTACATAACCAGTGGACAGCGATGCGGAGGAAGTTTTCAACGCCATATTTTTGTTTGTTAATCGTTTTTATTATTATAGTTTTGATTTTATTTATTAGTTAAGTATAAGTTTTCATTTCTGTACATTTCATTTTAATCCTAACTAATATTATAAATGTGAAAGTGAGTTGGTTTGTTGTTACGCTTCACGCTAAAACGGTTGAACGGATTTGGATGAAATTTGACATATGGGTAGACCATGATGACCTGGAAAAGAATATACAATAACTTTTAACCTGATATTCTCACGGAATCGAAAGTTATGCGGGTGAAACTGCGGGGCGTAGATAGCTTTTTTATAAATAACAGTTAAAAACTGCCTCGTTGGTCTAGTGGTCGAAAACGCTACTGCTGAGCGTGAGGTCCTGGGTTCGATTCCCGGGTCGGGCAAAATCTTATTGGGTTTTTCCATCTGGAATTTTTCAGTAGCAGCCCGGAGTCTGGATTCGAGCCCGGTTCATGGCAATAGGATCGCCCCCTATTACATGGGACTCAAACACCCACGGGTAATCCACCACGCGGGCCCAGTGCGGGTTGGTGGATGTCACATGTTCTCAAATTTTTGGTTCTAGGACATACCGGTTTCCTCACGATGTTTTCCTTCACTGTTTTATGAGCAGTGGTGATAAAATTATTTTACACAAAGTAAAGCGCCTGCCTGAGTTCGAATCCACGACCTACAACTTGCAAGTCGGGGCCGTTACAACTGGGCCACGACTGCTCCATCTTACTAAAATCACAAGTAAATCGTTTCTCAAGTAACAGACACTTGAAATAAACGTCAAAGCGTAAGTTGAACCGAGAAATAAAATCATAAAATATTGAGGATTGTAACTCAGTCGTGTTCGAGCGATTCATTCGATGACCGCGGTTAAGCTGCGGTTAGTTCACCCACAGATTGCAAGGCCTTAGATTTGATTGGCTTGTTAAGGCACTAGCTTGTTAGGTCACACTTGGCTTCAGAGTCGTTCGACCCTGTTGAACCTAGTAATGGTAGGAACATACTTAGCAACGTGTTAACTTGGGAACGTTTGGTTTATGAACTACATTTCAGTGTAAACTTGTAAAGTATGTGTAGGTATAGAACAGTGGTGGCCTAGTGGTAATGGCCCCGACTTTCGAGTTGTAGGACGTGGGTTCGAACCCAGGCAGGCGCTTTACTTTGTGTAAATAATTTCATCACCTCTGCTCTCAAAACGGTGAAGGAAAACATCGTGAGGAAGCCGGCATGTCCTAGAAACAAGAGCGATCGAAGATATGTGATATCTACCAACCCGCACTGGGCTTGCGTGGACGATTGACTTATTAGTGACTCGCCCGAATAAACTCGTACGAATCCGGACGAATCGACCATTTTAATTTAAAATATTACAGCCAGTTGGACCATTATAGGCTAGGCTATGATGAAGTAGGTACCTATGTAGTTTTGAACTGAAGTGCCGTTCTTTCTCAAAGTATCGAGCGTAGAGTTGTTGGTATTACATACGTTGAAAATATGGCTTTAGAAAGTTATGAGCTCTTCAAAAAGGCCCTATTGTAGGCTCGCAGTTAATGTACAGTCAGGGAAATTAATTGTTGAGCAACTTGACAACCTACGTCAATTTGCCGTGTTATAGACCTTTCATACAACTGTCAAAGAATAACAGTTATCATAGTCAATTCGCTTAATAAGTAATTTGCCTGATTTAACCTTAACAAAACAAACGCCTCTGTCATCAAGGAGTGTTTATAAAAACTTACAATAAGTAAGAACATTAAGGGACCACCTCCACGAGCGAGAGAATCGCAACGGAACCGCGCTTCTCCGTCCGGTAATCTCCACGAACGAGAATTATTCCGCCAGCGTATCGTCGTGACTCGTAACGGAATCACCGCGTGTCCGCGACGACTTGTTACGGAATCGCCGTGTTTATTATGTTTTGACGCAGGCTCGCCGAGCGCACCGCAATACGCTGACGTTTCGCTGTCACTCAGATTCTCTCGCTCGTGGAGACATCCTATAAGAGAGTGTATAGAGATATGTGGCACGACGATAATATCGCCGCGATTCTCGCTCGTGGAGGCGGCCCCTAAAAATTTAAAAGTGTTTTCTTTCTTTAACCAACAGTTTCCTTATTAGTTTACTCAGAACCACTCCCTCCATTAAATACTGTAGCTTTTATCCCTTTCATAATTATAAAATCGACAAACTCGTTAATAGGTTCAGAATTTATTTGACCTAGATTCGCAAACTTCCAGTACTAGAACATAGTTTTCAATTTCATCAAACTTGTATAAGCTCCAACTGGTATTAATGAGTAATATTGAGTTTAGCAACTGTATTACAAAGGACGAAGTTATTTAAAATTTGTTCCATTTCGAGTTTAATGTAAATTAATTGACTAATAAGTATGTTAATTTTGTTTTTGAAGTTCTTTATTAATCACGCCAGCTACAAAAACATCACAAAGGTCTATGTTTAGGCAGTACCACAGATTAATACAGATGGCACACTCCGCAAACTCATTTAAGTAAAAAGCGATGCTTGCTATGACACAATAGTGCAATTTAGGTCGCACAGCGCTAATCACTTACAGTTATAAATGTGATATACAATTAAATGTAGCACACAAGTCAAAGGTAGCGCCGCAAGAGTGTCCCGTAGAGTCCCGCTCCATTCTCGGTGCCGACTAGACGTTCCCTTTGAGCTGTTGTGTACATACTTACTGATAATTTGGTGGTTTTGCTCTAAACCCAAAGCCTTTAACAAGTGATTCCACTGAACACCACATTGATTTACCTAGACGTTGCCTCTCTTTCTAAAGCGTAAAGGCTCGTGCAGACTAGCGCGACACCAGTAATTGTTCTACCGTGAAGATTTCTGAGAATTTTTTTTGGTAGTTTTGGGTCTCACTGTCGCGTCGACGCTTAACTCTTAGATCTTCTGACTACACTCACTGAATTGGCCTAGCAAACGGGCCGCCGCGTATTTGTAGCTTCATACCTAAACTGCAGAGTGTCCTATCTGTATTCATCTGTGGCAGTACTTTTAACCCCGTTGTTGCCTTGGTATCGTGGTCGCAAGCGCGACTACTGAACTGAACTGAATCTTGGGTTCCATTCCCATGTCGGACAAAAGTGTTATTTAGTTTTTCTTTTAGGAATTTCTCAGAAGCAGCCCGTAGTTTGGAAGTTGGCGGTATTTACACCCGTGCCTCGGAAACCACCTTAATTCACGTCCTACGTCTGATCTCTCTCCGGTCGTGTCGGATTGCCGTCCCATCGGACTATGAAAGTGAGGGAAGAGAGAGTGCACCTGTGTCTACCTTGTGCACTAGAGCGTAGATGGATAGTCTCTTTTTTTCTGTTGGGAAATTATCGAGTAACTCTTACTGACTAAAACCCAACCGTGTTCCTTCATTTGCCTGTGTATTGCCAGGTGACCCAGCAGGTGACTTAAAGGTTTTTGCACCTAATTCATCTTCGTTATTTTCGGTTGGTGTAGATTTCGATTTTATTATTTATCTTCGATACTATTTTGGAAGCCATTTGCCATTTGCTTTATGTATAAGGGGAGTTTTGGAGAAGAATGTTTTAGTTTGTTTGATTTTACTAATATAACAAAATAGTTTGGAAAATCCAAAAGTGCACGCCTCATACCACTCATTCATAAACGAAAAAGAAATTCAAAACATAGTTTCTAACAAAAATGAACAATTTATCACATTTCATGAAGTATGTTTTGATTGCGAATTTACCCATCAATATGGGTAAAATTTCTAACCTCGTAATCCTCACGTAATGTTAAAGACTATTTATTTAGATATTAATTTCTCAGTTGCTAGGACGTAACGTCAAGTCAAGGTTGGAAATATTTAGATATAGATATTATATTTTAGTTAGTATTTTATTCATTATAATTAAACTACTTTGAATAAAAGAGCCATTTTCAATAGGATTCCTTCTATGGCTAAAACGAATGTATAAAAAAAATTACTCAATTAATTGATTTTATCGCAAGCTACAATGTTTTCAGATTTCATACATTGACGGACAGGATTATTTTTTTTACTATTTTGATGCTTTTTTCATTTCTGCTGCATTAAATCAATTATTAAAAAGTACAGTACTAATCTCCATTTAATCATTGAATTAAGTAGGTTCTGTGTACTAGCAGGAGTGTAACAATAAAAACAGTTGCAGATATGGGGCAAAAAAAATTTCGTATCCATCGTAGAGCACACTCTAATGCTTCACATTATGAGTCGTGCAATAGTGAACCGGCTCAACCCATAACTTCAGATTTAAGTAAATTAAACAATGTTCTTCTCAAAATTCTTCCAATCTTAATAACAATAGCAGTCTATAATTTTAAATACAAAACCTACGAAAGCCGTGGAAAATTCTCTTTTCACAAAGCTCCGGTTCTACTAATCAAACACAATTATACTAAGCCAAATGAAAACTGCCATCAAAGATCCACTTATTTAGTGTCTCTTCATTTAGCGGGAGTGTTTACTTAAATTAAGATACCGAGCGTTGGAATCGAACTCTAAGGCGCAAGGCGTCTCCGTTGTAACTATGAGGTTTTAATTATTATGTGTCGAGTGTTCCGAGTGTTTGAGGTAGGTAATTAATATTATAACATTGTTTTGTTTGGTTTATTATAAAATAAATATTTTTCATCCCACCATCTCGGAAAGAGTATTTTTAATCTTCAATATCTGAGTGGAAAAGCCGTTTTTATTCGCTAGAGGATAAAGTAAATTGAATTTAGAACATCGTGTGCACTAAGTTTGTGAATTAAAAAAAACATTAAACCTATTTACTGCTACCTCTATGGTGCCGAATATATCATACAACTTTTTTTTAATTTTTTTAAAAACTCAGACTCGGAACCTTCTTGGTGTTCTTTTTTCAATTTGCTTTGTACGCGGTTCTTTACGCGGCATTTTTTCACGTCATTGTTAAACCTTTTATTAAAAACAAGAAACTTGAAAACAAGTGAAAAAACTAAAATGAGTGATTCTAGCGACGAGGAAGTTTGCTTGACGCCAACAGAATTGACTGAAACTGTTAATAATGCGCAAATGAGCTTTCTCCCTCAACAATCACGCGAGAAGTATTTAAAACAGTACGATATGTTCAACACGTGGCGACTAGCAAAAGGAGCCAAAACTTTCTCAGAAAACGTTTTGCTGGCATATTTTATAGAATTATCCGAGAACAAGAAAGCAAGCACTCTATGGAGTACGTATTCGATGCTAAAAGCAACAATAAAGATGAAAAAAGACAAACATATCGATACCTATCCTAAATTAGTGGCATTTTTAAAAAGAGCCTCATCTGGTCATCAACCAAAAAAATCGAAGGTTTTCACAGTATCTGATATTGAAAAGTTTCTTAACGAAGCACCCGATTCCGTATATTTGGCGGCAAAAGTAAGTCAGTTGCACATTCAGTATCTACTTAAGTATATTAATCTCAATTAAATAGTATACTTAGTAGATGTTGATAGGCATAATTATGCGTTCATATCAATTTTATTCATTTATCTACTACAATACTCTTTACGTTACAGGTTGTTCTTATTATTGGAATAAACGGAGCATGTCGAACTAATGAACTAACACAACTTAATGTCAAAAACATTGAGAAACATTCAGATGACTTACTATTAATTAATTTACCTAATACAAAGACAAAAAGAGACCGCAACTTCGTCATTCGCAAGGAATACGTAACGATTGTTGAGAAATATCAAGCCTTACGCCCGCCTAACACTCCAATCAATCGATTTTTTCTACAGTATCGCAATGGAAAGTGTGTTAGACAGCCTATGGGTACTAATAAAATTGGCAGTATCCCACGAGAAATAGCAACATTTCTTGAACTTCCAGAACCCCTGTTGTACACGGGTCATTGTTTCCGACGAACTTCAGCCACACTTTTGGCTGATTCCGGAGCTGATCTCCTGTCCCTTAAGCGCCACGGAGGCTGGAAGTCCAATGCAGTTGTAGAGGGATACATAGAGGATTCCATCCAAAATAAGTCTAAAATATGTGAAGGCATCGTAGGAGCCATTACACTGAAAGAGCCTCAATCGGATCCTTGGACTGGCCCTTCTACATCAAAAATAAGCCGTTATGAAACACCTAACCATCTCCCTCTCTCTCCAACATTCACGCCAAGGGAATCCGATGAATCGGTACAACTATTAAGTATGACAGATAGTTTACCGAAAAACAGTACACAAGTGACTAACACCAATATTACAGTACCAAACAAAAATATTACACTCAATTTAAATAACTGTAGCAACGTTACTTTAAAATTTTCTTAATTATACCTTAGTATTATTTTGTTATAATTTAAAGATTATTCTGTAATACTTACCTGTTATAATGTAGTAATTAATACCTAAACTGAAATAAAAGTGTACCTATCTTGTGATTGTAAACGTTTTTTTTTTTGCATTTAGTCATTTCCTCGCTGAGGTGGAATGAAAAGTTACGTGTTGCACTCGAGTGCAAAGATTTTTCACCTCGTGCTCTTTTGATTCCCTCGCTAACGCTCAGGCTTCTAATTTTGAATCACTCGCTGCGCTCGTGATTCAATTTTAGAATCCTTCGCTTGCTCGGTCATCAAAATTGAACACGCGGTTAAAAAGCAACTTTGCACTCTTGTATAACAAATAACTATTTCAATGTTTGAAATTTCAGTTCGGGGTTTTTGTGGAAGCAAATTTTAAATTTTACAGTCAGTTTAAGTAATAACAGCCGCAGGGATCAATAGATCATCATCATCATCATCATATCAGCCGAAAGACGTCCACTGCTGGACATAGGCCTCCCCCAAGCACCGCCACTTCGACCGATTCTGTGCTTCCCGCATCCAGCGGATACCTGCGGCCTTTACAAGGTCAATAGATCAATAGATCAGGTTGAGCTAATCTTGCCGCCTGAGACCCGTGCCTCGGAAAGCACGTTAAGTCCATCTCGGCTGTCATTCTTGGATCTTTGACAGTCGTTACGGGTCGTCAGAAGCCCGAAAGTCAGACAACCAGTCTTACCAAGGGGTATCGTGTTACACAGTAATTCGGTTGTGAAGGTCAGATAGGCAGTGGCTCCATGTAAAATACTGGTATTCATCTGCATTCGGTTAGACTGGAAGCCGTACCCAACATAGTATATTTATATAAGATTTGCACTTACCTCCTCTCTCTCTGAATAATTGAAATACTACAAAGACTTTGTTTAAAAATCAGGGTCTACCGCTGTGACCTCTAATTAAATTCATTATAAAAACATGGGAAAAAATATACATGACACGTTACGGTTGTCACATCCAAAATAACGAATGTATTCGCTTCTACAACCTTTCAAGGTAAACATAAAAATCTGATTATCTCGATAATTTAACAAAATGAATTGTTTTCGAGAACTTCCCTATCACGCAAGCTATTTGTTCCACTCCTGCGCAGTAGGGCACTGGCACTTTCTATTAAAATTATCATATCCATAAATAAGCATCTTGTTTTTAAACCATAACAAAAACCTGAGAGATTGGGGTAGCCATCGTTTTGGTCACGCCAGGAAGAACTTAAGAAATTATTTTAAATAAATTGGATTCATAATGTAAACAGGATTTAATATTTTAAGCAAAATCGTTGGGGATATTGAAATAAATGATTTTTATATTACAACAGATCCAGCATAATGTATTAAGGGGGATGCGCCAAGGTAGCCCGCGAAATTCAAATTTTCTAACGTTTTTTGCAATATGCAGGTCAGTGTCAGGTTGTATCTTGATTAAAATATGATTTGCGAGCGTAACAAATATGGCTTTACAGAATTATAATCATTAGAATCAGCAATACAACTCCGTATGATAGAATAACCCCCAAATGTCATGATTTCATGAAATCATGACATTTGGGGATTACATGAACTTATAGAGTTGTGTTGATGATTTCTATGATTATAATTCTATAAATAAACATTTGATACGGTCGCAAATCAAATTTAACTCAACGTACAACCTGATACTGACCTGCAAATTGCGAAAAACTTAAGAAAATTTTAATTTCGCGGGCCAGCCTGATGCTTTCGCCTTAAGCACTTATTTATTGGTGAAGTTTTCTGCAATCAGTTGATAGTCTACACTGTAGACTGAATTTTTTTTTTCTTAGAGGCTGTAGACTCTACAGCCTTTAGTAAAACCATTCACGTAGGTAAGTATTCTCACAAAATGATGAATGAGAATACTTACCTCTCACAAAATGTCCTCTCATCAATACGGATTTCTGTTCTAAAAATCGATATCCAATTTAGGAAAGCAAGAAGGTCGTCCTACAACCATTTTGCACCTGTAACTACTTCTGGGTGCCGTTGACGTGAAAAACTAAACCGAAAAGGACAGGTGCGAAATCCTGTCGCAGCGGGGGTCTACCCAAGGCCCGTTGACTCGACCCATAACCTTAATTGATAGGAATCGTTAACCTTTAAACGCGCGCCTTCATCGTTTCCTTAACATAAATACTTCGATTCTAATCTCGAAACTTTTTTCTCCGTTATTTTATACCTCTGGTTAGCGATCGTTTTATTTTCGGGTGCTTTCGTCTACAGCCGCCGATAGATCGTTATTTCGTAATAAACAGTCTATTCTTTGTCATTCGATATTTTTGAGATTGTTAGTACCAGATAATAATATGATATCGTCATGGCGCCGTCGGTTCAGTTATAGGTTATAATGTCCAGTGTCAAATTAGGGAAGGCCGAGTGGCGTTGGAATTATTGCTCGTTTAATGTTAATTATTTTCTCCTGAAGAAGTTAGACGTGTGTAATTAATTCGGTGGTCAGCTCTTTTATTTGGAAAGACAAGATCTGATCTACTGTATGTTCCGTATGATGTTGTTTTTTGATTTCTTCTATTTTGATCACCTCACAATTTTTTTTGTGAGGTGATCATACTGAGCTGAGCTGCGTATACTGAGCTGACATTAAATTAATCCTAAAACTTGAATCCGATCTAGGTTTATCCAAAAAAAACCGTCATTCAAACATTCCCAAAACAAAGACATAAATTAACAGTAATGTTGCTTGCTGCTTGAATCAAGATGAAGAACCTATAAAAAATCTCTGTAGTTTCAAAATCAGATAATGAATGAGCAAGAGAAAGAAAATTTACATAAACGCCATCATTAATTTGCTGCAAATGAACCTGGTGTTGATATATCTCGCCATTAAATCAATTAAATTTATAACTTACGACTTTGAAAATCTCGAAAGTGTAATCAATATCTCGTGCCGCGTGACATAAATTTGGTAGGACCCACATCACTAACTCTGTCCGGTTTGTCATCAAATCAGTGATCAGCTAAAGTTTTCGAATTCTAATGTATTTTTGGAACGTTCTGATGAAAGAAAAACGCGCATTTTATTTATTTATTTGGTTTTTCTTTTATTTTTGCTAGCGTGAACAGTTTTATTGTTAACTCAGCAATCATGGCATGTCAGTTGGTCAGACATTGGCAGTGTCTAGTAAGTTCTTGGCAACCTGGTTAAATCCTTTCCATAGAAGAAAATATGCCGACTTAACCACAATAAATTTTCAAGAGAATCCCTGCAAAATTAAATAATCTGTACACAGGCAGTGACATTTGAGTCGTGTTTTTAATTAATATCCAAACGTTACCCGTAAATTTTGTTTACAACGTATACATTAGGAACAAAAATCATAACATAACAAAAATATTCGCCGACCTTACAGACCGTTCCTTACAACGTCCGCAATAAACACATTTTTCTCAACCGGCTCTCATAACCCCGGAGCTGGAAGTTATGTATTCTAATCTTTATTAATTTTGCTGAGCTACCTAACCTTGTTATGCTTACAAGCCTCGAGAATGAGCCGGCTATGTTTTCCGCACATACAATCCCTGGAGCCCTTAGAAAAGCATATTATAATCAGGAACGCTCGCATATTCATGAGTTTATGGCATCATCTGGAGAATATAGGCCTCCAACCAGTACTTACAATATAACTCAACTATTTACTCGGTAGAGAAAACTACACGTTATCAGATCTACATTCGTTCAAACAAAACGAGAAAAAAAAGCTCGAAAATTCCGGAATTTTATACAGTGTGGGGTTTTTTTTTTCATGGCACTCAAACTCGGTCACCTCTGCTAAATGGACCGAACAGGTGCATTAAAGTTTTTATAAAGTCCTCTCGATCGTAAATCGCCTTAAGTAACAAGGGTGAGCTTTAAGTTTTTTAGAGTACTTTTAATAAAGAATGAACTAACTAAAGTTGCCGAAAACTTTGTTGGAGTGGCTTCGGTAATACTTAGTTTGAAAAGGGTTTGATACCTATTAAGAGCGATAAATCATTACTTAATCACGGAGTTTTTATCAATAACTTTTAGCGTGGTTATGGTGGAGTTAATTGAGGTTCAAAAGTTTTAATCTTTTGTAAATTGGTTTAAGAATTGTTGCCTTGAATGTATTTTGACAGGTGATTCACGCCATATCGAGATTACAAACGTTTAAAATAACTAGTGGTCGCCCAGTGGTCGAAATTCAACCAAAATTAATTTAAAAGGTCATATTAATTCCATGTGTATAGTATAAGTACAGTTTATCAAAACCTTACATTTGCACGCCGAAATGTCAAACAGAGGTTTGCTACTGCATTGTATTGAATTGAATATTATACGCACAGGATCTCAAAGGAAAATATTAGAATAATATGAAAAGATTTGTAGTGCCCACTTTTAATAACTATTATGGTCGAAGATGTTGAATTTTTTTAGTTCCAACTAAAGTTTTTTTAATAATCTTCCAGTCGATATATATAATTCTACAACAAAAACCAAAAATGTGTTTTGTCAAAGCTGTACTGTACTGTAGTGAATATTTAAACAACTTGTATGTTTGTTTAATTTAAGAAAAGCATGAATAGTTAAACGTACGTTGCTCTACGTGAAAAAGTGTTATAACTATGTTTTACTAAAAAAAGGAGCTCCGTCTGCCAAAAAAATGCTCTGGAGTTTAGCGGAGGTAATATTATATCATGTAAAAATCGAATTCTGCGAATAAACACATTTAAATATTTTTTTTGCATGCTGCCATGATAATACATACTAATTCCATGCTGCTATGTCATTATTCTAAGGTTCTGTTTAGTAAGGTTCTCTAAAGGTCATCTTTAATCATAAACAAAGTGTATGTCAAACGCATAGTAGTGTGTGTAATTTCTTCTTCTTCATAATCGTCCATCCGCGTAATTTTCATAAAAGGAGGTACAAAGTTTTTGCTTCACGTAAAAGAAGATAGAAGATGATGTTTGTGTGCCAATCCGTTAAGTTGAACCATTTGTGTATTTTTAAGACATGCCTTACATTGTACAACTTCTTGATCAGTCTCATTATTCGCCCGAACATCAAAAAAAATCGAAGAAATCTCTAAACCGGTGACTCATCGAAATAAGAGCATGGGTCCACAACACAATAAGGGGCTTGATACACGCATGTGTTGTCGGTAGTCCTTTAATGTCGTGTTGTGCCTTGTAGATGTCTAGATAAAGGGAAAGGACATTGTGTGACACAACCAGGAGGGTCGCCCTCCTCCTATTTATTGCTACATATAATCGGGCAACCGTGTGTCTGTGGGTAAAGATGAAAAGATTAGGAAGGCATTGAAAAAATTTAATTTTAATTACCATTTACGAGATTATAATCAATAACCGAAGGTGCCCAAGTAATATGGTAGGTACAGTTACAACTTAAGGAAGGTTTGTGATCACCATTTCACTGGTTTTTGCTTTTGTTTACTTCGATCTACATCATTATAAATGAGATCAATTTTCGGCCTGGGTCAGTTTTTTTTTTTTGCTAGAGTATAAAATGAGACTTGGAAAGTTTACTGATCTCATAATTTAAACTCATGCACTGCCGGGGCGCATCCTTAGTTCAACGATCGATTCCCCATACCAATCGATGAGGTGGCATCGATAAGGTTTTGATTCATTTGCTCTAAGTGCATCTGCTATTGTCGTTTTGTTAGTCCTTTTATGTTTCTAAGAGTTTTGGTTAGTAGGGATGTAAGAATAGTTATGTTTATCTTGTCCCGTCCCTGTCGGCCCATTTGATTAAAACTTCAATCCTGTAGAAGACAGTATTTGAAGTCGTTTGATACCATCTAATCGGGTATGTGTGGTATAATACTTTTGATATCAGGGGGAACTTTAAAACACTTTTTTTTCATGCAATTTTTAATTTTTTTTAATATTTTTAAACTTTAGCTTACAACGTAATTTTCTTCCTCCCATTATCACTATCTACATAGTAAAATGCCATAACGAAGCTACATACATTCTCCTCATTACAATAACTCAGTACATGCATGACGTCCACTAACTGGCTCTTAAATAGATTTTGGACTGACATTGATGAGCAGATAAGATCATAGAGTCCGATTCATTAAACGTAATGATACGCTTCGTTAATTTAGAACAATTGTCGATTCCACAGGACATATGGTTATTTGCTCCTCAATAGATTTATAGGCCCAATGTCCGGTGAAATTGATAAAAATTGTCTTGAGAAAGTATTTGATAATGGGTTGATAGTCATTGAGTTCGAGTTTATTGCCTTTAATTACAATTGCTTTTAGTTTAAATTCTACTGGAATTACGTTGGGTATGGCAAGTACTGTGGGATTGTATTGATTGATTTTGATGTTTCAATGGCAATTGGTTTTATATGGCGGTAGATCATACGTTTATTGATACATCCTTTGTATATCATAATATCATCAAGCTCTGCTCGGGGTGAAAATATAAACATATCGTCCAGGTACACCAACGTTTTATCAGATTCCCGAGGCTGTGAAAATAAAGAAAACGATTTTTCCCAGATATGAGATCTAGCTAGATCGATTTTTCACCACCGTAAACCCCTAAATTGCAACTTTCATCGAAATCGTTGGAGCCGTTTCCGAGACTGAGATACATACAATAATTGCTCGTTTAAAGGTATTAGATTTATAAATTCAACATTGATGATGAAACAATTCTTTTTTAACAACGTTCTAAAAGAGTGTCCATGGAGTTTCTTGCTTGTTTTTCATATACGGTACCAACTACGCTTTGCAAAGGGCAACTAGCTTCATATTTTTGACTGACCGACTCCTTGTCAACTAAAAGTGCCTGTAGATGGTTTAATAAATATTTTGAGTTTGAGTATTTTTGATTGAACAATTTATGGTTTTTTCACCCTTTTATATGTTGTTATAATTGGTATGATGAGTTTTTTCTCGTCTAAGTTACTTAAAGATTAAAGCTGTACCCTGAGAAAACAATTTTTTTGTTACTTTATTAGCACAGCAAAACCACTTCGTTTATTCACAAATCAATTTTTTAAGCCTCTTGAAGCTATTGCCGAATAAATCAATTAAGTGTACCTACATCAATCATACATATACACTTAGACGACCCGCTTAACTGAAGATTGAACTCAATTGAAACGACATTGAACTTGAACATTATTGGCAAGAACACTTAACACTGCCAAATAAGATAGGCCCTTCAATTAGTTAAAATTTGAAAGATGAATGTTCGAAAGTATCGGATGGGAATAGGTCTTCTTAAATTGGTACGTTTGATCGTGACTCATGGAGGATTGTTTGCTACAATTTTGTATGTTCGATACTCCGGACCGTCAAGTATGACGAGTCATATTAATCTTTATGAAATAATCAATTAAATAGTGGGGGAAATCTGGATTAGATGGTATCAGTGCTCTGTCGGCACATGCGTACAGTCGTGAGGTCCGTAACAAGATTGTTTGTGGAGCAAACAGTTTTGATATTTTAAGATTTGTAATCTAATTTGTAGAAATAAAAATATCAAAAATAAATAAGTAGATATTTTTTTTTAATATTATTTCTACAATTCATTTAATTGATGTTCAATATTATTAAAGATGTTTATTGATATTGTATAATAACTGGCAGAGAGCTTTTATTGTTAAAGTGATATTCGGTTCAGTGATACAAAACAATTTTTTTTTTCTCTCTTCCTCCTCTTCATAGTATTCCAGGAAATACTTCAGATAGTTAATCAATTAAAAATAAACCCAGATTAAATGAACCCACCTTTCAATACAGAAGCAACATTTTCCACACAAAACTGATCAAAAACTAGCACCTAAAACCCCCAAACGATCAAAACCACCACATCGAACCACAATGACGACCAAAAGCGGTATGTTTTGGTATCGACTGGTCAGGCATTCGAAGTATTGTCAGTGATTTAATTGAAACAGTATGGGGCCGATCCAACCGCGGCACAACACTACGAGTGGCCACAGGAAACAATGTTTTGTATGAAAAACTTCATCTAGTACATTTTAATTGCCTCCATATAGTTTAATTAGAGAGTTAGAGACGTTCCGTGTAGTCCATGATTAATGTTGTAAAGTAAATGGGATATGTTTGATGACTATAAAATATGCGTCCAAGTCTATGCTCCACTTTGAGAATGGTGTAGGTACGTTAATTTTGTTTCTGTTTTGATAAATGAGTTTTGTATGGATAAATTGTTGGATTAGGATCTATTTTTTTGTGGTAAAGCTTGTAAAACATGACGTGTTTTTTATTAAATTTTGAGTTGGGTTTAGCTGAATAATTAAAAATTTGACTTGTCATACTACTAATAAGCTTGTTGTATTCAATAATGTAGGTACCTAACATGTTTAGATATTTTGATAAAAACTGACTTTGATTACGTATCTGTTAATAAATCATCACAATATATACCGACAAACGAGGAAGTTATACAAGTTAACGTAATATAGTAGTCAAGCATTGAACATGTAATAATCTAGAAATCCTTCAAAGCAAATGATTTAACAAGAGTGAAAATCGACATGATTGTTTACCTGACTAAAAAACAAAGCTCAAAAAATAGAGATACAGGATGAAAAGCAAATAGAAAGTAATTTTGAACCAGACACACCGTTCTTATTAAATACGCTACAACCTAGAAACGATCAAGTCTTTGATGAATGGGAATACTCTCAAACTAATCTGAACATCTGTAACTTTGACAGAGGAAGATTAAGGGGTACAAAATGTTCTTAAATACTTCAGTTTGATATTGATGTCTAGGAAGTTCGGCGGCTAGTTATCTAAGTCTGAACAATAGTCCGTTTCCTGATTTAAGTTGCCTCTTAGCAGTTTGGTGGGACCTTACTAGACAATGCGAGATATTTATAGGGGCTTTGTACAGATATCAAATAATTACATCACGCAATTTAATGATCGTATTCCCGAATCTTTTGTGTTGTAAGTAGAAAGGTACTTGAGGAAATTGGGCATTGATATCAGACGGAAAATAAATAAGGTTGATGCTTAACAAAAAATATGAGAATAAAATCCAATTTTTTCAGGCACACAATCACAAGGACTGGTTGGTGTCAAGTCAAGATAGGGTTCCGAACCATATAGCACCTAAGGTTTGTTAAGGTTACTTGGGACTTGAACCATCCTACCTAGGATTTGAACCATCGAAGCCTTAGATGTTCATGAAAAAGGTAGGTACTAGAGTTTTAGAACTCTAATCAAAATTAATCGCCTTTAAAAACGGAGGAGGTTCTATGTTCGTCGGTATGTATTAAATAATATATTTTATAGTCTAGATTCTCTCATTAAACTCGCATTCTTCACAATTATTCTGATCTCTCGCAGATTTACACAATACTCCCTGCCTGACATCCTGGCTGTCGGTTTACTGCCCTCTCCTTGACAACTTTATTACTGCATCTTACAGCGGTCATTGGGTTTAAAATTTTAATTAGCTCCCTTGTTGCCTTGTTAGGGATATTGGCCCGATTTTATTATGGTACGCCTGTTGTTATTTCTTGGTAAACATCTTTATTTATCTCTGATCGTAATTATGAGGATTTTTTTTGTAATCACCAATAAATAAGAGGATGTAAACTGTAGACTTAATTAATTTTCATTAAAAATTATAGTTATTTTTGAAATTGTTATTATAGTACAAAGTACAGCGGTGAAGTATGCACTGTACTAACGTGATTTTTGAAATTAAATGTAATCTCACTTGAAATTTGATACTATAAAATTGACTATCCTAAGATTGAAATTATTTTCTTCACACGTTTTTTCCTACAAGTAGGTATAAAATTGTCTCAAATAAATTACAGCAAAAATATGAAGTATGACATAATCACTATTTTTAAGTATTTGTGAAAAGGAAGCATAAATAAGGCATTGCTAGGGTTTTAGGATAAATAATGTGCAAGCTATCATCGTAAAGAAAATTTTAAGAATTTTGCAGGCAGGTGCGTCTCCTTGGTTCCTCCTCCCTCACCAGTGATAAAACTTTACGGCATAAAAAATATAATTATTAAGCTTTAGCAGATGGTCCTGATAGCGTCGATAATTATGCTCCAAAAAGCCAGAGATTCAATGGCGGTATAACAAAGAAATTGTCACAAAAATAAACGGGTCCTTCAAAAAACAAGGGCAACAAATAAAACAATAAAGAGGACAAACACAAAACAAAAGAGAAATACTATAAATCAGGTGTTGTGGAAGTGTCTCGCTTTTTAAAAGTATGGATAGAGGCAGACGGTTGACGTCGGGCTGTTAACTGGGAATTTATTGTTAATCACGACCAAAGAAGTCTCATTCTCGTAAATTTTTGTGTAATACGAGTGGATTGATGCAAGATGCTACCCGATAACTAGGGAGCGGAAATAATTGGAAGGTTTTATGGAGAGGACTGCCTCAGAAAGTAACTGGGATACCATGGGAGAAGTATATTTAGCTTCCAGTATCCTAATTTTACTTTGTAAGGTTCAAATTTGAATGGGAATTTAATTCGAAGCGTGTAACTCTCGCTGGTAATGGTGGACTCGGTTCTGGTCGTTGAGCATGTTTTAAAATTTGAATTTGTTTGAGCATGAGACCCAGTGTGGGATTATATGGACATCATTGCAATGTATCTGCTTAATTAATTGCTTTTGTTTGTTAATTGACTTACCTAATTCCGTTGAATTTATTGTTTGTGATGCAATTTAGGGAACAATTAGTCGTATTTTATTAGTCTTATCTTTATTTTTAGAAGTCATGATTTTAAATTTGATAAAGTGAATGAACCTCTGTTTTTGATGCAGTTATTTTACTCCAGTATTCAGTTGTTTTGAGAGACAATAAATACTGCCTAATCTAAACAATGCTGGCCACAACCAAATGTCTCCATGAACCTAAAACCACTGCTATCTGAAAAGCAACAGAACAAGCAATCAAATTCGGAATGTTTCCCGTAATAAAATGCTTTTACTATCTCAATATGCTTCTCATCAGCGTAGCGACCTAAACTAACTTGTACATTTAATTTATTGGGACATTTATTGTTCAATTTTAATGATCAATAATGTACAGAGACGTGGCTTGTGGAATGCTAAGAAAATAAAGTTATAGCTTACTTAGTAACGAAGCCTTAATAAGTACGAAATTGAGCAAAAAAATCAATGTATCGAGATCAGAAATGATAACGTTGTAAAATCAATTTGAAATGCCAGAGGCACTCGCTCATGAGAGGAGCATAATGTACGTATTTAGGCTAATAAGCTTAAAATAAAAAGGCTTTTTGTAAGGTACCGTGCGTCAGTGTTCCCAAAAATAAATAAAGAGTTATTACAATCTTTTCAATTTTTTTTGTAAATTCACTTAC
Source organism: Conistra vaccinii (assembly GCA_948150665.1). Taxonomy (NCBI): domain Eukaryota; kingdom Metazoa; phylum Arthropoda; class Insecta; order Lepidoptera; family Noctuidae; genus Conistra; species Conistra vaccinii. The sequence continues at coordinate 9,690,994 of OX411329.1, read as the reverse complement.
ATAATAATATAACGAACAGTCTAAACCACTGAGCCCTAGAGTGAATAACGAAATAAGAGAAATAAATATTGAAAGTGAGCATTAAAGAAAGATTTTTGAAAAATTGTCCTCCAAAGGTTATATGGGAATGAAAGTTTTTATTGAGGTTAGTGATTTTTGCAGAAAGGAAAAAAAATGTACGTTTATTTCAGCCCCGAACTTACTCCAAGTACTTAAAAGATACTCCTACTTACATACAAACTCTATTTGTTTCAAAAACTTCATCGTCACTAGTTTTATTAACTCTCTTCTCCCTATTTTCTGTCAATTCTGCATGTGAAATAACCAATAACCCAATAACCTCGGTTGTAATATTTAAATCTGCGCTCCTGTTACGACAGCTCCCCCTGTTATTACATTATTTAAGTTCGCCACTGTCGTAAAAATAAAAATATTCCATTCTTAATCCTAACTAGCAAACTGTGAAATCTCATCTGCACAACCTTACTGTTGCAGTTGCAAACCCCAGTTATTATTCAGACCCTTTCGAGCTCGATAAATAATAACGTTAGTTAATATCCCTGATACGTTAAATTCAACTTTAAAAGTTGGAAGTTAGATAACAAAATTGAGTGATGAAGAGACACATTTGCAAGGCACGTGGGTAGGCTGTTCGATGTACGGACTCCTTTGACGTTCAAAGAGCAAAAAGTAAAGAAAAGTGCATCGGGCGTTGTGATGAGCCAGCTCGCCGTTTATAAATATTTATTACCTAATTATCGAGGGCTGGTTTAACACCTCCAATGACTTTTAGCCAGCGGCGAGCATCCAACTTCGAGACAACACCAATTTGTATTTTTAATCCCGAATAACAGACCCAATATTTTATTTTTTTCAAACTTGTTAACACCGTAATAAAGTTGTCCATTACCTATCATTCTGTCAAGTCAAACGAGAGGTTCGCTTTGCGAAAGTTCTTTTTATAATGAAGTGTTAAAAAACTCATTTTGAAGTGTTATAAAGTTGTTGCTTTATCAGATTGTCGAAATAATCGTAATTTGTGATATACATTATTTTTTATTTGGACGCGAGGCTGTTAAGCTACATGAACTTTTGGTAGTTTTGTTATCAGTGTGTTGCATCACTTATCTAGATTCCATCTTGGTTTACCATTCATTACGTTTCTGTCCCAAAATAGATTTAAGACAAAATTATCCGGTGTCCCAAATTGTCAAGGTTCAAATTCGAGTCGATTCTTTATATCCATCCGAAAAGCTACGCTTGTATTTTTGTGTAAATTTCTGTATAGCGTCGATACGAAACCCGTTTTCCGGTCGCATCTCCTGCTAAATAATCGAAATGTGACGTGTTATCAGAAAAGAACAGCAGTTTACACTTAAACAAGTGTCGGGGACACTATCTGGCTCAAGTTATGCGTTTAGTCACCTTATTAAATAAGGGTTTATCAACGATGCGGCCACGCGGGTCTTAGTCCGGAGATAATAGGAAAGAATTATGTGGATGCTCTGTTGTTCGACAAGGAAAATTGGGTTACCAAAATAAATATTACGTGCAATGTGTATTTAGGATAGTGTGTGTATTGCAAAAGATGCATAACAAAAATAAATAAATGTAACTTATTAGGGTGAGCACACACGAGCCACCGGCCACAACTACCGGTGGTTATCGCCTCTTGCTGCAGTGTTGAGTACTGCTGTAGCGGGTGGCCGCCACCGGCCACACGTGTGCGACGAATCCATAAAAAACGTATGTAAAAGCATGTGAACTGTTAATCGCTGGGCTAACAGTGGCTGTGGCCGGTGACTTGTTTGCGCCTAGCCTTAGCTCTTAGGTATACTTTATAAATTAAATTGCAAAATAGACTATGCTATATTTAAAAAAAATTGTCACACTTATTTCAGCCATTTATTTTACTTGAACAAAATTTTATTCGCTCTCTTCGATCCCTTTTAAAACACAAGCCCTAAGCAAAGGAATATCCATCCTTTGGAACATATTCTAATAGTAGATAAAGCACTTTACACCCATAGATTACTTGTTTATTTACAAATTTGCATAGGAATAACGCCTACGAAAAGAGAACAAAGAAACACACATCAGATACGATATTTAAATTTAATTTTCATTAAAAGATATATATTTTTTAAATATTTAATTTTAAAGTCTATTTATTTAAATTGTTGATAGTTTATCAGTTTTGATTGTAATTTATATCTTTATCTACACTTAAGGGTCTTCCTACTTAATTCTAATTACAGTTAAGCATTCAGTTTCTTATCTATGATAGCCGTTTTACTTAGAAATAGACCGTAAGATACCCACGTAATGAAATGTTACTTAATTTAGTCTATACTCAATTATTATAACCATAGACAAATAACTGTTATAGTTTTCGTTATTTCGATATAGTTATATATTATAATAAGCTCCGTTATTTCACAAAAGAAACAAAGCAATGTAATCTATTTACCATTTACATTAAAAAGATAACTTTAAAATACAGTCATTTCAACAATATTAAAAAATAACTGTTGTTATTTGGCAGTTATGTGTCTAATGTAAATAAATGATAATGAATGGAGTATAGTTGACTAGAAAAGGTTTTCCTGGAAGGTACACTGAAAGGCTTCTCTTCCTGCTAACACTGTTTCAGTTATTTTGCTCGACGTTCGATAACGTCCATACTACGTTGAAAACACCAGTTCTCATTCGATCACCGAAGCGCAGTCAGTACTTGGGTGGGTGACCGCCTGGGAACACCGCGTGATGGTGAATTTACTTTTATTTTACATAATTTACAACTATTTTAGAAGGTAAATATTCTTGGAGTAGATTCATTTGAAATATGTACATGACATTTTTACTTCGTTAGGTACTAGTTACATACTCTCATCCGAAAATCGGGCGCAGTCAGTAGGTACTTGGGTGGGTGACCGCCTGGGAACACCGCGTGATGATGACTTTTTGCTTTGGTTAATTTACTTTTATTTTACATAATTTACAACTATTTTAGAAGCCAAATATTTTTGGAGTAGATTCATTTGAAATATGTGCATGACATTTTACTTCGATAGGTACTAGTAACATACTAGAGGCATGTAAAGAACCTCCTACGAGTGACTGCATTGTTCGGCGTTCCGTGTTCAGTTATCAACCATTACCTGTAAACCTGCAAAAACCTCATTAATTAGCAGCATCTATGTACCTATGCACAAAGACCCTACCTATTTACCTATCTTAATCCAAATAAACAAAGAACCGCCATTTCTAACAAAACAAACGCACCATGGGTCCATGATGCGCTTGCGCTGCCTACGATTTTAGCCCAAGGCTTGCGCTTGCGTCGTCCATAACGTTACGAACAATCAATCAAACGGACAGGATAAACATTAGTTTTGATTTAACAGTCATTAAAATAAACAAACATTTTTCTTGCGCACGCACATCGCTACGTGTAATTAACGTCACGACTTCATATTTCTTATTCGAGTGTCGACGTGTATTTTGAGAGACACGCGAAGATTTTTCATATTTTTTGACAAGTTTCTTGAATTCTTTTTTTGACTTTTTGATGAAATAATTATAGCTGTGGAAATTAATTAGGTACGAAAAAGTAGCTGTAATTCAAATAAGACAACAACAACTCAACTTGTAGCGTCAACCCTGTCAAATAATATTCACTGCTAATGACAAGACGTGTTATAGAAATTGACAAAGATATTAAAAATCCAGATGGATTAAATTCATTATCGTTAATACTCTGCAACACTCAGTTGAAAAATTATTTAAAAATTCAAATACATTTATTAAACCTTATACAACGTACAACATTGACTTATTTTATCAGACACAACAAGTAATAAAAAGTCGGTATCTACCTAGAAGTTGTAAGAAAGTGAGAACCATTTACAGCTCATAAAAACTTGACACCATATAACAGGCCTAATAAAATCGTCTAACGCTTAAATACATCTTATTAGATTTTTATAGCAACTCACATGATCAATAAAACTTAAAACTCCATTCTGAAATCGGATTAAATCTTCAAAAACCCATATTTCGTTATTACGATATTTCATATTTATCAGTTTTATGTTTCATCCTCTCACACTTGACTGACTTGCTACCAGCAGGTGTAGTAAATGGAATAAGTCTTTTTAATTAATTAAACGAGATTACATGACAGCTTTCGTTTGAGAATGTATGTGAAGTTCTCTGCAAAGAAAGCACTGCAGTGAATGCTGCGGTAAAATAAGTTACTATTTTAAAGGACAGTTTCGTTATTACTATAAAAATCTCTCTTGAATATTCAGGTTATCATGACGCAGCGTTTTCTTAGAGATATAAAACACGATTATGACACTGTTTCAGAACTTCACACGTTATCCTGATCTTACGGCGAATATTGATAGCAGTATGCCTAATCACGGTTTTTTTTCAAAAAAAAAAGAAAGAAATAAAAGTCAGTTAAGTCGTCTTCCATGTTCAACTACCAAAAAGTATAATAGAACAATATTTTAACTCAGACCACGCAAGCTCGACTAAAAACAAAAGCAAATAAACGATTAATGAAAACAGGAAAACGTAACAGAGAGACAATTCATAACAGTAACACGTGCCATAAGAGGATAGAGCACAAACATCAAACTAATGATGCACAAAAATATTTCCCGTGTAGCTTTATAACCATCGATTAATCAGGACATACGGTTTTTTACTCTGTTGTAAAAGCATCGGCAAACGCGTTCCTGTTTGTACACTCTGACCACACATCGTCCATTAGGCTTTATTAAGAGTTTAGTCAATATTGATAAATGTTTGATGGAACGTCGGCGACATAACGATGCAATTAAATTTTGCCTCCCATGATGGAGCGTTCGCGTTCATATACTAAATGCAGCTGACGCATAAAAATATATAGTGTTAATAATTGATTTAATTGGCGAGCTCATTCTGAAAAGAATGAGCTCGCCAATTAATCAGCGTGGGATTTTTGGAAAATGTAGTGAATATATCTGGTTCATCTTTTGGCTTATTTGCTTTTGATTGACATCGGGTTTTGTACATGCGTCGCGTGGGTGGTCACTCTTTGATCATTCGCTTGTTTATCAAAATTATTTGCATTGACTTCAAAATTTGCTTTAATAACTACTTCATCAGTATTCAAAGCGTAGACAACTATGCTATTAAATTCATTTTCTGAGCATTCAACTCTATTTTCGTTATCACAATCACAATCATCTTAACTAAAGTTACGCAGACATTCACCAACCACATATTTATGACTAAGTTCACACACGAATTCGAGTAGGACGAATTCACTAGAAGATATATTAGTAGCCACTGGAGTAATACAGCACGCGTTATGAACATACGCCCCAGGACTAATAACACCATTACTCAAAACGAATTTGGTACAGCCATCCAGGTTAATATAGAGAATTTCGTGAGAGACCATGGTACGTAATTCGATTATACCCAGTATAATAAATTCGCAACAATATTGTAGGACAAATTCATTTAATCTTGTTATGCTACGGTAGCTGTTGATATTCTCAGAGGAGTGTGCATATGGTTAGTTCTAATTAATCAGATTGTTTATTCTTTAAAGCCTTTATAAAATAACTGTATTTTTCGCTTCGATGTGAAAGCATCTCGGCAGGAGGGCCTTGTGGCTAAGTAATAACAGCCGCAGGGCGATCCTTGGATGGGTCTTCTCTATGCCTCGGAAAGCACGTTAAACCGTTGGTCTCGGCTGTCATTCGTGGATCTTTGACAGTCGTTACGGGTCTTCAAAAGCCCGAAAGATTGACAGCCAGTTTTACCAAGGGATATCGTATTACCCAGTTACTGGGTTGTGGAGATCAGATAGGCAGTCGCTCCATGGTATTCAGCTGCATCCGGTTAGACTGAAAGTCGACCCCAACTTTGTACAGAAATGGCTAGGCAGATTGATTAAAGCGTCTCGGCAATAAGCCGTAATTAGCAGTTTCAATATGAATTTAAATAAAAAACATGTATAATAATTGCCGATGCGAAAATCCAATATTTTCATTTTTTGTAGAACAATGCCAAAACCCCTGAATTTAATCCCAAATGTAAATTTTATTTATCGTTCAATCAAACAAGTCCGGACATAAAGAGTAATATCGTTATGTATGTAAAGAGCAAATAAAAAAATTCAAAGTTTCGAAACCGTTCCATCCGATTTGACTCCACCGTCGATATTGAACTCACAAACTCGAACATTAACAATAAAGCCACAGCTATTGATTCGTAATAAAACTGTCATGAAGTTACGTCCTGAAAATAGTTTTCGTTGAAATTCTGCGGTGCATACTACATGCCAGTTGACTGTGTAACCAAACTCGGTCATCGTCCAATTTTGGGCTTCGAACTAGGCAAAAAGTTGGTGTGTGGACAGGTAACTCGTTCATTGTGACGACGGAGGCGAATTTGCATTGTAATGGATATTCCAGGCCTGAACGTTCGTTGTTTACACGTTCATCTTCACATATGCACCAGTACTCGTTTATAGCCTCGGTAAATTCACGAGTCAACATAGTAATAATACAATTTTTAGTTTTGGGTGCAATGCGGATATTTTATTGCGCTTAACAAACAAAGTAAAATACGTGAAAAGTTTACGAATAATCATGGCTATTATTTACATTTTATCTTTAAAATGTCCCACATATCCAAGGTCCAACAAAAGAGGTAACCGCTATTCAAAGTCATTCATAAAATCGTCTGCCACTATAAACGAAACTTCTATTGTCCCATACAAACATTTTTCATCAGTTATTTTATGCTACCACAAAACTGTCAAAATACATAAATCTGCGGTGAAAATACACATTAAAGTTATCATTCAAGACGCTGAATGTACTCCTGACCCGGGGCTGTCATTGAAGAGCAAATGTGAATTGAGTTTGTGCAAAATCAAGACCTCAGAAGTCAATATGTCATATCGTCAACATCGTCGGGCGGTCAGACAATACGGTTCTACGACCGAGCTCCCATTATTTGCGGGTGGCCCGCGAACAAGACCAGGTCTTTGTATCATTTGCGAAATAGATTCATCAGTTTTGTTACCTTACGGGGTGCCACAATAAAGTTCACTGTAATCGATTAAAGTAAAACGATAAATTTTAACGATTTTTGTGGATGTAAAATGTTGCCTGATTGAATAATACGGCACAACGCGACGGTTGCATCACTAACTGTCTCTTAAATAAATGAACTTTATGGTAGGTTAAATCAGACAAATTAATTGACTAGGTACCAACTTACCCAACAAAAATTACTGTCTGTATCTGGTGTGTCATTTTTATAAACGTAAGAAGTTATAATAATTTTCGAATAAACAAAATGTTACTTCTACGTTCATTTCATATCTCACCTGCATTGATTCCGTGAACAAACGTCAAACGGTGAAACCAACATGTCTGAATGGGTGCCGATATTTAAAAAATAAAACTAGTGCAGACCGATGCTCGTTTGGTCTCGCGTGGACATGGGCTGTCCACAATCGAAATGAAGCAAAGGCATCTCCCGTCGACCGCATTGTTCCTTTGTTGCGGGCATCTGACCAGAACCTTTGTCCGAGAATTGTTTTATACAGAATGTAAGTCACGAATACCATGTACTGTCTAACCGAATAAGGCCGGGTCTTTCTATGCCCTCTACTGTAGGTAGCCTATGTTCAATCTCACATACAACTCTATTCAATAAAGCCTCTTAGTCCTGGGGTAATCGACGCTTAAGATGTTCAGTTCGCCTCATTAACTTTTTTTCTGAATAAAAAAATGGTTTAGTAAGTAAAGTTCAATTGATATTAATGTACTTCGTCTGCGATTAGTTTTATTAATGAAGCAGTTTGAAGTCTAATTAACCAAATTAAGGGATTAATGTAAAACTTGAAACTTATGCAAATTCATCTTTCTATAATAAGTTCTACGCGAAAGGAATTTAGCAAATTTAATTCATCTTCGTTTAATAGTGGAACTTTTTTGATTTGAAATTCCAATGATAGGGCCCGAATATGATCCATACATTCCCGAAGACTTATGCTGTCCAGACACGGTGCGATATATAGAAAGTAAAGTGCAGCCAATGCGGTTTTATTACGCTACGTGGAATAGTAACGTATTTCTTAAGGCATTTGAAGAATATTGGAACGAAATTGTGCTCGTAATATTTGCAATGATACTACAACGGACGGCCCAGAATTGCTTATGTATTCATGTCAGTTAAAAGTCGAAGATTTTGATCTGAAAGAACAGTTAGTTCTTTGAAATACAAAGCCAATTTTATATATATCCTGAAAATTGTTTTTAATAGCCCAATAGACATTTTTAGAATATCATACGGACTGTATTGTTGATGTTGAGCAAGTTTTGGACGCATGCCCTTTATAATATATATCATCAATAGCTTTATTCTAAGTTTAACCTTTAAAAAGTTAACCCTACTCAAACTTTTTGATACAAAAATTATCTATGCATAATAATTATAATAAAATAGTAAAGAAGTCAAAACTGTACATTGAATATTTTTGAAAAAAAAATCCTGGTAGTAATCGTTACGAGGCCGAGGTGTGGGAATGAGTCTGATGCCGAAAATATAGTTTTCAGAAATTTTGTCTGTTTGCCTGGATGTATGTTCCGGATTGGCGCAAAAACGACTGTACGGATTTGGGTGAAATTTGACACACAGTTAGTTTATAACCTGGATAAACATATACGGTACTTTTATTCCCGGTAGTACGTTCCCATGGAATATTTTCAGCTATCCACGCGGGCGAATCCGCAAGCAAAAGCTACTTTAATAAAATAAGATTCCTTTGGGTTTAAAGTCTTCATTTCGGCAATGGGCATATATGAGCTCAACCGTCCAACAGACGGCTGCAGTTGGATAACAATTAAAATTTAATTGTGTCTCATTAGTGACAGTCAAGCATAACATAAAAAAAAATCTAAATGGTACTTTAATCACACGCATTCAATTCCGCATTTAGCATTTGCGATAAAATCACAACAACAGCCATGAACTTAACAACTTATTCAAACAGACTTCAATTAAGCCACCCATCACAAAATCCATCTCCAAAAAGTGCTGCAGTACCTCCCATACCATATTCGTCAACTAGCATAACTCGCTCGTATTTGCTCGCGTGCCGAACTTGACCTCACTGCTATCTCAATCTGATGTGGAGATAACCGCCAACATTGTTCCCAGCGGGACGCTGAGAATTTAGGATTTTCTTTGGCAAACACCTTAACTTCTATTTCTCAAGGTTCAATCTCCTTTGGCAGGTGTTATAAGATAGATTCGTCATAGAGAGCTACATGACTGGGTAACACGTTCTTTGTCGTGATTCTGCGTATAGTTGTATGAAGAGGTAAAGTACGTGTTCATGTTGGTGTACTCATATAGGCAAGCGATTTATGTGAGCATGCACGGCTTAAGGATCTGTAGTCAGATTGGTTGAAAGATAGTAATGTGTTAGCAATTGCAGTAATCTGGGAACATTATCAACCTGTTTATTGGTGGATTTGAAACTTAAAGGCTGATGTTACAAAGTTTTTCTCAATTTTTAAAGAAAAAAAACAGAGGTGGTTTTCATGTCTTCCTGGTGCGCCTCCATAGGTCTCAATCTATGAGAACCATGCAACCGTTTATCTTGATTCCGAATGTTTTCGCGCTTGTTATGTGATTTACACAATGTGTGCGAAAAAAACCAGTCCAGTATACTCGCACACGACTGGACTCGCACATGAAAGGTTCTGTACCATATTGAGATCGAGCAAAAAACACCGAAAAAAACATCGCCATTAATTATTAACTTTATTTGTTTTTTGTTGATATAGCGAGAATAGAAATACACAATCTGTAAAAATTACAATTGTCTACCTACTCGTATTACCATTCATGAGATACAGTCTGCTGACAGACAGACGGACGGACGGACTGACGGACAGTGGAGGCTTAGTAATACTAGGGTTCCGTTTGACACCCCTCGGGTACGGAACCCTAAAAATGGTCGTGTAGTCTTTATCATACATTTTTTCTTGGCTAAGCTAAGAGAGCTAGTAAAATTGATGCAAAATCTTTTCAAACAAGCAGATATCGTATAGAAGAACTTAATAAGCGACCCGTATGACAACACAATACCTAGTCGATAACAAAGTACACGTGAAACTAAACAAACATAACAGAAGCGCATTCTGGCTGCCCTACAATACTTCAACTATATACGAAGAGCCGGTATGACTATAGAATAAAAATGTGTCACCAAACAAAAAAATTATAGCAAAACACACCCTATGCGCTTATGTTAGAACTGTCTTTCAAAATGAACTACCCCAACAATAAGTATTCTGTACTGGATAATACACGAGTTGAGTTCGTTGTGTACGAACGAAGGGTAAGTTTTCCCTGACAAAAAAGGCATAAATAAAATGGATGCCTATTCAAGTAAAGCGGGCCTGATCGCTGTGGCGCGGGCGCCACAACGCGCTCGAAACGCTATCAAACTTTCGCTTTCCTAATGAAACTTGAGATCGCGGAAATTGCATGGAAATAAATAAGGTACCGGCGGTAAATAAGAGCCACCATAATTGAAACTTAAATATTGAAAAAAATAAGTGAATTTGAAATAGAAATCAGGAATATTATTGAACATTATTTATTTGAGATCTCAAAACAATGCCTTAAAGGTTAGGTTTTAAACATTTTGTGAACAAAACTAAACTTTAAAAAATCCTTTACTACGGACCTTAATAAACTCAGGTAGTCTATTAAGGTCCGAGAATAAATTAAAAGAAACTAATCTAATATAACATAAAATAAATTGTTTTCCTCTATAACTCAACATAATTCATATTTTCAGACAAAATATTTAACAGTTTACCATTAATCATATAATAAAAACATAAATCGGTCCTTATAAAACTCAAGGAATAATTATTTTGTAACAAAAAGATGTTATTTATGTAAAATCAACAAATTTATACATTTTTTAGAATAAAACCTATTAACCAAAAATATAGGTTTAACCAAAAATTTAAAAACAAATGGTTATTTTTTGCCTTGGCCTTTATTATAATAATGAAATAGTAACAAGCACGAAAAATCTAAATAGAATTATGAGATCAACATTATCAATGGTCGGTGGATTCGTAATAATATCATTATTAATTATTAACATAGTTAATCAAATTAGATCCTTAATTTTAACCTCGGTTAGGTTAGGAAGGAAGGAAGTGAATAAGGGCTGGCCCTTATTCACTGTCTTCCAGGTGGCCCTTATTAGCAATGGCGTCACTTTTTACAAAACTTAATTTGAAAGTTGGAAAATATCAACAAAATAACAGAAAGTATCTTGATTCGACAGCTCCAATATCCACTTTACAGTAAATAGGTGATCACTTCTTGTAAAATACACTATTTTCTTGCTAATGAATTTTCTTGCACCGGCAATTTTTTTTTTACTGCGTCGTCGACCGTCCCCAGTGAGTTACTGGGGACAAAAGTGACAAAATAGCGGCGCTTACGTCGACGCGCGCGCGTGTAATAGCAATACTATTGGTCCTTTTTATGTATGCGAGAGATCTAACCCATAAAACTATTGAATGTGTGTTATTTCTCTGATGGTCCTTAATAGCCGCTGGCCCTTATTTACTGCAGGTACCTTACGAACGCAGTAGTTCGCTTAGCAACTTTTAAATGCACCCGCTGCTGAACAGAATGCCTTTGTTAATTTAAAAGCTTGCTCCGATCCAACTGCCAGCACTAAAAAATAAACTCAACTGAGCTCCCGAACACAAATTAGAGTTTCGTATTGACTTTTCTTCGCTGTCCTGACTTCATAATAAGAAAGTTTGATTAAATACCGTTCAAATTCATGGTAAAAGTTTGCTCTATAGTATGTCAAAACAGTTTCGCATTTCCAGCGTAGAAAAACATTTTTGAAATATTGCAACAACGTTGGCGTTAAGGAAGAGCGATAAAAGGCTGTACACTTTATTATCCAATGGTCATCCCAAAGCAAAATACAATGGCGGAAAAAATTTAACAATCGGCACTCTACAAGGAGCGAAGTACATGCACGAATGAAATATTAAAGTTATAAAGGACTGTGCTTCAGAGAAAAGTAATAAAGTAGTCAAGGGTGAACTCGGTGAGAAATCATGTGCCGACTTTATTGCAAATTATATTTTGGAGTCTCGCTTCGCACTTTCAATGGGTTATTCGCGTTATTCGCAAAAGAGCTAATTTTGGACGCCACGAATTTCGTTACCATCTACTACCATATTCAATTTGTCTGTTAAAATAAAATTTACGTACGTAAATGTACAAACACCCACGGGTCAGGTTTCCCCGGAACGCTCTGATTAAAATATTGAGTTTTTGTAGGTCAATTAGGTCACTCGATTTAATAGAACGTGAGGTCACAATTAGTTAGGATAATTGGTTTTTATGTGATACAATACATTAATTTGATTCTGTTTAATCTAAGAAAAGTGGCTTTTGTATATCAAAGTAATAACAAAACCACAAATTGTCTTGTTATTGTCTTTTGTTTACAGAGGTCGTTGAAGCTGCAAATTGCAGTGATGTATCGAATTTAAAGATGGCAATCAACTTAATTCAGCTTAATTGACACAGCCTGAAGGTGACATAGTCTGAAGTTTAAATAACCTATTAAGGGTGAATTTCACCAGTGAAACTGAACGCGTTCAGCATGTGTTAACTGCGTTCAAGTGCTGTCAGTGTCAAAATTGTTGTGGAATATTGACATTGACACCTCTTGAACGCGGTTTAGAAGTGCTGATCGCGTTCAGTTTCATTGGTGAAATAAGTATTTTAAAGAAAGCATCTACATTGCTCTACGATGTGTACATTATTCTTTGCGACACTTTCAAAAGAGAGTTCATTTGAAATAAATAAGAAAAGGCCATTTTACACCTCTTTTATGCTGATGTCATGTGTGTGCACATTCGAAATTTCAAATAGTGTGTATGTCATTTGTGTCACAGTCATAGTGCAGATTTTTTGTAATTTTATTTTATTTTACTCAGTGGGGTAATTGCGCAAAACACAAACTATTACAATGCCGTTCATTTTCTAAATTTGATTAACGCTGTCGAGCAGACGAATTTTTCAAACCTATGCAATGGATTAAGAATTTCTTTCGAAATCTTTCGGATTAGGAAAGAACCTAACCTAAAATCAGGGACAGTTCACAATTTTACGAGTAATAAAATCGGACAGATTAGTGTGTCGATAAGTCCAGCCGATGCATTCTGTAAAAATATACAAAAACAAAATAGTTTATTGTGCCAAAAATTACATTTAATTACAAAATGTGTTTGGAGCTTCCTTTTAAGCTAACAATGCCTGTATTAGAAGGCTCCGCTCTTTCACATCATTATCGTACACTATACTAATATAGTGTACTATGACCTTAAGGGTAAGTGTGCAATGTCAATATCACCGTGAAAACTATGAAGTAAACTATCGATAGCGTAAATTTTTAGCATTAGGTGGAATGACAGCTCGCTTCAAACTCACTTCACGTTTTCACGGTGAGATTTTTTACAGAATACCAGAATAGACCAGTAGGTTAGTGTAATGCAATTGGGGTGCAGCATGTATTTGCAAATGAAATTGGGAAATGTTTTAATTCTATTCCCCTGTCATTGTAGACAGTGTTGCATTGAAAGTCTATAGCTCCGATAGTCATTGTCCTGAACTGTTACATATAAGTCTCTGTAAGGCAGGTTACAGAGTTTCTGTTTGGCAGAATAAACAGGAATTATTGTATGTTATCGTTACTCTCTTCTAAATCATGTGAGTACCTTGTAAAGGAAAAAAAACTTAAAAATTTTAAGCTGTTTTTTTTTTTTATCGTATTTTTTTTATAAGTACTATTAAATATCAATAGAAGCGAATAGAAGCGTATCTACTTACGTGAAAACTTAAGGAGAATGTTCTGATTCCCACACTTTTGAAAGTGCGCAAACGCACAAACACTTGAAGGTTTTACGCATACGTAAGCTCATTAACTTATTAAAACCAAACAAATACGTCTTTGATGATGTTACCTCATTTGGTAAATACTTATTTTCTTAAAATGTAAAAATGTAGGGTACTATAATTTTATGCAGTAACTTGGCCTACATACGGGTGTCAAGATTGGCCAGCTAACAGATTTTGTTCGTGTTGTGATTAAATTGGCGTATTTAATCCCTCATAAACCAATAATAAAAATGATACTTAAAACATGGGCTAGCCGATGGGATAATATAAAAAAAAACATTGCGCCAAAAGATTCACCATTCAAGATTCGGTGAAGTTGGACCTGAACCAACCTGGCGGCGACGTCGTTAAAAGATGCCCACCCATAGATAAATATCACCCATCTCTCCTCAATTCCATTGCCTGCTTTAGGATGCATATCAGATAAGGCTCTAATACATAACATCACGCCTTGTTTTCCCGAAGGGTTGGGCAGAGGAGTACCTGTAGCAGGTACACCCACATTTCGCCAGTTATGTTCAAGTCCCATGTAATAGGGGGCGAGCCTATTGCCATCAACCGGGCACAAATCCAGACTCCGGACTGCTACTGAGAAATTCCAGATAGAAAAACCCAATAACACTTTGCCCGACCCGGGGATCGAACCCAGCACCTTGTGCTCAGCAGTAGCGCTTGCTATCACTAGACCAACGAGGCAGTCCTGCTCTAATAATCCTTTCATATCCTAAGGGCATGTCTTCCCTACCATTATCGCGTCCCTCGGTCTACTCCTTGGTATACAATGGTCTATGTAGCCCCATGAAACACGAGGTTCCAGAGACTCGTGCAAATCTTTCAATACAATGAAATAAACGACTTTCCATAAATTAATAGGTGGAGGAATAAGATACGCCTATTCCTCCCTCCGCCTATTAATTTATGAAAAGGAGAAAATTTGATGTCGTTATTTATGCAAAACTTCGACAACGGGGAAGGCTTGTCAAACTTCATGGCGGTATGTCACACAGTAGTTGCGATTTCTAAATAAACATATTATTTTGCGATTGAAGTGCGTCTACCTATAGTGCTTAATTAATTCCATAACTTGTATGTTGAAGTGGCCGCAAAATTCTAAATATTTATTCTGTTTTCTCTTTGGCAAACGGATTCCCTAATGAGCTATGATTTGGATTGTGTGTTATAATAATAATACCGTCTTTGTTTATTTTTTCTTTGTATCATGGTTTTCACTTATTACGAGTATTTATTATGTGGTACTGTATGTTGTATTGTGTGTGAATTGCAGTAAAGGGCGTTGTTGAGGCTGCCGCGCTGCTGCAGTGTGTCGGGCATGGTCGC
The DNA here is from genome assembly GCA_948150665.1 of Conistra vaccinii. NCBI lineage: Eukaryota > Metazoa > Arthropoda > Insecta > Lepidoptera > Noctuidae > Conistra > Conistra vaccinii. The sequence continues at coordinate 9,675,610 of OX411329.1, read as the reverse complement.
AGACGCACATGTTGAAGGCTTCCACAACGTGCGCCGCAAGCGATGTGCCGCGGCACTCGGGTTCCAGGTTCCACGCCAGCACCAACAGCATCCTGGCCGTTATTGCGGTTAGACTGGACACGCGGTACGCCCAGCACTGGGTTAAGAGCGTGCGTTCTGAAAGTGGGCAACGTTTTCAAATAGATGTCAAATAATTCGCTGTTTTGATTAATTTGGCAATATTATTGTTTGGAAATATGAAGTATGGCTAACTAGTGAACAATAATAATGAAAATGGGAATATTAATAATGAATATTAACAATGCAATAATAATTTTTCAATACTGGCTGGTAGTTTCGGAGGTTACCCTCTACATTCAAGCTTACAAACAAACAAACAAACAATTATTACCTTTTTATAATTATAGATACTACTTTCCTAACTCACTCATCCACAAAAAACAAGAGTTGCATGAGAGTGCATTTATGTACTTGTGTAGGTACCTTCCTATTTTTCTTTTCATTATTTTTTTCTTATTATTCCATTTTATCTCTTCACCACCCTTGGTAGACTGGTATAGAGAATGCCTAAGTCATCAATAAGTCTGCCTCTGTACCTTATTTGTATACGAAAAGTTTAAACTGCTTCGTTGGGCAAACGCTACTGCGAAGCATGAGGTCCTGTGTTCGATTCCCAGGTCGGGCAGTGTTATTGGGTTTTTCTATCTGAAATTTCTCAGTAGCCGTCTGAAGTCCGGTTGATGGCAATAGGCTCGCCCCCTATTACATGGGACTAACAATATCTAGCGAAATCTGGGTGTACCTGGTACACCTCTGCCCAACCCTTCGGGAAAATAAGGCGTGATGTTATGAGAAGCTTAAATAAATAAGTAAAATTCATGTACTCCAACTCATATAATTCTACCTCATGAAATGGGCTCAAAACCCCTTTCATATAATTAAATTGGTGTTCGGTTCCGTACTAAAAATAGATTCTACCCTTACTACTCCCGTGAGAGTTCTAAGGATCAGTTTCAGGGAGATTGTTGGTTAACAAACATCCGTCCCACATTGATAATATCCTATTTCGAAAACTTGGTTATCTAAGGAGGTCAGTAGCTCGGCATAAAACTGGAAGCTCAACAAAGGAACTGATAACACGAAACTAGCCAATGATCACTTAGCGAACTATAGGAAGTCTAGTTTCTTGAATCATTTTGAGAACCCCAAAATTGAGGCTGATAAAACGAATATAGATTTAAGGCATAGAGCCGTTTTTTACGAGGAACATAAACAATGAAATCCTGCGTTTATGAGCGCCTAAGCGGCTTTATCGCTCGCTAAAAAAATCTTAAAAAACAATAACGATATTTCATGAAAATCGATATAAAATTACGATCAAAAAGCTGTAGTAAAGCCATAAAATCAAATGAATAACATCTCGAAGCTCCGAGCCGTTTCAAGCAATTTTAGTTTGATTTCACATTTTTCATACGCCGAACGTTCCTACGGTTTAGCTCATACGAAAACGTTTTTAATAGAAACCTATCGATTTTCCGTGAAACTAGCTTCAGTAGCGAAGTTATATTATTATAGTGGATTCACGCCTGGGTAAGCTCGGATAACCGGGGCAATCGATTTTTAAGTAAAAAGCGGGACTGGCTTTAGAACTTTCAAGTATAGTTACTTAGGGACTTTACGCTAGAGTTCCTCTACTTTTGTCAAATTAAAGTCTTTGTTTTTATGGTTCGTAATAAGAGCTCATCTTAGGGTCCATGTTTAGGGTTAAGCATAATCAGCTTATAATGTTCCCACTGCTGGGACACAGGCCTCCTCTCAGTAAAAGAGAGTGAGCCGTAATCCACCACGCGGGCCTAGTGCGGGTTGGTAGATGTCACATGTCATGTCTTCGAATTTTTATTTCTCGGACATACCAATTTCCTCATGATGTTTGGTTTCTTTCACCGTTTTGAAAGCAGTGGTGATGAAATAATATTTACACAAAGTAAAGCACCTTCTTGGGTTTGAGCCTAAGACCTACAATTCGTAAGTCACGGCCATTACCACTGGGCCACCACAGTCACTGTTCACCATTTATAGGGAAATCTTGTAAGTCATTTCATATTTTAAAGACATGACAAAAAGTTTAAGTATTGCAGGAAAACCAGCTTTGAAAAATTATTAAAATTAAAATTCTGTAAGAAATGACACGTAAAAGTCTTCTCACAACTGAGAAGACTTTTACGTGTCATTTGTAACAGAATTTTAATTTTAATAAGAAAGATGTTACAAATGACACGTAAAAGTCTTCTCAGTTGTGAAAAGACTTTTACGTGTCATTTCTAACAGAATCGAATGTATATATACCTAAGTGTAAACATTTTTTAACGAAACTCAAGGCTCCAAATTGTTTGTGGCTATGTGCTATGCCAATTTGGCAAACTACTTTACAACATTAGCTAGCATTTAGGCCAAAATTATCTCCATTTTACTCACAGGAACTCAATACCTAGCCATGAAATATTGTCTCCGATTATTCTCTGAGCTTCATGGAGCTCAGCAGCTATTCCAATAATGAATAAGACGTATTACTCGTGAACATTCTCAAACCCTAGGACACTGGCGTCAAATAAGTATACCACAGGTTATAAATATACAGAGGTCATAATAGGTTAGACATCCATGACAGTTCTGCGGTCGAAGTAAAGGACAGAACGCGATAACGTGACGTCGCAGTTTCGAAGACGCGCGACCGATGCGGTTTCCGAAAATTTGGACTAGTTTTAAGCAATTTAACGGAAACGTCGTGTTCATCATGCAGTTTGGTTTTACATTTTGTACAATTTTTTTTTCCTTTATTTAGGGTAACAACAATTGGTGATACTTTATTCATATTGCAATCTAGGCTCTAGCCTATTAGCTTATAAGTAATTTAAATATAAAGTATAAGATTAAGAATTCGTCCAATAACATCTTTCTTATTCACTATGAGTTAAGGGGAAGACACTTGATTCACGTGTTCTATGAAAAAGTCAGCACTTGCACTACAGGTTAAGTTGACTTACACAGACTACACTGCACTAAACTGACTCAAAAGGTTTTACCCTTATTGGTCTTCGCACTATTCAGTGTTATCAAGGAGTTGGATCGCCTCAACATTCACGTGATGATGAAGTCTGTGTTCATGAGCTTCTGCATATTTTTGTATAACTCTGTTTACGACATCCATCTTAAGGTCCCGGTGGTTGTCACTATTTCTAATGTACCAAGTCCCTTTAGTACTTTGTTTGTTATACAATGTCGCCCATGCGCATGTGACCGCCCGTAATTTTCTGAATATTCATGAAAAAATATCGAAAATAAACTTCAAAAGGGGGGGTCTATCTATAACAATTTTCACTAGTTTTTTTAAAATAAATACACAATTTTTTACCGAAAAAATGACTTCGATTCCGTTTTTTCTTTCGTAGTCGATAATTTTTTGTAAAAATTTTAATTACCCTGTTAAAATAACTCATAAGCTTTTAGAAATAATAAATAGAATCCAAATCGACCCATACACTTCGGAGATGTGTCAAAAAACAGAAAGCAAATCTTTAAAAAATTAAAAATTGAATAACATGAAAAATGTTATAGATAGACCCCCCCTTTTGAAGTTTATTTTCGATATTTTTTCATGAATATTCAGAAAATTACGGGCGGTCACATGCGCATGGGTGACATTGTATAATGATACAGAAAAAATCGAAATTGGGAAAACATCAAGTGGAAAATAACAGGAACACAATTTTTGATGGCGCATTTGGTAAGCACAAAATTATTATGTAGAAGTTACAGCAAAGAGGATATTCAAAATAAACTTTTCATAAACTAAAATGAACAAGATGAATGAAAGAATGAACCAGCAAATTCAAGCCTTACCAAACTAAATTACACTTATAATGCCCCCCAGTTGTTTAAAGAAGCAGCCTCCTCACCCATATTAGAAATCTGATCCCTTGCCAAGTTTCTCTTGTTGTCAAAGATATCCCACATCTATCGAGATGATATTTACTGTACCGGGGGGGGCTTCATATTTGTGGCTAAGGATAGCAATATTCTCAAAGTAACTAGACAACTAGTCGACTCTCGAATACAGAGTGGTTTTGATAGAGGCTAAGCATCTATTTGGTGTTTTGATAGAATTTGTATAATTGACTGCGTCGTTGGTCAAGTGGTCGCAAGCGCTACTGCTGAGTATGAGGCTGCTGAGTATGGGGTCCTGGGTTCGATTCCCGGGTCGGGCAAAGTGCTATTGGGTTTTTGAAGTGAAATCTTCTTTAGCGGCGTTGTGCACTTTTTTGGGATGGGTAAAAAATCTTAAACTCGCGTCATGACGTGACCGTAAGATCCGTTGCCTAGCAACCGACAAAGTAAAGAATTTGACATTACGTAAAGATTGCGAGGTAAGAAATTTTACACATATTGACGGGTAAAAAAAACAGTCAAAACATACTTCATGAAAAGTGTTTAAATAAATTGTTTATTTTTGTTAGACTATATTTTTAAAATAAATAAATATACTACTACTACTAATGAATATTGTATTTAACCACATAAATTATAGTACTTTTATACTGATAAATAAAGCAATTCGTGCGAAATTATTACCTAACCATTCCAAAATAATTATTGTTGTTTTTTCAACAGGAATTTCTCAGTAGCAGAGTATAATTATAACTTTTTAATGGAACGAATACCGATGAAGATGGCCGATGGGGCCGAAAGGTTTTGGAGTGGCGACCGCGTACCGGAAGACGTAGCGTTAGAAGGCCCACAAGGTGGACCGATGACCTGGTAAAGGCAGCAGGAACTAGCTGGATGCGAGAAGCACAGAACCGGTCGAAGTGGCAATGCTTGGGGGAGACCTTCGTCAAGCAGTGGACGTATTTCGGCGGAAATGGAGATGATGATGATGATGAATGGAAGAATTAGAAACTAGTAAGTTAGTTCGGAGCCTTTTGGCCCCGTACAGGTCTTTGCTTTTATTTTAATTTTACTTTGTTTTTTTAATTTTTATTGTTTAATTTTTATTTATGTTCAGAAAACTAAATAAAAATTGTGTTTTAGTTTAATTTCTGATCTCCCGTGCGAGTCTCAATAAATTCTTTTTCTTTCTTTTCTTTCCAATCTGTGAAATAACACGACGACATTAAAAGAAAGGCACCATTTCACTCAAACATTTCATTTTTTTTTTATTCATTTCATTTTAAGGCACTTTAATTTCTTCAAGTTTTTGTTCCTATTGTATTTTTGTTATTTTCATGTCGTATATCGTGAATCAAAGAGTATCCAAGGGTAATATTCAAGGGTGAAGACCCTTCACCTTATATTTAAGGATGTGATACAGATTATCAAACTGAACAGTGAACAACTAGCTCCATGATACCAACATCGCAATTGTATTATGTGCTGTACTATTATGCGCGTCATAGTGCTAAAAATATACAGGGTAAACTTTGAATTTCTTGTTAAAGCCTCGGTCAAACTCAGCGAATACTCGCTGCGATTAGGCACTCGCAGTGAGAACTCGCTTTGTGTGACTTGACCATTGTTCTCCATACGAGAACTACCTTTTGAAAGAGACGACTAGAATCAATTCTATTTTTTTGTAAATATTGACGTTCAAAAGTGCCTTTTAGGGGCATTTGAAACAAATTATTTGACTATGACTTAGACTTTGTGACAGGCTATTCACTGCGAATAGATTCATTCGCCACGACTTGAAATCACCGCGATTGAATTGACCATGTTCAATTTTTCTCTCTGAGAATGCGCACTCGCCGTGAGAATTCGCTGTACCTATTGCAGGGAACTTGCTGCGAGTAGCCACTCTGCTCCACACGCCCTGACGCACTGACTACACGCCCATGCTACAGGGTAATTTCATCGCTGCATAGATATGGAGAACTTGCTGTGTGTGACAGACAGGCAGCGAATTGTCACTGCAAGTATTATTCGCAGCGAATACACTTGCAGCGAGTATTGGCTGTGTGTGACCGAGGCTTAAGTTTGTTCAACAAAAGGCACATTTGCGAATACTAACTACTTGAGAAGTAAACAGTATGAATAATAAATAATAATGCTACATGCGTAACTTCTATTGAATTACAGTTCAAGAATCTCACACGCTGCCAAACTTGTATGTAGAATTTAAAATGATATCATGCTATTGCACTCAAATTTACCATAATATTCATATTCCAAAACGCACAACTATGTTTGAAGTAGGCGTCAAATCCAAGAAAACGATTCATAAAGTGCTATATTGTTCATAAAAGTATTATCTAAAACAATCGCGGATACAAGTGGGCGTTATCGCTTTTTTGATAGCCATAGCAAGTAATCGCCATCATCACACGTAATAAAGCTAATATCAGATGTTATTTATGTCGCCTGAGCTGGCTTATGAATGCTAATTTCAGTGAGAGATATCTTTCATTTAGCCGCGTCAGTCAGCAATGGTCAAGTTAATTAAGTTCTATGGTAAGTTGATGTGCAGATCCTATTAGGGTGGAGAGTTGCTTTTAAATTAGATTATATGGCTCGTGAAGTTAAATAGCTTTGTTTTGTTTTTGGTAATATGAGGCTTTTGTATTAAATGTGGAGTAAAGTCTGGATACGTTTTAAGTAGCTTCAAATTAACTTAATTTGAGGCATTAAGAGTAAATTTGCACTTTTAAATGTAGTTACTGTATAGTTTGTTCAAAAGGTATCAGACAAAAGTGTAAACAAACCCTGTTCAGATAAATTTCTAACTAAATAACTAATCACTAACTAAATTCACTGAAACTAAACGATGTAGTTTAATACATTCATCTGTATTTAGAAGGTTTTCAAATGAATACCTTACCACTTTTTCCAACAATTTTTTTTTAATAACATGTTTAAATTGTACCTAATTGAACGAAAATTGAGTTATTAAAACCTCAATTATTGTCAAAAGAAAATTATCTCGGAGACTTAAAATTGGAATTTCTGGTTTAAGACTCAATTTCACCATACTCTGTTAGATATAACAGACTGTTAACACACATGTCAACTGCTGTGATTGGCTGTTGTCATGTCAGTGAGCCAATCAAAGCAGTAACCTGAGTTTAATGACCTGTTAGCTAATTTTTGTGTTTGGTGAAATTGGGTCTAAGTATTCAAATCAAAGCACTGAATTTGCAAGTGACATCCATAGGTACGTTTTCTGTTCCACTTGTTTACATGTTCATCAGATACTTTTAGAACATTCATTAGTTACCTATAACGACCAAAATAAACTTTAGGACACTTTAGTAGAAGACAAAGAAGTTTGGCCATAATTCCTTCTGCACATGTGGGTTCCCTGGTTATTCATTAACGGCAAAATATGTAAGAGTCTATTAACAGCAATGAATAGACTGTTACATATTTTGCCGAGAAAAATATAAACATGGTAATTTGGGAGCACCCAAATTACCGCCGGCTCTTCTCCATAGGAAACGACCAATTGGAACAGTGCGTAGCTTCTGACATTTCTTAAGTGTCCATGTAGGTTTACGTGAAATAAAATATTTTGAATTGAATTTGAATTTGAGTATTTTAATCTATCAAGTTAAAATACTAAAGTGTCCTAAAGTTTGAAATAAAAATTTGATAGTGTTGAAATACAATGACATGAATTTATTTCCTCAACGCGACCAAACCTCGTAAAAAGACTCAAAAGAGCAACTCTGCAACGGACCATTCCGCGCTCTAAAACAGTCGACATAACATATCGCCCATTTATATCAGAAGCAAGTTCCAATCTCCATACAGAAGTACTGAAAATATATTTCTGTAATACTCCCGGCTGTATATTAAAGAAACACTAAGGGATGTGCTAAGATATTTTTATTAAATTCCTCTGGAGGCCGTTTCGTCGCATTTAGTTCCAATGCAAATGGTCTGCACTCAGTTCGCGCGGGACAGATATTGCACCGCCCCCTTTATTTATTGTTTAAACGATCCTTGGGTGTTGTTATTAGAAGCTTAAACAACGCTTGTGTGTGTTCTATGAAAACCTTAGCTGCTATAAATGTTTGTTTATGTTTATTACTGTTTGTTCTGATTTTGCTGTTGCGCGGCTTGACTTGTTTAGATTTGAGAGCCCCCCGTCAAGCAACAATTGTCATGGATTTTAAGTAAGTGCTAAGGTACTTTCTTTATTTTTGCTGCTTTAAATCTTCGAAGTCTATACATCATCATGATCATCATCATCATTATTTCAGCCGAAAGACGTCCACTGTTGGACATAGGCCTCTCCCAAGCACCGTCACTTTGACCGGTTCTGTGCTTCTTGCTTCCAGCGGATTCCTGCGGCCTTCACCAAATCATCGGTTCACCTTCTGGGGGGGCTATCCCCCGCCACGTCTTCCGGTACGCGGTCGCCGGTTCTCGGGCGAAAGGTTCTGGTTCTGGTAAATATACTTACAGAAGCATATATTGTCAGCTATTGTTTGCTTGTTATTATCTATAATGAGATCTTCAAATATTTCTGCTTATAATCTATCTATTCTATGCATCTATTTCACGCATATCCAAACAAGTTAAGAGTGTTAAAGTATTACATCAAATGTGCAATGTGCAACCATACCAAATGCCAACCAAACAAATCATTTACCACCTTTACAAAAACACAATAGCTCCCGATTTTCTGGCTAGTTGAACAAATAAGTATCTATTTCAGTTTAGCAGGTATTGTCTCAGAAAAAAAGGGCAGATGTTGTCACCGGGACGAGTCGCGGAACAAAACGGCCGACTGCCCATCTTTTGTTAAGTAAACTAAGCATTCAAAATGTTCCCCGAATTACAAAATGTTTAGCTATTTGTTAAAGTCCTATTAAGTTCTGTCACTTCGGCACTGTCCTTGCAAACTTATCTTACAATTTATTCAAGACATTTTAAGCTCTATTTCTTGTAAGTTAAGGTCTATTGTAAGCGTAGCGGTAGTTGGTAAATTTGTAATTGTTGTTAGACGCAACTGAGACGTCTTTGAATGAGATGTCGATAAATTAAATTCGCTTCCGCCGTGTGAATTCTGAAGTTGTCTCAATTTGTTCTCTCTTACACAAGGGGAGGTTTTTATACAAATTCGTCTTAATGGTCTTGTCATTATTTTCTAATGACGCGTGCACGACAAGTCAAATTCATATTCATTTTTCAAATCTTTTTGGAGAAAATCGGTAAAAGAAGCATCGTCATATTCGTTTTTATGACATTTAATTTTTAAGAAATATAAAGTATTCGCCTCATTGGTGGACTACAAAGCAGTGTTGAAGTGCCTTTAAAGGCTGATTCCGAGAATCTGGGTTCGACTTTTCACGATTAAATTACATTTGTTCGAAATCAACGGGGTCACCTTAATAAGTACTGTAATATTATAATTCAAATAAGAACAGCCAATAATTATACAAGATAGTAAATTGATTCAGGAGTTGCAGAAATTCATTATAAAATAGTATAGACGTAATTATATTTAGTAACGTGTCAGGTTCGCGACAAGTCAATCGTCATCCTGAGGATGCCTCGAGGTGAAACACGTGTCGATTTCTTACAGGGTTTTTTATGTGACTCTTTAGGAATAGCTAAGTGAATGCGGAATAGGTTATTAAATATATCTACGTCTATAATATTTTCTAAATTATACTTCAAATAATATTGAAATACGCCAGATGACACTCACAATGCCAATATTGATTCTTCGAACTCTTCACCTGTAAAAGTTCAGAACCAACAGCTACCCATTCTTGACCCACCACCAGGTCAACGGCAGCAAACATGACAGATCTTTCTAACGTAAACTTGACTATTAAGGGTCATAAAACTATGAAAAAAAAAATAGCTCTCGAGACTCAAAGTAAAAGAAGCACGCATCATTACGCGTACTCAAAGGCCTTCTTAAGACAATAACGAATATTTTCTTATTTGTTAAGAGCCACCGAGATAAAAAAACACTCAATGAGCATTCGGTAGACGGCAACTGAACACTGAGTAAATAATGATAAAAGTATTTGCTTTGTCGAGACGTACAAAGATCAGAGTAAACACTTAGATACGCCCACTAAGATGCGTGCTGTGGTGATACGCCAATAGTTATGTATTTGTGTTGTGATTCTGATTGTTAGAAGCTTGGCTACCACGCCCTGGGTCGATTTTAAAAGTGGATTAAGTTCAATACGTCCTTTGACGTTGGTTCGGCATTATGTTCATTCCTACGTCTTTACGAATACTGAAGAGGGAACTTGACCACCGGCCTCTTAAGCAATATAGAGTTTTCTACATAGAACTAAATCCTAATTCTTCTAAGAAAAAGTCTTGGTAATTCTTTGCAGTGGTCCCTAGAAGTCCTATTTTCATTGGAAAAAAATCTCCCCATTATGTAAGGTAGCCTCAGAAGTTGAGTAAAGATGTTTGGCTCTTCCACAATTTGTAAACACATCGTGATTAGGTACCACATTAGCTTAATGAGGCTCTAAGGCACCGGTTTTATGCTAGTAAACTCCATTAAGACTGTATGAGTTGTATATTTGCCTAAGTATTGAATGGATATCATTAATGGATAAGTGACAGTAAGAATAAGATAAGATGTATTTCTAGAGATAAACTGTATGGAGACGTACTGCCTCGTTGGTCTTGTGGTCGCAAGCGCTACTGTTGAGCAAGAGGTCTTGGGTACGATTTCCAGGTCGGGCAAAGTGTTATTGGGTTTTCTTTCCATCTGGAATTTCTCAGTAATTTATGTATGCATGTTAAAAATTGTAAAAGATATATTACGTGTAATAAAACCTACACATATAACATTTGTAACCTAGAATGCATTTCTATCTGATATCTGGATCAGAGATGTGACCACAGCAGTTCTATTGTAGTCTTTACGTCATCGTTGCTAGCCCAAGGGAGGACGATATCTATTCATAGCACCCCGCCAGTAGTGTCCACCACACAGTCAACTAATGCATTTGTGGTCCGGAATAATATATGCAACAGGGAATTAGGAATGTACTGTACCTAAAATATCTGAAGCCATTTCAGGATTTGTCATTATTAACATAATCAGCCTGTAATGTTCCCACTGCTGGGACTCAGGCCTCCTTTCAGTGAGAGGGACTGGGTCGTAATCCACCATGTGGGTTTAGTGCGGGTTGGTAGATCTCACATGTCTTCGAATTTTTTGTTCTAGGACATGTCCGATTGTCCGTTGTTCTCTTTCACCGTTTTGAGAGCAGTGGTGATGAAATATTTCATACAAAGTAAAGTCTGGGTTTGAACCTACGAGCTATAACTAGCAATTCGCGGTCGTTACCACTGGGCCACCACTGCTCCACTACCGCTACCACTGCTCATTATTAGGCTCTCTTAATCCGTCTGTCTTTTGTTCCTAAGTATGTTGCAACCAGCTTGTGGTTTCACCAAATGAGACTTAATTAATATTAATATTTTGTAGAGTATGTATGAATAGTTTTCAATGCTGTAATAAACCTACTACCGGACTGTAGGGTTCTGATCAATCTGCAGTTTTTTCTTCAAGTATCGACCGTAAAATGTTGGTAGGTATTACATAGTTTGAAAATATGACTGTAGGAAGTTTTGGGCTCTTCAAAAAAGGCTATTGTAGGCTCGCATTGAATGTAGTCAGGGAAATTAATTGTTGAACATCTTGACTCCCTGCGTCAATTTGCAGTGTTATATACTTTTCATATAACTATCAAAGAATGACAGTTCAATCAATCTGCCTAGCCTTTTCCCAACTATGTTGTTGTCGGCTTCCAGTCTAACCAGATGCAGCTGAATACCAGTATTTTACATGGAGCGACTGCCTATCTGACCCTCCACAATCCAGCAACTGGGTAATACGATACCCCTTGGTAAGACTGGTGTGAGACTTTCGGGCTTCTGACGACTCGTAACGACTGTCAAAGGACGAATGACAGCCGGGACCAACGGCTTAACGTGCTTTCCGAGGCACGGAAGAGTCTCGGTATGTAAAGATGGTCAGCCATCCACTGACCAACCCCGGCAAGCGTGGCTTAACCTGATGGATCGACCCGTGCTTCTGTTATTACTTAGCCACGAGCTCCTCTCCTAGGGTCTCCCCTGTAGGGTTCTGATCTTGGAAACTGGTTATCAAACTTTCTAGCTTCTGATTGAAGCAGATAGACTACTACTACTTGTTTGTTATTTATCACAAGACCCTCTTATGTAAGTTTTATTTATTATGTGACCCAAATCGTCACAGAACCTAGAAATAAACAAAATCCAAAGAACTATTTCGAGTATAATACCCGTGTTAGGATATTCAGAAACGGGACACTTAGGCTCAAGCCAAACAAAGCCTCATAAAATAACATGGATCGCATAAAGTGAAAGCCTGAATACATTTAGCAAACACTGGTAGCGTCCTCGATAATGTTCGACTATCGAGGAACTAATCCAAACACAGTAAGCATGATATCAGTGCTGATTTTCTCGACCCAATATCGTGCATGTCGAATTTCACGTTGGTACAATTTGCGTTTGAAAGCCTATGAGCCGATGCTAATGTTTTCGCTTAGCGATTCGCTTAGTCCGCGTTTACTGTAAACGTTTAGCTAACTAAACGTTTACAGTAAACGCGGACTAAGCGATCGGCGTCTGAACGCCGATTGTGAGCGGGCTCACTTTGAGCCCCAATGATGCATGGGCGAACTGTGATAGCGTATTGTCGGTTCGGTGTAAACGAAAAGTTGAATATGTATGGAAAAACAGTAAACTGCGACGTATTGTCAGTCACCGACTGTGAGCAATCTCACTCACAGTCGGTGGTCACATGGGCAGTGAAGGTCACATGTGGTGTGAGAGAAGCCTTAAAGTTTAAAACGATGAGCGTTTGTTTTTAGTAAATTGTTGTTCTGCCAGTGCCTATTAAATGTTTAGATATAGTATTACAATATAGGTATTTTCGCTAACAAATATATTTTGGGCAAATTCCTGGCCTAGTTTCTTGGGTGCTTAAAATAATATTTGAAGTTGTTTACTTATCGTCTGATTTACTTCACTTGAACGTGTTCTAGATTTTGATTAATTGGAAATAAACAAGTTGATTACATCAAGAGACAAACTAGGACACGATCTTGAAGGATTTGCGTGTTACCGTTACGTCCTCCTCCTTTTTTTGAAGTCGGTTAAAAACATTAAATAGGTCATCAGCATATAGTCAAAGTCAATCATTTATTTCAAATAGGCACATATAAGGCACTTTTTAACGTCTAAATTATTGATTCTCGTCGCCCCTTCCAAAAGGTACTTTCGTATGGAGAAGAATGGACAAGAAACACCACCGTTACTCTTCTAAAATGTTTTACAATATTTTGTATATGTCGTATGATGATTTGATCATTCGAATTTTCGCAAAAACACGGGTAATTAGAAAATGGTGAAAACATTTCTGCAAGTAACTTGGACGTAGCGCTCGCCGGTCGTTGCCGCAGCACCGCTCGCTTCGCTTGCTCGGCTCGCGTGCGGTTGGTCACAGTTCTAACCTAACCTATTTCAACTAAGTTAATCGCAGAAATGTTTTCACCATTTTCTAATTATCCGTGCTTTCGCAATATCCCTCGGGTTTTCGCAAAAATTCTAATTAACAAACTGCCTCGTTGGTCTAGTGGTAGCAATCGCTACTGCTGGTCCTGGGTTCGATCCCCGGGTCGGGCAAACTGTTATCCTCTGTGATGTCGGTGTACCCAGAAATCCCAAATTGCACCGCGGGGCCCCGACTTGTCAGAGGATACACATTAATTATACATATAAACTAGCTGCCCACCCCGGCTTCGCACGGGTATAAGTACTTATCTACGGCGCACCTACCTACTCTGCCCCACCTACCAACCCTACACTGCCCGACCTACCTACCTACCTACCCTGCCCTAACTACCTACCCTACACTGCCCGACCTACCTACCTACCCTACCCTGCCCGAACTACCTACCCTACACTGCCCGACCTACCTACCTACCCTACCCTGACCGAACTACCTACCCTACACTGCCCGACCTACCTGCCTACCCTACCAACCTATCTGCCCTACACTGCCCGACCTACCTACCTACCCTATCTACCTATCCTGCCCTACCTACCTACCTACCCTACCTACCTATCTACCCTACCTACCTATCTACCCTACCTACCTACCTCCCTATCTACCTACCCTGCCCTATCTACCTACCCTCCCGGCCCGACCTACCTACCTACCTACCCTGCCCTACCTACCTACCCTACACTGCCCGACCTACCTATCTACCCTAGACTGCCCGACCTACCTACCTACCTACCCTACCTACGTACCCTGCCCTACCTACCTACCTATCTTACACCCTACCTACCTACCTATCTTACACCCTACCTACCTACCTATCTTACACCCTACCTACCTATCTTACACCCTTCCTACCTACCTTACACCCTACCTACCTACCTACCTTACACCCTACCTACCTACCTACCTTACACCCTACCTACCTACCTACCTTACACCCTACCTTCACCTAACTATCCTAAAAACCTTCTCCTTACAATAACGAAAAAAGAATTAGTGAAATCGGTCCAGCCGTTCACGCGTGTTCAAATAGGGATTCATTTTAGGCCCTAAACTTTAGTGAGTGAGAGAGAGAAAGCTTATTGTGAGAGAACGACAGGAGACCGGCTTCGTTCTCATCCTTACTCTGTGCTGTTTACGGGATGAGAAGTGCCACCGGTAGACGCCTAACGGCAATAACTGATCGAGTGGTAACTGATCAATTATCGACCGCCAAGAGTAGAAACTTATTAAAGTACTAATATCGCTATTAAAAAATAGGGGTTGGTGGTAGAAGGGTGAAAATTTAGGGTTGTATGTATTTTTTAATGCCAAATAATAAAAAAATAACAATAAGAAAAATTGTCCAAAATATTAGAAAAAAAAACTTGGGGTGGACCACCCTTATCACTAAGGGGTACGAAAAATAGTTAACGTCCTATTCTCATACCTACCAAATATACACAGCAAATTTCATAAAAATCGGTCAAGCCGTTTCGGAGGAGTTTGGCAACAAATACCGTGACACGAGAATTTTATATATTAGATATACGTGAAGATGATGCACCAGTGCACCTAGAATAAAATTACTATACCACATAATTATGTGAAAAGAATTAAAAATTAAGCAATGACTGACAAATTAATTATGTAATATTAATAAATTATTATTTGAGCATCATGTAATAATTTCAAACATTGTAATAATATACAATATTTCTGACGAAATTTAATCATCTTCATCATTCTCTTGTAAGGACAAGAGAATGATGATGATGATTTTTCTGAAATAAATAAATAAATTGGGATAAGGATCCCAATTTATTTATTTGTTTCAGACAAAAATCGATACTGAAAAATATCATTTCACTCACCAAAAATCACTGATAAGTTGAAAAAAATTAAAATTGCGTTAAAAATATAAATTTGCGCTTTTTCCGCTACCTCACTTTCCTGTCTTTATTCTTCTGGGATTTGATTGACTGACTCACGGTCCTGGATTAACACCTAAGCACAACCAGCACGTGCTTATACAAATCTCTGGAGACACTACAAGGGCTTTAAAGGAAGGGAGAAAACAAGGAGGAAGCTGAAAAATACGTTTTCGAAAGTCACCTCAGAGTTTATTTACAAGCAAGGGAATAATTTTTAGAAGTAAAAAAATATAACAAGCTGTTCTTACAGTTCAAAAAATCAAAATTTTTATAGTAAATCATCAGCAGTGAATCGATTAACAGTCAATCGACAACATACATAGTATCTACTCTAATTACGAAAATGTACATAAATGCAAACCGTGTACTAACCAAAATTATAGACTTCAGGGCATTATTCACGAATTCGCTCTGAGCTGTTATTTAACATTATCTAGATTAATTTGATTAACAAAACATCCAATTACAGACAGATGCGCAAATTGGAAATAAATTACTAATCTATCAACTCCCTAACTCACCCCAACAGAATATGTAGACTGCATCGTCATATTTATTCTTATCCCTATATTCGCTCCTGTACATGAAATCTCTATAAAAATAAAACGATCTTTCCCACGTAAAAATTGTAAGACATAGGTATACATTACAACTACATAATTCTAAATTATATTGACATATATTAACCTACCGCCTGTAACAAAATAAACAACTAATTATATAATGTAAAAAGCACAGCAAAAGATAAAATAACGGCGGCAAGAGTGTGTTTCGAGTGAGTTTCGTTTTCGTTTTCGGCCATTTTCGGTCAAAATATTATGATTTGGCCATAAACCAGCGGAAACTTTGGCTAAGCCAAAAATCTGAAGTTCGTGAATTGTCCGCCGTCGGCCGCATTCGACCTACTTCGTATAGCTCGGTATTTTCAGGTGAATCAATACAACAAGAAATACACGAAATTTTGTATCCTCTAATGGAATTATCGTGTTTTATTTCTTTTGAAGTAAGTATTTGCTCTTTCTCTCGCTAGGTGTAAAAAAAAAACAAACAAGATTTGAGTGTACAGCAGAAATAGTAATAATTTTTAATGTACTGTATAAATAATTTTAGTTTTTGGTCGAAAATAAGACTAATCCCGAAGCTTTTTTTTCATTTTCGGCTGAAAATGCATTTTCAGTCAGACACTATTTGTGACACTTTCAAATTCAATGACCAACGTATTCTGAATCCCTTCTCGAAAGCAAAAGCAGCGATCGATATAAGAACAAACCTATTGTCTACAGAAGCTGTCAGAAATTAACAAACTTCAAACCAGTATGCGATATACGAGATGCAATACGAAATGCATTGACTTAAACTCACAGCAATAAGCTGTCGGGTGTAAATTGCAATAGTTTGTAAGTAACTAATAGTTTGGCAGACTTACTTACGTCATAGGAAATTCAGGCTCCCAGTTGGCTCGTATAACTTATTAGAAATTATAGGCAACTAACATATTGCATGATGATTTGTAGAAATTGAGATGGGGATGATAAACAGCATTATTTCTTAAATGGAAAATCTTCTAGAATTTTTCATCATTTATATAAACGGATTTTACAAGTGACGATCTTACCGCTAACAGCGATTTCGGACAGACCTTTATGATAGACAGAAATGATCATAATCATAATCATAAATCTTTATTTATCTCATCATATTATTGTTACAGGCACTGGTTAATAAAATGCACTATATAGAGAAAGGTGTCTGAGGTAAAAAGATCCTGAGTTACAGATCACCCGGCTCTCTTATACAGGACATGTTAATTTACAAAAACAGAGTCAACATATATTAATGGTTTAACAAAATTTTGAAAAACCTAATAAAATTAAAACAAAATCAAAGAAAGAAAAGAATAGAAAATCAAAGAAAAGCAAGTTTTAAACATCATCATTACAAATCATATTATATAAGAAGAGAAGAAATTATACATATTATTTCACATAGATCTACATGGGCACTTATGAAAAGTCAGAAACTAGGTGCACAGTTCCAATTGGTCATTTCTATGGAGAGGTGCCGGCAAGAATTTACACGGCTACTCTTTAAAAATAATTGGATTTTAGAATGTTTTCAAATTAAGGAGTTAATAGGTGTTAGAGGACAGTGTAGGCCTGTCAACTTACAAGTACCAGGTACTTAACAAAATAGAAAATGGTCTACAAATATGCAAGTGTATTAAGCCTACAACTTTCTCACATTCACATAATATAAAATAATCTATAAAAAAGATAAATAAAATAAGAAAAAATAAAACCTATTTAAACCAAATGACATGTCTGCCATTACAAGTTTTCAACGGTAACAAATCTGAATTAATATCCTGTCCACAAAAACCACTAATAAATAGTTGAAATAAGAATTGTAGGTATCTTTATAATGTCAAACCCAGAAAAAAAAAATACATTAAAAAAAAACGACATAATAATTTAGGAGCAGTTAATAGACACTTACATAGTTATGCCGTTAATGAGGTACTAGGGAAGCTAATGTCTTCAACGTAGTCTTTAATCTAGTCTCTACTAGGTATGTTTTTCGATAAGGACACGTTTGATGTGGGTTTTGGACTTTCTATCGCTAAGTTTTGTAACTGACTTTGGCAACTTATTATAAAAAGCGGATTATTTTTATCATAAATGACTAATTGCTTGTTTTAGTTAATCTAAAGGGTATAACAATTTCAAGTTTAATACGTATATTATAGAAATCGCTACGAATAATACTTTTATTATTCGTCTCTTCTTATTTCGAAAAGACATAAGTTTTTGTGAACATATAAAATACTTTTTAAGATATAAAGAGAAGGTAGAGTTAGTATATCAAGTTCTTTGAATTTGTTTCTAATGGACTCACGAGGACACATTTTATAGATCGCGCAGATTGCCCTCTTTTGTAAACTGAAAATTGAAACTACGTCAGCTACCGATCCCTACAGCAGAACTTTCTTATGACGTAAGTCACATAATACTGTGGAAATAAGCAAAGAATACTAACCTAGTATATCTACTTTGCTTTTTGTGGCTATATTAGTCAACTGCAGCTGAACTTAATCTACCTGAAAGAGTTCTAATGTGGGGCCCGATTGCAATTTCGAAACTAGAATAATTCCTAGAAATACTATGAGAGATTATCAATATTGTCAAGAAAGATAATAATCACTCTACAGAGAGCAACATCTAGAATTCTAGAATCAAACTTTCATTTCCTATAGTATTGAAAACTAACGATAAAAATATCGCTATCGTGTTGTAGATATTTGCCCCACTACTACCGGGATTGTATTACTATTCAATCAGCACGTCTTTGTTCGATTGATGGTAAAGGAGGGGTAAAACAAATTACCGAGCCTCACCGTAGGTATTTACTTACACAGATCAGTTACAGGCCATACATTAGAGAATGTATCGCTTACCGACAAATTAACGGATAGAAAATATTTGCCATATTACGCAACTTTATTTTGTGTTGGTTACTACGTACCTCTCTTGTTTCTAGACTATTAGCTTTTGCTTGGAGCTGGATTTTCGTGAATAGTTGTTGTTCTAGGGGAACTACGTAACTTTTCAAAGTTGGTAGGTACAGTTGGCAAAAATGTTGGGTGTGTAAGCAAACGAAGGGCAAATGTTACTATCATTGTGATTGTATTTTTCTTGCTGTAATGAGAGATAGTTTAGCTATGGAAACTCTAGACACACAGTGCCTGTTAGGCTATTACTGGTATCTACCTGCTTATTAATATCACTGGCGCACAGTACTCTCGCAAATAAAAATATCCGTTCTAATATTCCTTGATGGAAAATCGTCTTTCGACCTTCTGCATAGTTAAAATGTGTTTGCGTTACTAACCATAACAGTCACAAAGTCAACTCAGCTTATTGATAAGGTGAACTTGGTTTAGGTAACGACAAGACTTTTTATTTACTTTAGGTCTTCTTCAAATTATGTAATATTACTTACAAACTTTGAAGAAGACCTAAAGTTAAAGGTTATAGCTATAACCTACAAAAGAAAGAAAACTTTATAATTGGCCTAGCTAGGCCAATTATAAAGTTTTCTTTCTTTTGTAGGTTAAAAATGATTAGTTTAATTTCAACTTCTAACACCTAACAATGTGGTAATTATTATAAGCATGTTGATCGTTGATCCCGACTGTCCCGACTGTAGATCTTTGACAGTCGTCAGAACCCCAAAAGTCTGATAACCAGTCTTACCAAAAGATATCGTGTTACCCAGTAACTGGGTTACGGAGGTCAGATAGGCAATCGCTCCATGTAAAATACTGGTATTCAGCTGCATCCAGTTAGACTGTAAGCTGCCTCCAACATAGTTGGGAAATGGGTAAGCAGATTGAAAGTTATAATAGTAGCATGTTAAGAAATTCACTTAAACATGAGTTGTGTAGCGGTGTCATGAAAGTTCACTGATGATGAAACTGCCCTCTGTACCGCAAAAAATGCAGGCAAAGTTTGCACTTCCACCGCAGACACTGTGGAAGTGGCGAGGTTATGGGCCACCAAAATAATCTGTCTTGCCCTCAACACTAAAATGAAGACAGATGATTATTACGTCCTTACATATTTTTTACTTAATCCTGTTTCACATAACAACAAATAAATACAACCTACCTACAACATAACAATGTTAAGGGTATCTTCCCTTTTACGCGTGTTCGTACATTCCAAATTTTACTTAACTCCGTGCGCTATACGAGAATGTAATAAATATGTTAAAAAACCCTGTTTCATTGTGCCGTACTGGAATCTTATTTTTCAACGGCGCTGTGCAGCTGTACGAATCAGAAGGGTGTCACGTCTCCTGATTTACGACATCTCTTGCTGAGACCATACTTACTCCATACCAACAAATCATACACTGGATTGGAATAACGCGCCGCGCAATGATTCACGAGAAAGCCCACTAAAACGCCTCTTTATGACTCAAAAAGAAATTGATTTCAAATTTTACTGCATATTAAAATAACCTTTATATTTGATTGCCACTTATTTTTTTAAAGAATTTTAGAGGTAGCGTTCAAGTTTTGTACACAAGTGCGAAGCGGGGGCCCCCCCACTGTTTCTCGATCATGAATCAACATAAACATCAATTCGTTTAATTGAAAATAACTCGAGACGTTAGTGATAATACGAATTTGCCGAATACAAATTACGGTTTATTTTGTATGCGATGTTGCAACAGAAATTAATATTGATTTGTGGCCGCATTAAGTTATATCATCATTGTAAATTCATCGGGAATGCTCGTAGAATTCTTAACGACGTAGGTACTCAAAATCGATGATAAATAATTGAATTAATACAAGATTATTTTAAAGTAGTTGAGGCTTGTTTTAAAGATAAAGATGGCGTGCAATAATCAATCATAGATGGATAAAAACACTAAGCTTGTAAACAAAAAGACGCAGCACAATTTGAAACCAATTAAAATACCTAGGTATTTATCATCATGTGCGATCTTGATTGCAACTGAAGCTAAGCAAGCATTCAATGGGTATCAAACGGCATCTAATTAATTTGTGCTACGAATAGTGTCGATACAGTGACCAGCCTTCAATCAAAATTTAAGGTGATTCAATTTAAGCCCATCAGATACTCGATGCTTCATTTGGGTGAGGATCCAAAGATTAAACCAGGTACCATCAAAAATGTTATTTATTTGAGCACGTAGCCGGCAATTTTTCTATGAAAATCCATATCTGTCGTGTTATTTAAAAATTGGAGAAACTTTTTACTCCAACACATGGCAAGCAAGGAGGTATCTTATCAAAAAATTTATTTAAGTTTCGATTTGGCTTGCAAAAGCTCTTTTTAAAGTAAAAAAGCATCAAAATTAACATATTGGCGCGTCAAAAATTATCGTTGTTCGTCATTGTTTCTGGAATAGAAAATTATTTTAGGTACTTAGTTTGAATATTTTCGCGCATTATTTGAGAAAAGTACTATACAAGCCTTGGCCACAATCAGGCATTGATGGACTCACGTGTGTGTGCCTAGGCTTCGTCTGACATTATCACGATCGTCGATCAATGTTGCAGGCCGCGATAGTAATGTACTATTTACTTACCCATACCGTCTTATTTGTAACAAATTTCATCTCTAATTTAAATATGACCTTAGGTTGTATAGGTAATCTTTGTATGTTGACGTAAGCGTTTACACACAAAGATTATCTATCTAGGGATATCAAAACATTCCGATGATAAAAACACATTTTCTACTCATTATATTCTTCATTTAATTTGATTTGACTAAATTTAAAATTATTGTTAATTGAATTCTGATTTGATTTTGTTTTGATTGTAATTTAATTTAATTTTGATTTCATTCTAATTTAAATTTGATTTTAATTTTATTTTTGGTTGTGACTGTAATATTGTTATTGATTTTAATGCTACTAACATATTTTTATAAGTTCTAATACTAATACAATATGGATGTTTTCCGAAATAAATGAATTTATGCGGATGAATACTTCGACGCCTAATTGTCTGTCTGTCCTTTTATTTATTTTTTATTTATTTTATTTATTTGTACAGTCAGTTAGTCTTAATACGTAGTGTAAATAGTTAATTATGTTAAATATAATAGAATGATTTACTTGAACTGGAAAAAAAAAACCATCTCAGAAAAACTAAATCATATTTGCCCGTCTGCCGTTCGCTACTCTTTGGTAACACCATTAGCTCTAAATACAGTCCATTAAAAGCTCCGATTGATTGGGCGGATCGCAAGGAACTTTTTATCGTATTATAAATATCTAACATCCTAAATATTATTGGAGGTTTGATGGGGATTGGCAGCTATGGCAAAAAACGGAAACTTATAAATAAGATGACTAACACATTCTGGATGTTATTAGTTCTGACTGACATATCATTTTGGGTATATAACTTGATGAAACTAAATATATGCACATTTGAAACCACAGGAGGAGGTTCTCAATTCGTCTGTATGTTTTTTTTTTTTTTTTGTATGTTTGTTACGCGATTTCTCCGTCAATTGTAAACCGATTTAAAAAATTGTTATTTTGTTTGAAAGGGTATGCTCTCGAGGTGGTCCCATATACATTTTATTAACTTTACTTGGATAGTTTTTGAGTTAGCTTCAATAATACGTATTTTTCCCACTTAGTTTATTATGGATGATATAATGATAACTTCCAATCACTGTTATTTACATAGCAGGTTAGTGGTATTCGAATTTGTATGGGGTAGGTACCACAACTAAAAAGTGCAAAATAAAAACTTTTTACAAAAAAAGAACAACCGACTTCCAAAAAGACACTACAAAGTCAAAAATAACTTTAATTTTGGAAGTCGGTGGCAAAAAAACGAAAGTTCAAAATCAAATACACCGACTTCCGAAATTAAAGTTATGTTGTTTAATAGTTCTTTCTAGTTTCCTATAAAAAAAAAAAATTGGTAGCACCATAATGTGTACAACGATCATCGTTATCTACAGCCAAAATCGGTCAACATGCAAGTATTGCGTTATCTTTGCTTAAATGTTTTTGACCAGTTTTTATTATAATCTTATTAGGATTAATTATAATCTTATTAGATCTACCTATTAAAATTTTCTGTTTTTTTTTCATATCGCATAAGAACTAAACTCTTATTGCTCTTGTTTTGCATAAGAAAACTTTGCAACAATGAGTGTATAATAAATCCAAGACGAAGCAACTGTGCTACCGTTATTAAAAACGTCATCCAACATTGTTCCAGGAATGCAATTTGCAATGATTTGCACCCATTAAGCGACTGCGTCTAGACAGAAAATTCCTTTTGCATTACACAATCCATTGGAGGTTCAATTGTTTGCTTAATCATCGGTATTTAAATACCAATTTTGCTTATCACTGTCTTTATAAAGATTTATATTGATTTGTTGGATTCTGTTATTTTACTCACTCTTGTAGGTATTTTAAAAAAGGTTTCTAATTGGTAATGTTATAATTACATCATAACAAGGGGTTGCTCAGAACAAAGTGTTACCGTATATATCTAAAATACAATAGACGACGTATATTTAGTAACTTAATCCACTTAACTGTTCTTAAAGAGTCATAAAGAACCCTGTAAGAAATCGACACGACGTGTTTCTGCCTGCCTCTGAACGAGGCATCCTCAGGATGACGATTGACTTGTTGCGAACTCGGACACGACATGTTGCCACGACGTTGTTGACGTGTTGTTGTTTATAATGGATTTCCGCAAAGTCACGCCTGAGTCAATTAACTATCGCATATTTCTATTTTTGAAAACTCGTTGATAAAATGATGAGACAAGGCATATCAAGGACATGAGCTCCAATCACAAAAACAGAAGATATCTGGCAGAAGCCAATTTGAAGACTCAAGAAGTAAATAAAACATAAACCAAAATAATATTCAATATTTTCACTTAGGTATTTACAGATAATGCGTTTAAGTTTCTGACTCAAAATGGTTTTCACTTAACTAAAGTAAAGAACTTAATGGCTCTTAAACGACTGCTTCTCTTTATTTAAATAATTATATAGCTGCACTACTCTTTATTTAAGAAAGATTTAAGTTCAATCCCACCCTCGCCACCCAGTTTCGCAAAAAGAAAAATAATCTGCGAAAATTTTGACAAAATGGAAAGCTTAAAAATTTGCTCTGTTAACGGGTCTGTAGCAGAAAAACGTTTTTCATTCACAAGGGGTTGAATACTTGATGGATTATTAAAACGTTCATGTTGACGTTAATAGATTTCTTGTGTAGGGTGCACATTGACGACGTTATTAAATACGTGAAATGCAGTTTTTCTAATGACCGTCAGACGACGAAGTCGAATGGATTCTGCAGGGGACTGGGTGCTAATGTGTGCCAAATGACTTGAAATTATCGGCACGCGTCCTTTGTAAACGGTGAATTTTTTGCGATGACTATTCATTTTCCGGTTCGATATCTGAAGATAGATATCTGTTTGAGGATAACGTCATTCACGTCTTTATGGATTAGTTTTTGTGCGATTTGCTGTCTGTTTGGCGTCCTTGCTGTCCTTCATTTGGTACTTACCTATCCTACAATTTATTTTCTTGTTAATCGTTTTGCTTGTGACTGATAATCAACAAACTTATGTGAAGAATGTCTTTATTTCTCAACAATGTTCTATGTACTTTATAGATAGGCACGTTTAATATGATAAATAAAAAAAAAACATGCGGGGCAGTCTTTGGGGACTGCTGATAGAAGTGAACTAAGTAACGCCATCTAACGAAAATGTCAGGAATTTATAGCTTGCTATCAGTACAGGAACAAAATCTAGAGCTCCATTAAAAAAAACCATAAAAAATAAAACAGAGTGCGCTGTCAACACGAAATGTATCTTGGGAAGCGTTAGGTGACGATGACGCGAGTTTCATGATTTTTGTTCATACAAAAAGACCTCAACGCGTCACTTAAAAAATTGGTCTTTTATACGTACCTAAAAAAATATTATTAGATGATATGATCAAAGCAATAAAACGAGGAATGTAAGTAGGTTTATAACTCTGGTCTGACTACCGTACCTAACTAGTCATACCGAAAGTATCTACCACTCAAAACTTGTTTTTTCCTAACACCTCGGTAGCTCCAGCTGAGAAACAAAAAACAAAAGACAGCAGTAATTGAAGACCAGTTGCAGTGAGTTGTTATAAGCATTCTAGTTCGCATGAAAGGCCCCGGCACTTTTAGTTATCTCGTTGATCAATCCACCCACAGCTGTCAAACGAACAAAATAAATATGTTATTACTAATGCGCGCTCTACTCCAAATCAGATAACTGCTAATCTCCATTACAATTAAAAATTCGAGTTCAACCACCGACGGGATATTCAGTAGAGTACTTAAGGCGTGATTCGACAGAATTACTTTGTTCGATGATAAATAAATGTTATAGAAGGCCCCGTTTTGCGGAAGTATTGGGTATTATATGGACGAATGATCGTAGCTTGTCAATAATGCTTACACCCCATATTAGGTAGGATCGACAGCGGGATATAATTTGATGTTTTTCGGGATATATCGACTATATTAGTTTTCGCGGAACAGTTCCTTCAATAACTCTGATTGCTTCTTTCTTGCTCAAAACACATCTGGAACGAAAACATACCGCAAAATTATTCGA
The DNA here is from genome assembly GCA_948150665.1 of Conistra vaccinii. NCBI lineage: Eukaryota > Metazoa > Arthropoda > Insecta > Lepidoptera > Noctuidae > Conistra > Conistra vaccinii. The sequence continues at coordinate 9,649,908 of OX411329.1, read as the reverse complement.
TACAATTACGCCCAAGAATGCGCTTGCTTAAAAATAATAAATTTCAAAAGCACCGACGCAAATTTTCACTTTCTCGCTTCATAAACAGGACAATAGACAAACAATAATGGAGAAAATTTGCATTCACTGCGAGCATTTTTCTACCATCTTCCGCCGGAGACGACGCAGCAGACTCGCTTCATTAAGCTCCAAATTATCAACATACTTCACCCTCAACGTGCAAGCGAAACTCATCGTTAAGTACATTATGCAAAAATCTGAAATTGCGTACCAAGCGAGAAGCTATTACGAACACATAAGGCCTATTTTCGCATGAAAGTATCAGAGTGCAAGCGATTTCAGCTGTGAAGTCCGTCAGATCATAACTCACGGGGTCTGTGGAAAACTGATCACACCTTCTCGCGATCATTAACACTTTATGGAATATTAAGCCTTAAAGTTAAGGGAATAAGGGTTGGACTAAGATGAGCAGAGAAAAGAAAGAATATTTTGCGCATTTCAAGTAAAGAACCCTCCGGATGGCACCTAACCCTCATTCAGTGTGTTTAATTGTTTTGGTTTTAAATTGCGAAATGAGAAATGCAAAACCGGGGTGCATTTTAAATCTCCGTCGGTTTTGTGTTCGGATTTGCTGCCGTGTTCGTTTTCCTGCTATTATTGTTTATTGTTTTGATAAAAAATTTCATCACGCCAGTTTTAAAGATTCATACAAACGGTTTTCAATAAATATGCAGATATTCGACTAACATATTGTGTGAACTAATTGCGACGTCCGTTTCACTGAAGCGTCGCATAGATTGCAGAGCGCCACGCAATTTATAACATAAAAAAGCGCGTGAAAAATCGAAGCTTTGTTCAGTATAAAGTAAAATGGTATCGGGATTAACAAATAAAATATCCTGTCGTTAATCAAGTACCTACAATGTACTTACAGCGAAATTAATGTCATAGACCGCAAAAATATTACCGATGCAGAAAGCTCAATTTATGTTTGGGAATTTTTATCATTTTCATATTTCAAATTGACACAGATTTATTCTAAAAAACCGCGACAGTTTTTATTAATTATAAAAAGTCGAAAACAATTCGAATAACACTAAAACGCTGCAAAATTGAACGCGTGCACAGAAAGATACGCGATATTTTTTCAAAACTAAGCCGGTATATTTATCTCGTCACGTTATTCGAACGAATAAGCACGTAGCAACGTAGGACAAAGGACGAAAACGGGCATCGGTTAAAACTAAAAACGTTCAGCGAATCTGCGTTGCGTGTCGCCTGCGATAGCCTGCGGTAGCGTCACTCTTTCAAACCCCCTCCCCTTAACAGTTTTAACTTTTTTCCCGTATTCCCACTACCCGTAATACAATATTCATTGAAAGCGCGTCTGGGTGTGGATTCCGAACGAGAACTACCCGTAACGGAACGAGGAAACGCAAACAGTATTATTCTGACACATTTTGACAAATTGAAGTGTGATAGAGCTCTCGCTATTGTTTCATGTATTTTTATTCGAAACTCAATTTCGATGTTTGAACAACGTTCGTTAGTGATTTTCTGTGTTTGATTTATGATTTATGTGCCACGTGGCGTGGGTCGCATCGCGAATCAATCGAAGTGTGTGGGACGAAGCATAAGGCATACGGAAATGTGCATAATTTTATCTACTTAAGTGCGCATTAAGACATAATCTATGGGCTTATAACAATTTGTTTCGACGCTCGTAATGATGTTAAGAGTTACAATGTAATTTATTTTAAACTCTACGAGGATAGTTTCTTCCTTATTTATGGTGAGCTAAGCGACCACGCTTAGCTTTATCTTTATTTAGCAGAAAAAACCGGAGTTACTGAATGAGCAAGCTGAAGTGACAGTGGGCTGGGCATGTTTATCGGTGGAGCAGACGATTCCTGGAGTGGAGACCACGTATCGGCAAGCGTAGTTAGGGACACTCCCCAGCTAAATGAACCGACGATCTTAAAAAGGTGGCTGGGACAGACTGGATGCGGAAGGCGGAGGACAGGGTGTTGTGGCACAGCCTGGGAGAGACCTTTGTCCAGCAGTGGACTGCGATAGGTCGATTAGATTGATTGATTGACTCAAAAAAGGGTAAAGGTAACAAAATAAAATGTCTATGCGACAATTTGAAAACCTCCTCCTTTTATTCCACGGTTAGAAAATATCATAATATCGAGAGCAAAATCAACACAACCCTGAAATACAGCAAACTCTTACTTAATTATTTCATCCGCATATATTTCAAAACAGACTGAAAGCCGAAACGGTTATAAAGATTAAAACGCAGCGCGTACGCCGTGTCCCTTTCAAATTAAATGGGGGAGGTTTAACCGCGTAAATCAGACGAGGGCAAAACGTTCTAATTACTCAAAAATCATATTTACAAGCGTACAAAGGTGTGGACAGGTAATGCTCATTAAACCTTTGCATAACCTCTAGTCCAACCTGTGCTGCCAGGATAAAATTTAAATTTGGCCATAAATATTGCAATAACAATAATTTAAAAGCTAAATTAAGACAAGTATCATTGCATATTTCGGCCATTGATATTCACCCTAATGTCACATGTAATTGAAGAACTGTGAAAGAATCAAAGAATGCAGTCGCAGGAGATTGCTCTCATCCTTCCAATAAATTATAAACATGACATACCGTTGACCATCTGAATTACTGTTGTTAACAAGCGGTCACTCTTCTAAATTATTTAATTGTGTGCAAAATTGGATCAGACCACTGCAACAAATTTTGCTACACAATCATGGCCTCGTAAGAACCTTTAACATCCTCAAAGCATCTCTTTGTTTTTCTTTTTAACGATGACATGAATACCAGTTTTCTATTGAGAAAAATGCAATAATTTTTCCTTTGATTACTAGACTCACCCTAGAAAATCGTAAACACCAGATCCCACCATCCAGTTATTGTTATTACTCCAGTATCATGCAAAATAACGGCAATATTTTTTTGGTTTCAAAATTACGCAAATGTGGGGTGCTTTTAAATTGAGCCTGGCACGCCTAAATGAGGGAGATCCAACGCAAATAAAATTGTGAAAGCCAACTCCATCGCTAGCTTTCATTTACGCATTAAAATTCACGTGTTGGTAAAAAATATGAGGCAAAAAATACGTTGGCAATTAAAATTAACTTTCCAAGTTGACGATGAACATACAGAATTGGAACACGGCATTTTGCTTCTTCGTATAAGTTGGTTTAATAAAAAAAAAAAAATCGGGGCAGTCTTTGGGGACTGCCGATAGATGTGGAAACTGTACGGTGACGATGACGCAAGTTACATGATTTTTGCTCACCCAATAAGTGCTCAACGTGCCTAAAGAAGTATTCACTTCAAAAACTGGGTGCTGTTTCTAAATACAGACTGACCCTTGTTTTAACCAAACTGTAAATTTTATTTTAAAACTGGTATACTAGTAAGACGTACTGTACCTTCTACAGTTATTGAATAAGTTTCCTGCTGTAAAAAAGTAAGAATGGCAAAGTTCTCCATTTATTTTGAACAGAGTCAGCAACATAATTTAAAAGTTTAATCTGAAAAATAACAATCATAATAATAGGACCTAAACTTTATAAATCAAAATAAATCTAATACTAAGTTCAATACCCACCAGTAAAGTTAAGAACAAACTTGCGTGACTGAACTGGAGTGACAGGCTAATCTTTTTTCCACGGTAAGAACTATAAATTCTCGTACAATATTTTTATCTTACGAAGCGACGCGTGCTTTACTTGTGGTTACCGAGGTTACACACTCACTGTGAATGAGTGTGTAAGGGCAGGAGCTCTCAGTACCGTGATACCGTCCTAAATGATAGTGAAGTCGGAAGAGTGTGTGTGTAAGAGCGCCTGCTCTTACACACACATTCACAGTGTGCTTTTGGTACCGGTCGAGACAGTGGTGAAGTCGAAAGTGAGTATGTGTGTGTGCATGTGTGTGCGTGTGTGTGTACAAACACGCTGCCAATGTGTTTGCAAGAGCAAGAACTCTGTGTAGTGGAAGAAGTGTATTTTTGTGTGTGTGCGTGTGTGTGTTATGTGCTAACTCGTCTTCACGCACACATTCACAGCGTTTTGTACACTTGGTTACCACAATAACGTGCGCGTCGCTTCGGGAGTTAAACATACTGTATCTTTGAGACATAATATTACATACGCAACCGACATTCATCTACCCAATAAGTAAGGGTCGTCTATTTTCGTTTTCCAATAAGCGGTTACCAGTTTTTTACCCAAGGACCTTTGAGGTTCAGTGGACGATAGCCAGCCTATAAATCTTTAAGGCTACATTCACCGTTCAGGGTATAACTTTCTTGTTTACTTTTACCAAAAATACTAAAACTGTATTTATCGTCACAATAATATGACTTGCAAAAATCGTGCAGATATTCAGTTTCAGTTGGTTCACCTGCACTGATAAAACTATTGCTCTATGCAAAGTAAAAAGTCATAAAAATGCGGCCAAGTGTGAGTTGAACTCGCACACGAAGGGTTCCGTACCATCATACAACATTTAATATACATTATAACGGAGGAGGGTGCTTGTCTCTTCTTTATTATCAGCTATATTTTAGCTACTGTGGGCGTACTGTGGGTAGTGTTGGTTATTGCGTAATAGAAAAACCGTTTGCAGTTCAGATCACATTATAATTTACTATTAAATTATACTTAATTCATATTAAAATTACAAGTGTCATCACTTGCAATTCACACACTGTAGGCACACGATGCAACTATTCGGAATTCACGAAAGTTCCTAAACGTCTTCACTGCTTGACTGCTACTCATGAAGTCTGCTCAGCTCCGGCCGGTCCCAGCGTTATTTTGTAGACTCTGTCGAGCGTTGCTAGGCAGTACTGGCGTCCCGATTAGTCAACTCTGTAACGTATTTCTGACACATGTTCATTATTTATTGTTACGGCCGAAATATACATATAAATACGTAATAATTATGTATTACGGTTCAATAGATAAAGCCCTGTGATAGACGGACTGATAGATAGCGAAGCCTAAGTAAAAGGTTCCCATTGGCACCCTTTGAGTGCGGAACCCCAAAAATTACAACAATTTCCCCAAAAGTCAGCATGCATTTGATAAAGATACACAACTTAGCAGTGCCATCAATAACGTTTTAATAAAGCCTCGGTTATGGCTGGTTTACACGCAAGGCACCAGTTAATGGCGACAACTACCACAATATGCAAATAATTTTTGACTAACATACACGAGAATTTATAATACTAACGGAGCTTTACGGTTCCTTGCCGTGACATATGACAATAAAATGCTCCGGAATTCGGAACAACGTGTTTATTGTGCATAAAAATATCTGTCTTATCAGAACATTCAAAATGCACGTGGAATAAGAATTTTTTGAATATTATTAGCGTACATCATTTTTATTATTCGCTTTTTATTAAATTTTTATTACGTATGAACATGGTTTCTGTAATGTTCTTATCGTAGAAATGGTTAACAAGTAGATTTTAGTGGAAGTAAATGTATCGGCCCACGAATATTTTTATTTGTATTTATTGCGGCTATTCATTATTCAGATTGTAAACAGCGTATTATAAATTGTGAGTGTGATTATTTATGAATAAATAACGGTTGGAGAATATAAAATGTTCCTTTATTTTTGTCGATTCATAGACTACTTTATATTCAAGTGTTTTCCCGATATGAATGTTAATAATGGAAGTATCGAAGCATTATTAATGTTTGCACTACAAACACTAGTTCATAGATCGTTAACCCGGATTTCCTGCGGCAGCACTTTAGCGTTCATTAGGCGATGATTATTATCTTGTTTGATTTGTTTGCAGATTTACGCTCGGTTCCGTGTCCTTCACCACACAATCCTCACTTTTGAAAACTTCATGAAATTCAATTTTGAAAACGCCAAAAAATAGTCAAGAAATAGTCATAAATAGTCACCAAAGTTAAAAAAATAGTCGCATTAAGATTCCGAAGTTATAGCTATAAGTTGGTGAGGATTGTGGGGTGAACGTCTCCACACAATCCTCACCTCAGTGCAAGCAAACGGCTGGGAGTATCGACTTGGTTTCAATTCCAAAAAATAGTCAATAAATAGTCGTAACGCTATGCCAAATCTCGAAAATAGTCATTAAGAGGTTCCAGAGATATAAAGGTGTCTTGGTGAGGATTACGTGGTGAGCCTTTCTCGCCACAATCCTCACCTGATTACCGCGGAATGCTTACGTTTTTTCATTTGAAATTGGTGTCAAAAAATAGTCAAGAAATAGTCGTCTCCAACCACCATAATTTCGACCTGGTTTAATATGTAGAAGTATGTTAAATTTCCATGTAAACTTCTACATACATTTTCGAGTCGAGTACAGCCGAGCACAAAATTATTATGTTCGTATTTGTAGTGGTCAACAAATTTTTTGTTTGTATTATTGTTAGTTATGTAGCTATTTTAGGTAGGTATTTTAACTATGTTTTATATATAATAATGAATAACATAATCATAACATATTATAAAACAAAATCCCTCCGCCGGCGCCGCGTCTGTCTGAACGCGATAAACTTAAAAACTACCGAACGGATTTTCCTGCAGTTTTCACCAATTGACGGAGTGATTCATAAGGAAGGTTTAAGTGTAGTATAGAATTATTGCGAAGCCGGGTATATAATTATCTTTATATATCTGAATTTACAGAATTCATGATTTCTGTTAGTAAGTACCTACATACACATACCTGTTAAACTGTGTAACATGTTTTATTTTCCTAACAAAACTATTCGATCGTAAACTCGTAAAACAATAATTAAGATAGCCAGTATCATTTTGCGGACTTTAAAAACTTGTTTGTCTTTTGGCATTATACTATATTTAGTTACTGAATTGGCCAAAATTAAAAAAAAGCACGTTAACAATGGATTTTCATATACCTTTTCTGCCTACTCGGCACGTTAACTATGAATTTTCATAATTTTTTTCGATCCGCACATTTGTACAACAATAATGATGACGTACAAACTGCCTCATTTAAAAAAAAATATAATGGTGCTTACCGAGCACGTATAAAGTAAATATTATACCATCCTACTTAAACAAAGTAGAGAATATAAAATTATAATGAATATCTGTAGGTATTTTAATAATAGGTAAGTAGGTAGAAGTCTTAATTTCTCATACTACAATTAAATTAATCTGAAATAAAGACTTAGTGCGGACTTCACCAGTGAAATTGAACGCGTTCAGCACATCTAAACGCGTTGAAATATAACAATTTTGACACTGACAGCTCTTGAACGCCTTTTAGAAATTCTGATCGCGTTCAGTTTAATTTGTGAAATCAGTTAACTCAAAGCCAACCGGAAGGAAATGTCTAAATGAAATAATAGCAAGAAACATATTTAAAATTGGAGGAATATCATGTATAGGTAGATTGGTATTTATTAAACTCTGACAGAAATAATAAATACGTAAGTAACAACAATATTTTATTACCGTATATTAATATACAACAATATTAAAATAAATTTGCAATTTAAGTATTCGCGACTGTACCAAAACATAATGTATGTAGAAGTTTAAATGGAAATTTAACATACTTCTACATATTAAACCAGGTCGAAATTATGGTGGTTGGAGACGACTATTTCTTGACTATTTTTTGACACCAATTTCAAATGAAAAAACGTAAGCATTCCGCGGTAATCAGGTGAGGATTGTGGCGAGAAAGGCTCACCACGTAATCCTCATCAAGACACCTTTATATCTCTGGAACCTCGTTTTGACTATTTTCGAGATTTGGCATAGCGTTACGACTATTTATTAACTATTTTTTGGAATTGAAACCAAGTCGATACTCCCAGCCGTTTGCTTGCACTGAGGTGAGGATTGTGTGGAGACGTTCACCCCACAATCCTCACCAACTTATAGCTATAACTTCGGAATCTTAATGCGACTATTTTTTTAACTTTGGTGACTATTTATGACTATTTCTTGACTATTTTTTGGCGTTTTCAAAATTCAATTTCATGAAGTTTTCAAAAGTGAGGATTGTGTGGTGAAGGACACTCGGTTCCTATAAAAAAAAACGAATCTTTTTGCTTACCAAAAGTAGCTTTTTTATTGAAATGAAGTGAAATGGTTTATTCTGTAAATATATATAAGATATCGGAATCACTTTTACACGTCATATTAAAAAATAGTTTGTAAAATCCAAAAGTGCACGCCTCATACTTATCACTCATTCATAAACGAAAAAGAAATTCAAAACATAGTTTAAAAATGAACAATTTATCACTTTTCATGAAGTCGTAATGTCAACGACTGACAAAGATATTTACGTTGGCAGTTGCTAGGCAACGGCACCGGATCAAGGTTGAAAATATTTAGATATTGATATTATATTTTAGTTAGTATTTTATTAATTATAATTAAACTACTATGAATAAAAGAGCCATTTTCAATAGGGTTCCTTCTACGGCTGAAACGAATGTATAAAAAAAAAATTGACTCAATTAATTGATTTTATCGCAAGCTACAATGTTTTCAGGGATCATAAATTGACGGACAGGAAATTTTTTTCAACTATTTTGATGCTTTTTCCATTTCTGCTGCATTAAATCAATTGTTAAAAAATACAATATTAATGTCCATTTAATCATCTATACAATGGTATATAAATTAAGTAGGTTCTGTGTACTAGCAGGAGTGAAACAATAAAAACAGTTGCAGAAATGGGGCAAAAAATATTTTTCGATCGTAGAGCACACTCTAATGCGAAGCATTACGAGTCGTGCAATATTAAAATAAGCTAGATGAGGTCGGCGTTTCCTATCTGACTCTATCTGATCCTATTGCCAAACTGGGCATTTTATAGATTCGTAAGCAAATTTTACCTGTGATAGCTACTTCCGTAGGAGAGGGTCTGCCCGTGGGGTCTACTATGCAAAGCTATAGGGTCTTTGCTTCATTATTGGTTAAGATACAAGAGTCTTAACTGTAACCAATAACGGTCCGTAAATTGTAGGAATTGGTCTTTAGACCACCTTTAAGTGCGTCCCTCTTCAAAAATGATTGCAATTTCCTTCTTCACAATACTCGGTTCGATCTAGTTTGATTAGTGTTTATGTATCCTCGATGGCAATTTTGCTAAACCTAGTTTTCAAATAACTTTCACACTTTCTAACACTTCCTGTTCCTCTATGTATATTGGATACCTAGCAGAATAGGCGATAAAAAAAACAGTCGATAGGTGTCGTGGGTCTTCCGGGTGGAACGAAGTTCCTTTCGCTTTTGCATACTTGTCTTGGCAAATGAGAGGTTCACCGAAAAAAATGTAACATTTTGAACGTCACGGCAAATTTACATTCAAAAGTGATTTTTTCAAACTAGGCTGAGAAACAGCACTTTTCGAACTTCAAAATTACATAAGACAGTCCCCCAAAATGCCCATCCTTCACCCTTCACCACTTCCTGGTGCTTTAGCTTTAGACAAATTAATTGACAAAAGTATCGTGACGTTAAAAATGTTACACTTTTTTGGTCTATCTTATTCGTTAAGTGTGCAGAGAAAAACGTGCGAGAAGGAACTTCGTTCCAATAAAATAATATTGCAATAATTCTCAAGACATAAAAATAAAAATATCGCATAATATATTTCAAAACTCATTCTTAAAATAACTTTTCGAATACGAAAAGATTGAATCTAGTAAGAAATGACCGCTGAGATAAACATCACGACATACCCGCAACACAAAGGCATATTAGTATTAGTGGCAAATAGCTATTACGGCACGAGTAATAGCTCCAGTGTATCGAGCCTTAATGCCTTGATTTAGATATATTATTGTTGTCTGCACTGAAGAAGTTAGGGCTGGCATTAATATATCGAGAGTATCTATAAAACAAATGAAAGAAAACAAAAGAAATCAGCGAGGAATCTTGAAATTCTGGCTGAAATTAATTGGCTGTCCAAATCAAAATATGGCTTTGTAATATTAAGTGCGTGGCAGTAAATAAGAAAGTTAAAAGGTCGTGTTATTCAAATGCACTTGACTATGAATAATTTTGGAACTTCAGCCGTTAAAACAGCTGATAGGGCAAAAGCGAGATTTAATTATAATTTGTATGCTTAATGGTTAACGCTAGAATGCTAAAATAAACATTTATTATTATTAATTTTACTTTAATTATTAGTTATAATGACTAAGGAATTGAGTGAAATTCTCTGTATTTCAATTTGTTTTCCATAGAAAAGTTTTTTCAATTCATTGTTTTATTGTTTCTCTTCGTCTTCGCTAGCTCTTGGTCCATCTTCTTTACGACAAATAAACAAGACTCACCTGAGACCACTTCAATAAAGCACTTGTCAAGTAAAACACAATTCTATCGCAATGTCCAACATGACTATTATAAAAAACACATAAAGACAAAATAAAGTACCCATCCTTAAAATTAAATGAAAGAAGATTTCAATCCCTTCAGCATAATAGAGGCTACATTTCATATCGATAGATATTTCATCGATAAATTCAATGCTTGGGAATGAGATAAGACATGATATTCAAATTAAATACCTTTGACATTTTAAGATTACAAACATCTCGGGTACAATGTTGAGAAGTGGTTGTGAAGGCCAAACGAAAGAATATTGTGGATTGACTTGCTGTTAGATGTCTTCTTGTTACCTGAAATAAGGTGAAGAATGAAAAATATTGAATAGTTCTGGTATAAGAATGTTACTAAGATATTACGATATATATGTAGTAGCTAACTAAGGATCAAAAGGGAATAAAATAATGTTGCGTCAGCTCTCAATCGATTCAAACAATATGATAGTCAAAAGGTATTTTTTTTAAATAGGTAATAAACGTAGCAATTAAAATTTTAATAAAATTTCCTATTGATTTGGTAAAAGCATTTTAGCGTGCGGTCAACGCTTATTACTAAACGTGTAGGTTTGACCGCAACAATTATATAATTATTTTGTCGGTTCAGCCATTTAAATTCATGATTATTTTAATGACAGTACTGAAATTTCAGCATAATTATAAAGTCACGGGATAATATTGCAATTATTATACTCTCGCATTGCTTTATTCTATGTCTGACTATTAAAGTTAATAAGTTCAGTTCTGGTGCTAGTTAGCATGCATACTGAATAGAGAACATTGTAATCTAATGAGAGACTAGCTAATTCAACCAAGTTATTTATAACTAGCTTTTGCCCCCGACTTCGTTCACGTGGAAGTCGATAAAATACAGCCCATGTTACGCTGATAATGTAGCTTTCTAAAGGTGAAAGAATTTAAAAATCGGTTTAGTATTTTTTCCTTTTATCCATCACAAACAAACATACAAAAAATCATATCTATTCTCTTTATAATATTAGTTTAGATTTACACAAAGTCCTTTGATTTAAAATAACATGATTCTAAATTCAAAATGAAACAATCAGTAGTTTTGGTTCAATATAGTGACAAAACAAATTGCACGAGCACCATTCAAAACCAAAGCAAAGTTCCAAATTTAAAATTCGGTTTCGTGCATAAAAAATGAAACGTCACGCCTGTCGAATGCAAACATAGTTTTTTTTGCAAAATATATTATATTTATCGAAAAAACGTCCACACAAATCTGTCACCAACACACATGAGTTATCACGGCAATGCACTTACGATCTCTCTGTCTCCGACGGTCGTGCTATCTTTATCCAATTTGTTACCCTTATCAAGAATTAAATGCGTTTTAGGGCCATCGCTCGACAGTTTTTATTTTTTATTAATTACGAGCCGTATAAAGCGCCGGCACTGTATCGGCCAGACAGGTGATAGGCTTTTATGATCCACCATTTATCGGATATTCATTTGTTACTCAATGAATTTCGGATATTCGATTTTGTTTGTAAAGTTTTTGTTTAAGGTCGAATATGAAATGTGAGGGTTTTAATAAAAAAGTGTTAAATATTTTTTTGGTTTGTATGGTGGAATGATGATAGCAAGAGAGATTTTTGATTATTTAGAACAGTATCTACCTATGTTAGGTACTTAAAAGGTTTTATTCATTGAAATGATTTACATAATTCCTGGAGACCTTTGGGAATTTCCTTTCGAAGAACTGGCCAAAGAAAACTGACCGTGGATAAAAATTTCTGGGAAAGCAACATTTCAAGTTCCAGGAAGGAATATGAATTTATATCAAAACGGTCTATTATGTAACAAATAGGAATGTAAAAGATAGGAATTCATACATAATTCATCTGATGATTTATCCGAAGACTAGATTCAAATTTTCTTTTAATTTACTTTTAATTTATCGACCATGTTTAACATTATCATGGTTTATGTTTTCTCCAACGACCGTGCATAATTAGACCAGTATTTTGACCAAACGATAAAAATCTTCAAACAACTTCCCCGAAATTTACACTGACAGTTGTTTTCTGTTTTTCTCCAAATTATACTTGTTTTTCCTTAACATTGCTCAACTGAAATAAATATTTCTTTTAATCAAGCCGCTGAAACTGAGCCGAAAGAATTCAAAACAAACATCGTAAAAATAAACGTCTGATGAGATGAAGTTGTGTGTCAAACTGTCTGCAAAACTGTGGATATGATCGCTGAAACGCAACTTTTGTTGTGTGTTTCGACTTTCTAACTCGTAGGTACGAAATGAAAGAAGTTATTTTTGGGTGAATTATTTTGGTAGCAAGTTTACGGAGTGGAGAGGCAAAATCGTTGTCCAATAATAAAATAACACTAGTGTTGTAAATGGTGTAACTGATATTAAAAAAAATATTTTTCTCAAATATGCTTGGAAATTCGATCATTATTTTGACAAACTTCTTTGAGATAATTCTAAAATGCTGTACTGACCAAACACATGCGAGTAGGCGGCCGGCAATACTACTACTACTAAAAATACAGATTTTTGGCGTGTTTAGTAGCCAAATAAATAACTATGATAACTCATATCTGTCTTGTTATTTAAAAATGAAACAAACTTATCAGAGAATTTATAAAAAAAATGATTTGGCTTGCAAATAGAGCTGTTTAAAGTAATGCAGAAACAAAGTTCATACATCAATGACCCTGTTGCAGGCTGCGACAATAATGAACTATATATTAGTTTATCTTCTTTTTCTTGTAGTTAGTGACTAACCTGGTGTCAGAGTTTTTATACCGCCCATGGGCCTATGACTTGACTTCACATGGTCGAGAAATATTTCTCAGGCATTGTTTCCTCACGATTCTTATCTTCCCCGTTAATAATAATGCCAAAGTATAACCTATTTGTTATAAAATCTGCTGCAAAGTACGGTTGGTTACTTCAATGCTCGTAGCAAACAAAATTTTAAAGGATTGTTTAGTCAAGTAATTACATTAATCCAGAGAGGTTCGTTGCTGTTTAATTTTTCTGCACTCGCCCATTTTCGAGGAAAACTGGGCCCAAATTATAACGTCGAGAAATTGTGCTGCTGCAATTTGAAACTCAAACTACCTACCATAATAAATTAATTTTAATCATTGTTTGTTAATTTTCCTAACTTAATTTTCCTTGGGCTCTGCGCACAATAATGCTGTTTCTCGCTAACAGAAATTCATCGTACAAAAAAAGTCCTCGTTTCATTTTCGCAGTTCCCAGCGTAATTTCTAAGCGGTAAAACTTTTGAGATTGCTACTTTATGACCGGCTCTAAATTTTTCATTGAAGTTTGATACTTTAACCAAGTTTATTATTATATTAAGTCGGTCGACTGCATGATTTAACAAGTCGAAAATTTTAGCTACTGTTTTTTTTTTTCGGCGCGGAATTAACATTTTTATAACGTTTTGATCAATATTGTAAATATTTATGGACATTCATAATGTTCGTTATGCCGTTTATTGTATTTTTTACTATTTGGGTCGAATGCAAATGGCATTGATAGGCCCACACATACACAAATTCAGATCAGCATTCAGGAATTCCGAATAATATTGCTTTAACGTGAGAATTGATAATATTCCACCGGTATTTGGTATATTGGAAATGACCTAATATTTTCATAATGAAATTCATGAGCTAGAATTTATTTTTCAATGTAGGAACTTTCAAAATAAAGTTTAGTATTTTTATTATCTGATTAGAATCTGGGAGATATTTTTTAATTACAAGATAGTTTCACCAGAGAAGGTATATTTAACTATAATTAAAGCTCAAACACACCGCTTGAAAAATATGCAGCAATTATCTACGATTTTAAATTGCATACCTAATCAAATATCGCTTCTGACATCCGCAACTAACTAGCGCTTTACAGTGCTTTATAGGCACGATAAGTTACTAGCACGCATGGTTATAAAACATCGCTTTCTTCAATATAACTTAGGTACCTACAGTAAATTTTAATGATGTTTATAAAATACGGATATAAAATTTAAACGATGTACCTATATTCGTAGTAAAAAGACCACAGTATAATATTTATTAGTATCGTATTCTAGAGCTATATAGGTGTAATAATATCTGTTTATGTCCAGGTAGTTATAGGTTTTTTTTACTAAATTGTACCTTATTTTAAAATTACATAGCCACTTACTTGATAACATTGTTCAGGAACAAATTAATATTCATAACAACTCCGATAATACACTTAAAAATGCATAAATAATAACGTAAGCTCATAATTTTTTACTAACAAAATGGTCTCCACTCCCCCACAGGGGCTAACGACACGTCTATCATACATTACTTCGCTAATTATGAAACATGTTTCAACAGAATTAACAAAATAGCACATTTTATTAACGATATTAGACAATACTCGTAAAGATAAGCCGTCGGAAAGCAAACACTCCCTGTATCATAAAATGTCCTACTTTACAACGCCAATTATCCTATTAAGAATAATATATTCACCCCCTGTATTAAATTGCATACGAATATACATTTAATTTAGATAAAGAAATGACAGGTATATCGCTAAATAGTTATTAACTTAATAAGCATATTGAATTTATTTCTCGGTGACACCCTGCGGTCGGTATTTTTATTGGGTATGTGGTGACGTGAATATAATGCCATAACTTGTTTTCGCATTTTTATTTCTTTGAATAAGATGTGGTAAAAAATATAAACCAAGAACTTTTTTCTTTTATTTTTTCTTTCCTTCTTTCTTTCTTTGACTTAGTTTAACTTTACTTGACGTGTAAAGTAGCTATGCCTCTTTTTATTTAGGTACAGACTGTCTATAGTGACGTGACTATGTTGCGGCCAAGAAATCAGTTTTAAAAACGGGTTGATCTCAAATTGAATTTTATTTTTAACGGAAATTCAATTTGGCTTAATAACTCTTCTGCCGGGGTTGGGAGAAAGTCCTAAAGAGTTATCGTGGTCCATGGCAACGTACAGGCAACTGAAGGAACACGGGTGGGTTTTAGTCAGTAAGAGTCTGACACGCCCTACCGCTCCGCCCAGAGCGGGAGAAGTTATTTGATGAATTCCCACGCACAAAAAAAAAAAAAGGTAATAAGTAACACTGTTTCTTTTGAGTCTAAAACTTCAATAGAAAATTCAAAAAGGGCTGTTGAGGAAACCATAGAGGCAAAAAGGTTTCTCTTATTTCTAAGCGGATTTTCTCACTTATGCGGTAACCCTTGAAAAGCACATGATGTAGGTATTAGCCGTCCGGCATCTGTCAGACAACGTCGTCAGTTATCTATAGTGTGCAGGTGGAGTTAACGTTTGGGGATGCCTAATATAAGGGTGAACACCCTTATTATTTTCTGCTTGAATGGGATCCCGTTCAAGCGAGGAAATAACTAAGCAGTACGTACCATTTTACAAACATTACATAAATAATTCTTTATTTCACCAAAAATTTCCCGCTGCATTCCCCAAATGGTTAGGCAGATGTGTACCTATAGTACACCACCAGCTGTCTTTAAATCCCATGTAACAGAGGCCTATTGCCCTCAACAGGGCACAAATCCAGATTCCAGGCTGTTACTGGAAATTCCAGATAGAAAAACCGAATAACATTTTTCCCGAACCAGGACTTCATGTTCAGCAGGCATTGCCATATTATTTTTTGCTATTATATCAACCAAAGTATATCAATATAAAGTAACCATTCCATAGCAGACCGCAGGCGGCAACTGCAGGCGACGACGACGTGTCGCCGTGACACGACTGGTTTCTATGAATTTCTATGAAATTCCTTCCGTAGCTAGCCACACGTCGACTTCATAGAAATACGCGACGACACGTCGCTTGCCGTTGTCGCCAGCGGTCGGCTACGGAAGCGTACCTTTACCGTTTGATTGACAGTGCGAAAACATACTTTCTCTATGATCTACTTACATAAATCTATGACACGTCACTCACCAAATATTTTTGAAGCATACAAACAGCCGCCGCCGGGATATAGCCGTCATCACGTCAAACCGAGTCACTTTACACCTTAATGGATTTCGTTCAGTCGCCAAAAGACAGTTTCCGCATCACTTAACTCTACTTCCGACGTAATTGATATCATTTCACCTAAAAATCAAGAGAGGTGTCATTCTACGTCATTTGAAACGCGGTATCAATGTGCTAGATGATCGTTTTACGAAACCTTATAGGTGTTATGTACGTGGCTAAATTGAATTAAAAGTGTTGGGTTTCAACACAAAAACCGAACTTTCGTTTTTAATTTTTGGAGCGCGTATAATGAACAATTGTGATAGACAAGTCAAAATTTGTATTTTGTTTAAGTATAGTAGTTTTTTTTTTTAAATATTTTGACACTGTAGTACATTAAAATATTTATATTGCTGTGCCCTAGCAGGGTCATGTATGAAACCTATATACTTGTAACAACTTGTAAACTACATGATTGTAATAAATGATGATTATGATTATAATTATCATTTCGTTTATTTATCTTCTTTCTTATGTATTTACATTATTAAATATTTCTAACATAAAAAGATATAAAAAAAAACATTTAAAAATATTTTATTTTTATTCCTTTATTTCATTTATAAACATATTATTTACATTTTTAAATATTTTTATAAAAACAAAATAAAATAAAAACATTTAAAAATATAAAAAATAGTAGCCCACCGGTATCGGGAACAGGGTCCAAGCTACCGGTGGTCAGGGCTCCTGAGAGAGGAATCTCCTAACCATACGCGCCGTGTCCAGAAGTACTGCTTTCTGGATCAAGCCCTTGATCCAGCTGCCTAACGAGAGCCTCCTAAGGTGTTGGTCGAGGCTCTTGGCTATTATGCCATTGGCCGTCACGACTATCGGCACAATGACTGCTGTATCCACATCCCACATGTCGACAACCTCGTGAGCCAGATCAAGATACTTAATCTGTTTATCTTTTTCTGCTTTCACGAGGTTCTCGTCATGCGGGACCGCTATATCAATAATCATTGTGCGACGCTCTGATCGATCTATCACCACTATATCTGGCTTATTGGCAACAATAGTCCTGTCAGTGATGATAGATCGATCCCAATACAACGTGATATTGCCATTTTCGAGGACTGGGTCGGGCACATACTTATAGTACGGTACTTCCGATTCCACAAGACTGTATTTCAGAGCAAGTTGCTGGTGGATAATCCTGGCTACAAGGTTGTGCCTATGCAAGTAGTCTCCGTTAGCCAGACGAGAGCAGCCGGAAATAATGTGTCGGATTGATTCCCCCGGACGGTGGCATGCCCGACAGATGTCAACCGTGCCGTCCTTCACAATATATTTCCGGTAGTTGTTCGTCATCATAACTTCGTCCATAATCGCAAAGACAAAACCTTCGGTTTCCCCAAAGAGATCACCGAATCGTAACCAGGATACGGACGCTAACATGTCTACATCGGGCCCATGCAAGGCCCGGTAAAAGCGCCCGTGAAGCTCTTTGCTCTGCCATACCTCCCTGCGGTCATTAGTATCTAATACTATAGGTTTGCGCCAGTTCTCGTTAGCCAAGGATAGCGGGGTGAGGCCCTTGTCCACCGAGACCACATCTCGGTGCATCCCCACGTCGGTCTCTAGGAAGTATTCACTGAGACTGCATACCTCACGGTTGTGCAGGGTCTTAGCATTTAAGAAGCCTCGACCTCCGCACTTCCGTGGGATATACAGTCTCATCACCGATGAGCGTGGGTGATGCATCCGATTTGCGGTCAGTAGTGTGCGGACCCTCCTATCCAGGGCGTCAAGTTCCGTTTGAGTCCATTTGAGTATGCCGAAAGAGTACATCAAAACCGGCATGACCCAACCGTTGAAGGCGCGCACCTTGTTTCCGCCTGACAAAAGACTATTTAAAACTTTATTTAGACGACCAAAGAAGCGCTCCTTCAACGATTGCTTCATGTCAGTAACATTGATGCCCAACGCTTCCGACATACCCAAATATTTGTAGGTTTCAATTGAGGAGAGGGATCTTAGGTGTATGGAATCCGAGAGTTGGGTTCCTACGGATTCCACAATCCCCCCTCGCTTTACATGCATGACCGCACATTTGTCCACACCAAATTCCATCCTGATGGCGCTACTGAAAGTTTCAGTTACCTTCAGTAGCTCCATTAGTTGCAAATTGTTGGGGGCAAAGAGTTTCAAGTCATCCATGTAAAGGAGGTGAGATATAACCTGACCACCTCTCCTCAATCGATAGCCCAGCCCTGAATCCTCCAGCAGTGTGCTCAGGGGATTCAAGGCTAAGCAGAACCAGAGTGGACTTAAACTGTCGCCCTGAAATATACCTCGCTCGATCCTTATCGGTTCGCTATTCCTCTGGGTATGTCGACATCCTGGATAGCGAAGAACCGTCCTCCATTGCCCCATACATGACATTAGGAAGGTGCGTAGAGTTGTATCTACTTTATACAACTCCAGCACCCACATGAGCCATGTATGTGGCACCGAGTCATAGGCCTTCTTGTAATCTATCCAACATGTCGACAGATCCCTTCGGGAACGACGAACCTGTTGGCTAATGGCCATATCTATGAGGAGCAGCTCCTTAGTACCGCGGGACCCGTTCCTACATCCATTTTGAGAGGCAGACATGATGGAGTTGGTGTCTATATGGTTGTTAATTTTGGCTCTCAAAACGGATGTAAAAACTTTATAGACCGTCGGTAAACAAGTGATCGGTCTATAATTTTTGGGTTCCGCAGTACTACCTGATTTATGGAGCAGGTGGGTTATTCCTGTCGTTAGGAACTGGGGCAGCGACCCTGACTCTAAGGCTGACTGGAACTGGGATGCCAATCGGGCGTGCGACCTTTGGAACCATTTTATCCAAAAGTTGTGCAGCCCGTCCGGCCCTGGGGATTTCCAGTTAGGCAACGGACGGACTGCACGAGCTACATCTTGGGGGCTGATGGTAAGTGCCCCCATTTCTGGTATTTCCTCGCACGCCCGTTCGATCTCCCTAGTCCAATCACCCTCGGTGTGGTTGACAGGCACCGACCAGATGCTTCGCCAGAACGAGCACATGGCGTCATCATCCGGCAGGGGCGTGTCAATCACACCTTGATCCGGTCGCTCCCAAGCCCTGTAGACCCACCTCTCATCGCTCTGGAATGTGCGGTTCTGAGTGTACCGCTCCACTCTCCGCCTGTACCGTCGAATACGGTTTGCCCATGCATAGATCTTCTGCTTCAGGAAGTCGATACGTTCTGTGACGCGGGTCAAATAATCTCGAGAACTAATATCAGTCCCCGAGAACGCCCGCCTCACAAAGCGCATCACTCTAGGGCGAGTGTTGCCCTCCCTGAAGCAGATTAGCTTGCCGATGAGTACTCTAGCCTCACCGATACGACGCTCAATCCTGCACTGCCAAGCTGGTACGGCTGGTTTTGGTCGTGCAGCTCTGTCACTGTTGGGAAATTTAACATGAGCTACACGACATGCCGCTACAGCTGCACAGTACAAGATCGAGTGGGTATCAGCGAGGTCTTTGCTGCCATCAAAACAATTTGACAGCAGCGAGTCTAGAGTACACACCAGCGCCTTGTTTTTCTTATGCATGGGCAAACGAGGTAAACGTGGCCTAAGTCCAGGTGGAGTGGAGCGGTGCTCCCGGAAAGCATCCTCCAAAGCGCTCCTCAGTTGTGTATTGCATTGGGAGCTCACGGATATAACCCCGTCATCATCCTCTTCACCAACGTGGTCGGGTCGCGGTGGAGCACTGGGTGAATTTTGTAGTTGCACCGCGACCTGTGGCAGAGCAGGCGTAACGTGGTTATTCCGTGATTCGAGGCGTAGTCGATCAAGTACGGCGTCATCCAGCATATGGTTACGCTGGATGACCCGCACCTGATCCGACAGTCGTTGGGCCGACACGTTGATAGCTGGTTCAAGCACCTGAAACAGAGAGAGCATCCGACCACGGTACGCAGTCAGGTTACTTCCCCCCTCTGTAGCCCCAAAGTATGCGCGCATGACATTTTCGTTGACAGTTTGTGTCCACTTCATGCGCCGCACACTTCCACCGGGAGCGGGGACCCTATCAGAGGCCGGTGGGCCTCGGGGTCCCAAGCTGGCCGGTGGTCGGCCTCTTCCGCGCCGACGTACTGGTGGCGGTGTCGTCGGTGGCGAGAAGTATTCGTCGCTCGAGCTCGACGCAACTGCAGCGGCCGGTATCACTGGACTCACGTCTGGAGCAGGATCCGGCAACTGCGAGGCGGAGCTGAGCGACGAACCCGAAGATGTTGGGTGTGTGTTTTCAAGTCGTCGTGCCCGACTTCGCGTCAGCATTGCACTGTTCTCCGTTTATCCGTTTATAATATTTTTTCTTCCATCCTGGTATATGTTTCGGTATTGCTGTCAATTTTGGTTTCGTCAGGAATTATATGGTGGAAACACATAGCACAACATTGTGTCTTATTGTGTAAAAATCTAAGAAATCGGTAAAAATACTAAAAATATATTACGGAGAAAAAATTTCATGACAGTTGGGCTTGACAGTCGGTCGGTTATTTTTATTATTATTATTTTATTCTTCGATTAAAAATAAGTTTCATTATTTTTAATCGAAGAAATAAAGCAGGAAGTCGCATAACTTTTTACAGAGTACCTAGTCCAAATTTGATGATTCTTATTATATTACATAGAGAGTTTGTTCTAAACCACGTTCAACCCTACCGTTATAAATTAGCATTTTCTAGTATTTTTTACTAAACCTACTTCATATTCAATAAAAAGACCTCAAAATGAACTAAACGTTGCCTGTTTGCAAATTCTAAACCGAATGAAAACTATCCTTCACAAGTAAAATACAGAGAAGTACATCAAACGCGACTCGAGGATAAATCGCCTTTTTTGTTACACACGTAGATTTAGGCTAGTGTTTTTGCGCTTGCCTAGGCTTTTCGCTCAAAGTCATTTATCTTATACGCCCGCGACATATAGGGGCCCGGATAGCCGTATGTATGCCTACATAATAGGTATGTGGGCTCTGAAAAATTACTCTTCGTTGCTCATTTGATGAAGTTAGACCTAGAGCTTTTGAAGATCGGAAAATGAAGTAGGTTGGTGATTGTGGAAATGGCATTGATTGAAGCGATTTAAATTTTAATACGAGATTTTTCAGTTAACTTGGAAACCTACTGGAAGAAAAGTTTTGCAGATTTTCTATTAAGAAAAAATGATTTGAAATTGAGAGTTGGTGTGAATTTTGAAAAAGAATATTGATTATCAATAAAGTGTAATTTTTTTTTGGTAAATAATTAATGTTTTTGTTGAAATATTTTCGTCTAATATTCCAATCCTTACTATATATAATTATTATTATAATAATGTAAATTAAAATGCGAAAGTGAGTTTGTTAGTTTGTTTATTATGCTTTCACACTAAAATGGCTGAACGTAATTAGATTTTTAATTTTTTATTTTTCCCGGTAGTTCGTTTCCTTGGGATAATTTCCAACCTCCTTGCGGGCGATGCCATGGGCAAAAGCTAGTTCAAAATATAAGCATTAATACACTCTATTTGCTATTGAATATCGATGTAGCAATCCTATTTAATAACTCTCCGTAATATCAAAGTCGAACGCAGATTCAGTGTCGCTCATAGTTGTCAATACCATTCATCTAATCTCAAAGTAATTTGGAAATAATACAATATCGCTGAAATTATTAAGCCACGCACCGTTCGGCACCTGTCCCACCGCTGACGTGAAAACTACTATTATAGCAATTAACGATTTTCTCGCTAAAGAAACGTACAAAAGATTTTAGGACCTATGTTAGTTATAAAAGAGACATAATACATAAAGATCTAAAATGTGGCCTTGGACGACCGACCTTGGGCACAAGCACACAAGCTACTCTTCCTATCCGTATGAGAGGCCTCGGCGCTCACAAAATTTCCAGTATTAGTTTACCGGCTTTCATATCCTCGGTCTGGTACTGAGAAATTAATCAGGAAAATCCTAGCCCCTACTCTGATTAATTTTGATGTGCCTCACCGAGGCTATGGATGCCTGGAGTCTCGCTTGCCCAAATTCAGATCCGCTCAACATTCCATTTTCCCAAATACGGTGAGATGAGCCGGTCTACAGAGTAGTACAGAACAATTTACATGACACGCCATAATGTTTGTTAATAGTTTTACTAGGTTAAGATATTTTTAGTTTTAGAAGAAGACCTTGAATACTCATACATAATATTTTAATAGTTGCTCGCTGATTATTTACACCGCCGGCGAGTACCTATTCGTTTGCAGGAGTGACAAGAGCTATCGAAGAGAGTACTAGCTCAGCAACGCTCGCTTGGCGGGCAGAACAGTCGCTGAGAAACTCACGCTTGGGACGTATGCATACCAAGTAGTGATCGATCGTCGCCGTCGCACACTCGCTGGTCGTTGCTTTTCAACTCTTTTTTAGTTGCTAGCTCTACTCGCTTCTCGTTAATCGCCGGCGGTGGGACCTTATCCTGTGTCAATAGAAATTCTGAAATTCGGTCTATAAGTTAGATCGTTTAGATTGTTTTCATTCAAACTGTTTTGATTGGTTAGTACCATTTTGATTGGTTAGTAACTGTGTGTATAAATTTTGAGGTTCCAGTTTAGATTTTCAGGTCTACCAAAACGTTGTTATCCTTCAGTTGAAACAGTGATCATAATAGATACCTGACCGGACTGAAAGACCCGGAGTTACCGACATTGCTTGCAGAGTAAGCTGAAGTGCAAGTGGACTGGCCATGTATGTTGAAGGACCGATGGCCGGTGGACCAGATGAGACCAGCACCCTAATTGCGAAATACACGATCAATCACAATCTGAATAATTTTGAAAGAGATTACTAACAGATAATCCATTGCTTCATAAGTTCGAAAAAAAAACTCTCTACTCACAACGTAAATAATGCAATGAATGTTGTTGAACTATCAAAATGAAACAGATTAGTCTTAATCATTTACGAAAATGTGTTACGCAATTAGATAGCTGGAGTGGAGACCACTTATCGCAAGCGTAGTGTGGGACGTCGGGACCAGCTAAATGGACCGATGACCTTAAAAAGTTATCTGGGACAGACTAGATACACAATAGATACTAAAGGTGGAGGAGAACCCTGTTGTGGCGCAGCTTGGGTGAGGCCTATGTCCAGCAGTGGACTGCGATAGGCTGAGATGATTGATTGAAATATAATTATAATACCTAACATTTTTCATCGGAATTTATAACTGGTACTTGAAATTGGCGAGTAGTGTATGTTCAACGGGACTCCTTTGCTTATGGCTTGAAGACTGTATAGGTGTGAAGGTTTCCAATACAATTTGTTTTATCACCCGCAGCGTTAAAACATAGAGTTATAATACCTCCTTTCATAAGCATAATGACTAAGAAATATAATTACACGTCTCCACAATTTCTTTCTATGAATACCTTGAGCTAAAACAAAAATGACCTCTAGCTTGAATAACACAAATATTGTAAGCGCTCTTCAAGAATTCTATACCATCTTTAGAACCGTAACTAAATTATTAAAGTAGCCCCGTAGATACAAATGAGAAATTTCAAAGGAAAATTGCCTAGAAATTTCTTAGTCAGAATTCAGACTTTAGTGTAGCGGCACACCTGCGAAACGTTCGAACGTTCGCTTGCTCATGAACCGACGTAACGTTCGGCTGATGTGTCATAGGTAACTTGAAAAACATTAGGAGCGTATTCAACCGAACCTTCCGCGCCAAACGTTCGGCAGGTGTGGCGCGACCCTTACATTCTTATTATAGCTTATGTACTTAGTTTAGTAATTGTGCTATGTAATGACGATGTTAGCATTCTAATTACTTTGGCTTGTTATTGTTGAAGAGCTGGAAGGCTAATAAAACTGATAATAGGATAGAAAGATGTACGTACTTACATAATTTATTTTATTTAATAACATTATCTATTTTATATTTTTCGTGGGCTAAATGATAACAGCTGCATGGGTCGAACAAAGGTTTTTTTTTTTTTTTGGTTGAAAGTCATCAAATGACTTCTCCCGCTCTGGGCGGAGCGGAAGGGCATGTCAGACTCTTACTGACTAAAACCCACCCGTGTTACTTACCTTGCTTTTGCTAGGGGCCACGGTTTTCCCTTAGGACTTCCCGCAACATGGGTCGATCAAAGGCTAAGCTACGCTTGTCACGGTCGGTTCGTGGATGGGTGACTATCTTTACATACCAAGAACCCTCCGTGCCTCGGAAAGCACGTTAAGCCGTTGGTCGCAGCTGTCATTCGTAAATCTTTGTCGACAGGTATTCAGAAGCCCAAAACTCTGACAACCAGTCAATCCTGTTACCCAGTAACCGGGTTGTGGACGTCAGATAGGCAGTAATAATAATAATAATACCAGCCTTTTATTATCCTACTGTAAAAGGCATACTTAAAGGCCTCTTCTCATAAAGAGAAGGCACGAGCGTTGATCACCATGGTTTCTCAAGACGGGTTGGCGATTCCTCACGATGTTTGCCAGCTATGTCCAAAGATAAACTCAGAAAGTGCATATGAATTGAAAAAGTCACATTAGTACTTGCCCGGATTACTTAATGTCTTCATCATCAGCCTAGTAATGTTCCAACTGCTGGGACACAGGCCTCCTCTCTGTGAGAGGGAGTGGGCTGTAATCTACCACGCGGGCCCAGTGCGGGTTGGTAGATGTCCATGTCTTCGAATTTCCGGTCGGTTTATAAAAAATTATCTTTATATCTGTATCTATGCAGTTGAATTAAGAAATTCCTCCTTTTTGAAGTTGATTAAAAAGAAAGGTACACGTTGGAGAAATAGAACCTTGACCAGGCTAAGGCCTACCCGCGGCTGAAAACGCGCAGATCATGTTGAAACTAATAACTTCTCTTATTAGTTAAATATGACACTATAGAAGTGAATGTAAAAGTGATGACAATCTTTAATTGCTAGTGCGACGCGTGACGCAATATTTTATAACCCTACAGTTATGGACAATAACTGCATGTAATACCACCGTGACTGATTGGTATTGTTTGAAAAGTGATTTGAGTAAACGTTGTCGCGTAACAGTATGTAATAGCATACGTAATTGTCGGAGGTATTGACATAATAATGAAGGTGTACGGAAGCTAGAGATGTCAGCAAAACTGACGGGGTACGCTAGGGCCGATGCCTACCGGGGTTGCGGGTAGTCCTAAGGGGAAACTGTGGCCTCTGGCAAGGCAAGGGAAGGAACACGGGTGGGTTTCGATATCCCACCCAAAAAAAAAAAGAAAGGTGTACGGAAGCTGAGAAAATGAGGAGTCAAAAGCATTTTAATACGAATTTACAATGCAAATTGAATACTTTCTAAGAAGTAAGTTAATTTTGACACCAATGTTGAGCAAGACCTACGAGATAAACATCCGGTTTCTGGACCGTAAATTATCAATATGTCAAAATGTTATGCAAGTGAAGTTATTCTGGTTAGATTAGGTTCATCATCATCATCATTTCAGCCAAAAGACGTCTACTGATGAACATAGGTCTCCTCCAAGCACCGCCACTTTGACCGATTCTGGGCAGATTCCTAGGTTAGGTTAGCTATTATAGTTAGACTAGCTATAAGGCGTTCCAGAAACCAGGTGGTAGTCTGAAATTGGCAAAACGCAGAAACATATATATTTTTTCAGTGTGGTACAGTCTGTTACAATTTTTTTTTTTCCATTTATGGATAATCAAATAAGAGTAACAATAAACAGGATTGAATCTGGCTGATCACCTCTCGCTCATGCTCTTCGAATTTACCCTGCAGTGTATCAATTACCAATAGGTTGATGTTATTGACAAGTTATCATAATATTTGTTATGTATGAGCCCGTTTACGTCTATCGTTGAACACGGATCGATGCAATAAACGATCAAGATGGATTACTATAAGCTCCGAGCTTAGCAAATGGATCGGTGAACGCATTTCGGTGCCTAAGTTGTGATGCGCGCAAGAGCGCACTGTTTACTTACTATTCTATGTTAAAAATAAACGGGGTGGCAGGGACATCGACGCGAAGCCGATTACCATGGATTCAGTACATGATTCTGTACCCCCCTGCGTTGAAATTTTTCGTCGGTTATTAAAAAAAAAATCAGCTGCTCCATACATTTTGACCGCGTAGGTATTGCACTTTTCTATGAAACAGCTGTTTTTTTTTTAAATAACCGACGAATAATTTCAACTCATGGGGGTTCAGGATCATGTACTGAATCCATGGTAACCGGCTTCGCGTCGATGTCCCTGCCACCCTGTATACATCATATTACGTTTTATAATACAACATACGCTTAACTATGTTCTCTAGAATCCTCCCTATTACCTTGAACGAGGCTATTAAAAGGAATTGTTTTTTTAAACATTCGTTGTAAATGTGAATTACCATTTGTATGAACGTAATCGACGCAAAAGGAGTATGTAAGGATCGTAGTAGGTGGCGATCTGTAGTTTATGGCTACCCCCATGGGAAGAAGGCGTGAGTTTATGTATGTATGGAAATGTTTCCAAATATGATTGACAGATTTTTGCAGCAAAAATTACACATTGTTAAAATCCATTTTATATGTTGATTTTGACATTCTTTTGCAGATTTGATATTTAAATAAATAGTTCTATTAGCATAGTAGGATAAAAATGGAAAGCCACTGTAATGCCTACCCAATTTATTTGCTGTGGTTTACTAATGCATCAAAATATTGACCATTCGTCCGTTCGTTTTTTCACATGATAAATAAATTGGAATTTAGTTAGCATTTTTATAACCAGCCGCTACAATGGTTTACGGCGGGATATTTCAACTCTTTCATGTGAACTTCGACATGAATGGGTGACTTTTAAAACATTCCTCCATACATTAGCCCGGTCAATTCTATGTGAACAATTCCGTTGTCCTTTTAATGGGCGTTTACTATTGTGGCATACAGGTGGAGTCCAAATAGCCACACCTTTTATTTATTACTAGCACACATAAATTATTCAAAAGCGTAACGATATTATGCGATGCGAAGCACGATAGAAACTAATTTGAATTAATTTGATGCGTCCCGTTTTTTTGAAAGGAAGCATAAAAAGTTTTTATGTGAAAATTGTGTGAGACAAGTTTGCCCATATATTTTGTCTTATTGTGTAACTGTTTATATGAAACACGCAAACACAGAACAGATGTTTCCTTTGCGCCTTTGATTTATAATTTATAAAGAATTATCATAAGATTTCTTTTGATAGAACGAAAGAAGTGGGCAATTACTAGAACATGTAATAAATCAAATGAATTGTGGAATAGACGTTAACAATAAAATATGTTTTCCTTTCCTGGCTTAATGTATGTGTTGTAGATGTAGAGGAATGTCACTTTACGTTTCTTCGTTTCTTTATTCAGATTGGAATTTGTTCAGTTCACAGTTAAAATCATCAAATATTTATGTCTTAGCTTAAAAATACTGAACAATTAATTCACTTAATTTGGTTTATCATTTCATTTTTGATAAAGCTTAAAGTTGTTCATAGAATTATACAACAACCAGTCAGGTGTCAGACGGTCACATCTGCAAAAATTACAATATGCTTCCTTAAAAACTTTCACTCTCTATTTTAAGGAAATATTTTGGGATTGAGAATCAGCATTGCCATCCAGAGCAGTGGTGGCTCAGTGGGAGCAGTGGTGGCCCAGTGGTGAGCAGCGGTGTCCCAGTGGTAACGGCCCTTTACTTTGTGTAAAAAATTTCATCATCACTGCTCTCAAAACGGTGAAGGAAATCATCGTGACGAAACCGTCTTAGAACCAAAAATTCGAAGACATGTAACAGGTACCAACCCACACTGGGCCCGCGTGGTAGATTACAGCCCACTCCCTCTCACAGAGAGGATGCCTGTGTCCCAGCAGTGGGAACAATAATAGGCTGATTATGTATGTATTGCCATCCAACGTGGCAACGCTGCCAGCCTTTTGGGCACTTTTCCCACTGACAGCGAAGCGGGACAAATTTTTTGATAGCCAGTGAGCCCATTATTTATGTATTTTATTTTTTACCTTTACATACTTGTACACATATAATAGTTAGTTATAGTTTATATAGTGTAATCAAATATTAATGAAATAAATTAAGTAAGGAAGTATTTTTGAAAATTATCCCAAATCCTTTATAACTGTAATTTGTATGGTGTACATAATTATAAATTGTATTCTATCTTTCTATATAGGGTCAAATAAATTAGCTAGCTAAAGGCTGCAGACGTCTAAACACGAAAAACAAAAAAGAATAAATAGTTGTAGTTTTGTTTTGAGTCAACGACCGTTGATATTGTAGAATGAAGTTATTTTAAGTATTAGTTGAGAAAATCATTGTATTTGTTTTTTCCTCCATCCATATCGTTAAATACCCATTACATCTGTGAAGTTTACACAAAAAACTGATTATTGACACTGATATTTCAAGTAACTACACTACCTATTATCGTTGACTCAAATAAAAGTATTATCGAATTACTTTTTTATGTTTAGATATCGATCCATCGCGTCCGCTGAGTTTTGCTAGCTAATTTAAATTGACCCAGTATTTATCTATATATCTTGTGAAACCTGTCATGCTTCTAGATCTAGCCGTTATTAAGAATGATCGACTTCTTAAAAATCGTGAATTTGCTGGCAAACAATGCACAGTCTGTGCTTAGTGACTGTGCATTGTTTGCCAGCAAATTCACGATTTTTAAGAAGTCGATTATTCTTAATAACAAACGCGCAAAAACAATAAAACTTTGTTCATTAACACATAAAGCCATTCTCACCCAGTGCTGTCGCCTCCGCCTTAAACGAAACACCTACATACATACAGACATACAGATACACAGCAATTAGCCAGTATGTATCTTAAGGCAATTGGCAAGGCACTCGGTTACGGCACTTATCTAGAGGATAACGATTATTGGCCGACATTAGCTACTGTTGTTAGTCTGTTCCTCCTGAATTCTAGGTGATGTTGTTCTGAATACTAAGTGCTCTGGCATTTTCTCTTTGAGCTTTTGAACTTTATATAGCAGAGTGTAAGAGGGTCCTAAAATGTTACAGAAATGTTAAGTTTTATTACGAGACTTCTTGGGGGAGGAGAAAGTGAGAATTCAAAATAATTTTAGGCGTTTTGTAAAATGTGTAAAGGAAAATAACGTAAGTATGTTAGATAATATTTTGAAGATAAAGTTAGATATAGGAAAGGCTACAAAAGGTTTTTGGGACGGATGCAATTCACGGACACACATGCAGTAACCAGTAGTTTTCATTCATAATAGCGCGTAATATTTAGTCAAATCCAAGCAAAAGTAGATAGGTATGCAGTAGAATTTGTCTATCTATACTCTGTACTAATACTAATACTAACATACTGATACTAATACCTACTAATACTAATATACTGATACTCATAATTATGATATAATAATACTAATAATTAATATTATAAAGAGGTAAAATTTGTTTGTTTTGTATGTTTGTAATCTCCGGAACTTACCAGTCGGATATGAAAATTTATTTTTGAATAGCATAATAAAGTAATAAATTCTCGAGGAAGATTATAGGCTCGCGGACGAAGTCGCGGGCAGAAGCTAGTACAAAATACAATGAAGGTTACTAGAAGAAATTGTGGCAGGTTGACATCTGGAACTAAGCCAGGTAACCCTTTTCAATTCAAATAGGTATCTAAATAAAAAGAGTGTTTTTGTAAGAAGACAAATTCTTCAAATACTTTACCTAAGCTTGCTTTATGTACCTAAACTACATACACAAGTAACATAATCAGCCTATAATGTTCCCTCTAATGGGACACAGGCCTCCTCTCAAGTGAGGTAATGGACCGTAATCCACCACGCGCTACCAGTGCGGGTTGGTAGATGTCACATGTTTTCGAAATTTTGTTCCTAGGACATGTCGGTTTCCTCTCGATGTATTCCTTCACAGTTTTGAGAAGAGCCTCGGTGAGAGGAAATGGGCCGTCATCCACCACGCGGGCCTAGTGCGAATTGGTAGATTGGTTGGTTCTTGGACAAGTTGGTTTCCTCTCGATGTTTTCCTTCTCCGTTTTAAGAGCAGTGGTGATGCAATAATTTTTACAACGTAAAGCACCTGTCCAGGTTCGAATCTATAACCTACAACTCGTAAGTTGCGGCTGTTACCATTGGGGTACCACTGCTCCATACAAAGTAAACAAACACAAATCTACATAAACAGAAACCTCCAAATAAATATAGCCATTAAAATTTAAATTCGATTACCATAAACTTATTAACATTATACAGTGTCACTGCCTCCGAATTACAAGTAAGTGTCGCCTGTCCATTGTAAGTGATTGAATCACACTTTAGCTTTACTGTCATGGGTACAGTTGATAACGTAACGTACTACATGTTGTACAGTCAGCTTAAAAAAATATGTCATAATGTATTGTAACTATTATATTGGAACATAGGATGTAGATGATTAAAATGGCGCCATGTTACATAATTTTGGGACTGACTGTACAGTCGTGTCTCATTAACAAGGAATGAGAATCTATGTTTTATGGATCTATGAATGAAGTTGGAGATGAAACTAATGCTGTACATGAACCTTTTATGTTTTAAAAGAGACTTGAGTATGTAAAAGATAATATTTTTGCGAGAGATCGTAACAACAACAATCTTAACACAGCTTATTAGAATAGTACAATACCTAATAGAAAAGAAATGAGATCGCAATGCAAAGATTTAAAAAACTTGGATATTGAATATTGGAATTCATAGCGTAGGTACGATTGCTTTAATTGAAATCAAAGTTCAAGAGAACTGAAGTCATAAAAGAAATAATAGTTCAAACACCTCGCATTAAAAAACTAACTCAAGATGAAAAATAAAATAGTCCCCAATAAAAGTAATATCTCTCACCTACACTAATTTCCATCGTATGAGACGCAGGAGGAATTCTAATAAGCATGAGCATGCGATGATCGATTCGGCTTGGATCTCGTCTCATTACCTGCAACTGTTTCATCAGCCTATGCGACATATAAAACTGGATTAACTTTGCCGACTAAATCTCTTTATCAAACAAGAGTTAAGGTTCTAAATCGAGTAGCATCTCATCTAATAAAACCTTGTCTTCAAAGACGAATAATTTATGAGTATTATAACCAAACACAGCAATAGATACAGTAACAGTCATTTGTTTTCTCAGGTCCACCTCGCTTGTTAAACAAAATTTTGACATGTTCCAGAGCGTGGGCGTCTTTCAAGTGTGGGCTTTAAGCCCACGTGTCCATAATTCTTTTGTTCCATTTTCTAGTATGTTCGTCAATGAGTTGGAAGGTTTGTATGCAAAAATGTTTTTGTTTCTGGACGGAAATTGGGATTTAGTTTATCTGTCGTGACAGTCATATTCAAATTAGAATTCGTTAACGGTTCTGACGGAGGCCTTTTAAAGGTTAAACAGATTTTTTTCTATTCTATTGTCTTATCGATAAGTTGTTACCCACTTGAGGTGCGAATCTCATTCATAAGCTTGTGAAACATTTATGCAATCATAATAACGACTAATAATTGTAATCAATCCTTGGAATCAGTTTAAATCTTACCCTCATTTACGAATATGACGTAGAATCTCTGGTTAGATAAGAAATCCTTGAAATAAATAAGTAAACTGAAAAGGTGTCTGTTTGGATAAAAAAAAGTATCACCATCAATCATTTGTTATTATATATTTATTATGTCTTTCGCATTATTTTTAGATACTGTGGAGATTCATTATAAATATTCTATTACTTTGGTTTTATAAGCGGTTTGCATACTGCTATTTCTCTATTCACTATTTCAGCTTCTGTTGATTTTCAATGCCCGGAATCAGGTGTAGAGCGCGTTTGTTGACCTTACGAATTCTGTGGACACAATACCCAATACGGACTCGTACAATACCGTTTACAGTATTTAAATTGAATTCAAATAACGACTTTTTTCAAAGATTCAATTCGAATGCCTGCATAAAAAGCTAGTACGGGCGAAATGAGTCACCAGTGATTTGAAAAGGAATAAGATACGACTGCCAATTTATTTTTACCGTGTATTTATAGAAGAATGAGTATTATTCTTTTTATAAAAAGGTCTAAAATCGATTGGGGAAGTGAGTTCTAAACGTAAATCTTTTGGGTTCTTCTAGTGAGGGTCGGGCGACCTTTTTCTTAGTGATCGGTATCGGACGCACTCATCGACGGTTCATCGCGACAGCATCGATGCTTGAACATCGATATGCTAATGTACTGATGCATTCCATACCTTTGTGTACTTATGTCGACGAGGTGGGCGAAACTCCATTGATATACATTCGATGTCATTGTTAATATTATAGGGTGGACCCGATTTTAAAAGGCAATTTATTCTGTCTCTCGATGGGACATTAGATAATGCTTAGTCACATCGATTTATTATTATTTTTTGTTGGCATTGTTAGGCGTTTCGGTGTCGAATTTGTGTACGATCCTCGTGACCTTTAATGTGGATTTTCTAAAAAAATATCTAGCCATCAAATCGAATAATGGTACGAGGGTAAATTCAATACTCAAAGTAATTTAAATAAAAATATAAAGCTACAAAACGAGTTTGTAGAATGAAATCAATAAATTCTCATCAAAAGGTCATAATATTGTAACGTTAATTTAAAGCCGGGCTATTAAATTTCAGAAACCCTTTGGAACCCTTGCCGTCTCGTGGACTTTAACCACAATAATCTTCAATGCCCATAAAATTGGTATTTACCTAAATTAAACGTTGCTCGTAATTGATACAAATGGTTGTTTCTAGTTAAATGTAATTGAAGCAGACAGGAGCAAGTGCAACAAACCTTGGACAAGCTTTGAACTATTGTTTTTGAGAGGGTCCAAA
Organism: Conistra vaccinii; assembly: GCA_948150665.1. NCBI lineage: Eukaryota > Metazoa > Arthropoda > Insecta > Lepidoptera > Noctuidae > Conistra > Conistra vaccinii. The sequence continues at coordinate 9,616,530 of OX411329.1, read as the reverse complement.
TTAGAATTTTATTGGATTAATCTTATAAAATAAATTAATGTAGCAATAAAATTGTACATTTCTAAACTTATAATTTAGTTGCTAGGTATGTACATTAATTTTGATTCGTATAATGTGTTGCCGATGTTTCAGAGTTCTCTTTTCTGAAATTATTTTGTTTAAATGTATCGCTATTGTGTTTTTCTGCTTATACAAGCGACTTGAGAAAATAGTTAGACGTAGGTTATTCAGTATTATTCTAATAATAGTAATTTATCTAATCTCGCTTGTATTTTCACCATCAAATATGTTCGTGTTATTATTTATACATTATTCATAATTTATAAATACCGATAAAATCTTAATAACCAAAATTAATTTCTAGTCAAAACATAAATTGATGCATTGACTCATAAAAATTTTAATTAACGCGAATTACACGCACAGACATAAAAAGCATGTATTACATGCGTCCATCACAACCTTTACGACTTTTCAATTGATATTTTGTTATGCACATATAAAAATCGTATAATGCTGTAATAACAAAATTTAAAAGCAAACGTCATTGTTTTGCGTCGTCAAAAATGTTGTAAATTTTATTAAATTGACCATCAGTTCAATCTTTGATCGATATTGAATTCTAACTTTCGAGATTCCTGCTGTGTAATGATGCTAGTCTATTACCGTGAGGTGCACACGACTGTAACTTTTGTCACATTAAATAACTATTAAGTAGTTAATGTGTGGTTTTCTTTGTAATAAAATAGCCATTGAGGTTAATTTATTGTACGATTTTAAGACGCTATTTGAATTCTAGATGGAGTAGAACGTAGGATGTATCGATAATGTCGGAAGACGTCGCATAATTGAAACCCAATCTTTGTATTCCAAGCTTATGTGGTTGGATGTATCTTCAGCGCTTTCATCGCTGAAGGTAAACAGTTCTAAGTGATATGAACACAATCGAGTAAGTGCAGCATGAGTCTGCATACTAATGGAAGGGAAACTGGGTTTAAAGATTGCATTATGTGGCTAAAATATTGATAGGATGCTTCGAACGTTCGGTTATGTTATCGATATTAGTTAGTACCATGTCTATGTGTTACCCATTTAAATACTAAAGCTGATACCTACTGAATATTTTTATTCTTTGTATCCATCTGATTTAGTATTAAGCATAAGCTTAACAGTTTCTTTAATTTTGCCATCTTTTATGTCTTTTTTTGTGTTTTATAACATTTTATTATCCACTTGCAATACATTTTCAGCCCCCCAAAACTTCCTTAATTGATAACAGCACCAAAATTTGTCGGTTAATTCATTAATATTCATACAATACCATCCTATGCAAACTCTTCCCGATCCTCTCCGAGGCCAGTGAATATTCGCAACACAATCCATCTAACTTTTTATCATATTAATGTCAAACAAAATTCTGAACAAATATTATCATTCCTGTGTCACAGATATCCCCATTCACAGTTCTGTGATCATATTAGTTGTCCTTTTCTGGACATGTTGTTGATTTACTGTTTCCAGTTAGAAACTTTCCTAATAAATAAACCTTATTCGCTCCGATGTCAAACTCGCTGGTCCACAAGTATCTCTGGCAGTGGACGGTTGGTTTTTGTGTCAGTGCTACATAAATTTGTCCCTTGTTCCGCATACATATACTAGGACCTTTATGAGTAGGGTTACTCCTAGAGGAGAGTAAATTCAACGATTTATCTCTTTTAATCGCGGTTTAATTAAGTTTGTTAGTGAACAGAGTGGCCGCGCTTACGACAGATTTTTTTGGATAGGTACTGTTTGTCGTGTAAGTAGCTAATAGTTTGTGGGTCACAGTTTGGAGTACCAGTAGGAGTCACTGAATTTTTTATGTTTAACTTGCCTATTTTTTACCCGACTGTGCGGCAACAGTGACAGGGTTATGTTTTTCTCACCTATCTGGGTATGTATGTCTGTATGTATGTGGTATTCTATATAATATACCCTTGAAACCACCAAACGGCTGGATGGATTATAATCTTTGAGGTGTCTATCGAATTCAAACCGAATAGCGAATCTTAGAAGTCAATAATGTAAATCATAAAAAAAAAAAACCGGTCAAGTGCGAGTTGAACTCGCGTGGAGAGGGTTCCGTACGATAAATATGTACCGCCGCTATTCAACAATAGTGTTGAATTCTGTCTTGGTCTTGTCGTATATTCTTGAATACGTGGACTAAGGCGGAGTGATAGGTTATCCGATATTGAATTTTTTGATATGTCCTTAAAATTTATATTGTAGTCTCCCCGCTATGATAATCTTTTCGTGTGCACTGATAGAATTCTTAATGCATTCGACGGCAATGTTAAGCTGAATATCAATGTCATTCATATTACCAGTTGCCATATTATTTAATGTAGTAGCAAAATTCAGATCATCATAATTCATAAATCATTTATTTCTTTGCAAACATGGGTAATTTTTACATTGATGTTTTATTATGAAAGTCCTCCATGTTCTACCGTCACAAAGGCATGCAAATCATGTTTCATTTACACAAATTTAAAGACATTATAATTTTAAATAACAATTTATATCAATACACAATTATACTTAATGTCAAATCGTTTGAATTACAGTCAATGTCAAATTAATATAAAAATGTCAACAATTTTGCAGTAATAAACAATAAAATAATAAAATGTCAAATGGATCATCCCTCTGACGCATTATTTTGCTCATTAGAAACAGGCTGAATAAAATTAGGCTGAATAAAATTTAAGTAAAAATATTTTTTAAACAAGCTTTTATTAAACTAAAAAGAACAAAATAAGACTTACGTAAACAGATAAGTTTAATGTTTTCTTAAAATATTGAGGCTTATCTTTGTTTAAGAAAACCGTTCACGCCTCCAGCTTTTGAAACAAAACAAATCCACACGGCCGAAACACAACGGGGCTATCTTGTCTAGTTAAGGAGTTCGTATGGTGACCTTCCAGATCTCTCATGAGGGCCTCGACTACACCTTAGGCTACAGTACTTTGTAAGACAAAACCAACGACCGCAAACACAATGATACTATTATGTTTGGTTGAGAAGTTTCTTTGATCACTTTTCAGCTCTATCATCAGACCCTGGATGCTACTTTGGGCTATAGTTCTTGTCAGGACAAAACGAACCGGTCCAATTTCGATGGTACTGTCTCGTTTATTTTAGAAGTTCCTATGGTCATCTTCCGGCTCTATCATCAGACCCTATTCCCATCTAGTTTATTAGCACAATACATATCTATATACAATATAAAATTTCGTGTCTGTACTGTGAACCATTCAGGAGTTCTCTCTTCTGAAGCCAATGCAGCAGTCAGATCATGGTGGACTTTAGAATGTTCTATCACAATTAAAGCATATATAATATTTCGTGTCTGTTATGTTGGCGGTTGAGAAGTTTCCTCGTCTGCAGCCAATCCTGGGTGCAGCAGCCAGATCATGGTGGTATTTAGAAAAGAATATCATAATTAAATGCATATATAAAACGTGTCTGTCCTGTGTACCGTTCAGGAGTTCCCTCGTCTCAAGTCACTCCTGGGTGCAGCAGCAAGGTCATTGTGAACTTTAGAACGGACCATGATAATTCAACCGTATATAAAATTTCGTGTCTGTACTGTTGATCGTTGAAAATTTCCCTGGCCTGAAGCCAATCCTGGGTGCAACAGCCAAATCTTAGTGACATTTAGAACAGACTATGATAATTAAAGCGTATATAAAATTTCTTGTTTGTGCTGTTGACCGTTGAGGAGTTCCCTCATCTGAAGCCAATCCTGGGGGCAGCAGCCAGATTATGGCTGAATTTAGAATGGTCTACCACAATTAAAGCGTACATTATATTTCGAGTTTGTACTGTGTACCGTTCAGGAGTTCCCTCATCTGAAGCGAATCTTGCGTGCAGCAGTCAGATCATGGTGGACTTTAGAACAGACTATAATAATTAAAGGGTACATAAAATTTCGTGCCTGCACTGTTGATCGTTGAGGAGTTCCCTCGCCTGAAGCCAATCCTGGGTGCAGCCATAAATGATGGAATTTAGAATGGACTATGATAATTAAAGCGTATATAAAATTTGCTGTTTGTACTGTTGACCGTTGAGGAGTTCCCTCGTCTGAAGACAATCCTGGATGTAGTAGCCAAATCATGGTAGAATTTAGTACAGACTGTTATACTTGACTTGTTGACTGTTAGCAGTGCTTGCCGACAATGCCGGCCATAGTACTATGAAATCGGCAAACAGAATGCTTCGCGGAAGGTACGAGAAGTGTCGGATGCCTTGCCTTAGTACACGTTGGGCGAGCCCGTTGAACGTGTACTGGGGGCTTTAGTCGAACTAGCAGTAGCAATAAATTATCCCAAGAACTAACATAACATTGTAGTTGAAAAACCTATTTTCCCATATATTCCAACCGCAAATGTAAGTTTGTAAGCACAATATTGAGAGATTTACCATGTTATTTTAAGACCATAGACTTCTTATAGGTTTTCCTATAATCTATAAGTAAGGAACCATTCTCTGATTTTTTTTCATAATTTTAGGCTCAGTAGTTTCGGAGATAAGGGGGGGGGGGAATGGTCAATTTTCATCTAATTTCGTAAATATCTCAAAAAATATTTGTTTAAAAATTATTTTAAAATAATATTTGAGATTCTTGTAACAATTCCTTTCATTTGATATGTCACACGGTATAATTTGCAAAACTTTTTTTTTATATTTTCTTCTTTGCCCCCCAAAAGTGACCCCCATATTCAAAAATCATTTATTTTCGTTTCACATCCGTGTTTGGGTCACAGAAATACATATGTGTATCAAATTTCAAGTTAATCGGCCCATTAGATTCGGAGCAAATTGGCTGTGACAGACGGACAGACAGACAGACACACGAGTGATCCTATAAGGGTTCCGTTTTTGCCTTTTGAGGTACGGAACCCTAAAAATATGAACCATGAACATGGTCATGGGTATGAAAATAAAGGGCTTGACGAGACGATTCCAAAAATACAACAAACTAAAGGGTTTAAAATAAAACAAACTATTGAAAATTAAAAAAACCAACGGCAACTAAAACGTTCAAAACAAGCTCAGTTTTCAAGCAGTTCGATGAAGTGGCAGTTATTTTAATTGAATCGCAGATTTGATTCCAATTGCCACCAAGCGCGTTTTTTATAACTAAGAACACTTCTGCTGATATGCAAGTACAAAGGCTTCTTTTCAGGTTGTGAATAGCTTGCAGTAATCTGATCTCCTCTTGTACTCTTCCAGTATTTTACATGGAGCGACTACCTATCTGACCTCCACAACCCAGTAACTGGGTAATACGATACCCCTTGGTAAGACTGGTTGTCAGACTATTGGGGTTCTGACGACCCGTAACGACTGTCAAAGATCCATGAAAGACAGCCGGGACCAACGCCTTAAAATGCTTTCCGAGGCACGGAGGAGTCTCGACTTTTAAAGATGGTCACCCATCCACGGACCAACCCCGGCAACTGTAGCATAACCTGATGGATCAACCCGCGTGGCTGTTATTACTTAGCCACGAGCTCCTCCGTGATTTCGTAACATCAATGAAAAATTGTCTCGGTAAGCAGCGTCTTCGAAAAACTCAGTACATCAAAAAAGTTCAGTTGTTATTCATTTCTTGATTAACTCGTAGCCCTGAAGAAACTTTAGCATTTCATAATACCGGTTCCAATCTAAAATCACATCACAATTCCTCTCACAGACAGCAATATCGCTCTCATACAACAAACAAACATATTTACGTTGTTCAAAATGACTTCCGCAATATTCTGGACAGTTATTCTTTTTTAGATGAAGAGCTAATGTTTTGTGTGCCAAGTGCCAACTGTGCCAAGCATAACTTTGGAATCCTGGATTCAGTTGTAGCTCCCAATGTCCACAAAACTGTCCAATAATGCATTAAAATTTACTTTTTATTACATTAATTTGCAATTTCATTGATATTGCCAACATTCTGATAAAAAATACTTAGAAAAATTGTGTTGTTCAGCCTAAAATCCGAAAATACTGCTTTAGTTTTGTTATCTCTGTCGCAATTTGGCCTATGTGTTGGAGGCAGTCCAATTTAAGCGCACTTGTGATAAATTATAATGGAAGCTAATGGTCGTTATTTTTCTGAGTGTTGCGGCGAGGCACATAAAATGGCGAATTAATTAAAAAATATTTGACAGACAGCTCATGTTGATGCAGTTACTGAAATTAATGACGCATTTAATAAGTAAGTGGGGCAAGCTTTTGCGCATGGTTTTAATTAAATGTCACCCATACAGTTGTTGATGGACTACTTTAAACGTGCCTAGTTGATCTTTAAAATAAATATGTCATGTTTGTTGACCAACATTTTACATTAATTTGTGAGTGATTTAAACCGTACCTACCTTTAAAAGGTTTTACCCTATACAGGCATTAAGAAAGTTGTATCAATTTATTTCTAAACACATACATAACAACTTAAAACGAAGCGACGTGCTTCTAAATCCACTTTCGTATCGCTCGAAGGTGTCGCACGTTAAGGAATCGTCCAGACATGACGATTTTGCTTTAGTTCCAAGAAAAACGTAGCTTATCTATAAGTAGTAAAGTAGGTATTCACACAGTTGTTATTCTCTGTAATTAAGTCGTTGGTGTGCCTTGCTTAATAAATAGATAAAGGGGTTTTCCAATTCTAATTATTACCTCACTGGATTTTTCGGGTGTTTTCTCGTGGACCTACTTTTTTGTCCTACCAGTAGGTCCACGAGGGTATGTTATTTCCGTTGGTCCTACTGAACTGTTGAAACCAACATGAACCTCCTGTATAAAGAATTTTAGGTGTCAGTAGGTGTGACTAGGTGGCTTGTAGGCGTTTCTTTGCTGGAGAACGGTCTGCTCAAGACAAATAACAAGTTATTTGCTGTGTCGAAGCAGTGCTGTTATGAGTGATGACCTTCAGTCATCATACTGCTTTCATATTGCGTGGACCTCCCTTTTAGTACATATCTCCTTAAAAGAATATCGATGATGCTGATACAACATTTACAGCCATTTACTTCTTTTTGACTGATAAAATATTAATTTAAATTTTATCTACTTAAGACAAAATATGAATACTTAAGTTAAAATATTAATGAAATGTTAAGTTTGTTCTTTTATATTATAATAAAGCAATATTGTAATTTTTTCTGATTATTTTCAATGAAAGCAGTAAGACAACTGCAACCACACCTAGTCTAATTTATGTACACAGGAGGTTCATGTTGGTTGCAACAGTTCAGTAGGACCAACAGAAATAACATACCCTAATTGTGGACCTACTGGTAGGACAAAAAAGTAGGTCCACGAGAAAACATCCGATTTTTCAGAGTTGGAAAATACTAACCTAATATTGTATTTTATTATAAATATTTAAATAGGTTTTTTTTAAACCCATTTGTATTTCATAAACTCTTTGAAACTGTAAAGAGTTCCAAATGGAATAAGACGTTTTCCTCTTGAGATTACAACTGGTTGTTATTACTGTTATTTGAATTTGTCGAAAAGTATGTTTTTGGGGAAATTCGAAAACTCTGGAACGAAAAACCGCATCATACGTTTTCACCCTAACACGGAAAGCCGCGAGCGTTTTCGCAAATCTTGCAAGTCGAAAGTTTGTATCTCGGAGTTTCGTGCGATGGCGACGCTACTTTATTCAGTTAGTTAGGCTCGTGTGTGTTCGTACATGAACAAGTTGCGAGTACTCTCGGAATGGGAGTTCGAGTTGCAAACTGACGGTTAGGTGTTTATAAAACACTGTGCGCTTTCAAACATTTAATGGTAAAGAAGCAATAATTAATTCCGGGAATATGTTGAGAATGTTTTGGTGTTTTCTCGCTCGATCTGATGTCTCGAGATACAGAGCAGGGCGGTATTTTGCTCAGTAGATTCAAGGAACTTTATTCTGCTTTAATTCAGTTCTGTTCTAATTGATTTAAAAAAAATCATTTACTTGGTTATGAAAAATGACAAAAGCTATCGAATATAAACGACATCGACCAAACGAGTTCTTTCGACGCTCAGTAGCGTAGATTAGCACTAGGTACTAAGACAGAATTTAATGAAAATCATAAGTTTGTATCAAGGAAAGTTTCAAGTTGTGTCTCCACGGCCGCGTTCAACTTGGACTATAATTTGCTGACGAGCCACTTACAAACTCCGCTCACCCCTATTTTAACGCCATTCTCCTTTTTAATTCACTCCTACTTATAAAAGGTATTTTGTTTCTTCTTTTTATATGAAGTAACTTTGTGTTGCAATGACTTCGTTCTCCTAGGCATCTTCATTGGGTGTTAAGTTCTTCGGAGCGAAGAGGAGCAAGTCATTCGCAAATAATTTTTACAGGTTTTTTATGTAAGCTTCAACAGTAAAAATAATTAAACTAAAGTCTCTCGCTCAAAGTGCTACATTTATAATATCTACCTAATTTTTAATTTCGTAGTAAAGGGAGGTACAATGTATTTAAAATTCAGCAATTGAATCATTTTTCAATAAAGTAAGTGATTGCTAAATACAAATTATTTTGAGTAAACTTTACATCAATTTATAGGTGCAAATAATTGACAGACTGTTATCATACAATACTTTCGAATACCTTCAAAAATCGTTTTTAAATTGTTTGCAACTGTAATAATGAGTATTATTGCATGTCATCATTTATATTTTTTAAGATTTGCAATAAGCCTCGCGAGCGTTTGAATCGCACGCACTCAACCGTAGGCACGATCCTCAAACAGTCAATTGTTTGCAAATTTTATTTGCACTGCACTGATATCGATGTTTCAGAGATAAATAAACTCTTTTTATACGAAATATTATTTGCAAAACATTGATACATTTACTTATGAAACAAACAAAAATATTACTCGTATTGACTAAAACTTACAATTGTTTTTCTCGATCCCTCGTCTATAAAAATAATTTGTCTGGCCTCAAACTTTTGGGTTACATAAAGACATATCAGTCAGCCTTAAGTAAACATTTACCTAAACAAAAGTATTATGAGAAATAACAAAACTACTCAGTACTATTAAAGGGAGCAAATCGAAGAAAAGTTCCGTAACACAAATAATTGATTCGGTGCCCCGTAGTCAAGGAAGTCTCACTTCTATTTAAGTTTCCTAAAAGGAAATGAAAGGAAATCAGAACCCGCGCCTTCGTACCCTTTATCGAAACTTATCGGAATATTTCTTAGGAGAAAACGGTAGTAAAGCATTTTATTAAAACGACTTCAAGATAAAAATCTTCAGTTTCTTTTTTTGATTTATTTAAAGGTTCAATTTTCTTTGTGCGGAGATCCTTAGTGGGTGAGATTAAAAGTTAATATCAGTAAGTAAGTATCCATGAAATTATATTAAGGTAGGTACACGTACCTACACGAGTTTCAAAACAGTTATAACTATTTACTTTTGAGTTTAGGGAGATTGTGTTATTTTATGCACATAATTTGGTTGGTCGGTATATAATATATGTCGCAGTAAGCTGGTTATAGCCGTGACATAGTTATATCCCTAGGGATATAGATATATACTCAAATATAGTTATATGAAAGCGGTTCATAACTAACTTACTAGGAATATAATCATGATACGAGTACGATCTAATAATATAACTATTAGGGCATTCTGACCAAAAAGGTTAGGTTAGAACTGTGACCAACTGCTAGGGACTACTCACACTTATTCAGCTCCATTCGCGTTTCGCTGAACGATTTTGGTCACACTTATACCGTTCTGCTGCTATCAGCCGCGTATAGCACAGTACAGTAACAACGCTGAACGCGGCAGAACAGCGTAACATAGTTATATCCCTAGGGATATAACTATATCACGGGTATAACCATCTTACTGCGATATTTACCTATGTATGTATAAATGGAATCTCTTTATCCTGGGTATGTATTGTGAAATGAAATGAAACCGTAATAATCAAATCAGTACGCAAAATTACTGTTAAAACAGACCGATATATTTTCATATCACCAATTTTGCAGGTGGATTGTGTACCTACTTAGTTTGTTTTAAGCTAGGCGTATGTTATGTAGTAGTTTGTTGTTATAGTTATTATAAGGACGCTACTGACCATCCAGTTCTTAGAAGCCTAACATCCAAGGATAGCGCTCTACTTTTCCTTAACAACAATCGACCAAAAACGTAAACAAATCAAAGTCAATTACTTTGATTTGTTTACGTTAAACACAACACAATAAAACACAAAAAAAAAAGACGTGTGGCACTCGGGGACTGCCCCGGCGAAGCTATTGCATAGCATTTTTTATCAACTTACGCAATTGTAAAATATTAACCCGAATACAAGAAATAGCAATGATGACATTGACAGGAACTGTTATTCACATTTATAGTTTTTAAAACTTGACACAACGTAATGGCCGGGAACATCAAACTAATAAAAAGGTTTTAATTTAACTATTAATAGTCAAGGATCATTCGTCTAAGTAAATTTGAACTTTATTGTCAAACAGTTCAACATAATTTTCAATACAACACTCTCGTATCATTCGTCTAAGTAAATTTGAACTTTGTTGTCAAACAGTTAAACATAATTTTCAATACAACACTCTCGTATCATTCGTTTAAGTAAATTTGAACTTTGTTGTCAAGCAGTTAAACATAATTTTCAATACAACACTCTCGTATCATTCGTTTAAGTAAATTTGAACTTTGTTGTCAAGCAGTTAAACATAATTTTCAATACAAAACACTCTTTTCTTAGGTAGTATTTTCGTTACGAAATTTCTGGATTAGGTCTCCACGCTCAAGGCCCGCGATAGAAGCTATGCAATAGCTTAAAAACACAACACAAACACAATATTTTAACATTAACGGTCAATTACCGTTAATGTTAAAATATTGTGTTTTACTTCAAATAACAATACGTAGGTATATTGGTCCAAAATATTTCAGAAATTAATTGATAGTACACGAAAATAAAATAACTGCTACACTGTTCGCCCGCTCAAACCAAAACAAAAGCGGTTTTGTTTTTACAAAACTTTCGTTTCACTAAAATACACACAGATATAACCAATTTCGGTTCAGTGGGGGTGTGAGCTATTATCCTGTCACACACAGGCACGGTGTCTTGCACAGTAGTGCTAATGTAGAGTGTGTAGGGTAGACCATACAACGACAGGGTTTTGGGCACAATTGCAATGTCACAATGAGCTTATCAACGATTAGGGGAAATCACTCCATTGTCAAAATCGTGACGTGTCGAAATTGGAGTCTTTTGTTTTGTAATACGATAATATTTGTAGTTATACGAATTATGGGAGAGGGTGAAATATTTTTGTGGGACATCTGCTAGTTATCATATCATCATGTAACATAGCTTTGACGTAAACTCTATATGCCATAGATTATTAACATTGGTGTAGATACGGTGCCTTCACTGTTTTACCATGGCACAAATCAGTACTGTTTCTAAGCTACGTTTGTATGACGTTATACTTAACCTATGTTTACGTTATGAGTGAAAACACCTTTAGTTTTATGTTCTGTGGTGGAAACAAAACTATGTTTAACAATGGGAACAAATACGCACGAATAAAGAAAACACATACATAACACCTGAAATCACCTCTCTAGTCTCCACTCTGGAATTTGTACCTCGAGTCTCAAGATACAGACTGTCTAATTTGGGGTTCACTGGTAAACAATATTTTGTAACATAGCTTTATGGGCCGTAATCCACCACGCGGGTCCAGTGCGGGTTGGTAGACGTCACATGTCTTCGAATTTTTGGTTCTAAGACATCCTTCACCGTTTTGAGAGCAGTGGTGATGAAATTATTTACACAAAGTAAAGCGCCTACTTGGGTTCGAACCCACGACCTACAACTCGTAAGTCAGAGCCGATACCATTGCTCCCTCTCACAGAGAGGAGGCCTGTGTTCCAGAAGTGGGAACATTAATAGGCTGATTAAGTATGTTATAATTATATAGTTTTATGTAATATTTTAAGCTACTCATGTCATCTCAACTTGGTGTTAACCAGTAAACCTTCTTACTGTATTACTTGTACAATAAACTAATTATATTTAACAACCAATTTGATACTACTGTGAAACTTTTTATTTCAGTTCCTTCATCTTATCCAAATTAACTTGAATTCAAATATACACCTCTAGCAACCCGCTCCTGCTTCGCACGGATTTTACGGCTTGATAAAAAATCGAATCGTTTTGTTTTACACGTAAGTTTAATAGGTATGTTTTATGCACATAAACCTTCCGGAATTTTTCTATGTGATGGTGAAATTCGTTTCAAAATCCGTTGCGTAGTTTAGAAGAATATCGCGGCCCCACAGACATACACGAAGAGAGACTTTAATTTATGTATACAGCCATCGATGCAAAAACTGTTACCATGGAATCAGTACATGATTCTGAACCAGACTGCGAATCGTGTACTGAATCCATGGTAAAAGTTTTCGCGTCGATGTTGCCTCCCACCCTGTATATACCCATATACCTTTATTTACCCAATCTACCGACCCTTAACACTAGAACATTTCCCGTAAACGACAACATAAAGGGCAGCAGAAGACATAATTGCAGTAAGCCCCTAATTAATTAATCATCATTGTCTGAGGCGACTGCCGGCGACGACATAATTGATATTTGAAAGGACCTCCTGGACAGTTCCTGGGTGACAATAGTAGAGTATCCATCATATCGGTTTCGGCTTTTAACTTTGGCCGAATGTGGTTTCCTCTTAGGTAATGCCCAATTTTAGTGAATTTTTGGATTATTGATGAGTTATGTGTATAAGTATGATAGATATAATTATAATATTGATCATTAGTCAATCCATCACATGTCAATGGAAACAATTTGATTTTGACAGCGTCTTTATTTCGGAGTATTAAGAGTTGTTTTCGTAGTATAAGTGTTGCGTCTAACATGCGGTTGATGATGTAGGTCACATCTTATTTAAGTATTTATTATCATGTTGCAGTTATTCTGTTTTAATACCGCAATTACCTACCTATAACAGACAGATTACTAAAAATCTTTTCTCTAAAATTCTCAAGTAAAACAATTTGGCCTTCGGCCTATAAATCGATTTTGATCGCTCTCTAGGCGGTAATTTGAGTGATGCCATCCAGCCGTAAGGTTCTCAAAAAAATGTATTAAGAGCTGACCTGACACTCCGTTTTCCTTTTATATTAAGGGGAGATTAAATTTTAAAGATCTTTGTGGACCTGAAGGATACTTAGAAGGTGTGTTTCTCAGAATAAAATATCACTCTTTCTTCGAAAGTAACATAATTATTTCAGTGTCGTCTGTGCTATAAAGATAATTTATTTATCAAACATTCGTTTACACACAAATCGAACAGGCAAGATCTTGAAATAGGTAAAAAAGTCCATACATGTTTTGCCTGACAAGGCGTAATTTTTTTTTAATATAATTAAATCATTGAACTAAATACTACAGGCTGATTCACATTTGTTATTAAATTTTATAAGCTTACCATTTTTATTTTGTAAACATCATCATACAATTTAAGCATGACTACTTTGATCGGACCAAGTTCAAAAAATTCCCTACACCTACGACGTGTAAAGGGTCAAATTAAATTATCTAGCGAAACTCCGCAGATGTGATGGGCATCGATATCTAAAACTAATAAAATAAATTCATTTTATGACCGCAGTTAGAGTAGTCAATTGAAATAACACTTTAAAAAATCTTTTTTTTTTCGTAATCTTCACGCACATGATGAATATCGATATCTAAACACGATCAAAAAACATAAAAAAACGGATTTTCTCAACTCATACTTAAAGGAACACCGCAAAAAAAGACATCAAATCTTTTATTTTGATTTTGTCATTTTCATGTTGTGTCAAATATCGATAGTTCGATACCCATCACGTCAGCGAAGTTTCGCTAGTTATTTTAATATGACCCTGTATAAAAATTAGCAATCAAATAATGACAAAATAACAATCAAATAGACCACATTCTAAAAAAATCAGTACACCAGGTCAGGAATTACAGATAATGGTTTTTGCAGTCCGAAACTCAAACATCCATTTTGGCTGATTCTACCCTGTCTGCCCAGACAAGTCTTGATTAATTAGTACCATCGGCAATTTCACCCTTTGTCTACGCTTTAGATGGTCGGCTAGCTATGGGGAGGTCAAACTAATTTTAGTTGATGCTTTTATTACTATATTATTGGTTATATCCATTGATGATTTGTTTCGAGTGGCAAATTGTTTAATGGTATCCTCAGACCAATAAAGAACTTTTTTACCCGACTGCCCCAGAAGGAGGGTAATGTTTTTCGAGAGTATGTATGTATGTATGTATGTATGTATGTATGTATGTATGTATGTATGTATGTATGTATGTATGTATGTATGTATGTCTATTTCTTTGGCACGCTCTGTAGCTTAAACTGCTTGATGGATTTTAACATATGAGGTGTCGTTAGATTCGTCTTAACTGTAGAAGTGTCATAGGCTATATAATATTTATATATTGCATCTGCAAATACAAAAAAAAGGGAGGGGAAGGTTTTTTTTTAAATAAATTGTAACAATATTGGTATCAAATAAAAGCTATTAACGAGTCAATGCCAAATTTAGATATATTAATAAAACTAAAAAGCTTGAAATAAAAAAAATTATTCAAAAAACAAAAAACCCGACTGCAAAAACACATAACTGAAAAGAGAAAAACAAGCATTATAAATTAATCTATAGAATTTTGGTATCGCAGGCGGGGACAAACAAAACTTACACCATATATCCGGTTATTAGTTTGTCCCCGCCTGCGATACCAAAATTCTATAGATTAATTTATAATGCTTGTTTTTCTCTTTTCAGTTATGTGTTTTTGCAGTCGGGTTTTTTGTTTTTTGAATAATTTTTTATTGGTCTGAGATGGTATCATAAAATAGTCAGGAAGGTAACTTTAATATTTAATGAAAATTTTAATAAATCTTTTGATTATCAATTCAAAGGATAGGTACAAGAAGTAGGAGAAATTTGAGAAGAAAGTCGATTTAAAATTTTAGTTCAAATAAATCCTACTAACTTAACAGACGGTACATTTTTAGGGTTCCGTACCCAACGAATACCAACCAGAACACCAACGGGACCAACGGGACGAACCTATTACTAAGGCTCCGCTGTCTATTCGTTGAACCGTAATAGGTAGATACATTTAATAATTATTGTAATAATTAATTTAACTACGATTTTGCTATTTTCATTATAATTTTTGTTTGTCTAGTAAATTCAAATTATGTGATTGCATAAAATCCAGAACCTACAGACCTAATCCAGAATTGTATTTATTTTATTTTCACTTGAGATTTTCACAGAGTGTGTACTACTGTGGCCACTTTAACAATAAATAATCAAAATAAAATAAAGTGGAAATACAAGAACGTGTTTTTGCCAGCGTTTTATTTTTAAAATATTGTACGGTGGTACGGATCCCTTCGTGTGCGAGTTCGACTCGAACTTGGCTACTTTTTGTATAAAACTAGATGAACCGTAGTCCGTTCCCTAATTACGTAATACACTATCAATCAGAATCTACAACAGATTGCTAATCCATTGCTTCATAAGTTTGACAAAAAATCTACTCAAAACGTAAATAACGCAATGAATGTTGTTGAACTGTCAAAATGAAACAGATTAGTCGTAATCGTTTACGAAAATGATAGATATAAATAATAATAAATAATGATAATGATTGTTTAGATAGCCGGTGTACATCAGTACACCAGGTCATCTAGTTTTACATAAAAAGTGGCCAAGTTTTGGCAGCTTCTTTATTTTTATTAGATTTATCCAGTTTTTGTTTCCTACACCATTCCTGTATTGAGACGAACAAAAAAAAAATCAAATTGGTCGAGCCTTTTTTGAGATTTTGCCAAACTAACGCACGGCAAATGATTTTTATTTATAGGTTTAGGTTGAAGAACTTTTCGTTTTTATAGTCTAAGCAACGTTTATTAGCGTAGTAGAAGCATAATACGACCAAAACTTATACATTGTAGTGTCAGACAGTCATAAAAACTTTTATTTTATGTCTAGTCGAAAATATCAGGGCCTTTCCTACATACATAATACAATTTATAATGTTACAGTGTATCTTGAATATTCGCCAAAATCCAGATTTTAGCTTCTTTTATCAAAAGTAGGCGAAACTAAGTGCTTTTTTTTTCGTACAGAAAAAAAAATTGTATGCAGGATTTTTCAACTATTTAATTAATCAATCTAGCAATTTATTGCTTCATTTAATCTGTGTAACTCGTCTTCCTTGATAATGATACACCAAATAATCATGGGCGACTGGGCCTTATATTGCCAGCCTTTTACAAAATGTACTTGTACGCACACATTTTCATACATCATGATAGTACAATACCTGCTTACATATAATTATAGGTGTCTAGCCTAACAACAAACAATCTCCCTTCACCCTCAGGTCTCGCTAATTGACTCAACGAGCCATACTAAAAGCTAAAGTGGGATGAGCATTTGAACAACTGGGGTCCATATTGGCTCACCTAAAGTTCTTTACCCGAAATTGTTCTTCCTAATGATTTGTAATCCGAATGATCACTCTTCCTAAAATTTTTCATCCTAAAGTTTTCATTCATACTATTTTGTAGTGCTACCGGCGATGTTCATAACATTCATA
This sequence comes from Conistra vaccinii, assembly GCA_948150665.1. NCBI lineage: Eukaryota > Metazoa > Arthropoda > Insecta > Lepidoptera > Noctuidae > Conistra > Conistra vaccinii. The sequence continues at coordinate 9,599,787 of OX411329.1, read as the reverse complement.
TTTCCGAAAATTGTAATTAATAATATCATTAATGTTAATATATTTAAACTCCTACTGTTTTTTATCATAAAACGCTTTTATCCTACTGAGAGAACATAATCAAGAACCAGATGCTTTGAAGGAAAAGGTTTGTTTTTAAACTATTTCTTGTGATTACAAAACAACTGTTTACGTTTTTACATTTAGCCATTTTATTTTTGGTTATTGTTATTACATATTTATTACTATAACTATACCTGAGATAATTATGTCTTAAAACCAACTGTTTAGAATGATTAAAGGTCGTTTCACTGATTTTTGTCTTAAATGAATGAAATTCAGGGGCCGTACCATGAACATTTTAAATACTTGCCAAGTACAGGACAGGTCAACTTGGCATTTTAACCTGACAGGTTTTCTATTTGTACCATGAGCATTTCAGTCTGACCTGCAATGTATCAACTTCAGACCTGCTGCGCTACCGTTGACCGGTACGTCATATTATAAACAAACGTTCGGAAATACTTTTTCGGAATGTTACCGGTTTTACGGTTATATAAAATTAGTTTGATAACAGTATAAAATGATCAAAAAAATAAAATAAAATATAAACTAAAATATAAATAAAACGATTTTTCGCAGCAAAAAATCTTATGTAACACGATTATGACGTGGAGGCCTTTTAGATGTAAAATAAAGGTACCACCAACAACACCAACCTATTTGAATGAAAACTTACCAAAGCTATTGCTATTTTCGAACGACTATAGCGTGTCAAATAAATTGTCAACAAGACAAGAATATTTATTGATGACATATAAAAATTGGAAATATAAAAATATTAGATTTTTTTAATACTTAATCACAAGGATTGCAATGGGGTACATAAAAAGGGCTCAAACTCGAGAAATGTCCCGCATTGTGGACGGAAGTGACGGAACATTGGAACATGATGTGAATTCTATTGTTGGTGGAGGCATGAGGAACAGGGTGTAAAGTTCACTCTTCTCATGAGAAATGGGAGGCTCCTCCGACCAGACGGGTGTTATGTCTGACGGGCAACTGCCCGAAACTTGTTTTCGAATAATCTTATATATTTATCATGCAAGATTTTTGTAACGTCATGTCTTTACTGCGTAGTTCGTATGTAACGGTGTAACCGCTACAGTGCTATCGATGATTCAAGAGGCTGGGCAGCTGTAGTTTGTTTTTTTACTAAGACTACGAATATTGTTTTTACCCAAAACATCTATTAAACATTAAATTGGTTTTTATTTATGTGTATTGTGTTCTTTATTTCTATTTTTTTCACATCTACCCACTCGTACCATTTCTACAACATAAGTAAACGACAAAGAGACGTGTTTTTTTGTGGTCTATAATTTTAAATAACGCCACAATAGTATTTTATTCACAAATTAACATATACTTACGTTTTTTATTTTAAATTAAAGAAAACAGTTCAATAAAAGTAAGTTTTACACGCCTGCTTAATATGACAGCAGGGCAGCTCAGTTTTCAAGGTTTTACATGTCAAAAATGACTTGATGGTAGAGCCTATCGCAGGTCAGACCAGTGAAATGTTGTCACGTGACCACTGAGCGGCTTTAGTCACGTGATCGCTGGCTCGCCTGTTATTTGACGTGTTCATGGTACAAAATAGCCCGACAGTTCACTTTCCGTCGAAAATTTACCTGCTATAAGAGTGCATGGTAAGCCCCCAGGTCAAAATGTCGTCTTGGGGGCACTATGAAAAAAATACTTAGAAAAATTTCGCGACCAATTTCGAGGTAGCGCTCGCCGGCCGCTGCCGCGGCACCGCTCGCTTCACTCGCTCGGCTCGCGCGTAGTTGGTCACAGTTCTAACCTAACCTAACCTAATCCTAATCTAAACAAAAAATATATGACTGTGAATAATAGTGTAAAAGATGGTTATGTTGAGAAAATATAGGAAAACAAATAAAAGTATAATAGATGTTTATTGCTACTGACATTATGAAGTTGAATGCTTCGGAATTATGAACATTAGAGACAGAGTAGTTAGGAATTGTGATTGTTAGGATGAAAAATGTTAGGAAAAACATTTTCGGATTTCCAATTATCGGAGTTGAAAATTTAGGTGAACTTTGGCGCACCCGAACAACTGATATAGTGGTAGATGCGCGTACGACGTATTTGGTGGGTTTTTCAGTAGAATTTTTCCCGGACTTATTTTATGTATATTGTCAATGTCAGATAAAATTATAATAATAATACCATATTTCAAAAATTATATTTATTTTCTTCTTGTGTGGGACATCAAAGTAACGTGTGGGCGTGGGAAATATATTAAAGATTTATTCGTTCATTCATACTTTTCCTTTATACATTTTTCTATTTTTATCAAACTTAGCAGAATATTACTCACATCATGTTATCTACACAATTTTTATTTTCCTTTTCTAAATCTAATACATTTAGGGCCTATTTCACGATGTCCGAATAGCCACTACTTACCGAATAATTTCAAAAATGGAACAGAATTTGTATGAAATTATCTGCCAAGTAAGTTAATAGGAACTTAATCTTAGGTGGTGAAACAGGCCCTAAAACGAGCAATTCTTGTATATATGTATCATAATCTGAATCGATAATAATAATGTAGTATGTATATGAATAATGTAGTATAATCTGAATCTCGGAAACGGCTCCAACGATTTTCATGAAATTTTGTATGCAGGGGATTATGGGGGCGATAAATAGGTTTAATTTTTAGAAAACGTACCTAAAAAAACCGAGCAAAGCTCGGTACCCAGATATTAAAAATAAACTCTCATTCAACATTCAATTACGACTATTTTGGAGACTTATATATTATAAATTATGATTGTGTATTTTAGAAATGCGAAAATATCTCGCGGAATATACCTACAAGACCTAATTAAATCTCATTTTCTTTTGTTTCAGGTTTCAAGCCACGAAAGATATTATGACGACCACATATTTACAGAAAACTTTTGACTACAAACTGCCACCACATTACGTAGGTGTTGCCATGTAAAACTGCGATGCTCGTATCGCACACATTGAGTTGAGTAAAATTGTGGTAGTTTTAAGTACTTAAGCGAGTGATATGAAGATACATCGCCGAGATATTTAATCACATTTTACAAACTGATATTCCCGACGCATCCATTTTCAACCTATGCCCGTACTCATCACATCATTGGTAGCTTTAGTGGACTGTATACGTAATGGATTAGCCATTTGTCTGATTAGCAACATCAATAAATAACTAACCAACATACAGGAGGGTCAAACCAAATCATTGATTCATTAAACTTTAGGGGTAGACTACAAATAGTATGCTGTTTGTGCTGCAGACTCTGAGTACACTAATTAACCTGAGTAAATATTTGAAAGCGCAATTGTCGTGTTGTACAAATGTTGGTGAAGTTATAAGCCAACATTGGGGATAATGTGGTGCATTGATTATAATTTGTTGGTTGGTACGTTTGTCAAAGTTTTTAATTACTGTCATGTAATCAATTACACAAATTGTGCGAAGAATGTACCTAGAAAAGCTGAGCTACTTAAAGTTCCATTCCTCTAGTCATAATTCCACTGTCGCGTTCCAACAAATTGAAGAGAAAGCTAGATTAGGTGTTAGGTACTAGAGGTATTTACTTACTTAGCTTCAACGCAAATTATTCCTTAGCATTCAAAAATAAGAAGCCAGAATTACAATTTAGGATTTACCTAATCCTATGGCACAACTTGAGCGCGTCTTTATTTAAATTCTTTATGACAGTGCTAATGTACAGTCACTTAAGAATTTATATAGTCCTTAAGACAGACACAGAATAGGTAACTAAGTTTCACGTGTTGGATAAGAGAGCAACACTTCTCAATCTTGAAGGTCAGGGCGAAATTACATGAAAATGAAACCAAATAAAAATGTTTGAAGTCTCAAAGGCTTTCGAAGTTACGCGGGTAGACCTCGAGTGTACCCCAAAAACGTTTCAACTTAATCAAAATTTCAAACCCTCTTTGTAAGTTGACGGCACTTAATTAGGCCAACAAGAAAACGTTCTAAAGACGAAATTAAAGTTCAAAGGAGAGGCATGTGTTCGTGTTGAGCAACAAATGCGAACTGACAAAATGTTAACTCGGCATGAATTATGAGCTCCACTCCCAACTACCCTAGGGAAATTAAAGTGCCTTGCTGCAACTTTAAGACGAACAGGTACAGAAAGCGCTTCCGTGGATACTAGAATAATAAATTTAATTCCTTCCCTTTTTGAGATTGGCTCGCAGTCATTGTTTCTTTCGATATTCGATTTCCCGATATTGAAACTTGAGATGGTAGAAATAACAGCTTTTTTAATCTTCAGGCTAATAAAGTTTTATGCTTCGGGCAGATTGTTGTCTTAAGTTATTTTAATATTGAGAAATAGCTTATTCTTTTGCTTGCCAATAAAGTCAGCGAACAAGATGTAGGTACCTACTATTACATGATTCTGAGATAAGTCCTACAATTTATAAGCCAATACATGTTATCGAGAGATTATAACCATCAAAATTAACTTATAATAACATCGCAATTCCGAATTCTAGATCAAGTCAAAAGACTCGGAGAAACTACAGTAAATACTGACTTAAAGCTTACTTATCTTGTAAGCAGAAAACAAACAAGTTCAACTTTAGGAAATAGTAACTTTCAGTGATTAAACAAGAAGTCAAGAAACTGAATTGTGCACAACACAGCTTCGAGAAAGGCTTAGCAAACAGCAACGACAAACACAGAAAGACATTATTAAATGCTAATAAAAAATGCACTCTCTTTAGGAACAGTTGAAATAATTGAGGCGGTTCTTTTCTTGTTTATTTTTAAAGCGGGCCCGCCGAGGGGTGCAAGGAGATGCACCAGCAGCATTGTTCTGGAAAATAACCTCGTCTTGAAAAGCAACGACCATAAAAATTCAGAGCGGAGACTCGAAATCGGGGCAAATGTAGACCAAGAGTAAATTTAGTAAAATAAATGGTAAGAAATAAAAAGAATTAAATACCCAGTTGGAGGATGTCCAAAGTGATTCAGATAAGGTGTGTTGAAGTTTGACCACTGAAGGAAAACAAACGAAAATAGAGCGGAGTGGAGCGTTTATTTACTTGCCAGATGCTTATCGTGGTGATATATTTTTGAAAGAGATTTGGTATCTGGAAAACACTAGCGAATAACTTCGGCTTCGCATGGGTGTAGGTTACGAACGCATTGAAAAATCGGAAAAACATTTCATCTATTAAATGGTGGAAATTGGAACGGAAACCGTTCAGTTTTCCGTATTTGACTGTCAGACTATCGCGACAGGGGTTCGTTTTAGGTTATGTATAGTGATAGACATATTTCGGGTCATCCTTGATTATTTTGTTGGCACTCTACATCCTGCCAGCTCTCATTGAGCCTCCCGCGTGGTTTCACTCCGGGTATCGTTAGCCCAAGGAATACGTTTTCGACGTGCTCCCTTAACCAAACTATCTCATGCAACTCCTCCTACTGCAATGTCACGTACACTAAAGCTGTTGTATTTGTACTAATCTTATCTAAATAGGTCAGGTTGTATATTTAATTTCATACCCGTTAAAAAAGTAATAAAAAAATTGTTTTAAAGATGACCGAAAACAAACCCCAACATTTTGTTTTGGCTGCTCTGTCTGTATCTGACGTGAAGATAAATTAATTTTTGAAACAAAGGCTTATGAATATCAAGTCAATCAAGCAAGGAGAGGATAACAAATCTTTTTCTAAAGTTAGATCCCTCGAATAATAAAGTAAACAGTATTTCTTTAACAGTGTTCTCGATATTCCAAAGATTTTGCGTCGCAAATACGCTTGTTTTCCGAACTATAAGGTACTAGGAACACAGAACTTAGCCTGCATATGTGTTTACTCGGCTACCTCATGGATTAGTCCAGGGGCTCATCAGCCGAACAAATAAGGCGTGTCTAGATCCGGAGTCAGCACATATGTACCGACACTCCAGGGAAATAAATTGTTCGCGCCCCGCCTGATTGCAACCTTACAAGATTTTTTCGTGACCTCTATTCAAACATTGGCTGTGGAAAAAACTAGTTGGTAACCAAATATTTTTGGAAGCAATTATTTTTTACGTACATTTTCGAGATATTAAATTTTCTATTTGATCGTTGTAATATTGAGTGACTAAACATTTTCAGCACTAAAGCTTTTTCAACGATTACAACATTATTAAATTATCTACACAGTAGGTACCTATAGCGATAAAAATTCCGAGCATTTTCAAAATAAATCGACTTAGAAATAAATGCTAGAGGAAAATGGTGTGAAAAGTTTCAATAGTCAAAAGGGCAACTCGTAACAGAATCTATTTCAGAGTATCGCAAAAAACCCACTGACCCAAATGCCCATGTTCCTTATCTCATTATAGTGTCTGATGCAGAAATGGAGTGAGTCAGTCGGTTGTGCAAGAAATAACTTCCTATTATACGTGTCCAACTGTCCGGCACACGGCAAAGCGCTTAAGTTGTAAGCGTTCAGCGTTTTGAACTACGCTTTGTTATTATTCTTCTTTTTGCTTCTTCTTTTTGTCATGTCCAGGTCGTGTCGTTTGCCTCATTGCACTGGAGTGGAAATAGTTCAAATTCAAATTCGAAATTTGAATCAGTCTGAAATATTTGCTGCGTTGCGGTGCGGCCCGCCTCGGTTCCTAGTGTGCTTTGCCACATTTTTGCAATGCGGGGCGCTGCGGCTATAATGTGCGCTTGGCTTTAAGGTCCTGGAGGATGAAGGTGTGCACGACGGGCACGAAGGAGAAACAGCTTTGTCATTTACAGGATTGCTTGATCCATTCAAACAAGGGGACATTTATATTCTTTAAATAAAGTAATTTTAGGCCGTTTTTAACCCCCGACGGAAACCGAAGGGGTGTTGTCTGTGTATCTGTGTATCTGTCTGTGGCATCGTAGCTCCCAAACGGTTGAACCGATTTAGATTTTTTTTGTTTTGTTTGAAAGGTGACTTAATCGGGAGTGTTCTTAGCTATGATAAAAAAAAATCTATTCAGCCGTTTGAAGATTATCAGGTCTTTTCTTATTGATGAATGGATTTTAGCATCTTCCACAGGTCTGATTGAATTTATATTTGGTAATCTGTTACTTCAATGGTATTAGAATAACATAGTAACCTTGAACTGATGCTGCAGCATTACCTGGTATTTGCAGGATACCCAACTCCTCAACTATTTACAGCAATAGTATCGTGTTTGGGCTCATTGGAATGTTCTCAATGAATAGGTTATAGATAAAATTATATATTTATCAGGGTCTGATGATAGAGAAGCAAAAAAAAAATCCGGATAAATTAGTAACTAACTTTACTGTGGGAAAAATAAGTACAGCTGCGTAGATTTAAGCGAGGCACGTGTCGATCGTATCGTATGTACTAGTAATACGTATATAAAGTTTAAAAAGCTGGAAATAAAAGTTAAATTTAAAATTTAAAAAACCCCCGACTCAAAAAAAATCCTTTTAAAAGCTAAAAAATAAAATATACTGGCCCTTTAAGTTTAATATAATTTGTAGTTAATATTTTGTCGTCACGTCGGGGGACGGCGCGGCGGCGAATGAAAAATTGAAAATATATTTTCTACAATAGCATGCCGCGACGCGACGACAAAATATTAACTACAAATTATATTAAACTTAAAGGGCCAGTATATTTTATTTTTTAGCTTTTAAAAGGATTTTTTTTGTGTCGGGGGTTTTTTAAATTTTAAATTTAACTTTTATGTTGAGTAAATAAATATTCCAGAAAACAGATTGTTTAGCAACGAACTACTTCAATGATCCGTATACAGATTTAATATTCAAATCAGAATTGTCATACTTTGTCAGTTATATGAAATAGCTATAAAACGGCATGTAATGTGTCAACCTGTTAAACAATAAATTTCTCTGACTGTACGTTAGTCTAAAAACTCTCATATACTTCTCTCAGTAGTGGTAGTAGTAGTGGTTCCAAGCAGTGTGATCAAAAATAATAGAAAATATAATTATTAGTTACTTAATGAGGCAAAGAATGAAAACTGCTAACAATAGGTACCTATTTAATTTGTATATCAGTAATATGTAAGCTAAAATCGCTTCTCCACTATGACTTGCACCGCAAACTAAACGTCCAGTGATCGGAACTCTAATCTGTGTACACGTCGATTTTCATTACGAACTGCCCGCTTTTTGTGGGACCCAACGCGCTCTGCAAACTTAATTTGTATTTAAATGTCTAATTCTATCTATAAAAAGTATGCTATCGAAAAAGGATGCTACGGAAAAGGCATGAGTGTTTCCATCCGTAAAATGACTCTATAAAATTACCATTTTCATAAATGAAAATTACCATTATTCATACAAACTGTTGCTTGAGAACTACTTTCGCGAAAATGTTTCAAATGCAGTTGCATCTGGCATAAAATTTTAATCTACTCAAAATGCCGAGCTCCGAGCACGGATCCAATATTCAAATTAAAGAAACACAACTACAGACAACTCGTCGGCAACATTAATATGATTTAGTTTCATTTTTGCCGAATAGTCCTCGCAAAGTTTCGCCACGGCCTCTCCCACGCGGGCCTAAAAACTTCGTTCAAAGTTATTACTCAGGTAAATACAGTTAAGGAAAAATTGCGAGGCCGCCCGACTTTTTCCTACCGCGCCTTTTGTATAACTTCCAAACTCGGCCGCTTATCAATTTCCGTAAATGAAAGGATTTCTGTGTTCGTGTCCAAAGAAACGTACCAGTAATGAAGTTAATACATTTATCAGATTTCAAAGTTACTGCGGACCAATATATTGTTGTGCTAACGTGAGAACAGCAATATAATAATGTTAAAATAATGTCATTATTGACATGCTAAGCCGCAAGGTTGCGTGTTCCACGAAAAATTATATGAACAAAAACTAGTAAATTAATGGTTCCATGGAAATTTTAATGTAAACGTATGTGTTTAGTCACGTAACGAAACGAATTCCAACAGGCTTAGTACATTACATTTCACAATTAAAGCACGGCAGCGGTACATCTGAGTCAGCATTACTGTTAGCTTTAAAACCGCCCGAGGAAAATTTTATAAAGCATTCAAGGAAACGTATAGCATCTTTATGCTGCACCTCAAATAGTTGAAGCTGCACTCAAGCCGTTTGGAAAGCAGATTCTATAAATAATTTCACATATGTATTAAGATTCTTCACTTCAATGTACAGGCTGGTTCAATAATGCAAGCTGGCGCCGTAAAACGTACCGAGCCGCGTAGTACGACGGGAGTCCGCTAAATGGCCCACGGTAGAATTTAGTGTTAAAACGTGCTTCAATATGGCAACGATGTGATAAAAAGGCACCGCAGTATTGCCATGTATAAAATCGAACTGACGCTTTCGGAAATCTGATGATGAAAAAAAAACTCTGTGATGAAACGAGTTGAAATAGAGAGCTTTTATATGAAACTGATTCAGAATTTGTTTCATGTTTGCATTGCGTAAGTTGTTTAGGACATTGATCGTGTTCATGTTGTTGATATAGGTGACATCAATTAATATAAAATTTGTTTTACCTATAATTTTGATCATCAAAATGTCATTCCATTACCTATTTATCGTTGCTTCTACTAAGGCTGATTTCACAGCTGTCCGGGAGACTCGTATTGGCCGTCCGTTCACGGAAGACTCGTACGGGTAGCTCTGAAACGAGGGAGTAGTACGATACGTTGTAAGGGCTCTACCCGGAGCGGGTCGCGTGACCAATACCATTACCAATCCGCGTCGCTGTGAAGCAATGTTCTAGCAACTTACGTGTGTCTCCATTTTGGGAACCCGTACGGGCGGGCGGCCCGTACGGGTCTCCCGCACCGCTGTGAAACCAGCCTAAGACATCTGTAGCATTCATTCGAACACGGATGCACATCACCTCTGAACTTAATCGTATATCCGCGTCGTATTCCCTAAACAATATAGCCGGAAATTGCATATAACACATATGTAAGTAGGAAGTTCATTCTCTGAAATTGATCGATGAACTTCCACTCCCGCGAGGGTAACTTCAAGTAATACGAACACAAATTACAAATAGTATATAGATATTCAAATTTAGATCGATATTTCGAGATCGCTTTGAGAGTATACACATCAATAAAACGAAAACTATTAAGAATGCTTTTATATCTGAGTGTAATTTCCCGTGAGACAATAATGCTATAGTCTCTTTGAAAAACGAGTGTTTTACGTTGAAAGTAAGTAGCCGAATTGTTTTGCACTACTATGGTATGATTACCCAGAGGAAAACTGTTGATAGACACAATAGATAACAAAAATATATCATTTATGTACCGATATATCAATTCATGTCGATTTGTAAGTAGTTCCAGTCAGAGAAATGAACTGTTTATCAAATTGACAAATAATCAGCTTATAATGTTCCCACTGCTGGGACACAGGCCTCCTCTTTTTTGAAAAAGAGTGGGCCCAGTGCCCGCACTGTGCCCACTCCCTTCACATTTACTGTGAAATCTACCTACCCGTAGGTAGATTTCACATGTCTTGGAATTTTTTGGTTCTAGGACATGCCAGTTTCCTCACGATGTTTACCTTCACCGCTTTGAGAATATTAGTGATGAAATTATTTATTCAAAGTAAAGTGCCTGCCTGGGTTCGAACCCACGACTTACAACTCGTAAGTCGATGCCGTTTCTACTGGGCCACCACTGCTCTCTGTCTCAAATTGACACATACGCCAAAGTGCCGTATTATAACCTGTTTAATACGACTGTTAAAGAATGACAGTTTACGAACAAATTAATTTGTTGAAAAAAAAAATTATAATACATTCCTTGACTTTACTAAAAGAAAATATTGTACACAAATGAACAGTGTGCAAACGTGAAGCTTTGTTTGAATATCGAAAATGTTTTGCTGTGAAATTGAATTGTCAATAGCAAGGATGCCATGATATCCGTTTGTAGCATTGGATGTTGGAGCAATGCTTTGCAAAACTTACATTGAGACAATACAAGAAAGCATTTAGAATAACATTGTTGTAGTAAGAAAATCGGATTTTCTTCTATTCAGATTTTTCTAAATTGGAATAAAAGTCGAAGATATTTCTATAATTTTCAACACAAACAAACATTGTGAAAGGTTGTATACTAGAAAATCATTTGAAGAACTAATCATTTTATTTCTATCATTATTTTCATTTTATAAAATACAATACGATACAATATTCGTTGATTCGATTTAACACATTCTAGGCTAAATTGACTATTAAACTTGCACTCACAAAAATCTTACCATTTTCTATATTTAAAACAAAGAAAATGTGCTTACGTGTTTCCTGGTTTTGCTACCTCGCTCGAACCAAAATATCGGAGTATCAAAACAAAACCAAATACTAATTCCTTTTTCAAATTTGAGAGGCAGAAAACCTCAAAGTCCAATAACGTAAATGGTCAATAAATAGAAAAAGAAAAAAGGAGAGCTAATAATAAAATGGGCAATCCATTAAAGTTAATGTATGATATTAAATGTACCGATATTGCGATAGGGGGAGATGCATTACCAGTCCGATGCTAGCCAACGGTGCATGAAGAGCTATGCGATTTGTGCATTTGCTGTATTAGTTAGTTTTGAAGTGAAGTGTATTGCGATTTCTCTTTGGTAAAGCTAATAGATGAGTGTGATTGGATGGGGAGATATTAATATATTGGAGGATATATTGGGGAGTTATTGGAGCAAATAGAGTATATCTAAAGCAACATATTTTTATGAAGACTTAGTTATAACAATTTATTTATTTATTTAGTTTTAATGCACAACATTACAGAATATTATCCCCAGGCATTATATAGAACAATATACAAACTAATAGTGACACACAATGAAAAGCAAACAGTAATGCATACTTAGTAGAAGAATAGTCCCCAGACTCTCAGAGAATCTCAACGGAGACTAGCCTTCGGCGCGGGCGATATTATAGTGCACAAGTGTGGGCGCAGACACAGATGCACTCTCTCTTCCCTCACTCTCATAGTCCGATGGGACTACAATCCAACACGACCGGAGAGAGATCAGGATCAACGGCTTAACGTGCTTTCCGAGGCACGGAGGTATCACACCGCCGACTTCCAAACTCCGGGCTGTTACTAAGAATGAAAAAACCCAATAACACTTTGCCTGACCCGGGAATCGAACCAAGGACCCCACGCTCAGCAGTCGCGCTTGCGACCACATGACCAACGGAGCAGTAGAAGTAATCGTAGAGCTTATCTGAGGTATAGCTTTTAGCTACAACTTCAGTTGCAATTAATTTATGTCTTTTCATCATTAGTTACGAATTTGTGCAAAACAAGTCGTTCTTACAGAAACTAATACAAAGTATAAACTTAAAATAACCGATCATCATCATTATCAGCCTATTAATGTTTCCACTGCTAGGACACAGGCCTCCTCTCTGTGAGAGGGAATGGGCTGTAATCTACCACGCGGGCCCAGTGCGGTTTGGTAGATGTCAAATAACCGATAAATGTACATAATGAAATCAATAGTCAGTTAGTTGTAACAATAGCTGCATAAAGCTTGGTAGCTTCTTTTATATTTAAACTCCGCACTAGGCCAGCTTAAGGTCAAAGTGTTACCACACGTGTGATCGACTGTACCTCTAGCCTAGTATCATAAAACCAAAAATATATGATTACAAAAAGATTTCATAACGAAACTCTGTAGGTACAATGTCGAAGAATATTGGCAGAAAGTATAAAAGTTTGTATATTACGTTACCTGCAGTTCATTACACACTGAAAACTTTGTATGAGAAGACATGAGTTGGCGAAAGGAAAATTAACTGAGATCAACTCCAAGGTAAGCTGTTTAATGAAAACCTTTCATTTTAGCTGTTTCACCTTACATTGATTAAGTAACTGCAGGTTAGGTAAGCTTAGTTTATTTAATTATTTTATTGCTTAATTGGCCTGCTCTTGATCTCGATCTCGCCTGATGAAAAGCAATGGATGAGGTCTATGATGGAACGAGCGTGCCCAGAAGATGCCTGTTCACTCTTGCTTTGAAGGCAGACGAGTACAGAGAGTTTCACACTTTGGCTGTGCGCAATATAAATTTGGAGGAGAAGCGCTGAGTACGACGGGACGGGATATCAACCAAGTGCGGATAGTACCCTGCAGTACGCCTGGTAGTGAGGTGATAAAGGGCGATGGTGGGAACAGGTTGTGGAGCTCCTGCGAACACTAACGCGCAGACTTTTCGCGTTATTAATATTAAAGTAAAGTTCTTTTGTTAGACTATTTTAAATACATGAAATTCTCGTCTTCAAAACCATATTAAACGTAGAGCTACCTTTAGATGTAGAAAAATGGATGCGAGAATATTTGGCAAATTCTTCAAAGCACTAACAAACGTAGATGATAGCTTGACGACAGCTTGTATCAGAAAAATTTGATTTAATTTAATCAATTATTCCATATAAAACTTTAATACGTACTCAACCCGTACGTAATGTATGGGATAGCCGATAATTTTTTCACGATTACGATGTTGGTCCCATAGAGAAAGTTGTTCAGTTAGATGGCTTGTACCACACCGTTAAATATCGCCACGACTTTCTGAAACATGCTGTTTAAAGGTACCATTCCGTACCGGACCGCAGGCGGCAACTGTAAGCGTCGTATCTCGGCGTCATATCGCTGCCCGTAGCTGCCAACAACGCGCGACGTGTCTCTAGGTACGGAAAGTATTTCATAGAAAGCAGTCGGGTCGCGGCGACACGTCGCCTGCAGTTGCCTCCTGCGGTGGGGTACGGAATGGTACCTTAAAATTCAATTTTAGCTGCTGTCCATGTTTTCTCTTTATTTAACAGTCTATAACTGGGCCCATGGACGGCTTTAAAACTTTGGCAATAGTTAGTCACTAACCACGCTGTAATAACAAGAAGACTATGTCCAAATTAAATGCCGATTCTAGGAAAAAAGTTATTGGATTTCAAACTGAAATTGTCATTGTAGCTTCGCACACAGAATTCATACGACTAAGTAATACCTCGGCGCAGGATAATGAAACACGTTACAGTACGTGGTTTTATTGCGTACAGCACAGTAAACATAGAACTTTATGCATCTGAAACTTAATTATCAACACCCTGCGGGCCGAATGGAAATGTGAAAATTCTTATTTCCTTGAAAAACTTTAATTTAAAGTTTGTTGCCAGCCGGCATTCCTAGGCGGTATTCGTGCAAGCAAACTGCACTTCCTTATAAGCTTATTTTCTTCATAGGGACTCGAAAATTTTCTTTAGATTAGTTTCTCTTGTTGAGAAAAATAGGATGGAATAAGGAATAATAAGTTCCCGTCTTCTCTTAAATTGGACTTCGCTTCTTTTGTACGACAATTTTTGTTGGTTTACCCGGACTGAGAAAATGGCATTGCTTTAGTTATTAAGAACTTATTTGTGTAGTTAAAACTTGGAAATAAATTCCAACTTCGTTTGCTAACAGCTTTCTCGAGTTATGTTTTAAAATATTTTTCTCATACATTTTTAAATAGAAAGCTAGACAAAATGCTTTTGCGTTAATTCCGCGGCACAGGTGAAGCTGCTACGCGAATGAATTTCCCGAGATGTTTTCAATGCATCCGAGGCATTAATTCGAAAATGGAAAAGTTTCTCTACTTCATATAAAATGAATAAAAAGAAAAAAGATAACAATATCGTTTAAAAGCAAATTAAAGTATCTAACTAAGTATATACTTCTCTCAGCTTACAACCATCCCATCGCATTTCTTTTCAGAGATTTATGACCTATCATAATCTCTAATAGTCATCCGAAGAGGTAGGCCTTCGGATGACTGTAAGCCTACTAACGGTCATCCGGAGGCCTATCATAACCTTTACTTACATAACATAACATCACGCCTTGTTACCCCGAAGGGTTGGGCAGAGGTGTACCTGTAGCAGGTACACCCACATTTACCCAGTTATGTTTAAGTCCCATGTAATAGGGGGCGAGCCTATTGCCATCAACCGGGCACAAATTCAGACTCCGGGCTGCTACTGAGAAATTACAGATATAAAAACCTAATAACACTTTGCCCGACCCGGGAATCGAACCCAGGACCTCGTGCTCAGCAGTAGCGCTTGCTACTACTAGACCAACGAGGCAGTCATTAAATTATTAAATTAAATTAAATTAATTTTCATAAGCCTAATACATAATGAGAGAAAAAGGAGTTAACAATGTACCTATTACTTATGAAACTGCAGACACCCGAACTAGGACGAGTCCTGTATATTAGGTGTCAGCGTTCCTTCCTGCCAGCCGGTTGATGGTCACAGTTAGATGTTACAAGCAGGCAGAACTATACAGCTGTCCATCCATAGACTCGGTTTCTTCGTCAACTGTACACATAAAATCGTTACGTAGTAGTAGCAGATATGATGTGTCTATTTAGCACAGTAAATGACTTATATCACAGAATACCTCATTACGAAAAGTTGTCTAAATAGCGTGTAAAGCGATCGGTCATTCGCTCGTAATTATGGGGTCAGTCCGGTACAGGTCAGTAGAAATAATGATTCCATTAAAAAGATAAGTATACAAAATTACAAACACATTACATTAGACAGAAATATTACTATTACTATGTTGCCACACTATCGCATGCATTTAATCGTGTGTAGTTTAATAGTCGTACATAACTTTAATTTTCACATAAACTACAGCCTGCTAACTCTATTTTAATGTGGTTTCAGTTTAATAAATACTGCGTTATCTAGGCATGTGAAGATATATCTGTAGCATGAACTTGGGTGACTCTTGAAGTCTTTTCTGATAATACGTATACATTGTGTAACAAAAACCCTATGTGATCCGTCTGTTGTTAAGAATCATACTGAGAGTCTAATTATTTGGTAAAATAGTGGAAAAAGAAAAAAAATTTTCGCCACCTATTTTTTCACTGGGGAATTTTACCGGGGCATTTCACATGGGGCGCGGACCTCTGTTTAAAATTATAATTGGGATAATTTTGCTACTTAAAACGTGAATTTTAAATAGCAATCTTTTTTTTTATTTTTTCTATACTAATACTTTTTTTTATTCATCATCATCATTTCAGCCAAAAGACGTCCACTGCTGAACATAGGCTTACCCTAAGCATCGCCACTTCAACCGATTTTGTGCTTCCCGCATCCAACGGATCCCTGCGGCCTTCACAAGGTCATCGGTCCATCTTGTGGGAGGCCTTCCAATGCTTCGTCTTCCGGTACGCGGTCGCCACTCCAGAACCTTTCGGCCCCATCGGCCATCTGTTCTAGCTCATTGCCACTTAAGTTTGGCAATTCTTCGAGCTATGTCGGTTACCTTGGTTCTCCTACGGATCTCTTCATTTCTGATTCGATCACATAGGGAAACTCCAAGCATAGCCCTCTCCATTGCCCTTTGGGTGACTTTTAGCCTTCTGATAAGCCCCAGTGTGAGCGACCACCGACCGTTTATACATTACTTTTTGGTAATGTCTTTGCAGTACTTATGTGTTCGGATCGGACACGGTTTTTGTAACACATTGTATAATAAATTTGCACCTGGAAGGAACAACTTTAGAAAATGACATCTCGAGCTTTGACAGATCTTTCATCGTGTGTCTTCATTGCCGTTTAATAAAATGTTCAAGTAAAATTTTCAAGTTATAGTAGAATTTATTGGACGAAATGTAGGTTTAAAGCTTTAATGAAATTAATTTTCGAAGACTACTGTTGAGTTCTTCTCAAGGATTTGTTAAATTAAAGTCCTTTTGTATTCCGGTTTTTAAAATGTCAAGAGAATTAGGTTTTATAAAATTTGGAAGTATCTACTATAAAAACTGAGGCCTATTCTTTATAAAGAGTATTCGGATAGAAAGATTCATATCCAAATCCTCCAATTAATCAGAATTTTTAATTAATTATGTTTTATACAATTTGTAAGTGGATTATCTATAAGAAAAACTCAGGCCCATTCTATTTTAAGAGGATTTGTATGAGGATTCCTATCTGAATTCTCCAATAAATCTGAATTTTAAATTAATTTATGTAGCCTTATTTTTCTTAGCATAAATGGTGATTATCTTAGGCAAATCTAATACGAAACCTAATGTCTCAAAGTATTGGAGAACTAGTAACGTAGGTAAATAATACGAATATTGTTCATAGCTATATAAAACGTAACTGAGTTATATTGTACCAACGTAAAAGCATTACTACAAAAGGAAAGGCAAAAAGTGATTTCTATTTTCAGCTTTTAACACAATAAGCTTATAAAAATATTATATTTTTGTAAATCGGATTATTTATTCTTTGCTCCGTATTTACGGACATCCTTTGTTGGTTTTGGGGTTACCTACCATAATAAAAGTAAAGATAGCACCCATGTTTAAAAGTTATTTTTACCTGACTACGGCGAAGGAGAGTTATGATTTTGAGCGGTAATGTATGTATGTATGTGGGTATAATATGTTCATCTATTCCCTCATAACTTCTAAACTGCTTATCATAATTTGACAAATAGGGTATTGTTGGAAGTAACCTGATCGTCCGCTAGATACCTATGTGACGTCACATTAAATTGAATGTGTGGTGTCCTTTAGAGGACATAAGTCATGAACTAAAAAAGAGCTTCATTTGCCCATATACAGGGTGTTAAAGTAATTGCGTGCCATAGCTTAGGAGTAGGTTCAGTACCGATAAAGGAAACTAGGAAAAAAAAAAAAAAAAAACCAGAAAAAAAATTAAAAAAAAAAATTAAAAAAATTGCAAGGTCGACCTAATTTAGTTTGGAATCAGGTATTTCCAAAGATTAAAAATCAACTTATTTAACCATGTTTTAAGTTGATTTGATTGCTATTTTAAGTTAGTAGGTACTAAATTAGGTTGACCTTGCAATTTTTATTTAATGTTTTTTTTAAATTATTTTTCTGGTTTTTTTTTTCCTAGTTTCCTTTATCGATACTGAACCTACCCTTAAGCTATGGCACGCAATTACTTTAACACCCTGTATACCTGAAACAAAGTTGTCAATCTCAGACAACGATGTCATGTACCAAATCTCCACCAGCATCCCTAGTAATTTTGCAAAGCGGTAGAGGTAGGCTTCTCGTTAGTACTTCTCTGTACGAGCCCTGACACATGAGAATTAATTATAACTTAATATGAAATACCACAGCAGTTAATCTAACATTTTAATTCATCATCAAATTCCATGCCATTCAGCTCTCGCCAACTCTCATCAAGCTAATAACAGCCACCCAGCGAGGACATCGTTCCACCTAGTCTGACAGCGTTCTACCTTACCTTTGGCAATTCGTGGTCTCCATTCAAGAAGACATCGTTCCCAACGGTCATTGGTACTGAGGTTAATATGGTTGGCCTATTGCCACTTCAGCTTGATTATTCTATGAGCACATTTTATTTATAGATCGTATAATTACCGAACTCTATAAATACGTCCTCCCAAATAAATACGTACCTCCAGAACCCGCATCTATAGACACGACTTAACATTTTTTATTGAAGGTTAGGCTCCGATCGGCTCGCTAACTCGCAGCATCCACACCGCCCGCACTTTCACGGTTCATTTGACATAAAAAGAAAATAGCGTTTTAAAGGGGATGGAGTGGAGACCTTTAGATGTTTTTTGTCTGTTTCCGTACAAAACTGTTCGTGCTTGTGCATTTATAAACAAACAGTGATTTAAAGTTCGTTTGTTGGATTTAAAAGTGGTTGGTTGGGTGTATGAAATGATGAGTAGGGGAAGACCAAATAAACGATAGATGGAGTGTGTGAAAGATGATGACTAAAGGCATGATTCCGAACAGCACTGCACGCGGCAGTGCTACTGTCCCCATACATTTTCTAGTTCATCATCAGATTACATTCTGAGAACGGCAACAATGCTGCACGACATTGCTGCGACGGAAATGCTGCGCGGCAGACCAGTATTGCGGCGTTCATCGCAGCGATAGCACGTGAATGTTGTCAAGTGTTGAGAAAACAGAAGTGCTGCGCAGCAGTGTTCGGAATCATGCCTTAATAAAGAAATATATGGAAAAATAAGATGTTTATGTTGATTCCAAGTAAATTGGCAAGAGAGCGGGGATGTATAAAAGTGTAAGGTTACCTTACAAATTACATTTATTTTCGTTGGAACCAGTTTTGAATCCCAGTTTAATATTTTTGGCGTTGGATCCCACAAAACATTATTATGTATTTTCGTTGAATCCCACATTTGAAAAAAGCAAAAAAATAACGTTTTATTTGTCAATGACTCCCAAAAACTATTACAGGTCAATTAATTTAAATGAAAATTTTATTTTTCTACGTTGCTTAAAGTTAAGTGACTATAGTTAAACAGTGGTTCATCACTATTATCACTACATCACAACTTTAAGCAATCTTTATAAATAAACCCCTATTTTTATGACAAATACCTTTTATGCATTAAAAGGTTTTTAGTAAAAAATACGAGTGGCGTACCTACATCCATTTATGTCTGTACATATTTTATTACAAGTGATAGGTACACAATAAGTTATTGTGACGTTCACATTCATATTTTCGTTTGGTATTTTACTTTAATTTGAAAACTAATAAAATGTTTTCAAAAATGTGTTCAATTATTTACAGTACGTGACAGATAGAAGTTTTTTTTTTTAACCGATACTGTCCCACTGAATGACACTTAAAAAATAAATGCGTGTTATTCTATATTTTTTTACAAAATCTGGTGTCACTCAAAATTTCAGTTTAGATAATATTTTATGCATTTTGTGTAAAATATTTTCTAAACTTCGCGTATGTAATCGGTGTAAGCGAATTATTCCGACGACTTTTTTATGATCTTGAATTAAAATGTTCTTCAAATATTTTTAATCAGACTGTTATTAATTAAACCTGTCAATATTTTGTGGCAGTAGCTTAAAGTGTTTTATAAATGCAATAATTTGATTAATAGATATTTTTTAAGACGAAAATAGATTTTTAATTATATTTTCAGTTTCATCTCAAAATATGCTTAGAATTACTTATGAACAAGCATCGGTTACTACCATAAATATAACGTTATATATATTTCTATGGTTACTACGCTTGCTGCATGTTCATATTACATATCAAAACAAAATGAAGTCTAGTTTTTTCTTTTAGAACTTACGTAACATTTATCGTGAAAATGCCTTAAAGTTCTGCTTATCTGAATTTTACTCGTCTAAACTAAGATTTACTAAATTCGTATTTCTTCTCTTGAGAATAGTGACTTGCTGAGATAGATTACTTAATTTTGTAATGTCATGAATGATATACTTATAAATTCTTTAACGGTGACTACGCAGGTTAGGTGCTACGTCATCGCTTCAGGCATTAAGATTATACCTATATTTTCTAGTTCGCATGATTCAGAACAGAGTCACATAGTGATCGAAGAAAAAAATGGTTCAGCATTGTGAACGAATGAACATACGCACCGTCCCACCTACTCATAAAAACACTGTCATTTTTAATCGGTGTGCTTACCCAGGTACAGACGCCAGCACATCAACTTACTCCAATCTGTCAAATTTTCCCAATCAACATTGAACCTTATTCTTAAGCGATAAAGTTGAAAATTTATTAAAGAAATTTGACAGATTGTAGTAACTTGATGTGCTAGCGTCTGTACCATATGTGAGATTGTGAGTTGTATGCCTGCTTGGAGGAGCTGGGGTGGATCGAATAACCGATTTTCCTACCCGTACGCAAAATACACGCTTTGACGTGGAGCTGCGGATACCAACCCGTGTTACCGATTACCTAGTAAAAGCCAAAGTGAGTTTGTTTGTTTGTTACGCTTTCACGCTAAAACGGCTGAACGGATTTGGATGAAATTTTCCACATGGGTAGACCATAACCTGGGTTAGGGCATAGGCTACTTTTTATCCTGATACTCCTGCGGAATCAAGACTTATGCGGGCTGAACCGCGGGGCGCGACTAGTATTAAATAAAAATATAAGATCTACACACGCGAATTTAGCATTGGTGGACATGCAAGAGGGACGAGCGAGATAGCACGTTAAAGAAAGAGTTATCTTTAAGACAGTGAGCTAGCTAAATCACAGAGTAGAAAAAACATACTAATCAAAGGAAAACAAAGCCACAGATTTACAAGTATTTAATAATATCTAACATCAGGCTACATTTTTCACGGTTCTTTCTTGCGTACCTACCTACCTACATCAGTTTCAGCTTTCATTACAGAAATAGCAATGTCCACTGATAAAGGTACATTAATAAAATTCTGTACCGAACCCAACCCTACAACAACGGTGTATTATTCAGGCGGCATCACACCGATAGATCTCACAATGATCTTGCAAAACTTCAATTCGATTGATAAAGTACGTTAGCACTTTATTCTACGGGCGTGGTCGAAAGTGTTCACCGAAATGACGCGCGGTTTTGGCCTCAAATTTCTGGTAATGTGATTTGGGTGGAGACGCCTTTATTTCAAATGCAAATTTCTTAAAGACACGCTTAATGCCTTTAGTCACGATCAGGGGTTCGACTGTCTATTTTTTTCGGTATTTGGTCTTTGGAACTATACGCAATGCAGAGTGATTCATTGTGGATCAGTGTATCATCATAGGTACAAAATCTCAATGTCATTTTCTCCAAAACAGGTTAAGTGTAGATAATAAGGCGTAAAATTGTATATTTAGTAACCTAATCCGCTTAACTGTTCCTAATAAATTGTTCACTGCGTTCGGCGCTTGACGTGGCAAAACGTCGAGTCCAGGTTCACAACAGTCAACTGTCATCCTGAGGATGCCTCGTTGAGGCGTGAAACACGTATTGATTTCTTACAGGGTTCTTCATGACTCCATATGAACAGTTAAGCGGATTAAGTTACTAAATAAACGTCGCCTATTGTATTTTTTTATGGATTTCCACAAAGTCACGCCTAAGTCAATTAACTATCTTAAATAAGCCGTAATTATAATTATCGCACCACTCTCTCATTAAATTATTGATGAAGAATACGTGCCTACTTGTTTCAGATATCGTGAAAATTATAGCATTTTTATAAATAAAACCTAACATAAATGTTTATTTTTTATTAGTATATTTCAATGATTAGACTTTCAATATCGAAATAATCGTTATTTAGCACAATTTGAATCAAAAATATTCACAGTTAATGGTTATTTTAAATAAATAAAAACGTTCCATTTTAACGAAACGAAAAATGTTCCATCCGTTCGAATAAACAAGTGGAATTTAATTGAAACAACTTTTGTTTTTGATTGTTGTTACGATTCAATCAAACCTGCGCAGATATTTCAAGAATGTTTTCAATGTTCAATATTGTAGAACATTGTCAATCGAATGATCACCGTTAAAAGAAAAGCGTTAGAATTACAAACACAAAACATTAGAATCATTCATGGCAAAAGATCCTTTTGAGCTAACTAATTTCGATTTCCAGTCTAAGAAAATAAAACAACGTAGATGGTTTAAGTATTCATCTATCAATACATAGGTATTATACCGCTTAGTATACAGATTTTCCCTTTTCCACGTTGCAAAGAAATGAAAGTTTGTACAAGCAGTTTAACGAAATAAAACTAAAATAAGTAAAACAAGTTACTAACAAATTCTTGAAATCGCCTTAAGATTTTACTTTGAACATAATTTTAATACCAAAGAGCATTTAAACTGTTTGTTATGCATAAAAAGTCGCCGAAAACAAACTTTAAACTATTAATAATATCTTTGATAAGTCAAGTCTTGTCTGAAAACGAAACACTAACAAGATTTTCCAAGCACTTTGAAAGCACGTATTTGAAGTCTGTGAAAACTATTTTATAAAGTTAAGTGAAATTAAAACTGATTTAAATATTTGTACGTTGGAGATTCATCGCGCTGACTACGTTTTAACTTTTACTAAATGAGTGTCAATCAACTGCGTGAATAAATTTTTAATTTCAGATCATTTGATTCCAGCCTAAGAAACTTAATGCCAAACGACTTTGTGGAATAAAAGTGTCACGTAGAGAATAGGTGCGATTTTCGCAAATGAGCTGCTCAATATTCAAGAGGCAAACGCCTTACCGTAACAACAGAACAAATTCGAAAGACGAAGTATCGGCAGCGGACGGCCCTTAATGTAATTATCATAATGGCGACCAATAAAAGAGAGGTTCGGAATTCGTGACACAGCTTTAAAAAGTACTATCAAAGGTGCCCGAGGCGGAAAACGTCGCATCTTATTTAGCGCCCTCCCGAAAGAGGGTACCCGATTGGGGCCTTTCTTAATCACATTACGACAATGAAAGAGCTCCAGATAAAAAGGACCGAAACAGATTTGCATGAAACGTCAGAGTTGATTACGACTAGTCGATCGTCTATAAAATATGCAGATGTCAATAAATCATCATCGACGCTTGTTTCAGACAAGTTGATGAGATTATGTCAAAATCTGAGTCTGTTTTCGGGTTATGGAAACTGGTGCATCTGCGCTTATAATACTTGATGCTCCGAATCACCCTCCTAATATTACACAATAAGGGCAATTCCATTCGCATCTATATCGGTGAGTTGATCAGGCGTGAAGTCTTTTATGTTTGGAGTCACGTGTCGACCAACGTCCAGGAAACCGACAGTGCCGAATGTGTTTGAGCGAATCTAATGCACTCAAAACCATGCGACGTTTGTTCGTAGGGGAACTGGGGTGACATTGGAAACAATGAAGACCGAACCGAAATTTGGAGACTGTATTATTTGCGGAAAAATCAATGGTGAAACGTTTCCGATGGTGGCAGTCGAAGCGGCGACAGGAACTCTGATCATTATTATTACTGTCCATACTATGAATAGGAGCGTGCCGTGCCTGCTTCCGTGTATAACGTTTCCTTTATTGCGACTGATGGCTTTATAAAGGCGGTGATTTCGTCGTTAGTCTGTCAGCCCCCTTAATTTCTGTTGTTCGTGTAAATTACTAATCATGATACAAAAGCATTTTCATTACGAGATTTGTATTGCCTACTTCTTCATTCTTTTCATTCAGCGATTTTTTTGACGACAGTACCAAGCAAATATTGTTTGTATTTAAAAATATCCACTTCGCTTTCTGTTTTTCTAAGCTAATGCTAACATTTTGCATTTTCAACACTCCCAAGTATTGAGTGATGATGGTATTCAAAACATGTAAAGATACTTAACGATATTAAATTGACGTGGATGGATGTAGAGAAGTTGTATTGGTTGGAAAAGTCGATTATTTATTCCATAGCCTTTTGCATAATTTCTTAGTATTAAGCACCGTTGGATATGGAATTTCAATTGTACTTACTTCAAGCGTAATAGCTTATAAAAATTCTTCAGTTTTTCCTAAAGAGGTTTTCTTTCAGATGTCTAATGCATATTTTATTACTTTTATTGTTGAATTGAACGAAAAAAGAATACAATAGATTTTAAAATGAAATGTTAGTAGTTAACCCTTTTGTGGTCTGACTGTAATGAAACAACTTTTTCATAGATGAGCAACTAAGCGATTTTAGGCAAAAGTTTCTACAAGTTTTAATTATATTCGCAATTTCGTTCATTTTATTCATCTGCTACACGTATTCTAATAACAAGTTTCCAGTCCGCCTCTAATGTATTTAACCTGTGTCAGATAAAAGAAGAAAGTTTGTGACCTTTAAAGGGTTAAAATAAATCTTCAAGTGTAACTATATAAGATAAAAAAAAAAAACTTTGACTACGGACTTAATTGTAGGTATTTATCGTAATTATTAAAAAAGGCATTTCAAACTAAACTTGCGACGTTTTAGCGAGACACGACTCTTGTAGAACACCGTCGCAGCCTGTGTGCAGCATCCTTAACATGGATGATGAACCTTCCTAGTTTAATAGTAGATATTCAAAATTACCCCAATAGGTATAAGGTACGTATCTCTTCTATTATTGGCATACTTGTTTATTCCGCCAACGCAATGTTTCCCAACCATATGTGCATTCAACTATTGAAACAGCATTGGCACAAACTTTCGCTCCGTCACTCACAATCATAAACTACCTATATGCACTTGAATCAAATCAAAAAGTTTTATACTCGTAGTAATAAATTCAAAAAGGAAAACGCTCAAGTTTTTGATCGAATAGACTCTCAAAGGGGAAAACAAAGATCGGGACCCCCTCTTTATATTATTGACGCGTCGCGATCTAAATTGTTGCTCTAGGGGAGAAAAAATCTTGTTCCATTTGACATATTAGGGGTACTTCGTAAGGCACGCACCTTATGTATGGGAGACAGGTGTGTTGTTTGGTTTAAACTCCCCCGTTTAGTCTATAGTCTTCTTTATATTGACAAGTAAGGGGAAGATGCAGTAATAAAAAAAAATTATGACAAGGGAGTATTGGCTTCAAAATGATAGGACTCGAGAATCAAGTATGACAAAAACAAAAATGGTTTATTGAATGTTCGATGTACTCACTATACAAGATGACAGAAATCTAATTATCTATAAGTACTAATAATAAAGCTGAAAAGTTTGTTTTTTGTTTGTTTGTATGAACGTGCTCATCTCCTTCTTTATCTTTTTGCATTTGATAGCCCAATTCTAGAGGAATGCTATCTAATAGGGCTATAGGACTAATAGGGCTATAAGCCTAATAGGGCTATAGGCATAATAGGGCTATAGGCCTTATAGAGCTATAGGACTAATAGGGTTATAGGTCTAAGGCTCAGCAACGGGTCAGGGTCGAGCTATTTAACACCATGCTAGGACAATTAGCAGCCGAGCAAAAAGAAAAAGCTTAGCGTTCTTTCTGACCTATTAGAAAAAAACGCTAAGCGACAACGAAGTAGGCAATGCGATGCGACGAGCTGGGTCGGGGGAACAAGAAATTTCACGCGGATGAAGCCGCGGGCAAAAGCTAGTATGATAGGTATCATGAAAGAAACAATACATGTCATGCCCCTAAAGTGCGTAAACTGTTTCAAAACTACGCATCAATTGAAATTGAATTGTTAATTGTTCCGAAATGAATTTTGCGAACATACAGACTATAACGAGACTTTAGTGTGAATGGAGTCTGAAAAGTTTCTGAAACATAAGAGAAATTCACAGACAGACACCTTAGTCTGATGTTCTAAAAGTTGTTAAAGACACAGCACCAACAATAAACTAGATACCTTTACTGAGACAAAAGCAAAACTTTGTAGTAACCCTGCTACTGAATAAATTACCAAGCATGTGTGTCGCTAACACTTAAATACCATCCACACACGCATGCTTTATATACCATGTACCAATAATCTTAACCACGCTAATAATTTTAGCTATTATATACATAACTGCCTTTGACATCCATTCCGCGGATCGTTAGCCCTTTGACAAACCCCATTAGTTTCTGCATATAATCATGGAATAATTACTTTGGTTTAATTACTCTGTCTAGTTTATTCCCCCACTTGAAGCCGGTAGAGCCAATATCGCGTAGCAATAATAGCTGATGATGCAAAATGTATGGCTTGAGATAACGCGATGTTGTTGTGAATGGTCAGTTGGTGGTATTACGTGATTGGATGAAAACTGGTGGCTTTTGCTATTGTCAATTTTATTCGTGGAAAAATAATGTTTTTTTTCAGTCTTCAAATTATGAGATCATCAGTTCGCACTCTAATACAATGTGAGTAGCATGGCCTTTATGAAAAGAAGCTGGATATTACCAAAAACAGTTCGGACATTTTTTTTTTCGGTTGGTTCGCTTTAATATAACTTATCTTTTTTTTTTATAATACAGTAGGTATGGCTACTATCCAGATTTTTTTTTAGAGGAATATTTTTTTTTGTAAGTTTTCTCAAAACTAGCACAACGGAGGTTGTTGATTTATCTCCTAAAATAGTTCCTGGATCAACCGTCACCCAGGTAAAGAGAGTGATGACTTGCTGAGTCGGTAGCGGTTACACCACCACATACGACTTAAGCATCAAAGACATGACGTTACACAAATCCTGCGTCGCGCAATTCGATTTTACCGAGCGAACGACATTATATCTATCCGACATCAAATTTCGGGCAGTTGCCCGCCAGACACAACACCCGTCTTGTCATAGGATCCTCCCTTTTCTACAGAGTTTGAGTGAACTCTACACCCTGTTCCTCATACCTCTAAAAGTCCTTTGGCTATTTTTGCCGATACCACAAAGTCTATTGCCAATAGGATACATAATAAGAAATGTCAATATGCCCCTTGAATGTTTGATAGCTACTGCAGATAAGGTTTGAGTGTGCCCGCATGACGCAACCCCGCTTAATTTCCTACATTATCCCAGCACACTTCATAAATATTTCGATTATTTCTTTGTCGAATATCGTTCGATGTGCTGAAATGAAGTATGTTATCTGTGCTGTGGCAGTATGAATGAATTAAGCAATGTGTGTTGACCGTGATAAAGACGGTACTTGTTCGTGTATTAAATTATATACTTAATTGTTCATTTTATGTTCAACCTCATAATTTTGAAGGGCTCGTTACAGGAATTATTACGTTGGGTTTAGTATCCTATAAAAATATTATCAGGGACATAACTTCGTGGGTTTAATTCACAAATATTTAATTGAATATTCAACATGTTTTACTAAAGCTCACTCAATGTAGCCTTATGAAACACTGGTAATTTATTACTAGGTATGTAGGTACTACAAAATGGTTAAAGGAAAGGTGTGTCCAAACAAGAGCGCGGCAGCATAACGCGGCGTTTGCAGAATACATTTATGTCTCTCTCTAATTAGGACTATATCGACGAATGTTTGCGCGGCAGTACTGCGCGGCACATCCGAGACACGCCGTGCACTTCAGTTGGCAATGTCAATCTGCCTAGCCTTTAATGTATCCACAGAAATACGTCCAGACACAACTGATGAATGTTTGTGCACAGCAGGTAGACAGAATCGTTCGCGCGCGGCAGTCGTACTAACACAGCGTGGCAGGCCGCGCGCGGCAGCCGCGCACGATTGCCGCTCAATGTTTTGACACACCTTTATATCGATTGGTTTATAAAATACAATAGACGACGCATATTTAGTAACCTACTCCACTTAACTGTTCTTAGAGTCATAAAGAACCCTGTAAGAAATTGACACGTGTTTCACCTCTAACGAGACATCCTCAGGATGACGATTGACTTGTTGCGAACCCGATTACGTCAAGCTCCGAGTCCGAGTACGTGGCAATACGGCGTATTTTATAATGGATTTCTGCGAGGTTACGCCTGAGTCAAGTAACTATCTGGTTTGTAAAAACTTTTTACAAAAAAATTAAAACCGACTTCCAAAAAAAACATTTTTTTTGTAAAAAGTTTATTATTTTTCACATTTTTGTTGTGGTACCCCACACAAATTCGAATACCTGCTATGTAAATAACAGTGACAGGAAGTTATCATCATAATCATCTATAGAAACTAAGTGGGAAAAATATGTAATGTTGAAGCTAACTCAAAAACTATCTAACATAATTTGACAGAGAAATCGGTGAACATACATAAAAAAAAACATATAGTCGAGCATAGAACCTCCTCCTTTTTGGAAGTCGGTCAAAAACTACAAATCAATAGGTACGTAACTAAACTACTTATCTATGCAGTTATGGTAACACATAACTTAACATAACATCACTCCCCGAAGTGTTAGGCAGAGGTGTACCTATAATAGTATGTAGTAGTATAGTATGGATTCTTGCCCTAAACTATTATGCTCTACTTTTACGTAAATAAGTCCCATTCAACTTTACCTCCCCAAATACAAAGTCACAGAGCCAAAATTAGCACCGCTAAAAGCAACACGCTAAGCAGTACAAATCCGTTCAATCGATCCGTCACTGCCCCACCCCTACGTTAAAGCACCATTACTAGATAAATACATGCAATTTATTACATTTACCAATTTACATATACTTTGAGAGACATGTCTGTAGAGTTAAATGTCGTTAGGGATGCCAAGGGTGACAGGAAGAATGAAGATGTGACAATTTTCTAAAGCATACGACGCATAATGGGAGATGAGGAAAATGTAATGCATTGGAGGGTTTTTTAAAGTGAAAAACTTTGCAGTTGAGGTAAATATCATGAACATTTTCGTATTAACAAACAGATTAGGGACCTTTTATCTATTTCCTATTATTATCGACTCATTGTTAAGAATATTGAGGCATGAGGAATAGAGTGTAAACCGTGCATCCTACATAGAAAAGGGAGGATCCTCCGACCAGACGGGTGTTGTGTCTGGTAGGCGACGATTGATGTCGAGAATTTATTTCTGATCGCCTCGTAAACTTCGCTTGCGCGATGCAGGATTTCGCGTGACGTCAATGTCATGCGTAGTTCGTACGGGCGATGTAAATGTCGCCACAAGGATAATAGTAAAATTACAGAATCATGAAATTTTTTGTGAAAGTAGGTAGAGCTAGACTCCTGGGCCTTGGCAGCTCTGGACAGAGATAGGTGATAGGGAGGAATTGCCCAGCAGTAGAACAACACGGGCATGTAAAATGAAAGGAATTAAATAAAAAGCAACTTTCTGAAACCAACCCGAATTATTACGATCTTGTTTAGAAAACCGGAAAATGATACGAGGATAAAACACAGGTACAGATACAGGAACTTCAGCATTTTCATTCGACATAGTCTGTTTCAGTTTAAGATTTGTAGATTTCAAATAAGTTTACAGAGACTTTGCAGACGAAATTCTTTTCATTCCTGAACCTTAAAAAGACACCGTCGAGGGTTCTTAATGATACGAGGATAAAACACAGGTACAGATACAGGAAATTCAGCATTTTCATTCGACATAGTCTGTTTCAGTTTAAGATTTGTAGATTTCAAATAAGTTTACAGAGACTTTGCAGACGAAATTCTTTTCATTCCTGAACCTTAAAAAAAACATACATAAAGTCGAACATAGAACCTCCTCCTTTTTGGAAGTCGGTTAAAAAGACACCGTCGAAGGTTCTTAATTAGTGTATTATTAGCATAGATATTAGACATCGTGAACGACCCGAAACTTTCCAAAAAAGAAAGAAATATAACCGAGAAAGCCGTAGTCTTCTGAATTCAATTAGAACTTTCGTCGTCCGTTTCATAATTAGTCAAAAAGATAATGAAGCTACTTTCTGATGTGTATAGTAAGACCGGTATTTTTATTAAATTATTTTCTTTCATTAGCAGTCTGTTCCTGTACAAAATTTTGTCTCGAGGGAACGGAAGAAAATAATTTTCTCGTTAACGAAGAAAGATGAAATTGGTATTATTTATTCGTTTTGTACTAGGGTGTGTATTTGTTAAGTTGTTAAGTTGCCATGATTCTCTATCATAAATAGCGAAAAAATTATCACTTTCAGGAAATGATAGACATAATAATAAAGGTATCGCGAAATCATGTATCTATCATTATTGATGATGGTGGTATTAACCACCATCATCAATGATGCTTTTGCTTTTGTTTTCCTAGCTCTTATTAAAGAGCTAAGAAAGCAAAGGCGCTTGATTGGTACCTTTTTTTTATAACACTACCTATAATAATTATATTTTATTATATATGTAAGTAAAGGAAAATACAAAATTAAAAAAAAAAGAGAGAAGAGCTCATTGGGCATCAAAAAATGGTACCTACATTGTTTTTTGGAGCACTGGTGGCCCAATGCTAACAGCCCCGACTTACGAGTTGTAGGTCGTGGGTTCGAACCCAGGCAGGCGCTTTAAATTGTGTAAATCATTCCATCACCACTGCTCTCAAAACGGTGAAGGAAAACATCGTGAGGAAACCGGCATGTCCTAGACCCAAAAATTCGAAGACATGCGACATCTACCAACCCGCATTAGGCCCGCGTGGTAGATTACAGCCCACTCCCTCTCGAAGAGAGGAGGCCTGTGTCCCAGCAATTGGAACATTAATAGGCTGATTATGCTTACACACATCAAAAAAGTTTGTGATCACTAGCAAAAGTTGATATATTATTTTGTAAAATTAACTTTATCAAGAAAAAATGTTTACGTTATATCTTTTTTTAATAGAAATTCACTGCCTGAAAGAATCTAAAAAGAAGAAGAAATCATAATGTAGTCTACTGTAACAAAAAAGATTTCTTTCAAACTGATCGCAAACTTTTTTTGATGTGTGTATGCTTACTTATATTGTTTTTGTGATTCACTGAATATAAGTGCTTTCTAAAGTAAATCGACATTGCACTGTTCCCTGTGACCCAATCAACTTTGGATCTCTAAGTCCAAGCAATTCCCACAAACTCAATTCGAAACATTAAAAATGTACAATAAACTCACTCCCCTCGGGGCATAAAACGTAAGTTTTTAAATGGAATTTCTCTATTAGTTGGGACGTTCGACAAATGGACAGACGGGAGTTGTGCATTAAAGGACTTTCGGAGTATCGCCTGAGGCAGCGCGTGGCTCAGGCAGAACGAATCCAATGCCGTTATTGATCGGAATAAAAAATTATTCGATTGTGGAGCGAGTGTCTGACTTTTCGGCTATACCCTAAGGCTAACTCGTTACAGATGCTAGTGAAAAATGTATGTGGAATTTTCGATCGTTCTTGTTTAAAAATGAAGTTTATTACGTTTTGGGGTGTGCTGTGCATACGCAAGGCCATTTTGAGCAGAGAAACGCAAAAATATATTATTATCAGTAGCAAATTAATTTTTTTCTTTCCATTTTTACCATACACAATCAACACATCCTGATCCCACTTGCGGCGTTTTTTCCTGTTTTTCGCGAAAGGTGTTTTAGTTTTTCTTTGCATGTTAAATAATTTAGCAACTTCTAATCTCAGATTAGAATAATTCCTAGTACCTCTGGAACCCCAGTAAATAAACCACTATCTACCGAAAATTGCATAAGAAAAGAAATGCACCATTGAATAAGTAAAAGAACAGCGTGTAAAACCACTGAACGTCCGAGCACAAAAACAGACACACCAATTAAAGTCCTAAAAAAATCCTAGAAATAAAAGTTGGCCAGCTTCGGAGGAACAAGTTGATAAATTAAATGGCTCTCATGTTCCACTTACCAAGACTTCTAATACGGTTAGGGTCACGGCGACGAGTACCTACAGAATCAGTCGTGCAATCTTTATCACCAGAATCGCTACCAGGAAGAAAGATAGTCAACTGTTTATTCGAGATAAACTTTGCCATTGTTGTCGTGAGCAAGTGATATGGTTTATTGGAAAAAATCGTTAGAATATTATTAGTTTTAGGAGGCTTTTGCTCGTAGAATAAAGTTTTGTAATGGTGCTACCAGACCTTTGTTGTCACCAACTTCAACTCTTCATTCATGACTTTTTGGAAGATACGCCACAATTTTGTCAATATCACGTGGGTGTAAATAAATGTCCTTGACATTTTATCAATATTTATTTTTAAATACTTCCTTCTCGAAATCACATCAAACGCAAGCCTATTATGATTTCAAAGGACAAACTTCTTTTCTGTAAGTTCTTAGAAATTTCCTCATAATTTGTATCACGAACACGTAAGTGGCTTATATATTTCACAAAATTCAATTACAAAGAAATTATTACCACAATCATAAGGAAGAAACAATTTTTCTGGCGCCACTCTTTTATTCTGAATTTATTAAGGGTCACACTGGCGCCCTACCTAGCCACTGTAAGTAACTGTTAGGAAAACGGGACGTTTAAATTCCCGGAGAAGTGTCGTCATATATCACTCGACCATAATTTCTGGTCCCCCTATAAAAAGTGAACTTTCAGTGTCCGTAGTGCAGCGCGTCTGTTTCTTATTTCAAAAACTGATTGTTTTTATAGCATGAGGGGCGTTCTTAGAACTTTGAATCCATGAAACACGTGTAGGTAACAACTTAGGTAGTGGACGGGACGGTAGCCCCGAGGGAAAACGTTGTTTAGTTTGTTCATCTAATAATAGAAACAATATTTGTTTTATTTTTCATATGTGTTTTGTTTAGTTCGCACTTTGAGAATAGGGAAAACTGAGTGTAATAGGAAACAGTAGTAAGTATTTATTACTTTTTTTGTAGTCAACCAAGTGGTTTTGTGTACTTTTGAACTAAACAACTACTTAAGTATACTTGTTACCAGTTAATAGCCCAAGTATATTATTAAATCAAGCTGAAGGTACTTACGAGTTACATGAATAGTGAATTTCATCAGTGCACCATTTCAGTCGTCGTACATTGAAATGAGAATGTGTCAAACTAAATTGGATCCTTACAATGGCATCGATTCACCCTTTCCATCGAAGAGCTCGAATAAAACCTCAATGCTCCATCAAACAATTTGCCAAATCTATGAACCGATCCATTGAGGGTCAACACTCTCAAAATATTGATGAAACCTGATACCACTCGAATTTCTGACAGCGACAGTAATATAAGTCCCAGAATAATCTCGACCACAATTCGTCGCAGAACCCCTCTCATTTCACCCTAAATCAGAGAGTTCGCGTCACAACTCAACAATAAAAAAGGGAATATTTATTCGTTATTTGTTGTCGGTTCGTATTAAAATAAAGCGACTATCTAGGCCTCAGCACCCTCCTCTTGCCTTATCTAAGATCAGGATTGCATAAAATTCACATCTCTCTTTCGAATGTGACAGGCGCCGGCCGGGGACTACGCATCTCATTTCGGCGACCTCCCGTTATGTCTAGCAAGCTATATTTATGTAATGAACCACATTAGACCACGTATTAGTTCGATATTAGCCAGAAAACGCAGGAAATAAGGAAGAATTTTATGATAGCAAAAATAAAAGTTGCTTTGTCTGAAAATATGGTATTACCACATTATTTCGGTGCTCTCAGATTGTATGGTTTCTTAAAAAGATTTCGAAGCTATCTGGTTTTACACAAACAAAACCTCGTTAGTGTCTTTAAAAGCTGCTGCTGTATTATAATAATAATAACACTTGAGAAGGCTCTCGCGAGGCAGCTGGAACAAGGGCTTGATCCAGAAAACAGTACTTCTGGACACGACGTGTAGGTATCGTTAGGAGGTCCCTCTCTCAAAAACCCTGACCACCGCTAGCTTGGATCCTATTCCCGATACCAGTGGGCTACAATTTTTTATATGTTTTAGTAATAAACATATTTAAAAATAAATGAAAATAAATAAACGAAATAATAATACCAGCCTACTATTGTCCCACTGCAGGGCAAAGGCCTCTTCTCATACAAAGAAGGCACGAGCATTGATCACCACGTCTTGCTCTGAATTTATTAGTTAATGTAAGTATGAAATCGCCAACCCGTCTTGAGCAAGGTATTATAATAAGCCATGTCATCATCATCATCATCAGCCTATTAATGTTCCCACTGCTGAGACACAGACCTCCTCTCTATGAGAGGAAGTGGGCAGTAATCCACCACGCGGGCCCAGTGCGGGTTGGTAGATGTCACATGTCTTCGAACTTTTTGGTTCCAAGACATGCCGGTTTCCTCACGACGTTTTCCTTCACCGTTTTGAGAGCAGTGGTGATGAAATTATTTACACAAAATAAAGCGCCTGCTTGGGTTCGAACCCACGACCGACTCGTAAGTCGGGGCCGTTACCACTGGGCCACCACTGCTCTCAATAATAAGCCATGTATAATTATAATAATAATGCAAAACTACTACCGTGTTTTTATTCCCAGAATTATCCTGTTTCAGACAATATTATAATCCGCAGCTAATCAGTATTATATTTAAAGACCATATAAATTGTGCAGTATTATCTTGCGATGTTTAAGAGCTATCATGCAGCGAATAATTTTATAGAGCTCATTGATTATAATGAAAGAGAATTTATAGCTTCTTGTGCGGTATTGTTAATTTGATTCCATATAATTACGATTCTAATGATCTTTTTAATTTTGCGATTAATATTATATTAGCTGGTTTATTCGCCTGCCCGCGTGTTATGTTTTCTCAAGGGAATATTAAGTAAGTATGTACAGTACGACACAACTTAGATGTAGCATAGATTTGAAAATTATCATTCATTCATTTCAATTTTACGAATTTATTTAGCTTTATGACTTTACAAGCTATTGCGTTTTCGAAAGATCAGACAGAAGACAAAGACAGTAATAAAGATTGGTGATTTTGAAGGCGCACTCAGTTCAGATGGTGATCGGTTTTACGAATTTTGCCGATGCTACATCTAAGTTGTGTCGTACTGTACCTTTAATTATCTTACTTCTGCATATACAGTCACTTCAAGCACTGCCAGGTTTAATCAAAATGTGTTAAGCAGTTTAGCAGTGAAACAAACCAAACAAAAAAAAAATAGGTAGGTACCAACTGGTCTTCTTCTTTTCGAAGGATTAGTGACTAACCTAGTGTCAGAGTTTTAAAGCCACCCATGGGGCTCTGAATTGACTTCACATGCCATCGGGAAATATCTACCAACCAACTGACACCAACTGGTACCAACTGGAAATGACAAGATTGACAATGTCATGACACTTTCTCCGTTTGAGTTTTTCTTCAAAGTGTTTCCGATAATTTTACATACATCCCCCAATCTAAGTTAATAAACCCTTCAAGCAACAACACGGACAATAACCGAAACACATAATTCCACAACTATTAACTATGTAGGTTTCCTAACTTAGCAATTAATAAAGTTATGCTGCAGTTTGGTGCATCTACACTACACAGTAATGGTCCCAGTTAGTCTTCGGCGTGCAATTACTTACAGCAATAGACCAATTAATTAGGGAGGCTGTGCTAACTGCCGACCATAGTATACGAATGTGATACCATAAGATAGTCCAGAGGAAATTACTTCAGAATTTGTGGGCAGTGTAATATTATGTTGAGATCGGGAAATTGGTTTTGTAAGTTGGACTTATTGTGGTGGAGGAAGAGCTTCCGTTTCGTGGATGTCTTTTTGATTGTTCATTGCTTTGCTATAATTTTATCGATGTTAATATTTTCACTTCTTTTGCTACATTTATGTCTTAAACTATTCAGATGAGCCGACCACGCGTTTGCGTGTATATATCGTTATTTGCGTAGAACTCAATACATTTACGCTTTATGGGGAAACCTACAAAGTACGTGAGTAACCTAGTGTCAGGGTTTTTAGTCAGTAATAGTCTGACACGCCCTTCCGCTCCGCCCAGAGCGGGTGAAGTTATTTAATGATTTACCATCCAAAAAAAAAAAGGCATGCCGGTTTCCTCACAATGTTTACCTTCACCGATTTTGAAGCGAGGTAATAATTATACAATACGCACATGAACCCTAAAAGTCAGAGCAAATTCAGCTCGTGCTGACTGGAATCAGCACGAGCTGAATTTGCTATAAAAAATTAGCAGCCCAGAGTCTGGATGTGTGAGGTAAATTGCAATACGAACAAAAATTTAGAATGTCACGCATACGCATTACATACACCAGTTTACACAACTTCAATCCAATTTTTTATTCAATCCCCAGAAAACCAATTCACACGCACGAAACCCTCAATTTTTAAGCCTGCCACCCACACTCCCGCCCCAGGAAATGTCACAACCGTTACTAACATTTGAAATTTAATTGTATTGATAATTCGCAAGCAGTCTGTGCTATGCATTAACTCAGTGTCGAAGCCTGAGGCGAGCACGTGGCTCAAACAAGCACCCTTTGCTTTTATTGCGTTTATTTGACGTTAAAAGTGTTTTCAGATAAAATGCACTTTCATTCAGTATTCTTGCGATGTTGTTTTGTTTTCCCTCTCTAGTTTGTACCTTGTAGTTTGATGTTTCATAGTGAGTGTTTGAGTGTTGTCGCTCAAACAGACTATCAAAACTTGGTCGTAGTTTTAAGGGTACCTAGCAATTTAATGGCGTCAAAGGAACGCGTTGAAAGTGCGCCTACGGAATAACAAATCAGATGACTTTTGCCGTATAAAACCAACAAACTTTTAATTGACTGACAATAAACAATTCAGTGCACGCGTTGAAACTCTTGACTGGAGCACGCAGCTTTTTATGGTTCATGAACAGCTTTGCAGCTGTGATGATTCAAAGCAGTTTTCAGAAATAACACAAAATAAGCAAGTATACTTGATGAAAGGGGAGGCCTATATCCAGCAGTGGACGTCTTTTGGCTGAAATGATGATGATGAAGAAAGTTAAAGTGCAAACACGAAATGTAAATGATGAATTATACGAAGTCTTCAAATATTTTACAATGAAAATCATCAAACTTGATAATTGATGAATTAACTCCTAAATCCTACACCTATTCGTTTTTTTTAAGGTTCCTCGAAAGGAAAAAAACGGAACTCTTATAGGATCACTTCGTCGTCCGTCTGTCAGTCGGTCATAAACATTTTTTCTCAGGAACGCGTAGAGGTATTAAGCTGATATTAATATCGAATACGTAAGTCTATGGTCCCTTAGAGCTCTAAAAACATCCAACTTATAAAACAACCCAATAAAAAAACGACCATATTTTATGCGACATATTTTCATACTTCCAAATAACACGGTGGAGCATACGGTGGTCTGCCCTGCTTGGGCGGAGCCCCGCCGTGTCCTCGTGGAGGCGACGGTTGATTTATTCTGTATATTTTGTTGCAGTATTGTAAAATTTTATTTTATGTAGTAAACGGGTTTTGCCTGAATTAAATGAATTTTATTTTATTTTTATTTATTTATAAGAACTATAAGTCCGCCTAGGAAGGGCTAAATAAATGGTAAGCATACAAGCAAGGAACATCAGAACGATCAGCCAAAACACTAAACGTAAACAATTCGTGTACCGTCATAGAATGGGGACCGAATCATTGACTTGGGGCAAGTTTCATTAACTTTTCCAATGAATACAGGCATTTGCCTCCAATTTGCTTGCATTGGTTGCAAACATTCGGTACACACTCAAATAAATGAATGACGATAGTTGTTGTTAAAGTTTTGAACGAGTGTATTTACCTACCGATGTACAATATTTAGGATAGGTACCTGAGGAGCAATTTCCGTAATTTTAAAGAACGTTCGTATTCGCATCTCATTCGCAATCTGTCAAAAGTACAATCAATTTACCAACACGGTTGACAAATTTGACAGATTGCGACTTGAATGTGAACGTTTTTTAAGTACAAACGCCAGCACATAAAGGTTACTACAATCTGTCAAATTTCTTTAACAGATTTTCAACTTTAACGCTAAAGAATATAATCAACACATAATCAACATTAAACCTTATTTTAATGTTGATTGGGAAAATTTGACAGATTGGAGTAGATTGATGTGCTGGCGTCTGTTCGAGAATCGGCCTTCTGGTAACATTTAAAGCTGTTGTCAGACCAGCGCGATTTGTCGCGCGACGCGACACGAACAATACAATACTTCACGGTACCTAGAGTCTGGCTAACGAAAGTTGGCCCTGGAATTATTTGCGAACTTTTTATATAGCAACTCTGTATGAACGTGAACGTCAATTTGACAAGGTTGTCGTTCGGTATCTCTGGTGTATTTAGTGTTGTCATGCATGTATTTTTTAAAGGAGATTGCCTAGGTTTGGACCAAGTGCTGCCTAGGAATGTGAGTTGGTCTAATGGTACTGTAGCATACACAGGAACTATAAAAACATAAAAATTGGTCCCAGGAAAAATTAATAAATCCAGTTTTTGTGATAATGACTAATCTTGCATTAAACAACGTTTTTGATATATTTTTTCTCAAAAATGTATTTATAAATACCCCCCTATACTCCCTTATGGACCCAGCAACCGCGCTCCCCCCCCTCCCGTGCCTTTAGCGAGCGTTCGCCTAATTTTAATTTAGAATAGTTTATGCCCCTGGATGGAGACTTTTAGTGTAGTAGCTAAAGGCAGCCACAGGAAAGTTCGGTTAACCAGCCAGGACCTTAGTGGTCAGCTGCGAGATGCCAGAATAAAAAAAAAACGACTACTTTTTGCTGTCTTACGTCACTTGTGATCCATTTTGGTGATCCATAGCCTTCTTCATTGCTCTTTGGGTGACTTTTAGCCTTCTGATAAGGCCCATTGTGAGCGACCACGTTTCAGTGCCATAAGTCATCACTGGCAACACGCACTGGTCAAAGACTTTCGTCTCGAGACACTGTGGTATGTGGGACGAGAAGATATTGCGTAGCTTCCCGAACGCTGCCCAGCCGAGTCGGATTCGACGATTGACCTCTTTCTCGAAGTTGAACCTACCTAGCTGGACAGTTTGTCCTAGGTAAACATACTCGTCTACAACTTCGAGCGTAGCGTTTCCGATCTTTATGAAAGTGGGTGTTACATGGGCATTTGACATGACCTTTGTCTTTTCCATGTTCATTTTAAGACCTACTCTTTTGGAGGCCCTACTGAGGTCATCAAGCATTATACTGAGGTCCTCCATGGCCTCAGCCATGATAACTATGTCGTCGGCAAACCGAAGGTTAGTGATATACTCGCCATTGATGTTGATACCTAGCCCTTTCCAGTCCAGAACCTTGCAGCTCCTCCAGTGCAGCGGTGAATAATTTCGGAGAGATAACGTCTCCTTGTCTTACACCTCGCTGCAGAACGATAGGTATCGAGGTCTGGTCGTAGAGTCGGACTGACATACTCACACACCTTTTTAAAGAAGAGTACTACCACACCTCTGTTCCATGTGTGTGGCGTTTTACCCCGAGTATGACGGTATCAAACAGCTTCTCGAGGGCCTTAAGAACGGGTTTCCCACCGGCCTTAAGGAGTTCCGCCGTAATTCCGTCATCACCCGGCGCCTTGTTGTTTTTAAGCTGCTTTAGAGCCATCCTAATCTCGTACAAGCTGACGTCTGGGATATCTTCGGTATAGTGTCGGGTTAATCTAGCTCTTGGGTCGTTTGCCACATTCGTAACGGGGTTACTGGTTGACGTGTATAACTGTCCATAGAACCTCTCAATAGTTCAAGTTTGGCGGATACGATCCTGCCATCATCGGTCTTCAGTTTTGCAAGCTGGCTCTGCCCAATATCGCTTCCTTAATGCGGTCTGCACTAAAGCGGTGAAGGTCGCTTCTCAAGGACTTAGAGATCCGTCTATTGAGCTGCCGGTATTTGACCGCATCGTCTAAAGATTGGAGGATCATCTCGCGCCTCTCCTTCATGAGCTGAATAGTAGGATCAGACAGCTTCTTGTTTCTATTTGTACGACGGGTCTTAAAGATCTTGGACCCGACCGTATGGACAGTTACCACGAACCCATCGTTAAAATCGTCCACGGAGCTCCCTAGGCACTCGAAACGATTCTGAAGTTCGAGCTGAAAGCTCTCGGGGTTTTGGACTTGGATTGGTGCTGGACGGAGCGTAGACTTCATCAGTTGAGATCTTTCCAGCTTGATAATTAAGTTCAATGTGCCTCTTACCATGCGGTCATCGCTTCCGGTTTTCACCACTTTGATCACAGAGACATCATTGAATACTTGCTTCTTCGTCGACATAATGAAGTCAATCTCATTTTTTTTGCCCCATCAGGGCTCTGCCAGGTCCACTTTCAGTGCTCACGTTTTTTGAAGAAGGAGTTCATCATAAAGAGGCCTTCCTTTTCCATAAAACTGGTCAGTACGTACGTACCCCGGTGGTTCCGACGTCCAACTCACTACAACATCAAAATACAATTACTACAATTATAATTGAATGCACAATAACTGTTTAATAGTTGATTTTGTACATTTGTTGCTACTAATTTTATTCAATAAAAATATTCAAAACAAGAGACTGTTTTTCTTTGGACTCCTGGGATAGATTTTTATGCGCTTTGAAATACAGGTTAGTGTTGGTCTGAGGAACAAAATGCACTATGTGAGTATTCTAGGCAGCACTTGGTCCAACTTCCATACAAAATTAGGCAATGTCCTTTGCCGCCAATATTCTGGGGCCAACTTTCGTTAGCCAGACTCTATAACAATAACCGATGTCGCGTCGCGCGACAAATCGCGCTGGTCTGAAAAAAGCTTAAAACAGAAATACCTAACTGTTTGAGTGAACATTAATCTAAAAAAGAGACATAAGTTTATACCATTATTTTATGTATCAACTGTGTGCTTCGCATAATTTTTACGACTAGCGACTTGACAAAAAATTGAGTTAGGTAGTACTTTTAAAACTTACGGAATAAATTTTCTAAATGATAGTGAAAACTGCTAGAAGATCCGTCGCGTAGTTTAGAATAACAACGCGGTCAGACAGACACGAAAAGCGAATTTCATTTATATTACCTATGCATAGAAAACGTGACACAATATACATTGAGTATCACCTTACTTTCAACTTGTCTACGTCTAGAAGGAGAAAACAATGTTTAACGTTGTTAACTTCTTCTTCTTTTCCGTGTGGTTAGTGACTAAGCTGGTGTCAGTTTCTCTGACTGCTCTGACTTGACTTCACATGCAGTCCAGAAATATCTCTCAGGCCTTCCTCACGATCTTTTCCTTCCCCGTTTTTTAAACAAGTTATTGGAGTTTATAAATTCCATAAACTCCAAAAACTTACGAGCTTGGGCTCGTACTCGAGACCTTTGACTTTACTCCTTTGACTACTCCACACCACTAGGCTATCACTGTAGGCTGGGGTTGCGGGAAAGTCCTAAAGGGTTACCGTAGCCCCTGGCAACGTACAGGCAACTGAAAGAACACGGGTGGGTTTTAGTCAGTAAGAGTCTGACACGCCCTTCCGCTCCACCCCACCGGGAGAAGTTATTTGATGATTTCAAAACCAAAAAAAAAGGCTATCACTGTAATATAACTGAAAGCTGACTTACCGAATGTTCTGTACCCCTGAGCGGAGACAATCTCTAATCGCAACAAGTCGAGCCCGTTTACGTTACGGCCTCATAATTACATTAACTACGCAATGCATGTGTTACATCGTTGATGTACAGGCTGTTGTTACTTTTTGTATCGACAAAACCTATATTTTTTTAGATAGATACATGGAATACTCTTTATAATGTACACCATAACAATTACAGACATAAATTTAGAAATTTTTCGTTCTTCTTGATTTTTTTTTTTTAATTCTGTTTAACAAAATTTCAAGTTCTACATGAGGACTGCCAGTTTGTTTACCGTGTACACTATTGTGTAGGAAATATTTATGGATTATTTACAGTGATTTTCTACAGACTATTCTGTCTATTTTAGTGCTGTTCTTGATATATTATACTCTGTAGTGCAAACCATAGAATTGTCGAATGAGATGGCGTAACCAGAGAAATTTTTACTACTTGGAAGTTAAATTCTGTCCAAAAGATGGATTTTTTTTAAACTAAGGAAGAATTTTTAAAGTTTTGGTTTTTATACTTCATAACTGTTTTATATCATCTTAAAAGATTTTACAGACTGCAGGTCTCGCAGGTTATAAAAAAAACAATCTGCCTAGCCTTTTTCCTCACTATGTTGGTGTCGGCTTCCAGGTCTGGCAGGATTAAACACATTATTTATTGTCAAAAGGTCCACATGATAAATAGGTCCTTGAATATATTTATTTTTGAACACACTGTATACAAAAGGCTACCCCTGCTAGCCGGTCCAGACAAATTGTCGCACCCCACGTTCGCATTATTGCCGATATTTAATTGTTTGCGTAATTTATTTCTCTAAAGCAGGGGCCGTTGTGTTGTGTTCGGAATAGGAGACCGGTTATGTTATATTCAATGTTATGTTGACTTTTATTCAAGAAAATTGCACGTAGACGAACTAAAAGGAGTTGTAAGTAGCATGTGTGGCGTTCTGAAGTTTCTGATCGTTTGAAACATAAAAAAATATGATTATTCTCATAAATAATAAAAACGATTTTATTTCCATAGTTACAAATCGTTTAAAAAATGAAATACAAATATTAAATATTTTAACCCTCTCTACCGCGTACAAACATAAATCGCACATTTTTTAAATCCTCGCTGAATAACGGGACAGCAAAATATTTCATCGTTTCGATTTTCGAACAAAAGGTTAAAATACTGTAACTGTTGCGTTTTGTACATATCTGACTGTCAAAGATACTTTCTATTTTTCAATATGATTAAACGAGTTAGTGTGTTTGCGTGTTGTAGCTAAATTAATATTAGATCCTAAAATACACCCGAAGCTACAATACGTTAAGTTTTTTCAGCCACAACCGAAGTTTATCATTTATTTTGACTAAAACGAAGATGATCGAACAAGAAATTTTCGGCCGATAATTGCCGAAAACCTAAAATAAAATTGGGCGGACTCTACCTGAAGCTGTCAGTAATTGTCTTCTAATAAATACTCAGTACTACAATACGTACAGCCACGAACATAACCAGAGGATACCAAGCAGCACTAAACGGCTGCAACAATTTAGACTGCCATCACATTCGCTGCATATCGCGACAGTTGCATATTTCAATGTTAGTCACGCGCGCTCGTAGGGTTAGATTTTAATTGTTAACACTAAATTTTATGTATGTAGTTTAGTTCTCTGGTGTTGAATTGTGAAGGATTCTTGATTATGTTAGTGTACATAGATATAGAATACTAACGACCCGTCCCTGTTTATCTGTGATATATCTAAGATAAATAATATTAATGAAGTATGTAATACATAAATATAATCCTTTCAGAATAAATGCTCTAAATGATGATGTGACGACATCAAAATACATTGTGTAATTTAGAAGATCTAAGCCGTCACACACGAAAAGTGACTTGGTTTTTTACAATTATTTAAAGATACTTTAGTGTAGATTCATCAAAATTGTAACTCACCTCTTATTCATCACTGTCTTCGCTCTATTCATTTTAATATTCTGGTTTGTAAAAGTCTTATTTATTTATTTTACCGAAATAACCTGCCAAACTTTTTCTAATTAACCGACTTCCAAAAAGGAGGAGGTTCTATGTTCGACTTTATGTATGTTTTTTTTTTTTTTTTTTTATGTATGTTCACCGATATCTCCGCCATTTGTGGACCGATTTTAAAAATTATTTT
Organism: Conistra vaccinii; assembly: GCA_948150665.1. Taxonomy (NCBI): domain Eukaryota; kingdom Metazoa; phylum Arthropoda; class Insecta; order Lepidoptera; family Noctuidae; genus Conistra; species Conistra vaccinii. Next base: position 9,555,759 of record OX411329.1, on the reverse strand, counting down.
TTTGTTTGAAAGGGTAAGCTCCCGAGGTGGTTCCATATAAATTTTATTAACTTTGCTTAGATAGTTTTTGAGTTAGCTTCAATAATACATATTTTTCCCACTTAGTTTATATGGACGATATGATGATAACTTCCTGTCACTGTTATTTATTGCAGTTAGTGATATTGGATATTGTGTGGGGTAGGTACCACAACTAAAAAGTGAAAAATAAAAACTTTTTACAAAAAAAATTTTAACCGACTTCCTAAAAAAACCACTACAAAGTGAAAAATGACTTTAATTTCGGAAGTCGGTGGCAAAAAACGAAAATTAAAAAACAAAGACACCGACTTCCGAAATTAAAGTTATTTTTCACTTTGTAGTGGTTTTTTTAGGAAGTCGGTTAAATTTTTTTTTGTAAAAAGTTTTTATTTTACTAGTTTTTGTTGACTAACAGTGTATCCAAAGTCCAAACAAAGTATCTGATTTTTAATGAACCGAATTTATTAAGCCAATCCATTAAAATCCAATCCATATAATACTAGCTGCGCCCGTGGATTTACCCACACAAGTCTCGATCCTATTCACAAATTAAACTAAGACACAATTGAGACATACTTAAATATAAAAATCAAAAACAATAAAAAAAAATTAAATAATGTAAAAAGTGATCGTTCATGAAGTATCTATGGCTAAGGTACATATCCTTAAGCATTTGTAGAATTTTTGCTAGGGGTGAAATTACATTCTGAGGTAATTCAACAGAACGCAATGTTCCTTTAATTAAAACTGTCGTCACATTCAGATGCATATTTCAACGTTAGTCACGCGCGTAACTGTAGGGTTAGATTTGATTGTCCTTTCTAACATTTCATTAAAGTCGATTTTACGATGGGGCTGATTGTAAATACTAAAAACACCCCTTATTTTGAACAGTTTCTTTTTCATGACCCCTAAAGCTAACCTTTCGTGTGGTCTTTGGCTACCGTTACGCACTATTTATTTACTATTCTGTTTTATATTCGTAGAGCAAATTGAGAAAGGGTACGAACAAGACATGGTCAGCACTATTCCCTTAGGAGCCAATAACATCATAGCGTGAACGCCAATCTGCGTGATTATGGAAATACCCCCTCAGGACTTTTTATTGTGGATGTCCATGGGGAACTGAAATACGTGCATGTCATCATAAACTGGAATGGGGTTGGTTGGTACCAAACTACTTGTAACTATCAGAGGAATCTACATCAGAAAATTGCATGTTTGTACTTCGTACCCCGCGTCCTATTTAAAAGCGGTCGGCGAATGATCGCTCGAACTTTTTGTTCGGTGAACCTGGTCGCGCCAAAAGAGGACGCTTTCCAGATTCCGAACAAAAAGTCACAAAGTCAAATTCAAATCATTTATTTCAAATAGAAGCCGTTGTAAGGCACTTTTAAATGTCACAATTCACAAAAAAATAGAATTGATTGGAGTCGCCCTTCCAAAAGGTAGTTTTCATATGGAGAAGAATGGGCAAGAAACTCCACCGTTACTCTTTTAATATGTTTTACAATATTTTGTTTATGTGCATTATTTATATAATTATGTATAATTATGTGAAGACGATTCTCCTAGAACAAAATTACTATACCACAATATAATAGATAAAAAGAATAAAAAATTAAACAACGACGGATAAATTAATTGTTATTATTATAAGCCATTTATTTCGGACAGAATTCATTTATGTGTTAATAACAATTTTCTTAAGATTTATGTTAGTAGGTACCTATCATAATAAAGAAACATTTTTTAACAATTATATTATCTTCCCCGTAACTATTCCCACCCAGTGTGCCTGTATGGGACAGTCACGTCACGATGCAATCATTTGCAAAACACACACATTACCACGCGACCGATTGAGTATTCGCGCGAAGGTCGATTTTAGATAGGACGCACCGGTAGGGTCAAATACCCGGAAAATTATGGAATACTTAGTTATCAAGTCCGTATCTGACAAACTAAAATAACTTAGTACCTACATTTACAATAATTGGGTCTTCATAACGGGACATAATAATTGGTAGTACATTAATCCCATCTTCAAAACGTCCCAAATTAATACTAAATTTACTAATAACAGAGCATCCCTAGAATTAATTTAACTAATAGACATAATAACTAAAAGGGGTTTGAGGTGGCTAAACGGATTAGACCTAAAATATTAAGTCCCATCTTCTTAGAATACCAATCCATACGAACCACAAAGACGAGAGCGCGTCTCAAAAGCCACGTGAAAGCAGTAGGTACAACTAGTGAGGGGTCGAAAGAATATTCTCCCACAGAGAATGTTCTCCGATCGAGAATATTCTGCAATATTCTTTTCGACGGAAAATATTCTCTGAAAGTACAGAATTTAAAATTTTAATAATTTAAAAGAAGTAGGTAATTAATTATGATGGGCAGTTGGCAATAAATGTAACTGCCAATACCTAACGACCAAAAGAGAATGTTCTCGTTCAGGCGAATTTACTGAGAATTTAAGTTGTGGAGTAGGTTATTTTGACGTCAAATTCGTAAAACGTTCAGATGCACTCTAAACTATTACTATAAAAAAAGATCGATACAATAGTGACATCCAATTTTGTCATTCTCGTGAATTCTCGTCCAAAAGAATATTCTCGAGAAAACAGCAAAGTTCTCGCTAGGAAAATTTTCTCGGGAAGTTGCCATCACTAGGTACAATAAAACACAATACAGTACCACAGCCTAATTCCGTTAACAGGATTACTCATAATCTAAGGTTGTCCATCACTCGTATCGATAACGCGGGTAATTTATCCATTTGGAACTGTAGGAAAAATGAACGCTATCCGTGACCGGCTTATCTTAATAAGTTCCCGAAGATAATTGTGCGTGAGCGTTATCTCGATTTGTAATGGATGTGTTCGGTGCAATTATGGTAAAGTTAATTTATTTTGTGTGCGTTTTGTTTATACGTGTGTCGGTGTATGCCCTTTTTCCCCTTATAGCGTGATCAGAATATTAGATCGCATCAAATCTATGGGAGTACAAACCTTTTTCTTTTTGTTGTTGTTGGGAAATCATCAAATAACTTCTTCCGCTCTAGGCGGAGCGGAAGGGCGTGTCAGACTCTTACTGACTAAAACCCACCCGTGTTCCTTCAGTTGCCTATACGTTGCCAGCGGCCACGGTAACCCTTTAAGACTTTCCCGCAACCCCGGCAGATGGGTGTAAGTACCTAAGCAACGTTTCCCTGAAACACATTTTTCAGAAACTTTTGATCATGGCAGTACTGTCTATTGAGGCAGTATTTAAAGACTAGATTGTAAGCTGCTATATTCAAAGAAAGTTTGATATAATCTACAGGTATACAGTCAGTCCATTCACTCTAGGGTTCTATGGGGTTACACTGCTACTCAAACCCAAGCAAGGTTCATCCATCATGGTACAACCGCGGACATTGGGGGACGACCAGTTTTCACCCTTATGTCCTTAGTAATAAGGTTGAAAAGTGTTCCACCGCCAATTTCCGCGATGGTGGTACCTACCACCGAGTTTGATATGAAATCCGTCAAAATGTTGATTTGAGTCATAATGGCATAAAGTAGTACCAAACTCAACACGAATGTGATAGATCCCATACCCAAGTATTTGCGAATTATTATCACACGCGTTGAGAGAAAGTTTTCTAACCCTAAAACCCACATAATAACTTCTAACTTCCCTAACGTTCACCTAACCCAGATTCAAATATTTCCAATTTACCTCAGATCCCTCTAAAACGTTTTACGCAAACAAGATGGCAAAGATAAGCGAGTTTGACAGCTGGTCAAACTAGGTCCAACTAGGTCGCTACCAAGCTTCACGGATAAAAAGGGATATCGAAACTTCCGAACTCCCGACAGCACACTACAACGGGTAATGCGAGGACTTTTTGTGCTCAGCAAAATCTAAACAGGGTCAACCCTATTTCAATTGGAGTTCGCGATATTTTTGTATTGTTTTTTCGCCGGAAAGTCGGATATTTCGGTAATAGTCGCCGTTCGCTAGTTTTGTGAACAACGTCAGCTTTTAGTGGAACACTTCTAAATGGGGGCGTAATTGTTTGATTCGTGTCACTCGTGTTAAAATGAATAGTCACAGTATTTCGACAGCGTTACTATTTAGATTCAAATTTTTATATTGATTTTACAAACGTATGCATTCAGTTTTAATATAACCATTTTATTGCTCATGGCACGTATTAGTTAGTCTGTAAAACTCCCATCATGTTTTTCAGGAAACATTTCACTGGTTTCCACAAAAACGAGTTCAAAAATCACCAAATATAGAATGTAGAACAAAGTCAAATAAAATGAATGACGTTTGACAAACTATGCATATTTGTCCGAACAAATCCAACGAACCGTGCCGAACAATGCAGCGACGACGACTGATTTGCCGCAAATCGTATTATACCGCGCCAAATATGTGAAGTGTTTACAAGCTTCAATGTTAAACTCAATTAATTATAGCCTTTAATCCTTTGTAATACGATGCATGTAGATTCCGCATTAATTTGTGGCGGGATTCCGGATTGCAATATTGCGAGTTGTCACCCAAAAGCAATTTTAATTCGAGTCCAAGCTTTAGGCAAATTGTTCTTTCACGCAAACCGGAATGTGGCCCGTCGAGCTTTGACAACGGTACAAACGTACATATTTCATCATGGCTGCGAATAAAGGTGAACCCGACCGTGTAAGTAGAAGTTTATTTAGTGTCTTATTTCTTTTTATGCGGGCCTGGTAGCTCGGGAAGAAATGAGATGTTTTATGAAATTGTTTTTCCGGGACATTAGCCCGTCCTAATTATGGCTGTGCTCGCTTGAACCGGGGGCCAATTTCCCTGGACGTTTTCACGTTGACGGTGACAAAGTGTGTACGGCGGGAGAGAATACAATTTCACTTAGACGCCCAGCTTATTAGACAACTGGAAGTAATGTAAATTTAGTACTCCTTGTTATGTATATTATTGTAAGAATTAATTAACAGGAATAAGCCCTCTTAGGCCTCAAACAAACGCAGGCGGCGTTCAACAAAATTCTGTGTGAACTGACAAACAGTAGGAATTAATTTGGGTAGAATAACATTTTATATGTTTGGAAATGTTTTGCTGTGAATGAAACAGGAACATCTCTTGTTTAGAAATTAAATAAATGTTTGGCTTGTTATCTGAATGATTTCTTTGTTACTGCAATATTGAATCTCAAGTTATTTTCATTATGAATGTGATTGCAAAAACATAAAATACTACTGTTCTAATAATCAAAGAATAATTTTCCGGACCCAGAATTTTCCATTCCAAGGCATTTTCAAACAGGGCCAGGTTTTTCCATCAGAGTTGATTTTAATTTTGATGATGTATCCTTTGCATTATTCAGAACTCTGTATATTGATACTGACATAGTTTATGAAGTATGTCTTCAACAAAAACAAAACAGAGGCTGTATTTTCCTCTAACTTGCTAGACAAAATAAAAACCACTTATCAAGCACGCGTAAACTTTGATATTCTGCCAAACAAACCCTAAAACAATATTTTTACTCGTATTAAAATACATTTGTACCGATAAACCTTTCTATTTATGTTCGCATTTTAGGGTTGTATGCAAATAAGGGTCGGTTAGGCATTTTCTTTTAACTTTATTATTTTCTACGTAGTATTTTCCACTTTTTCCCCTTATAGGTACACAAATTCCCTGGTGAAAAGTCCCTCGTGATTGAGTGACGGGCCCAAATTTCATATAATATTTGGACATTAGGGGGTTAGATATTTCGTGACCGTGGTCTGTTTGTAGTTAGCGATTGTTACAAAACAATATTTCGAAACTATTTGCGTGAAATGGAAATAGTCTGTTGATTAGATTCGTTTATGTAGATTTTATATGTATAGCTATAAAGGGGTTTCGTATATGTAAACTTTATTCTTTATGTTTTTTATGTTTCAAATTTTCGTAACAAGGAGAACTAATATAAATTACCGTCCTTCTGGGGCAGTCGGGTAAAAATACTTTAGACCCAACTACGACAAAAACGCCAACTAAAAAGGTATAAACAATAAGACATCACAGTGCTGTCTGTGATGTCTTCGCGTCAATTTAAAAATAACATCGGTTTTCGTATAACTGGAGTCACACGTATAATGCCTTAATTAAGCAAATGACTTAAAAAGTCATCGGTGAAAACGTCCATGATATCCACAACATAGAATTTGCTACGAAAACTTTACACACTTGAGGTTCAAAAAATCAACCCACCTAAAAATAAGCACAGATGTGAAAAACGTTAACAATTCCGAACCATTAACTAACTCAAACACTAAAAAGCGTAAAGTAGTACTTTAAAACCACCACCTTATTACCATCGTTACATTAAATCGAGGTACATCTCTCATACATTTGATGGAAGCATGCAGTCACGTCCCTAGTCCCTTGGTCGGGGAAATGAAATAATTTGTCTTAGTAAGGGCACAGTAAGGGTGCATTTCATATTTATACGGGGCTCGAAGGGTGAACGAACCAACGGTTTATGCCTACCACGTGTGTGTGTGACAAATAAGGATGGCACGCTTAAAGTATCAAAGTTGTCTTAAAAATTAATTAGGCTTGTTGCACTTAGGAGTGACTCTTATAATGCAGGGGTAGAAGCGTTTATTTTTATTACTTTTTAAATAAATAAATGCGTTTGAAGTTTTGAACTAGGTCAATCATACTACCGTGTCTCGAAACCATATTACACACATAACTAGATCAAAAATGACTTCATTATTCTCATGCGAATATAATACTTTTTCTTTACATGGAAATTCGAGCATTATTTTGACAACCTTCTTCGAGATAAATCGAAATTGCTGTGCTGGCCGAATACATGTGAGCGCCCGGCCGGCAATGTTGGGAGGATGAAAATTCTTGCTAAGCTTGCAAATAGAGCTGTTTATAGTAAAGGAGAAACAAATGAACATATTGGCGCGTTAAAAATTATCATTGTTCGTCATTGATTCTGGAACTTATAGTTAATTAACTGAGTTTGACTGTCCGTACCTTATTTGAGAAAAGTACTATACAAGCCTTGGCCGCAACCAGGCATTGATGGACTTACGTATGTGCGTCTCGGCTTTGCCTCGGGCTACATTTTCACGATCGTCCAATAATGCCTCTGTTGCAGGCCGCGACAGTAATGTACAATTTTTCCATCTTGGCAGATATTCTGCTGCCCAATGTTTGCTTTAGATGTTATAATTTCCTCATTTTTTCTACACAATGACTTCATTTACTGACCCCAAGACAAATAAATCCTTGATTTAATACATAGGTAATGAATGTATGATTTGTTATACCATAATTATCTATAAATTAGAATTAGATTAAGAATTATTAACCATTCATTTTTAACAATAAGGGCAGTACAGATCGCGGCACGTAAGTAAAACCAAAATGGCGGTCGTCCGCGCAGGTTCAATTATGATTATACTTCGATTGAGTCCCGAAAATGTGTTACAGATCGCGGCACGTAAGTTGAATGCACAGAAAAAAAAATCGGGTCTGTAATAGGAATTTTCTTGCTCTTTATTTCTTAGTTTACTTTTTTGCGTAAATTCTCATATGAAACAGTCATAAAAAACTGAGCACCATTCTGATTTGCGTGGTAATTTATTACCTACTGTAAAAATGTAGCTATACAGGTTTATTGTGAACAAGTTGACAACAGACTAGGGGTAACACGCATAGTTTTTAGAAGGGAAGGGAAAAAAATATTTTCAAATGCTATTGAAATAAGTTCAATAGCATTTGAAAATATTTTTTTTAATATCATCATTGTGTTCCTACCTTAGTAGTAGTAGGTATTAGTTACCTATTACTGAAATAAATCCTATTTATTGACTACCTCGTTGGTCTAGTGGTCACAAGTGCTACTGCTGAGCATGATGTCCTGGGTGCAATTCCCGGGTCGGGCAGTGTTATTGGGTTTTTCACACGGCGCGTGTGCGCCGTGATGTTATCTTTTATATATTGGTTCCAGTGTGACTTACGTTTAATTTTGTTTTCGTTTGCATCGAGAAATCTCCTAAATATTCTGAAGTTATCATAAAAATGAAATCCAGGAAGACCACGTTTGCTCTTCACAAAAACGACCTTCCCAATTTAAAAAGTAATGGCGTCATTTTCCGCTTAGACGATACGTACAAATGAAAAGAGCCTTCTGATTTATAACTTAATCTTGTGACGACATAAAAAAGACACACATGAAAATTGCCAATTTTTCATAATAAGGTCGGTTGCGAATTGTGCCATATCATTTCGAGGACAAATTATTTGATTTTCCGGCCTTGTTTCAAAGCGTCATATTATTCAAGAGGTTGAGTGTGACAGTATCATTAAGGATATAGCCCATTTGTAGGTAGCGTTATTTTCTATTACCGTACTTGGGGCAGTTGTTTGAGAACGATCACTTTTTACTTTTGCAAAAGTGCTCTTTATTATTTTCTCCGCAGAGCAAGCAACTTATACGACATTTTGTGTTCAAAAAAACCCCATTTACTAATCAGTGTCGTTTCCTTCTACGCCTCATCAATTGTTGTTGACTTAATTAGTATTTTCAAAGTAATATCCAAAAGAGCCCGTAATTCAATTTTAGGTGTTGTATCTGTTACTGTAATAGAGCAGGTTTAGGTCGATAGCTACTTTCGTAATCACCACGCTTGACAGGTGGGTTGGTTATCGTAGTTTGTAGTGTGCAAATAGTGCAATTCGCGAAGATGCGCCTCACTCCGTGATTACAGTAAAATACAATAGACCATGTATATTTAGTAATCCGCTTAACTGTTCATAAAGAGTTAGAGAACCCTGTAAGAAATCGACACGTGTTTCGCCTCTCAACGAGGCACCCTCAGGATGACGATTGACTTGTTGTGAACTTGGACACGAAGTGTTGCCACGACAAGAGCCGAACGCAAAATGAGCTACAATACTGTAACACACACTGTCTGTTACAGTACTGTGCTTTAATCGAAGCGGAGCGGAGTTGGGCGCGTCTTCGTTGATTACACTATCTATACCTTCCTGACATAACTCACACGTCTCCCCTTACGGTACCTATGAGAAGAAATAGGGTAATATTTTCTTAGTCTATGACGACTAGTGCTCATATTAACAGAAAACTTTTAGGAATTTAACACAGTTTCAATTTGTTACTTACATGACAATAATAAGGAAAGGAAGGAAGGATGTATGAACTGAAGACGGAGGTATGCCCTATGCCTCGAGTAAATACCAAAAGGAAAGTTTTATTTGATCCAGAAATAAGAATTTGATTTAAAATCGTGTTGGAATGTCACTTTTAATACGAATAAAATGTAACATTAGATTCTCTTTGAACAATTCAAACCGCACACCGCACGAATCGTTCGCCAATAACATAAATCTCCACACACTTCCAGTTATTGTCGATATTTGCCCACCATTTGTTTTACTACATTATTCAATATTCATGTAGTTTAAATGCGTGGACAAACAACATTATAAATCACTATATCGACTGAAATGTCATTTCAAAAACCCCTTACTGAGTAATATTCCATTTAATTCTATTTATTGCTACCGAGAATATTCAGTTAAACGATTTACAAACACAATGCTGTTATTAATATCTTCACTCGTCTGTTAATGAAATATTTCTGAGATAGAATAGTTTTGATAAATTGATTCCAATTTGCGAGCTGAAACCTATTTCTGCTCGAAAAGGTAAAGATCTCAGAAATGATAAAATCAAACCTGAGCTGAGATTGGACTTCACGAGTAAGCCATAATAGAGATAAATATAAGTCAAATTATACCCGAAATAAAACTATTCTTTGCGTAAATCGGTTGATATTCGTATTATTCTACCACGTATTATTCGTATTAGATACGTAGAAAATCTTGGAAAACTCTGAAGACAATCGAATAGAATCCATCATCACTCTACTCTAATAACATTGCTCATAAATCTCAAAGGAATCTAAGAGAACTTTCAAGCTATTCCATCTTTTTAAATCTACTTCTAGATGCGATCATAAACTTGCTTTTTACCCGATACCTGTTCAGCTGAATATAAAGCGTTCCGAACAAATCCCAAGCAGATTGAATTCAGTGAAAGTTTTCTCCTAGTGCGTCAAAAACTTATAATTCCGTTTGGTGCTCGGCTATTGAATTCACTCCTTATTTATTGTTAGCGATAAAATAATATTAATCTCGCGGGGATTACACTTGGATTTTATTCTTCTCCTCGACTCGGAACTTGGAGAATAACCCCAGATTATTCGCCAGCGTATATAATAACGTGGATGGGCAATCCACTAATGAAAGTATAACGATTGTTTTATGGATGAACATTTGGCCTTAACTGGTGTAAAAGTTGTGCGATAAAACGTGATCTGCTTAAGGCTTTTTAGTTACAGTGGTTTGAAAATTAGGTACTAAACACTTCGCGATGGTCGCGGCCTGGCTTGAATATATTTACAGTGGCGCTTGTAAGATTTTACATAAATATTTATTTATTTCCTCGTTAAATTCGTAACCAGGATTGTTCTTGGGACGCTGTTCTTGTTGATGCGGTTAATTACTTTTCATATGAAAAACTTTCGAGCAACATTTGCAAAACAAAGCGGTAAAAAGTTCTACTTCCAGTCCTTGCTTGAAACTGATCACTTTCATTCGTACAAGACATTGTAGTAGCTTTATAAAACGCTTCGGAATTCGGTGGTGTATCCACAATAACATTGCAGAACGTTATCAGGGCCAAGTAGTAATCAGCTGTGGAAGTTTCCGTGCGTAAGAGGGATTATATTTTCGATAACTTAGCTTAGGGTGGAGGGCAATAAATAGAGAAAAAGAGAGATAGTGAGGGGACTATCCTGAACGTAAGTAATCTGGGAATTTGTTATGGTTTTAAGAGAAAAATGGAAGGAATCCCACGGGAACGATTCAATATTTTGGAAAACTTACGGGACCCCATAATTCTTGGGTGAAGGCACGCGTGCTATTTATTAATCAGATTTTTTTTTGCACTTAGCAATTTTGTTGTTGAATGCATTTTGTTAAGAACAAGTCGTTGCTAATTATATGTATGCTCAGTTAGCTGTCGGTAATTCGATTATAACAACGTAGGTAGGTACATTGTGTCATGCAGAGGAGAAAGATACTATTGTTTATGCGAAAACAAAAGAAGTTCCGACTAATATTCGTAAAACAATAGAAGTTGCGACTAATATTCGTAAAACAATAGAAGTTGCGACTAATATTCTTAAAAAAAGAATACACACACATAACATCACGCTTGTAATCCCCGAAGGGTTAGGCAGAGGTGTCCCTTATAGTACACCCACATTTCGCCAGACTAACTGCCTTTTTTTGACTGCCTCGCTGGTCTAGTGGTCGCAAGCGCATGAGGTCCTGGGTTCGATTCCCAGGTCGGACAAAGTGTTATTGGGTGAAAAACCCAATAACACTTTGTCTGGAATTTTTCAATAGCAGCCTGGAGTCTGGATTTGTGCCCGGTTGATGGAAATAGGCTCACCCCCTATTACATGGGACTTAAAAAACATAAAAAAAGATTATTACTACATATTATTATAAAGCCTATAACCAGATAGACTTATTGTTATCAGACGAAAAACCACTAATAAAAATTCGAGTACATTCAAATAAACACGAATACCGACCACTCGTGCACTTCGCTAAAAACACAACAAAAAAAAAAGTCAACCTGCTTTCCCGACACACATTTTTATTTCCCTTAACATTTTTACACGTAAAACATTTTCGTGACGACATAAAGCGATAGCTCCACATACTTACGTGGTACGCCCCCTTCACTGCGGTTTAGAAAAAAACGCAATATCGCATGAGTTTCAAGGGAGGTAAGTGTGCCCTGTGGATTTACAGCATTAAATTGGTTCAGGCAGGGCTGTCAACTTGCTAAAAGTTTTTAAGTCGCCCGCTCGCGTGACGAACGTTATAAAACTTTGAGTGGGTGAGTAACTTTTATGTGGGAAAACTACCAAGTTTGTTATTCAGTGTGCTTTAAATTTGTAGACTTGTTTGTATTATCGCCGACAGGGGTGTGTCCGTACGGGGATTAGGTAGGTACGATTTAAATCCTCTTACTTCTGCCATGTCTGTTTCCTGTTAAAACTTTTGTAAGCCGTTATCATACAACATAATCTTACCTTAGCAATATTTAATAACACATCAGCATTAACAAATATATGTAAAGCTGCAGAACCATCGGAAATATGTCGATTCTTCTTGGTCATAAAATATTTATCCATTGTTAAAACAAAGAGACTGCAAGTACACAAACGTTTATACATACGTTTATACACCAGCAATGAACACTACTCGTACGCTAACTTGAAAAAGTAGATTTTGCAGCAGAGGCGTTTCAAAGAAAGATAACTTTTTATTAATAATTTTAATTATCACTGTTGCCAGTTCTCTTGATAATACAAGGAATGTCGTTATTTAATTTCTTTATAAATGGTTAGTTTTGAATTTTTGCCATGTATTTATCTATGTATCGCAGTAAGATGGTTATAGCAGTGATATAGTTATATCCCTAAGGGTATAGCTATATACCGTAATATAGTTATATGAAAGTGGTTCATTACTATTTTACTAGGAATATAACTATGATACGAGCACCACAGAACAGATAAATTTATGTGTTTTGTGACGAGCACGATCTAGTAATATAACGATTAGGGCTCTCCGACAAAATAGTTTAGGTTAGGTTAGGATTGTGACAAACTACGTCGAAATTGATCGCGGTAACAAAATTAGGGCACTCCAACAGTTATGAGCCGCTTTTATATAACTATATTACGACCTATATCCCTAGGGATAAAACTGTATCACGGCTATAATGCTCGTTGCCCAGTAGACATCCTTTGTCCCATGACAGCGCACAGACTCGACTAAGTTTATCACCGTTGCGACTTCCAGTGGTTATTGCGTTCTCGGACTTGCGACTTTGACATAGACGCACCCCTAGTAATAACTGCCTTGAAGACATGAAACCCAGAATCGTAGACGCGTAATAATTTATTACCTACGTAACAGTAAGGATAAGTTAATAAGTAAGTTGTGCCGCTTATAAAAACGCTACATAAACTTTGTTACTTTGTTGATCTACGGGGAAACGGAATTATTTATTTATCTATGTTCTTCTATTTGTGTTTGACGACGGTGTTGTCGTAGGAACAATTTCTTAGAGATAAAGCGAGAAATAAATCGTAAATGGAGGAATTATTTTCTTAGTGACAAAAGATTTCGATGGAGGAAGGCTAATGAATGAACGTAAATGAACAAAATCGGAGTACCTTACGTAGGAAGAATTAATAGATGAATCCATGTAAATGAAAGTAGAAAGTACGTTGTGTATGCCTTTAAATGCTTGCTTTTCCATAATTGAAGTGAAAACTACTTTAGGCGCGTTGAACACTTTTTGGGATGGGTGAAAAATGTTAAACTCGCGTCAGGCGTCAGACGCCAGGACTCTGTTTATTTTTTTGGAATTGTTTAAATGGAGCTACAGCTTTCGTTCTTGTACTGACAGCTAGCCACAGCTTTCGTTAGATAGCGTTACTTAGTTTTCACTTCCATCGGCAGTCTCCAAAGACTGCCCCGTATGTTTTTTTTTATAATCTCTTCTTTTTTTTAGTCTTTAGTATACTCGGGGTAATTACGTAATGCCTTCCATTATGTGGGTTTGACAAATTCATCTGCTCAAAAACATACATCGCTGAAGTGTCAAAATGAAAGGCATTGCTATCGATTGCCTGTTTCTGTGTTACGCAATTACCCCCGCGGTTTCTATAAAACGTGAAGATTTATTTTACTGTCTTGAAAATACATCAAATCTCTGTTCCATTTTCAAGTAAGTAACATTGATACAAATTAGTCCCTTGAACATGAAAAATCCTCTATTATCATCAGAAACTTTATCCATAAGTAATCTAGTAATGGCGCACACGCCACATCAAAGTTTCTGTGTCGTGTCTCAAGACGGTACGCGCGTGCATCATCCCAGCTTGAGGGAATCCCCAGAGGCCTTATGTGTTTGCCCAGAGATTGCAAACTCAGCTACTAACATACCACCCTGTTTGTTAATGGGGTTATAATATCTTTGTATCGTTAATTTTGTTTGCCGACTTGTTTTATTAGTGCTTTGAATTTGGCGGTGTTTTAATTGTGTTTGTAAAATGGGGAGAGTTATTGACTTTGCCTTTTTCCATTATAATCATTTCGCAATTTTATAGTTCTCAGCTTATAAGGGAAATTTCTGTTAAGGTTCATGTCATTCTGAACACGAGTCATGAGTAGCTTCTTGAATTTCTCGTAACATATCATAACATATCAAAATCGTCATGCCAAATATCTGATTTTGAAATACACGCAGCTCTCACAGGAAAACAAGTTCTGAAATTCACGATTGCTCTGCAAGAATTAAAACATGAAAGACAAAATTATAATTTCTCTTTGTCGGAGCTAAGCATGCAAAGCATTCTTAGCACATTTCGAGAGAATTTTATCTTAAACCTAAAATGTGTTTCCAAACCAAGTCTCGGCTGAAATTCATTATGTTCAAATATTTACGACGTCCCAAGCGTTGCAGTGCTCGAGGCTCTCAAGGAACTCACTCAAGATATGTTCCTAATTTGCCTTTCAAATACTTTGAAACACAGAAGTATTCTGGAGAGCGGCTTTGACTGTGAAAATACGCAAAGAGGCTAGTGTTACGTGCAAACTATCTCGCCAAGAAGGCAACTTACTGTTGAGAAATTCCGTCCGCGTAATCGCCGAAACACACTCCCCTAGGGACCCGGCGGTATTACCCTCCCTATCTTCAACATTCTTACAGTTTAATGTATGCAAACGCATTTTGTTTCAAAGCCTAGCTCCCTCAAGGATGGTGTTACTTGAGAGCCCTCCAGCGTTGTTCACCTCACCGCCGCCGACCGAAGTTTTTCCCTGCCCGTGTGTCACAACATGCTCTTTGATCTTCACAAATGCGAATATAATGTCGGAACCAGTTAAGAACATTCCTTTTTTCCCTTTATCTGCCTGTACACTCTCGAGTTTTTTCTACCTCTATTCCCTAATATTTTCGCATATATTCCTCTAGAGCTTTTCTGTGAATGCAAACAATATAAAAACTGTTTTGTCTTTTCCTATTCTGAGTATTGAATATATTTGTTTGTGAAATAAAATACAGATTGAGGCGTTATATTTTCAAATTCGACCGTTCCCCTACGCCCTGTAACAATAAAGTTTGTAAAGTAAAATAATAAAGACATTTCATAAAGTCTCAGAAGGAATAATTCATAAAAGGAATTCGTTTCAATGTGTCAGCTCTGTAACGAGGTTCAATATATCACGCGCATATTAAAGTCAAGTTAAGCTCTCAAAGTTGGCGTCATCAATTGGGGTAGTGGTAAAAATAGATATTTAGCCCCAATGATGAGGGATTATTTGACGACAAAGTATCAACAGTAACATGTGGCGTCACCTCAGAAATAGAATGCGTCACCATCTCAGCGATGTCACACGTGGCGTTCTCAAAAACAGATCGTTTCCTTTAAAAAGTTAATTTGGCGCTTTTTGTCGCGAGACAGTTACAAAAAAGCGTCATTTTTTAGAAGTCGTTAAGGGGCATATGTTGCTTTAATAATGTCGAGGTGTAGCGGCCCAGTAATGTGACTCTTATTTTCCGATACGGGGGTGTTTTGTAGTAAAATATCATCGGAAATAAGTGATACTTTTTTAAATATTTAGTATTCATATTCCGACATTTTTGTATTTTGAAACTTTTGAATATTAGTAAACATTTTTGCTTTTAATTAGAACGACATACGAAACTTCACGCCAGCCTGTGCCTTTTACTTCTTTTTGCTGCTTTAACTATATTTTTTCTAAGAAACGCTAATATTAAAAAAGTATACAACAAAAGAGCTAGGTACTATATTTCAAATTTCTCTGAATAAAAGCTTTTCCTTGCTATTCATTCTAGTTGTGTAAAAAAGAAGCATTCGTTAAAAGACAATGTTTATTTTTCCGAGAATAAATACAGTTGTTACAGTTATTTACTCTATTTACGTTTCTCATAATAACCAAAATGTTTTCCTAGAAAGGAGAGAGTATATTAAAGTAAATGAGCGTCAAGCTAATACAGTGTCGTTGTGTAGCTGACTCTCATCCCAATTCGTCTTCCTCCCGTTGATGGATGAGACCTCGCCACTTCCCTAATAAATGTAAACAAAACATTTATTTTTTGCCCCACAAACGTTATTAATGAATCGCCCCCGATGATAAGTTTAATTGTTTTGAATGCTTCCACTTTGATCTTGATAAAAGGTTCTTGGTAGAACAGTTTTTTTGTAGCAAAAATGTTGCGTTATTGACACTCGAGATGTAGTGATGTCACTCCATCCATTATACACCTTTGAAAATGCCACAAACTAAATTCTACCATATCTAATATAAGCTAGAAGATACAATTCTCTGGCATAGTGTTTGGAATACCAGTGTCATATGATCCAAAATCTTTTTTTATTCCACAAAAGTCAGTCACCGTTAAAAAGGAAACGTCCAAGGAATTCCACGTAATAGGAGAAATATTTTAATGAGGATTTTTAAAATAATTAATGCTAATGTGTGAACGGTTGCGTGTTTTCAGGTGAACTGCTGACGAATGCTCGTGCTTCGATATAAAGTAGCAAACGGAAGTATTGTTAAAATTCTTTTGATAAGAATGTTGATTGTGACTTTTGTGGTGGAGAAATTATTCGTAAATGGGATTACGAATTCGTTGGAGTATGTCGAACTGCGGGTAAGTTGTTTAAGGTAAGGCAGAGTCTTTACAAGATAGAGGACACAGGTCCAGAAGCTGATAATAATGAAGACTTCCAATGACATGTGTTCTTGAAAAAATCTACAAAATGGGCTAGGAGTTCTTCTATGTCGATAAAGAAAGGCGCCTACCTAGTTATTTACTGGAAAGAATAATTCGTTATTTGGTGAGCTCGATGTCAAGGCAAAAAATGTCAAGTTTATTTTATTAGTGATACGCTTACAGAGGGCTTATGGGCTGATAACAATGGTGGCGACACCAAGTAAGATTTTTCAAATTCTTCTAAGATAATCTACGAGATAGGTTATGAATCCTGTAAGTAATATTGTAGGTGTTACTGTGTGAGCTGAAGCTACAGTTTAAAGAACTTCTACGATTCTTAAGCTCGCCCCCGCTACCACCTATCAATATAATAAAACCTTCGATCACACAACATCTGAGTGGTCAGTGAATCACACCACAACACAATCTTAATCAGTACGATTATGTCGGACTAAACACTAATTGGACAAAATGTCCTTTTATGGGTCTCATCAAAATAATAAGCAGATCGAATCGACCACTGAATTGATTCTAGGGAGATGAAATGAGTAATACTTTATCGTGAATCATCTGTGTTCTTTTCCTGTGTGATCGTTTAGTTAAGTGCATTTGGGTAAGCATCTATTTGTGTGGCTCCTGTCAAATGATAACCCAACACCATTCTTCTTCTAGGTGCCAAAAAACGTCGTTCAGATAACAGCATTATATTTTATTTTATTTTTCATACGTCGTAGTTATGTTATAACATTTTGTAGTTTTATTTTTGCGAAATGATTTATTTAGTGTCTCTTAATTGTAACGTTTTCGTGATATCTTCAGCACGCGTAGCATGACCAAAACAGAAATGGGTTTTGTCGACGGAAGAATAGACAAAATGACAGATTCACAGTCACAATCTGTTAATTTGTCTATTCTTCTGTGGCGGCATAGCAAGATACAAGACTCAGCCGACTATCGACCTCCGCTGCTAAAGGGGAGTGATGTGGCACATGCGAATTACGCATCAAGGACCTGACGTCACACAAATCCTGCATCCATGAACTTTAGACCTTACAAACTTTTAACTAGAACTTTACACAAACACCCTGTTCCTCATGCCTCTGAATAACCACAGTAGAAACAGGACAGATTGACAGATTCTCAGTCACAACCTATCATTTTGTCTATTTTTCCGTCGACAAAACCCGTTACGCGTGCCGGTCATTCTTTGTTCGGAATTCAACTTGCCGTCACATCACGTATGCGTCACTTTGACAACAATTAGACCCCGTGATTCGTGTAATAAAAAAAATATGACAGAGCAGCTATTATTTGGGATCATAAACGAAGGATTTAATACATCCAAATTACGACAATTACACCCGGATGTCGCGACCAGATAAACAGATATTGGACCCTAAAAATCCAGCTTATTACGTCATCGGCATTTACGATGTACTCACAACTTCAAATTAGGATATCCTGTACTAATGGACATGGTAACGCATCCGTGATGAGCAGGAGATAAACGTAAGTGCATCTCCAATTGTGCATAATGAATTAAATTGTATGTAATGTTGAATTGTTGAAGCAGTTCTTAGCTAAGATGAAACCTAAAGTATGTATAGAACGCGGCACATAACTTGACCAAAAATTGCGGTCGTCCGCGCTGTTAAAATTATGATTTTACTTAGATTGATACCCGAAAATGTTTTTCTGCGCATTTGAGGTCATAGTTCAACTAACATGCCGCGATCTGTACCACATTTTCGGGTCTCAATTGAAGTATATTCATAGTTTTACCTGCGCGGACGACCGCCATTTTTAGTCAAGTTATGAGCACCTTCAGAACGGTATGGACTTAACGGAAAAATCTAAGAAATCGAGTTACGGTCATGAGTCGATTAAATAACGCAATGAATGTTGTCGAACTGTCAAATTGAAAAGCATCGTAATTGTCTATTACATCATTATCCCGCTGGTTTATTAGCCAGGTACAGATTAGATTTTCTATTGATTAAAATTAACTAAACGCAAAATGCAATTACTTACCTAATCGATTATTACACATAAGGGCTGAATTCACCCTGCCGGGGTTGCGGGAAAGTCCTAAGGGGAGACCGTGGCCCCTGGCAACGTACAGGCAACTGAAGGAACACGGGTGGGTTTTAGTCAGTAAGAGTCTGACACGCCCTTCTGCTTCGCCCAGAGCGGAAGGAGTTATTTGATGATTTCCCATCCGAAAAAAATTAAAATAAATACGGCTGATTTCACCAATGAAACTGAACGCGATCGGCATTTCTAAAACGCGTTCAAGAGCTGTCAGTGTTAAAATTGGACATTGACAGCTCTTGTACGCGTTTAGATGTGCTGAACGCGTTCAATTTCATTGGTGAATTCCGCACTAAAGTCTAACAAATAGTTCTTTTGGTACCTTAAACATTTGTTGTTTGCCCAAAACATGTAGCGAATCAGGAACTTATTAGGAGATAAAAAATTCTTGACCCTTTTTAATAACAATTTATTTCTGGCGTACCCAGTAAACCTAAGTTAGGACAACAAGGTTTTACAAGAAACAGACTGATGTCAATCATCTTTTTTCCCTGTAATTTAGAATGAAGATGTGTTGTGTATAATAATATACAGGGTGTTAAAGTAATTGCGTGCCATAGCTTAGGGGTAGGTTCAGTATCGATAAAGAAAACTAGGAATAATAAAAAAAAAAACTAGAAAAATAGTTAAAAAAAAACATTTTTTAAAAATTGTTAGGTCAACCTAATTTAGTTTGGAATCAGGTATTTACAAAGATTAAAAATCAACTTATTTACTCATGCTTTAAGTTGATTTGATTGCTATTTTAAGTTAGTAGGTACTAAATTAGGTTTACCTTGCAATTTTTTTTTAATGTTATTTTTTAAATTATTTTTCTGGATTTATTTTTTATTTTTCCTAGTTTCCTTTATCGATACTGAACCTACCCCTAAGCTATGGCACGCAATTACTTTAACACCCTGTATACACGTTATTTTTGAATTTTGGTATTTCTACCAGATAGACAGTAAGATTGACCTTGAATAAAACCCATATTCTCATAGAATCAACAAAACGAGGAAAAAACACGCCGAGGTCACAGGACCACATCAATTATCGTAACAAATCATGTACATGACGATACACGCTTTTCCTTCGTATAGTTAAAGCTGCTTATTCACTAGACGACCAATTGTTGGGCAACCAACAGGTCACCTGCAACGTCGCGCCACTGTTGGGCTTACAATACCTACAACACAGCAGATTCATCATGGCCGGTCCGAAGTTTGAGCAGAAGGCTGCGCAATAACATTTTTTTAAGGAACCAAGAGTGACATGAGGCAAGTGTGAGTGAGTGAACATGCGCGAAAGTTTGGAGAGCCTGTGTTCAGACTCGTCATGATCTCATGATACATCGGCCGTATTAATTAGGCCAGTTCCTTTGTGGTTGAGGATTCCGGGTGAAGCTCGCTTCCACCTTCGGCCTGATCATCACTTACCATCAGGTGAGATGCAGGCCAAGAGCTTTCCCATTGAGGGCAAAAAATAAATAAAAAATTAAATATATTTTAACTTTTCGCAGGCTTAATGCCTTAAATATGCATTCTCTACCAGTCAACCAAGGGTGGTAAAGAGATTAGAAGGCAGGTGCTCTGTTTGAAGATTGTTAGAAGAACGCATATTCTTAGTTTGTGAAGAACATAGATATTGGAAGTGAGTCACAAGAAAAGAAGGAGCAGTGGGCGAGTTGAGAAGGGAGAAAAGTGTGATCAAAGCGCGCAGACTTCTTCTTTAGCGAATGGACATCCATTTGAGCTCAGATCTATAGCACGGCACATGGTCATATTTCCTGAGGTTTAAAAATGAACTGGATACAATTGTTATGCAGTCTGTCCAGCTTATCCAGCAAAACCACATTCAAGTCAATATAGCCTTATTAAGTTACCGTATTGTATGTACGTTGGGAACTTATTAAAACTCCAGAAACCTTATAAATTATCTTTCTTTTTATTTTAATATTTCTTTCCCGTATTCCCATCAACATATTAAGCACGTTAGCCTTTGGTCTTGGTTTTCATTCGTATATCTTTGACAGTCGTTACGGATAGTCAGAAGCTCAAAAATTCTGACAACCAGTCTTACTAAAGGTGTTACCCAGTAACTGGTTTGTGGAGATCAGATAGGCAGTCACTCCATGTAAAACAGTTGAATATTACCAGTCAACTGCATCCGGAATCCGGTTAGACAGCAGATTGGTCGTTTCTCATCAACATATTGTTGCCCAACTATCACCCACTGTACAAGCAGCTTTACATCCACACACTAACATTGTCTCTATCTTTGATAAGGGAACAAGCAAAGTTTACGGTTGATGTATTCTGTTTTACGATCTCCTTTGTTTTTGTTATACGCATGAAGTGAGGACAATCAAAGATGTGAGGAAACAATTGATATTCTATATGATGAAACAGAAAATTCGGTGATACTTAAATGTTGTTTGTTTTCTTTTGTTCTTCTTTGTGATTTGTTTCTGGAAACACTTAAAACTTCCTAACAGTAATGATTGAAAACTGAAAATTGGGAATAGAAAGATGGTACGAACAGCTCAAACTGAGGTGAACCCTGCACGTGGCATGCGAAAAACCAGAGAGCCCGCCGCGCCGTATGATGGCACAACAACGCCGAACCAAATGAACGCAACGATCGCATATTTACCTATAATAAGGTGTATTCAAAAATTGAGTGGCAATCGTGCGCGGCTGCCGTGTGCGACCTGCCGCGCTGTGTTTGTCTTCACTAATTGTGTCTGAACGTATTTCTGCGGACGTATTAAAGGCTAGGCAGATTGATATTGCCAACTGAAGTCCGCTTAGTACTACTGCGCAAACATTCGTCGGTTTGGTCCTTACTAAAGCGCGGCAGAAACGTGTTGCTGCCGCGCTCTTGCCGCTCAATGTTTGGACATACCTTTAGGAAATGATTGACAGTCGAGCGAATATTTGCGCTGTTCAAGCGCATTCATTTTGTCCCTCGCGGGACTTCGGGATTCGCCTTAGTTTGACCAGAGCTTTGCTCTGCATTCTCACACTATTCTACATGATGTTGTCAGTCAAAAATGGTTATATTCTGTATTATGGCGCATTTTGTGACTTTCAACTTCCTGTGTAGCTAAGCTAGGTTAAGCGCACTCTAAAGGCCGCATTTCACCAATGAAACTAAACACGATCAGCACACCTAAACTGCGTTCAAGAGGTCAGTGTCAATGTTGCACAGCTAAACAATGATGATACTGACAGCTCTTGAACGCACTTAAGATGTCCTGATCGCGAATTTGCACTAATCGCCCACCCCAGTTATCCCAGCCCAGCCCAGCTATCAACTGTTGGCCGGTTAATCTTTCGCCGCAGATGCCAAGGCAAATGAAGAACGTCTTTCTTTATAATAAAATTTTACTAACTATAACGTTAAGTGGAGTAATAAACCCGGGCGTTAAATAATGCTCAGTTGTACCTGCACATCTACTTTAATATTCCCTTAAAAAGAGCCATACTAAAATACACCTAATAAAATAAGCGCGATAATACAAATGAGTCCGTCTCCTTATAAAGAAGAAAACTTACCATCTCAAGACAGTGTGAAGTAAATTCGACTTTAGTGACCAAAACATACAGTCCAAATTATGCTGGCCGTTGGTTGACTCAGCGAAATTTGCATATCATAAATGTAATATTTAGCTCCCAACTTGCTAATTAGAAGTCGTCTTTTGGTACCGTCGGCAGAAATAGACGTGTAAAAAAGTTTTTCTTTTTTGTAACATTTTAAGTCTATTTATGCGGTCAGTGTGGGACAGGGTATAAAGTTGGGATGCTTCCATGAGAGTTATTTTTGTACTAATGCAATATGATTTAGTTTCTTATAATCTTACTTTTTATAAACCAACTAGCCTCTCTAATAAGTCTCCTTCGCAGCGTTTCATATTTCACTGTGTTTTACGACCACCTCAATAAGTAAGAATTTCCAGAAAGGGGTTCGAAGATTCTTGTATGGAACCCTGGCCCTAACGTGAGGCCGCCATTTTGTTATTTTTTTTCAGAATCGCGGTGCAAAACGAAAGTTATATCAAGTTTAATGTTGGTATAAGGTGTATCCAAATATAATTATGACATTTAAATTGTACACCGCAATTTTGAAAAAAATACAAAATGGTGGCTGATTTTAGAGCCAAAATCTTCAAACGAAAATAGAAATCCACACACAATATTATTTAACAATTCATCCAAAATCAAGTGTGAGAATGTCACAAATTATAAGTGTTTTTATTTCTATTAAAGTCCGCAATTTGACAAACCTTTCCGAACAAGAAAAGGAAAAAAATCCTAAACATTTCCTTACGGGTAGCGTTTTTGCAAACGTCACTTTATCAAGGTAAGGAAGCCTCCACCAGTTCGTGTCCCGGTTTTAATTAGTAGCGAGTTGTTATTATTGTACGGCAAATGTACCCATAAAAATTACTCAGCACCTTATCACTTGGAACGAATTTCAGTGCTTCGAGTCTGAAACTGTTTCGTAGTAAAGCTAAGTAAGTATAATTTTATTATGAGTAGATTTTGTTGGGGAGTTTAAGTTGATTTTACACTGTTGTGAATGTTGAACTAAAATTTACTTTACGATTGTAGTTCACGATGAGGTAGGCAGGGGTGTGTGCAATCTCGGAAGTCGACACTAGGCCAATGAGGAAGTTAGGGACGCGGACGGGACAAGCCGACAACTAAAGAATAAGGATGATGACTAAAACAATATTTTTAGTCCGTCTTGTAGATTATTAAAAAATATTGGACACATACTTTTTCTTTTTTTACGTTATTAAAAGATTACGGCGATATAATGAGTTAAAATGTGCCATGACGTCACGAGTATGTAGATTTTATACTTACTTGTGACGTAGCGACCCCCACTCCCCAACTTTAATGCGTTTTATCCAAGTGGTTTTTTATTAATATGATGAAGCAAAAAATACGAGTCTAATATTTTATTGTTATTTGACTGACGGACTAAATAGAATTTCTTTTTCCCAGGCATTATCCCTATTACTACAAGAGGATGGACAGTAGTGGCCTCCTGAAAGTCAAGTCGCACTGCGTTGACGCGCATTAGATTTTGCATGTTTCGTATTATGACGTTTCAATGCTATCATAATTCCAGTGCGAGAGAGAGATGGAGCTATACATGACCGGTCGAAACATGGTGATATTAATTCTTCATAAAACAGCCCCTGATTTTGTTTCAAACAGGCATGTAGCTATTTTATACTGTCCAATATGCCATAAAACTAAATAATCAAGGCCTGAATTTAAGCGAAAAAGTCATGTGAAATGTACTAAACGTACTACTTAAGCATAATCAGCCTATAGATAATGTTCAGACTGCTGGGACACAGCCCTCCTCTCTTCGAGAGTGAGTGGGCCCTAATCCACCACGCAGCCCCAGTGAGGGTTGGTAGATCATGTTACATGTCTTCGAATTTTTGGTTCTATTACAAGCCGATTTCCTCACGATGAAACCAACGTACCTAGGAATTGAAATCCGTAGTACTATCTTTACGGATTTCCATTCCTGGAACAGTAAGAAGAGAAAATATTCTGTACGTTACTAAGTATGCATGTAAACAGATTTAGTTCCGTCATATTTACATAAATGTACAAGACTAGTGTAAACGGAGCTCAGTGTTAATTATGTAAAGTCCACGGAATATTATGTGGAAACTTAACAAACTTACGTTTTCAACGCCGTTTTAGTTAGAAAGTTTGTTTTATATCGTGTTTTAAGTTCAATAAAAACTTGTTACTTACTTCCAGATATACCATTTTTCACTTTTAAAACTTATTTTAAGTGATTGAAAGTTTACTAAAACTGATGAAAAAAAATCAACCATATAAATGTCGGTTTATTTTCCTCTTACAAAAATCAATAGGCAAATACTTATTGACCGTTCACTTCAACTTGTCCCTTGGCGTAGTTACCGTGATAGTGATTGTCAAGCCATTTTAAACTCTATTAGTATTGAAACTAAGCTTGACAAAGAATGGTGCCAATATGACGGCAAGGGACAAGTTATAGTGAACGGTCTGTAGGTACGGTCAGCAATTAGCACTGCTGTTACCCATTTAAATTCGCTAAATTGACACAAAATTGTTCGATACATTGTATTTCAGTCTTTTCATAATAAAATTGCTAAGAATTAAATATTCTTTTAATTTTATTTTACTTCTGTTTCGATTTAATTAAATGTTTGGGTCGTTTTAGATTAAAAATAATGAAGTGCTAATCGTTTTTTGTCGTTGAATGTGGTGGTGGTGGTAAAACTTTCTGGTTGCTAGTATGGTAAGGAAATGGCCCCTCCGTAGCAACTGGACAGATTCGCAACTGGACAGATTCTCAGCTGGACAGTTTCGCAGCTGGACAGATTAGCAACTGGACAGAACGTGTACAGTCCTTGACATAATTAAAGTGAATAAGTTCTTTCATCTATAGCCGGCTTAACTTAGCAAATGAAAATGGCTGAAAGGTAGGTTAGGTTAGGTTAGAACTGTGACCACACAACGCCAGGGTCCGGTTAGGCACAAGAGAAAGTAATGTTTTGGGAATGTATTAATACTTATATTTCAGCATTGCCATACAACGTGGCAATGCTGCCAGCCTTTTGGGCACTTTCCCCCTTCTGTTTTATATACCTACTTGTACATATTATTATTATTTTAATTCTGTTAGTTTTTAAATCATGTGAATACGTATGTGTACAAATAACTAGGCTGAGTTTGAATAAGTAATATGAAATCAAATAGTTTAATTGAAATAAATGTTTCATAGTTTATACAGTTATTTTTTCACACGACTATACTTTGTCCAGTTGCTAATCTGTCCAGCTGCGAAACTGTCCAGCTGAGAATCTGTCCAGTTGCGAATCTGTCAAGTTGCTACGGAGGGGAAATGACAATCTATAGGGTGGCACATCGACGAGCAAACTGTAACCATGAATTCAGTACATGTTTAACCGAAAAAAAAAATCTAGGTACGCGATTGAAATGTACGTAAGTAAGGAACAATTTTTTTTATAGGTAACTAACGTAAAATGTCAACGCAGTGAATTCAGAATTATGTATGTGATTCTGTGACAAATAAGCTTATTTTTCTTCCTTTCTGTCTTACTGAATCCATGGTAACATGTTGCATCGATATCCCTGCCACCTTGTAGGTGCAGGGCTCATATTCACGACCCTTCACTTCACTATCCGGTGGTGGGCTATCATCCTTCAAACACCATAACCCCTAACACATACGACCCAAAACTATTATCTTATAGTGACATTAACAATTCTTGTCTAAAAACCTCAAGGGGTAAACCGTCTTGGTCTAATCATTATGTGGGTAGGTATTAAACTATTAATTAATCAAAAGTATGTCCGGGGTCCCGTCACGTTCCAATGAGGTCCAAAGTTTTGGACCCTTTGAGGTCTGCCCTAATGTTGTTTACATTGTCGTTAATTAAATGGGGCCCGGATGTGTAATTACCTCTTTAGAGGAGCTGACAAACAAAGATTCTATGAAAGATACGAGTTGTTCTTGGAAAAGTTAAGTTTTAGTTCTTGTTGCAATGAGCGGTGTGGTTTACAAGGGGTGTTTTAATTGTAGGTACGATTGAAGGAAGCGTATATAAAGTTAAAAAATCTTTAAAAATTGCGACTAAATAGGTTTCCGATAAAAGTCAATGCTTTGTTTCTTTTTCGTGTGGCTTGACTTTTTTGACTTGGCTTCACATGCCGTCGAGATATATCTCAGGCATCCCGATGCCTGAGAGATATTTCTCGAAGGAAAACATCGTGAGGAAACCCGTTTCCTCACGATGTTTTCCTTCATCGTTTTGAAGCAAGTGATAATTATAGGTTCAATACCAGCATTTTAAAGTTAAAAAGGACTCTTTGTAATTTATTTTTTGATGATCATGTAAACTAATAGCTACCAATTGTCATGATGGGGAATGTGTTTCAAACATCGTGTTTGAAACACATTCTTAATTATGATAATATATTTTTACTCATGAAACTATCTACCTTCTCATTTTTGTATTTTTTTTGTATCTCTCTTCTATCTGTGGAAACTTTTAATTAGCCTTATTTTTATTACTCTATATCGTGCAAAACTGTCTAGCTGTAAGTTTTCCAAAAACTGTAAAATAAATAAATAAATAAATAAATAATATGAATCCGAAAACTGAAAGGTGCGTGTCTTGGGTTCGAACTAGACACCTATGACTTGGCAGTCTGACGGTCACATCACTAGGCTATCACTGCTCTCTATAACGTACAGTGCGACACAACTTAGATGTAGCATAGATCTAAAAAAAATCATTCATTCATTTCAATTTTACGAATGTATTTTGCTATAAGACTTTACAAGTTATTGCGTTTTCGAAAGATCATTTTCACCGAAAGCAGTAATAGCGATTGGTGATTTTGAAGGCGCACTCAGTTCGGATGGTGATCGGTTTTACGAATTTTGCCGATGCTACATCTAAGTTATGTCGTAAGTACTGTAAGTTTTAATAAAAAAGAAAATTATACAAAAAACAAAAAACCCGACTGCAAAAACACATAACTGAAAAGAGAAAAACAAGCATTATAAATTAATCTATAGAATTTTGGTATCGCAGGCGGGGACAAACTAATAACCGGATATATGCTGTAAGTTTTGTTTGTGGCCTGCGATACCAAAATTCTATAGATTAATTTATAATGCTTGTTTTTCTCTTTTCAGTTATGTGTTTTTGCAGTCGGGTTTTTTGTTTTTTGAATAATTTTCTTTATTTCAAGCTTTTTTGTTTTATTAATATATCTAAATTTGGCATTGACTCGTTAAAAGCTTTAATTTGATACCAATATTGTTATAATTTATTTAAAAAAAAACCTTCCCCTCCCTTTTTTTGTATTTGCAGATGCAATATATAAATATTATCGGCTTTATTTATAAACGTTACTTAAAGTTAAGTAATGATTAGCGACTGTTTAACCATACATTTTTGACGTTTGAACGTCACTTAACTTTAAGCAAACTTTATAAATAAACCCCTATAAGTATAGCCTATGACACTTCTACAGTTAAGACGAATCTAACGACACCTCATATGTTAAAATCCATCAAGCCGTTTAGGCTACAGAACGTGCCAAAGAAATAGACATACATACATACATACATACATACATACATACATACTCTCGAAAAACATTACCCTCCTTCTGGGGCAGTCGGGTAAAAACCCGAATAACAAAATTATGTCGATTTTTCGATGGCCAGATAACTTTTACCTGAAATATAAACATGGCGGTTTGACGTATTATTTTCTATATAAAAACTGTCAAACTGTCGTATTTATTGATTATTTCTTAGATAAAACTTATCAGAAGCTTCCAAAATCAGCCCTTAGATCTACGATTAAGTTGTTAGTAAAAGCGCCCTCTGTCATTAGTAAAGAGCACCTCAATGAATGCAAGTAACTGCTATCTGTTAAAGTTTGTGTGTAACAAGACGAACCAAACCTGCCCTAGAAACATCAGAGCAACAGCTGCAGCAAAAACGTTCCACATGATTACAATAGATGGAATGATTTCAAGTTATTTTTATTATTGTTGAAAAATCGTCTTATTTTACCAGTAACTAAAACTGGAACTTAACATTTTATTTTGTGGTTTTACTACGTGTCTATACACGTAGTAAAACCACAAAGTAACAAATTTGTACCTATGTACAAATCACGGAAAAAAAGGTTGAGTTGTTTTTTTTGAGATACTAGAATTGAAAAATAATTTTGAGGGTACATAAAAATTATTGTGTTTTCAAATAGTCTTTAATATCTATGGCAGTTTAATTATGATTTGAAGTTCTACGAATATAAATAAAAAGATGTGAATGGTAAAGAATGTCTTAAGTTTAGCGCCATCTATACATTGTACTGAACAACTGAATGGTCACTGCCTACACGTAGCGCCATCTTTCCGAACAGACGTACCTCAAAACGAACCAAATAGAAAACTGTGTCCGACTACAATAGATGGAAAAGATACACATACAATTAAATAGAGGGCACTGTTTTAAGTATAAAAAACATCACGACTTTAATATTGTGTGTAAGCTGTGCAGTTAGATTTACTATTTTATCTTTGTCGTTTTTTACGCATAACTAACAGAGGAGTCCGATATTGTCGATTCTTTTTTTGCCGCTTAATTATTATTAATTTACATTAAAGGAACGAACTTTAACTTTTAAAGCTGTCATTAAATCCTAATCTTCCATTGACTTGTTGCTGAAAGCAACATAGACTAGATTTTAAGGAAATTAATGAGATCATTAACGTTAATGATCCATTACGTTGTGGGTTATTAATGTTTGTCTTTGTGCAACTGGGTACAAAAGGTTTATTTTTATTTTTCGCTTATCAATTACCTACTTTATGTGTCAGTTTTTTTATTTGTATTTTTTTTATGTTTTGTTAATCTCTGATAGGCAGTAACTACAGAACGCCACCTGCTACGATCCTTACATACTGCTTTTGGCTCTTTTACGTTCATACATCTCATTACGGTCATACACGCACGCCAGTTGCGAGTACCTACCCTTGTCCTTGCACTTGTCCTTTCTGAAGAACATTACCAATAAGGTCAGTATAAATAAATATGTCCTCCTAGGGCGTCCCCGCCCGGTGTTTCCAGTCACACCGGCCTTGTAAATACATTTTGTTAGTCGCCTTTCATTCATCCTCTCAACATCACCAAACCATCTCAGCATACCGTTTTAAATTTTTCTCACTACATCTTCTTTTAACTCACAGACCGTTGTCTTACCACATCATTCCTCAGCCTATCATTCATATTCAGACCAAACATACTTCGCAATAAGCACATTTATCGCTTTTCCATAGTATTCTACTTTCATGCTTCTTTTGCCATACTCAGCGTTAACTTTCATACATAAGCGTCGGCACCAGCACACCATTGTGAACAGCCAGTTGATCATTGTTGGACATCAACTGGTAGGCCACACAACTGCATGTAGGTATAGCACCATTCACTTTATTGCCCGCATTTACTCTCCTTTCCACATCTTCATCAATCTTCCCATACCTTGTAAACAGACTCCCCAAGTAATACAAACTCACTTACTTGCTCCATACTCTTATCATTTTCACATCACACACCGATACATCCTCTCCTCTTTCAAACACCACGACCTTCGTCTTATTTACATTTATATTCATGCCTTTCATCTTATATGCTTCATCCATCACAGTCACATGTCTTGCAACTGTTCTGCTGACAATGCAAGTAGAACTTGATCATCTGCGTAGAGAAGGCATTTGACAGGCAACTCATTCATCCTCAATCCGCACTCCTCCTCTTTCAAATCTGTCAGACAACTATCCATGTACAAGTTGAAGAGCCACGGTGACGCTACACAGCCCTGTCCAACACCCCTCGAGATGCAGATCCAGTTTTTGTATGCCATTTATCCTAACACAAGCACTGAAATCCTTTTTGTATAAAGATTTCAGTGCCCGTACCAAGTGCCAGTCCACACCGTACATGGATGCTGTCGACCACAGTTCTTCCCTCGACATACTGTCGTAGGCATTTTCCAAATCAACGAAAGCACAATCTTGTGCTTTGCCAGAAGGCCAATTCTCGTACTTAAAAAACGTTCACATTCAAGTCGCAATCTGTCAAACTTGTCAAAAATGTTGGTAAATTGAATGAATTTTTGACAGATTGTGAATGAGATGCGAATGCGAACGTTCTTAAAAATTACGGGAATTGTCCCTCTGATGTTTTTTGGCTATGCATCTTTAAGAAGAAGATCTGATCCATATAGCTCATTCTCTCTCTAAATCCTGCCTGCACATCCCATTTTTTCTCATCTGTCACTCTTATTACTATTTTGTAATTTTTACCAGCAAATAAAAATGATTTCTAGGCATAACACAAAATCATACAAAACCCCGACATAACAAAAGTTCTCAACACAGCACAAACTTCATTGATCCCATAGTTCCGTGACGGATCGGCTTTTACCGTGAAGATATTTTGTTTGCAGACGACTAAACGATTGTCCGTAATGGGTATAATATAGCGCCCCTACCCCTTTGGGGGCCGGCAGTTAACGCCTCGCCAAAACGTCAGTGGCGATTCGATGTGGTGCACAGAGGCGTATTTAGAGTTTTGGTCTACCTTTTTATTACTTAATAAATAATTTTACTAAAGGTTTGTTTTGGTTCTTTCTTACTAACAAGGTATGAGCTAGGACAGGATTTTAGGTTTAGGTTTAGGTCAGATTTATTAACAATTGTAAAAAATTATGCGAACGATATTCATCGTGGGGATAACGACGTTTTTCAGCTATCAGGTAGCTAGTACAAACCAACGTACCCTGGCTGGTGCCGCCGGATTTTAAAAAGGAAGTGGTGAAGGGCGGGCGTTTTTGGGGGACTGTCTTATGTAATTTTGACGTTCGAAAAGTGCTGATTCTCCGCCTAGTTTGAATAAATGACTTTTGAATTTGAATTTGAAATGTAGGTGCATCCAAATTTTCTTTCAGGACGTGGGAAAAGTACTTGGCTGCTAAAAAATCATTTTCTATATTTGAAAAAGCTTGACAAAAAGCATGCTGACATTAGAAAAAAAATCTGAATATTTTAATTTTGAATAATTAATTTTCTTTATTCAGAGAACACAGTCATTAACTGACTGTGAGTGACTGTGTTCTCTGACCCGGCCACTATAAAGTCCGGACGAAGGCCCAAAAAACCCGACATTTTCGGACTATTCCGGACGGATAATAACCCGACCTGGACCTGAGTTCACACCTGTACCGTGTCGCGTACTGTCTACAGCCCTTTGTAATCTTATTACATTAGTTAAAGGGTAAAAGCCGATATATAGCCTACATCAATACCACTTACGTTGGCATCCAGCCTCCAGGAGGGTGATCTCTTTTGAGCTAGCATGCTTTGTCAACCCTATCGTAACGCGTGTAGGTATTAAACCGGAACTAATTGGGAATTTCGTCGGTTGTCCCTTCTGTTCGGAATTTAAGTGTGATTATTCAACTATGAAACTGTTTCCAGCGATGTAGAATTTGAGAGCCAAGACTACCGAAAACATATAGAGTCGAGTTTTCGGCTCAAAAAAACCTTGAGTATTTATTTTATGACAGATTAAATACCTAAAATAATTTTCACTCTTAACTCTACTAAATCTCATAAAATCAGTCTTCATTATTAGAACCTTAAGCAGAAGTATAGACAAAGATGATACTAAAATAAATCATTCTCCGAATCCCGTTGAATTAAAACGTCATAATAAACGTTCCCAAAAAATAGAATTTCGGAGAAAGCCTGCAGCTAATCACGCGCCCATCAAACAATAACATCTCACCCTTATTTACAATAGGAAAACAATCACAGTGAAATATTATTTTCGGAAGGGCGAAGTAGTTTTTACAGTGATTCCTCTCAATAGATAACACTAATATTTCACGAGAACGGACCGCGTAAATGAATGACAGTAACGATTGATGGGGCTCCGCTTGTTATTTGAAAAAGCGAAGGGCCATTTCCACCATTCCGTCGAAGATATATATCATTGGAAACGTCAACAGAGTAGAAAATTAAAGTCAATAAGAGTCGGACGCCCCGTAATAAGCTCTCACCGTCAGACTGTTATGAAACGCCTTTATCACGAGAGGGTGCAGAAAAAATTGGCCAATTTGTCAACTGCTAAACTCGGATCGCTAAGTGCCGTTTCATCGGTTCCCACCTTCATCTTTTGAAGATTTCTCTTACCTTTATTTTATTAAAATTCTCTCTGTAGGAATGAAATTGTTTATTTTTAGGACCCTAATCTGTATTCGAAGTAGAGTACCGACTACCGTCTGCGTTGGGCGTTTTGTTATCGTACCTTCCTTGAGACGTCCGTGTAGGATACACTTCTGTTTTAAACAGACTTTTGAAAAGGACATGAATGTAGCAAATATTTAGTAAAACTTTTGGGATCTTTTTAATTAAAAGTAAAAGAGGCGTTTCAGATATCGTATGAATAGAAAATTTTAAACTGGAGGTAGAAAACTCAGTAGGGTCGTATAACCTATTCAATAAGTCCGTATCTTCTGATTTTCATAATCGTGTGTTCTTAAATATGCTTATCTTGTTAACTTTTTGCGTAATATACAAACATAATTATAAGAAAACTAACTTCCACCAACAGCTTGTCCGCTTGATATCTTTATAAATTATTATGTCACTGAGTACCTAATAAAGATAATATAGCATTCTACAGGTGAAAGATTTTTTTTATCGGCCCATTAGTTTTTGAGTTTATTCATTACAAACAAAACTACAAACATACAAAAATACAAATCTTTTATCTTTATACCCGTGGGAATGTCGGGATAAAAGTATCCTATATCCTAACCTAGGTCATGGTCTACCTATGTGCCAAATTTCATCTAAATCTGTTAAGCCGTTTTAGCGTGAAAGCATAACAAACAACTAGATAAACAAGCTAACTTTCGCATTGATAGTATAACCCCCTTACTAATAAACGTTGTATATCGCCTGTATAGTTACACACCGATTTCTCTCTTTCAGTCGTCAGTAATTTGACATTCGAAAGAAGAAGACAAAGTGTTGTGTAACTATACAGGCGCCTACAACGTTTATTAGTAAGGAGGTTAGAGGATTAGAATAGTGTAGTTATAAAATAGCCTAAAAGTAGCAACTTGTATTTTTCTACTGATACAATTTTATTTTGCCTATCATACACAAAGGAGAAAACCAAACTCCATAGAAACTTGGGCCCAGCGTTACAGGGCTGGAATTTGGCCATAAATTAGAGCATTTAGGAAGTATTCACGACGCCGATTTTCACGTCTCCCAGCAATGGCCAAATTGGTAAAATCAGACAATGTTTACATTTTAGGTTATTTTTATTATTTGAGGTATTCAAATAAAAAATGATATTTTTGAGGCTTTGTTTGTTTCCTACGTTAATTGGGCAACCACATGCGCTGTGCTGCAGCACCTGCAGCCTATCACGATGCGGTTAAAACCTCCTGGTAGGTACCCACATAACAAGCGCTTAGCGGGTGATTTATCTGTATGATCTTACTGAAAACCTCAGCTGAAAACTATGTTTATTAGACAAGACCCACTTAGAACACTACTGGCTTGCATTTGCTAATATTGTATGTATCTACTAGGGGATTTGATGCAATCACGGATTACAGTAATCTGAGATTGCAATAATATATTAAAGTAAAACACACCTATTTGTGATGAATCGTTTTATTAATCACCTTCTTCATTAGGACTATCATTATATAATAGAGTATCCAGAAATTGTGCTGGAGGCAATTGAGTACCTACCCTGGTGCCGTGCCAACTAAGTCCAACTAAAATACCATAATTATGCTCATGGCAAAAAAACGGTTGGTTGCTGTGCCCACACACAGCAACCAACCGTTCTTTT
The DNA here is from genome assembly GCA_948150665.1 of Conistra vaccinii. Classification (NCBI taxonomy): domain Eukaryota; kingdom Metazoa; phylum Arthropoda; class Insecta; order Lepidoptera; family Noctuidae; genus Conistra; species Conistra vaccinii. The sequence continues at coordinate 9,521,225 of OX411329.1, read as the reverse complement.
GCCAACAATACAGGTGCAATTATATTGGACTATAGCATCCCTCCCACTTAGAGAGCTGTCGAAGTGTCGACTAACATATAAACGAAACATATCCTATTAGTAATAGGATATATTAGGCTGGATTTTATTCTTCCTCTCAACATCCAGGTTGAGTCCGATGTTGACAGCCCTTGCAGCCACCGTTCACCTCTACACAGTTCTATTCATCGGTGTCTGTTCAGTTTGTTCTAGTCCATTTCCATCAAGAGATACAGCATTGGTATGATTTCAGCAAGCTTGGCAGATAGTCATTTTCATTTAAGTACCTGAAGCAAACAATCATGTGTCATTAGGTCTAGCACTAGCATTTAGCAATAAACATCTGATTGGCACATTTGGGTACTTAAACATAAGCGGCCTTATTACATTCCCACTGCAGGGACACAGGCCTCCTCTCTAAGAGAGGGAAAAATCTGTAATTTAACAATGCAGGTTCAGTCCAGATTGTAGATGTCACATGTCTAGATTGAATATGAATTTGTTGCATGCGCTGGTATCATTTTATAAAATACAACTATCAACAGACAATTGAACATAAGCGATAACACTATTTAGTTTGATTACATGAAATAATTTCATAGTAAGTACGAAAATGTTGCGCTATAGATATATCGGATACTAACCGTTTGATGCGCGACCCATTCCTGTACAATTGAAAGAATAATTTCATCTTTCAGTCTTCGCCTTCCCATTGTAATGCAGCGCGGTCCGTTGCTATTCCGCAATTAATGCACAGGCTCTTGATGTCGTTGTATCCAGTCATCCAGTCAAAAGAGCATTATACAGATCCAGTTTTCCAGCAAAGGTCAGCAGGAGTGGCAGGATACGGTGCCCGATGTTCAAGCGAGGGCAGTCTATGGCAATCAATTTCGGAGGCCAGTATTCGAGTAGAAGTCAGAAATAATAAATCCCGAGAAATACGGAAAATCATTAGCTTGGCGAATGACAACAATAACATGACATGACAGTACGAGTACAATCATGACAATTGACAGACGTTGACATTGACATTTGCCGTTTACTAGTGCAATCCGTGGTGCAATTGATTTTATCGATTATTTACTTCTTTGAATGATTTTTTAATGGTGGTTACATTAAAAATCAATTAGATTCCAGATTTTTTTATTTTACATAGATTTTAATACCTAAAAACAATTATATCAAAACAATGTAGTACTATTAAGGCAGTGTATAGAGTGCCACCAGTGGCACTCTATCCCTATCGGATAAAGTGCCACTACAGGCACCCTAGTAACACCGCCTCGGCCCGGCCAAAGTGCCGCAAGCATTGGATTGTCATTGTCACTGTCACTAAGTCACGTCACTTGGTATTTTGTTTGATTGTCGAGGTTAGATCGCTGTAAAACACCACATTCCCAAAACATTACATTCTCTTGTGCCTAAACGGACCCTGGCACTTCGCCGGCCGCTACCGCGGCACCGCTCGCTACGCTCGCTCGGTTCGTGCGTTGTGTGGTCACAGTTCTAACCTAACCTAACCTAAATAACAAGTGACAGTGACAATGCAACGCTTATGGCACCCTAGCCGGGCCAAGGCAGTGACACTAGAGTGCCACAAGAAACTCGCGGCACTCTATACACTTCGATTATTTAATTATTTGTAACAGTATCGATTTCTACGAACTCGATAATATTCTTAGGGTACGCTCTATTGATATAATGCCAGCGTTTGTGAAGTTAATGACGTATAATGAAATAAGTGTTGTAACGGTTTACAAAGGTGATTTAAAACAATAAAATAGAAATCTACTTATTTTCTACACTTGGCCATTGCTAATGAGGCTAAAATTAAAATGGGTTAATTAAGAAAAATAGAAGATTTTTTTGGTACATATCTCATTCGTGTAACGGTTGGGCCCAAAAACGGCTTTCTCCTTTACCGAAAAACCGATTAACAGTGTTTAAACAATAAAACGACACTAAAACTAAGCAACTATGCAAGCTGTTATCATTTTTACAACGCTAGTGCAATAAAGAACTTAATATTTAAACAAGCTACGTGAATGTGCATAAAGTTGCCTAAACTATTATTTATAGACATCAGATAGCAATATCTCGGTACCACAAACTGGGATTGCAATAAACATCAGAGACGTTTTATGTTTTCGTTCGTTGTTTTTCCACTTTTTATCTGTTATTGCATCCTAGGGCGAAGTTATGGTGTGTCCATGACGGATGTTTATAGAAGAATATCATCGCACGTGCGATAAATGTTACTGTGTTCTTTTTAGATACGCTTTTTTCTGCTATTAACTTGCCCTTAGGCGCAAAAGCTGCGCTAAATAATGAACGATTTTTTTTACTACAACATTTTTTGCACACGTCTCTTGTTCTATGAGAGGGAAAATAATGCACTAGTCAAATAAACTTTTTAATAAAAAACCACTCAATACATTTCCTTACCTACCCCTTGTTTAAAAAAACACGTGCCGTCTCTAAAAGTTTTTCATTTTAAAAATGGCAGTATCTGCACCTCGTTTCAATTTTCGAACATGCCTGCACCTAATAAAAGAACATGAGTGGTGGAATTCTAGAGGCCCTTAAGCACCCCAGACCTCAAAGAAGTATTGATAGGCAAAATGTTTTAACGAAATTAATCTATAGGGAGGATGTTATCGTTGACAGGGAGCATTATGTTTGGGAACTATAAATACATACAAATGGCCCTTGGTTTTTTAATAAAGCGGAGGGCTGAATATTAGTCTAATATCACGGAGTGCAAACTGATGTTGCCCTCACAGTGTGCAGTCGGTGCACGGAAGTTTTTTATGAAGTTATGGACAAATGGCTGGCAATAGTATGGATACTTCTGTGGTTGATTTTGATTTGGATAAGTGTAGAGCGGAGGTACATGATACAAGATATTTTAACAAAGATGTTATAGGTTTGTTTTCTTTCCTTTGATACTTTTTATCCGACTACGGCAAAGCCAAAAGGAAGGGTTATGATTTTAGCAGTCTATTTATGTATGTATGTATGTTTGCTTTTACGTGTGTTCCACCATAGCGCCTGAACTACTGAACCGATTTTTTAATATCAACTGTCCCCTAAAAGCGTCACAAACATTATCATGAACTTAATATTTCAGCTGGAAAACTTAAAAACAAAAAACACTTCGTTTACTTTAAACTTTTAACTTAGTGACACAACTTGTTTAATGAACAACATTCTTTTATTACACTTTCTAAATTATTACATTTATCATATAAAGCCGCACCTACACTAATCCTTACATTTTTAAGAAAACCCGAGAATGCACCCAGCTCCCCATAACACGGTTAATATTAAAATATTGCATCCAACCCATGCATTTTTTTACGGAGGCGTATCAAGCCAAAACATTGGCTTTTCCTGCCCCTAAGAATCACCCCACAAAAATAATACAAGTATTTGTACTCACATTTTTTTATGCCGTAGGGTGAATGCTCATTTAAATACGTCATAATACGCGTTATTTTTTCTCTTGTCTCGTAAAATATTATTATATGGCTTTTAAATATTATCTCTTTTAATATTTTCTTTAATAGCTTGTCCTATTGTTGTTTCTACTTCCTGGAGGAAAAAGCCTTCCGAAATAATCAGCGAATCAATTCACTTTTAGCACATACAGTCAACAAATTAAACAGCTGTTTGGATTTCTTCCTCTCTCGTGTAATAGGCAAAAGTAACATAAAAATGGTCAAACAGTAGGTAAGTTTAACAATATAGAAGTAGAATCAAAGTTACAAATGAACATTAAAATGATGTAACAATTTTATTTATGCTCAGCATCAGGAGAACCAATGATATCAGTATCAAGGCGGCTTTTTCTCTAATTTGTTCGTGTTTTTGTGGTATTTATACTCAGTTAAAGTTCAATATTTATTATTATTATTATTTTATAGTAGCACTTTGTGGTTATCGTGGAACAATAACATAAAATCAAAGTCTGGGAGAATTTATTGAGATTGTTAAGTAGGTACCTTTATCGGTTAACTTTTTATCTAAATGGAAAAAAAACACGCTTCTATCGTACTTTAAAAACTTTAAATTAATGTTTTAACTTTGTTAGCTTAGTTGTTAACTTTATTGTGCATGCTGTGGTCTCCTATGTGAAGGAGTACACCTACTTAATACCCGATGTTGCCCTTCAATTGTGTCATGTATTGTGTACATCTTTTGTTGGAGATCCTAAATAAATAAAAGAGCTAGGCAGCTATTAGTATCGTTGGATTAAAAAAAAAGCTTAAAGTTAGAAACTAATTCAATAGTCAAGGCTTATTATTAGGGTTGGTACTGTTTGGAATCCATTGCTTTATTCGTTTACGTGTGGTTCATCAAAATTATCAGAAATGCTTCTGTGGAATCTTAAGGAGTTTTTTTACTTTTCTCAACGCATTTGTATGAATGAAATGCCTTTCATTTATTTATTTCAACAAATTGTTGATTGTAATTAACGTTAGCCGAGTTATGACCGCCATTCAACTTTACCATTAGTTGATTGCCCCCTTTATGACGATGACAGGAGCATTTTATTACGGAACTAAAAATAAAAGTCATGAAGAGCGGTATTTGATTGCCGAATCTTGATGTTATCAATTGGTTTTGTGCTATTTTTGTTCATGTTATGGTTTTGTTTGTAGGCTTTATGTCTGTGTCGTAATTTACTTTTCTCGTTTTTAGGGTTCCGTACCCAAAAGGTACCAACCTGACCTTATTACTTTATAGGTATAAGGAACAGGGTGTAAAGTTCACTCATCCACCATAGAAAAGGGAGGATCCTCCAACCAGACGGGTGTTAAGTCTGGCGGGCAACTGCCCGTAAGTTGATTTCGGATAGTCTTATCTATGTCGTTCGCGCGGTAAACTCAAAAGGTGCTCCCACACAGCAGTTATATAACGTTATATAACATAGTTTTTAAACAGAACTGAACCTTAGTACTTTAGCAGTGTGGGAGCACCATAACTGTGCGATGCAGGATTTGTGTGACGTCATGTCTTTGCTGCGTAGTTCGTATGTGGCAGTGTAACCGCTACATTACTATGGCTCTGCAGGGCTCTGCTGTCCGTCCGTACATCACAGGGCTGTATCTTATCTTTTGAACCGTAATAGGTAAGTAGACACTTGAAATTTTCACAGATTGTGTAGGTACTATTATGGTCACTATAACAACAAATCATAAAAATAAAATAAAATTAAAAAAAACATGCGGGACAGTCTTTGGGGACTGCCGATAGAAGTGAAAACTATGAAACTTGTGAATTTTATCGTATAGGTACACGGTTCACATATAGTTCATGGAAAGCGTTCGGTGACGATGACGCGAGTTCAATGATTTTTGTTCACCCCAAAAGTGATTAACGCGCCTAAAGAAGTTTTCACTTCAAAAATTCAAGGGGTCAACATACAAGAAACGTGCTTTTCTTAAGCCCAACTCCCACGGTGCGCCATATCGCGGACGCACGCGCACGACGCACCGTGGGAAACCTAGCGTGCGTGGTAGCGCAAACGCGCGTTGAACGCGTGCGTGGCGGTGCGTCCTCGTGCGGGCTGGTGCGCGTGCGCGATATGGCGCACCGTGGGAGTTGGCTTTTACGAAAGTATTACAAAAAGTATGTGTGTTAAAAATATTGCACGTGGCACGCGGAACCCTATTGTGTCCGAGTCACACTTGGCCGCTTTTCTGCTTTGATAAAAGTGCATTTTTTTAAAACCATTGTTCAGTAAAAACAATCGCAACACTAGCGCTCTTCAAAATTTTTGTTGAAAAAATCTGAATTTAAATTAACAGTACTTATACAAAAATCTTCACCATATCACGAAAACATCGTAATACACAAAATGTTTCCACCCCAATGATATTACTATAAAATCTCAGTGTGTTTCCCTCAGTGCAGATAAAAGGGCGCGATCGTATGACACATTATTCATATTGAGGGGCGTCACACTAAAGATATTGTGGAAAGGGCACTAAGATTGCCAACTGCAATACATTGTTCCCCTGCTCCTTGTTTTGACGTGATAGAACGGCTCTAGACATTCGCAAACAATCTTATATTTACACCCAATCAAACACACAGCTCCCCAATTATCGTCTTTAGCTCTTTACGTTACGGTTTGGTGATTGTTTTCAGGACTGTCGGGATAAGTTTGCAATTGGTAGCGTAATAAATGTTGCGTATCGATGCGTTTGAAGATAAGTAATGAAGAACTTATAGATTGCGTTTAGAATACGAATGTGTGTAGATAATTTTACAAAATGTGCGGTCGGTTTTTATTTATGACAGAATTTTGGAAGTTTTAACATGATAAGCGGGTTTTCCGATTTATTATATTTCTTAACCACTTATACATATATTATTTGACTATCGTTCCAACCCTGCCTGGAGTATATTGGAGGAAGTAATGTGTTATTTCCGGAAAAACAGAGGCCACACTACCGAATTTCACAAAAAATGTTGCCATACTTCGAGATAATGGTTTAACTGAAGGCCCACTCTGACCTCCTCTGACACCAGGTAAGTCACTCACGAAAAGAAAAAGAAATCCTGAATTCCAAATTCCCTTGGAAACACACCACACAATCCATGTCAAATGTATGAAAATTAGAGGTACCTATTATTGACAAAAATGAGACCGCGATTAGAATTTCAACGTTCATAAAAATACGGGAATTGCCCGTCAGATATGTCATACTCAATAGTCCAATACAAACATCTCATCTCCTCACACACGCACGCGTGGTGCTAGAGTTGGCCGTCAGATGGTACCAACTCTTTTTCCGGGAGGTTGTAAACAGGATGATGATGATAAATAATGTGTATATCATAATATACGTCAGCCAAGATATCAGATGGAACACATCATATGCGACTACTATAAAGATTTTCCGTTTTTTTTTCTTTCTTTTGACTATCATTATTGTTCTACGAACGAGAGCTTCCTGAGTTACCCTTATATTACCCCTATTTGAAGGTAACCAAAAACATAACATGCACCAAATAAACAAACTAATTTATTAACGTCCCTACATTGACGACACTCATCTTCCTTCGTCTCATACTGCTACATCTTTTACTTTTGCACGAGTTTCAAGTGAGGGTCGGTCCCTCAATTGTGTTACTTCACTTACTTCTATTTGTGTTTTTCCCAAACTTATTGCTATAAGTAAGCCTCTGTGGTGTTTTCATGCCATTACCTGGCTGACAGACACCATAAATATGTCGATACTACGTCATAAATTTTGTGGCTTTTGCCCTCTGAAATATTGCAATGTTTCGTCCAGTTGCTGTGTCTTTGTCAATGTTATGAGTTTGGAGTCTCTTTTGACCATTGTAACTTCTGTAGTTAGTAAACTTTTAACTGAGTTACTTTGTCGTAATTTAAAAGTTTCTCAAGATTGGATTGGTGATTTAATCTGATGGTGAGTCCAAGGCCTAACGTGTTCCCTTTATTCTGAGACAACACATTGAAAATGCAGATGCTCTGTGTGCTAAGGTTATCAAAAAGAAACTCCCCCACTGAACTGCTTAAGGCCCCTGATTTCTTCATCGAACCATCAGAGAGCCTCCCATCCGGGCACAAGGTACTTGGAAAACCTTAAATAGACTTCGTGCCCAAGTAGGTCGCAGCAAGGACAACCTCCACAAGTGGGGGTTCATAGACAGCTCAGATAGAGATATTATTTATTTTATTTATTATTTATTTTTGCCATCGTCACGCTAAGAAGAAGATCAAAAAGAAAAATTTATCACAGCGTTCACATTCAACTAACTTGACAAGTTATGTCGCAGTCAATATCAGCCTACTTACAGCTGCATATGTGACAGTTGAACTCTTATAAAGTTTATAGTTTAACAATAGAATAAAAGTAGTATCAGTTCTATCATAATTTAATTTTAAACCGTAATTTAAAAGCCGTATATTAAAAATTCTAAAGTTGACCAGTGACCCGGTGCATGCGGTGTCCCTATTGGCCGAGGCGACAACTAATCAAATTAAATCAACCGTTTGATGACAAAGGATCGCCGAAACTTTTAGTGATGTGATTAAAGTAGAGCTGTAAGTCGATACAATTCCTAGTTTGCACACTAGGAATTTTAAGCAAGAGATTCTTGTGAATCTCCTTGAAAAAAAAACATAACAGTAGGGTCTAGCCTAGTGTTATGATTTTCGGGTCATTAATTAAACAGCATTTTTGATCGCAGACTTAAGCCGTATTTATATTGCTGTGTTGTGTCGTGACGTGACGCCTTCTCACGCAGTGTTAGTCAATGAAAATTAATTGTGATTTGACGTAGTCCTGAACAAAATCGTTTGATTGGTAGGTATATCCCGCGTTACGACACAACATGACACAGTAATGTGTCGGTGGTTTCATTCCGAGATAGAAGATTCGTTCGACATCGCGTATAAAATCCTGTTCGACATCGCGTATAAAATCCTCTGGGGCAGCGCGACGGTTTTCATAGAAATTGTACTACAGTCACGATGCGCTGTCGCGTCGCGCCAGTCTGTGGGAGCCTTTAAGGTTTGAATAAGTATGTTATTTAAACCTATTATTCATTTAGTTTATTTATTAATTTTATTGTTTTTTGTCCAAATGCCAATAAACGCATTTTTCTTTCTTTGATATTATTCATTATATTTATAATGAGGTATTATTTTGTAAGTTTGTATGTAGGGGGTAGGTAATCTTCGGAATTCATAACCCAATTCGAATATTCTTTCAGTAATGGGAAGCTACAGTAATGTCGAGTCTCATAGGACTTTATGTTAAAACAAGAATTTCACACGGACGAAGTTGCGGGCAGAAGATAATAAATTATAAAGTTCTCCACAAGCTCGATAGATGGCGTTAGTGGAAAGATTAGAAGTCGCTATGGTTTCGTTACCGCGCGGTGTATAAGTATCTCAGCCCGCCGTAAATTCGGTACGTTTTTGAGTGATAACTCTATTAAAGAAACAAGATATATCTTGAACGGGAGTTGATTGGCTTACTGGCTGATCAGCGCCTACAGAATCTATGATATTCGGATACGGTGTGGTATTGATATAAGATATTTGAATAGTATGGTAATCAAAGTACCTACCTACCTAAAACAGGCTACCGCCCACGTCGGTCGTCGCTCATCAGCGTATTGTGTACATTTTGTTTATTATGTGACTTCATGTGGCGCTAGCTATAGATAATTGCAAAGATTTTAAGATTCTCATTATAATAATATTTCAATTTTTCAATACGGATGTTATTTTTTTTTGTTGTTGTCTGTTTGTTCGAGCATAACTCCGTCATATATAGAAGGATTTGCAAAATTCTGGTTTAGTTTGAAAGGATATACTTCCGAGATGGTCCCATTATCATTAAATCAGATTCTGATGATGGGATCCTGGAGAAATTGAGAGAACTCTTCAGATATTATAGTCACACGATTTGAGTTTTTTTTTTTAGTACCTAACTCGTGCTTTTGAAAACCACCATTTGGTGAAGTGGAACTGATGATGAAGACTACAGATAGCCACCGGAACTGCTCATTACTTAATTAAGTATTTCACGGGTTGCGATTTGATTACTTTAATATGGTTGCCAAGCAATTTATGCTCGTCATAATGAATATGGAGAAGTGGAGCTGATGGTCAAGTACCAGGAGAACTCCTCAACGATTAACGTCCCTGCATCGGGAAAAACAATATTTTGTAAAAGGTGATAAGTAGTTGACATTCGGCTATTGTAACTTTGATAAATAACAAACTGACAACACAACAAAAGCTAGAAATAAAAACTTTTTTACAAAAACAAACATGTCGTATGTTTGTTTTTGTAAAAAAGTGTGGCTGTTATTACTTAGCCACGAGCTCCTTCCACAAAAACACAAAAAAATTAAAACATTACTTACGAAAGTCAATGTCTTTGGTTTTGTATTGCCACCGACTTGCGAAAAAGTAATTTTTCACTCCTCTTGCTCAAAAAATCCGTCATTGTAGCGTACCAGAGCGAAGATAAAATAGCATTTCATCCTCTAGGGGCTAAAGTAATTTTTTTTTAATTTTTATCTGTTTCCAACGAGCCTACTACCCAAAAACGAAAAAGTCTTTATTCTTATTTATATACAATAAAAAAGAATCCCTATTTCCTTGATCACGGCATCACGCGTGAACTGCTGGACCAATTTTGCTAATTCTTTTTTTGTTGTGTTTGTTATAGTAAGGAGAAGGTTCTTAGGATAGGTATGAGAGGTAGTATAGGTAGGAGATGTAGGAGCGGTAGGAGAAGTAGGATAGGTAGGATAGGTAGGAGAGGTAGGATAGGTTGGATAGGTAGGATAGGTAGGATAGGTCTGATAGGTAGGATAGGTAGGATAGGTAGGATAGGTAGGATAGGTAGGATAGGTAGGATAGGTAGGATAGGTAGGATAGGTAGGATAGGTAGGATAGGTAGGATAGGTAGGATAGGTAGGATAGGTAGGATAGGTAGGATAGGTAGGATAGGTAGGATAGGTAGGATAGGTAGGATAGGTAGGATAGGTAGGATAGGTAGGATAGGTAGGATAGGTAGGATAGGTAGGATAGGTAGGATAGGTAGGATAGGTAGGATAGGTAGGATAGGTAGGATAGGTAGGATAGGTAGGATAGGTAGGATAGGTAGGATAGGTAGGATAGGTAGGATAGGTAGGATAGGTAGGATAGGTAGGATAGGTAGGATAGGTAGGATAGGTAGGATAGGTAGGATAGGTAGGATAGGTAGGATAGGTAGGATAGGTAGGATAGGTAGGATAGGTAGGATAGGTAGGATAGGTAGGATAGGTAGGATAGGTAGGATAGGTAGGATAGGTAGGATAGGTAGGATAGGTAGGATAGGTAGGATAGGTAGGATAGGTAGGATAGGTAGGATAGGTAGGATAGGTAGGATAGGTAGGATAGGTAGGATAGGTAGGATAGGTAGGATAGGTAGGATAGGTAGGATAGGTAGGATAGGTAGGATAGGTAGGATAGGTAGGATAGGTAGGATAGGTAGGATAGGTAGGATAGGTAGGATAGGTAGGATAGGTAGGATAGGTAGGATAGGTAGGATAGGTAGGATAGGTAGGATAGGTAGGATAGGTAGGATAGGTAGGATAGGTAGGATAGGTAGGATAGGTAGGATAGGTAGGATAGGTAGGATAGGTAGGATAGGTAGGATAGGTAGGATAGGTAGGATAGGTAGGATAGGTAGGATAGGTAGGATAGGTAGGATAGGTAGGATAGGTAGGATAGGTAGGATAGGTAGGATAGGTACGATAGGTAGGATAGGTACGATAGGTAGGATAGGTAGGATAGGTAGGATAGGTAGGATAGGTAGGATAGGTAGGATAGGTAGGATAGGTAGGATAGGTAGGATAGGTAGGATAGGTAGGATAGGTAGGATAGGTAGGATAGGTAGGATAGGTAGGATAGGTAGGATAGGTAAGATAGGTAAGATAGGTAAGATAGGTAGGTAGGTATGTAGGTAGGTATGTATGTATGTAGGTAGGCAGGTAGTAGGTAGGTGCGTCGTAGTTAAGTACTTAGTTCTACCCGTGCGAAGCCTGGGCGTACAGCTAGTGTAGAATAATCGACATATTACATGCAAGCTGTGGTCTCCTATAATTGAAGATGCACAAGGATTTGTATCTTTTTATGTTTTATTTTTAGCATGTAAGGTGTAATCTTTGTTGGAGATCCAAATAAATAAATAAATAAATAAATACATAAATATTACTGTTTAACAAAAAAAAAGAACTTTTTTTTTTTAGCGGCATTCTCTTCGGTAGAATGCGTGCATTGCGTTGCGGTTGCGGCTACAAAGGAAATAAAAAAAAAGACTGGTGTGATATATTTCTACTTTTTCTCCAATAAACTGCATTGGTGACCGTAATAAGATTTAACAGTGTTTACCTCGGTTTCTGTTTACTCCCTCGCTAAAGCTCGGGAGTAAAACTACCTCGTTATAATGGGTCATTTTAGCTCCTTGTATAACAATCTACTATTTCACTTTGTCGTGTTTTTTGGAAGGAGCTCGTGGCTAAGTAATAACAGCCGCACGGGTCGATCCATCAGGTTAAGCTACGCTTGGCGGGGTTGTTCAGTGGATGGGTGACCATCTTTACATACCAACACTACTCCGTGCCTCGAAAAGTACGGTAAGCCGTTGGTCCCGGCTTTCATTCTTGGAATTTGACAGTCGTTAGGAGTCGTCAGAAGCGCGAAAGTCTGACAGCAGTCATACCAAGGGGTATCGTATTACCCAGTAACTGGGTTGTGGAGGTCAGACAGATCAGGATTCAGCTGCATCCGGTTAAACTGGAAGCCGACCCCCAACATAGTTGTGGAAAGTCTAGGCAGATTCACTGCTTTTTTGGAAGTCGTTTTTTTTTTTTTTGTAAAAAGTATTTCGATATCCAAATTATCGACAATGGTCCATCCATTTGATCTCATATGAAACAACAGATTTCATCGTGAGCCGAGCGTGACGGATCCGTTTGGGATCGGGTTTGGTGACACGAGGGTGCGGGCACAGGCCAAGGATCAGCCGATTTATAAAATTAAAACCTAAACCTTTTTAGGGAGATATTTTCAAAGTTTTTACTTTTGGATTAGATTTGGACGACCATTGAGCTTGAGAGTTTGACATAGCGCACACTATGCAAAAGCTCCACCAAAATAGATTGCCATAATACGATGTAATGCACGATTTTCCCAACTGCGTTGTCAACTATAGTGTTCAAATTGTGAAAAAATTATGTACTTATCTTCTTCTTTTTCATGTGGTAAGTGACTAACCTGGTGTCATAGTTTTTATGGGTTTATTGGTGATTCGCCCGAATAAACTCGCCTGAAACGGGCGAATCGACAAATAGAAATAATTTTAAAAATATTGAGGTGATTCGCACGAAGTTAATTTATTTGCAGGTGAATCGATTTCTGGTGTAGTCGATTGGCCTACAAATAAATTCACTTCGTGCGTATAAATAGCCGTTGGCCCCGGCTGTCATTCGTGAATCTTTGACAGTCGTTACGAGTCGTCACAAGCCCGAAAGTCTGACACCAGTCTTACCAAGGGGTATCGTATTACCCAGTTGCTGGGAGGTCAGATAGGCAGCCGCTCCATGTAAAATACTGATATTCAGCTGCATCCGGTTAGACTGAAAGCCGACCCCAACATAGTTGGGAAAAGGCTAGGCAGATTGATTGAATCAAAACATAATTGCATCAAGCCAGCTTCTGAGCAATAAATATATGTTAATCGAACATATATTGGTACAATAATATACGTGACTTATAATTGTGGCACTACAGCTGCTTATTGAAGCCGCTGCTGATTGCCTCCGCTTTAATTAAAGGGTAAAGCATAAGCCATACATATGCGTTAACATAACACTTAACTACCTACTTCTAGGTACATATTTATGTAGGTATATACAGTCTGTGTAGATTCTACAAACAGCGCTTTGCAGCTGAGGTGGTACAACTTGATGTGTGCAATAGAATTTGTCGTTGAATTCACTCTTATTTTACATGATTATAGAGAGGGTTCAGATATAAAACAGGCGTTTCTTCGTAGAAATGCACATTCAAAATCGCATTTAAAAAACCGGCCAAGTGCGTTTGTGAGAAAAAAAGACAACCCCACTTTATATGTATACCCAAGCCAATTTATAGCTTTCTAGTACTAAGAGTTTCTAAGCTAAGCCGTGGACAGACAGACAGACGGACATACCGAAACTACCTTGTTGACTACGGAACCTTAAAAACGGATTGTTAATTCCGTTTATGAAGTCAGGAGACCGTACGAAACGCCTGCAAAAATGCTGCACATGCAGAAGAATAAAAGAAGATTGCATATCTTCTTATATCTAAAACCGATCGAGCGAAAGGATCCATGAAGAAAGACTTTCTCTCAGTGTCCTCAAGAACTTTAATAAATAACTATTACATTACACTGTCGGCCGCGACTTACGAGTTGTTGGTCGTAGGTTCGAACCCAGACAGGTGCTTTACTTTGTGTAAATTATTTCATCACCACTGCTCTCAAAATGTTGAAGGAAACCATCGTGAGGACACCGGCAAGTCTTAGAACCGAAAATTCGAAGACATGTGACATCTACCAACCCGCACCGCGCCCGCGTGGTAGATTACGGCCCACTCCCTCTCAAAGAGAGGAGGTTTGTGTCCCAGCAGTGGGAAAATTATAGGTTGATTATGTACATTACAATATTATTATATTTTTTGTATATGAAGAAGGAAAGATACAGATCACCAAGGAAGCGAGAGACACACAACATTTAGGTAGCCTACGTGTTCACATACGTACATACATAGTTTATTTATAGGTCTCAATATATGTAGGTAGGTACAGGCAAGTGTGAAACAAGTACATCCGACACCGGTACTTGGAGTACTGCCAAACGATAGTTCCTAAAGTCTGGGTTTATAAGTGACGATTACGATCCGATCATTTGTGTTGGTACGAAGGAAATTGTATCATCTCAAAGATAATAAAAAGACATATTTTTGTCGATCTCAACAAAGAAGTTCCGTTCTTTTTGCTTGATATCTAGATTTTTATGTTTAAAAGTTGCTTAAAATTAAGTTATGATTAGCAATCTGTTTAACCATATTTCGTTTTACGTTTAAACGTCTCTTAAATTTAAGCAACGTTTATAAATAAGAGGGCAAGAGATTACGTCCCGGAGATGTAAGGTATTATGCCGTCATAGCCAGAGAGTTAGAAAAAAGCAAAGGAATTGAGACTATTATGAGATTTACGTACGTAATGCATCTTGTGCCGCCTAATCAAAACAGAAATGGTAAATCATTTCCAATTAATGATGTCAAAGAGAATAGTATATTATGTCCTTCTAGAGGAAAGACATAATATACTGGCCTTATTGGTGATGTTCTTCAGAAAGGTGCGTAGTACTCGTAAATGTAGTGCATGTATGACCAGATGATATAAACAAACATAAACGACGCAAAAGGAGTATGTAAGGATCGTAGTAAGGGTTGCGTTCTGTAGTTTTTGCTTACCCCCTGTTGATGGGGTTGAATGAAACATTTAACCAGGGAATCGAAATTTTATAACAATTCCAATATTCTATCTTGATATCGCCCACTGTAAAGTCATAAAATACTAAATCTTGAATCACCAAGAAATACCAGTGTACCTACCATGAATTGTACGCATAATAAATATCAGTGAAAAACCAAACAAACGGTTAACAATGATTTACAATGGAATTAAACGATCCAATAGCTATTTAAACAGATATTAGCTGTCAATAAACGCCCGCATGTTTATCCATTGTTTGGGTTCATAAATTAAATGTAAAATATATGCGGTATGTAAATCTATCGTTTAAAAATTTACTTCAATGTTCTGTAGGTATAAAATTGAAGATGAGGAAAGTAAAGATTGGTTGTTTATAAGTCGATTAGACTGGAGCAAACAATGAAAATTATTTAGATTTAGGTACGCAATTAATTTGTATGCTACAAGGGAGTACTGACATAGCTCATCATTCGCCATTCGCCTAAAATTGTGTGGACTGAAGAAAATGGTCTGCTCATGTACCGGACCAACTAAGCTTTTGTAATCATGGTGTATACACCACAAAATACTACAGGCATAGCTCTATGGGACATTCGTCTAAAATAACTACTGTGTGTACTAAAGAAAATGGTCTGTTCATGTCATGACCAACCATGCTTTTTTTATTGGTGCACCATATTACAATAGCTTAGTTGGTCTGAACTGACATCATAATGTTGCTTACTAGATGCCTCTCCCTGTTAGTCCGTATGAAGACATTCTAGTAACAGTAATTCTAAGATTCAATCAGAATTAGTTACAAGAGAAGTGTGTAATAAGAATTGAAGACTGCATTAACTGACATAACATTAATTTTATTGTTGCTCGAAAATTACTATTCTTAACAAGAATCATTCACTTCCTCTCAAAGAAGATCATAATATTTTGTATTCCGACGACGTACAAGAGAAGAAAGCAAATGACACATAATTTTTCCGTCAATAAATTCTTAAATCGTAAATTCTCCACAGTAATTGAAAACATAAACGTTTATCGTATCCAACATTCAATATAACAGAACTAAAAAGTGCGTAACAAAACGAAAAAGCTACTCGTTCGTAAAACTGTTGGAATTCTGTCAAAAGATTTAGTTGAACAACTTTACGGCCAGACGAATAAATCAGAAAGA
This sequence comes from Conistra vaccinii, assembly GCA_948150665.1. Lineage (NCBI taxonomy): Eukaryota > Metazoa > Arthropoda > Insecta > Lepidoptera > Noctuidae > Conistra > Conistra vaccinii. The sequence goes on along the minus strand of OX411329.1, from coordinate 9,504,950 downwards.
TGCGTTGCAATGAACAAATCACTACCGCTTTTGCAGCGATACCGCACCTACCGAGTACCGATGTATTGGCGATGCCTACAGATTGATGTAGCTTGTACCAACACTAAACAATTTTATACTCGGATATAGCCAACAAAAGTTAAGATTTACGAAGTTTGTACTCGAAAGCGCTTTGTGGATGTGCGAACGTAGGTGTAGCGCTGGATATGATAGAAGATAATATTGGTCTAAAAATAATATTTTTTCTCTTAGTTATTAAGATGACATAGAAAACTTGCTCTTTTTGTGACAGAAAGTATTTTAGGCTGTACTTAAATGGAACTCAGATCAAACGGAAATTAGATTCTTTGCTGGAAATGCCTGCTAATTAAGTAGTTTCCAAACTTAAAAATAATTAACATGAAGCTAATTTAAAAGTATAAATAGCAGCGTCGTAAAAATATCTACCCGAAAACATAGATTATGTTTTCAGTTCTGGTCATCTATGCATCGCCTTATTTAAAACTAAAAGCCTCATCCATGCCTTGCGTAAGTTCATCCTCACTTTTTTCAACTTCTCAACGTTCTACGTTGAAAACAAACAATTGGCGTCGAATTTACGAGCCGTGTTGAGAGCCAAGCCGCTTATTGAGATGACTGTACCACGCTCAATTTAAATTCCCTTCCCCACGAAAGACTATCTGCTTCGTGTGTCAGACCTTTACTTTCGGATTATACCTCTTTTGAATTTTCCATTCGGTAACGTTTTGACAACAAAGATTTATGTGTGTTGATATTGTTCTTATAAACGGTTCAGACAAACAATTTGTTTGATACGAAAAAACCACGTCGAGAAGAATTTTGAATTCTTGCAATTACAATCCCCATTTGAAGAAGTACAATCGAGAATAAAACACTAACTATTTTGGGTGTTTGCAAAACAAAGTTCATTATAAATTGGGTCTTTAAATCGCTTTCAAGTTCTTGTTTCATCGAAGCGTTTAGACATGGCGACAATGTTGGCACGTCGTCGTCCCAAACTCTTATCGACACTAATTTATCTTAATTGCTACTTAATACCACAATTTGGATTCTAAACAGAGCGCTAACGAAGCGCCTTATGATGCCACCGTCGGCGTTAAATACCACAGAGCGAATACTTTCGAAACGCGATGGGTGCCGATCACTAATCGAACAATGGGCTGATGGGCATGACATACCTAAATCGCGGCATAATAGTAATAAATTCTATTGTTGCTAAACAAAAAGTAGAATGTGGTAACAGAGGGTGACACGGTTGAAGCGCGACGACAATGCTAAACGGAATATCAATATCCGAGCATCACTTTTCATATGCCGACTGGGTTGGTGGAGCAACAGGAAATAAACTCTGTTGCAAACAGTTTAGAGTTTCGAATCGTGATTTTGGTGGCGTGTAAAAAATACGACGATATTCATGCTTGCGCCTGCACCCGATATTGGATTTCAAACTCTTTTTCGAGTAATTTTTGAAAATGCAATCTGTGTATGTTAGCAAGCAGGACGGGTGTCATTTGTCTTCGCAAACGAACCGATGTGTGCGTCGTAGTATGGGTAACGGATGTTGCAGAGAGGCACGTGGCCGAACAGACTGACTTATTGTTACACTGACTTATTGCGACGCTCATTGAAGTCTATTAGTGAATTAGACTGAAATAGAACAATGTGTTACTGTCAATGGTAATAGAGATTTGTTATTTTGAAACCTGTGGAAGATTTACTGTTGGAACTATTAGTTTTACTGAAAGTCCAAATGCATTGTTTTAAAACTGAAATTCATGGATGAAAAAATAGAGGAAATAAACAAAACCATACATTTTCCTATGGAGGTAAGGTTATGAAGCCAAATAAGAAACTTAAAAAGAAATCTCAGAACAGTGGTTAAAGCTTTCTGATCATAGCAAATTGCGTCAAAAATACACACAAACATGAATGTAAGTATCATATAAGTCAATGCTCAAAAACAAATTCAAAACCAACAAAACTGAATTCCGAACAAAACATTCAACATAAACCATAGCCCGTGTAAAAGAGGAAGCGAAATTTCATAAACTATAAAACAAAGCAATGTTCAATGCGGCCGTCTTGGTAAACTTTTGGGGAACGAATGAATAATTCAAGATGCGAATCGGCAGTCCGTCAAGTGGTTCCCAGACCGTTGCATTTTCTACGTAAATCTGCAGTAATATTTGAGGATATCTGAGGATATCTTATGCCGTGTTCACGAGCAATATTCTTCATCTTTCTGTTTTACATTCCACTCTGATGCTCGACACATGTCTGGTTTTCTGTCTACTCCTATTATTTGGATGCTTTTAAATTGTCTTCCCATTTTTGTCACAGTTTTCGTTTTGTCATGTTTGAATTTTTGGTTTCACACGGATATCAATTTTTTCACATTTTACTGTTAGTGTTCCATCGATTAGTTCTGACAAAATATAGGTCATTTTAGTGTATAGATAGGCTAGGCAAGTACTAATGTGACTTTTCAATTCCTATATTATACTTTCTGAGTTTATCTTGGACATTACTGATATCAGTGATGGAAAAATACCGTGAGGAAACCTAAACTTATAGTTAAAATAAGGCTGAAATTGCCAACTCGGCTTGAGCAAGAGTTAATGCTCGTGCCTGCCCTGTAGTGGGACGATATTCATAACATACAATAACGACGATATTAATAACACCAAAATTGTTGCACAGCTCTTTTAAAATATTGTTAAAATATGTATGAACAAAACGAAAACATGTAAGGTAAACACTATCTTGAAAGTGACCGAATCTCTGTTTAATAGTAGATAGAAAAATACTATCTTGACCCGAGCTACTTAACCTCAATAACGTAAACTTACAGAAGTTGTTACTACTATTCCCTAGAATGGTAAGAAGAAATTTATCGATATAACTTCATCAGAGCAGTTAAAGAAAAAGGTTTCCTCTTTTAAAATCCACTTTCACGTGTTCAGTTTTCCATAAAAATCTAATAGAGAAAGCATTTCGCCCGCCTCCGCCATCTCTCTCCATTTTAATGAATAAGTAAACAAAATTAGTGGGGTCCAATATCGAAATAAGTGAAACGAGTAGGTCAGAGGTACGGGCGCAGCATATAAAGTATCCATTTGAAGAAAATAATTTTAAGTAACATCGTTTCGAATGTTATTCTCGATCCAGAAGAATTTTAAACGTTAATGTAGGAACATTTTAGGAAATTGCTCCGAATATAATTTCAAGGCAATTATTTTCAATGATTAAGCAAATACGGACGACGTTAATTCTCATGTTATTTATTTGATTTGAGATTTTTTTTGTTTAAAATGTTACAGAATTTCAGTCTGTTACTAAATGAAATTCAAGTTTAATTACGCTTGCCGGGGTTGGTCAGTAGATGGGTGACCATCTGTACATACCAAGACTCCTCCGTGCCTCGGAAAGCACGTTAAGCCGTTGGTCCCGGCTGTCATTGATGTCATTCGTGGATCTTTGACAGTCGTTAGTAGTCGTCAGAATCCCGAATGTCTGACACCAGTCTTACCAAGAGGTATCGTATTACCCAGTTACTGGGTTGTGGAGGTCAGATAGGCAGTCGCTCCATGTAAAATACTGGTATTCAGCTGCATCCGGCTAGACTGGAAGCCGACCCCAAGATAGTTGAGAAAAAGCTAGGAAGATTGATTGATTGACTAAATGAAATTCAAAAGTAAATCGAACACTTCGAAGCAGATATAACTTCAATGCCTGGTACAGAATCCAAGATTTCATATCAAAACTGTAATATTATTGAAATAAAAATAACTCCACATTTAACCCTCACTTCACCACACTTGAAAATATCTTGAGTGCATCGTTGAAAGTAAATGCTGGTATAATTCCTGGTTCCACTGCGTTTGGATTGCATTTAGAGACGTTAGGGGATGAAGCCGGATAAACTTTATGTTAACTGTAAGCAATAAAAATAGCCTTTATGACGATACGTGGAATGGTTACGTTTGTTTGCGTCATTTGGTTGTTTCGCCGTGAATTGGACTAGGTTTTATTGAAATAGACGACGTTATTACGATATATATGAAAGCGTTACACTGAATTTTAGATGGATACGGTTGCGGTCTAGCGGAGATAAATATGGAATTGAACGTTTACAGGGATTATATCGAACGCTAGCTTTGCTTGTGGTTTGGACTACGAATCGTTCCACTGAGCTTAAGACAGCTGCTATCAGTGCTATCATAGAGTTTCTTAAGAAAGCTGCTTTTATGAAAATAATGTTGCAGTTGCAGGGTTTTATAAAAACACTCCTATTGTGTTTTTGGTTTGTCGTCAGATATAGTCAAATAAGTAGTCACTATTATGCTACAAAAGTAAATTGGTAAGCGCACGCTCTTAAAAGCTACAATTACAGCTCAATCAATCTGCCTAGCCTTTTCCCAACTATGTTGGGGTCGGCTTCCAGTCTAACCAGATGCAGTTGAATACCCGTATTTTACATGGAGCGACTGCCTATCTGACCTCCGCAACCCAGTAACTGGGTAATACGATACCCCTTGGTAAGACTGCTGTCAGACTTTCGGGCTTTTAACGACTCGTAACGACTGTCAAAGATCTACGAATGATAGCCGGGACCCGCCGCCGCCGGGACGATATGTAAAGATGGTCACCTTTCCGCTGACCAATCCCGGCAAGCGTAGCTTAACCTGATGGATCGGCGCGTGCGGCTGTTATAACTTAACCACGAGCTCCTCAAGCTACAATGACAGCCAATTTCATACCATGAGGTCAAAGACAACTGACAGCTGCTAAAAAAGTAGCAGTTGTTCTCCATAAACTTTCATAAATAAACAAAAAGAAAAGCGCCAAGTCCTGAAGATAACAATAGTGTTCAGGATTTAAAGATTGCGGGAAGACGTAAGCTACCCAACGCTTAAGTCAGTCGACCCAATTCAACGCTAAGTGCCCTATTTTGCATAGTTCTCCCTTAATGGGCTGTTGTCCTCCTATCAAGCTTTTTGGCACAGTTTTAGAGAATTGTTCTACTGAGCTGTGTTTGTTTTTAGTTCCTTCTGTAATGTAAATCAACGAAGATGTTCTAACAAAACTTTCATTGTTTACTCTGTGTCCATCAAAGCTACGTCACTATTAAATAATCACGAATCTTAAAAAAACTTGTGTTTAAAATAGCGCCATCAAATTATTTTAATAATAATTAATAATTTTTATATACCAATTAAAAGTATTTATTTTTATTTTTTCAACGGTTTTTAAATACTTTGAAATCACAAGTATTTGTGTCACATTTTAGTTATCATAAGTCTATTGTCTCCAGTCTCTCCCAAGTTGAACAAAAATAACTGTGTTCAATAAAAAATTGCATTACCTACTCCTAGTGTTAATAAAATGAAATAAAATTTTCATTAAAAATAATTAATCTTCGTTATAAAAAATCATCAATTCAAATAATAGCTGAATCTTTTTTTGAGTAATAGTGCTTAAAGCTGTTTTCAGACCAGCGCGATTTGTCGCGCGACGCGACACCGGTTATTGTTATACCGTGAAGTTTTGTATTGATCGTGTCGCGTCGCGCGACAAATAGCGCTGGTCTGAAAACAGCTTTATGTTGTCCCATGAATTTATAAGTTAAGATATTAAGGTATTCTTTTCATTTAAATTATCAAGATTGTTAGAGAGATTTGATCCTTATGATTGACCCTATCGATTCATACCATAAAAGTACAGGGTGTTATTTTTTCAGTTTTTAACCGGTTTGGCAGGTGAGTGTGGCAAGCGTATTTTCGAAAATCTTTGAATGCAGACTTGTTTTTTATTTAAAATAAAAGAATGTGTCCTTTGAGTAAAATTTACTATCTCCAGTATTTAGAGTACTTTCCCTCCAGATGAGGTTAAACTTCTGTAAGGCTTGCTCGTTTTTTTGCCATTAAGTTTAATTTTATTGGGTAACTGAAGAGTGCAACATTTATAGATAGGTATTTTTACCACAACGTTATTCATTGTTGTTGTGATGAAAAAGGCAATTGCCGCAGGGCTGGTCGCCTACCAATTAAATTGATTGATTCGACGCAAGTTGTTAATCAAAATGTTTGTTTGCCCGCCGGAAAAGCAGCGAAAAGTGCATCCGAAAGACCGTTTAATTTGTACCGGGCGAGATTTTAATTAATTCGTTGTTGCAGTTTACGGGTTAAAAGTGTTCGTTTATTTCACGGGTGATTGTATAATGAGGTTCAGTGCAAATTTTTGACGATTCATTTTTCAAAGGTTGCTAATGATCGATATGGAACTCTATATGAAAACTCCTTACGAAATTGTACTGTTGAACAAAACGTCATGATTATTGCATAAATATTTCCGTTTAAGTTTCCACTGCACATATACGTAAAATGCAATAAGAACAGAACTATGTATTATCATGAAGCATCCATTTAAATTCTCACTGTATGCATAATATTATGAATTCTTAATAATAGATTGTCCAGTTCATAGCCACATAGCACGTCGGCTCTTCTATACGTAGCAACTCTATAGAACGTAACTATGTGCTAACATCACAGAACAGTTAGAAACTAAGACTTCTGGAAGAGGTAAGCAATTTTTTTGCTCTTAAGATGATTTTTCTAACGGTTTTCAAACTTTTGTTTTGGCTTTGAACTACTTTGCTGGTGCTTTGGTTTGGTAGCTGTCATGTTTTTCGAAAACGTAGAACAATAGAATACTGAACAGTATGAACGTGGAGGTAAAAAACAAAGAAATCGTTAATTTAAAAGGAATCTATACTATACCTGGTATAAAACCAAATAATTTATATGTAATTTGCAGTGACAGGCTACCTTGGACAATTGACATAACTGGTTTCAGTTGCATATATTCACACAATCGTATTGTACCAAACATCCAAAAATACTGCCGAACTCGCTAGTAAAAGCGATACGTAACATATGAAACTGTTGGTACATCCAGTTTAATATCCTTCTATATCCAGACGCGTCCATTCGCCAAACCGCTGCGACATGCTGCCGCCATTATGCGTGCGTCCATTGGTGTTCAAATTAAATACATAAAGAAGAAATGTTTACATACAACTACGCTGTACAGACCATTACACAAGTGCGTCATATGGTGCTGTAACCGACAATGTGAGCCAAACCTCCCATCCCATATAAATGTAGATACGAGAGCGGACCACAATTTTATGATTTCGCGTTTTATGTTATGTCTGAATACGGTGTTGCATTGGTCTCGTGTTGAGGCAGCTGCTAAGTGTTCATACGAAGAACTTTGTACAGGAACAACTGCATTTATTTGTGCTTTATTTTAGATTGTTTCTATCTGTTTTTTAGATGTAGCGTATAAGGCGTCTTCCAATTTTTTTCTTTTTAAGAACGTATTCGATAAAGCATTTTCTTGGTCTTCAATATTTTTCATCTAAATGTTCAAGTCTCTCACGCATCGACTCTTTAAAGTTACTGGTAAATGTAGTGATTCATTAGTACTCTTATCTTGTAGAGTGTCTTTTTTTAGGATCAATAAAAAGTCACTAAAAATATATACTCATCTACAAGCAAACAGGAAAAACTAAAAAAAACGTGTATGAAAACGGTACAAAAATCCGGGAGACAACGGCAGCGGAGATAATGTCCCGTATAATTGTCACGATACGAATTTATGCAACCGGGTCGTTGGGTCCTCACAACGTGTGCGGTGACTGTGACAATGTTACTGTTGAATATAGAAATGGGGCTAATCCTGGAATATTCTAGTTGCATCATCATCAGTTTTGCTGTATTAATACTTCACTATACTGTCAGTGGTCAACATTCAACGAGTTAGAGCTAAGGATGCAGTGGGTTATACAGCGTTATTTTTTGGAATGATCCCTTTCGCGCGTTGCGAAAGGGGGCTAGACGGAAAAAATTGGGACCAAAAGTTGTAACGACACATTTTATTTTTTATTATAACGCCATCTGTGAGCGACCACAGGTACAAATTAGTGGCATGCCTTTGTGAGGTTCATTCCATAACTTCGTTCCATCCGGGTGCCTCTTGACACCTCTCAGCTTATGATGTTGTTTATACTAAACCTCTTAAGGGGTCATTGTACTCATCATTATGACCAACTTTCACTATGGGACCAAAGCTGAAATCGCGAAAAAAAATCAGCTGTTCCCCACATTTGTGTTCGTATATCTCGTCAAAATGTTTTTTCGCGATTTCAACTTTGGTCTCATAGTGAAAGTTGTTTATAATGATGAGTACAAAAAAAAAGGTACATAATATCGCAGCCATCTGGTTAAATTTGCCAGCTAATTGGACGCCTAGGCCGTTTATTAAACGCCGACTAAATCCAGTTAAATTGCTGAAGGACAACTAGCCAAGTCATTCAGCGTAACGTTTAAACAAATGGCTGTAGTCATTAAGTTAAACTGAAATAGGTTAGGTTAGGTTAGGTTAGAACTGTGACCAACCGCGCGCGAGCCGAGCGAGCGCTATTTCCAAGTCACTCGTAGATTTTTTTCACCATTTGAATCACTTGGCTGTCTTGGTCAGTCATCTTCAAAGGGCTGACTTTCAATACGACAAGTTGTTAATAAACATTGTATGATTTTAGTTCAATTAACTATCGGTCTAGGCATCCAATTGGATGCCGGCCGGCTTTTAATGTACGGCTTAGGCGTCCAATTAGCTGGCTAATTTAATCAGATTGCTGCGACATATATCTAGACTCAAAAGCCATAAGCTCTTAAGTCAATTGTTTTTACATATGACTTAAGTGCTGGCTTTTGAGTCTAGATTATATCGTTGCATTGATGGACATCTGGATTGTTGGACCGATGGTTTTGTAGTAGATTCGTCAAAAAATTGTGATGTTCGCGAATGTGGATATGTAAATGTATGTAATCTCATTGTGATGGTAAACAGCGGGTTTGAGTTGGAAAGTGGACTCACGATAACATGCGCGGCAGTGCAATTTGAAAGAGCACAAGAGTTCAGTGCAATTACTAAGTGTTTTTTTTACAACCCATTCCACATTTACCGACGTTATATTAGCAATTTCAGGATTTACTCGAGCATCGCCATTAGCCTATATTCAAGTTTTTACAGCAACATCTACGCTTGCATGCGAGGTCGCATTTTACCGCGATTCAGTTATTCATGGCCTGTGTTTCATTCGTCATCACGTTTTGATGTAATGATTAGTGTACTGTCAACAGAATTAGTGGGAACCACGAACTGTTTCATTTGTTCGGATTATAAATTAAGTACTTTGGTTGTACTGGTTTTAGTACCTATATTAATTGTGGTTTTACGTGTCACATTCGGACCTTAACGTATAGTTACTATAAAAGTAGGTTTCATATAAGTTCACATTGAGAGATATTCCTTATAACCAGACGATAGATGTCCACTTCACATTTACTTATCTCAAAAAAGTGAAGGAAAACATTTTTTATTATTTACTTAGCAAGGTACACCAACGATATACATATTTACAAGGATAGGTTTAGGACAATAGGTTTTCACGAGTTTTCAATACTTCGTAAATACATCTCTCATAGGCATGCACAACATTCTTGAAACCGTCATGTCCTAGAACTAGAACCAAAACACATGTGACGTCCATCAACCCGCTCTGAGCCCACGTGGTGGATTATGGGCCAGTCCCTTTAGTTAGTTAAGAACATTTTCGAAATGTCTTATTTAAAAACAGATAACTGGAAATTTCTGTTTCTATGGAAAATTTAAAATTGGTTTAATTTGGCTGTTACACTATTTTTCGAAAATGTTCTTAACTAACTTTTTAGACCTTTGTATCCTGCTTATGCGTATGAAGTTTCATTAAAATCGCTTTAGTCATTTCAAAAAACAAGGGCTTGAAAGTCGTTCTTCTATGGTCTGTGATTACCTAGTTAGCTTGGTCAATGGTCAGCGCTTATTACTTTGGTCAGCGTCATTTGTCTCTTGTTAGAGGTTCATAGTTTTATTATCTATAGTTATAGACTAATTATGCGTAGTAATAATTACGTCATAATCACCACACTTGACTGATGGGCGATCCATGTTCTCTTCTTCTCTCGTCAATGGTTGTTCTTCTACGTTCTGTGACTGTGATTACCTACTTACCTTGGTCAATGGTCAGCGCTTATTATTTTGGTTAGCGTTGTGTCTTGTTAGAGCTTCATTGTTTTATTTTTCACCGGTCAGCAACATGTTATTGAACAAATTTTGTATATAATAGCATAATTATTTTCCTATGTTTTTATTTCATTCTAAGCCTTTATTACCTAAACTAAAGCTTTCATCTTCCGAATTAATCTTTTCATTCAAAACAACGGAACAACTCAATGTTTACGTAAACGGAGAAAAGCGATTATAGCGAAATGTTAATTAATCTACACAAGTTCACGTCAAATATTCAGTTCATTTTACTTAAGAAACTCCAAATTGACATCAGGAAGAGAATGTTCAACCCGTTAAATTGCCATGGGGTGGTCTGTGTGACCCCATCTGAGCTAAAATTACACTAGACACAAAGAAAATTTAAGTGTATTTTGGTTCAATTAGTGGGAGGGTTAGGGGTGTGAAATTGCGCGGGGACAGTAATTTATTTTAAGTGTGACAGCATACCAATTTCGACTGGGCAGCGATTATAGGATTAAAGCCTTTTCATTGAAGGAGCGAAGTGTTTGGGTGATAAAAAGAGTTGCCTAACAAAAGCCAATTATCAAGACATTCTCAAACTACTCAAAAATTTAACACATTAACACAAACTATTTTTTCCCTTATTCGCTACCCATGCGGCGCGTAGAGGAGCTCGTGGCTAAGTAACAACAGCTGCATGAGTCGATCCATCAGGTTAAGCTACGCTTGCCGGGGTTGTTCTGTGAATGGGTGACCGTCTTTACGTCTTTACATACCGAGACTCCTCTGTGCCTCGTGTCAACTGTCATTCGTGGATCTTTGACAGTCGTTAAGGGTCGTCAGACGCCCGTAAGTCTGACTAAGGGGTATCGTATTACCCAGTCACTGGGTTGTGGAGGTCAGATAGGCAATCGCTTCATGTAAAAAACCAGGAATTCAGCTGCATCCGGTTAGACTGAAGGCCGGCCCCAACATAGTTGGGAAAAGGCTATAGGCAGATTGATTGGCTACCCATGCAAAAAATAAACCATATCCCATAAGTTCCGCTCATACAGAATTAGTACTTAGATAAAGTATAATCCCTGATTACGATCAACTTAATTATGACGTCAGACAAAAGCTTACGACTTTACCGTATCAGAATTAAAACCAGCCGTAAAACATAATGACGGTAGGGCTCTGATAACGTTATCAATAGATATGTCTAATTAGGGATTTTGCGAAGACCTTTTCCGATATGAGGGTCTAGATTAAAAACGAGAGTTATTAGGCCAGGATGAAATAGGTTCAAAATGTTATGAAATTGGCAAAAATCTGCAGTAGTTTTCTTTTCATCATTTCAGCCCGGAGTCACCCACTGCTCGGTGTAGCTTCTCCTGCCGTACTTCCCGGGTCTGTACATCTCTCATATAGGTGTTTTCACTTAGGGCCGATTTTAAAATCGTTAGTTAATTTCTATCTGATGAGTTTTGGCTGTTTGACAGTTTTTCCATAGATGTTGTTGACGTTTAACTTTATTCTTCAGATAAAAGTTATCAGATGATTGAAAAATTGGCCGAAGAGCTGATGCAGATCATTTTTAATGTAGTCAATTTTAGATGCATTAAGGCTCCCGCAGACAGGCTCGAAGGAAGGGCACGATGTGACACCGGGAGAACAATTTCCATGAAGTTTTCATAGAAACTGTTCCACCCCTGTCTTCCCCTGGCTGCTTCAAATTCTGAAGTTTGGCCTCACTAGAAATATTAAGCTAGGTAACCAGAAATAATAGGTATTTTAATTTATCCTAACAACTGCTATTTTGTTTCATAAAATATTATTATTCTTCCCCAAATTACTCGTACACCAACCCATTTTTTGTTACGCATATTTCCAAAATATACATGCGATGTGTTTTCTATTTATAACAACATCATATAACCCGTGTATACCGCTTGTGGTATAAAACGTACAAACAAAATTATGCTAGAGAAACAGGCATTGGAGGAGCGAACATAAATTCCTGTGTTACACGGTTAATCAACATAGAAATTGTAATTCGAATATTGGCCCCACAATTACAATACATTTACATACAGATTTGGTCGGATTGAATTTCTATGGTTACAGTCAGCTTGTTAATTTGCCTAAAAGGAAAGTAATTGCTCAGATGGAATTTATACCCCATACGAGCCCTATGTGAAATAACGAGTGTACGTCTTTAACGAGATTCCTACGGAACCCAGCCTTTCTTGAGTCGGTATTTAGCTTCTAAACTTTCTTCTATTATTGTCATCATTAGCAATAAAATCATCTATTATACTCTATAATTTATTCATTTTATTGTAATTTCAATCTTTCGCTTTCTCTATTTATCTAAGAAAAATATTAGTTCTGAATTTCTATTATCCTAATCAAACCGTTCTATGTGTGTTTTACAAATAAAGCGTGGTCCATTGATGTGTAAAATGGTTTCATTATTATTACATTGTGTTATAATTTCCAATGAGTTGTGGGTCAAGTCATTATAAATTCCATAAATTAATATGAGAACGAATTCAGAGGAAAACTGGTAAAATATACGAGTACCTACATTAAAATTTATCTGGTGTGTAATGTTTTCCCTAGAAATGTGGAAATGAAAATATTATTGAGTCTATGATTTTGAGTTTTAAGGGTGTGTGGTCGAACCACTTATCTTTTAATAAAATACCATTATTATTGTTCAAAAAAAATTATGTCTTGTTCAACACTTTATTATTGAATAGAGTCATTAGCTCAGTAGGGTTAGCGTTTAAAACTGCGTAAAATAGATTATATTACCGAAGATAAACCTACCTACCCTATATCAATTATACCAAAACAATGCTATTCCCTATAGAATAGCATTGTTTTGGTAAATAACAATAATTTTGCAATAGCTTCTATTGCAGCTATCTGCAATAGAAGCTATTCACGAACGTAGCATGTAATCGTTTTATTCGTCATGATTGCACTCGGTGAATAAATATTTCTTTTTTTTCCACACCCGCAGCCCCACAGTTTCCGCCGTACGAATAATTGTGAGCATTCGGTCAATTGTACCGGCACGCGCCATTCTGAGTGTTTTGCTGGCATTCTGTAAAGAAAAGTGACGCAATTTTTCGACGATTATGTATGAAAGGAATATATTGGGAGCGGGATGTGTGAGAAAATATCTCGTGGGGAATATTTTTATGAATATGTGAGTTAAAAGTTTTTAGGGCTTCAACATTCAAAACTAATCGTGTTGTCGCTGGTATTTATATATTTTTTATCAAATGGTAAACCGTAAGATAGTCAAAAAACTAAAAAAAAACCGAAGGTCATAAAATTCTCGTACTTATAAATGTTCAAATTCAAGACGCAATTTCAACTAAGCGACAATCATGTTGGTATATTAGGGTTTTTTACATATCAACTCCCGTGTTTTGGGACGAAAATTATTATCGTTGCGTCAAAATTAAATGCGAGTCAAGTGATGCGATTGGCTGTTGATAATTCTTTCAACCAATCATCAAGAGTTTCCGCGCTCTTGAGAATTTGTTAACTTTTTGTACTCATTTGCGTTCTAGAAACTGGGTGTAAGACTGAGATTAGAATGCGTACCTACGTACTTAAAAGTACGGGAATTGCCCCTCGGATCACAACAGTAACATTTTAGAACTGCATTTCATTTACAGTTAAATATAGATACGTACTACCCTCAAAAGAAACTTCAAAATGTTCAACCCAATAAACAACAATAATAATTTATAAAAAGTATGATTAAAATTGCTCCTAACACACATAATAAAAACCGTTGCCAGGAGCTCTGTACAATATCATATTATCTTCCCCTTCCTAATTTAAGTGTGATGCAACTCATAAGAAATGTCTTTTAAAACACATGCCATGTGGCCCTCTAATATATATTTTAAACTGACTTTATTTGCCTAAATTTGATGCAGTTTAAAGGGTGCATAATTTACTTTGGACTAATTATTTTGCAATAGGGATGCGCAGATGGTGTCCCGAATTGGGGGCAAAGAGGAAATTCCGAGTGACAAAGTTAGTTAGAAAATTTTAATTAAATTGAAAGGTGTTTTATATCGATGAACTGTTTCAATTTTGTTCTTGATTAATAAGAATTGTTCAACCAGATTTGAAGAATCACTTCTCTCATTTGAATCAATATATCTAAAGTTTCTTGAAATTTTTTCTTACTGACAACTAAAAGCCTGTCGCTTACGTTACGATACATGAAGGAATTTTCCAAATGTCCATCCTGTCTGTGATGTCTTCAAACGCTGACTTTAATCATTTGAAGGTTTGCAAATTCTTTTCTATCTTGTTTTTTATGGACACACGTTGCATGGTGTCCATTTTTACAATTAAGTAGACAACGTCCTGAAACTACGTATTTTCCAAAAAAAAGCCAAAAAGTAACTGCCACTAGTAAGCACCTACCACTGCATTCAAAAGCATAATCCACACAAAAAAACCAAGACCAATTCCTGACAATCCAACAAATGAGATTCGTTAATAGGAAAGTCTGGAGGCAAATTTTTGGCGCCGTAACGTCCACGTCCCGTCCCAGTTGGATTTCCAATTTTCTATACGTGACCTTTTTCACTCCAAATGTCACATGTTCTACAAACGAGGTGTCTTTGAAAACGTAATTAGAAAATTCCCCAACGACTCGACGACGTACCGATTCAGTTCTCTGTAGGATTTCGGCGCTCAGGCGCTGGAAGTCGCAAATTAGTTTTGTTCATGATAATAAATGTTATCATACGTAGGTATTCGGTGAATGTTTATATTTCTAGGGTTCTGTGAGATGGCTAAGGAAAATTGGTGCACCTAGTTTCAAGGCTTCATTTGTTATTCCATCGGGACCTGGGCTTTTATCTGATTTTAATTGTTTCAACTGTTCGTATATTTCTTTCCCATCTATAGGTTCAATTATTTTTGTGCTGCAAGCTTGGTATATTTCTTTAGCTTCTTCTATTCTTTCTTCCTTTCTTTTGTATAGTTCTTGATAAAAAGTAGTTGCCTGATGTATAATATCTTGTCTTGATTTGGTTTCTTTAGATTGGCCTTCTAGTTTCTGTATCCACGTTTTACGTAGATTCAATTCCTTGAATGCTCTTTTTGTGCTTCTAAATTTGATTAAGTTTTTTGTTATTATCCCTTGCCTGTGTTTACTATAATCTCTCTTAATTGCTTTGCTTGTTTCTTTATATAATTTACTTAATTCTTTCTTTGTGTTTTTGTCTTTATTCTTTTTCATTGCTAGTTCTTTTCGTCTATTTATTAATGCTAATGTTTCTTCGCTAAATATTTTGTGTCGTTTTTTCTTTTCAGGGTTGTTTCTATTGGTTAAGCTGAATATTATGGCTTCTTCTAGCACATCATAGTAGGGTTGAACACTTGTGATATTTTCTAGTTTGCCTTCGATACGTAATTTGAGGTTATCTGTATAATGTTTTAGTTCATCATCTGTCTTGGGGATTTTTGGTAGTAGTTTGAAATTTCTTCTACTCTTTTTCGGCTGGTTTAGGAGGAGTGTTGCTCTTAGTAGTCTATGATCTGATATAAACTTTACGTTGTTAAGGACTTCATAGTTTTGGATAAGTTTCGGAACATTTGTCATGATGTAGTCGATTTCATTCTTGACTCTTTCGTCCGGCGATTTCCAAGTCCATTTTCGACTGGGTCTTTTTTTGAAGTAGGTATTGATTATTGCTAACCTGTATTCAAATGCATAGTCTATAAGCCGTTCTCCTCTTTCGTTTCTCTGGCCTAGCCCATAGTTCCCTGTGATTAAGCTTTCTTCTTTTCTGGGTTGCCCTATTTTTGCATTAAAATCACCCAAAACGAGAACTTTCTCATGGGCAAATGCATGTGCTCTTTTTAGATCGTCGTAGAATTTTTGGATTTCAGCCTCACTGGATCTTTCTGTTGGTGCATATGCCTGAATTATAGAGATATTTAATTTTTCAAATTTTAATTGCAATAATGCTACTCTTTCTGAAATACCAGTGAAATTCGTGATGTTATTTTTCCATGCCTTTTTTATTAGGAATCCTACTCCGTATAAGCCTTTTGTTTCTCCGATGTAGCAGAAAATGTAGTCTGGATATTCTTCTATCTGGCATCCCATTCTTCTGATTTCTGAAAGTCCTAGTATGTCACAGTTTATACTTTCCAGTGCATAAGTAAGTTCTAGGTATCGATGTGTTGATGCCAGGGACCTCACATTATAGGTTCCCACTTTTATAGAACTATCATATTGTTTGTTTAATTTGGTGATTTTACTTTTAAGTGGAGGGTGTTGGTCTGATTTCCCACGATGACCAGTCGGCTTGGGAAATTGTTTATTTCTAGTTTGGTACGGTAGTTCATGCTTGCTTGTTTTCCGGTGGCCGATGACGTTGTCCTAGGTGCTATGCTCTGATGCAGGGGTGTGGGCTGACATTGAGTTTCTTCCGGCTCTCATAATATCAAATGCGTTAATTCTATTGGTTTTTGATATTGTTTGTTGTTTCCGGGGTTGGGTTGCAGTTCCAGGAGATGTTGATACCCCTCTTTTGCGTTTTTCTTGCGAAGCATTTGCCTCTTTGATAATCAGCTTATCATGTTTTAGGAATGCGAGGTTACCTTTGTTCCTTTCTTCTTTAAGTTTTCCCATTAATTCCTTTCTCCTAGCCATGACCTCTTTTGGGTAGTCATCAGAGGCATACACGTCCTTTAGTTTCTTTTTGTTTCTCATTATTTCGTTCTTCTGCCAGCCATTAACAAAGGTAATTAATACCGGCCTTGGTTTTTCACTTTTATCTTCTTTCTTTCCAATTCTGTAAATAATATCAATGTCTTTTTTCTCTAGAGCAATTTTTAAGTCACTTTTAATTTTGTTTGTGGTTTCTCTCTTCTATCTCACAGAACTCTTTAATTTGATACTCGAAGCCGAAACTGTCCCGAAACAATGGTGTAATTCGGATATTATACTGTTGTATAAAAAAGGAAACCCACTCGACATTGGAAATTACAGACCAATTAGTTTACTGGCAAGTATGTATAAACTTTTTGCATCAATAATCCTTAAACGCATAACTTATGAAATTGACAATGCGCAACCAATGGAACAAGCAGGCTTTCGCTCTGGCTTTAGTACGACTGACCACATACATGCATTGGGACAAGTTATTGAAAAATATGAAGAATTTAACAAACCTCTATACTTAGGTTTTATCGATTATAGCAAAGCATTCGACAGTATAAGCCACAGTTCTATATGGAAGTCACTAAGTAATCTCAACATCAATTTAAAATATATAAATATTTTAAAATATATATACAACAACAGCACAAGTAATGTTAGACTGGAATCTAGAGGTGAAGCCATAAGTATTGAAAGAGGAGTTAGACAGGGAGACCCCCTGTCACCCAAACTGTTTATTGCTGTGCTAGAAAACATATTCCAAAACATAGACTGGAAAACGAGAGGTATAAAGATAAACAACTGTTATTTAAATCATCTCAGATTCGCTGACGACATAGTTGTATTATCCGAAAAACCCGAAGAACTACAAGAAATGTTATGCGCACTTGGTCGAGCAAGCTCGAAGGTAGGATTAAAAATGAATGCTACTAAAACCAAGATAATGACAAACAGTTTAAAATTACCTATCAACGTAAAAGAAAACATAATAGAATATGTTGACACGTACACCTACCTGGGCAAACAGATATCATTTAGCAAATCAAATAACGAAGATGAAGTTGAAAGACGAACAAATATAACCTGGAAAAAATTTTGGTCACTCAAGGAAATTTTAAAAGGAGATTACTCGGTAAACTTGAAAAAAGTCGTACTTGATACTTGTATACTGCCCTGTTTGTTGTATGGCTGTCAGACATGGGTATTCACGACAAGAGCTAAACAAAAGATCAGATCAACACAAAGAGCGATGGAGAGAAGCATATTAAATATAAGGAAAATACACAGAGTTAATAGTAAGGATATAAGACAAAAAACAAAGGTAACTGATGCTCTCACACAAGCCCTAAAACTGAAATGGCAATGGGCCGGTCATATTACACGCTATAAAGACAACAGGTGGACATTGAAAACTACGCGATGGAAGGGACCATCAGGAAATAGAAGAGTAGGCAGGCCGAAAAGAAGGTGGGCTGATGACATAATAGAAACAGCAGGGAAAGACTGGCAGACTACTGGCAAACACAGAGATACATGGAAGAAGTTGGAGGAGGCCTTCACCCGAGGAGGGGTCCATATCCGACAAAATAACTAATCTGTACTAACATCTAGAAAATAAGTAAAACTACTAACAATTAACTACTAACAAAATTTGCGATGTAACTCACGGATATGGAAATAAAAGGCTTTTTTATTTTATTTTATATTTTATTTATTATATTTCTAGGGGAATATATATTTATTATATCGGATTGAAATGTGAATGTTTTGCTACGGTTTGGAAACGGTCACATCTATACAAATACATCACCATCATCATCATCATCACCATTATCAGCCTTTTAATGTTCCCACTGCTGGGACACAGGCCTCCTCTCTGAGAGAGGGAGTGGGCCGTAATCTACCACGCGGGCCCAGTGCGGGTTGATATACAAATCCATACATATACAAATAAATAAAATTGAAGTGTCTGTTTGTAATGTCAAAATAACAGCTTTTTACTAAATACATATGAAAGTATATTTATACGATCCATACAACAAAAACACAATTAAATTATTTTTTTGTCTGTCTGTCTGTTTGTTTCGGCTAATCTCCGAAACGGCTGGACCTATTTGGACGGGACTTTCACGAGTAGATAGCTAAGGCCACTGGGCGTAAAATAAAATACTTTTTATTCCGATATTTCCATGGGAACATACGGATTAAAAGAAAAAACTATTTTACGCGGGTGAAACCGCGGGACGCATCTAGTTATAAATATATATTTAAGTGCCAATGGATCCTGTCCTTATTTTTCTTGTTGGAATTCAAACTGACTGTTGCTAATGCTTCGGTCAGTTTCGCCTTTTCAAGAGTATAAATTATATTCATACAACTGCATCAGTGCAGTTAGGTAATTATTGTATCACTTGTTTTCGTTGGCTAAGTTCTTTTTGGGGTCATCGACCGCTAGTAGTGTCATCATTATTAATATCATTTCAGCCGAAAAACGTCCATTGCTGGACATAGGCCTCCCCCAAGCACCGCCACTTCAACCGATTCTGTGCGTCCCGCTTCCAGCGTATTTCTGATTGTCCGTGTGGTGATAGCCTGCCAGGCTTAAAGAATCGCACTACCCTATTTCTTCCCATGGGTGTCGTAAAAGGTGACTAAAGGACTTACTAGAGAATGGGCAGCAGCGTTCTCTATGTATTTTAACACCATACTGCGATCGCCAACCCGCCTGCCGAGCGTGGCCATTTTGGCCCTAAAAATAAGAAGCACCAAAAAAAAATGCGAGGCAGTCTTTGGTTACTGCTGATAGAAGTGAAAACTAAGTAATGCTATCTAACGAAAATGTCAGGAATTTATGTGGCTTGCTGTCAGTACAAGCCGTCTTACGAATTTTTGACCAGGTCACGTGTCCTGACGCGAGTTTAACAGTGCACAACGCCGCTAAAGAAGTTTTGACTTCAAATTTTTTTTATTATTGGAGTTTATTATATTGTCGTTACTTTAATATGTAATAGTATTTGAATAGTTTTTACGTCCGTACGGTTTCATTTAAGCGTAAAATAATAGAATTGCCATCCCAGCGGTGTTGCGGCGCACTTGCGTAATGGGTTTAGATAAATTAACAAAGTAGTTCCAAAGAGGGATATCCCAGGAGACACACTTTAATTGTAAACCCGCCCTTGTTTCAACGATCCTTGCATTGATAATGAGTTTTTATGATTATTGTTTTCTTGGTTCCAACCGTCTCTGTGGTCTCGTGGTTACCAGTCTCAGATCCAGAATCAGATTCGGAAAATTTTCTGTTCGGTTTTGTTGGTGGTAGGGCTTATTCGCCTGGTTAGCTACTACCGTCTTATCTTAGTCTATCGCCATTCAATGTTAACAGCATTGTTGTAGTTCGGCAGTAAGAGATAAGATAGCCAGTTTCTCTGTGGTTGAGGATTCTTGGTGAAGCTCGCTTCCACCTTCGGCCTGATCATCAATTACTATCAGGTGAGAAGCAGGCCAAGAGCTTCGCCGTTGTAGATAAAAAAAAAAAAAATTTGGATCTTTGACATTTTTCGGGACCCTCGGGGCCCGGACCTTTGGAAGGCATACGAGGGTCCGAAGCCAACTGGGCAAAATGTCCTGAGGTGCTTGAGGAGGAGTGGTATTCCACGGCTTTCAGAACAACCCCAGAGGCCGGAAGATGGTCAAGATCCTTACGAGCACTTACTGGAATACTTCTTTCCTCCGAGCACGTTTGCTCTTGCGAATCTCCACTCAAGCCGGCCAATAAAAGCAAGAATAAGGTGGGAGCTCTGTTCCTTGTCAGTGTTCACTATAGCCGGCCAATAAAGGCAAGCCAGAGGTGAGGAACAAGACTTCTCCCGGGAGACAGGGTCCGTGGGGTCGCTACTGCCCAACAGCTCGCCACATGCTGCCCTGCGGGCTTCTGTATCTCTCTTGGCAGACCAAGAGAGATACAGAAACCCGCCCGAGGAGCCAGAGCTCCACATCCTAGACCTGTTCCGGCAAAGTAAACTCTACCGGCACAGACCTAGAGTTCGGAGCGCCCAAGCCAAACCACGACGTCAACGTTGAGATGCGGTTGCTTGTAAGGTTCAAAGGTGCAGAAAATGTAGGTAAATATTGCCATTTAGATAGAAAAAATAAAACTATTCCTTGTTTTATATTTACCTTATTCACTTTCACATGTTTAATTTATTAATATGATTAAAATTTATACACTGGATATATGTACTTCATACTAGATTAGCTAACAAACTGTTTACATAATAGAAATGAAAACAAAATAATGTAAAACTATTAACAAACTAAAATAATCGTCGAAAAATTCCTCATATATGTAGAAATGTACATCTTAACAACTTTCATAGTCAACTATTCCAATGTCTTCATTACCAAGTCATCTAATACCGCTCGGAACTCAATACCTCTACAACATATTCCGTGCTCACATCAAATTCGAGCGATATCGACAACTCGCGAAGATATGGAGCGTAGGGAAACTGTGCAAACGGTCCGAGCGATAAGCTCGACTTGCATGAATTTGAATAACAAACAGACGTCCTGCTACAGACAGAACGACAAAAACACGAACCAATAATCTAAATGCACCAATCAGAGCGCGTAAATGTTCAAAGCAGAATTGCTTTCTTTTATAAATGTGCATAACACATAAAATGGTGGTGTTCATAAGTGCTTCGGTAAACATCGTTCGTATTTGCCTCAAGCGATTGTCACCCCTATTTTTTCATTCTTCCACTGCCAGCCCTATTTTTTTACTTATCTTATCATTACAAATTGCATTTCTGTAAAAAGTAGTTCATTGAAATGTGACATCAATCAACGGGTTGGACACCGGTGAGCAGACAGCTCACCGGTGTCCGACCCGTTAAGGCGAAGCAATATGATAAATTTTATCGACAAATCCACCATCCAATAAGGCACTTTTTTTTTGGTTTTTCTTTTTTTTCTTTTTTGGTTTTTCTTGTTTGCATTTCAAACAATTATTGTAATAATTTGTGTACTTTTTAAATGAAACGTCATTGAATATAATGTGATACCAAAGGCATCTCAGATACGCTGTTTTGTTGCATAAAGTTTAAGTACAATAATGTCATATTCATTTATTATACAAATTACTCCTAAAGTGCTATATTGTTACACAAATAAGATTCCTTTTACTCAAGTATAGCTTCCAATTCTAGATGGTCTTCTAAACTACACAAACATTGTTTAGACATAAGTCTATGAGTTCGTAAAAAAATGATGAATTCAGAAGGAAAGTAAAAACTATGACAGCAACTAATGCCATTACGATAAAATCGCAAATAAATTATATAAACGCAACTGCGATCAATGATATAAAACTAACCAAAACATAAAACTAAACTATAAAACTAAAACTAATATTTTGTTTTGACATACTCTTCTTACAGCATGATAATACAGATAGAACAATTCTCATAAAAATAACAAAATTAACAGTCATCATAAAAATCACTGTTAGCAGTCTTATCAGGTATTCATGGAGTAGCACACTCAATATATTTGGGATAATTTCGTAATTACCACCTGTTCCGAAAGCGAACCTTACAACCCGTACAATTCAGTATAAAAATAAAAAATACGAACGAAAAATAAGCTTTGAGAAGAGTCGCAAAGCTTATGTTTCCAACGTAAATGAGTATAAGTCTTATAATAAACGAGCATTGAAGAACAAAATGACCAGCATATTGATGTTATTTTGAGTAAATAATGAACTTGAGCGTAAAATTACTACTGATAGTATATAAGTTGCTGATAGTTGTAACTTGTAACTATAATATGTTATTTAAATATATTTATATAATATATTTTTATATAATATACAAATTGCTATTAGAGTGCAATAATATTATTTAGATTCCTTCTTCTTCTGTTACTCAAGTATAACTTCCAATGAATCCTAGTTGATCTTCTAAATAACACAAACATAGTTTGGAAGATTAGTCTATGAGTTAAAAAAAACAATAGCGGATCAAAAACGTTTTCTGTCAACATACTAGTAAATATAAATATAAACACTAATGCTATTAATATGGAATCACATATAAACGCAACTGCAATCAATGATACAACATGACCTATATTTCGTTGCGACATAGTCTTCTTACCACAAGATAACACAGACCCAATAATTCTTATAAAAACTAAAAAGTTCATGATCATCATAAACACCAATGCAAATACGCTACTTACAAAACCATCCAAATCAAATATTTTCGGAACAATTACATCACATATTCCTATGATAATAGCAGCTACTCCGTAACTGAACACAGTAGCCTTCCTCTTCTCATAGCTTATTTTTCCAACGTAGACAAGTACAAGTCTTAAATAAGCGACCATTGAAGAACAAAGTGACCAGCATATTGATATTATGAGTAAATAATAACTGAGAAAGTGAGTTTTCTTTGGAGAGTAGTCCAACAAAACTGAAGATACAAAAGCAAACTGGAACAATGTACCTGTTATGATTTGGTTCAAACTGATATAGTTCTGAAGTGAACGCCACTGTGGCAGGAGACACCATGTCATTACCAACACTATAACACACAATATCGACAGGCTAGTTCCTGTGCAACACAGTATGTCATCAATATCCAGAGTCCTGTTCATTTTCACTGTAATGATTAACTATGGCGAAATTGTACAGTCAATATGTACGTTTAGATTAACAGCTGTATAAATAGTGGTAACTGTATATTCTAAATTTCACTAGTACATGCGTACATGTCATTAAAGCCTTATCAGGAATAACTTTATAATCAATTATTTTTAATTAGGTTATTATTTGACCGTCGATAGATTTATAACTGAATCGTAATGTAACAGTGTTCTAATTAATACTGAAACTCTAGTGTGCGAACACTATGGATACAAAAAAAAACGGGGCAGTCTGGGACTGCCGATTGAAATGAAAACTAAGTAAAGCCAGCTAACGAAAATGTCAGGAATTTATGTGGCTTGCTGTCAGTAAAAGAACGAAAGCTGTAGCTCCATTAAAAAAAACCAATAAAATAAAACAGAGTGCGCTGTCAACAAAAACATTAACTTTGTGCATTTCTATTCTCCGTCCGTCTTACGAATGTTCGATCAGAAACGTGTCTTGACGCAAGTTTAACATGTTTTACCTATCCCAAAAGAAGTGCACAATGCCGTAAAGAAGTTTTCACTTCAAAAAATGGGCCACTACCAAGAACAGAGTAGTGACTATATTCTTGGTTGTAGCCTTATCCTGCCGAACTGGGTACTGTGTGGTGAAGCACAAATACAACCTCCAAACGTTAGAAAACATTTAGTGTCTCACGAAACTAAAGCTTAGCTCGGTTTCAAAATGTCGAGATATATTTATAATAATGGCAGGGATAAAGGTTAGTCTAGATTTACTATATTATAATACTTAAAATTGTTCTTTATTGCTCGCGTATATAGGCTTGTACTCGCCTACATTTTAATAATAAGCTATAGGAAGAGGACTGCAACTGTGTTCACTTACGGCTCATCTGGTGTACAATGATTTCATGTCTGTTTTCTGAGATTTTTATAATGATCTTTAATTTTGTTGTTTTTCTAAGGATTGTGCTGTCCGTATGCTGAACCGATAGTTTGACAAAACGAAAAATTAGACATGTTGTAACTTATAACTATATCTTATTTGTGATAATTAATTGTACATATATATTTTTTTATTGGTAGCAATAATTATCAAAAACATGTCCCTAGTTTAACAAGTCATACCAACTACGTTTACCTCATTAAAATTAATTGGCATCCATTTAAAAAAAGAAACATTGATAACAGTAATAATGAAAGTAATTGTGATATTTGCAAATAAAAGTAAAAGCCATGCACACAATTTAGAGCATAAACGTGAAATCGATGGTTTAGACAAAAAATTTAAGAGAATCTTCACAAAAGAAATGAACGTGACACTGAATTACCAAGAAATTATGTATTTCACGGGATCAGGACTTTCGATATTGTGTGTGGTAGTGTTGTTAATAACATGGTGCCTCCTGCCACAGTGGCGTTCACTTCAGAACTATATCAGCTTGAACCAAATCATAACCGGTACGGTGTTTATGTGTCTTTTAAATCCATTTGTCCAATACCTGAATGAAACAACTTACATTCTCGTGCAACATGTTTTCGTAACATCAGTATGCTGGTCACTTTGTTCTTCATTGCTCGCGTATTTAAGACTTGTACTCGTCTACGTTGGAGAAATAAGCTATGCGAAGAGGAAGGCTACTGTGTTCACTTACGGAACTGCTGGTATTATTGTTGGAATAAGTGTCGGCATCGTTCCAAACTTTATAAGTGTGTATGGACCCATTCATAATTTTATAGGTCTATTTTCAGTAATCTTTATAATGATCGTTAATTTTGTTATTTTTATAAGAATTGTTCAATCTGTGTTATCATGCTGCAAGAAGAGTATATCAAAAAGAAATATCAGTCATGTTGTATCATTGATTGCAGTTGCATTTATATGCGATTCTATCTTAATAGCATTAATGTTCTTGTTAATTTATTTCAACCATAAAGCAAATTTCCTTCGATATCCGACAATGTTTTTTTTTTACACATAGACTCGTTTTTCAAACAATGTTTGTGCTACTAAGGAGAACAACTAGGACACATTGGAGGCTATACTTCAGGAAAAGAAAGAACCGAAATGTAAATAGGATTATATAACTATAAAAATGTTGAGTAAAGACATACATTCTAGTGTATCTATTCTTGTTTTATTAACAACAATTCAAATTCCAGGGTCAATCAATCTTCCTAGCCTTTTCCCAACTATCTTGGGGTCGGCTTCCAGTCTAACCGAATGCAGCTGAATACCAGTATTTTACATGGAGTGACTGTCTATCTGACCTCCACAACCATCCTGGATAATACGATACCCCTTGGTAAGACTGGTGTCACACTTTCGGGCTTCTGACGACTCGTAACAACTGTCAAAGATCCACGAATGACAGCCGAGGTCAACGACTTAACGTGCTTTCCGAGGCTCGGAGGAGTTTCGGTATGTGAAGATGGTCACCCATCCACTGACCAACCCCGGCAAGCGTAACTTAACCTGATGGATCCACCCGTGCGGCTTGTTATTACTTAGCCACGAGCTCCTCCAACTTATATACAAAACTGTGAAATCAGCACTCAATAATTGCTAATTAGGGCTAAACCAAATCCAAATGAGAGATGATATCGCATACATTTCAATGCCGTTCAAGTTTTATTTTGCTCGTGAAAGCAATCAATGGATTACTACAACAACAAGGGCAGACAGACGTTACGTTACGTTAAGTAATATTAACGGCTTATTGGTGACTCGCCCGAATCAACTCGTCCGAATCCGGACGAATCGCCCATTTTAATAAATATTAGTTTTTCTTGAGGCGATTCGTACGAATTCAATTTATTTGTGGACCAATCGACAAATCCAGCAATACTTAGTAATAAAGTACACTAGTGCACATAAGTGGTTAGGGTAAAATATAATAATATTGAAATAAACAAGATGAAAAATTATTATTCAGATTAAAAGCATTAATTAACTTGAAACTGTGAAAATAATACAGGGTGTCGATGATTTGGCCATTCTCCCTGACATACTGAACAACTTTCGCTATGAAATTCATAAGACTCGTCAAAAAAATGCGTCGAAATATACCTGTGTTTGACCTGTATAGGAATTTGTAATTATTTTCCCCGAGTCGGATATAAGTTTCATAGCGAAAGTTGTTTAGTATGACGTGTAGAATCACCCAGGGTTGAGATGATTTTAATCAGTCATCCATCAAGGGGGTGACTCCAGGGATAATAAAAATCATGACTTTTTCAATAAAATCAAACTAACCGAATTTATTTTATTTAAATCGGATTAATTTGATTTAAGTCAGATTTTTTAAATTTATTTACATATGCCAATCTTTTTTAATTTGGAAGTCGTTTATTATTTATAAACATCCTTTGTTTATATTAATTATAAAATAAAAAAGAATCAACATTGCAGTTCTTCTAAAATTATAATTACTCGTCTCAAATAAAAAAACAACAATGAAAAAATAAGGAAATCAACTACTTAAAATTGTCATTGACCGTTTGGGTGTTGCTGCAGTCACAGTCACTTAACATGTTTGGCTGTGTATGATTTTACTGGTTACCTACCACAGCCATTTTGTAGTATTCACGCTTTCACTGATCAATCACGAATGACCGAACGGGTAATACCCGAAATGTGTAGATAAAGTATGTGTGCGCCGTAGTTATGTTGGAAAAGCCCTCTTGACACGTTTTGATTGATTTTGGTGCATTAAAAAAGGTAATTAAGGTAATTTAAATTAACGATAAAAAGAAAATGACTTGGTGATTCGTGATTAAAATCATATCAACCCTGGGTGATTTTACACGTCATACTAAACAACACCACACAACACTACAACACTATATGAAACTTATATCCGACTCGGGGAAAATAATTACAAATTCCTATACAACAGAATTATTTCGAGGCATTTTTTTTTTTGTCTAGTCTGTTATGAATTTCATAGCGAAAGTTGTTCAGTATGACAGGTAGAATGGCCCCCTTGACGAATGCAGGTGAATAAATCGCCACCCTGTATTATTTTCACAGTTTCAAATTAATTATGCTACCTCTAATCTGAATAATAATTTATTAATTTTTCATCTTGTTTATTTCAATATATTACATTTTACCCTAACCACTTCTGTGCACAAAATGGTTGAGCTAAATGGTGCTGATCCATGCGTCATGTTCGTGAACGGGCGCCGTCAGTAGGGACTGGTCATCTCTTAGCTGCCATGGCTTATTTTAATTTTTGAATTGATTTTTATTACGGACGCTTTTAACTTGCACGTCTTTCTACATTGTTCTCACATGTTTAATTTCAACATGAATGATGTAACCAATATTTTGTAACAATATTTTGATTTAAAAGAGTGTCCGTGGAGTTTCTTGCCCGTTCTTCTCCATAGGAACCTACTACGCTTTGGAATGGGCAACTAACTTCATCTTTCTGACTGACCGACCCCTTGACAATTCAAAAGTGCCTGTAATTGGTTTATTTGAAATAAATGCTTTGAGTTTGAGTTTGAGTTTGAGTTTGAGCACCAGTGTACTTTACTACTACGTATTGCTGGAGTTGTCGATTCGTCCACACGATCAAAATTCGTACGAATCGCCTCAAGAAAAACTAATATTTATTAAAATGGTCGATTCGTCCGGATTCGTACCAGTTTATTCGGGCGAGTCACCAATAAGCCATATTAACGTCTTCTTAACCAATTTTTTTTTACCGTTTAATAGTAATAATTATCCTTACACATAATAAAATGTTGATCAGGCAAGGGCCAGAGGACTATGGCCCCTGCCTGATCAATATTTTATGGGTGGCTAAAGTTGACTGGTGACCTGGAACTGTGGAAGGACTTCCATAGTTCCAGGTCACCAGTCAACTTTAGCCACCCAAACCTTTAGTCCAATATATTTGTTTCCATATCTTGCAATAGTCCTACACCAACCGGGGGTTGTCCTTGGGTGCATTTGCATAGTGCATACAGGGATAATCGTCAGTTGGTGCCTCATTTCATTAAAAACGTCTAACGGGCCTCTGCGAGTTGGCTTCGGCCCCTCGTACGCCTTCCAAAGGTCTGGGACCGTAGGGTCCCGAGAATAGTTTTTTTTTTTTTATAATACCAGGTTGTTACTGTCCCACTGCAGGGTAAAGGCCTCGGCCTCGTTTAAACGTGTCTTATTTTCCAGAAACGTTTATTAAGGGTTTTCTATAACTAAAACAAAAGCTGCCTACAACTCTGTGCCTACGCAATAGAAGCATAGTATCGAAAACCGCCCACGGCCCTCCGATACGGAACTTAGTCGTTAGCAGAAAGCGTCGAGTCCTACGACTGACAAAGCCCACTACATTACTATAAATCTGATCGGTCCTACAGACCTGCCACATATCCACTGAGCTTTACAAAAGAGATGACAGTTCAGTTTTCCTAACCAAACAAGCAATGGATTTGTAGTCTGTCTGTTAAGTCGCTACAGTCTATCTTGACGTGTGTAGCGAGCTCTAATTGGGGTGAATACGCTTTATTAGCAAGAGATTTGCAACTTTACACAGATAAAGGGACCTTTGAAGGGATGTCGATGGTAACTGTTTAACCGCTAACTAGTTAAGAGTTCATGCCATATTTGTGTGTGTGCGTTTGATTTGCATCATAAAGCTTGTTTTGAATTTAGCGTACAAAGTTTCACAAGTTTAAATTAGATGAATGAATAAATTAGTGTTTGTAAGACATCTCGTACAGACTTGGAACGTGTTGTGAAGTCCCTATCTGTGATTATTTAGAATACAGACTTGCTTGGTTAATGTTGTTTTTAAATGGCAATTGGAAGGCCTAAAAATAAAACAAGTAATAAAGTATGCTGCTTTACAACTTTAATGAGCCTGAAACGTAAAAAAATGTTTGATTCAAAACACATTTCTTTGTTTTTCAAGCCTTTCTCTAAACACAAAGAATAATTGCCAAAACAAAAATATAGCTAAAACAAAAATAGAACAATAAGTACCAAACAGATCGTTAACCGCCAATACACTTAGAAACTGAAACAAGATCCACAAACTCCGGAATATTGACCCGAGTCATTGACCTATGGAGGCTTTGTCTTCCACGTTTGGCTGGTCACTGTGATTGCTTCACCGACCGCCATCTGCCTGACCACCTGGAGCAAAATTCTGATATGGTTCGCTCGTCTTAACCTCCATAAAATATTTTCAAAACGGAACGGACCATTGATCGTTTTGCGATGAAACTTTACTATAAGTACCTTGGACTAATAGCCGAAACGTGACTGGAGTTAGGAGGTAATTTTGTAGGAAGACCTTAAGAATATCATACACCAACAATGTGGAGAGGTTTATGTGGTACACTTAAATATGGAATTCTGATTTTTTTTATGTTGACTTTCAGTTGAAACGGCAATTTGATAGGTCAAAAGGAAGTTTATTATTAGCAAGCAAGATAATTAACTTATTATTATAAATGCGAAAGTGAATTTGTTTATTTGTTACGGTTTTGGATGAAATTGGCACACGGGTACCCCATGACCTAAAATAGGACATAGGATATTTTTTTATCCCGGTAGTATGTTCCCGTGGGATAATTTTTGACATGCACGCTGGCGAAGCCGCTGACAAAACCTAGTTTTCTATATTTTATTTCTAGCCTATGCTGTCCCACTCCTGGGCAAAGGCCTCCCTTCATTCCTTCCAACGTTCACGAGCCCGCGCGTCATCCTTACAATTTTGACGAAACCTATCCAGCTCGTCCCGCCATCTCCTACGTGGTCTGCCGCGACCCCGCCTTACAGTCTCAGGGCGCCAGTTCTGTGCTATTTGGGCCCACAGTTTGTCCAGCATGCGGCAGACATGTCCTGCCCAGTCCCATTTAAGTTGGGCAGCTTTCTATAAGTTAAGCAAAAGACATTGCACATGCCATTTGCACAAAATATTAAGTCGTTTTCAGGTTAAGGTAGGTCCTCCAAAAAATTTATTGTCCTAACATCTATATCATTATAGCATTAAGCAAATGTCAAAAGTCATAGTTAAGCTAAGCTTTTAGAACAAACGCAAAAGCACTCTTTCAAATATTATTACAATTTCTGTGAGCCTATTTATAATTCTGAAGGCACTATTTACGTCAGTTGCATCTTCGCTGTGCTGTGTCTTAACTTTTCCGAGACTAAATTGCTCACTTTTGCACAATTCCATCCAATTTATTCCCCCCTTACAAAGGTCTTATCTTGAATGAGAGAAGCTTGTTTTAATGTCGTTAATTTAAGACTACGGCGCGTCGGTAACGATTTCATTCTGTTGTGTTGTTATACTATAGGCTAGTTTTCCAATAGTATTGAAGGTAGATTGGGTAATGGACCGCCGTTGTACCTGTCTTCTAGTTGGAATATAAACGAAACTGATATTGTAGATGGAGATGAAAACAGTATTAATGGGTTTAGTGAAGAATGGGACCGTGTCGTCATTAAATCAAGATAGTTAATCATTACTAGCTAATGCTTTTTTGCATGTTTTCCGGCGCGCACACAAAAACTTACCAAAGTTTCATCATAATCGGTCGAGCCATTTTCGAGTTTTTGTGAGACTAACGCACGGTTTTTCGGTAGGTAATTGATTTTTATTTAATGCAGATAAATTAATTTATAGACCAGAGTATAAATAATATTTTTGTTTTTTTTGTTGCTCATCTGCCAATGACTAACAAATTGAAAGTGTTGTTGGCTTACTATGTGTAGAAGAAAACTCCTAGCGTAGGTCTCCATGTATCATGATGATATACCCTAACACCACAAAGCAGTCAGAGATTCATCGTCGATGGGCCCCACCGGGCGACTGATTTGTGAATGAACGAGAGTGATGACACTACTTTTTATAGGCAAAAGAAGATATGGCGAAATAAAACAACGTAGGTGTGGCCATCGAATTGCCGTCTTTTATAAATAAAAAGTATTATTACAACTTA
Organism: Conistra vaccinii; assembly: GCA_948150665.1. NCBI lineage: Eukaryota > Metazoa > Arthropoda > Insecta > Lepidoptera > Noctuidae > Conistra > Conistra vaccinii. The sequence goes on along the minus strand of OX411329.1, from coordinate 9,473,470 downwards.
CACTGGTTTTCTAAAACTTTGATACAATTACTCTTATTGTTTTAAAGAAAACTCCATTGAATAACATAAGCGTTACGCCTTGATACTCAAAAAAAAAAACATAAAAATAGGTGGAAATTTGCAATTTTTTTGTATCGAGAAAATTTCATTGTATCGTGTATTCCTTTTCCAGGATACTAGGCCATATAGTCAAAAAACATACAACAAAATATAGAATCCCTATTCCTTAAACCTAATAATGTACAGAAAAAAGAAAAAGCACATAATTAATGAACAATATTCCATAATAAGGCTTATTATTATATCTTTTCGTCCAACACTAACGTCCAACATTAAAGCTTCCAATAAAATTCGCGAATCGATTCTCATCGATATCAACTAGCAATCGGATTCATAAAAAGTAAAATATTCCGTACGCACACCGTCGGAAATCCACTTTTTGTTCAACATTACACCCAAATTATAGACGTAGAGCCTCGTAAAGGGGTGAATGACATTGGACAGTGTTTTATAAGAGTTTTATATCTCCTAGTTATAATATTATGGAATTCTGATTTTGTTTACAGCCTTATGTAAAAAGTTTTTTTTATCGGTTTTCTAATTTCAAATGTAAGTACCTACCGACATTTGAAATCAGAAAACCGATAAAAAATCTTACTTTTATGGGTGACTATTAAAATAATAATGACTGATACCTAAGGAATGATAACGTGATCATTAATTGTTGTATAGTCTATTGTGTGTTAATTCAGTATTTTAAAATATCGATACAGTGTTAATGTCTTTATAGACTCGAGTCTAATAATAGAACTCGGTAGAGTTTCTAAGAACTGTTGAGTGTTCGCTCCAATATTAGTCTAACAACTGAGTGGTTCTGAGAGTTCGGTAAGAAAATACCTACATATATGAGTAAAATAACGTGAGTGAGCATACACTAGCGCTCCTTGATAAGATGGGTCAGTAACAGTTCGGCCCGAGTCAACTCAACCCGAATAATAATACCAGATATTTAGCTCCCGATCACGGTGATTTGTACGGTCAGGCAGAAAATCGATATTTTAATATAAATCATTACGAATTTTAAAACTGTTTTCCGAAGATTTCGGTTTATTATTTACATACAAAGCAGGAAATCATAATTACCTACAACGCCTATTTCAATTATGATACCTATAAAAGTATTAAGTAGCAGGTTCGTTAATTATATTAGTTTTTTAAATTGTCCTTTGCTAAGAAAATGACATGCATCGGATCTGATGACAATAGAAAAGATTTCCATCTCACTCTTGCACATTAGGACATACCTAAAAGACAAGAAGATGATTTCTACGAAAAATTAAGCGTGCTCTTCCGACGACGGTAGACACCATTTTTTTAGGCATTTTGACGACGTTGTATATGGTATTCGGGTTGATATACACTTCTCATCAGAAAAATCGAAACACTTCCGTTTTTATGGTTTGTGTCCGAATTTAACACAAAAGAATTTTCATTCCATGAAAAAAATCACATGATTGTGTAGCTGGCAGTTTGGCCATTACAGTGATGAGCGAAAATTCAAAATTCAAAATTAGAATTTCATTTGTTTGTCCTATAATTAAATGATTTACTGTTTTGAGACAAATGTGTGATTAGAGTTGGAGTACATTTCACCTTTGAAAAACTAAAAATTAGCGCTTATCTTAAAGCTTTTTGTTATGTGTTCTGTATACTGTGTGTGTACTGTGACTTTGTGACATCTGAAAAAGTTGTTTGTTTTTAAACATAATGGATACTTCGCCCGCAGAAGCCGCCCAAATGGTGGCATTGCTGGATTCTGGACTTAGTCAGCGTGTTGTGGCTGAAAGATTGCATTAAGCCTGTCGTCTATTCATAGAGTCTACAAACGCTATCGGGAGACTGATTTGTTCACGCGCCGTTCAGGATCTGGTAGGAATCGGGTCACTTCTGAGCGAGATGATCGATTTATTGTAACAACTTCTTTACGAAATCGACACCTTAATGCTTTTCAACTGCAGCAGAAGCTTACTCCATACAGGGTAAAAATGACTTGTTAAACAAAATCCGAAACCTATGAAAATTTAATTTGAATTTAGAACATTAACATTAGGATTTGAAAACCTCATATTATTCACTATTAAATGACATTTTAAATATATTCCTAAACATACACATTTTTCTGATAATCCTTACAAAACATAAACTTGCAAGGTGTTTCGATTTTTCTGATGAGAAGTGTATTATCGTGAATGGTTGCTGTGTCCGTTTTCCATCAGGTGTTTCGGCACATTGAAGTACTTAAAATAAATTAATAAACATGTTTAATTGAGTCCAAATAAATAGGGATAAGGGCAGAAAAACGATGACCTTTGTTTTCCTTTTCATCATGAAGCATTTAGTATTGTTCAATTAGTATTATTCGCAATTTTACTGCGATTATAGATCGACCTAATTAATGCCCCTTGTCTCGCGTATTATGCTTCCAGTTGAAAAGTATCAGTAGGCAGATATTTACTTTATCAGTAACAAATAGTAAAAAAAATGGGCACACTATTGACAAAGGCCATTTTTACGGACTGCTATACGGGTATTAAACACAATGCAAGCCAATTTGTTGTATTAAAATTCACGTGTTTCCCAATAGTCGATACATTTGCGATAAGCCTGGCTCACGGTAATCTGACTTTATCGGTATACCTGTTTGAACTGCGACTTTTACTGTGTGCAAACGGTAAATTAATTGCTTATAAAAATCCTTTTTTTTTAAGAAGTTGTTATTGCTTAAATTGGTTTGAAAGTAAGCCATTCTTTGGGTGGGTAGTAGATTTACTATGCTTAACCTGGTTTAAGCCTTTAAAGGAAAATATTGACCTTAGTATAGAATATAATAGTATAAATATATTTATTATATATACCAGGTGGATTACAAATATAAATATATAAAAAATACATAGGGTGACACAATGGGAGGTATTATCGCTAAAATAAATAATATACTTTGCTAAGTTCTATGCACGTTCTAATGCGCTCAAGACAGAGCACCGGCAATATGGTCAGCCGCGATCAAAAAGGCTGTTGAAGGTAGCAGTCATTTACCAAGCGATCCTTAGCTTGGAGACGCCTCATATGTGGTCCCGATCCTCAGCATTGAGGGAAGGATGAAAAAGAAGAAAAGAAGTTCTATGATTCACTCATAATCAGCCTATTAATGTTCCGACTGCTGGGACATAGGCCTCCTCTCCGTGAGAGGGAGTGGGCTGTAATCTACCACGCGGGCCCAGTTTTTAGTTCTAAGACATGCCGGTTTCCTCACGATGTTTTCCTACACCGTTTTGAGAGCAGTGGTGCAACCTACAACTCGTAAGTCAGGGCCGTCACCACTGGGCCACCACTGCGTTCTATGCTCTATGATTCGTTAGAGGATAATTGACTTCAGAGGCTTACCTACCGTTTTTGATCCGAAGATTCTGCTAACGTCATTGTTACTGGTTACCGACACCTTTGGTATTCCTTTTTCTGCTAGAAAAATCAAAGATCTTTCATATGACGTTGATCGTTACGGAAAGGTTGCAGCTGTAAGCGCCCTCTACTGAAACTATACATACATTCAGGATTCCTGAGACCTGACAAAACCAACATACAACACATTCACAATTCCGTATGACAAACGGCTGTTATTCGAAGATTATCGCTTGAACATGACTAATGACATGTCGCTTCCTTCACGTCTCTTCTATATGTTAATTGTACTGAATGCTCCCGACACTAATTTACACTGTGTTTATTTTACTGAACACCACTTTACATTTGCTGGTGGTGAACCCTTGCTAATCGATTTTGAACCTAGCTTGCTTCGGATAAGGGATATGTGATGTTTGATTGATAGTAAAGTTAAGCTTGTCAGAGTCAAGATGATTCACACGCGTTACGTTGTCATTTCAGACGTACGATTCAATTTTTCATTTAGATGAGAACTGTGTAAACACAGTTGAAATGGAGGGGAAAGTTTCTATTTTAGAATGGTTTTGTTTGAGCCCTCTCCGATTCTTTTATGGGTGTGTTAAATAGAATTCACAAGTTAGCTATCGGAAACTTTCTCTGTGAAGTTTGCTGAATTGAAAACACGATCTGAGTTGCAAGTGAAATAACATTGTAGAGTTGTCTTCCGATCAATTTCTTCATTTTCCTTAGTAAGTGCAACTTAGTTAGATATTTTTATAACTTATTTCTCATCTTTGTTAAGAACATAAGATATTCTAAGTACTTACTTAGATACTTAATTATTAAAATTACTTGACTTACAAAAAAGTTTAAAAATGCGAGGAAAAAGAAAATCAACCATAAATTGTGTTTTCAGAAAAAAAGACCTTGTCCAAGCTTTTAAAACTAGGAAACTCGCGTACGTCCAAAGTTAAAAAAGTTGCTGAAATGTATCCTTTTAAAAATGCATACTGTTTAAAAAGACTCCCATCATCCTATGTAGAATAATGTTGTTTTGCCATAAGTTTAAATGAAGGTCTCAACAATCCACCAATTCCAACAACGATAACTTTCTTAATATTTTACTGAATTTTAGAGCTACGTCAGTATACGCAATATCTTTCAAGTGTTGATTAATATGAGAACAAAAGCAACCATACTGCTTAAATTATGTTAATTGACATGATGAATAATCAGATAATTAATTTTAAAAAACCACTTTAATATGTCCTTCCCAAATTATGTATTACAAAAGGCGTTCTCTACAATAGTTTATAGTATTCAAAATTCAAAAGTTATTTATTCAAACTAGGCTGAGAATCCACACTTTTCGAAACAAAATTACATAAGACAGTCCCCCAAAATGCCCATCCTTCACCACTTGCTAGTGCTTTAGCTGGAAACATGGTATAATAAAATAGGTAGGTACTTCGCCAGGTATAGCATTCCGAGACACAGTGGTCAGGTGAGAGACACAAGTCTACGTCATCACATCTGTGATACCAATAGTGTGTACCTAATGATAAGTCCCCAACCACCTTTATTACCTGTGCAAATCCGATAAAGCATTAACAATTACGTTGGTATAATATATTTAAATTGAATTGTTTACTTTAATTAGACAAACGAAACGGCAATTTAAATGCTTTGTATAATTTTTTGGCAGAATGATGACTGAAATCTTTCCTGAATTCGTGTTTTGTTGCAATAAAGAAGCAACTGGATAGAGACGTAAGCATGTGTGCCAGACCTTGTTTTTTAGACCATGCATGGCAGGGAAGAAGAAGTGGCGCAACAAACTCCTCAGCAGCACATCTTATTGAATATATTATCAATAAAATCTAAAGTATAAGAGCTATGCAATTGAAACTTTATATGTTTAATAAGTCCACTATTGACATCATATCCCGAGAATTTTGATTATCTCGTATAATCCAAAGCCAAGTTATGAGGGTTCAAAAAAACGACGAAGCGCTTCGAGAACAGGCAGGTAGTGCCCTTGCGCTCCGCTTGACTCGACTTGGCAGATTGGTATGTCGGACATCGGCAGTAACTTACCAGCACAACAAGTCTATATGTAGATGCATAGATATGTAATGACAGGCAACATGTAGTTTAATGTGACTAATTAGGTAAGAGCAATCTCACCGGTCACTATTAGTTTACTAACAGTTTAGTATTGTACTACTAACTACTATACTATGTTTGTGTCTTTACATGAAATTAACATATTCCTCATGAGTTCCATATTCTAGGTAGGCTTGAGTTTACTTCAGTTTGCTCAAACAATTATTTAATTACTAGCAGCGCAATGCGGTTTCACCCGCATTAATCTCGATCCCGTTAAAATATCGGGATAAAAAGCATCCTTTATATTAATCCAGGTTATAAGCTATCTGTGTACCAAATTTCATCCAAATCCGTTTAGTAGTTCTTGCGTGAAAGAGTAATTAACATCCATCCATTCATCCTCACAAATGTTCGCGTTCATTTTCTTTTCGTGTGGTGACTAATCAGAGATTTTTTTAAAGCCGCTCATGGGCCTTTAATTTGGCTGCACATGCCGTCGAGAATATCTCGCGTTTATAATATTATACAAAAGCATCATTATTTAAAACTCCTAGATTCTAACTCACTTTTTGGTAACGAATGTGAATACATGTAGCTTCAGGTTAGGTTTTTTCGTGTAACTAGCAAGAAATTAAATGAAATAAAATTGTTTTTGCTGTAAACAGGATATTGGAATTACTTTTACACGTCATAATAAAAAAATATTAAAAATAAGCTAGATGACTTCGGCGTTTCCTATCTGACTACTCTGAGAAGAAAGGCCCCGGCCGGAACAAACTCAGAGGTCGCAGTCTGAAATGGTCTTTTGAGAAGATACCTATAGGACTGGCTCGTTGGTCACAAGCGCTAGTGCTGAGCATGGCTCGAGCTGGGTTCTATTTCCGGATCGGGCAAAGTGTTGTTGGATTTTTCGATCTGGAATTTCTCAGTAGCGTCCCAGAGTCTGGATTTTTGCCCTGTCGATGGAAATAGGCTCGCATTCTATTACATGGACTTAAATATAACTGATGAAATGTGAGTGTACTATAGGTACACCTCTGCCCTACCCTTCGCGGAAATAGGTGCGAGGCGTAATCAAACTCAAATCATTTATTTCAAATAAACCAATTACTTACGGGCATTTTTGAATTGTCAAGGTTTCGGTCAGTCAGAAAGATGAAGTTAGTTGCCCATTCCAAAGCGCAGTAGGTTCGTATGGAGAAGAACGGGCAAAAAACTCCACGGACACTCTTTCAAATCAAAATATTGCTTACATCATTATTGTTGAAATTGTACATTCGAGATTATAATGTCACATTATGTTATATCTATGACTATAGGAAATACTCGGACTTTTTCCTAACCTACCTACATCCTTGTCATTCTGACCTCCCCGATCCAAACTCAGCACTAGGACGTTTGCTTTTCTTTTTTTTTTCACGTCATTTATAAACTTGCCTTTATTTTATTCCCTAATATAATTAGTTTTGTTACCGTATGTGCGAATATTATGTTGTGATTTTGTATGGTTATATTAATTGCTCTCGTACAATGTGATTTATTATAAATTCATTTATTAATGTATTAATTTATTTTATAATCAAATCTTAATTGGTACGGTAATTGTATTATGTATTCAACTTAATTTAATTTTTTTATTTAATAGTTGTTCATCCTCTATTAAAAATGTGGTGCATGCCTGTAACGAACCTGTCTGATGTATTTATTATACAGTATTGAAGAACTGTCTTGTGATTACCTATTGTTTATCCTTGTAAATAATTATAATGGTTGGTGTGCCTTGCTCAATAAATAAATAAATAAACATCAAACAAACGTAAGCCCAACTTCTAGCAATATTTATTCAGAAAAAAAGTTAGCGATAGTCCGCCCCACTTTCCGGGTTGAACAAAAAATAAATAGGTTTATTGTTTGAGCACGCGAATCAAATTTAATATGCATACCGTTTAGGTCGTGTTAAAGTATAGTGTTGCGTGAATGCGATATCGATAAAAGTAAATCGACTCGCGTGTGTATACCGATTTTCTTACCCTAATCTTATTTATATTATTTTCTCACTTTTCGGTTTGACATAATCGTATCAGTAAATAACCTTAATGGTTTTATTTCAACTTTTATGGAATTTAATTAAAACCTTCGTCGTTGATATAATAATTTTGTTTTAGTAAACCGACTGTAGTTAGTCTATAACCAAATAGAAAATAAATATACATATTTTAAATAACTGCAATTACTTTTCCCAAAACTTCTAACGTGAATTAGTAACGATTATGTGAGCAAATATTTAGCAACAAAAAAAGTGTATATTTTTAAAACACAACGTTAATCTACAGTAGCCATTTGAATGAAGTATATATTTAAGGCTCATATCTGCCTGTCACCAATACTAAATCCAATTATGCGTCGATCTAGACACCGCTTTTTTATCTTTCTTTTGCGAACGTCTTGGTATATATAATAACTTTATTTCAGCCCATAGTTATTACAGGCATACATCCATATTTCTGTTAGTAAGTACTTAAGAACTATGTAAGTAAAGAATAAAAAAAGTTTGGAAAATCCAAAAGTGCACGCCTCATACTTATAATCACTCATTCATAAACGAAAAAGAAATTCAAAACATAGTTTAAAAATGAACAATTTATCACTTTTCATGAAGTAGTAATGTCAACGACTGACAAAGATATTTACGTTGGCAGTTGCTAGGCAACGGCACCGGATCAAGGTTGAAAATATTTAGATATTGATATTATATTTTAGTTAGTATTTTATTAATTATAATTAAACTACTATGAATAAAAGAGCCATTTTCAATAGGGTTCCTTCTACGGCTGAAACGAATGTATAAAAAAAAAATTGACTCAATTAATTGATTTTATCGCAAGCTACAATGTTTTCAGGGATCATAAATTGACGGACAGGAAATTTTTTTCAACTATTTTGATGCTTTTTCCATTTCTGCTGCATTAAATCAATTGTTAAAAAATACAATATTAATCTCCATCTAATCATCTATACAATGGTATATAAATTAAGTAGGTTCTGTGTACTAGCAGGAGTGAAACAATAAAAACAGTTGCAGAAATGGGGCAAAAAATATTTTTCGATCGTAGAGCACACTCTAATGCGAAGCATTACGAGTCGTGCAATTATTCCTATAAACAAACGAAATCAAATTTACACTTGCAGTGTCTAAGAAATGGTCCGTTTTGCTGTCGGTACTTGGTCGGATTCGCTTCAATAAGGGGGCCGCTCTTTTTCTCATGTTAGCATAAAACCATCGATACGAGCTTCCACAAACATTGCCATGATGATGATAAGGCTATGATGCGGTAACTAATTGATTGTGCAGATTAACTATGAATTATTTATTGTTTTCAAAAATGTGTTAATATACTAGTGACACTTTTTTGAAAACAACAAAAAAAAAAACTCTTTTTATTTTTTTCACAATAATAAATTTATTTCTTTACTTTAAGTTCACTTTCACAATAATAAGTATTTTGTTAAAAATAAATAAAAAAACTATCGATAACACACAAAACGCAACCGTACTACGCTAACAAGGTGATTATTGCTAGGGGCGGGACGAGCTCACTCGATAACCGCTCTTTACAGCCATCTAGCGGTGAATATAATTATCTTAAAACCAACTCATGGGAAAATAAATCATAGATTTTCTACACAAAGCACTTTAGAGCCAACCTTGTTATCTTTTTTGGTAACGGAGAATGTGAAATTAACAAAATAATGGTGGCGAATGTAGTAAGTAGAGATGTTATCAGTAGGTACAGTTTATACATTTATAAACCTAGTATTTTAGCTTCTTTGGTGTAAACAAATGCAAAAATATGAGGCCATTTCGTTTTAAAAAAAACTGTAAATTATAAAATGAATTTTAAATGTACGGATACGTAAAAGAGGGTGTCAATATTCATTTAATTAATTAAAAACAATACTTTTAAACGAAAGCTTTTGCATTTATGGTGGTAACTTCGTGAATTTCCATACTATCAAAATGATGATTAATGGTATTTATTTCTTTATATTGGTTTTAACAAACACTTTTACACACCTTTTTTTTACCGTCTTCCAAAAAGTTGTAGGTTCTGTGTTCGCCTGTATGTTTTACTTTTTATGTACCTATGTCCATCGGTATTTTAGGCAATCATGAACCGATTTTGACAACTTTTTTTCATTTGATAGAGAAAGCTTGCGCGGTGGTCCTTTATAAATTTTATTAACTTTGTTTGGGTAGTTTTTGAGTTAGTTACAATAATACATAATTTTTTCCTTCGTCACTGTTATAATTTACTTTCGAAATTAAAGCAATTTTTCACTTTTTAGAGTTTTTTTTTATTTGATTACTGAACTTTATTTGTAAACACCTTGAACAGCAAAAAAAAACCATGAATCCGATCAGTATGCACACCAATTTTACTCTATGTAACAAACTATTAAAGTTCAGTTTAGTATAAAAACGTGTAGGTTGTGAAGCTATTTTACATTGGCTGAGTATAGAAAAACTTGTAGAGGACATAAAATGGTAATTTTGTAGTCTACGGAAACCTATTTGAATGCTGCGAGATAGTAAAGGTGGAGCCACTTGAGACAAAACATTGTTTTTACATACAGTATGTTTTATAGAAAAACGGAAGTACTCGTAGAGCTGAATTAGATTTTGTAGGTTCTTTAAAAGTGTTTAACTGAGTGAGTTTTTTTTCAATGCTTTTGTGTCGTCAGTTATTTTAAGCTATTTATATTGCTGTCTTAGAATGAGTAAATATCGGCTTCTTCTGCTGGTCATTAAAAGCCTTGAGTGCTGGTTCTATTAGGTAATCGCTTGATGGGAATTGATAAAACATTTCAATACTAGTGTCTCTTAGCATTTAAAAAAGCAACGGCCTAAAGGCGAGGTCCTGGGGGCTATGTCTCGCATAGGGTCGCAGCATTATGCGCTGAGCGATGGCCGTTTTGTTTTGATTCTATTTTGTGTGGATGTGACGCATATTTTCCCTCAACATGTTCTTCGTCTTGCGACATGTTTACAGCAAATAAACGTATATTCTTTCTTTCTTTCATTTTTATTCACTTTTGTAATTTTTCATGCAAACTTGTGTTTCTCACAATAGTTATCCACCAAACGACTTTCAAATTCAAAAGCAACCACTTCAATCAGAACTATACTTATAGAAGTATATTCACAAAATTCTCCCTTCCACCGTCAGTCTCCTTTACAGATCTAGTGGGTGGTCCATTCATTGGTATCACGAACTACAAATTGCCTTATACTTGTTTGTGCATTCAGGCCCACACAGCTCAATTACGCACTGGCCAATTATTATATGAACTCTTCCCATGCGGCTAAGCGTGCTGGCACAATATAGATAGGTTCAGAAGGTCGGCTCCATACGACGAGGGAAAACGCACGGACACAGACACGAGTCTATGTATAGTCGACCTCTTAATTGCTTTACCACTTTTTGACAAACTCCTAGTAAATTGAAAACTTCAGTACGGTTTAAACTATCGAGTTGTGACATTGGTCTTAAAGAAAAACGATAAAATACAATGACTTGTTGCGAACCCGGACATGACGTGTTGCTGTTATGCTGAGGATGCGTCGTTGAGAGGTGAAACACAATGTCATGTTCTTTATAACAATTTAAGAACAGTTAAGCGTATTAGGTTACTAAATATACGTCGTCAATAGACGACGTATATTTCATGTCATGTTCTTTATAACAATTTAAGAACAGTTAAGCGTATTAGGTTACTAAATATACGTCGTCAATAGACGACGGAAATTCATTGTAAAATACAATAGTATTTTACAATGAATTTCCGCAAAGTCACGCCTGAGTCAATTAACAAGCAAAAAGGATCTTGACATTTAAATGACGTACACGTGACGTTCAACATTATAGTGGTAAACCAATTACGGGGTTGCCTATACAACCGGTACAGCGGTACGGTCTAAACAAAGTGACTATCAGCGATAACGATGAAGCTTCGTGCAACCAGCGCGACTTATGGCGCGACGCGACACCGGTTACTGTTATACCGTGAAGTTTTCTTAGAAATTGTATTGTTCGTGTCGCGCTGGTCTGGAAAAGCTTTGATGGAGAAGTCAAAAATGTATTGGATTGACATAAGCTAGGTACCGAAAAGCTTCTGTCACTATGTGTGTTGAAAATCGTTGTAGAAATACGAAAAGCTTTGAAAGCGATTGTCATTTGTCTCGGGCCTCAGGGAGTGCAATACAAGCGTTTAGCATTTGTTTCATAGAGTTTGAAATCGCCATGCTTATTGTGCGTGACTATTTTCGCTCAATATATAAAGTGACTTGTAATTAGTGACCGATACTTTAACACGTGACTTTACTCATCATTATGCACAATTTTTACAATGAGACCAAACCTAAACCAGCGAAAAAAATATCATCTGTTCCCTACATTTTGACGAGTTATGCGAACATAGATGTGGGGAACAGCAGATTTTTTTTCGCTGGTTCAGGTTTGGTCCCATAGTAAAAGTTGTTCTTATTTATGAGTAAAGACTGGTGTTACGTATCTGTCACTAATTACCAGTCACCCTATATAGAAAGAAAATACGTTACGTTGCCTTGCGTACGTTACGTTGGACGGGTTTGGCCTTCTGTACAGATCTTTTTTGTGGTTCTGGTTTACTCCAGTTATGCACTTCAACTTCGAACTCGTAATTACCTGTGTTAGCTTTGAATTATATCGTGGGCGCTTTTTAGGGTTCGGCATTTGAATACATTTCGATTGTTTTTGTTTGTTTGTCTGTTTGGCGGCAGTGAATGCAACGAGGAGATTTTTGTAGCAAATTCGTTGAAGTTTTTTTAATACCTACTGAGCTTTCGTTTTTAAAATTGGTTTAGATCTTGCACTCATATTTATTATTAACTCATTGAGCATCTTTGTTAATCCTGAAATTGCTCCAACTAGATCGTGCTCAAAGACGTTATAGTTCAAAAACACCAATTTGTGCCAATAGCCTATATTTTGTTTAAATTCGGACTATAGCCTGTGTGATCATAACTGTCCATATTTACTATAAAAGTATGACATGAAGATGTGGTTCTGATTTGAAATAATTCTTGCTAATAGAACCAAAAAATAAAAACCAAAAGCGAAGCAATGTTTTTTCTAAACTATTGAATTATTTAATAGGTAAACTGATGGTAGTTACGGAAAATTATAATGTTGTGCATCCGGTTCTTTGAATCTCGTTAATATTGTTAGCCATATTTTTTTTCTCTGCTTACACAGTTTAGGCGTTCGCTATTATTACAAAGATGTTATTATATCAGTGTTTGGTCAAACTATGTTTTTTCATGGCTATTAAACAGATCTAGATTAGGAAACAATGTGGGATTTAATATTGAAGATGGATGCTTGTTTATGTTAATAGGCAAATTCATAACAATACAATGGGCGTCGCAAAAATTTGATGGGCTGATAAATTATTATTTTGCGATTTAATTTATTAGGATACTTATAGAACATTACTCTACGCCTGCGCATAAAAAGTTAGTTGTAATCACAAAAGCCCAAATTAGTAAAAAGTATTTTCTTTCTTTTATTTATTTTAAAGATAAAACCAACTACATATTATAATAACAAAAAGTAAGGTCAAAAACTGAAACCCGAACACTGAAAAATCACGCTCTAAAAACATAGATACAAAACATAGAGACATAGATGCAAAAATGGTCAAGGTAAAGCCGTTGTTGCATACCTGTACATACACCTACAAAAATATGTGACGTGACGACACATAGCCCATGAGTTATGACCAGCGGATAATCAATACGCTTCCAACGATACATCATTTGTCAAATTATGATAAGTAGTTTAGAAGTTATGAGGTAACAGATGAACATACATACATACCGGTCAAAATCATAACCATCCGTTTTGCTTCACCGTAGTCGGGTAATTATGTGGTTCTAGCTAAGCTATTCCTCTTTCTAAAAAAGAACGTCATCTCAATATTTTCCAATAGCTGTAGCTTGCCACTAAGACAATAAATGACAGCTCCTCCTCAATAAGTGACTGTTCTGCTAGGCATTTTAATAACTAGACAGCCTTGTAAACAAAGGTCCTTAAAATAAAAATAATTCAACCCTTTTGAAGCCTAGACAAGTCCTTGTGTACCTACCTCATTATTTTTAAGTGGTTCTCCGATTAAAAAACATTCTATACTAAACAATTCGTTCAAAGTATCGTACTGCAACATCGTAACGTTACACAACAACCCTACCCCATGTGTGTCACAAACGCACATACATAATTTATTTATAATTTAAACTTATCACCGACTTCAAAGAGTTACAGAAACATGGTGAGAAATCCCACACGTTCGTTATAATTAATACCAAGTTTAATGCCATGTGTAGGGTGGCTGGTAGTGGTGGGTCGTTGTCGAATTTTTGAAGGACGAAACGCAAGCTGTTTTCCGACAGCGAAAACGTTTGCAGAAAACCGTCGTCGTTGCAACTGGATTGAAGACGGTTTAAAGGACGAAACGTATCCAACATGGAATAGAATTGCATTGTCGTCGAGTGTAATAGTTACAGTTTTTGACAACTATCATAACGATTTGATATGTATGAATTGGTTTCGGCGCGTTGACAAATGGTAATACATAATCGACTGTATTTTATTGACCAAAAAGATCACTTTTTATTGTAAGGACTCAGTTTTGTAAACGAGTAAGGACGACGACGACCGCGACGCGACAAGCGTCATAGATAGTTGAATCATTGCGTTCTCGACTGTATTTTCTTAGGCGCAAAATAAAAAATCGCACCAAGTAATTCAAAGACTGGTTTGTGCAACGAAGAGTTTGAATTTGAACCCAGGATATAAAACGGTTTCATCGCAAAACACAAAACGGTTTTTGTAAACGGTTTGTCGTCGCAACGCCCACCCCTAGCTAGTAAGACACCTGTCATCATTATGAACTATGGATGCAATAGGCTGATGGAATGACGTGAAATTTTCATGGGATTATGGTGTCCAAGTATTTTTGAATCTAGTTAAGCTTAATGTTAATGAAGACTTACTCTTAATTAACATTATATAATGGGTCATTATACCTGTCAGATCCTGGTACATAGGATCGTGATCAGACATAGTCTAAGTGACATACATAGTGTCAGATTTACAATCGTGGGCGCAGAATTGGGATACGGGTAAACGAGAGAATAGCTCCTTTAACTTCTACACAGTTTATTGTTACTGAGTCAATTACTAACACTACTGTACTAATTATTGAATTTAAAAGGAAACACTGAGCAGTTCCTAGGCTAGTAGGTGTCCCGACCAACCAACGTCTGAACGATCACTGTCGCTCTAATCCAGTGGCCGTGGTCCATATTCGATACCATACTCAATCCTAGACTCCGCACAACGCTTAACAAAAGCGCTTGTGTTATATTTTAAATGCTTAGTCATGAAAGATCCGACATACCTATCTTTACAAAGCCGACACCAAAAAACATTAAAAAGTGAAGTTTTCACAGGACGGTGTATTTTGTAATTTTAAAATCTTCGTTTTCAAACAATAAATCAAAGTTCGAACGAGAGACGGTTAATAATTTCATTAGGAAAACATTTCTTGAATGAATAATGATGGTGTATAAAAAAACAAACTTCATGAGCAAGTAAATACCTGTACTTTTGCGAGGAAATTATTTGATGCACACTTTTGCTTGTCTCAGGTATTTTTATTAAACCAAATAATCATCCTACTTCCTACTTTCCTAACCTAACATACAAGATTAAAATCCACTTTTCCTGTTCCCATATTTATACCAAAGTTTACCTCATAAACGAAAAAGCATATGCGTGTTATAATACAATATGTTAATACTTATGTGTTACATTTTACCTTAAACTCGGAAAATGTGGGAAATTCTCAAAAAAAGTTGGTGTCGCCTTAAGAGGTTTTCGTCGACCATAATATAAGAGAACACGTTAACTTCAGAACCATGTGGTGTCCCAGAAAACTATTTTGCAAGTCTTTTATCCCATTTTCACGAGAACGCCTTGAGTAAAAAGTTTACCGAACTTGTTCAAGACACAACAGGTGTTCCTAATATGGTATTAGCCCCTTTTTTTAAAGTATTGTTTTAAAAAGCCAACTTTATATTCAATGAACAAAAGTTTTAAGAGTGCCACCATTTATCTTTCAGGGTTTTCATACGAAATACACTCATGAGATAAATTGAATCTTTGAACTGCTTTTGTTCTGTGTCTAAGGTACTGTTTAAAAACTTAAGCTAATGTTGATAACTTAAAAATGTAATACAGCGTCCCATTAGAATCAAACTAGAATCCCTGGTGCTGAAAGAAAAAGTTGTAGCACAACAACGAGCTCTACGAAACTAGATCTCAGTTTGTTTATAATTAATGCTCGATACACCCGCACGGGAATAATTCAACGGTTTATGCACCCTTGATAATATGAGATGAAGTTTCTTTAGACGCCGGGGCGGCGCGGCAGCGCGGGGCGTACGACATTGTAGGGCGGAGCTACAGAGCGCCGCTCAGTCGGTGGGCAGCCGCCGTACGCGACACTCGCCTGTAGCTACCGTGCTAAACGCTGTCATGCCACGCGAGTCGCGATGTCGCTTCCAACGCGTGAATATTTATGACGCGATCGACCAATTCGCTCCCTCATAAATGGCACTGCCGACCTCGATGTCTCACCGCAGCTCGCATATGACCGTAAAATGCTAATAAAACAAACTGTCGTGAAAAGACTCGAGCACCGAACTTTTAATCGAATCATAGTGTACGTGTTGTTCTACTGCCATGCCATCGAGAGGAACTCCGCGGCCGAAATGCCGCACGAGTGCGCGTACCGCAGCCTCGAGGCGGAAACGTCGGAGAACGCGGTACTTTTCTGCAAGATCCGAACCATAAGCAATTTGGAACACCTGTTACAAAATATCAGTCGGACGCATTTCGACGACGTGATATCGTTACACGTACAGTGCAGTGAAATTTTGTTTTTCGAAAGCACTTTGACTGCTCACGCTGAAAAATCAACGGGAAAACATACAAGTCTATCAAAACTACGAGACCTCGTCGTCGACAAATGCAAGATACGCCAGATACCGGCACGTGCGTTTGAAAATTTCAAAGACCTGAAGCGTCTGCACGTGACGACTCACAACAGCGAGTGGTCGGCGATGACAATGGAGTTACACGAACAAGCCTTCGCGGGCTTGAACGAGTTAATCGAACTCGACCTAAGTGACAACAACATCTGGAGCACTAAGACGGAAACTTTCTGTCCGTTGTACAGTTTGAAAACTTTGAACCTGACTAATAATCACTTGCAAAACATAAAGACTATTGGTTTCTCCGATTCATTGAGAGAACAAAACTTAAGCGTTAGAAGTTGTAATTTAGTCATAGAAGTTCTTGATATGTCGTATAATGACTTAATCGTTTTAACCGGCAATAGTTTGTCAAAGCTACGTTCGTTGTCGAAATTGTTGCTACAAAATAATGCAATATCTACCCTTGAAGATGGTGCCTTTGAAGGATTGCTCAGTCTGCAGGTTTTAAATATATCGAGTAACTTTTTGAGTGATATTCCCCCTGAACTATTTTCTGACTCAAAGTCTTTGAAAGAAATTAATTTTAGTAACAACACCATCAATACTTTGCCTCCAGGACTTTTTGAAGGACTAGATCAATTACAAATATTAGATTTGTCACATAATGAACTTACTAGTCAGTGGATAAATAAAGGCACATTTTTAGGTTTACTTCGTATGGTTATACTCAATCTCTCATATAATAGAATAAATAGAATAGACCGTCACATGTTCCAAGATTTGTATAGTTTACAGAAATTAAATTTAGAGCATAATGAAATTACTGCTATAGACGAGCATGCATTTGGAGAGTTGCGAAACTTGCACTCCCTTACACTCTCAAACAATAAACTTGTACATATTCACACCCACTTGTTCACGGATTTACACGTCTTGCACGAATTGTTCTTAGATAACAATAAAATTAAGCACATCGAGGAGAATGCTTTTGATAATATGACAGCCATTGAGGACTTAGGTTTAGGCGATAACTTTTTGTCAGCAATTCCTTCCTCGATACGCAAACTTCGACCTCTGAGGTCCTTAGATATTGGGAACAACAATATAACTCATTTGAATCGGGAAAATTTTAGGGGTTTATCAGAACTTTTCGGTTTACGTTTAGTTGATAACAAAGTTACATACTTGAATGAAGATACTTTTGAACATCTGCCACAACTTCAGTTGCTTAATCTGGCATCTAATAAAATCAAACATGTTGCACCTGGTTGTTTTAGAAAGAATGTGAATTTAAAATTGCTCAGAATGGATGATAACGAAATACTTAAAATTGATGGAATATTCAACACCTTAAACAGTTTGGTTTGGCTGAACATGTCAGCAAACAAAATAATATTTTTCGACTTCAGAAGTTTCCCTACCAGCTTAGAATGGCTAGACCTTCATAAAAATAACATCGCGAATTTTGTCAATGACGTTATGTATTCCATTGTAAATATTAAATTGCTAGATTTAAGTTTTAATAATATAAGTCAAATAACTGTGACTTCGATACCAAAATCTGTTGAAAAACTTTACTTGAATGACAACATCATTCAAAACATTCAAGTCGGTTCATTTTCTAAACTACAAAGGCTATCAACTGTAGCGTTGAATAATAACAAACTAGTACAACTCGACATGAACGCGTTTAGGTTAGATCAAATAGAGGAAGATAGTGACTTACCAGAGTTCTTTATAAGCGGAAACCCATTTGTTTGTGACTGTTCAATGGAATGGATTCAGCGCATTAATTATTTGAGTCACAGTCGACAATACCCGCGCGTGTTAGATTTAGATAAAGCCTTTTGTACGCTGGTCCATTCGCGGGCCAAAGAAAAAAAGACGATAATAGACATGTCACCTTCCGACTTTCTCTGTCCGTACGAGAGCCATTGTTTTGCTCTGTGTCATTGTTGTGACTTTGTAGCATGTGACTGTGAAATGATTTGTCCAAATAACTGTAGATGCTATCACGACATAACTTGGAATGCGAACGTAGTAGATTGTTCGTACGCCGGCTACACCGAAGTGCCCGAACGAATTCCAATGGACGCTACCGAAATATATTTAGATGGAAATCACATCAGCCATCTGGGAAATCACGTGTTTATTGGCAAAAAGAAACTCCAAGTTTTATACTTGAACAACACAAAGTTGAAGGAAGTGAATAATCAAACTTTCAAAGGTGTTGATTCTCTCAGAGTTTTGCATTTGGAAAATAATAAGTTGGTGGAGTTGAAGGGAGATGAATTTGTTCACCTTAATAACTTAAATGAATTATATTTAGACCATAACGCTATTGTACATGTTGCAAATAACACGTTTTCCTCATTGAAGTCACTGTCGGTTCTAAGAATCGATGATAATAAACTCGTCAACTTTTTCCCTTGGAAATTATTAGCGTCGTCTTCCAAAAGTTTGGCCCATGTATCTATTGAGGGAAACCAATATTCTTGTGACTGTAAGAGTATAGCTGAATTAGATTCGTGGCTTAGGAGGGATCCGGGGGACCCGGAGAAAATGTTGTGTACAGATACTGAAGGAAAACCAACTAAAATAACTATTGCCTCGGTATTGAGCCATTGTAAAGAGTATATGGGATCAGTAGGTGACCCGACTGTATCTAGAGATGAAATTGTTTCCAAGTCAATATTTCTTCCCGATAATTACTTCGCTGTTATATGTGGAGTAATAATTATTCTTGTAGTAATCTTTCTGATAGGTGCTATATTTTATTCGTTCAGATATGGGATTAGTGACTGGTTGTACACTAAATATGGCGTACCCTTGTTCAAAGAACAGTCCTGTCCGAGTGTCGATC
Organism: Conistra vaccinii; assembly: GCA_948150665.1. Taxonomy (NCBI): domain Eukaryota; kingdom Metazoa; phylum Arthropoda; class Insecta; order Lepidoptera; family Noctuidae; genus Conistra; species Conistra vaccinii. Next base: position 9,453,956 of record OX411329.1, on the reverse strand, counting down.
ATGTGTTGGAAGGTATTCCTAATCACATGTATGACTACTACGTGATATGCAATACCAAAGATACAAATTTCGTGTACCATAATATTATGTCAGAGATAGAATTCAGGAAAATGACCTCTAAAAAGTTTTCGCCTAACGAAGCGTCACTGAACATTCTAACTTTGGACGGTTTCTCAAAATCATCAAAACTATCTAAACGCCTAATTATTGTTCTAACAACGAACTTTATTTGCAACGACCTCTGCGATATTCATTTCAAAAATATATTTTTTAGTTACTTAAAATCTCTAAATCGTAGTGATTTAAATAAAGTCATATTTATCAAAGTCGTAGACAACAATCAAATAAGCGACGAATTGTGTTTTGTGCTAGATAAATACAAGAATGTATCTTGGAACGACCCACGATTCTGGGACAGATTCATCACTTTACTCAATTCTACCGATACTATTATCACGGTAAAAGGCTCCGAGAATAGCGTATTCAAGAAGTCGTTACGTCAGACTCCAACGTTGAGATACACGACAATGCCGGTCTCAAACGATAGTTGCTCAAAGCAGAATTTCACAAATTCCTTACAGTATTGTAAGAGGAACGATGGAGAATCGTCTCAGAATGAAAGTTCTCCGTCGTCGGACAACAACACGTACGGGGAAGGGAACAATTCGAACAATAGCTACATGTCGATCGACAACAGGACTTGTCCTCGGTTTAATTATGACCTGAGGCTGTCCCCTAGCAGTGGTCACGTATATTCTAGGGTAGATGATATTTCGCCGACCGTTCCGCGCTCCATAACCGGGAGTGCCTCTAATAAGGGGCGCACGTACTTTGTTTGAACGTAATTGTCGGTATTTGGTATTCCAGTAAGTTTTTATTTCATTTCTTTTGCACTAAAGCTTGCACTTTAGAAATATTTATTCACATTTTGTAATTTATTTAATTATTGTAAATACATTGTTACTTATTGTCGTACATTTTGTCAATTTTCACATACGTAATATAAGCATTACGGAAATCGAGACGTTTTACAAGAATACGAGTATTTTAATGAAACAATATTTGTACAAAGTTCGTGTGAAAATGTTGAGTCTGATTGTGGTAACATTTTTCAAATATTAAAAATTATTATTAATTGTATTAACATAGTTTATTGAAACTGTGAAATAACTTCACAGATCAGTCACTGTAACGCAACACCAAATAGCTTAAGATGTTTAAACGTATTTCCCATACTCACAATTATTATTAATATTAATGTGTATAGCTTTATTTAAATATTGTATTTAAATATTGATTTCATAAATTCAGTTAAAATGATCTCCAAAATTATTTGTTACTATTTCTATCACATTTTGTTGTTAAAAAATATTAATCCTCAGTCAAAATTGAAGCTTTTTTTATCTTATGTTTTCGTATCATCATTATGTATTTAAAATATTTTATTATTGATTTATTGATTCTACGAAAGCGTATTTAGGTATGTTACACTTATTAATGTGCTTACTCATAATAATTATAACAAAAATGTATATAACGATATATATTATGTTCGCAATGTTATCGTTTTATTGGCTATACTTACATGTATTGCTTGAGTACCTATTTTAAAATAATTAAGCTAAATCGTGATATTAGATTTAATAATTATAAACTTGAAAATAAATGTAATTTTTGGATTGTAATTATTAGTCATAATGAAAATTATTGTTTTGTATAAAAATGTACAAAGATATCTTGAAAACGTAATAAATTATACTGACGTTTTGATACTTCTTCTGTTTTTCATTTTACTCAGGGTCCTCTAAAATTATTGTAATAATTATAATTACTTTTATTTTTAATTACTTTACTCCGAGTGATATTTCAGAGAGCAACACATTTCAGTACTTTAATTAAAATAAATGCGGCTGGTACATCTTTTCAAGTATTATTTGCTTAACTGCCACTTAGATTATTTTTCCAAAGAAAATAACACTGACGAAACTTTTATTTTCAGCTTTCGCGCATTATTTTGTCTTATTTGTAACACATATTATATTTGATAGGATTGTAATATGAATACATTCTGATTGAGAAAAGCTAAGAAGATTAGTTTGTTAAAGCAAATACCTCGGCTGGGTTCAATCCTCTATGGAAAAGTCCCGTAGGCGTAGAAAAACAAAAATATGTTGACTCATTTTCAGTATAGAATGTGTTTAATTAGCTAACATCAAAAGCAGAACTCAGGGTCCTTGCGATAAAGGTCAAATTCCTAAAGTTGTAAGAGGTGATCTAACTTGTTTTTTATGTTTATAATATTTAGATCTTATTCATGAATTGACCTTAGGGGAGAGGAAATCGCTTTCAAAGCATTTCGTCCCAACGACTTTCAACAGGATTGACATAAGCTTTTTGGTAGCTTATGTCAGTCGTATGACATTTATGATATTTCCATCATCGGTATCGCTGATAGAATACCACTTAGGTACTATGGCGGGCATAGGCGCCAGTATCCGCGATAGTATTCTAGGTTAGGCATAGTCTAATAGGATTCCAAAATCCAACCAATATGAATTTATGTATTTTCCTACCTACTAGTGAAAGTCTGTTTACACATAGTTTTAGCCAGCGGCGTCAGAACGAGTTTGTTTAAGCAGTCCAAATAAACTTACTACAAATAGTTATGAACTCTGACCGAAGAGCTACGGCAGAATGCAATTCAATAAAGAAATCCAAGAGGAATATAAATCGGTCAACCTCTCACCTCCTCGCAGACCACTACAATTATACTCCCACATTATGTGGATTATGAATTTCCTTCAAAATCTTTTGAATTGTGATAGAAACTGTTAAACCAGGTGCAGTTTAAAAAGTTTTTTATTTTTCACTTTTTAGCTGTGGTCGACCAAGGTTTTCCCTTTGAAACCACATCCATCTGTAGCTCGTGTCAATAAGCCAGGCCCTCACATATTAGTCCATATCTTGAAAACTCCTGAACCGATTTGAGTGAAATTTGCACTGTTCCCTAAGTTGAAGTAAAAGTAAGCTAATAAAAAGTGATCAATGATCACAATCCGATTAATAGTTTCGGAGAAATGCGTTGACAAACATAAATATGCATTCACCTATAAAAGTTTGTATAAGTGTTTGGATGCCCTAATAGATTATCATAAGTTCCAATAATATTACCTACCCTCTTTTTTTTTGAAGTCGGTTATAAAAGACACAGTATCCAACTAACCTAATGTCAGCTACAACAGTCCTTAATACTGGAAACTACAAATCTCCTGGTTTATAGCCTATTTTGTATACAAGTTTGGCATAAATAACCAAGTAAACCTCCCGTTTCATCTTTCGAAGTAATGCTTGTGCATTCCACGTACGAAACCGGAAAGTTTTGGTTTAAAGACGGACTTCGTCAGGCGGATAGGTAAATCCAGGGAACTAAATAAAACTACCAACATAAGTAGGTAATTTGTCCTAACTCAAATTATTATTCTTGGATGTTTGAAGAAAATGACGTAGTGTCTATTGAATACACATTTCATTTCTCCGACTGTACCTGACAGACACCTCCATGAAGATTTAGGATTTAGGTGTTTAACCGCCTTTGTGGTCTAGTGGTTAGACCACCTGTCTCAGACACAGAGGTCCCGGCTTTGATTCCCAGTACGGGCAAAATTTTCTGCTTGGTTTTGGTTGGTGGTACGGCTTGTTGTAAGTCCGCCTGCCTAGGTAACACCATCTTTACTAAGTCTGTCGCCATAACAACAAAGTTAACAGCATTGTTGTGTTTCAGTAGTTAAAGGTAAGATAGCCAGTTGCTGTGGTTGAGGATTCCGGTTGATCATCACTTACTATCGGGTGAGATGCAGGCCAACAGCTTCCCCGTTGTGTATAAAAAGAAAACAAAGACTGAATGGAAACGACAAAGTACCTACTCTCATTAATAATTATGTCCAAAGTATCAAAACACTTAAACCAATGTTGACAACACGATTTGGGATATCATTCAGTAAATAAGACCAAGTTGTAAACAAGTGACAATAAGATTTACTTAAGCACAAGTTTATCATGTCAAATAACTTTACTTAGCTCTCCATACAAATGTTGCTATCAATTCTAAAAACAAATTAGAAAATCGTAGTCATAAACATGTTTTGTTTATATAATCGAAGTACAATGGCTCGTATATTAAAGTTGGTAATATATATTATGGATAATTACGAGTTCAGAGTACAATACGAGTATGTTTAGTCACACAAACGCCGACAATGCATCGTGTGGATTCTCTAATTGGTTGATTGTCGTGTCAATATAGATTAAACCGATAAGTCAGAGTAATCCGCAAGCGCAAATAAATTTATTTTTCATCAATTTGCCTGCAGCTTCATTGCTTTAATATTAAATGCCTTTAGATCGCTTTTCAAAGTTAATTATTTTCATTTTAATTAAATGATTTCGTGATTTGAAAAGAGCTTAATTTCATTCATTATTTATTTGACGTTTTTATGTGGATAGGTAGGGTCTTTTTTGATGATTTCTAATAAATTGCGATTGTATTGGAATTTAATTTCTGATTAGATATTTTGATGTATTTTGCACTGTTCACCCCCTGATTAGAAAAACAAACGTTCACCTTTACGAGAATCATAACAAAAATGATAATTAATTAGGCGTTCACTTTAATAAACAATTAAAATTAAACAGTGAGCATTCGTTAATTATTAAAATTAACGAAAGCAGACACATCTTTGCGTATTCTTGTAAGACTTTTTAAAATTCTTGTTAAATTACCATCATAAACTATTTACCTAATAACAGAATATCAAAACGACCTATCCAATTATAAACTTTCGTTTTCAAATACCAATGGAATTCGATTTTAAAACCTTTAATTGCTTCGTTTATTGCTCGACAGTCGACAACAAATTCTTTTGTTGCCGGAACGTTCGAACTTGTCTTTTTCTACGTTTGTACATAAAATGGCCAGGTTTATTTTCAGTGAAGCTGTATTGTCTTTGAACTTCTGAAAGGCATTCGTCGTAAAAGGACAGACTCTGTAGTAAGTACTAACTGTAATATTCTGTTTATTTGGTTTGACAGGAACGGAACTGCAGCAGTTATTCAAAATTCCAAATTCAAAAGTCATATGAATTATAATCAAACTAGGCTGAGAATCAGCACTTTTTGAACGTCAACATTACATAAGACTCTCTCCTTTTTTTCTAGGACAACACGGTTTCCTCACGATGTTTTCATTCCCGTTTTGACAGCAGTGGTGAATGATCAGAGCATTGGTGGCCCATTGGTAACGGCCACGAGTCGGTCGTAGGTCTCATGCAGGGACTTTAAATTGTGTAAATTATTTCATCACCACTGCTATCAAAACGGGAATGAAAACATCATGAGGAAACCGTGTTGTCCTAGAAAAAAAAATCGAAGACGTGACATCCACCAACCCGCACTGGGTCCGCGTGGTGGATTACGCCCCACTCCTCACAGAAAGAGGAGCCCTGTGTCCCAGTAGTGGGAACGTAGGCTGATTAAGGTATTGTGAATTATTAGTTTAACAAACGCACTAGTAATCAAATCAGTGGTCGTTGTCTGTAGGAATTATAAAAATCTAATAGTAATTAGACACTGAAATTACGTGTACGGTCTTATTTGTTTAGGAATACTACCTCGTTGGTCAAGTGGTCGCGAGCGCTACTGCTGAGCATGAGGTCCTGGGTTCGATTCCCGGGCAAAGTGCTATTGGGTTTTTCCATCTGGAATTTCTCAGTAGCAGCTCGGAGTCTGGATTTGTGCCCGGTTGACGGCAATAGGCTCGCCCCCTATTATATGGGACCATCGATCACTAATAAAGAACTAGATACACAATCCCAAACAAAAGTTCTCTTAAAACTGGCACCAAATTGTGTTTAAGTAATAATAGTTGAAATAAATATAAATTAATGTAAATTCAACCTTAAACGAAATGCTTAAAGTTTATTTCACAAAGATATGTTTAAAAAGCAATAAATTTTTACGACCGATACTATGTCGCGTGTTTACCGTCGGAGCGTTCGAATGCTACTAAATCAAAAGCGCACCCAAATGTTCAAGTGGGTGCTCATTCGGTGAGGACATTTTTTGCCGCTGATTGTGCATCTAGTTCTTTATTAGTGATCGATGTATGGGACTTAAATATAACTGGCGAAATGTGGATGTCCTAAAGTTACAGCTCTGCCTAACCCTTCGGCGAAAATAGGCGTGATATTATGTTATGTAATACTAACCATACAACGGAATCACATTCTTCTTAGAAAAACGTATCTAGAAATATATTGTTTACAATCTTATAGGTTTTTTACTAAAGTATAAAAACTTTTTGTCGCCAACATCGTCTAGGTAGCCTGTAAATCTCCACAGTTTTAGGTAACTTTAAGTATTTAACATAAAACAAGTTGAAGTCGCAGTGGTAAGTTAAGTCTTTGTGGCAAGCCCTTAGCAAATTGATGTGTCTGCATCTCACCGGTAACTCATTCCTGAAGTAAAAGATGCGCCATGTAACAGAATACAGCTTTAATGTTGGCCTTTAATTTATATTTATTTTATTTTAAGTTAGCTGCTATTATTCTGTCTATTTTATTTTTATTTCAACTACTGGGAAGCTCTTGGCCTGCTTCACCTGATGGTAAGTGATGATCAGGCCGAAGGTGAAAACGAGCTTCACCAAGAATCCTCAACCACAGAGGAACTGGGTATCTTACCTCTAACTGCCGAAACACAACGATGCTGTTAACATTGTTGTTATGGCAACAGACTTAGATAAGATGGTGGTAGCTAGCCAGGTGGACTTAGAACAAGCCCTACCACCAACCAAACTGAGCAGAAAATTTTGCCCCCACTGGGAATTGAACCTCTGGGTCTGAGACAGTTAGTCTAACCACTAGACCGCAGAGGTAGTTAAATGTTTTTAAAGGCTTGATGGGTGAATTTCTTTAGATGTAATTTAATTTTTCTTTTCAGATGGAAAATAAATTCTAATTGAAATTATTTTGTTTTTTCTGCTTGGTGTTATGTTAAAAGTGGCTCTTGTCGACATGCTTAAGATTGTGGAAAAGTGTGTATAGATTAATACTATCTTTTGTAATTCTGCCGTCAAGTTGTGTTATGCTTTGAATGGTTTCAACTTTGACCGTCTCTAAGGTCAGGAACTGTAAAAATCTCCGGTTGTCGTTGTTCAGTCTGTCGTTGGCGAGAACCGTCGTGGGACTGTTTTCCACCCTGTTTACAAAAAACAAAAGACAATGTGATAGGATCCATCCAACTCATTGACAAGAACTTACCTGACTTCTACTCCATAATTCAGGAATCACAGACGACGTCGAAAGCTCTAAAACAAAGTACCTCGATTTCCAAAAAATGGTATTAAAGACGTACTAAATTCAAAGTTGTCAATTTCCAATGGGTACCTACTTTATGAAGTTCCTACTAAGCTAAAGTGAGTTCAACGTACAGCCGCAAATAGATTTTGTTTTGACTCTTGTAATTATCGAACCGCGAAATTAACTAAATCGCTTTGTGAACAACAAGATCAAATTAATGAGAATTTAAACTGTTTTTCATACTCCTGTTCCTTTTTTAGCAATTATTTTATTTGAATTGAGCTGATCGATTCTGTCTAGGACTTCATATTTCATGATTATAAATTTAGTTCGCGTCCACTGTAGATCTTGAGACTCCCCATAGGCTGGTATCATACAGTATACTATACTACACACCAGATAAGTAAAACAATCAAATTAAATGATTTGAAATATAATTAGTTTAAATATATTAGACAATTATACCAATAGCAATACAAAATATTTAAGTGAATAATTAATTAATGTAATAATAATATATAATTTATGGATTATATTAAATATATGAAAATAATAATTATATAATTGAATACAAAAACGAATAGATTGACCTACACATATTATTTACAGAGAATAGATAAATGATCGAAAACATAATACAGGATGAAATTGAAAACATGCGACAACTCTTAAGGGGTCATTTTACTCATCATTATGAACAACTTTCACTATGGGACCAACCCTGAAATCGCGAAAAAAAAAACAGCTGTTCCCTACATTTATGTTTGCATAGCTCGTCAAAATGTAGGGAACAGCTGTTTTTTTTTCGCGATTTCAGGGTTGATCCCATAGTGAAAGTTGTTCATAATGATGAGTAAAATGACCCCTTAAGAGTTGTCGCATGTTTTCAATTTCATCCTGTATAATACCTAATTCTGTTAAATATTTAGCAATACGCTTCCTCTCTACTACTTAATTATTTAAAATTTTGCTGTGCCCGACAGGGTCCATAATTGTGTCTATGTAATTATTCTTACCACCTGTATGTGTACATTATGGATTGCAATAAATTGAAATTGAAATTGAAATCATGTACCCCTTGGCAGACAGATAGATTAACATAATCAGCCTATAATGTCCCTACTGCTGGAACACAGGCCAGGCCTCCTCTCGGTGAGAGGGACTGGGCCGTAATGCACCACGCAGACCCAGTGTGAGTTGGTAGATATCACATGTCTTCGAATTTTTGGTTCTATGACATGCCAGTTTCTTCACGATGTTTTCCTTCACCGTTTTGAGAGCACTGGTGATAAAATAATTTACACAAAGTAAAGCGCCTGTCAGAGTATGAACCTACGACTTGCAACTCGTAAGTCGCGGTCGACTTTAGTTTACCAACTTCAATTAACCTTCTGAGAGACCTATGACGTATCGTAATCCATCTATTTTGAAAAAAAAACATTATATGGCTTTAATGTGACATTGTAGGATAGTCATGATGAAGGTAGGATGATGGCATCATTCTCCAATAACATTTCTAACTTTGGAGAATGGCTCAAGTTTTTCTAAGTGTAGCGGCACACCTGCGGAACGTTCGGCGCGGAACGTTCATCATGTGACGCTTGGTCATGAACCGACGTAACGTTCGGCTGATGTGTCATAGGTAACTTGAAAAACATTAGGAGCATATTCAACCGAACCTTCCGTGCCGAACGTTCCGTGTCGGCAGGTGTGGCGTGACCCTAAGAATATGAAATACTTAGGCCCGTATTACAGAACCTCACTCAAAACCCAGGCATTACTTTAAAAATCGTATAAACCATTTTGATTGGTTGAAACTTGTTTTAAGTAATGCTTGAGTCTTGAGTGAGGTATATAATACGGGCTTTAGTCTGAATCATCTGGAAAGACTGAGGCATTATTTTTTATTGTGCGCTTGAAATGGCGAGACGTTAGCAAAGCCACATTCCAAAGAGTAGAGTTCTGTGGAAAAAACTGCCAAGAAAATGAAAACAAAACACTGACTGTAAAACAAAAGAACACGTTTTCCCCTATTATGTTATTCCTTATATCCTCAATATTATTTTTTATGAGAGACATTGACTAAACTAACATCGTAGAATCAACATATCGAAACTGACTATGAATAGTCGATGTTTTGACGCCATATCCACCGAGGCGCGTTATAACCGGGCAATTTATGTCAACACGGAGTTAATCACGGATAAATATTTGCATAAGTTAATCATAAACATTATTGTTCGTCTGTACGTTGATGATGCTATTGTCTCCATGGTTCAGTGGGTTTATGGGTATGGTTTTAATGCGTTTTTAGTGGATTTTGTTCATGTTGTTTAATTAGTAAATATCTAGTACCTACCGGTTTATTTTTTGGTACTTTTTCTAAAATTGAAACCTAGCTATAATATTTCCAACCATTTATTTAAGTTATGACAGCTAAAGTAATGATTTCCAAATTACATTTTTGACTGGATTTCGAAATTCATGATGAATTTAATCGAATTTAAAGCATTGCACTTTTTCACTTTGGGTTTTAATGTAATGATTACGGAACTTCATATGCGTAATTATTTTAATTTAGATTTTGGTAATTGATAATAATAAAAACAAAAACAAAATTATTCAAAAAACAAAAAACCCGACTGCAAAAACACGTAACTGAAAAGAGAAAAACAAGCATTACAATCTATAGAATTTTGGTATCGCAGGCGGGGCTAATAACCGGAAATATTGTGTATCTTTGGTTTGTCGCCGCCTGCGATACCAAAATTTTATAGATTATAATGCTTGTTTTTCTCTTTTCCACAGTCGGGTTATTTGTTTTTTGAATAATTTTCTTTATTTCAAGCTTTTTAGTTTTATTAATATATCTAAATTTGGAATCGACTCATTACTAGCTTTTATTTGATACCAATAGATAGAAAGATAATAAATTATAACAATATATTAATTTCTTTTTTTTAAACCTTCCCCTCCCTTTTTTTTGTATTTGCAGATGCAATATATAAATATTATATAGCCTATGACACTCCCACAATTAAGACGAATCTAACGACACCTCATATGTTAAAATCCATCAAGCCGTTTAGGCTACAGAGCGTGCCAAAGAAATAGACATACATACATACATACTCTCGAAAAACACCCCCCTTCCCCTCCTTCTGGGGCAGTCGGTTAAAAAATAAGATAAAAATAAGTTGGTTTTTAATACCAAATTATTGATATGATCAGGACCAATCCGCTACTGCTGATTCAAATTTTCATAATTATTATGTCATTGTCAGAGCTGGGCAAAATACATGCTTTGCTTTAATTAAAATACAAATTACAAAATACTATCTCGCACTTATTTAAAATACAAATTACAAAATATTTTTAAGTCGTGTATTTGAAATATAAAATACAAAATACAGTATTTTGACTATTTTTATTTAAAATACAAATTACAAAATACAGTCTGGTGTTAGGTTAGGTATATAAATAGAATAGAACTAATCCAGCCCAGCTTAAGGCAAAGGGAATATATTCTTACCATCATATTTTACAAAATGGCGACCGCTAAATATGTCACAGCCTTCACAGGATTCACTCCATCGCCGAATGAAAATTACAATTGACAAGATATGTAATTGACAATTTGACGTATGTACCTGCAGTACAGACTACAGTACAGTTTAATTGCAGTGTTGCCAACTTTAAAGATATTACATATTTAGCAGTCGCCATTTTGCTTACGAAAGCTATCGAGCGCTATTTTCTGCAGATCGCACCCATTCATAAGATCGCTAAATGTATTTGTGTTCAAATGTATTTTGGAGCCATAAGTATTTGAAATACTAACTACAAAATACCTCAGCGTCAGGTATTTGAAATACTAATTACAAATTACATTTATAAGAAGTAATTGAATTACAAATACCAATTACGTATTTGTATTTCAATTACGTATTTCAATTACAAGTAATTCAAATACTGCCCAACCCTGGTCATTGTCAATATGAAAGTTTGAAGACAGCCTTCAAGAAGTGGTAAAAACAGAATGAGTAATTAACTACCACGCTTATTATGCGGATTGGTATATTATCATTGTTTGATATTTACACCAGTGAATATTATTTTATTTGAGCAATATTTTATGATAAACCTAGAGGATGTGTGCAAGGACTAATTTGATAACGAATAAACCCAACTCTGTGTTCTATGAATCATGTGCGATTCACTCCTTGTCCATTTACTGTACGACTAACACATTTTCGCAACAATTAGCAGTTTGAAAATAGTTTGGAAAATCCAAAAGTGCACGCCTCATACTTATCACTCATTCATAAACGAAAAAGAAATTCAAAACATAGTTTAAAAATGAACAATTTATCACTTTTCATGAAGTCGTAATGTCAACGACTGACAAAGATATTTACGTTGGCAGTTGCTAGGCAACGGCACCGGATCAAGGTTGAAAATATTTAGATATTGATATTATATTTTAGTTAGTATTTTATTAATTATAATTAAACTACTATGAATAAAAAAGCCATTTTCAATAGGGTTCCTTCTACGGCTGAAACGAATGTATAAAAAAAAAAATTGACTCAATTAATTGATTTTATCGCAAGCTACAATGTTTTCAGGGATCATAAATTGACGGACAGGAAATTTTTTTCAACTATTTTGATGCTTTTTCCATTTCTGCTGCATTAAATCAATTGTTAAAAAATACAATATTAATCTCCATTTAATCATCTATACAATGGTATATAAATTAAGTAGGTTCTGTGTACTAGCAGGAGTGAAACAATAAAAACAGTTGCAGAAATGGGGCAAAAAATATTTTTCGATCGTAGAGCACACTCTAATGCGAAGCATTACGAGTCGTGCAATAGAACAGTTTTCACACTTTTCAGCTAAATACGCTAAAAGTACAAATTCGTGTGAAACAAATGACAGCGACACAGTTTAGGTACTCATAGTGTAGAATAACAGTTTTCTGTGACATAAAATTACAACTTGTCGTATTAACAAGTTCTGTTTAGGTAGTGTTGTGAAATTTGTAAGAAAGTTATCATTAGTGTTGGCACTGTTCTTTTTCAAATAACGCTTTCCGTGTTAAAAATGAAAGCTGTTACTAAAAGTTCTGTTACGGTAACTCAAGTAAGAACCACTAAACACCTACTCTGACTGTCCGTCTTTCAGAAAAATAAAAAAAAAATTTGTCGTTTAAAAGCTCGTGCAGACTGGCGGGACTTGTTGCGCGACGCGACACCGGTAATTGTTCTACCGCGAAGTTTTCTTAGAAATTGTTTTATGAGAGTAGCGTCGCGGTCGCGCTGTCGCTTCACGCCTGTTTGCGGGAGACTTTAGGGTTTTAATTTGAATTGGGTTCATTTACAAAGTTCAAGGGTGATCAAAACGTCGAGTCATACCACCATGAACCACTTTTATGTGTCTTTCACATTCATACATACACAGAAAATCTACGGGCCTTACGACCCCTGAACCCGCTCCATCACCACGTCCATCAGATGTTATCAAATTTAATTTCTTCGCCCATTAGAACGGAATCATGATATGACAACAAAGTAATTCAAACGCATCTCGTCCGTCTTCCCCTATTGGACGCCAATTTTAATCGGATGACGTTCGATGCATTGAAACACATAATTACGAATTCGAAACTCTCACGGGACAACATTCCGTATTAGTTTTGACATTCGGCTTGATGGATGGACCACAATCTCTGGGCGAATCTCGTGAATGAACGCCCGTATGTTTCACCAACTACAAACTTACAACTTCTTTTTCAATCAATCTTATTTTTAAAGTGTTAAGAACTATTTTTGAATGCACTGTTTTTAGTTGTGAAAGGTTAGATTGGACGGGCGATAGGTGTGTCAAATTGGGAGCGTTGGTTCACGTCAATTTGACAGAATATGGACGGTTAGTTGAATTTTAGATTGATCGCTAATATCGTTGTTACTTTTTAGGGGTTTTTTCAGTTTTTTTGTCAGCTATCAAAATTGGGTTGTTCGTTTTTAGTTTTTAGAATAGGAATTATGTGACGTCGGATGGTGATTCACCTCTCTAAAGCTACGCGGTTTTTTTTTCCATTAGCATTAGATTTTTGACATGACTACATTATTCAAAACAACTGATTGATTCTAGATTAGTGACTAAGCGTGCCTACGGAAACAATTTAAATACTCACGGTATTTATATGTTGAAAAAAAAATACGTAGAGATCGATGCGGTATGTCTAGTAAGTACCTTCTAGTAATCACTCGTAGGTTAGTATTGAATATAGCCTCGATTTACTTTTTTTTATCAATCTGATAAGACCTATGGTATTGATAAAACAAGCTGTAACAATGTAAAGGTCTCGCTATTGCAAAAAAAAATACGATAGAATTCTCATTTGATTGATAGTTTTATATACTTTTCGTAGATTTGTTGACCATCTTCCATTTTGTTAAGTACTACAAGTACTAGATACTGGCTGAATGACCTATACTGTCATTCCATGCCTAATAACACTGTTATTTGAATAATATTGTAAAAGCAAATTATAACCGTGGAGTTTCTTGCCGGCTCTTCTCCATAGGAAACAACCAATTGGAACCGTGCACCTGGCTTCTGACGTTTCATAAGTGCCCATGTAGATTATGTGAAATAAAAACTTTTTACAAAAAAAAATTAAACCGACTTCCAAAAAAAACCACTACAAAGTGAAAAATAACTTTATTTTCGGAAGTCGGTGTCTTTGTTTTTTAATTTTCGTTTTTTGCCACCGACTTCTGAAATTAAAGTTATTTTTCACTTTGTAGTGGTTTTTTTTGGAAGTCGGTTTAATTTTTTTTTGTAAAAAGTTTTTATTTTTCACTTTTTAGTTGTGGTACCTACCCCACACAATATCCAATACCACTAACTGCAATAAATAATAGTGACAGGAAGTTATCATCATATCGTCCATATAAACTAAGTGGGAAAAATATGTATTATTGAAGCTAACTCAAAAACTATCTAAGCAAAGTTAATAAAATTTATATGGGACCACCTCGGGAGCTTACCCTTTCAAACAAAAAAATAATTTTCAAAATCGGTCCACAATTAGCGGAGATATCGGTGAACATACATAAAAAAAAAAAAAAAACATACATAAAGTCGAACATAGAACCTCCTCCTTTTTGGAAGTCGGTTAAAAATAATTTGACTTTGAATTTATAGAAATTATTTAGCACCAATTTACACAACGATACAATGTAAACAAACCTTTTGCTTAAGCTACTGTACTTTTCGAAGAATGACGTTTCACAACGTTATAATGTAAACGTAATTTTAAGAATTATTATTTTTAATTTTTACCTCATGATCTGTTTATAGTAACAATAGAAGTGTTTTCATCTTTATCATAAGATATTTTTTTTGCATGTTGAAATATGTACGTAAGTAAGCAAAATATAATGTGGAACTTCTTATATGTAAGTTAAAACCTTTTATGTACCATATTTTATGCAAAATAAAGAAATTCTAATTCTAATTCAAACCTTTTGCTTAAGCTTCTGTACATTTCGAAGAATGACGTTACACAATGCACGTGTCTATACGTCCATTATTTTTAAAAGCCGCGGGCAGAACCTCCATTTTTTTAATCTAATCGTTTACAAGGAAGTCTTCGTAAACAAAGCCTACCGGTACCGAGATGTTGGCACAGCATACGTGTCAACTTCCGTTTCCATGATCGTCTCGTGTCACTATGAATGCATCATTGTTAGTATTTTCTGGTACCAACATACATTGTGTTCGGCGCAGTTTTCTTTGAGCTTTCAAAATATTGTTACTGTACCATTGTGTTATACAATGCGGCTTACTGACTTGTGTGTGTATAGAGAGTAAAAGCATGGGTGTGTCGGGTATCGTTTGAGTGTGATTAATAGGAGATTTTGTAGCATTCGATTAGGCGAGGTCATCGATATTGCCTGTAATAAAATCCAATAATTAAGTCATAATGCTTTGTCTTATTACTATTTACGAGGTCTAAAAGATAATCACAAAAGATCCTTCGTCTGTAAAATTTCATAATAGAAAGAGATAGGTTTCATCACTGACTTAATTTAGTTTATAATAAAAATTGAAGAATACGCATAATTATGCATATTATTCAAAGGGCCTGTTTCACCACCTACGATTAAGTTCCTATTTAACTTACTTGGCAGATAATTTCATACAAATTCTGTTCCATTTTTTAATTTATTCGGTAAGTAGTGGCTATTCGGACATCGTGAAATAGGCCGTAAACCTCTTATTCATACTTTGCTTAAAGTTAAGAGACGTTTAAAGTAGTTTAAACGTAAAAGATGTATTTTTAAACAAGCGATAATCATTACTTAACTTTAAGCAACGTTTATGAATACGAGGGTTAGTATAACATAATATGCTAATAGCAGAAAATGTTTTAATAATTAAAAGTGGTATTAACAGCTCTTTAAGAATATTAACAAAACTGACGTGTCACATACAATGATTACTGGATTCAATAAAAACTGACACCAAAGCTTCTTAACGATGCTCTTTGTTGGCTTTTGCATAAACGTATCGGGCTATAACAATAATTCATAAATACATGTGTGGGTAGGTATATGATGTAATGTAAGATGCATGGAAGACGACCTTAACATAGTTGGGAGAAGTTCAGGACGATTATGACCTATGACGTAGGCAATAGTATCAGATGCATCTAGTTGGAATTTGGATATATTGTAAAGATTTGATGAGCTACGGCGTAGTAGGTATTTAATTTCGTAGTAGTATTTAAGTGCTACGAAGATTTACATGCTACGTACTCGTAGACCATTCACTGGTTTAAAACTTTAAATGGCTCTCTCTAATTTCGGTCAGTCTTCTTCTTTTCCTGTTTCCAGCATCTGCTAAAACTATCCAAAGGAGCAATAAGGATGACGACAGGGTAAAAAAAAAAAAAACTATTTAGTCCGTCAGTCAGATAATAAAAAAACATTAGACCCGTATTTTTTTCTTTACCTATCATATTAATCAAATATAGTTTGACAAATCCAAAACTGCACGCCTTATAACACTCAATCATAAACGAAAAAGAAATTCAATACACAGTATGTAAATCAAGGTCCTTCAAAACTAGCTTTAGCCGTAGATTCTTTTGTTTCTTAGGAGACTACCTTTACAACAAAGTCAATAAAGAAATTTCCATTTACTCACTATCAAAATTCAACCTCAAAAATATATTAAAAAATTGGCTTTTAAATCATGATTATGAAGTCACAGAGAGACTCTTAGAAGTCATTTCATAAAAACCGTTCCACATGTCCTACCTATACGACATTAGAAGACCAGTTTGAAGTATCACACTCACTACACACCCACACCCACACACCCTACTTTGCTGTATAATTAATTATTAGTTTTTTAGTCTTTTTGTTTTAATTTTTCTTCCCAACATTATAATCTGATATGTTTGTATACTGTGACTTGTCCGGGTAGTTTGGAGGCCTGGAGACCTGTAACACAGGTATTCCTAGTACAGGCTCCAGTCTCCACAACATCAATGTATTTTTGTATACACATTTATGTATTGTACTGATTGTTATTTGTGGTGGAGAAAATAAACGTTTTTATTATATTATTATTATTATTATAGTTTCTAACAAAAATGAACAATAATTTATTCACACTTTTCATCAATATGGGTAAAATTTCTCACCTCGCAATCTTTACGTAAGGTCAAAGATTTGATATTTACTGATATTTACTTTGTCGGTTGCTAGGCAACGGAAAAGGCTCGAAGTTGGAAATATTTTAGCTAGTATTTTATTCATCATCAGCCTATTAATGTTCCCACTGCTGGGACACAGGCCTCCTCTCTGTGAGATGGAGTGGGCCGTAATCCACCACGCGGGCCCAGTGCGGGTTGGTGGATGTCACATGTCTTCGAATTTTTGGTTCTAAGACATGCCGGTTTCCTCACGATGATGTTTTCGTTCACCGTTTTGAGAGCAGTGGTGATGAAATTATTTAAACAAAGTAAAGCGCCTGCTTGGGTTTGAACCCACGACCCACAACTCGTAAGTCGGGGCCGTTACCACTAGGCCACCACTGCTCCAGTATTTGATTAATTATAATTAAACTACTTTGACTAAAAGAGCCATTTTCAATAGGGTTCCTCCTATGGCTGAAACAAATCTATTTAAAAAAAAATTACTCAATTAATTGATTTTATCGCAAGCTACAATGTTTTCAGGTTCCATACATTGATGGACAGGATTTTTTTTTTATGAATGACATCTCGCAGGTCAACCTAGGAGGTTGTTGGCTACTTAAGTGAACTTTCCTGTGAGTGTCTCAATACATTAAGGGTTCCAGGGCATAAAAATTGCAAACTAAGCGACTACATGCTAAAGGCACGCTGTGGGGTATGGACCTCGGCTTTGGGCGTCGCTGGAAGAGCACTGGATAGGCTGGATAGGATTAGGCAGGTTTTGCCCAATATGTTCATTGTTCATAGTGGTTTTGCTAGTCAATTTTATACGGCATACCACACGTAACATAACTTATAGTCAATTTTATACGGCATACCACACGTAACATAACTTAATGTTGTAATAAAATTGATTACAAAATGTATTAGAACTAGTCAAGCGCTAAATGTAATATGGACATCGACTGTGCGCTACGTGATATCAATTTATCTTTTGTATATTATTTGGTTAGTTACTCGTATCATTGTTATTTCGAAAGAAATATAATTAGAATAAAGTATTGTTGTAGGTATGCTTTGTGAAGTGTTGAAGAAAAATCTAGCCCTATACATGGTCGCGTCTGCCTGCGCCGACCCTTAAGACTGTTAGCTTTTAAATTATATCAATAATAATATGTTGGATTTTTGTAAAAAATAACTTCTAAATCTCTTTTTACCCGACTACGGCAAAGCCAAAAGGAAGTGTTATGGTTTTAGTTACTTTAAAGTTACTAACCAGAAAGAGTCAAATATTTAAGGATAAATAGATTAATTTAAAAAAAAAACGAAGTAAAAGACGTATCTACACAGTACAATATACAATTTTAGGCGTATTATTAATTCTCATTAAACTCAAATAAGTTTTATTGGACATCAAAGAGCGCATCCAAGTCACGTATAACAAACAACGTCGGTCCTTTGTAAGTAATAAATAATTCTTCACCTTCAAACATTTTTGAGGAAAAAACGGCAAACTTACAAACAGCTGCAATACACCAAATACATAATTTAATGACCACTTCCGACCGCACCGGCTTTAGTTCGCCAACAAACTTTTCAGCCAAATTACCCTTTACTTTTCTAAAAACATCTTAAAACCTTATTTGAAAGACATAAAGCTCAAATTACCGTGGCAGATTTTAGATGAATCGAAATAGAGAGTTGCATTTACTATGTTCAGTCCAGAAATCGCACAATACAAGTACGCGACACTAACAGGCCAAGTTGTTGCGATTGACAATTGGTACAATACAAAATAATATAATATTGCGCTAGTCCTTTGTGTCAGTATACCTCTGTGCTTATGAAACTACTGATACCGGTTGTTAGTTTGACTAATATGGGTGCGATGTTGCAATTTTGAAGTTGTTAGTAGCACAAAATGGTTAAGCAAGAATGTTATAATTTTCTTACTTCAACCACAGATTAAATACAGATGTGACACTCCGCAAAATCATATAAATCAAAAGCGACTCTTGGTATGACCCAATAAAGTGAATTCAGGTCGCACAGCGCTAAACACCTACAGTTATATTCACCTAGAAGTTGCCTCTCTTTCTATCGCGTAACTTCTTAGATCGTCTGACTACGTTACACTCACTGAATTGGCCCAGCAAGACGGGCCCGCCGTTACTTGTAGCGGAGTGTCCCATCTGTATTAATCTGTGGTTTAATTAAAAACAGTTGCCGACTACTAACTTTGTAAGAACTTTTATTTATGAAACGTTTTTTTTTGTTATTTTTTAGTCCAATATTTTCTGTTTTTCTGAATACATAGAGTTGAGAATACAGAGAAAAATTATATAGTAATTGCTCAACTTCACGCATTATTCAATCGAGTAGGTATCAACTGCACCCATAAAAACTTTTTAAATAAAAAAGAGATAAGAAACTAAAATTGGCAATAATATTAGATTTCATAGGTACCCAGTTTCACCCTGAATTTTCCCGGCGTGGGCTGACGTATATTCAACGTTACAAGCAGTCTAGTTTTACGAAAAGTCCATTCAAAAGCCGCACCAAAAACTGTTGAACGAGCATTAACCACTACAATGTGACAACCCTCTAAGCAACTCGATACATTTAGAACCACCCACAGGGTCGAACTAGGTATCGCTTTACAGGAAACTGGCGGTTGCAACAATTGTGTCATACATCGCGAACGAAATACGAATCGAATTTGTTGAGCACACTATACAGTTGAAAATCAGTTGAAAATTCAACTCTAATACTAGACAATAAGAGTGAGTGAATTTTTTTGTTCGATTAAAGAGACCGGAAGAAAAAACGATACGACCACAAAATGACGGATGACGATTAGACGTTATAAAAGATAGTTCTTTGATAACAACCGCATGTTGTAAGACATTTTTATTGTTGCGATTTTGAAGGAAATATAATACGAGATGCGATTTTTTTGCAACTATTTTGTGAAAAGAAATGAGTCCACTTAATGTTTCTGAATCTACCTATTTAGCACGATACACAACTACGTAACCGGATGCTCATTTGAAGAATTAATTTTGGTTCTTTTTATTTTTATCTTAACTAATATTATTATTATAATAATAAATAGAAAAGATTTGATTTTTGTATGTTTGTTTGTTATGCTTTCATGGCTAAACGGCTAAACCAATTTTGTTGAAATTTGGTATATTACTTTAAAACCTGAGGAAGGAGTGAGGAAGGCTAAGTTTTATTAACATAATACGCGGGCGAATTCGCGGGCGGAATCTAGTCAAAAATAAACGAGCAATTTTTAATTCGAAGCGTGTCATAGGTACCTACAATAAAATACAGGATTTAAAGCCTCACCACATTCATCACGTAACCACAGACTGAAAATCAACGAAAACCTGCAAAAACTCAAACAATAGCAAGTCATCAAATCTGCCAAAACCGAACACCACATTACCGACTTTGAGGCGTAACTCGGCCAGCAAAAAAGCATCCTAACCACGTTTACCAAAGGAAACAAGGTAGAACGGTTCTACGAATAGAACTGTGGTTAGATTTAAAATTACAGTTATTATACTTGTTAACGTCGTAATCAGGGTTCACGTGCAGCAAAAGTACGGCTATTCGCGTTAGCAATAGAGAAATGATGGCTTTTGTTGAATGTATGCAAAATGTTAGTTTGTAGGGAATTGTTGATGCGATAATTGTTTTTCTTGATTGTGGCTATTTCCGTAACCAATACCAGCAGAACTGGAAAACGTTACCCATTATGTCGATAATGGTTGAATATAAAAACAGAATGCGTCGCGAATCTACTCCACAGACATTTATGCAGAGCAACCATTACTGTCTGAAATCTGTAATTCGATAAATGGTGCAAGAAAAAATGGTGCCTGTAAATCAGTTCTAAGTTCTGTTCTATTTGGAAGACATTACTTTTACGTCTGTTTTGAACTCCACTTTACTTAAATATACTCAAATAACTCAATGAAAAAGACGATTCCGTGGGTCGGTAAGGACATTACATACTGTGCGCTCAGTCCGTTTGCAGTAGGGCCAACTTCATGGCATGAAATGCATTCCTTTTGTACCTTTTTACATCCGATGTCGTGCTTACGACCAATGAAGCGAGTCTGTTTTTTGTTCTTCTGTATGACATAAGTGCTTTTCATTTAACCGGTAGTAATAATGTAATTATTTACGCATTATCCTGTCCAGGATAACGTTTACGTTGTCGTGTTTGAAATGAAGTGGAAAACAGATTGTTTGGACTTTGGCGACTGGAGATTGTTCATAATCACAATATAAAACAATTTTCCAGTAAATAAGGCATATTTACAATAACTTTCGGTTCTTTCTTTTTCGTGGATTCAGTGACTAATCTGGTCTCAGAGTTTTTATGCCGCCCATGGGCCTCTGACTTCGGTTCACATGCCGTCGAGAAATATCTCTCAGGCATGCCGATGTTTTCCTTCACCGTTTTTTAACCAAGTGATAACTATGCAATACGCACAAGAATCCGAAAAGTCACAGCCATGGGTTCGAACTAGAGACCTATGAATTGGCGGTCCGATAGTCACATCACTAGGCTATCAGTCTATCACTGTTCTTTTACAATAACTACTAACCACAAATAAATGATTTTACTTGATTGAGCTGGACCAGCTTCAAAAACTTAAGCTCCAATTATCAGATCGATGCAATAAAACTGCAACACAAATTGAGTAACAATACCTTAAAAAAACCTCAGATATCATTTCGTGTCACTCTGCCTTCCTTTTAAATTCTCGGATACCCAAGACCCACCTGCAAAAGATCATCGGACTTAAATTTGGAATTCGTTGTTACGTCATTATAATAACCCCTCGTTATAATTCTGTTGCTAACGATCCGAAACATTGTTTGTTCTTCTCAGGCCGCCGTCTGGGCTCCATAAACGTATGTATGTAACCAACAATCATTCTATGGGCTACGACCTTAATGATAGCCCTTCGAACGAGTAAATTATCAATTCCGCCGAAGGGGCTCGGACCTTGTTTTTGGAAAGCGGTAACAAGCCTATCATCTGCCCTCTTTTAACCATTATTCATACACGCCATTTTGACCTTAACAAGACTAGTAATTGGGATCAAGTTTCTGTAAGAGAAATGTAGGAAATAACTTGGTTAGGAAAAAAAACTGAAACAATTTTTCGATTAAAATGTTTTGACCTTGACAAAGTTCATCATGGTGATTTTTTGTGCGTTTTAGTTGAGTCAGTGTTTACTTAGACGACGCGGGAGTTTTTAATACCCTTTGTTGTTTTTTTTGGGAACTAATTTTATCGTAATAAGTTCATCCTGTGAGGTTTCTGACTGACAAAAAAATCAGAATGACGCATAATAAGCTTACTTAAAAAATAATCTAAATTAACGTTTTTACGGAAAAAATTTGCTTGCTTATTATCAAGTTATTGCGTAAAATAATTCGATTTACTGGATTTTTTTAAACTTTCTATAGAATGGACTAATATCGATCTTCTCTTAAACATTTTTTCTGGCAGAGAGTAGTCTAGTACAGGATTCAGTGTTTTATAAAATTACTCAGTCGCTAAAAATGTAAATAGGGTATACCCATTATAATTCTCAGATTCTGAGTACAACTCATAATGTCGTGAATCTAGTTAGAGAGTTGCATGCATGTATGTACAACTGAACTCGGAAACCATTACTGTTAACCATATTCTACGAACTGCACGAATATTTCTGTGAAGAAACTTTTTTAGTGTTGTGTTAGTTTTTTCTTGTGTATTTTCTATAAATTGCGACATCGTTTTCCTGCTAAGGAACTCAGTGTTACTTGTGTCACAGAAAGAGATTAAGTCATAACTATTGTTGCCTCGTTGGTAATGCGCTCGGTTTTATGCCGTGCTTATGAGCGCTTTCGACCCAGTGATCTTAATTACTCTGGATCTCTAGAGTCAGTGTGATTCCCTGTTAGCCCCATTTACACGATGCAAGTTCCTTACCTATGGCATATACAAAAATTAAAGCAGCAAATGACTTACATCGTCGGAACACTGTTTAGACGGTGCAACTTTTATTGTTGCTTCAACTTACAAGCACGTGAAACGGGCTTAGAGAATGAGCTCCCACTTTCTTTTCAACAGATTTATTGTAGTGTTGTGTAGGTACTTCGAATATATTGCTATCGAAAGATATCAAAGTAAAAGAATTAATAAACTTGTCTTCTTCGTCTTCTTTTCGTGTGGTTAGTGACTAACCTGGAGTTTTAAAGCCGCCCATGGGCCTCTGACTTGACTTCACAGTCGAGAAATACCTCTCAGCCATGCCGGTTTCCTCACGATATTTCCTTCACTGTTTTTGAAGCAAGTGATAATTATTATACAATACGCACATGTATTCGAAAATTCAGAGGTGTGCCTTAGGTTTGAACTCGAGACCTATGACTTGGCAATCCGATTGTCACTGCTATTGCACTATACTGCTGAGAGGAGTGGCAACACTGCCCGAGTGACATGTCAAATTTTTGTTCCGCATTTTAATATTAAATTAAATTAGTAATTAAGTTATATTAAGGTCTAATTTTATGTATAAACGTAATATAATTGCATAAATACTCAGGATTATTGTTTTCCTGTAAATATATAAAGTAAAACACAGTGTTTGGTTACGAACCGGTAACCTAAAATCAACAGCTGACGTTTGAACTGCGGATTTAAACGGGGAGTATTGCTTTACTTTTATATAATAATAGCACACAATCATCACATTAACTCTGTTACACGTTCTCGTGTCTTTTTACATAAATAGTTCGCTGATTTAGCACTCTGTAATGGGTCTCAATCGCATTGTTTACATTGTAGAAAACGAAACTTAGCAAAGATTCTGATAGTCTCAATCAGATCTAAGTATAATATATACATTAAACAATTAAAACGTCCATGATCGTTAGTTTTGCACTGCCTTTATACTGTGATATTAAATACTTATTAGCTTTCATAAATCTAGGCAACCTACCCACATCAGAAAAAGTAAATCAATAAAAGCATCTAAATTTTACATTTAATTTAATTTGATAATATAGCTTTGATAATAGCTCTTTAAGCTAATTCAATAGCCTACCTCATTTCTCAACTAAACTAAACAACGCAAATTTCTCCCTTTTTGCCTTTCATTTCCAACTTTACTTACTTTATTTGTCTGTCCTTCTTTATCTCACCGTTTCTTTATTCTAATTTCAGTTACAAATCCTGAAACCATGCCTGTGATGACCCGTAAGGCTACTGCTCAGGATATGGAGCTTAAATTGAGAACGGCCCTCCAAAACCTTGAAGCATCTAAGCTCCAATGTAAACAATTGTTGCAAGAGAATGATGAAAGTGAGGAGGAAATTAAGAAGATAGTTAACAAAAACTCAAGCCTTAAACGGGAGCTAGTAGACCTACATCAACAATATCTCAATGTTGTTGATGAACGCGATCAACTGAAGGTGGTCACTGATGGTTTCAGCAACTGTAGTAACTTGTACGAGGAGGCCTTAAGCAAAGTTAGGGACCTAGAAGATGAATTAATTCACGCTAATAGTCGTATTATCCAGTTAGAGAAAGAAAAAGAATGTACGCAGGTCAAAGAAACTAATCACCTATATAATGAACTATTAAATACTAATTGTAACCCTCATTCCATTATAACTATTGACCTTACTGAAGATTCCTTGTTAAAGCAGAATTATAGTTATAAAGTTAGTCATAAGAAAATGAAAAAATATGCTAAACTAAATAGAATAATTAAAAAATGTAAACAAATTAGGAGACAACAAAAACACTTTTCCAAAAATATTCCACGGAGAAAGGAACGTATTGATCTAATCAATAAATTAAATAATTATCAAATAAAATTAGAAGACAGCAAAAACATTTATGAAATTGATACACAGCGCTTACAGTCCGACATACAGGTACTTGAGAGCAGACTTAGTTCCCTTTTCATTAAATATGTGGGTTCTCAGAACCAAATTAAAGAACACATTCTTGCTGCTAATGAGTTAGTTAGGTGTCAGTGTACTTGTCAGGTTTCAAACCCTGATGCTGTCCAGCCTGAGGCAACGGAGGACCCGTCCCAGACTGAGAGTGTGTCTCAAGACTGTATCCTCAATCAAGATAAACCTGATATTGTGCAAGAATTATCTCAAATGGTACAGTCAGTAGCTAGTAGTATTTCCTCTTGTAGTAGTCAAGTTTGCTATCAGTCAGTTATGTTTTCAGATAGTATAGGAAGAGGGTTAGGGAAATTAGTTAGTAACAACTTGAGTTTTTCTACTCAAAACTATTGTTTACCTGGGATATCCTTCAAAGAAATAATGACATCAATTACAAGGACTCAATATGATTCTAATACCAACATAACTGTATTTGTAGGAAATAGTTCCCAGGTCAAAAAGGAAGATATCACTGACAGTGTTACTGAGATTTTAAAGTTAAATTGTAATAAAATTATTTTGTGTGCTTTTCCCTATTTTGAGAGGTTATCAAATAGAAAAAACAATTATATACATATGCTTAACAAGCATATTCAGTTCTTAGTAAGTCACTACAGTGACAAACTTATATTTTTTGACACCAACAATTTTGTTGATAAGTTGAAATCGACAAGGAATACAGTGTATCTGCCCATTAGGTTTAGACTTCAAATAGCGAGGCTATTAGCTTATATAAACTCAGACATAAGTAGTATGTCGACGTGCAGTACTATAATTAACACCGCAATTATTAGTAATAATTCTAATGTACAGGTGGCCACCAGTAACTGTAGCACTAATGCTATAAACTTTTACAATTATTGTACGAAGGAGGATCCATGTGTCACTTTGGCAAATTCTTGTCATAATGTGGGGTCCACAAGTAGTAGGATCTCATTGCCTGGTGATGGCATGGGAGTCTTGGGGCTCACTCTGGATGTTAATTTAAACTAGATAGTAAGACAACAGAAGATACCAGTAACACTGTAGTTATACCTACCAAGAACAAGGTGTCTTCTGGCTCTAAAATAGTTAATTGTAAAAAAGAGTCTAAGCAGAATACCTTGAAATTATTCCATCAAAATATTCAAGGTTTTTCTTCCAAACAATTAGTAATTGAATTATTTTTAGAAAAAACTATGTTCGAAATTATTTGTTTAACTGAACATTGGTTGAAAGATTCTGAGATGTTAATTAATTATAAAAATTATAGCGTGGTCAGTTGTTTTAACCGCAAATCAATGCTGCGTGGGGGTTCACTAATCTTAGTTAAAAAGTCTATTAAATCTAAGACTCGTAAAGATATAGTTGATTTGTCGGTTGAACATAACATTGAGTTGTCCTGTGTTGAGCTAGATAAGTATGTCATAGTGTGCGTTTACAGACCCCCCAATTATCAAAACTACTCCATATTTGAGGCAGTAATGGAAGATGTTCTAGCAAAACTTGCAACGGGGAAAAAATCAATAATTATCTGTGGTGACTTCAATATTAATATCTTAGAAAATAGTTCAAATAGCAGTCGATTATTAAGTCTCTTTAAATCATTCAATCTGTCAAATGTGTTTTCAGAACCAACCCGCATAACTACAAATACTGCTACTTGTATTGATAATGTTTTTTGTTGCTGCGACTACTTAGATAAAGCTATTGTAAATTATCTGCCTTCGGATCACAGTGGTCAAACTGTTGCTTTCAAGTGCAACACACCATTACAAAGATTTCAGATACAATCTAGACAAGTAACAACCAGCAATCTAAGTAAATTTAATAATAACTTAATTAGTAAGTTAAGTATACCGGGTCATATTATAAACAATGTAAATGAATTATATGAGGAATTCTTTTCGGTAGTGCGCACCGAGTTCGATAATACTTTAAAAAAGAAAACTAAAACGATTTGCCCAAATTTTCTGTTCAGTGACTGGGCAACTAAGGGTATTAGGAAAAGTAGGGAAACATTGTTTGAGCTGTATGGCCTTAAGCCTTTTATTAACTCTGACACTTTTAATAAATACGTTGCTACTTACTCTAAAACTTTTAAAAATACCTGCAAGGTAGCTAAAGCCTTGTACCTTAGCAACAAGATCAAATCAGCCGATAATAAAATAAAGACGGTTTGGAAAATTATCAATGACGAAACAAATAGGAATAAAAGACATAACAGTGATTTCACACTAGAAACTTCACGTGGTGTCATAAGCACTAACAAAGAAGTTGCTCAAGAATTTGTAAATTTCTTTACCAGTATCCCACTTAAAACTACTGAAACCTTAAATTCCTCGCCCTCGCGTTCAATTGATTTATTAAGAGCCAACGTTTCATCCTGCCCGATTGAATTTAAATTCAAGCATATAGACCCCATAACAGTATTAAAAGCTTTCAAGCAAATTAAGATCAAATTAACCGAAGATCTATGGGGAATGTCAATCAAAGTTTGTACCTCCATCATTGAGACTATAGCGCCGTACTTAGCCTTAATATTTAATTTGTGTGTGGATCAAGGAGTCTTCCCTGATCTAATGAAATATAGTAAGGTAATACCACTTTTCAAATCCGGGGACAGTAAAGATACCAATAATTATAGACCCGTGTCCGTGTTGCCAGTATTAAGCAAGGTGTTTGAAAAGGTTATGCTTAATCAAATGCTCAATCATTTTAATACCAATAAAATCTTACATGATCAACAGTATGGCTTCACCAAGGGACGTTGTACGACTGACGCCGGTGTCACCTTATTAAAACACATATTTACGGCGTGGGAAGAGGCCCAAGACGCCATAGGAATTTTCTGTGACCTCTCCAAGGCTTTTGACTGCGTCGACCATGAAACCTTAATCTTGAAACTTGAGCATTACGGACTTGGAAAACTTGCGCTCAGTTTAGTTAAATCTTATTTAAATGATAGACAACAGCAAGTTCAAATAAATGGTGTCAATTCACTCGGTTTAAAAGTAAAAATGGGTGTACCACAAGGATCAATATTGGGTCCTTTTCTCTTTTTAGTATATATTAATGATCTACCCCATTTGTTAAAAACTCAACCACAAATGGTGTTATTTGCTGATGATACTTCATTAATTTTTAAAATGAATAGACGTGCATCAAATCTTGACGACGTAAATAACGCCCTGCAGCAGGTCCAAAATTGGTTCACTGCTAATAATTTAGTATTAAATGAGAAAAAAACTAAGTGCATAAGATTTTCTTTACCAAATGTCAAAAGTAATAATTGTGAGATAGTATTAAATCAAGAGAAACTAGAATTCGTCGATCAAACTGTTTTCCTGGGGATCACGCTCGACTCTAGGCTTCAATGGGGTCCTCATTTAACATCCCTTTCAGGACGACTAAGTTCGGCAGCATATGCTGTGAGAAAAATCCGTCAATTTACGGATGTAGATACCGCGAGGCTAGTCTATTTTAGTTACTTTCATAGTATTATGTCGTACGGTATTCTACTATGGGGACGGGCTGCAGACATCGAGTCTATTTTTATTCTGCAGAAAAGAGCCATCAGAGCGATATATAGCCTCCGCAGGCGCGACTCTCTAAGGGAACTGTTTAAAGATATTAACATCATGACGGTACCTTGTCAATATATCTATGAAAACATTATGTACGTAAGGAAAAATCTACATCTTTTTAGTAAAAGAGGTTCAAGACACAATTATATCACTAGGAATAGGGACCAATTAGTTCAACCGGGTTTCAGGCTGGCTAAAGTAGACTCATCATTCATGGGGTACTGTTTAAAATGCTACAATAAAATACCTCCCCACATACTTCAGCTGAATGAAACGAAATTTAAATCTTATATTAAACGCACACTATGCAGTCAGGCATATTATAAGTTGGGGGATTACATCGCTGATAAAAATGCTTGGCTCAACGCTGGTCCTGCTCCACAAGGGCACATAAACTAATTGTATAGCATCTGAAAATACTGTTGGAGCTGCGGAAGATTTTAAAAACTATCTTTGCATTGTATAAATTCAATCTCTTAGCATTGTATAATTGCATAGCACATGTGTGAGTACTATGTACAGACTATAAAGCTACCATTTAGGTACTGGGTATGTCTTTCATTGACTTGAATGTGCCCTGGCGGCTGAGAGTATGTCATGCTCACT
The DNA here is from genome assembly GCA_948150665.1 of Conistra vaccinii. Taxonomy (NCBI): domain Eukaryota; kingdom Metazoa; phylum Arthropoda; class Insecta; order Lepidoptera; family Noctuidae; genus Conistra; species Conistra vaccinii. Next base: position 9,424,731 of record OX411329.1, on the reverse strand, counting down.
CTAATGTCACGCTGACGGTGGCGTGTGTGTTGGATCATTTAGCTCCCTTCAAAATGGTTGAGCTGAATGGTGCTAATCCATGCGTCATGTTCGTGAACGGGCGCCGTCAGTTGTGACTGGTCATCTCATAGCTGCCATGGCTTATTTTAATTTGATTTAATTTTTTAATTGTTTTATTTTTGTTTTTATCTTTTATTACGGACGCTTTTAACGTTTTGCATCGTTCTCACATGTATAAGTTCAACATGAATGATGTAACCAATATTTTGTAACCAAATTTTTATTTAAAAGAGTGTCCGTGGAGTTTCTTGCCCGTTCTTCTCCATAGGTACCTACTACGCTTTGGAATGGGCATCTAGCTTCATCTTTTCTGACTGACCGACCCCTTGACAATTCAAAAGTGCCTGTAATTGGTTTATTTGAAATAAATGCTTTGAGTTTGAGTTTGAGTTTGATTTAAGCTGTGTCATTTCTGTACATATAAAGTATTTTTTCCTTTTCATACAAACTATACTCAGTTATAATATTTTACTCATTAGAAAATGCTAAAGTAAAAAATATAGCGTTTTAACATTTCTTTTTAGGGTTCCGTACCCGTAGGGTGACAAACGGAACCCTATTCATAAGCCTCCGCTGTCCGTCTGTCTGTCAGCGAGCTCTATCTCATGAACCGTAATAGGTAGGCAGTTGAAAATTTCACAGATTGAGCATTTCTATTGCCGCAAGAGCAACAAATAATAAAATTAAAAAATAAAGGGGGGTCGCCATACAATAAAATCAAATTTTGAAAAAAAAATTATCTGACCGTGGCATGTGGGGTATCATTTTCTAGAACTAATCGAGTAGAGAATAAATATAATTTTTATTTGTTTTTATCTTCAAAAATGATGAATTAGGGGGCCGTAGAAGTTGTCTGTTTTAGACCATTTTTGTACGAGCTCTATCGCAACAACTAAACAAATTAGGAATTTGAAACTTGTGTGTATCATGTAACATATACTGTTTATAATCAACAAATACTAAAAACGCCGATTCATAACGTATTTTATATAATATGGGGGATTTTCTGCAACTTAAAGTAATAATTTGTATTTCATGCTAATATTATGCGATACAAATTCCACAGATAACTATTTAATAGTCGGAGTAATGACATGGAATTAGTAAGTAACTACTATCATGGCAGCATATACTATTTCGATCATTTAAATTTCGATCATCCTCTACAAAATAAACTTTCTTCACAAGATTTTAAAACCGGCCAGTATTTTTTGAGTTTAAGAACTTTATCGACTTTTTTCAAAGTATCCCTAGACGGTGTTGATGTGTGTACCTCGTGTTAAAACTACACTCCAATAGACAATATATTCAGTAACATTGAAATGAATGCTGGCACATACAGTGTACTATTCAGTTACCTAGCTTAAACCGTTGTGGATACAATTTCATATTGAGAAAAATTATTGGTGTAAAAATATTCGGTCATGGCGGCCAATCTCAACGGAAACTGGCCTGCGGCGCGGGAGATATTATAGTGCACAAGTGTGTGCGCAGACACGAGTGCACTCTCTCTTCCCTCACTCTCATAGTCCGATGGGATGTGTAAAAATAATAAGTAAGAAATAATAGATTTCTGTATGACTATCAAAAATAACGTAAATAAATACCTGTATTGACCTGTGCGTTTGCACTGGCAAAACATCACGACAAAACATGTTGAAATCTCTAGTTCCTGTCAAACATTGTATGAAAAATTGACAGAAAATAGAGATTCCAACATGTTTTGTTGTGAATGTTTCGCCAGTGCAAACGCACAGTTATAATTAAAATTTAGCGTACTACTTCCATTCTATTTTGTACAATATAGTCTGATGTAGCAAGAGAAATCCTTTTATTTATAAGTAACTAGCTTTACCCGGCCTGGCTTCGCACGGTTAGCACTAAGTACTTATCTACGGCGCATCTACCTTTCCTAATTACCTATTTCTACCTAATTAACTACCCTACCTACCTACCCTACCCTTCTTACCAGGGTAGGTAGGTACCTAACCTACCCTACCTACCCTACATATCTACCTGCTTACCTACCATATATACCTATTTATACCTACTAATACTATGTTAGTAGCAAATAAATAACTTTGACTTTAGTTAATGCATGTTACTGGATAAAGTTAACTTAATATTTTTCTCTTAAAATAAATGAAATATACTCCTACACCTATATTTTAACACAACAACATTTTCTCATTAAAATTAGACAATTTCTTTACAAATCTTTGTTTTTTTTATAGCGCCTGTGTTGTTACCTTTACGAAAGTATTACAAAAATTCATAGTGTTAAATCTTGCACGACATGGTATGGAACCCTTCGTGTGCGAGTCCGACTCGCACTTGACAGATTTTATTTAATAAACATCAGTGTTGCAAGTTCGCAACCTTTTTCTAAAAGGTTCGTGTTCGCGCCAAAAGCAACACCAATTAACGTTTTCTATAGTAGGTACTTACTGTTTTCAAGTAGGTAGTCGGTTTTCCTAATGTTTATTCGAATTGTTGTTTGATCCCTAAATAGTTTGAGTATTTTTTTTTTATTTTTTTTTATAAATAAATAAATAAATATAAATATTGACATAATTTTACTAAACTACTTTTAATATAGGGCACAGGTCGAAAAAAAGTAGCTGTCTGGTTTATTGGTAATTCGCCCTAATTTACTCGACCAAAACGGGCGAATCGATACTTTTAAATAATATTATTTTTTCTTGAGGCGATTCACTCGAAGTTATTTAAGTATTTGTACGCGAATCAACAACTCTTATAGCAATCGATTCGCCTACAAATAAATTAACTACCAATAAGCCAGCTATCTACTACTCTTGTCTGTGAATTTCTTGGTCTTTACATTACATGGTCAAATTAAATTACATAGCGAAACTCCGCAAATGTTCTGGGGCGATATCTAAACAAGACAAGACAAAAAAAAGATATATTTAGTTCTTTTTGGGGGTCATCGACCGCTGGTAGTGTCATCATCATCATCACCATTTCAGCCGAATGACATCCACTGCTGGACATAGGCCTTCCCCAAGCACCGCCACTTCAACCGGTTCTGTGCTTCTCGCATCCAATGGATTCCTACGGCCTTCACCAGGTTATCGGTCCACCTTGTGGGAGGCCTTCCAACGCTACTTCTTCCGGTACGTGGTCGCCACTCCAGAACCTTTCGGCCCCATCGGCCATCTGTTCTACGAGCAATGTACCCTGCGCACTGCCAGTCAACCACTTAAGTTTGGCAATTCTTCGGGCTATGTCGGTTACCTTGGTTTGCTGGTAGTGTAGATACTTGAAAACTGTTTAAAAAAATCAGGTTTTTTTTGTAAAATGTCAGTCGTGATGGGAATCACGGAAACAAAACGATTTCATAGCTTATTTCATTTGACGCTGTTTATCATCGATTCCCGTCCCATCACGTCCCGGAACAAGTAAGCAATTGTTGCACTAAAGAGGAACCTATATGCGTACGTATGTATACGTCATCTATGTAGCACAAATATCGCCTGAAGCACCCGCCGTCTAACCTCAACAACCCTTGGCGTAATCATTTCCAACTATGTCAGCACAACATAAAAAAAAACTGTAGCAATTATAAATAAATGTTAGTCCTACATTCATTAAAGAAATACAGAGAAACCAGTTTAGTAAAATACGTAAGGAAAACTTCGGGCCTGTTAGCAACGTTGACGTGTGCCTGCTGTGTGCACGAAGGAACACATTTCACAAGACCTAAAGTTGAATGACCTTCTTGATTTTCTTGTAAACCTTTTACGTAGGTACATATAATGATGTTCTACATTCTGTTTATAGTTACTACGAATATTTGATTCAGTATTGGTTATCTCTGGGGAATGAAGCACTTAAAATAGATAGAGATTGAATATCATGATCATGCCATTGTTCAACTCTTTTGGGTCATAGAGAACATAATTAGAAAGGAGCCTTATACGTTCTATTTTTGGAATGATAAGGTGTTTATTTCATTACTAGCTTTTGCCCGCGGGATCGTACTAACGGGATAAATAGATAAACGGGATAATAGAAAATATCTCATGTCCTAACGTAGGTCATGGTCTACCCATGTGCCAAATTTTATCCAAATCCGTTTAGCTGTTTTAGCGTGAAATCGTAACAAAAAAACAAACTCACTTTCGTATTTACAATATAATGAGTTAGGATTTAGGTTATGGTTTGTATGACGAGGTAGGAAGTAAATAGGATAAGAAATAGTGAATCTGAATGGGTAAAAAAATTTCGTTAAATGTATGGAACCGTAACCAATTTTTGTTTTAATATAAATTCATACTTATTAGTGCAAAAAGTTATGGTCTTGTACTATTCACTCTATTCTTGTCACTTGAATATTTTAACCCATATAAAAACTTTCTGTCCTATTAAAATACAAAATTCATACTTTTATAAGACTATTATCAACAATTTTGTCCTTTGATCGGATCGGTATCGATGAACAAAATTGACCTATGACCTATAACATTTTGTCAGTTCCAAATCAAACTGAATTATTGCTAAAATTAACGCAATCAATCAGCCTGGCCGTTTCCCAACCATCTACCTCCACAACCCAGTTACTGGGAAATACGATACACCTTGGTAAGACTGGTAGTCAGACTTTTGGACTTCTGACTATCGGTAGTCGTTACGGGAAGTCAGAAGTTAAAGATTTACGAATGACAGCCGTGACACGGAGAGATCTCGGTTTACAACGTGTTCCTCTTGATGTCCTATAACTCTAAGGTAGGTAAATAATATACTTAATACAAAAAGTCCTAGAACAAGAGTGTTACATCATTCATATTCAGACATTTCATTCAAACCAATCATTGATATTTATGGCTAAGTAAACGCGACGGTGTCATTTTTTTATGGACAAAAATTTTCAGTTTTTTTTTGGGTTTCACTATTTTTTTAGATTTCACATAAGAGTGTTTTACATAAATAATCATGACTTTGTCGGATTATTTTGATTAAGATATAAACTAAAAAAAGTTTTTGAAAAATATTTCATAAATGTTGTTGTTTGTTTGACATGTGATTTTTTATTATTTTATTTTATTTATTAATACTCTAGAGTTATAGGATTTCAAAAGGAACACTTATATTGGATGGTCACTTATTAAAATCAATTAAAGCAATACCAACAAAATTATAAACCTACCTAATGGATTAGAGGTATGTCATACGAAGATACCCGAACATTATTGTCTTTCTTCAAGAAATTATGGAAGACGAATCACTGACCGGAATACAATAGCGAGCGTTTTATCGGGCCATCTTCATTTGAATCATAATTAAATGATAACTAGCGCCAATGAGCGCGCGCGACTTGGGTCACCACACCCACCGACCGCCATCTTGTTTTATGCGCATGGGCATATTAATTGCCTTATTAATGGAGAGGGAAATAATGAATTATTAATATAATTTTCGGTCTATTATCATCACAAAAGTTTTTTTTGTTACAAATAACATAACGCTTGTATTCCCCGAAGAGTAAGGCAGAGATAAGAAATAATAATTATGTCGACTGTCTCATTTTGTTTTATGTGTTTTATAAATATTGTACGGTTTTTACCAGTGATTTTAGGAGATAAACTGTTAAGATTACAGTTATCGGCAAGTAATTGATTTCAAAATTGTTACAACACAGTTATTAAAGAAGTAAAATGTTTGATCGTCAAATAAATTGAGTCATCGTGCACAATTTTCTATAAAATTGTTGTGAACTGTTTATAGAGAGTGACTTGCGTCTAAACTCATGGGATTAAAAGTTACAAGAGTCATCTTTTATGTAATATCACAGATAAAATACAGATGATTTACTCCGCATTTTCGGTTTAAAGCAAGTACGCGGCGGGCTCGACTTGTTGGGCCAATTCAGTGAGTGTAACATAATCTGAAGATATAAAAGTTACGCGATAGACAGAGGCAGCTTCTAAGTGAATGTAACTGTAGGCATAGCGCTGTGTGACCTGAATTGCACTTTATTGTGTCGTAGCAAGAGTCGCTTTTTTATTTAAATGAATTTGTGGAGTGAACTATCTGTATTCATCTCATCTGCCTAGCCTTTTCCCAACTATGTTGCGGTCCGCTTACAGTCTAACCAGATGCAGCTGAATACCAGTATTTTACATGGAGCGACTGCCTATCTGACCTCCATACGGATTCCCTTTGGTAAGACTGGTTGTCAGACTTTCGGGTTTCCAACGACCCGGAACGACTGTCAAACATCCATAAATGACAGCCGAGACCAACGGCTTAACGTGCTTTCCGAGGCACGGAGGAGTCTCGGTATGTAAAGATGGTCACCCGTCCACTGACCAACCCCGGCAAGCGTAGCTTAACCTGAAGGATTGACCCGTGCAGCTTACTTAGCCACGAGCTCCTTTGAAATCGTTACCGCTGTTAGTACTAATAACAAGCACCTAAATATCGTAATTTAAATAATTATGTCACAGGATACCTGCACATAATTAAGCCACAAATTGTAATAGTACACTACAGTTAGTAATTCATCAGCGATTTAGTAATTAATCCGTGGTTTAGTCAATTTATTAATTATAATAAACGATATAGAAAGCTGCATTACCTACTACAGCATAGGTTCAGTCGACCGCACGTTGGCCGCAGCTGGCCTAGCCACAGCCTAGCGTAATTTAAAAGGCCAGCTTATACTGGTTCTGTTACCATTGACGTGGCTTACTGTACTATACGAGGATTTAGTATCAATGTACCTATCTCTTATAAGATTTGTGACTATTTTGATCTGTCTGTCGCTCTTGTTAGACACCCACGTTCAAATGGGGTGGTCTCTCTCAATTCGTGGTTGAGACAACAGAAACAATATACATGGGTTTTTATTATTGTTATAAAATGACGAGTCAGATGATTCAAATGCTAGGTACATACGCAGCGATTTTAAACGCCACGTAGCGTGCGTCACATAGCCGATTTGTGGCTAGCGATGCACGTTCACGAAAGATTTTGAAATTGCTAACCGGCTAATTCAATTGTATTTCTAAATAATCCAGGGACTCACTCAAATACACACAAAAAAAACCATCAAAATCGGTCTAGCCGTTTTAGAGGAGTCGAGTTATGTACACAACTCGTATATACAGAAGAATTATATATATAAAGATTATTATTTACAGTGTAGGTTACCCAAAATAATATTATTTTCTTGAAATGTCAATTTAACGCATGGGTGTGTTTTCATCGAATGTCTTAATGTGGGGGAGACATCGTTATTTGCCGTTATTTGTCCATATTATTTAGGGCAACCAACTTCAAAAGAATTACAGTTGGCCTGTTTTTCATTAAAGTTACCTTTTTTTGGTTTGTGTGTAGTTTGGGCAGGTATGTTATATTTTTTTTAAGAAGAAAATAATCTTCTTCTTCATTCTTCTTTAGCTCTGACATGAAAGATTTTTCACCTTTATACCTGCCCAAACTTTAATTACAATAAGGAAAGTAAGAAATTTAATGAAATTAAATTGTTTATTCTGTAAATAGGATATCGGAATCACTTTTACACGTCATATTAAAAAAATATTAAAAATAAGCTAGATGAGGTCAGCGTTTCCTAATTGACTACTCTGAGAAGAAAGGCTGAAACAAACTCAGAGGTCGCAGTCTCTTTTAAAGTCCAGATATAATCTTGGTCAAGCCATATGAGAACCATGTAGATTAGTGTCTGAAATGGTCTTTTGAGGAAAGAACCACACAGATTTGAGTGGACCTGTCCAGTCAGTGCAAGCATTTGTCAGTAATCGTGGAGCTCAACTCAGAAGCCATGCATGTTACTCTTCACTTTGTACGAAATCTTTCCATCTGATCAAACAAAGAACGTTCACCAACTCATAACAAATGGCATAACAAAAGTAAAGAAAACGATTGAATCGCAACACAAAAAATCGACACAAAACTTTGACCCCCTAATTCTTCCACTTATCACTTTAACTACACAATTACAACTACCATTGTCAGCGCAATCACATCTTTTGAAAGCCAGACATGTCCGTATGTTGGCACTGTCACCATCACAAATGTTCGACTATAAAAGTGGACAAGGCTAATTTAGTATACCATCATTGCTTCGAAACTTGTTCGGGACATTATGTCTCTTGTGGGCGGCCATGTTGATTCTTAAGATATCGGCTCTTATTCCGTGTATAGTATAGATCGTCTTATTCTGTTATGCGTGTGCGCTGAAGATTGTAGTAGGTATTATGGCGAATGAATTATGAATTCATTGTTATTTTTTTGTCGAATTGAATTCGAGGAAGCTTACCGTATGTTGATTTCCGGATGTGGCTGGTAAAAAGTCTGATAATAAGTACACTGGAATATAGAATGGTCGCGATTTTGATCCGTTTTTCACAATCACCACACTAGATAAAGTAAAGTTAACAAAACAAGTTGGCAAAAGAGAAAAAGTTATCCCCATAACTTGCGGCAGATGAGAAAATCCTAAATTCCTAAACAAGCCTTTGTTAGTTAGGAGCTAGCTAGTTTAGAAATTTAGCAATGCACAATTTCGTTTCGTTCCAAAAACTTTCTAACAGAAGTATTTTGTACATGTATAGTTCACCAGAATAAACCATCACCATTCAGACTCCAAACAAGCTAAGCACAGACTGTTATGTCCCATATATGGCACAAAGTCATTTTCGACAGCATTCTTGTACCATTTCTGAAATCGTTTCATTTCAATTTGTTTACCATATTCTCTCTTTTATTCACTTGTTTATGTATATCGTTATCTCAAAGTACATTACCAAGGAATATGAAATACTTGTTCGGCATCGAGGAATATTGTATTATATAAAAGCAGTCCTCTCAGGTTTATGTGAAGCCTTCTTTGGAGTCCTTTTATGAAATAGTCATGTTTGTTACTTTATTGCCAATCTGGTTCAGTCATGAATTCATGACTGGTTAAGCTCAGATATAAAGAAAATTGTCTTGTTATGGATAACGATTAGTCCTATTACTTTAGAAATAATTTCCGTAGATTCATCTATTTCATCTTCTGTATGCTAGTAAAATATCGTGAGTAAAGCAACGTAGTGATGCTCAAGTCAAAAATAAAGATTTAATCACACTAGCACTAAACTAATCTCTAAGATTTATCTACTGGACCTAAAAAGCTGGAATTTTCTCCACATCACCTCATCTATCCAAGTTTATTGTCTAGCTTGGCAATGTCTATGCTTGGCTATGTTTCTTAGGGGTGCGTCTCATATCATATAAAGTTATTTGGTATATTTTCATTTCAATAACGTTCACAAGATATAATAAACGTGAGATATACCAACTGTTGATATAATTTCTTTACATATAACATTTATATACTCTAAAACTTATTTCGTATAACGTTATTGGATATAACGTTTATTTAATCGAAAATCATTAGGTCTATCGTTTAAATTATATAATGATACCATCATTATGGTTAACACCCCGATTCAAAGCCATCCAACTCGGATAGGTTAGGTTAGAAGGCTAAAGGCTTTTGCAGACCAGCGCGACGCGACACGAATAATACAATTTCTAAGAAAACTTCACCGTATAACAATAACCGGTGTCGGTCTGGCTGCACACAGCGGCTGGTCTGCATACACACACAAAACTTGCGTGAGCGGCCGCCGAGCGGTGGGGAACCATTTGGGTTAGGTTAGGTTAGAACAGTGACCATTAACGCGCGAAGGCGAGCGACCGAAGGGAGCGTGCCGCGGTAGCGGCCGCCGAGTGCCAGATCCCCCCTCTCTTGTTGGTGAACCATTTGGGTTAGGTTAGGTTAGAACAGTGACCATTAACGCGCGAAGGCGAGCGACCGTAGGGAGCGTGCCGCGGCAGTGGCCGCCGAGTGCCAGATCTCCTCCCTTGTTGGTGAACCGAGTGCCAGATCCCCCCTCTCTTGTTGGTGAACTATTTGGGTTAGGTTAGGTTAGAACAGTGACCATTGACGCGTGAAGGCGAGCGACCGAAGGGAGCGTGCCGCGGCAGCGGCCGCCGAGTGCCAGATCCCCCTTCTCTTGTTGGTGAATCATTTGGGTTAGGTTAGGTTAGAACAGTGACCATTAACGCGCGAAGGCGAGCGACCGTAGGGAGCGTGCCGCGGCAGCGGCCGCCGAGTGCCAGATCTCCTCCCTTGTTGGTGAACCACTTGGGTTAGGTTAGGTTAGAACAGTGATCATTAACGCGCGAAGGCGAGCGACCGTAGGGAGCGTGCCGCAGCAGCGGCCGCCGAGTGCCAGATCCCCTCTATTCTTGGTGAACCATTGGGGTTAGGTTAGAACAGTGACTATTAACGCGCGAAGGCGAGCGAGCGTAGCGAGTGACCATCTTGGCAGGTGGTAATCAGTTAAGTATATCTACAGTATCTACTCAGGTTATTTACTGTGATAGAAATTACATATTAGACTAAATATGTTTTATGTCTTTTGAGTGGTATATCAAACGATATTATATTAAATGTATGTTATGATTATAAAAATTAGTTATTTTAAAATTATATCAATCGTTTATTATATTAACTGATGATTATATCAAATAAAATTATAGATTCAGTTGTTATATCTTGTAAATATTAGTCATTTTGTAATTATACCATATATTACTTACCCGTTTCTTAGACATAAAGACATTTCTCTTTAGTCTTACTTAATGGTTTAACCACATCAATCTATTTTATTTACCATCCTTATCAAGAAGATCAGTGAGATTCCTTTTATCGCTGTTTTATTTCGAATTACTGATTTTAGGACCGTCCCTACATGTGAAGCCGAGTCTATTTTTATTGAGCAACTCTAATGGATTTTCGTAATATGATCCTTCATTTCTATGTTGTTTTTTACTGCACTGAGTTCTTAAATTGCTGTACCGCACACGGTCCAATTTTAACTTATCTTTCTGAAGCGATAAAATGTTGACACATCTGTGATTGCTTCTTTTACGTTAGATTTACAATTCCCGATGAATCTTTTGACATTTGATTGAATGCTTGTTTAATTTCGCTCATCTTTTATGTCATTCCAATTAGGGCTGCATATTTTAAATTACTTACGATAAGTTGCATTTTTTTTTAACTCCTTAGTACATAACATAACATAGCATCACGCCAAGGGGTTAGGTAGAGGTGTACCCATAGTACACCCACATTTTGCCAGTTAGATATGTTAAAGTCCCATGAAACAGTAGGCGACCCTTTTGTCATCAACCGGACACAAATCCAGACTCCAGGCTGCTACTGAGAAATTCCAGTTAGAAAAACCCAATAACACTTTGCTCGACCCGGAAATCGAACCCAAGACCTTATGCCTATGAGTAGCGCTTGCGACCACTAGACCAAGGAGACAGTGAAGTAATTCAAGTATTTTTCTCAGTCACAGGACATTGCACTTAAAAAACTTAATACAAAACGATTTCAACATTCATATATTCAAATTGATCACCTCAAATCGTTTACGTTTATGAAACAAACAAGCTGTGAGTTGTCAGCAAAGTGATAAATAAGCCAACATTTATTAAAGATTCTCATTTCACTGAACACGAACCCAATCCTGAAGCAGTAGGTGGCAGAAGTAATTGAGCATTGTCTTCCAATGACGTAGGCGTAACTGAATGTAGTGATGATTTTATTTCACAAATTGTTGGCGTTATTAATAGTGTTGATGATTTGTTTGATTTTGTTGTTGTGTTTGATGAAATTTGATTGTTGATATAAATGTGGTTGTAGTTGGATTTGAATCAGATTTGATAAATGAGATTGATCTTCGGAAGAGGCCTTTACCCATCTTGGTGTTCTTGTAGATTAAGCAAAAATACAAAACATAATATTTAACAATTATTTACAAAAACTACTACTAACACTTAAATATTATAAGGAATGTAAAACTAATAAAATTAAAATATGAATACTAATACTAATACTAGAAATAAGAAACTGTTTTATATAAAAAAATACTTGAAAAAGATAAGTAAAGATACTGCTACTACGAGTATTATATTAGATTTGATAAAAAATTTAGATTTATAAAATTAAGTACAGATATATAAAAAAAAACTGGATAATCCACAAGAAATAAAAGACTTTTTTATTTTTATTTTATTTTAAATGACTTTGATTAGAAGAAACGACCATCAACTCTTAAGAGGCGCTTTACAATTACAACGTATATCAGAATTACTCCTAGTTTGATATAAACTAAATAACTTATATATATAATATCATGCCTATTTTCCAGGGGGTCGGCAGAAACTACAGAAAGCCAACTGCTACGATCCTTACACATTAATTTTGCTTACGCACTACGCACCAATATAACCAAATACATAAGTCCTTTCTTAAGCGACAGGACGAATAAATCTCATACTTTTTATAGCTGATGCTTAACTAATTGAAATCCAAACAGTAACTAGATACTAAAACATTTTATCCTTTGTAAGCTAAGCCCAATTAATCACGAAATCAGATGCTCTAAACTAACATTAATTCCGGATGTTTTTCGTCTAATCTTTTTTTTTCTTAGCTTAATGTCTTACGGAGTTGCTTACGTCTTTTCTTGACGTAAATGCGACTTAGGAATTCTTATTAACTTGTCTAAATAATGAGGTTTTAGCTCCCTTAACAAACTAGCTCGCCCTTACAAACGCACATAAATAAATAAATTCGCTTCATTATTTTTGTACGCATTGTAATCGGATGTATTTTTGGTTTCGAAATACAGCGTTATTTTGGACTGTATTTACTTTTATGCGGTATAAGCTTAACTTCAAGCTTTTTGCCTCCAGGCAGAAAAAAATAGTTAAGGGCATTAAGTAGCAAGCGAAATTCAAAATTTCCTTCATTTTAGGTAATTTGCAGGTCAGTGTCAGGTTGTATGTTGATTAAAATATTATGATTCGCGACCGTAACACAATATGGCTTTTCAGAATTATAGTCATTAGAATCAGGAATGAAATTAAAATGAAATGAAATCTTTTATTGCCAGATATAAAATCCACATTATAAGTTCCAATAAATACACACATAGATAACATACTAAGTATACGAAAACATAAATATAACACATTCACATTACAAACACACACCTACACATTGTTTTATGTAATCGGCGTGTGATATGGAATACAACTCCATAGGATAGCATAATCCCCTAATGTCATGATTTCTTGAAATAGTCATTTAATGGGATTACATGAACTTATAAGAGTTGTAATGATGATTACTATGATTATAATTCTATAAATAAACGGCCGCGACTCATATTTAGATCAACATACCTACAACCCTGATACTGATCTGCAAATTGAAGAAAACGTAATAATTTCGCGGGCTACCCTAACGCTTTCGCCATCTATGAACATAACATTTTGACCCTGTGTTTCGAGCGATGGTTATGATACAGATTACTGTAGGTTACACTCACAACAATTTATGTATAAGAATTCCAGGGTTTAGCAGTTCTTTCTTATGTTACAGTAAGGTGAAATCTAAGGAACTGTTAGAAGCAGGGAAAACTGATAGGGCGCGGGCATAATATTCGCAGTCTCTATACTTTATTTGCCTTTTTTACAGTCCGTTCAACCGATTTTGACTTCTATTGAGTTGGTGACATGACAAATGGCAGCTGCAGTAAACAATTGGTATTGTAACCACTTTTTTTGCTTTTAATACCATCCTATGGAATAGAAGTCAGAATCGGTTGAACGAACTTTAAAAACGTTTGTGGCTAATCTTATTTAAATGGAGTATAGATATATCAGCGAAAACAAAAATCTGCCCGTAATCAATTGAGTAGAGAAATTCGAGTATTCTATTCTGTCTGCGATGAAATTGACAAAGAAAGTAGGTAGGTAACATAGGCACCTCTTTTTTTAATTGTAGAGACAGCCCTACAATCTTGTTTACTTTCTTTGTTATTTTTCAAAGCTTTACAGTAATTCTCGCCAACATAAGGATAAATAGCGGGTTAAGATAACCGACCGCCTCACATAAATTATAGACATTGTGCTCATGAACCGTCATCCATCCTTGTTACAATAGTAACGAAGCCGCTGTGAATTAATAATGATATTAATCATCCTTATCAAACATAATTAAATGTATTTGCTCGAAATAATTGACTTTGTAAAATTGTAAAACAAGTGCCCATCTCTATTCATACTCTTTAACGAACAAGAACTTTTACTATAACCCTCAAACACTCTACGAAGGGTACAATACTCCCACAATGCAATTTAAGCTGATCGCGTATACATTTATTATTTATCCTTGCCATATCTACTGCAAGATTAAACGGCGACTTGTGCGAAGATTAAATCCAGGATTTTATTCCCATATTGCCGTACATTTCCACCCCCCAGTTGAGGCAGAAAACTCGAGTATTCATTGCGGGTAGCCAAGCTATGTCGGCGAGGGTTGACGAAGCAGCGTTTGCGGGTTAACCTCAAACGTGTGCAAAGGTACCAGGTAAAGATATTTTAGGCAAATATTCAATTTGAATTAATACATGCAAATGAATTTTGAATTTCTAGTATCAACTTTATATGATTGCATTAAAAATTTAATAAAGTTATGCCTTATGATTCTTTTCCCTCTTTATTTTAAATTATTATTATTATTTTAAGTCTGTTAGCGTATATATATTATGTAAATAATTATATTATTTAAAAGAAAAATATTGGAGCATGATTTTGATTTTCTATTCCTCAAATATTTAGTCTCAAGACTGAGAGTTAGATTTCACCGTAGCATCTTTAATATTCGAAGTGTAAACCTATTTTTTAAATTTCTTTTTAAGTGAAGCTTCATTCGTAGTTGGCACTCTTACGCATTAGAAAAACACTGCCGTATTTCCTTTGCTTCTTTCAACTTCCCCGACTGTCTGCCATCCATTGCCAAATAAAAAAGGCAATGTTTCGACAACCCTGCGAACTGTAAACCAAGATTTATATGGAGGTCGTGGTTATTTATACACACCAGCCTTATTTTTATTCCCCGTGTGATATTTTTAATGAGGCAACTGAATAGCGCTGCTGCACCTTTTATTAACTTTTAAAAGCATTAGTCGTGCCCAAATAGTGGGAATTCACTGAAAGTTATGTCTCGTGACCGTTTGTTTATAGTTTTCGTATAATAAAACTTATTTTACTTAGGATTCCACGGCTATAATGGCTGCATTTTGTAGTCGAGTAAAATTTCGGAGTGCAAATAGAAACCGTGGAATCTTCAACTGGTTTCCCTGAAACGTTATGATTTATTAATAGAAGCTTTATTCAACTCCTCATTTAGCATATAATGCTCCTATAATGTTCCCACTGCTGGGACATAAGCCTTCTCTATTTGAGAGAAAGTGGGCCGTAATCCAACATGCGGGCCCAGTCTTCAAATAGGTTTTGATTCTAGGACATGCCGGTTTCTTCAAGATGTTTTCCCCTTTTTTTCACCCTTTTGAGAGCAGCGGTGATAAAATAATTTACACAAAGTAAAGTGCCTGCCTGAGTTTGAACCTACGACTCAACAAGAAATCGTAAGTCGCCTCCGTTACCACTGGGCCACCAGTGCTCATTTATATTTTTGTTCTTTATTTTTTCAATTGTTTCCCCAACTGCTATTTTTCTGAAACATTTTTTTGTGGTAAAAATGTTTTTTTTTTTTAATAATATGGTTAAGCCTAATCGTTACTGAAACATATTTTTACAATAAACTGAAGTTTATTAGAACTGCCAACAATTTTCCTTTTGGCGGTCAGTGGAAGGGTTAGTCTACACGTGTACCTTCGTACACGTGTAAACTAGTGGCTGACTTAAATGTCCTATACGTAGTAAGTAGCAAATAAAGTCGCCTTTCATGTCTGTCCGTGTGACCGCGTTGTTCTCCTAAACTACGCAACGAACTTTAATGTGATTATTAACATCATTTAGACAATTTATTAGGGAAGGTGTATGTGGCTAATACATTAATACTTCGCTTAGGTTTTATCTCGCTTTATGGTAGATCGCCAGTTATCAATACTAATATGATAAAGAGGTAAAGTTTGTGAGGTAGTAGAGGGTAATCCCTGGATCTCCTGAACCGATTTTGAAAATTATTTTACCAATAGAAAGCCAAGTTATTTGCGAGTGTCATGGGCTATATATTTATATTACCGCCCAACGAAGTGGACAGGGATCAGCGGGTTGATAATAAAAAAAATTAAATGAAGATTTATTGATTCATAAACAATTGTTACAATATTTAGGTATGACATTGGATCCCGTACTAGGATATTACCCCGTGTCGCAGGATCCCTCTTTCGACAGATAATACGTATTATAATATTCATTAGATAAAAACTATTCAACCGACCTCTTTAACCTCCTCAGCGTTATTAATACAAAAACAATTTAGAACTAACATAAAAACGTTTTTCTATCCCATTATCCATGTTTTCCCTTCACTAAAGAACGCAACAATGTTATTTTTATGAACCCGATATAATGAACCCAAACATTATGTAGAGCTTCGACCTCTATTTGTTTTAAAACATAATTTGGGCCGATGAGTTCATAATTGAGCCTTACATGGACCGGTATGCAAATGTAGCAATTAGGTTAATAAAGATCCCGGTAACCTGCTGGTATAAAGATGGGTTAACTAATTTGGGCGCGCACTCGCATTTACGGGTTAAGATTTTTGTTTGCACGCGATCTTTAAGTGTTAAATAAACGAATGGAGTAGAAGCAAAGTGTAATTGTGATTGCATGAATGTGTTTTTTATTTGTTTAATTTTTATAATATTTTGCGTCAGGTTATTCTCCTGAATAACCTGACGCAAAATATTATAAAAATTTTAAAATTTTATTATTTTCTGTATATCAGCGTCTTTAAACTCCTTTAAAGACGCTGATATACAGAAAATAATAAAATTTCAGTAAACTTTTGAGGCAAGTAGATATCTAATATTTTATTTAGGTAGACAGGTAAAGTAGAAACTGGCCAAGTTTGAGTCGGACTGGCACACGAAGGGTTCCGTACGGTATTAACATCGAGCAAAAAACGCCGAAAAACCACGTTTGTTGTATGGTTGTTGTATACCCTTTAATTATTAACTTTATTTAAGTTTTAATATCTGTTGATAAAGCGGCAATAGAAATACACAATCTGTGAAAATTTCAACTGTCTACTTTAGCCCGATTCAAACTTAGTGGCGACTCGGAACATGAGGCGAGTCGCTGCGCAGTGACAAATTCATGGGTCCGCGGGGGTGAGGCACCCCTCACTCACCGACTACTGTGCAGCGAGCAGCTAACTTCATGAGATAGGTACTGGCCGCTGACGGACGGACGGACAGCGGAGGCTTAGTAATACACGGAACCCCCGTGTGGCACTCTTCGGGTACGAAACCCTAAAAATTAAATTAAATGTTTATTTCTGTAATTAGATCATGTAAGACACTTTTACAAGTCAATTTGGACGCTATTTTAAAACAAAATGGCGCCGAAAAAAATTGTATCATCACTGGATCTCAAGTCAGGAAAGTATGGCGTGGTAATTATGATCCAATTATGCTCCTTCATCGTGTTTTTATTTCTATATAACATTATTATCCACTTTATTCTTATTTATACAACACATACTCGTACCTTATTCTTATTTTTTTTCTTTGGGAAAAATAAAGAACACGTACCTAAGACTAAACTAGACTAAAAACTAAACTAACATTATTATCCACTTCATTCTTATTTATACAATACATACCTTTTTCTAATTTTTTTTCTTTGGGAATAATAAAGAACACGTACTTAAGACATAGATTAACATCGCTGCATGGATACCTGAAACTTTTCCAACTCAACAAATCATGTTCTAGACTTAAGGAATTTCCTAAAACTGATTAAACGTTTTTGTTTGTACTACTCGGATCGAAGCAAAGAGAAACGAATCGTTTAAAAGTCGATGCAGCGAACTTCCTCGGCGCATCTCTATCTTTCACTCAAGTTTAACGATCTAAATATTTGATGGAACCAACAAGATCAAATGAAATAGCAACGGTACATCAAGGGTTGGCATCTACTTAGGTACTTATAACAAGGGTACTTGAATCAGAATATATTATGCGATCAATAGATAGGGATTAATCCAATATGTATTTGGATAACATCTTGAACAACTCAAATAACTTGACGAGCCGATTCTTGTTGAGTTACAATAGTTCGCTATTAGGGTTAGCCGTGTCTAGTTTCAAGATGAACGTGATTCTCAAGTAGAGTTGGGGAGCAATATGAGAATTTGTAAGGTTTTGTTCACAAACCTAGAGGTAAAACGTGCAGCCCTGATTTTCGTGGAATTTAATGAAAGTTACATGTTTTAGTAGTGCACCTACGATACCTTTGCCTAGAACTATACTTAAGTAAACCAAGTAAGACCCTGAAAAAGCAGTATTATGTAAAGTGTAAATAGATATCTATGTATAGGTATACATACCTACAAATAAAAAAAAAGACGTGTGGCACTCGGGGACTGCCCCGGCGAAGCTATTGCATAGCATTTTTTATCAACTTACGCAATTGTAAAATATTAACCCGAATACAAGAAATAGCAATGATGACATTGACAGGAACTGTTATTCACATTTATAGTTTTTAAAACTTGACACAACGTAATGGGAACATCAAACTAATAAAAAGGTTTTAATTTAACTATTAATAGTCAAGGATCATTCGTCTAAGTAAATTTGAACTTTATTGTCAAACAGTTAAACATAATTTTCAATACAATACTCTCGTATCATTAGTATCTCGTATCGGTAGTATTTTCGTTACGAAATTTCTGGATTAGGTCTCCACGCTCAAGGCCCGCGTTAGAAGCTATGCAATAGCTTAAAAATACGTGTTTGTTTGTAATGTCAAAATATCAACACATAATATTGTGAAAGTATACGTACGGTACTTATAACAAAAAATCAATTATTACAATATTTGTCTTTCTGTCTGTATGTCAATTTGTTCCGGCTAATCTCTAAAACGGCTGGACCGGTTATCACTGGCAGATAACTGATGTTATGAGAAGTAGGCTACTTTTATTTTTGAAAAAGAATTAGGGTCCACGCGAGTGAAGCCGCGGGCTGTAGTTAGTGTGTAATATTAACTTTGCTTGCCACCTTTCTTTTGTTGTTGATTGCTATGGGAAGGAAATAAATAGCGCAGTGTATGATAAGCTTTCAAACGATCCATTGAACAACTGTCTTTGCGTAGGTTTTACAAGCTACAGCTTGACAGCTTAGGGCGAATTTCACAAATAAAACTGAAACCGAGTTCAAGACCTGTCAGTGTCAATATTACACAGAAAATAATGACACTGACAGCCCTTAAACGTAGTTTATCTGTTGATCGCGTTCAGTTTGATTTGTGAAATACGCCCTTAGAAAGTCAAGTAAGTAACAATTTCTTTTCTCAACCTTAAAACGAATGGAAACGTCATAAATATAAGAAGTCTTTATTATTTCTCCTTCGCGATTTTATTCCACTAATTACTTTCCATTTGTAAAAAATCACTATAAGAAACTGTCTTAGGAATTCTCCAACGAATATTACTTATACTTGAAACTAACGCTCGCGGCGCAGCAAAAAGGAAGCGAATAAAGCGGCGCGTCCCGCTATCCAATATTAATATCGCTCTTTCAAAAACTTTGGACTGTAAGCAAGTCTGTTATCAATATTCATAAGTACAAGACGGTATCTGAGGGTTGCAATAAACAAAGCGAGTGAACTGACGCAAAGTAACCGATCCGGAGAGCTCTTACTTACCGCTCGCTCATAAATTTCAGTTTGCAAGTTGCACCGACTAACATTCGATCAGGGGTTTTGTATGGGTTCTATATTTGCAAGCTAATACGCCACATCAAAACTTCCATGCTTGCCTTCGCTGCCAATATTACCTACTTACGTCACGAGGCGAATACAACAATTCTAAAACACCACAAACAGCCTCCCTTGATAACCCATTTACGTATTTATTCCATGAGACATAAGTGACCTATTCCTACGCAATAATCGCTTGACTTACTCGAAGTTTATTGAACTAATTACAGTTGCACCGGTGCCAATATGATCACGTGTTATGTTACGAAGGGCTAAATCAGTTCCTGTTTTATCGTACCTAGTAAGGAAATTATGTTATTATTTCAAGGGTTTCAATAGACACCGGTATTATTATTTGTTATGATTATAGTTTAGTAGGTGAAGGTCGTCGCCATTGTTATTCGGTTGCGTATTTAATCGGAACTGACAATGACCGCTATTTGCCCGAACAAAATGCTTTCACTGAATTATTTTTTAAAGTTCTCGGTTTGTTTTTTCTATCGCGTTTAGTGCTTATCGATGTCGGGTTATATCTCGCCCCTGAAAATGAAAATGAAAGGAATAAAACCTTACAATTTAATCACGAGGAATTTCATACGGCGATCAAGTTTTTTCATATTTTTATTTTCATTTTTATAACGTTACGCGAGCGTGACTTAATCAAATAAAGTAAGTAAGAGAGTTTATAAATCGGGGAGGTTGGTGCATTAAATAACGATATTTCGTAAAGGATTAAAAAAGTATCATTCTCTATGGTCTATGTGAACTATTTTTAAACGCGGGTGGCCGTCAATTTGATTCATTATGTCCGTAGGTGGGCTAGTGAAGTTTGGACAAAATGACCCATAATTTCCTTGTTAAGGCTTCGGGGAGATAACCGTGGCTAACATATTAATCTAGAGTCATAAATACTCTCCAAAAAAGAGTATCGTGTTGTATAAACAGGTTTGCAGGCGACTCGTAAATCATATATTGGTTTGGCTAATTGATAGTTGGCTATTTGTAGTAAATTAACTTTAATCAAATTGTTTGGTAAGGATGAAGGATATTGTATATATCAAAGCAATTTAATCGAGTCTTTTATTTAGGTACCGATAGAAAATTGTTTCTATTTTGATAGGCAGTTTCTGTAGTCTTAAACTTTAACAAGATTCAAAATTTAGTCTTTTTTTAGGGTTCCGTAGCCAAATGGCAAAAAACGGAACCCTTATGGATTCGTCATGTCTGTCCGTCCGTATGTCACAGCCACTTTTTTCCGAAACTATAAAAACTATACTGTTGAAACTTGGTAAGTAGATGTACTCTGTGAACCGTATTAAGATTTCCACACAAATATAGAAAAAAAAAAACAATAAATTTTGGGGGTTTTCCATACTTAGAACTGAAACTCAAAATTTTTTTTCATCAAACCCATACGTGTGGGTTATCTATGGATAGGTTGTATAAACACAACAACATCTTAAGGGAAATCAAACCAAACCAGAGCTCAACATAATCTATCATAATCGATGTATCAAGCACAATATTTTAAATAAATATGAGCATTATTAATTTTAAAGTAGATTACGCCAAAGCGGCCGGAGTATCAAATGTATAATTAAAATTTATGAGGGATGATTCGTTAGGTATAACATAGCCTGTGTTACTGTTACAAGTAATATTAACCCATAATAACTGAGGGGTTATCTAAATCCCTTTGTGTTTTGAATCCCGTTAGGCTGGATATTACGAACAAATGGTTTATTTTGCGTATTACAAAGTTAATATCATATTAATTTATTAATTGAGTGCGGAATATTGTTGTTTTTGTGTTTGAGGAAAATATGTTATTATTGTTATTGTTTCTAATGAAGTAGGTATTCAACTTAGGTACTGTTGAATAAAGGCTCGTGCAGACCAGCGCGACTTCGCGACACGAACAATAGAATTTCTAAGAAAACTTCACAGTATAACAATAACCTGTGTCGCGTCGCACGACAAGTCGCGCTGGACTGCACAACCCTTAAAGACTCGTGCAGACAAGCGCGACGCGACTCTAAACTTCTAAGAAAACTTCACGGTATAACAATAACCGGTGTCGCGTCGCGCTAGTCTGCAGTTCTGCACGAAACCAAATGAGGCGATTCGATTTTTGTTTATAGGTACGGAAAAACAATCATTATGCTTACCTTTTTCCTGCCTAACTGGATGTAGCTGAATATTAGTATTTTACATGGAGCGCCTGACCTCCACAACCCAGCTAATGCAGGCTAACACTATACCCATTGGTAAGACTGGTTGTCAGACTAATAAGTACAAAAAATGTAAATCATAATTAGCCTATAAATGTTCCCACTGCTGGGACACAGGCCTCCTCTCTGTGAGAGGGAGTGGGCCGTAATCTACCACGCGGGCCCAGTGCGGGTTGGTAGATGTCACATGTCTTCAATTTTTTTGGTTCTAAGACATGCCGGTTTCCTCACTATGTTTAGCTTCACCGTTTTGAGAGCAGTGGTGATGAAATTATTTACAACAAGCAAAGCGCCTGCTTGGGTTCGAACCCACGATCTACAACTCGTAAGTTGGGGCCGTTACCACTAGGCCACCACTGCTCTCTAAAATAATAATAAAAAAAATGTAAATAATAATTCTTAATTATTATTATTAGATTACTGTTGAAACCTGATTTCTTCAGCTATTCACTACATTGAATGGTTTATGTATATTGACATAATACTTACTAAGTAAACATATTGTTGTGAACAGACAAGAGCAAACTGCTGTCCAAGCTGCCGCACCCCTTGAAGTAATCCCCTAGCTCCCCTTTAACGACGCCTATAGAGTTAAGTCTCCAAAGGGGTCGAGTTATGCCGATATTTTCGGCTTCAAAGATCCTTCCTTTTAGCAAAAGTTCTTGGGGTCAGGGGGGCAAACTTTCGAAGAAAGTGTATCATATTTGGAACATTCTACCTTCATTTTAAACTATTCAAACTGGCTGGCACATTTCTTAATAGCTTTCTTTAATAGCTTGCTTTAATAGCTTTCTTTAAAAATTAGGTCTAGAAATGCTATACTTAGTCACAACCTAAAAATTTACATTTTAAGTAAAGCAATGTTCAACAAAGTTACCAACCAGGCTCTGAATATTACAAAGTAGCATCTTAAACCTAGTTCACACTAAATTAACAAATCAACAACAAATAAAGTCGTTTGCAGTAAAACTTGTCAGCAAACAAGTGCCTACATGTTAACGTTTGCAACATGTCTATTCACGTCCTAACGCCTGCAACCTGTCGCTGTGGAATTTAAAAAAAATTGACGGCAATTACATGTGCCAGGTTAGCTAAATCTGGCCCTTTGAGAATTTCTATACAGGGTTGGGCATAGTGAAAGCGATTAGCGGGCTGAAAATTATAAAAGTTATCGCTACTCTAGGTAGGTACTCAAAATTTAATTACAAAAATTTGTTAATACCGTTTTTTAATCCTTCAGTGGATTATGTTACGATGAGATTTAAATAATAGATTGGAGTTGTATTTACGATCTATGGATTAATCTGTCAGTAAGGCTTAAAACGTTTATGAAGTAATTTTAATATTTAAATTTTTAGGGTTCCATACCTCAAAAGGAAATAAATGGAACTCATATAGGATCACTCGTGTGTTCGGTCTGTTCGTCTGTTACAGCCAATTTGCTCCGAATCTAATGGACCGAATTTGGTACACATATGTATTTCTGTGGCTCAAATACGAATGTGTAACGTAAATAAATGAATTTTAAATATGGGCGTCACTAATGGGGGGCTTGTAAGAAAAAAAACAAAAAAATTGCTAACTGTACCGTGTGACATACCAAATAAAAGGATTTGTTGCGAAGATCTCAATTATTTTTTTTATTTTTTTGTTAGTCAATTCTTTATTTTCATTAATAAGTACAATAATTTATATACAGACTTAACAATAATAGTAATAATATGTACAAGTATATAAAAAAGGGGGGGAACAATTAAAGGGCATCAAAAAATTCGTCTGCATCGCTGTCAACAGCAAAAGTGCCCAAAAGGCTGGCAGCATTGCCACTTTGTATGGCAATGCTTATTCTTTGTCCGAAGAAAAAGCCAGCCCTCTGGTCACGTGAAGAGTCGACCAACCGCTTGGCGATATCTTGAAAAACCAAGTGGGCACTCGGGCCCCATGGCCCTAGTGTTTCAACCCCAAACGGCTCAAACATATAATTCCCAATAAGATTGGAGTATTTGCGCCGTTTGAGGTTTTCCGCACCTGCAGCAGCAGCCCCAGCACAGCTCGCCGTGCTAGAAAGATGGGATGGCGCAAGGGTGTCGACACACGTTGCATCCCACACCAAAGGCCTACCCACCTTCCAAGGCATTATGGTCATACCGTCTGGTCTCTTCCCATCGTCGCGTGCCAAGCCATTGGGTTCTAAAACAGCTGGCACCCCGGCGGTGACAAGAGCACGACGGATGATGTCATTGATGCTGGCATGCCGTGCTATCCGGCCTGCGCTCTTACTGCAGGGTAGGCCATGATGTCCGAGACAGTCGACACCTTCACCGCATTGGCAGCGATGCGGAGCCACGCAAGGAGCGCCCCATTTTTTTTGTAATTTTATAATAAATACCTACTTTTAAAGATATTTAAGAAACTTTACGAACAAACCGTTTCCCATAAGGGATAAATTCATCCCAACTACGAATCTTTTCATTGTTCAACACGCACTTGGCCGGTTTTCTTACTTGTTAATGCTGCATCCGGTTAGACTCGAAGCAGAGCATTTCCCAATCTAGTTGGAAAATGGCTAGGCAGATAGATATAATTACCTAGGTATTACGTAAAAACCTACCGAATGTAGATAAACTAACTTTCTTTATTAAAATAGCATCCGTCTTTCTTATAATCAGTAGGCATTAAGGAGTTCTGCAATTAATGTTACTTTGCATACTTACCTGTAAACATTGATACTTTTGTAAACCATCGTAATCACCTACCTATTTCCCGCTAATCGCTCGCTCTCTGACCATAGCTTTAATTTTCGCTCCTGTATGATCGCGTAATAACAGTTATGAGTCGCTAATACCAATCAATATGTTGCTAATGAGAAAGATTAATTGGTGCGCAACCAATCAAAATGATTAATTACCTTACATAAGAAGGGATTGTTTTTACTGCAGTACGTGCTAGTAGATGATTTTTTTTTGCCGCAGCTGTTAGGCACACTTCTCTGCTTATTTCTAGCATTTTTAGCACTTTTTATTTGATTTTCATTTTTTTGTATATTATTAGTAGGTATACTTTGTGTGCTTTTTGGTCTGTGCTAAATAATATTTTTTTTTCTTTTCTTTCTTAAAATATGAAAAACACAATTTTCCAGCTCTCGGGATTTTTTGAGAAACCGTGTACATAATATTATACGATTTTATGTTTTTCTCCAGTTTGCGGTTGGGTTGGAACTTTTATGTTTTACTGACTTGATACCAATCAAGTCAGTAAAACATAAAAGTTCCAATGTACGTAACCTTAAAATTGTCCAACAGATCAACAATATTGGCACGATTCCAGAACACTGTTATTAGTATCGTAATGACAAGCACATAAGGAACGCTGAACATAAACACTGTTACTTCTTCCCAAGAAGTAACTCTTAAATACATATACTAATACATATAATAGAGCTGAAGGGTATGTTTTTATTTTTGTTTGCGCAAATCTCTGAAACTATCGGTCGGATTTGTTTTTTTTTTGCATTTGTTAGCCCAATTCTTGAGGAGCCTAGGCTATTTGACATCACGCTACGAACATTAGAAGCCGAGCAAAAAGGAAAAAAAGTCGGAAAGAACTCTAGGTAAAAAGAAGTAACGGGGTACAGCTATAGTATATATTTTATCTATATTAACACAAAAAATTTCACGCGGACGATGTCGTGTATAATATTAGCCAGACAATTTGTTAGCCAACTTAATAATGGCGAATGAAAAAATCCTTGTAACTCAAACAAAAAGTCAAAGAGTTTGGGGCATCGTCTTTTAATATTTATTCAGGTTTAAATTTCCTGCTATATTCCGTCTGTTTCAGTATATTTTTTTCGCCTAAACTCATCGGGCGAAAGAGATCCAGACAGAAGGTCTCCTATCGAACAATTCGCACGTAGTTAGAACAAATACTCCCGAACTACGGTCCCATTGGAATAACATTCGTTCAGTCCACTTATATCAGATTTCTTATTGTTCTTCATTTCATTCCATTAACGTTTGTGTAAGGGACACTTGCGTTAGATGTCTTCTTTGTGATTTTAGTGTCCTTTATGATTTCTTAGGAAGCTATTATTGTTTTGATTGTGATATCTTTAGCGAGATATTGTTCGTAGCCTTGCGGAATTACTGAAATGTCATGTTTTCAGGAAAATATTGTTTTACCACACAATTTATAAATTAGTAGGTTTAATGTAGTATGGATATAAGAGGTGGTTTTAGTAATTTCTTTTCGTTTTTTTGACATAGATACATAAAAAGATAAATTTTAATAACCTAAGACTTCATTTACTGACAGAAAACGCACATCCCAAACCACTGGGTCTGGACGCATTATATATTGCATCTAGTGCTAAATGTAGACCCAGCTATTCCTTATGTTGCAGCCGCATCTGCGTATATTTTTCTCGCTTAAAAATTATCGCGATAATGCGGTCACATTTGCTGCTTCATAATTTTAACGAATTATCATGCAATAATCCAAGATGGCTCGTCCATTATTTCGACAGAGCGTCAACGCAGTCCGGAAACAACAGTCGAAATGAACAACGCTAGTCCGACCACGCGCTATGCCAATAAGCGCTCTGAAACCCTTTGATGTACCGCTATTACCTATCTTGCAGAAGCAATGCGATAGCGATCATTTGTTTCATTTTGACAGTTCAACAACATTCAATGCGATAATTACGTTGCAGAGCAGAATTAAGTTAACGAACTTATGAAGCAATGGATTAGTACCTAATCTGTTTCGTTTGGGGGCGATTAGTGCTACGCATTCCGAACTATTGCGACGATTACCGATAATTGTTGTTCATTAATGTTCATATCTACGTGTATCGTATCACTGTGCGAAGCTTCGTCACGATAGATGCAGGTACGGCCCCAGCATAATACAGGGTCAAATAAAATTAGCTAGTGAAACTCCGCAGACGTGATGGTATCAAAACATGATAAAACAACCGATTTATCAACTCATACTACAAGTAACAAGACTACCAGCGGTCATTGTCCCAAAAAAAAAACAGCCGTCATGTCTGCGGAGTTTTACTAGCTAGTTTAATTTGTTGTTGTAATGTAATGTTGTTTTATTGTGTTGTTAAAATTTTGAAAATTCACTCCATAAGGACATAAATAGGGGTTGAAAGTTTGTCATTTTTGCCAATAAGAAATCCCATCAAGGAAACGGCTTGTATTGAAAAAAAAATAAAAGAATTGCTCATTAATTAAAAATGATTCGGTATTCATTAGATTCTTTCAACCACGATGATTTACAAGAAAAATAACGTATTGTATGTTTATTAACACAATCATCCTAAAAGAAAGTAAACAACACAACACGATACGATACGAAAAAGCAAATAATTTAACATATTTCATAGCAGAAATAACATGGTAATTCATTAAGCGATGGACTTCATTAATATCATGTTTGTTATACAAATTACAACATCGAAATGGTTTTCGATACGAGCTGCATAACGCGAAAACTTTTCGCATGTCCGTTTGATGGGATTTTTAGTATAACGTGGGTAGACCAAGAGTTGATAGCAAAATGTTTTTCAATCTATAAAAGGGGTTTGAGGTTCTTCCTTATTGGGTTTTAATATTGTGTAGGTCGGTAATATTCACAATCTCGTGTAATTTTTTTACTATCAAATCGACAGTTATTGGATCAAAACAAATTTTATCGTAGAGAAGGTATTCTAGATCAAGGTTCTATTATGCAGGCTCGTGTGTAATTGACCATAAAGTGTCTGTATAAGGATAAGTGCTAAAAAGCAACAAAACGCATTAAAATCAATTAATACTTACCTACCTATGATAAATGAATTTTGTCCTGTAATTAGGTTAGTACAGTCAGCTGCAGAGAAATCTCACCCCCTAGCACTATATAAATGTATTGCTAGGGGGTGAGTTTTCTCTGCAGCTGACTGTACAAACACCTTTACACGTCTCTCATATTTAAAAAACTAGATGAGGTTGGTTATTCCCGTCTGACTAACTTAACTTTTTTAAGTCCATTAATGAACGCAAAATACAAGCTTCACAATAATTTATTACCACAAGGGAATCAAATACGAAAAGCACGAAAGCACTTAGAACATATTTCTTTCTATAAGAGAAAATGAAAAAAGAATTTAAAAAAAAAGAACAAACTAGTAATAGACTCCTGCACTAACAGAGCAGAAATTTTTAAATATGCAACATTAAATTTCACATAAAATAAAAGTAGAGAGGTTTTGATGCTTTCGGGTACACTTTTCAAACATTTTGACATGAATTCAGCTGGCCTTTGAAATACTCCGAGCAAAGCGTAACGCTATACTGAATGTATGTGAAAGTTGTTTATTCCTACTAATGAAAAGGCACTTATATTTTGTTGGAGATGAATAA
Organism: Conistra vaccinii; assembly: GCA_948150665.1. Classification (NCBI taxonomy): domain Eukaryota; kingdom Metazoa; phylum Arthropoda; class Insecta; order Lepidoptera; family Noctuidae; genus Conistra; species Conistra vaccinii. The sequence continues at coordinate 9,396,170 of OX411329.1, read as the reverse complement.
AAGGCACGTGGATTGAACAAGGGGCTTATTGGTCGATTCGCACGAATTTACTCGCCAGAAACGGCGAATTGATACTTTTAAATAATGTTATTTTTTCTTTGGAATCAAAAACTCCAGAAATATTTATTAGATAATTGGGACATGCCCAATTTTATGCAATAAAAAATAAAGAACACTAGAAATTATATTTGCCAATATTTTTTCTTATCTTCGTTTCGCCCACAAATAAAATAACTTCGTAATAATAAAATATAGACGATTCGCCCGTTTTGAGCGAGTAAATTCGTGCGAATCGACCAATAGAAAGAGTTTTGAGAGAAGTTTTTTGTGAATACAAACATTGGTAAGGTTTGCATGAAATTCACGTGTCGCTAGATCGCTAGACAAATTCTAGGAGCACTCATCTTGTTTTTTGAAATACGCAGAGCGTTATCTACGTCAAAGAGCATATAATTATATTTTCTTAGAAAAAATAGAAGCTAACCATTTTTGTGACTGTAGCTGATGGTATGTTGATTTAAGAATAAAATAACTTAAACTTTTTTCTGTGTGATATCGCCCCGTCGCCGACATTTTTGCTGAGTAGGGTAGCTGCCCGAATGACCTTGTCCAAAAACTGCTACCATTACTGCCACAGTTTAATAAGTATGGGTATCGGTGATGCTCAGGTTGGTTAAATGATACATTTTCATACAAGAACCTACAAGAAGCAAAAACAATCATAAACATACAAAATTCTAGAAAAATATAAATGTTTGTTTGGCACGTCATGTCTGTAGTACGCACAATATTCTATTACATTGTAACAGCGAATCAATTTTCACGCTTCCACTATAAGACCTAGTCCAAATATTTTTTGATATTCGGATAACTCATGAACTAAAGAGGTGTCATAAAGAATATGAATTAAAAATCAAAAAAATATATAAAATTCTGGTAAAAAAACAAAGAAACAAAATTAATATTATTGTGTGCCTCATAAGCCGACTGCGCCAAATAAGCCCAGCCCCCCAATTACGCAATGCACGATCAATTTTAAATTGAAACCAATTGATAAAGATTGCCAGTCCATTGCTTCATAAGTTCGACAAAAATAAATGAGCAGATTTTTTTTGTCGAACTTATGAAGCAATGGACTGGCAATCTTTTTCAATTGGTTTCAATTTAAAATTGATCGTGCATTACGTAATTAGGGTGCAGTTTAGCAAAATACCAGACACTGTGCCTGACTAGTATTTTCAAACGGTCCTTACGTTGAATGTAATTTTCATCGTTGACATTAAATACAGGGTGTCAGGGACATCGACGCGAAGCCAGTTACCATAGATTCAGTACATGATTCTAAACCTGCTTTGAAATTTTTCGACGGTTATTAATTTTTAAATCAGCTGTTTAACAGCAGATTTTGCTGTTCCATACATTTTGACCGCGTAGGTATTGCACTTTTCTATGAAACAGCTGATTTAAAAAAAAAATACCGACGAAAAATTTCTACACAGAATCAGAATCATCCTGAATCCATGGTAACCGGCTTCGCGTCGATGTCCCTGACACCCTGTATATTGCCTACCAAAATAGTTTAAAGTTTTTTTTAGGACTTACTAAATCATGTAAGGACAAAACACACAGGATCCATCAGTTCCGCTGTGACGTGAGTGCATGATGTCACAGACTCAGTGTGAGGTGTTTATATGTGTCTCGCACGGGACAGCGTATCGGTTACTCACGAGCGATGTTTGTTTGTAAGCATGTGGTCATATTGTGCGGAAATAGCGTTTAGCGTTCTAACAAAAATTTAAGGAACTTTTAAACCTACCATCACATGCATAATCTTCTTTAAATCATGTCTTCAGGTAGCCACTAGAAAATACTTAGGTTCTTATAAAAACGTGTAATTACAAAATGTCACATAACAACTAAACAGTAAATAAAAAAGGTTATGGTTACCGAAGCCGATATTTGATAAAATAATGATTGGACCAGTGATTATCACATAATTATTTGTTTTAGATAGGTACCTAATAAGTAGAAATAGTTCTTAGAGCCTATGCACACTTTTATACGTGCGTTTCATAAATCACGCTGTCGCGGTCGGCGCGCAGGCGACGTGCCTCGAAATGCAGCGTTAGATACGTTTGTAGCGCATATTACGCACACGACGGCGCCCGAAAAAAACCCCCGTACACACGGCGATTTAAGCTTCCAAGTAAGGACTCGGAGGTTAAATAGGACTTACTAGTTAAATCGCTACCGCTTATCAACTACCCCACTGTACCCCGTACCTTAATAATACCATTTCGAAAATGAGCTTTCGTTATCGATATGCACTACAGTGCTTTAGTCAGTCTTACGAGGCGTTTAATGAAATAAGTCATTAACTAAAGTGCCAGTAAAATGTTCTGTTTGACTAAGAATTGACGGTTTTCGTCTAAGGAAATAGGGTTGTCTCGGAAACTAAGTGCGTCATGATTAAAAAAATAACTGCGAGAATCAGCAGGAGGTACTGAAATAGCTTGGTTGTTTTATAAAAGGGTGAGTCTTGCTGTGAATATAAGGCAAGCTACGGTGGCGACAATGTATAGGTTGTAGACACATTTTTATTTAAAAATAACTATTTACTTTTTTTCTGGATCGCTATCAATCAATTATTCAATTTAGCCTGCCGTAGTTTATTTCTTCCCTTATTATGCTGTCAATTTACGATTGACCTATATCTTTCCATCAATGTCACATTGATTTAGTTATAATTTATTCGGGTTATTGGGTATAACTTGCGTTTAAAAAATAAAAGACTCTCTTGTTATAAAAACATGCCTTAAAAAAATATGTCTTAACAAGGCGAAATATAAATATAGTTCACTAAATCAATACTCATTATTATTCAAAATAAAGACACAGTTTTAGATTTTATATTATGTAGGTATGTCAATTTAATTATATTATGTATTCATTTACTAGCAACGAGTGCTTATGCCAATAATTATAAGCACGTTTAAAAATAATTTAACAATCAGTATGGCTTATATTACCGAGAAACAAGGCCTGGTTTTATCACACAATGCAGTTACTGCTGTCATAATTAAAAATAACCTGGCATAAATCACAACGCTGAGTCACATGCGTGGTAGCTTGCAGAATATGAAGTGTTATTTTTTATATAATAAGCAATCTTTAAGAAAATATAGGAACTTCGATGAAAAGTAGATTTTAGGTTTCAGTTTTGCATAAAGCTAGAAGAGTGGTTATGTTATACAGGATGGCAGGGATATCGACGCGAAGCCGGTTACCATGGATTCAGTACATGATTCTGAACCCCCCTGCGCTGAAATTTTTCGTCGATTAAAAAAAAACAGCTGTTTCATAGAAAAGTGTAATACCTACGCGGTCAAAATGTATGGAGCAGCTGATTTTTTTTTAAATAACCGACGAAAAATTTCAACAACGCAGAGGGGTTCAGAATCATGTACTGAATCCATGGTAACCGGCTTCGCGTCGATGTCCCTGCCACCCTGTATAGGCTGTATAGGGATTAAAAATGGCATTTTGCCTACACCAAAGGAAACAATGCGTTAGTTTTTTTTAAAGTAAGTATCCTTTTACATTTTTCACGCATTTTCATGATTTTTGACGTTGTAATTTTCAGCATCAGTTGTTCGATTATTAATAACGATAGTGTCAGTCTCATCCTTGAAAGCTGAGGGTTCTCAACCTGAACAGGTCTCCAACTCCAATGGAGACCTGTCCAGGTTGAGAACCTTCGGCTTTAACAAAATATAAGAATAGCTGATAAAAAGTAGCAATCAACATGAGATTGATAAGCGGAATTTAAGAAAATATTTATTACTACTTTTGCACGACTCTTAATGCGAAGCATTAGAGTGTGCTCTACGATCGAAAAATTTTTTTTGCCCCATTTCTGTAACTGTTTTTATTGTTACACTCCTGCTAGTACACAGAACCTACTTAATTTATATACCATTGTATAGATGATTAAATGGAGATTAATATGTACTGTACCTTTTAACAATTGATTTTATGCAGCAGAAATGGAAAAAGCATCAAAATAGTTGAAAAAAAATTCCTGTCCGTCAATTTTAAACCCTGAAAACATTGTAGCTTGCGATAAAATCAATTAATCGAGTCAATTTTTTTTTTTTACATTCGTTTCAGTCGTAGAAGGAACCCTATTGAAAATGGCTCTTTTATTCAAAGTAGTTTAATTATAATTAATAAAATACTAACTAAAATATAATATCTTTATCTAAATATTTCAAACCGTTGTCCGTAAGTTGCGTAGCAACCGCCAAGTAAATATCTTTGTCAGTCTTTGACATTACGACTTCATGAAAAGTGATAAATTTTATTGTTCAATTTTGTTAAATAAAAACTATGTTTTGAATTTCTTTTTCGTTTATGAATGAGTGTTATGTATGAGGCGTGCACTTTCGGATTTTCCAAACTATTATTATTTTAAAACTTAGAATTTATTCTTAAAACTCATAATTTTAGCAACGGGTGACAACCTTAATTTTACAAGACGAAATTTCGAGTGACGAAATGTTAGTTATCTGGCTGACTCATAAACTTAGTCCTGTGAGCTCATGTTAGATTAAGATATAATTGCTTTTTAAACGTATGACCTCATTATTTCACCATAAGATAATAGAGCTGTCACTATCATTATAATCATTCTTGTAAGGGTCAACTTAAAAAAAGTTGGTCTCAAAATCCTGGAAATCGAACAAATAACTGTTTTAAGATTTTATAGGGTTATAATTCCTTTGCTTCGTAAAACGCCTTTGCTTCGTAAGGTTTTAACTTAGAGAGACTTAGAGTTTTCTCATTTATCTATAACTTTAATGTTAATGTATTAAACACATAAACCTTCCGGAATACATTCTCAAAATTATGTTTACAACCTCATCAAAATCCGTTGCGTATTTTAGAAGAACAACACGACATACAGACAAACGCGAGAAGCGACTTTGTTTTATAGTAGGGTTATAATGATCGTTTACAAAGAAATGATAACTGTCGTAGGTAAAAGGATAAGATAATAAATTATAGTATGTGAAATTTTCGTTCTTTGAAGAATATGATAATAACGAACGGTAATAACAAATCTATTATTCATCATCAAATTCTTGATTCCAGCCTAAATTGGAAAAACGCATTTATTCACCCATCTTTATTTATCCTTGCTGAAACGTCAATGATAATAAACTCTTGTGTATTTAACATTACTGGCTACAAATTAATTAATTAAAAAAATAGTAACAAATATTGGAGTAGGTATTAATTTATTATTCAGTTCCCGCGTTAAGTTGATGGTACTTGACTCAGACAGCTCAATGCTCTTGATATATCGACGAGATTATCGGTTGACTGCTGACGGGCGGCTCACACACATGCGATTATATCTGGCGTCAGATGAGCTGAAAATAAAACGGAAATAAATTGTTATTTATAAAATAAAATAAACGAGATGTAGGAAGGTACTTAATACTTTATTATTAACCTTTAGGGGACTACAATAAATAAAAACACTGGCTTTATGAGCACTTAGGTATTTAGATACCATAAAATACCTACATAAATTTGACATTAACATGGAAAAAAAATATGTTTTCTAGCAATCTAAATAGTAGCGACTAGCTAAGGTAACTAATCGGATATTATGTATTTGATTGAATTTTTAACGCCACTAATTAGACTGATATCGTCCTCATCTTGTATAGATAAAAGAACAGGACTAACGAAATGGCTTCATTTCTTTTGCGCATCTTATTTGTGCAGAATGAACAATTTAATTTTCTTTTCTTTCTTCTTAAGTCGAAAAGGTATACAATCTGGTGACATCATGACACACAAAGTCTAAAAAAGTAGATAATGGCAAACTTGTAAATCTAATCGCCACATAAACAACAGGTCCACAAACACTAACCAAACCCATACAACACACTTAACGACTTTTAGTCGCACTTACCACGCCTGCTATCAGAGCAGCCCATTACAAATTTAATCTAACATGTCGCCGCTTTACAACGAACCTTAATCACGTCTACGAATGTTTATTCAGATGCAGGCCATCTAAAGAGCTCCACAATTTACTGGAAATTAAGAGGACGCATCCGCAGGGGATGCTACAATAACATTGTGCCACCGAAAATACAACCACTAAGTGACAGGAATAAAAACAGTGTTGGCACTGGCAGTATTGGGATTGTAGGTAAAAATATTAACCGTTATTTTAAGAAGGATCGTTATAATTATTGGGACTATTAGTTTTATCGTTTCATCAATTTAGGTTCTTGGTGGTAATTCCATACGTGGAAAAAGTTCAGTGTAAGTATATGGATGTAAACGGTGAAGGAAAGCATCGTGAGGGAACTGACATGTCCTAGAAACAAAAATTCGAAGACATGTGACATCTATCAACCCGCACTGGGCTCGCGCGGTGGATTACAGCCCACTCGCTCTCAGCGAGAAGAGGCCTGTGTCCCAGCAGTGGGAACTTTGTAGGCTGATTATGCTTTATGCATTATGGATGTTAAAGAATATATCAATATGAAAACATGTACCTAAATGGCAATTAGCGAAGATGCGGTATCTATAGCAAAAAAATTAAAGGACTACTATTACTTAGGTATGTCCATAGTATTAAGGTCCAACCAATTCGGCTTAATCACCAAAAGCCCTGGCGTAAATATTGTTGTAAATTGCAAAAATGCAATTTTGTATTCACAATTTCTACCCATAAAAGCAATTTGCAATTAAAAACACCTTTTTATTCAGCTAGTTAATTTTAACGTCCGCCGAACCAACTGCATAAAAATAAAAATAAATCCAATGAAAAAATCTCTGCATTTCAGTAAGGGTTGCGCGATAAAAAATTCGCTGACCAACGAAAGAAGCAGGGCCGTCCATTTGCAACTGAACGACATCTTTTCATTAAAATAAAAATTGCTAATGACTCCATCTCCATATTTTAGCATAAAAACGTCAGCGCTTTGTACCATTTCGCCTTGGTTATAAAAAAAAAAGTATAATTACAAGATACATCTGCATATCTTTTGACGCCTCCACGCTATTCCTCGACACATGGATGGAGATGTTAAATGTTCTGCTTTAATATTTTTTGCTCTTGAAGTGCAGATGACTTTATTACTGAGGATGGTAAGACAAGGAATGTACTTTTTTTTTGTATAATATGCGAGATTTATCCGGCTTGTTATGTTGGGCCCTCTCTATGTATGAAATAATTTTGTGTTTTTCATGTTTATATTTTTAAAGGCGCAATCTAGTCTTTGAGTTCATTTGGTAGAAGAAAATTTTCTTTGCAAAAACTTTTCTTAATGAAGTAGGACGGAAAGTAGTACAACAATACATATTTTTATTCAATATTAAAAGCATTACAAGTTACAAGCTTTATCGTTTTAATAGTCTCAACTTTTGCACGGATAACAATAATTGTTAATACATGAGAGATTTTCCAAAAAATCCGGTTCAAAGGCCATACGAGTAAAAGATTTCAGAAAAAATCAAGTTAACTCAGACATTTAATGAGAACACAAAACGTCCTTGTTATTCACAACAAATAGGGCATAATAGGTATAACATAAAGAAAAACAAGGTGATTTCGTTCCAAAAACAAACTGTTTACCCCTCAATTAATAACGTCGAACAATCAACATCCAAAAACAAGAAATCAAAAGGAAGTTTACGCATCAATTTATATGAAATACAAGGAGGTATCTCGTTCGTTAATTTGTTTACACTTTGCATGTTCCCTCCGTGCCAGTGTTTACATTTCACATCTAAGTATCCTCGTAAAACGTAATAAAGTTCGCCTCCCGATGATTATGGGCCTTTGAAAATAAACTTGGAAGTCGATTCAGAAACACTGTCTTTTATTTTTGTTTAGTTTACTTTCTTTCTTTCTTGAGTTATGGATATCATCGTTATTCTTTCTCTCGAGTTCAGTTGGAACTTGCCCTCGTCCCCTTTTATTGATACATTAGAAATTAGTTTTTCATGTTATTCTGCCATAAAAATGACTTTGGAGTCTTGTTTTGCTTAAATTATTTAAATAGCGGTATCTTCGTGTTTTGTGCAAGTATTTTGCATTGGATTCTTAGTTATATTTTAATGTCGATGAAGGACAAAAAAAATAGATTTTATGATGAAATAAATTCGTATTTATTTCTTTAATAAGATAATCTAGGTGCGTTTACATGGAGAGGCTTTCTCTATGGTCGAGAAACTCTCCTCGTGCTAATAGCTCTACAACTAGTTTTAACTAAGTACATAGTGCAAACAACGTTATTACTTCGCTTTGTATTTCTGAATAGATCAGATCTACATTCCTGTACAACATTGTTCTTTGTATCATGTTGTTTTAGCGTAAGATTAATGGGAGAAATACTATACAAATAGTAATATATAAATTTGCCGTTTGTTTACTTCTGCTACGAAGTGTAAATTTCAATTTATGTATAAAGAGGGCCTCCCACATAATTTGAACTTTACACTTAATAAAACGCAAAACTCGCCTTAAATATACAACATAATATCGTCTACATAAATCAAACTATTAAACGGACAACGGAAAATTCTTCACGCCAGTTAAACTCCTAGGCATACTTCACCCGGTACATTTTACATCGGAAACATGCAAAGCTATAAATATTCACTTGACTCCTGTTTGTTTCCACCTCTTAGGCCTCATAAAATTAATGCCTTTATATTAATATTTATTAATATATGAATGTCTCGTACATTGTAGGAAAGCCGGCATGATAAAATGGTAAGTAAAGTTTATGGTGCAATAACAACGGTATTATGCTGTTGCCTATGAATTTCCATTGGATATGCTTACAGTCATTATGTTGTCTCATTTCTATTTGTTAGGAAGAAAAGAGAAGGATATAACAGGAGCAGAGGTTACACTTAGTTATTAGGAGTTTATGATATTACATGCTTGACGATTAATAAGAGTAATCGAATGCCTAATTAATGTGAAACCTATATTTATTGAAGGTACTAGGGGATTATACGATAGAGGTGTAATTAAATTCCATATTGTCGAGATTAATATCAGTATCTAAGGCATAATTAGTTAATATTACTTGCTATTGAATGTTGTGTCTTTAATAATTATATCAATACCGACTTTGCATTTCGTTTGGCAGACATAATTATTTTAAGTCTGCAGTCTATATGGTACACAAATTAATTGACTTGACACTTTAAAGGAAAGGTGTCCATAACAATTCTGCGTGTGTTAAGTGAAATGATTTTTAATATGTCACGGTTAACGTACCTAAAGAAGTGTTCAATGTTTACGACGAAACAATAAAAAAAAGCATTTATATATTAATACTAAAAATTGCCTAACCAAAAAGCTTTTAACCTAGATCAGCATGTAAATGTATTACAATTCTAAATACAAACATCAACTTCGTACCATTTAATTCTATGGATAAAATGTCAAAGCGTTTCACACAAAATTCGGTTACCAGATACGGTATAAAACAATGTGACATTAATCGAAACAAATGAAAAGCTTCCATTTTAATTAAAGAAGCAGGTAACCCAAACCTCACGGAAGATTAAAGAACAAGTAACACAAACATGAAAGACTGAACCACGAAATTAGAATTTCACGAATCAAAAACGAATTTGTAATATGATAGATCATCGTTATTCGTAGAAGTTTCGAAATTACACCCCGATAACAGATTGGAACAGGACAAAGGAATCACACCTTTATTGTGAAAGAAATACGGTGGTGTAAAAACACAGGGTTCTGAACTGTCGTTTTCTGTTCATCCGGCCGGAAGATTGCTCTTTTGATATGATTAAAAGGGTGAAGACTGTTTTATGTGGCAATTAAAGAGTTTTGTTGCTCCCTAGTTTCTATTTCTTCATCTATGACCTGATAACCATTGGACATAAACAACGTGACATCTTATTTGTTGGAATTGTGAAGGCTGTTAATTTATATTCGTACACAGAAGACATTATTTATAGAATTATGGTTTTTATAATTGAGGAAATATGAAGTTCCAGATACAGATGTTTGTAGCCAAGTGTGAATATAATAGGTGTGGCTTAAAATTAAAACTTTATTAAACAAATAGGTGTTTTCTATTGGAAAAAGCTAGTAAATATGAAAGAAATAATTGATTTACGAGCGCAACTAAAGCAAAGTTACTCCAACTCCACCGCTTCATAATGTAAACAAAATTAAATTATTATTCCATAAGTCAATATAGGTTGTTTTTTACACTCTAGGGGACGGTTAAAAGCACAAACAGCCAAACTTTTCACTTACAGCCAACGTTTGTTTGTTCGTCCGATCCGTTCAGTTTGCGGGAAAAACGTAAAATTTCGTACATTTAAAATACATTGACGTATGCGTTGAGCTCCAAAGTTGGTACCGTATTCAGAGCTTCAGGAAGAGTTTTTGTTTTGACAGAAAGTGCTACAGTTGGGCCACAACAATACCATGTCGAAGTAAGATGGGTTTGTATATCAGGTGAGTTTATAGCAAGTTGGTGATAAAAGTCAAAGAAAGGATTAGATTACTATAGGGAATGTAGGCGATGAATTTGGAAGTTAATAGTCAATAGTCTTGCTTTTAACAATCGTGGTTTGGATTACATATCAACATTTAGAGCTGTTTGAAATCTGCTAAAGAGAAAGATCAAGAAGTTCACTACCTAAGGTTTGGCTACCTAAGCTCACTACTACTCTAACGGCCGAACCCAATAACTTATCTATCACCAGTTTTTGACATACACTGGAGATAGAAAAACGTATCTATCTATCTATGGTTTTAACGTCCCAATAATCTGTTAGAGAGTAAGGAATCTTACGTAATGACATTTAATGACTGATACCATCAATAGCGATCTGTCTTTTCCTGAAGATAGGTTATTGGGCTCGGCCCTAAATGCGATAAAGAGGACCCTTTTCTGTATTGCATTCATTCTTTATTGGTATATCGGAAGTTTTGTTCAATTGCGAAATAAACTTTAACGCATTCATTGACCAATAATCATTTCCTCTACTCATTACAGATAGGATGGAAGCACTCCATCTTTTTAACTACACACCAAAGGGTCATTTCATTGTTAAAAAATAAAAATAAAACATTAGGCAAGCCTGAATCGTGCATCGTACCTATACTCTGTTTTGTCTGCAGCAGTATTTTGTTTTCGCGACAGCCGGAAACGGATATAGAGGGAGACAGAATAATAGCCGTCGGAAATGGTCAGACATGGTGGAATCTTACTTTTTTTTCTCTTACGCTGGACATTGCGAACTCAATGCAAGGGGGTTGTATTTAAAGGAAATCATACCTTAATTTTTTCGGGATAAAGTTTAGATTGTAGTGTTGGAAATAGTGTCTTAAAATTAAAGAATACTGGTGTTTTTAGTGAAGCATATCGTAATGCATACACATTGGTCAGGGATGTGAGATAGCATCGTTAAATTGTATGGTTTTATTGTTCGATGTTGGATTTAATTGTCTTTGTCATGAAGAGTGCGATAAAGGGGTAAATTAATCTGGCAGGTATACTTAATATTGATCCTCGTCGTCGCCTTGATTAATATTTTTTGAGGATAAGGTCTACAATTACACATACACTTACCTCTAAGGCTAAGATTATTTACGCATGATTTGGACAGCGTCTTGAAAACATTGAAAGATGAAAGAAGTCATATTTATCTTTCATCATTATTATCCCAAGAAATATAATAAAAATAGTTTCCTTCTAAGAAACAAATACTATTTCCAACCACAGATATTCAAGAAATGAAGAGGGATTCAATAGAAATGTAAATAAAGCTTGCCTTTAAAAAGTTCGGCTAGTTGGCAGGAGTGTCACATCTACGAGGGGATAAAATAATATTATTACAACGCCACGGAGTGAGAAAGTCCATTTGTCTGATTAGAAAACTGTTCTTTGATATTAAAAATAACAATCAGGACGTGGTGGAAAAAGTTTATTTCCATTTTATTGAATTTAAGGTGTGAATTTAATATGTCACTTTTTTAGAAGAACCACTTACTTTAATTTATTTGGACAAATCTTAAATACAATACATAAGCTTTTTCTAATATCCTATACTATTAAACGTGCTATATTTGTGTATATAATATATTTGTAATCAAGTTCTCGAAAACGGCGCTAACGATTTCGATGAAAGTTACAATATAGGGGTTTACGGGGGCGAAAAATGGATCTAGCCAGGTCTCATATTTAGGAAAATTTGTTTCCTAGGTAATTTCATCCGAGCAGAGCTCGGTCGGCCTAATTTTAGAACAAGAATAATGACACCTTAGAATGACATGGCAGCATAGAATTAGTAAGTAGGCCTTCTATCATGGCAGCATGGAATTAGTAAGTAGGTACCTACTATCATGGCAGCATAGAATTAGTAAGTAGGCCTACTATCATGGCAGCATGGAATTAGTATGTACCTACTATTATGGCACCGTGGAATTAGTATGAACTTTCCTATACTATTAAATGAGCATACTCTATTTGTACCACAGCAGAGCTTCGTCGCCCAGGTACTACTATATTATGTATAAGTAAATAAAAAAGGGGGAAACGCTCATTGGACATCAAAAAGTTAGTCCGCATCGCTGTCTATGGGAAAAATGCCCTAAATGCTGACAACAGTGCTACGTTGGATGACAATGCTGATTCATTGGCCTAAAAATTGACCAGCCCTTTGGTCACTTACTTTATGAAAACAAGTCACACTCTTAAAATCTTCAGAACCTATGTTTAATAGTAACCGATAGGTAATAGAAATCCTAACTAATATTATAAATGCGAAAGTAGTTTGTTTGTTTGTTACGCTTTTACGCTAGAACGGCTGAACGGATTTAGATGAAATTAGGCACATGTGTAGACTATGACCTGGAAAAGGACATAGGATACCTTTTATCCCGATATTCTCACGGGATCGACACTTATGCGGGTAAAACCGCGGGGCGCAGCTAGTAACGAATAAAAGTATCTGCTACTACTTTATACTTGGATATCTACATATCTTCGAAATTACGTGAACATAATAATATGGGTAATGCTAATGGCGATAGAAGTAGGTTCGCTTTATTATATTTGCCAAAATTCGTAAAATTAAATGTAGAACATTTTCAAAAAGGGTTGAATCCCTATAAAACCTAGTCTACCGTTTAATCGTTCGAGTCTGCGGTAGTTAACGCCTCCATATTCATATTAAATTCCTCGTCAGATATTTGTAACAAGGTTTGTTAGCCTATAACCGCACGAGAAAATTAGGGTACCGCAAACAACGTCTTAATAACGGCTGAACTCAAACAATTTACAAAGTAAATATTCAAACAAACTTAATTAGTATATCCTCGGTATAACTGACGTGAAATATGTTGTGTAACTATAGGGAATATATTGATTGCCCATTAAAATAATGGGCACAAGCTTGAACGATACGCTTCATCGCTGGAAGGCCGAAGGGGCATTCTACATCAGACATTCTACCATACCAGTCTACATGGACCCATCCCTCCGCTTTCTCCATTCAAATTTCGCGATCACTGAAGGGATCACCGGTATAATTTAAGAGGCCAGTTTATAATGGACGTGTAACTATTTGTTTAAGATCGCCACTCGCGGGGCTGTATCGAAAATAACGTGAAAAACGATCAAAAAGCGAAAACGAGTAATATCCGGAGTTGTATTGTTCTCATATCGGGTCCGTGGAGTTAATCGAAATTAAGTGATCCATTACAAGATACCGGTCAATGTTGAGTTTAACAAACGACTGTATTATTTATGGAATCGATTTTTATGCGTCGTTAAACTTTTATCTTTGTGTTTTCTTTGTCTTGTGTTATTAAAAAGTGAATAATTTCCTTTCATATTTTTTCGGTTGCAAAATTGACTGAGTTTTACGTTTACTTTTTTAGTTTGGATTCCGGCGAGGCCACGCTTCAGTTATTAAAAAAAAAAAACTGGAGTTATTCAAACTTCTCTCGTCTGTGTCTGCCTTGTTACTAAGCGTTTATTTCCAATTGCTCTAATTTTTTATCAACCTATAAGCTAAATTATCATAAAATCTAGGTAAATGTTATACTTGCGCATTAAATTTTAATAAGACTGTTTAAGGTTAAGCTGTAAAAGAAATAAACTTCTCCATACAAATATTTTGTTTCACGAATACCTTGCCAAGTTTAATGCTTACAAAGTTTCAATCTCTTAAAGAAACTTTTCATTTAGTCGTAATACGACTTGACTTAATGATTCACTCTCCGTGAAATATTAATATCCACCTGTGGCTTACAAATCATAATATGTATGAAGATATTGTTTTCTACTAGTTACTCCTTGATAAATGAGACACAGAAATGCAAATCATGAGAGCTGTGATTTAATGTACAAGTGTTAATTTTCTGAACGGGTGTGGTAATGTAAGGAAAACATTTTCCGTGTCCACTGCTGTTTGATTTATTTCATAGTGTGTTTATATTTTGCTCATTGACACAGATTCTTGTAATTGTTCTTGATTCACATTGCGTCCTTCCGATACATTTGCAGAATTATCTGTGTCCATGATAATCATTCTGTTTTCGCTTGTTTTATATTGATAGTCGGCTTTTTATTATCTGCTAGCTTTTGCCCGCGGCTTCGCTCGCTTGGATGTCGGCAAATATCCCACGGGAAGTTACTACCGGGATTTCTTATCTAATAGCCAAGTAAAACGTCATTGACTCCTTCCGCTGCGCCCGCGTTGCCGTCAACCATAATTACTTTGTTACGAATAATTTTGAATCTATGATATCTTTTAAACTATTCATTTAAATGATATGATTATCATGGCATATTTTAATCTAAATTAAATGCCCAATCTAAAGAATGAAATTTTTATCTTATTTAAGTATTTATTTATTTATTTATTAAGCAAGGCACACCAACGACATATTTACAAAGATAGTCGCAATAATTAATATCAAGTCTTCAGTACTGTGTAAATACATCACTTATAGGCATGCACAACATTCTCATGAAACAGTGAAATTCGACAAATTTTGAAATAATTAAAATATTTGATACATTAGTTACGAAATAAGATTAGATTAGATTATAAAAGAAATAAATAAAATCTGTCAAGTGCGAGTCGGACTCGCACACGAAGGGTTCCATACCATGTCGTACAAGATTTAACACTATGAATTTTTTGCACGACTCATAATGCGAAGCATTAGAGTGTGCTCTACGATCGAAAAAAATTTTTTGCCCCATTTCTGTAACTGTTTTTATTGTTACACTCCTGCTAGTACACAGAACCTACTTAATTTATATACCATTGTATAGATGATTAAATGTAGATTAATACTGTACTTTTTAACAATTGATTTAATACAGCAGAAATGGAAACGGCATCAAAATAGTTGAAAAAAATTTCCTGTCCGTCAATTTATGAACCCTGAAAACATTGTAGCTTGCGATAAAATCAATTAATTGAGTCTATTTTTTTTTATACATTCGTTTCAGCCGTAGAAGGAACCCTATTGAAAATGGCACTTTTATTCAAAGTAGTTTAATTATAATTAATAAAATACTAACTAAAATATAATATCTTTATCTAAATATTTCCAACCTTTGAATTGATGTTGCCTAGCAACCGCCAAGTAAATATCTTTGTCATTCTTTGACATTACGACTTCATGAAAAGTGATAAATTGTTCATTTTTGTTAAAAACTATGTTTTGAATTTCTTTTTCGTATATGAATGAGTAATATGTATGAGGCGTGCACTTTTGGATTTTCCAAACTATTTTTGTAATACTTTCGTAAAGGTAACAACAGAGGCGCTATAAAAAAACAAAGATTTGTAAAGAAATTGTCTAATTTTAATGAGAAAATGTTGTTGTGTTAAAATATAGGTGTAGGAGTATATTTCATTTATTTTAAGAGAAAAATATTAAGTTAACTTTATCCAGTTACATGCATTAACTAAAGTCAAAGTTATTTATTTGCTACTAACATAGTATTAGTAGGTATAAATAGGTATATATGGTAGGTAAGCAGGTAGATATGTAGGGTAGGTAGGGTAGGTTAGGTACCTACCTACCCTGGTAAGAAGGGTAGGGTAAGTAGGTAGGGTAGGTAATTAGGTAGAAATAGGTAATTAGGAAAGGTAGGTGCGCCGTAGATAAGTACTTAGTGCTAACCGTGCGAAGCCGGGCCGGGTAAAGCTAGTTACTTATAAATAAAAGGATTTCTCTTGCTACATCAAACTATATTGTACAACAAAACATGTTGGAATCTCTATTTTCTGTCAATTTTTCATACAATGTTTGACAGGAACTAGAGATTTCAACATGTTTTGTCGTGATGTTTCGCCAGTGCAAACGCACGGGTCAATACAGGTATTTATTTACGTTATTTTTGATAGTCATACAGAAATCTATTATTTCTTACTTATAATTTTTACACATCCCATCGGACTATGAGTGCGAGGGAAGAGAGAGTGCACTCGTGTCTGCGCACACACTTGTGCACTATAATATCTCCCGCGCCGAAGGCCAGTCTCCGTTGAGATTGGCCGCCATGACCGAATATTTTTACACCAATAATTTTTCTCAATATGAAATTGTATCCACAACGGTTTAAGCTAGGTAACTGAATAGTACACTGTATGTGCCAGCATTCATTTCAATGTTACTGAATATATTGTCTATTGGAGTGTAGTTTTAACACGAGGTACACACATCAACACCGTCTAGGGATACTTTGAAAAAAGTCGATAAAGTTCTTAAACTCAAAAAATACTGGCCGGTTTTAAAATCTTGTGAAGAAAGTTTATTTTGTAGACCTTTTTGGATGATCGAAATTTAAATGATCGAAATAGTATATGCTGCCATGATAGTAGGTACTTACTAATTCCATGTCATTACTCCGACTATTAAATAGTTATCTGTGGAATTTATATCGCATAATATTAGCATGAAATACAAAATTATTACTTTAAGTTGCAGAAAATCGCCCATATTATATAAAATACGTTATGAATCGGCGTTTTTAGTATTTGTTGATTATAAACAGTATATGTTATATGATTCCGTGCCTCGGAAAGCACGTTAAGCCGTTGGTCCCGGCTGTCATTTGTGGATCTTTGACAGTCGTTACGAGTCGTCAGAAGCCCGAAAGTCTGACACCAGTCTTACCAAGGGGTATCGTATTACCCAGTTACTGGGTTGTGGAGGTCAGATAGGCAGTCGCTCCATTTAAAATACTGGTATTCAGCTGCATCCGGTTAGACTGGAAGCCGACCCCAAGATAGTTGGGAAAAGGCTAGGAAGATTGATATGTTATATGATACACACAAGTTTCAAATTCCTCATTTGTTTAGTTGTTGAGATAGAGCTCGTACAAAAATGGTCTAAAACAGACAACTTCTACGGCCCCCTAATTCATAATTTTTGAAGATAAAAACAAATAAAAATTATATTTATTCTCTACTCGATGAGCTCTAGAAAATGATACCCCACATGCCAGGGTCAGATATTTTTTTTTTCAAAATTTAATTTTATTGTATGGCGACCCCCCTTTATTTTTTAATTTTATTATTTGTTGCTCTTGCGGCAATAGAAATGCTCAATCTGTGAAATTTTCAACTGCCTACCTATTACGGTTCATGAGATAGAGCTCGCTGACAGACAGACGGACAGCGGAGGCTTATGAATAGGGTTCCGTTTGTCACCCTTCGGGTACGGAACCCTAAAAATGATAGACTTCGTTACATTGCATGTGAACAAACAACCATCACGAAAAAATAATATTACTTAATCACAATAAAATATTCGCATTCATATCACAACAAAACTAATTAAGGAATAAAATAAAATAAATAGGCTAAGTATTCAAAAATGAAGTGACAATATTTAAAAGTAGATAACATTATGTAGATCTTGTTTAGAAAGATAAAAATGGTTATTGTGGGTCATCCTTAGAAGAAATGACATTGCAGACTTTTTTGTTGAACTTTTTAAGTTACAAAATCCTGTAGAACATAAGTTTTATTTATCTCTCACGGTTTACGCGTCGTACGCCAGTAAAGCTCTCAGTGGGCATGATTTTTACCAACATCTTCAACAATAATTTTACCAAATTATACCAATTTATACTAAACTCTAATGAATTATACACTAAAACCTTCCGCATGAAACACTCCGTCCATTGGTGAAAACCATTTAAAAATCCGTTTTGGTAGTTTTTGAGTTTATCGCGTTCAGACAGACAGACAGACGCAGCGAATAATTTATGTATGTAAGGAAAAAACTGCGTTTTACAGTTCCAAAATTCTGAATATTCTGACGTTCTCATGTTTTCAGGAAGTTTCGGCCAGGGACAGTTTGAAAAAGGCAGTACATTCAACCGTGCTGCATTTATTCACCTGAATCGACACAATATATTTTAACTACACACATCAAAAGTGTCTAGGGATCAAGCATTTTTATGCGGATTTCTTGAGATTGAGATGTGGCTTTGTAATAAATTTATGATTTTATAAATTTATATGGATCCTTTTTGGTGCATTTCATAATTTGAATCAGGAACTGTGAATCAAATTCGAGTAAAAGATGAAAATCAGCTGTCAATATTTTCCCTATAAAAACATACAACGCATTGAAGACATTATTAGTGCTACTGTTTCCCTACTACTGATTAAAACCAACGTTATTATGGAGCAGCGACGTCATTTAAGCAGGGAAGAAATGCTCAGAGCCGTGGGAATGATAGAAGCTGGTTCCCGGCAACGTACTGTGGCTTTAGCTCTGAATACAAGTCAGAGTGTTATCAGTCGACTTTGGACACGTTACCGAAGCACTGGTACCGTGGCTGAGCGCCATGGAGGACGGTATCGCTGCACCACACGGAGACAAGACCGATACATTCAAATCTTAGCTCGAAGAGCTCCAACAATAACCGCCATGATGTTAGCCGTGAGGCTTCATCACTCTTCAGGGAACTTAATTAGCGACCAAACAGTCAGAAACCGCTTGCATGAAGTGAACCTTCATTCCCGAAGACCGCTACGGGTACCACCTATAGCAATGCACAATCGTAGGATTCGATATCAATGGGCTCTTGAACACAGAAATTGGGCAGAAGAACAATGGCGTTTCGTGTGCTTTTCTGATGAGTCTCGTTTTGGTATGAGACCGGATACAAGACGTATACGACACTGGAGAACCCCTGGACGCCAACAGCGATTAAAATCCTGCCAGGAAGTCCATCCTTATAGTGGTGGAACCATCATGGTATGGGCGGGTATTTGGATCGGCGGAAGAACTGAGTTGATTTGGATTAGAGGCAACCTCAACGCTCAAATTTATGCTGAGACGATTGTATCAGACGTCATCGTTCCTCTACAAGTGCAAATCGGTCCCTTATTTCAGTTAATGCATGATAATGCACGACCGCACACCGCAAGAGTTGTAAGACAGACTCTCGCCGCAGCTAACATCAATGTCCTGCCCTGGCCTGCTCAGTCGCCAGACTTGAACCCGATTGAGCATGCATGGGATATGCTACAGAGAAGAGCTCTGCCGAATATGGAGGGTATCCAGTCGCAAGAAGACCTTTTTTTGTTGTTGCAACGAACATGGGCGGCCATTCCACAGCGTGATTTGGATGAACTCATTTTGAGTATGCCAAACCGATGTTCTTGTGTTGTTAGTGTTCGCGGTAGAAACACGGATTATTAATTGTTTAAGTTACCCAATAAAATTTTAAAGAAAACTGTTATTTCAGTCTTTTTTTCGAACTTTAATGTTAGTGGTTCAAATGTCAAAAATCCCTTTATTAGGAAAATGGCAAATTTCTTTATTAATGCAAAGGTGACTTGGTTTATCGTTACTGTGACAAACGAAAACACTTTATTTGATGAATCCTTAAAGAAAATTTTAATTAATATCAATCAGGAGAAAAGTTATTGCAAAAATATATGTTGATCCCTAGACACTTTTGATGTGTGTATTTTATTTCTTGCTCCACAACAACTCCCATTAGGGTAGTTTCAATGAAAAACACAACTCTTTATGCCGTGATTTACTGTTTAATGGCTGTTTGAATACCGCTTACATTTACGAGCTAGCCCTTTCGCCCTCACCACTTTTAAATCTCACTTTGAAGTCACCCAGAATTAGATGGAGCGAATTTCTTATTTAATCTTTGATTTATAGTTGACACATTTTGAGGTACAACCCGTATGCTCGCACTTAATCTTGATTTAACCGACTTGAACCGCTTGTCGGTACCAAAGGTTTACGAATAATTTACGATTACCTTATGTAGCCTATCTTGTGTTTGTGGTGGCTATAATCGGAGTATTGAATGACTTTAAATACTTTATAATGATTTGAAATTAATTCTTAGTCCATTATTGAAGTCGAGTCGTTTTCAAACAAGAAGTCATTAATTACACACGTAGTTACACTTGAAATTAAAACAACGTTTCTCTACTCATTATTGTCGCGTGTAAGTAAAATTATTATAGGTTTTGTTTAGTACTTTTGAATGCTTTTCGATAGCTTGTTACTAATCTCAGACCAAATAAAAAACCAAGACATAGCTCTGCGAACAACAGTGAAGCATGCAAAAACTACACCTCACTCTGTGCATACACGCTCACACGCACACATTTGCAACGAATTTACAACCAAACCCCACCCGCACAGTAAAGTAAGTGCACACAATGTTTACGAAACCGGTTTCACGGTCACGGTCTTGTTACTAATATTATAAAAAACTATCTGACCGCCGCGGCTTCGCACGGGTGGCTCTAAGTACATATCTACAGCGCACCTACCTATCTATCTACCCTACCTTCCCTAGCTACCTACCTACCCTACCTACCTACCTACACCTACCTACATACTTACTTGCCTACCTACCTGCTGGCATACCTACCTACCCTACCTTTACCTACCTATCCTAAGCACCTTGTCTTAAGAATAAAGAACACAACGAAAAAGGAAATATTAAATTTGGTGCAGCCGTTCTCAAGTAATGGCGTGACCGGAAAAATAGGGAATAATTTTTATATATATAGATGAAAACTATGCTCTTCCCAGTATTATAATAACTTTGTCCATCCTTCATAGTTCCCAGAGAACTATTCGCGAAGATAGCTGAGGGTAATTAGACCATTCCCAACTTCACACAGACCTTTTAACATTGACTGAATAGTTATGTAAATTAATAACCGCCATCAGAATCTCATAATAAGTTCGAACTTGAAAAAATCGGGTTGAAAATTTTAATTAGTCCGAAAATACTTCAATAAAACCACGGGCTGAGGCATGAACCTCGTAAATTGAAGGAGCGTTGGGTTTTAAGATTGACTGTTAGAGTTTTAAGAGTTAAAATTTATAGTTGGTCGTGGTGCAACCCGCTGTGACGTGTTGCTACTGTTTTTATTTATCCGCTAATAAAGTTGATTGACATTCTTTCCTTGGACTTAATGATGGGGCTGTTAAATGTATTAAAATTTAAGGGACAGGCGATAGCGATTTGGATCAAAACAAAAGTTTAATCTACTGCAATTTAAAATTGTAGCCTGCCCTTTTGGTTGTCTTTACTTAAAAAAAGTTTCTTGATTCTCTTTATTCTTGAGAATTCTTAATTCTTTATCGAATTAAGGGAACCGTTAAAAATAAAACCTGCATTTTCCAAATTCATTATTTTTCATACAACTTCACACAAAATCCTGACGTCACACAAACCCTGCATCGCGCAATTAGAGTTTACCCGCGCGAACTGCATATATATAACTTCCCCGACATCAATGGTTGGGCAGTTGCCCACCAGACACGACACCTGTCTGGTCTTTTCTGTAGAAGATGAGTGAACTTTACACCCTGTTCTTCATACCTCTAAAATAAAATAATTCCGTCCTCTAATGTTCACCAACAGCTACTTGCTGGGGAATTTGTTGTGCCACTTCTTCTACCCCGCTACAGTACTAGGAAGTGGTGAAGGACGGGCGTTTTGGGGGACTGCCTTATGTAATTTTGATGTTAAATCAAAATTGCTGATTCTCAGCCTAATTTGAATAAATGACTTTTGATTTTGATTTTTGTTACACCGATGACAAATTCTTGAACCACTGATGCCGTAATCTTATAACTTAAACCACTCCCTTATATGATACGGTCAGCATTAAAAACCAAGTCAGTTCTACAGGCGCATTTGATGTTTATCAAACATAAAAGTTAGGACAGGAAGTGGCTCCCATCTATAAATCACGACACCTAACTGTTAAGTTTTGACTTAACCTTTGATATACTTAGTTAAGTTTTAACTAGTGAAATAAAATCATTAATGTCGTATCTTTAATTTATTGGGAGGTAGGATATTTATTTCGGTGCTTGGTAGAGTAGAAAGTTTAGTTCAATTTCGGTACTTAGCATCGCTGTTTTGACCAGTACCGTTAAGGCGACGATAACCGACTTCTTATTATTTTACACTGAAGATCACGTTTAAACGAGTAGTGTTAATGATTTGGAAAAAAAAATATTTTTTTCAAATAAGAATATTTTAGATTATGTTTATATTTTATAGTGAAATTAATTTGTAAACTTATGTCTAACGCGGATAAAAAACTGAGAATTACGCAAAATCTATCAAGCGCATTTTTCTGAAACATTTACCATTTGAAAGATAATTTAATTATTGATCTTTTAGTATACGTGTTTAATTACAATACCTTTTGTTTTATGTAAAATAAATTAATAATGCATCTTATTTGGGACAGCGTTCCTTGATGAACGAGTCCTATACTGGCTGAACGTACGACGTGTTGCGTGAGCTCAGTACAGAACACGCAAGCTAACCACTCTAGGTCACTGGCATATATCGGCGTCTTAAGTAATTAAGTAGGCACTTGTGTAATATGCCATGGCGATGTAGCGCGTCAGGGATGTTTGCGGATGCGTGCGTCGACGGGTTCGCCGCGATTATGCGAAAGCGATGCGCTTCCATGATGGCGCGTTTGCGCTCCTCCTCCAATGGCATCCTGAATGTATCCTCAGACCGGTGGGACTCTCCCCTCTTACAAAGGTGGATAAGTGTTCAGACACACTTATCCAAATAATCCAGTGAACCATTGGACGAACAGTTCAATGGTTCACTGGGTGTTTATTATTATTAATTTAATTGTATACTAACATTAGGCTAAGTTATACTACTACTACCATTATATGGATGTACTTATATCTGAAATAAATAATTTGAATTTGAATAACTGTAATAAGTTATCACACTTATCACATTTGTACTGCTGAATATTTTAAGTATTTAAACATAACGTCTATTAATTCAATTAGTTGAATAAATACCGAAACCGAAAAACAGGACCGGAAATTATCATTGTTCAAAATCCATTATTAAAATATACATCATCAAAAAAACAAAGTTAAAGCATAATTGAATACAAAATATATTCATATCAGAACTTTTGTATTATCATATTCCAGAGTTCTAAGCGAAAAATACAGAACTTCGTTATAAATACAAAAACAAAAGGAATATTATTTTTAACGGAGAATTTAATTAAAAACATAACAGTATCCGAGTTTATAATATGCCTACTTAATTAACGTTTTTGCCGTAAAAAACGGTCGTTTTAATAACCTAGTTATGGAATGTGCGAAGGCAAGGCCAACAGAAATTTCATCAACTGAACTTCAACAGTTCTTCAAAATATTTCCTCAAAGAATCTTTAGTGAGAAGAAAGTCTTCATGAAATATAAAATTATTAAAATGAGAGAAGTAAAGGAGAAATAAAGGAAACTAAACTAAATAAAAGTACAAGAGGCTTTTTTACTTACATTTCAAAAGCTTACAAAAGAAAAGTCCTAAGACTTAAGACACTAATAAGATAATATGTACTGAAATCACGTAAAAAAAAAAGATTTTTTATTCGACAGCCTATAGGATATTTTTTTTCCTTAACTATAAATATGAACCATGTTGATGATGACATACATAATCTTGTAAGTGTTATATCTGACTTGACTGCCTCGTTGGTCTAGCCGTCGCAAGCGCTATTGCTGAGCATGAGGTCCAGGTTTGAATCTTGAGTCGAGCAAAGTGTTATTGGTGGTTTCCATCTGAAATTTCTCAGTAGCAGTCCGGAATCTGGTTTTGTGCCCGGTTGATGGCAATAGGCTCGCCCCCTATTACATGGGACTTAAACATATCCGACGAAATGTGGGTGTTCTATAGGTACACCTCTGCCTAACCCTTCTAGAAATACAGGCGTGATGTTATGTTATGTATAATTTTATTATCAGATTTATTTCTTCTCTTTTACCACAAATAACCTAACCGAATTAAAAAGCAACTACGTATAACGTAGAAGGGGTTATAAATATGATATTATGGAAACTTCCCCCCTCAGATCAGCATAAAACAATAAACTTATTTACCAACCCACAAAATAAAGTAGTTAAAAAAACAAACGATTACAGCGTGAATGATTAAGCGGCGTACATTTTCACTTCATTAATAATAACACTTTGGGGCATTTTATTAAACTGAAGGTAATTTATAAATACTTAATATGAGCGCGGCGGTCGTAGATCACGTTAATTGGCGTTTCGACCGACGGTAGGTATGGTTTATACGACACAGAAACGCACTGGATTAAACATTGGCACGCGAATCCGTGACTCGGTTTACCTAGTTTACGTTTTCAAGTGTGGGTTGTCTTTTAATGGGAATGAAAATTGTATTATTGTGCGGAAAAAATACTATAAGTATACCATAAATACATACCAATTTTTTTTTTTTTTTTCAAAATCGTGTTTATGTAGGTTTTTTATTTTCAACTAGCCTCTTCCTTTCTCTTCTTTTTTCATTTTGTTTTTGTAGGAACCTTCTCCGGCGAGCAGACAACAACTTACCAAAGCTTCATCACAATTGGTCGAGCCACTATCGAGGTTTTTGCGAGACTAACGGCAATTGATTTTTATATTATTATAGATAGATTGATAAGTTATTCCCGCAGGAGTTAGTTTGCTACTACAATAAGCTAAGTAACTTTTTTGAGACACGTAATAAATTGTGCTTTTTGGTTGAAAAACCTTAATAAAATAATTTTTGTCAAGGCTGGACTTTTCATTTGCTTCAATGTAGCAGCAGTACAAAAGTACATCTAGAAATATAATTTTAACTGAAATTATAAAAGGATGCGAAAGTGGCTTTCTTTGTTTGTTTATTTGCTTGTTTGATTGTTTGTTTGTTACAATTTAACGGTAAAACGGCTGAACAGATTTGAATGAAATTTGGCACATGGGTAGACCATGACGTGGATTAGGACAAAGGATAATTTTTATACCGACATTCCCACAGGATCGAAACTTATGCGAGTAAAGCCGCGGGGCGCAGCTAGTCTTAAATAACCAGACCTCGATTAAAACTATTCAATTACTAACCCAGGAAAAATACACCCAATATCAAGGTACAGTCAATAACAAAAATTATAGTCGTCTCTCAATACTAAAATTACGTGAAAATAGTGCGGCAAAAGTAAGCAAATAAACGTTCGGTGACATTTAGCTGTCGCCAGTCTATTAAGGGCTCTCACCCAGCTTTTTATAAATGGCCAAGTAACATGCAACCGCAGTCATTCCACGGAAAAATTGGCCAGGCAGGTAGGACGTTGAATAAACAATTTTATTTCCAACTTATTTTCGTCGTGTGCTTCAAACAAAAGAGGTTAATAGGGATCTATTGGGCATACGCTGACATAAAGACAGTGGTGGCCCAGTGGTAACGGCCCTGACTTACGACTTATAGGTCGTGGGTTTGAACCCAAGCAGGCGCTTTACTTTGTGTAAATAATTTCATCACCACTGCTCCCAAAACGGTGAAGGAAAACATCGTGAGGAAACCGGCATGTTTTAGAACCAAAAAATTCGAAGATATGTGACATCTACCAACCCGCACTGGGCCCGCGTGATAGATTACAGCCCCCTCCCTCTCACAGAGAGGAGGCCTGTGTCCCAGCAGTGGGAACATTAATAGGCTGATGATGATGATGATGACATAGATACGATAAAGGAGATAAATAGGTACGAGTACTGTAAAATAAATAAAATGAGAAAAATTAAACTTTCAACTTTCTTTTGTAATAGGTTCGCCCCCAATATGGAGCTTAAACATAACTGAAAACGAAATGTGAGTGTACTATAGGTACACCTCTGCCTAACCCATTAGGAATTACAGGCGTGATGTTATGGTATGTTACGTTTCTTTAATAAGAGTAAAGTCAGGGAAGTTTCTTAAGCTAATTGACTACCAACTTAAATTGTCTGTATATATTCAAATCATATCTGTCATTCGTTGGCAGTTGTATGAAATGCTATAAGATGGAAAATTTACGTAGGGTGTCAATTTGCGTAACAAATAATTTTCTTTACGGTACCTACTCCTACTTAGGCTTAACAATTAATTTCCTTGACGGTGCCTACTCCTACTTACTATTACCTAAATATCTTTTGCATCATATTTTTTTTTTATACGAACTTCGCTTTTTTCCAGAAAATTACCAAGGTTCACGTAGTTTATCATGTCTAAACGCGCATGACCTACTTTGTCAGTCTTTTCCGCCATTTTTAAAGAAAAAACAATAATATTGACTTTCAGAACGTAGCTTCATCTAACTAATTTAATTATTACAAATGCCTTAATGGTTTAATCGTTTTGGATGTCGTCATCCATGGTAAGACTTTGTCTACCCTGTTTCCACGTTCAAAGCTGATACTATTAATTTTAATTAAGTAACAAAAACAAAAAATAAAACAACATAGCCGCCAAATTAACAGTTTCAATTTCAAATGCCAATTCCAGTGGATGGGTTAAAACACTCGAGAAAATTCAAACAATGGAAATACCAATTAATTGCTTCATTGTAAACAGATTGCTTAATTAAAGGAAGGAAATGAATAAAGAGCGTTTAGCGAACATGGACTCAAATTAATTTTAATGATAAACGATTTACATAGAAGTCTTTGGTGGAGGCTCACAGACGGCGGTAGTCAAACTTTAATTTTCTCTGCTATAAATATATATTGTGAATTGAGTATCTGAAGAGGAAATAATGCAGCAAAGTTTTGAAATTGCCTTCAGATGAGTTTAATATTTGAAAGTTTCGATTTGTTTGCTGTGTATTTCTATAAAGGGTGGAACGAATATGGACGACAAAACCATAACGAAAAATGTGCTGTTCCATACATTTTGACCGCGTAGGTAAAACGAAAACGAAAAAATCAGCTGTTTTTTCATCAAAATAAAAATCAGCATTTTTGTATGAAACAGCAGATTTTTTTTTAACCACCTATTATTTCTACCCTTGGGGGTACAATTTCCGCGTCGATATATGCAACCCGGTATTGTATCTCGTCATCATTATTATGATTATTAAATGCTAAGCCTACAACTTTGGACAAACAAATTGACATGGCACATGTCTGTGCTTGTTTTTCTCCTCTTTCTTTAGTTAAGCCAGGTTTGCTAAGTTATTTCTACTTCTTTTAAGTTGCAGTGAGCAGAACAGTCTTTTCTGATGGTTGCTTTGTGAACTGAAACGCTCAATGACACCTCGGGGTCGTGGCGTACCTCAAAATATTTTCCGGGACCTGACCCGGTTCCGTCAATAGGAAAAGTTTAAATTAACTAAGTAATTCTTTGTTAATTTAATCTTTTACTATTGACGGTACGTGCACTGTGAGGAACTTATAAACACACAGAAATAAAACATGGTTATTCCACAAAAATTGCAAAAAAAAGAAATACTTTATCCCGCATTCCCATATCGCTACTAAAAACGCCCCAAAAATTCGGGCAAATAAATCCAGAAAATTAAATAATAAATTCTTTTTTATTTACACACGCTCTAAAAAACGCATCCGCGGAATAGAGGGATTCACACAATTCCCTTTGAATCCCTGGTGTACAATTTTGTAACTCTTGAACCGACTTTCACGAAGCTTTTAGGTTAATGCTTTATAAATCATAAATTAGAAATGGAAGACACGTGCTGTCCCTACGTGACGTGGAAATTATTTTCTTTTGTTTTGCCCGAAAAAATGTTAAAATTGCATTAATAGGTAATGTTGGAGTGCTTACTGTAATAAGCCAACTTTTTTGGTAACGGTGAAAATATAAAAGCAAGAGGAATAAATTATTTAAAAGTATCATTATTAAAATCTACAATACCTCGCAAAGGTTATTTTTATGCTGTCTAAATGTTTAGTATTCGCGCACCAATTTGTAAAAAATGAAATAAAAAAATACAATGTAAATCATATTGTTTCCACTCTATGTTTCTCACGTTTTTATCGTTCATACAATAAAAAAGCAAACGCAGAAATAAATAAAAAAGATTGCAACGCAGAATATTATGTTTGTTTAGGTTAATCAGAATAATATAAAGGGTAAAATTGAAGGCCTTTCAAAATAAAGTAAAAAACGTAAAAACGTAACATAATAAAAGAGCAGCAGATTTTTTTTGCGTTTATTTTCAAAGTTTGTTTTTGTTTTAGGGTTCTGTATTCTTTATTACCCAAAGGTTAAAAAAAAAGGTTCTTAATTAATATACCTATATCTGCCAGTAGAGCTACTGGTCACTAGCGTTACTAATGAGCATGAGGTTCTGGGTACAATTCCCAGGTCAGGCAAATAGTTGTTGAGTTTTGCCATCAGGAATTTCTCAGTAGCAGCACAGAGTCTGGATTTTTGCCCGGTTGATGGCAATAGGTGCGCCCCTATTACATGAGACTTAATCATAACTGGCCAAATGTGGGTATTTCTATAGGTACACCTCTGCCCACAGCCACAATACAGGCATGATGTTATGTTATTTTATACCAATTCATTATTAATTTAGAGAAGATTATCCAATTTTTAAATGTAAGCTCAAAAAATATATTTTTTTCGAGTTCACTGCACATCTTTTTATGGATAATTGAATCGAAGCACATTAGAAATGCTGAAACATAAACCCTCAAAGCATCACTCAAAACAATGAAAGATCTTAGCGATCACAAATTGCATTGTTTTGTGGATCTTTTATTTTTTTATTTGCGTTTACGGAACCCTAAACCAACTGAAACGAGCGCTTTGATTCGCATATAAACCTCCATTTACCGCTATATTACCTAACAAAATATAAAAGGGCAATGCCCTGAAGCAAACAGGTGTGGGGTAGCTAAGTATATAAAGGAAGAAAGCTTAAAAAAGGTTGAAATAAAGTCACTTCTGGATCGCGTAATATTGTAACGTTGAGTTTTGATTCGCAAGGTTTTGGTACAAGTCATGAGATGTAGCGATTTTTACCAAGACTTTAAAAACGGTAAAGGGAACCGGCATACCTGAAAGATATTTCTCGATGGCATGTGAAGCCAAGTCAGAGGCTCATGGGTGGCTTAAACACTCTGACACCAGGTTAGTCACCACACGAAAAACAAATAAGACCTACTCTTTAATAGCAATGAGGTAACTTACAGTTTAAGATGTAGAAAAAAAAGATAATATTGTGTCAGTGTGCGTGTGTGTATCTAGGTATGTTTTTTTTAATGCACGTGTTTCTCATTGTTATCATTAAAATGACACACATTGTTTGTCTGATTCAAAATCGTAAGTAACGAATGAGTGTATCAAGGCTACTAACCATTTTTTAAATGAACTGTACTGTCTCACTGTTGGCCAAGGGCTTCCGATACTAACCTAGTAAAAATAACTAGAGAACGAAAGGACCTAGTTCCTTTGCTCTCTTCCGCTTCTATCTTAAGCCATAGTGTTAAGTTCCAAAGGTATAAAACATTGTATCACAACGGCTGCCGTGTTTGCGGCGCCTGCGGGCTATTGAAAATTAAAATTGCTGCTTGATTTTTTATCTGCACCGCTGAGTTTAGAATAGAGAGCTTTGTTATAATATTACGATTCTATTTTGTTTTGTTTAGAATTTTCGGCAACTCAAATGTTTTTGTAAAGCCGTTTGAGTTCTAAGTTTGTATTTGTTTTAGAGGATTTTGTTCTTTTTCTTTTCAATATTTTTTTTAGATATGCTGGTTTTTTATTTTATTATAACTTTCTGTACGAAAATACTGATAATGGAGATGCTCAAATAACTATAGTATAATAACAAATGGCCAAACTGACGGTCCTTTAAAATAATGCATCATCAGCCTAGCGTTTTCCTGACTATGTTGGCGTCGGCTTCTAGTCTAACCTGGTGCTGATTCAGACCAATATTTTACATGTAGCAAATACCAAAATAAAGTAAGTATTTAAGGGACATACAGTTCTATGTTTTCCCAATTTCAACATTTCAGCCTATTCACATTCAGTTCGATACCCAAAATACGTTCATATTTCAGGTTAACTCCAGCGTGGTGTCGCTTTATTGAGTTAATTGCGCGTAATTTACAACCCGGTTGCTATCAATGTAAATCTTTGTCGAAAACACGACAATAGAATACGTACAAAACAAAATTAAAGTCGAGCCAAAATCATTTCAACGTTTAATTAAACGGTAGACTGTGGTATAATTGTAGATTAATTGCCAACTGGATTCAAATTCATCGAATATACACGAAAATTTGTTGAAAACGTGTCACACTAAATTTTATTGCGATTCTCGTAATATGAGCGGCTGTATTTGAATATGAGTTATCGTTTTGAGTGAATTATTTAAATGGCTGATTTTTGGATTTGTATCAAAACTTTGGAGTACCTACCTACTCAGTAAAAAAAATATCTAACAACTTACTACCAAAAGGATTGAAAAACTCACAATGGTTTTGCAACAGAAGCCCTCTTCTTAAGAATATCGTCAAATAATTTACTTTGGGATACCTTGCGGCTCTTCAATGAAAACCATTTTATTTCTGCTAAAAAGTACTTTTGCGATAAAAATAAACAACAAGAGCCTAACCTAAATAAACAAACATACATTTACATTCTACACAAATACTATCTTACTTAACTCTATAAAGATAAAGATTCGTCCCAAAGCCGAAAAAATCCATTGCAACGCTTTGTTACCGTGGAAATTCTTTTTTAGCGTAGAAGATCAAACACAGTATGTCGTTCACAAAAGATGAACATAATGATTTTGATACACGAACCGTAACGGCCAACACTAAAATAATAGGGGATGAAATTGGGGTGCTCAATGAAAATTTGCATCCACAACTATAAATTAAACATGCGAGGGTCGTTCACCCCGAGAGGTTCGGAAATAGCCCTCTAATGAATGGAGTGTGCGAAATAGTCGAATTACTGGTAATTGGTAATTTGCAAATCGGTAACTTTAACGGTACAGAGAGTAGGGTAATATTGGCAGGAGTATCGTTAGAGAAACTTCTTGCAAATAAAATACATACCGACGACGTAAGAGCTGGACCAGATAGGATGGGACGTTTAAAAAATAAATGTTTGGTAACATATAAGAAGCAAGCTAATATTAAATATTAAGCTAATATTACGCTAAGCTTGTAAAAATCAATCTGCGGCCTTTTCTCAACTATGTTGGGATCGGGTTCCAGTATAACCGGATGCAGCTGAATACCAGTTTTTTACGTCGATCGACTGCCTTTCTGATCTCCACAAACCAGTAACTTGGTAATACGATACCTTTTGGTAAGTCTGGTTGTCAGACTTTCGGGCTTCTGTCTGACGACTGTCAAAGATCCACGAATGACAGCTGAGACCAACGGCTTAACGTGGTTTCCCAGGCACGGAGGAGTCTCGATATGTAAAGATGGTCACCTACCCACGGGTCAACCCCGGCCAGCATAGATTAACCTGATGGATCGACCCGGCTGTTATTACTTCTATAATGTAGAAACATCTGTATGCAACAATAAATTTTTGGCACCTAAATGACACTGACAGGTAGGTGTTTTTAGTAAACATTCGTGAAAATGTCACATAAATTGTATTGAAAGAAACAAGATGGTAACAGGATGGCAAATAAGGGCTTTATATCATTTTGGCCATGACCCTTGCACCGTTGTATATACATTTTTATAGTTATATATATTTTATTAAAAAATACAATAGAGTCTATTGTATTTTTAAATAATAGACGACGTATATTTAGTAACTTAATCCGCTTAACTGTTCTTAAAGAGTCATAAGATAATAAAGAACCCAATCGACACGTGTTTCACCTCTCAACGAGGCATCCTCAGGATGACCATTGACATGTTGTGAACCCGGACACGACGTGTCGCGCTTGTCGTGTTCTAGGTGTATTTATTATTTCATAGGGTTGTACCTAAGTAAAACGTAAACGAAAAGTAGTATTAAGTGATTTGAAGCTCACAGACCCATGACACGAAGGAATAGGCAAAGTCTGTATGAGCGTTTATTCTCAAAGTTGACAACACCGCAAATAGATGTCAAATATTTCGCTGTTTTGATTAATTTGGCAATATTACTGAATGGAAATAAAAAATGTGGCTAACTGAGTCCCTAGAATATCAATAATGAATTGCAATTATAACACTGAATTTGATGTTGTAACCGTTGTAGGTGTAAAAAAGGCATTGGAAAGTTTCTAAACACATTTTTTGCATCTAAAACTAAATATTTGGTATTAAGATATTAATTATTGCAGGTACTTAGTTAGCCACATTTCTTATTTCCATACAATAATATTGTCAAATTAATCATATCAGGTTAATATTTGACAGATTTTTGCGCCGTTGCCTACTTTCAAAATAAACGCTCTTAAATTGTAGTTGACACAAAAGATAGTTAGGCTTATTGTAGTTGACCCAAAAGATAGTAATTAGGCTTCATAAAGTTTTTGCGTTTAGCATGGCAATTGCGGTCATTGCCCTTTCTCTAATATCTCTCCACAGGAACCCAAACAATAAACTATGTAAGTATAGTTTTTCTTTATTGGAACATATTGAAGAACAAGATAGATATTGATACAGGACTTTAACGGACATTATTAAATTTCAGATTATGAAATAAACAAAATGCTAGAAAATGTAGGTGGGTCAGCCACTATTACCATGCTGACTACTCCATTGGTCTCGTGGTCACAGGCGCGACTGCTGAGCGTGAGGTCCTGGGTTCGATTCCCGGGTCGGGCAAATTGTTATTGAGTTTTTCCATGAGGAATTTCTTAGTAACAGCCCGGAGTTTGGAAGTTGGCGGTGTGTGATACCCTGTGCCTCGGAAAGCACGTAAAGCCGTTGGTCCTACGCCTGATCTCTCAATACTCAATTCTTTATTGCATATGTATTATATGCTCTCTCCGGTCGTATCCGATTGCCGTCCCATTGGACTATGAGAGTGAGGGAAGAGAGCGAGTGTACCTGTGTTTGCGCACACACTTGTGCACTATAATATCTTTATTATTATTATTGCCATGGTGAAACACGACAGCAGATTATAGTGGCTAATCTAGGGATGCTAAACCAGCTTCTCTAACTCTCAGAATGTCTTGATGACACGCGAATATTCTAACTAGATTGTATCCGATCAACGCCTATCCTAATTGATATTACACAGCGTATTCTAATATACCCCGCTTATATCCTATATCTGAATTCATGTAACATTATGCGTTAATCTACCAGGGAGGTATTTCTATCATTAATTTAGATGAGAATTCCTTATGGTTGCCTCTGCGACGTCATCAAACGATCATGACGTCAGTATTTGCAATATGTGACGTAAGCAGTAGGAGGTTATTGGTCTGTTGAGAGCTTTATGTGTTTGCAGTGAGAATGCAATCTTCATTGGTGCTCTCTTATACTGTTTAATAGCATATCGTGATCGTGAAGTATATAAAATCGTGGATTAAATCACTAGCAGTAAACTAGTTGATGGTTCTTATCTTTGAATTGTTTGATGGTCAGCACTAAAATATTATCAAGAATACGAGTGATTTAGTGAGTTAGGAGCAGTGGTGACCGACTTATGAGTTGTAGGTCGAGGGTTCGAACCCAGGCAGACGCTTTACTTTGTGTTAATAGTTTTATCACCACTGCTCTCAAAACGGCGAAGGAAAACATCGTGAGGAACGCAGCATGTCCTAGAACAAATAAATAGTTTGGAAATTCCAAAAGTGCACGCCTCATAACACACATTCATAAACGAAAAAGAAATTCAAAACATAGTTTCTAATAACAAAAATTAACAATTTATCACTTTTCATGAATTATGTTTTGACTGCTGTTTTACCCATCAATATGGGTAAATTTCTAACCTCGCAATACTTACGTAATGTCAAAGACTATTTATTTAGATATTTACGTTGTGGGTTGCTAGGCAACACGATAGGTCAAGGTTGAAAATATTTAGATGAAGATATTATATTTTAGTTAGTATTTTATTAATTATAATTAAACTACTTTGAATAAAAGAGCCATTTTCAATAGGGTTCCTTTTATGGCCGAAACCAATGTACTAAAAAAAAATTGACTCAATTAATTGATTTTATCGCAAGCTACAATGTTTTCAAGCTTCATAAATTGACGGACAGGATTTTTTTTTCAACTATTTTGATGTTTTTTTCATTTCTCTTGCATTAAATCAATTGGTAAAAAGATCAGTATTAATCTCCATTTAATCATCTATACAATGGTATATAAATTAAGTAGGTTCTGTGTACTAGCAGGAGTGTAACAATAATAACAGTTGCAGAAATGGGGCTAAAAATATTTTTCGATCGTAGAGCACACTCTAATGCTTCGCATTACGAGTCGTGCAAAAAAGAAGTTTTAAAAATAGAAGTGATCTAAAAAGTACGAAACAAGAAAATATTTCGACAGAAATCATGACATAGGTACAAAAATAGAAAAGATAAAGCCGTGGTCGCATGCCTGTATACCATGTGGGTGCCAGGAACACCTACAAAATTATAACGGCATGCGGCTTTATCTTAAAGAAGGGTTATGATTTTAGCAGTCTATTTACATACATATACTTCCTTTAGGCTTTACCGTAGTCGGGTAAAAATTCGAAGACATGTGTACATCTACCAACCCGCACTAGACCCGCGTGGTAGATTACAGCCCACATTCTCTCGAAGAGAGGAGGCGTATGTCCCAGAAGTGGGAAACATTATACGCTGACTATGATTAAATATGCATGTATGAATATACTGCATCAAACGAAAACAACACACCACCTTTGACATACCTATGAGTAGATTAATTTTCGTGTTAGTAAAATTCAACTCGTAAAATAGGAAATAGTTAAAATTATTTTTATTTTCAAATTCAAATTGGAAGACCCAATAAGTACTTATAAATAGATGGTATCATTTTGTCTTGCCCTCACAAGCACGAGAACGTGAAAAGAAAGGCAATTTCCAACCGCACTCCCAAGTGAGATACAAAAGAAACCGTTAACACGTCTAGACACATAATTTTACAAATTATCGTCATATTAACGACTGCCATAATTAAACATTGAGGCGAGATGATCGCACTCTCTCCATTTGTTACACCGTTGACAAGTTAAGTCTTAGTCTGGGGTGGGTAGTCAGTATTCATAAGACACCTTCCTTACAGGCGTTTCATTATAACGCTGCGTAGATACACCAAGAGAATAGATGCGGCAAAATACCGTCTAGACTCTAGAATCTAAACCCAGTTGCCTGTTGAATATAATGCTCTTAGAATGTTAATGAAATGGAAATCAATACAAAAATGCGAGGTGCAATCTCTATAGGAATCGATTAGGAAACTCGTTGGAGAAAAATAAAGTGAGTTTGAATGAAGCTTGAAAGAACGTTAATGAGGAACTTTGTTCGATTTTAAAGTTAGGTGAAGAAACTTAGAACGCTATGGCAAATGAGCAAGTTAGAGAAACTTTTGCTAAAACAGCTGATAATTATTTCTTTCGTTCGTACAATAGTTTAATAAAGTTAATTAAATAAAATTTCAACATTAAACGTCAATAACAAAACAGATAAAAACAAACCAATACGAAGTTAAAGTTTAATTTTAACCAACCCTTCAATCAATCGTAGACAGAATTACGAATTCTGTCGGTTAAATCTTTCTCTATTCTTTTGCGACAAACTCTTTTCCATTCTGAATTCGGTATGTCCCTCAAAAACCGACTCCTTTGTTTCTACATTTGTTCTACTTTCTCATTGTGTCTCACATCCCCAAACATTTTCAATATTCATAGCTCCTCTAAATATTCGTGGGTCTCAGTTGATAGCCTACATGCGAACGTTCGCGGCGTCACGAATACCGTCACACTGTGTTTTGGGTGCTGTGTAATGCAATTTTGATAACCTCATCAAGAGCGTGCACTTTATTAGCGGCTTTGCTAGTTGCAATCTCATGTTCGTCGTAAACTTCGTTAATTTTCTTGTTATTATAAATAATTGTTATTGTGGCTTCTTCCCTAATCGTGGTATCTTAAATATGTTCTTCTAATTGTAGTGGCATATTGTTTAATATATGTGCTAAATGGTAGTAATAAAAGTGGTGATAATTTCTTTGAAATTGAAGAATAGTGAAGACATAAATTATTACAAAATAACAGTTTCGTGTTTATTCTTTAGTTCAATTCTTACTGTAGATTTTTCCCTTCAAAGTATCTGTTGCTTTTTTTGTCCACTTCTATGTCTTCAACCATACGTATATACGACGTGAGTATTAACAGAAAAGCTAAATAAAAAATAAACAAAGAACCTAACCTCTTACAAGAAAAAGAACGTGACAAGCAATAACTAGGGATTTGCAAACGTTCCCTCCACGGGGTAGCGTTAAAGCGATAGCGAAAGGCGCGATGAGTTCATCACCATGAAAACTAAATTAATTGCATGAAGACGTGTCGGGATTAAGGCTCATGCATCTCAAATAAGCTACAGCATATTGTGTTGTAATACAAATTGATTATATTTTGAACCTCATTGTGACAGTAAAAGACAGGACAAAATATTTCAGTGACAGCGGACAGGGAGGGACTTGTTCAGAGAAAAGACAACTATGGAAAAATTAAAGGTATTAATTTTCATCCCTTAATTGCTAGAATAGCATCAGTTTCTAAATATACAACAATACACTGAAGTATACTCTATCTAAAGCAGGTGGTGGTGGACCACAAGATGGACCGATGACCTTGTAAAGGCCGCAGGAATCCGCTGGAAGTGGGAAGCACAGAATCGGTCGAAGTGGCGGTCTATTTCACTCGGCTGTTATGATTATGATGAAAGCAGGTGGTGCATAAGAAATTAATCAAACGTACCATGAGAGTGACACACCTTTGCAAACCATATCATACCAAGTCTAGATTAATTGGCTTCACCGATGACTGCTTCGGAGGAGGCAACCGACTAAAATAATTCCAGCATTGGCAACTTTGCTCCATTGGTTTATTGGTAACAAGTACTTTGAATATCAAACGTTTGTCTTCCTCTTTATGTGGCTTAATACATAGATTTATATTATTAGGCTCAGTTAACTGTGTATTGTCTTACAAAGTCTAATTCTTCGCAAGTATTACAGTCGAGACGATGAAAATTAACTACAATTTTGCCAAAAGTTTGGCAATTGGCTTCAAAGATATAGCGACGAGTTCTAGACAATTTACTGCTCAGTAAAGCTCAAGAGAGTCTAAATACATAATACGTTTGAAACTTTACTTTTTTTTACTTACCAGAACAGGAACGATATAATATATTTTTTGATAATTTTATTTATGTAAATGTAATACATGAGTACAATGTTTTGCGCACATTCAAGTTAAAATCACCAAAAATTCTATTGAAAATCACGTAGAGCATCTGCAACAGTCGCAGTGCTATTATAAAGTCGCTATTCGTGTCTGTCTGTGTGACCGCGTTGTTATTCGAAACTAGGCAACGTATTTTAATGCGATTTGCACTATTATTTAAATTCCTAAAGTTTTATGTGTAGGTATGTCGTGGCCGTATCGATAAATAAGTTAAATATATATATAGTAAAATATAAATAAATAGTAAAATAAGTTGCTTTCGTCGATCCGCCCGACTTTTGATTAGGCGCATCGTAATATAACCGGCCAAATCATGAAATGGTCAGGTAGATCACGATATAGCCATTTCTACGAAGGATTTAACGTACGTAATATAATAGCCAAATCTTGATGCTTTTTCAAGTCTTAAAAACCGTATGAAACGGGTTGCTAGTGTAATATAAAACCAATATCTCGTTTTAATTAGAAATCTTTAGAGCAGTGGTGGCCCAGTGGTAACGGTCCCGACTTACGAGTTGTAGGTCGTGGGTTCGAACCCAAGCAGGCGCTTTACTTTGTGTAAATAATTTCATCACAACTGCTCTCAAAACGGTGAAGGAAAACATCGTCAGGAAACCGGCATGTCTTAGAACCAAAAAATTCGAAGACATGTGACATCTACCAACCCGCACTGGGCCCGCGTGGTAGATTACTGCCCATTCCCTCTCACAGAGAGGAGGCCTGTGTCCCAGCAGTGGGAACATTAATAGGCTGATGATGAATTAGAAAACTTTAACAAAATACAAATAAATCAGAAGACACTAAATTTCTCTGCACACAGGAGCAGCAATTTCAATGAAACAATATCTACACCTACAGCATGGCAACTATA
The DNA here is from genome assembly GCA_948150665.1 of Conistra vaccinii. Taxonomy (NCBI): domain Eukaryota; kingdom Metazoa; phylum Arthropoda; class Insecta; order Lepidoptera; family Noctuidae; genus Conistra; species Conistra vaccinii. Next base: position 9,357,497 of record OX411329.1, on the reverse strand, counting down.
GGAGTAATGGCTAAGACACTTAGCCAAATAACCCAGTGCTCGTGATGTACATGTGAAATTAGCCGTTTCTGCAAATTGTTCAGTTCCACTACCTCCACAGAATTCAGTCGGCGGTTCACTCGCTAAAATATTAAACATGTTCTCTTATTAAAGTTTACAAGCCTCGGCTGGGGTTGAGAATCTTTCTTGATCTGTTTATGTAGTCTGCTTTAGTTTAATTGCTTTAAAAACAATGCAGCTACTAATTAATTCTACATTTGTATGATTAAAAAGAAGTCTAGATTAGATTGAACTATTATTTACAGCAACTGAGTTGAGTAGATTTCAACTGTTTCTTCTTCTGTTGCAACAGTATTGTTTCTGGTACTGGTTCATAGTCTTTAAGTAGTTTAATGCGTTTTTTTAAGTTACAAAAATTGCGTGCAATGATAAATGTTTGAAATCTTTTATATTTTTTCTATCCTACAATAAGTGAAGTAATGACAACACACCAAACACTTCTCTATTATTTCCTGTCCCATTTTAAAAATATTCACCGTGGTCGCAGTTAATTATAACTTTGGTCAAAATACTTCGTGTTGTCAAGTGCTTAGCAATTACCTTAATAACTGACACTTGACTGGCATTAGTGTTACACCTCAAGAGACATTATGAACGTACTTTTTAATTTATTGTAAAATCAGCCGCAATATACAAAATTATGTTCATATCATATTTTCTACTTCATATAAACTTTAAGTTCCATTTTCTTAAACCAGACAAAATGACTTGAAAATTTAAAGGATCCCTCTTCACGAACTCTCCCTTCCCAACTTAAAAAAATATTTGAGTATGCAAATTAAAATCAAGTCGTGGACTATGAATGTCATAATTAACATTCATTACTTGCCCCAACCTAAACGGGCTTAATTTGACGGGACCATCTTCATCAACATACCTCAGGGGCTTAAGGTTTTCCACACCGTCAGGTCTTGTCTGCGAAGGCTTTATGTTAGCTGGGGATACGCAGCACCTCGGTATAGAGCCGGGAAGAGACCGCAAGGAGGAGTACATGGATGTGAGAAACAATTGAAAGGCGACTCATTTTTAATGTTTTTGAAAATAAAATTCGAAGCCACGTGTTTAACTGCATCATGATTTTTACTGAGAAAATTAAATCGTTCAATTTACGTATGTCTATAATGGATATTGGTTAGAAATATTAACTCATTCATATTTGATTTAAGTATCGCATTCAATCAATTTATTGTAGATCGAATGAGAGCATTTTGATTTGAGAAATCGAATTCCAACTCGTTAACTTGTCAGATCAAATAGTTTACTCTTCAATTACTATAAATCGGCAAATTTGAAATGCAGACTATTATAAAATTAAACGCATATTTTCTCTTCAGTAAGTACAGGCGTGTGTGAAAGTAAAAGTTTCAAGGTTCCAACACGATGACACATAGATTGTATGAGAACATTTTAAGGCGATGGCAAATTCGTGTTCGTACACTTGTAAACTGTATACGTGTATAGCACTCGTAGTGCAGTCATGGGAAGTACAAACAACGGAATTTCTAAATAAATAGTTTTGAGTAAAACGGAAACGTTTTTCTACACCTCGTTTTATTTTTTACACGTACGTCAAACATTTAAAATAAGAACTTTTCAAGCGTTCAAAGATCACGCACCGAATAAGCAGCAGACCTTACAACAGAATTGCTCAAAATAATGACTTAACTAGCATACTGGCACCTTATAATGATTGCCCATGATATGTTTAAACAAAGAACACAACGTTTTTTGTTCCTAACGGTCATGGGTGACTGGAGGCCAGTTACCCATAAACACTACTTTAGAAACCGCATCTTCACATGCCAATGATTTTAGTACAACCATAAACGCTATGATTATTTAAACTAGAACTATAAAAGAACAGCTAGTTAATGTTGTAGATACCTATCAGTTTCGGATAAAGGAAGCGTAAAATTCTTTGGGAATTTCTTGTGAACAAAGAGCTTTTCTAACTTTTGAAGTGGTTTTGAGAGTTGTTAGCGTAATTCATCGGTTTGTGTCTTCAATTACGTTTTTATTGGCATTTTGAATCATGTTATGCTTAAAAATTGTTTTATAACAGTAGGTAGTACCTGGGCACTTAGCATTATGACAGACTTCACATTTTTTTTTATAGGTCTGTTTGTTGACGGACGAATTTGTTCCTTATTTCTTTTTATAAATACTAAGTACCTTCTAAAGAGGTTAAGCGAGAGAAAACATGAGCAGCAACAAAAAATCTAGCTTTAAGCAATAAAAGCATCTACTATACCCACTTATGGCTCTTTGTCATTTGTCCCAAATGACTCTGTTCAACTCAACACTGAGCACACCGTTTCTCACATCCCAGTTTCTCGACAACCGCTGAAGAATGTCAGCATTCAAGCAGCTTGAAGGCGAGTAATTAGCTCTTATTCGCAATGAGCGCCAAATAATAGATGCCTGGTTCTAATACCGAGGTACATCAGATATACGGACTGAGGAATTTGTGGTATGTACGTGATGTACTGCTGTTATGAAATCCTGGTAAACTCTCAGACTATATTCGGGCTTGGTTTTAGGCGGACTTCACAGTATGTAACGCAAGGAATCTAAGATTAATGTGGCGAGTGGTTTTGCTGAAGAAAAGAAGAAGTCTAATCTCCCATAGAAAAATACCCCACGTCTTACAGTGAACAGAAGTATCTCAAAAAATCGCAAAAAATTAACAAATAACAAATACATACAACGGGTTAATAATCCTTACTGGCTAACATACGATAAAATTGCTCGGAATATTAATTCAGGGGTAGATATTAAATAAGTAAAATCTGTAGATTTTTACTGAATGATATACTACTCCTGAGCCAGTAAGGATTAAAAACGGAATTATGTCAATTTTTTTTCTCATTTTTTGAGATACTTTTCTGTGCTGGCAGACGTATGGCATTTTTGAGCCTACTCCTTTAGTACAGTTTAAAAACATGAATTTGTTTTTTATTCGGAATCAAACAAAAAGAAAACACTTGTCAATCTAAATGTTTTCGTATTTTTTTTCATTTGCTAGTGTCGCAACACATGTCATTACGCAATTAATGTAAATTGTCTTTGGCCTCTAACTCTGACATCAAGCAATAGACAAAAGTCAAAATTTTTAATTATTTGAATACTGCTAATAGGTAAAGGAGTACTAATTGTAATTTTGTTGTAATGTGCGTTTAGTTTGTGCAGAATAAACCATTTTTCTTTCTTTCTCTTCTGTTTTTGAGTAGGTAAGGTATTATTCGAAATGACCAAATTATTATGAACACCGCACGATAAGATAAAAACGACTCCCCAACATTATTCTTAACCCACGTAGAATTGCTGAAACATTTACAGCCAAACTTATAACAGTACTAGCTTTTGTCAGCGGCTTCGCCCGCGTGCATATCGCAAATTTTCCCACGGGAATGTACTAGCGGGATACATGCGATTTCTATGCAAGAATAAGAAAGAAAGTGGCCTCTGTCGTGCACAGGCTATGGAAAAGTCCTAACACCTTAATGTTGGTGTTTGCAGCACGATTTGACAGCATGATCTTCGGGCGGTTCCCTGAGCTGCACGTTAGTGGTGTAACTCGATGAATCGGCCGGGGAACATGATGTCAATGTAGTGTCATACTGTCATTGTGATCTGTTTTTGTGAAGTTGTTTAGTCAATGGTGCCTTAAGCCAAGATCTCATTGTTTTGTTTTTGTTATTTTTAATTATTAAAATAATATTAAATAGTACTACCTATTTATGGACTAAGAATTTGTCTGAAATAAAAGTTATTTAATTTAATTTTTTATAATAAGTATCAAATGTCCTATTCAAGGGTCATCCCGTGGTCATTAATGGTCTATCCGTGTGCCAAATTTCATTAAAATCCGTTCAGCCATTTTTGCGTGAAAGCGTAAAAAACAAACAAACTCACTTTCGCATTTATAATATTTGTTAGGATAAAGTTAGGATAACCATTCAAACGAATACCACAACAACAATCGAGAAACAAGTCCATAATACAGCATAACAACCTCAGTAACAAAACGATGGCCGAAGGTGGTCCGGCTATAACAATAAAACTCGTGGAACCGCCGCAGGTATAGCTGTTAGCAGAAACTGAATAACTAGAGTTAACGCCGTGTTATGTTCTAGCTTCATATGAGCTTAACTAATTAATATTAACAAGCCTCGTACCCTGTTAGCTGAACTCCTTGGTGTAATAATTTTATCAAATATTTACACGGTATTCATTCCAGAACATGCTGATAATTAGGTAAATTTAAACGAGTCGGTAAACACATTCGATGTTGAGTTCGAACTGGGAAATCGGTCAAAATTGTAAACGGTTAATTGTTGGCGCCGGGCCTCGATTGTGATCCATTGTTTTGTGCAAGCACCGAACCGATTAATATGAAACTGCCATCGTTCCTAAGTTTACTTATTATGCCTTGACCAACTGAGGGTGCTGCCTGAATTATTAATTTCGAACGCCTGTGTCAAACCCTTTGACGCAATTAAAATAAATTAAGTTTAAAATAATTTTATACCTCTTGTTGGAATCGTATTTGTTTAACAAAACAGTATATTAAATTAATATTCTGAACTTTGTGAACGTTTTTAACAACACGTAGCTATAATAATACGATTATTACGATGTGAGATTTAAAAAAGCAATGTGTGGTTTTTAATTACAATTTGTTTTACAAAAACATTAAATATTTTTACAGATGCTGATTCAAAATTAAATAAGTAGTGGTTATGAATATTTAGTATTCAGATGACTTGTGATTCCCAAATACTTTTTGATTGATTTATTATTTCATCATCATCATCAGCCTATTAGTGTTCCCACTGCTGGGATACAGGCCTCCTCTCTGTGAGAGGGAGTGGGCCGTAATCTACCACGCGGGCCCAGTGCGGATTGGTAGATGTCATATGTCTTCGAATTTTTTAGTTCTAAGACTTGCCGGTTTCCTCACGATGTTTTCCTACACCGTTTTGAGAGCAGTGGTGATGGAATTATTTACACAAAGTAAAGCGGGTTCTTGGGGTGCTTGGGTTCGAACCCACGACCTACAATTTATTATTTATAAAAACTTTATTGCACACCAGAAAATACATAGCAACAAAATAAATTTAACACTACAAAACATACAATGGGCGGCCTTATCGCTTATTGCGATTTAGGTACCTACAAAGAATTATGGACTAAATATTCGCTAACGAATCTACTTATAGATGGCTACGTTTACACGCTAGAGATGTGCTTTTAGTCAGCGATTAAAGGACAACGGTCGTGTTCAACTGGTCCCCGTGATCCGTAGGATTCACGGGCCAATCCCGCTAATTGCGTCCAAACTTCGGCGAGACGAGGGCTTTTTAATTAAAACTTATTCAATATTATAGAGACTGTCGAGCCGGCCGGTCACTCGGATAAGTTTGAGTTTTTTTAACATAACATTGTTAATCCCGATTTTTTACTAATTAGGTAAGATTTTTGTAATAAGGGTAATTTTTATCAGACAACCGATATTTAACGTCGCAGTATCTACGCTTTTATCTAAATAAAAATAAAAATATTCTTGTGAAAACTGGCAATTCCGGCAGCCTGGCCAACACGGGATTAAGTTTGGCGACTACACTATTTTTGAGTAACAATCCATAAATCCATTTGTATGTATTTGAGGTTTTGTTAAACAGTAAAACTACAAAATTTATAGTACAGAGATAAATATTATACACGTGGTATGTAATTCAAATGCATACCTACTAAGTTTCATAATATAATTTACAATTATTAAACCACAGTATGGAGCCAAAACAATTATTAAAAGCATAATTCATCTTAATATACAGTGTGTGTAGCGTAACTACTGATCAAGTACGTTCATGGCACTGCGCTAGGCGGCTATGCCATCTATTTTCTGGTAACGGCAAACGACCAATAAGTCTTGCTTCCCGGGATATTAACACTATCATAGGTTACTCTCACATTTTATGAAGACACATTAGACTCCGAGACATTTCCATAAAAGATTTTGATATAACTCCGTTTCGAATTGAATTCGGTTGTAATTTAAATTTTTATTGAATTTTTGGAGAAATTAATTCGAATTTACGGTACAATAACTAATACTTTTTTTAAACATTTAACTGCCTAATCTATGTGTAATTTAGAATGAGATAATAACATGTTATACTACATAATGTACTCATAACTTCTCAAATTAAATAAATTACTTACAGAGAAAATCACGATATGTGTGTGACGTTGTTTATTGCAACATGTCACCTTCTAAAAGAGACTGCTTCAATAAATTTATTTCACATTGAGCGATGACTCGAATCGTGTGTGCCGCACTTTATCCAGTGGACGTGGACGGCGAACGGCCAAATAGCTAAATGTCCAATAAGTCGCGTACTCGATATTAACTGCGACATAGTTTACTGTACGCGCCGCATGTTCATTATTACCCAGCTCACTTTTATGACATCCGAAATTCGAATTTATATAATTGACCGGTTTAAATACCGGAACGGGTCGAAACTTAATTATTGTAAGCTCATAATAAAATTAACTGTCGACGCCTACGGAATTATTTTGTAGCAATCGCCTTGTTTTTAACTTACTTCTGAAGTAAGCGATTATAACAATTAAATACAGCCGGTTTTGCTTTTGTTATAGAGTCGATCAATCATATTTATTGTATACCATTTTGCAGCCATTGGAATATTATAAAATATGTAATTCCGTTCCTATTATACAACATATTTTTACAAGAAAATTTGGTTACAAAACAAGATAAACGTTAACGAGCAACGTATTCTAGGGAATACTCAAACTTTTAGGACGTTACTCCACATGTTTGAAATAAGACTAAAATGTATGAAAACCTCAAAAGTCCCGAAAATATTTTGTCAGTGCTAAAGCCGGGATAAAGCTCGGTAGGCCGAAAAGAGCGGCTTTCGTGGTACCGGGACTGACGAGTCCTTTGATATGTTATTGAGTTCAATTTACGTTTTCATATTCATCGGCTTGCGTAGTACTTCTTTTGGGAAAAGTACGGAGTTTTGGTTAAACATGAAAATATGTATTTTGGGGATACAAGTTTTGAATACAGTTCTGTATTACGAGAAAAAAATGGTATAATAGCGTTTATTTGGTGGTTTGGTAGATTTCATCGGATACGAATATAATTTTTCACTTATGTGACAGAACTGAATTTTATTTGGATAGTCATTATCCTATTAAAAAAAAAAACCTAATTGGCTTTCTACCGTGATACTGCATCATCTTCATCAGCTTATAGAAGTCCAATGCTGGACATAAGTCGGTCCCATCAAGCCATCTACCGTCGTTGGTCGAGACATATTGTAATTATCACTGTGGTTAGCAAATGGGTGATCAGTAAATCACTATGCTGTTATTACCGCACCGCAGGATGCTGTATCGCTGTATGTCGGTTTTAAGGCACAGTTCTACATAAATCTTGTGTTGTACGTAACCTTCCCTGTTAAATCAAGTAAAACAGGTAAACATGTTTTCTTTTTGTTTTTATCTCTTACATACTAAAATTTAGACTACAAAAATTTATGCCTCAAAATACGACGAATAAACACCTCTGTTTAACCTCTCTTAGCGTATTTAGGCATTTTATGTTTATGGATTTTTTACGGTAAATAATACGGGCTATATGTAAAATCCCAGTGTTTGGAATCTGTTGATACCTTTTTTAAGGCTTCAGTAATACGGTTTTATATTTCAAGGACGTTATCATTGAGTGTTTTCCTTTTATTAGCTGAATTATTTCATGTTTGTGTTTATGAAAAAAGCTTCAATAAATTATTTTGTGCATCACGCAGTCAAAGTCAAATTTTTTTTTTCAAATAGGAACTACAAAAAGGCAAAGGTTTTGAACGTCAACATTTACAAAAAAAAATTGAATTTATTCTAGTCGCCGGGGTTCCAAAAGGTAGTTTCCAATATAATCTGTCGTAGTTTCAAGATAAGTTTGATTCGTGAGAAATCCCAGAACATTGTAATCAAAAACTGCCCTAGATTATGCTGAGGACATAAATAACTTCAATAACTAACCCACAGAACGTTTCAAACAAGGAAGGGATTTGTAACGCTATGTTGGATCGAAAACAAAAGGTGAACAAGTCCATTGAAGGATTCCCTCAATGATTATTGAAAAGTTTCAACGCAAAACCCGTAGGATAACCCTGTTTGTTCTCACAAAGGGTACCCTTGCCCCACAACGTTGTTTTATTCTGGTGAAATATGGGATAGGAATGAAAAAGCGAGTTTGATTCTTATAGGATTTTCCTTACTTTGCGAAATTATGTTGTTTGATTTTGAAGTCTATATTAAGGAGGTCATCGGGGATAATAAAAGCTATTGCACTTCAAGCTGAGCATGAGGTCCTGGCTTCGATTCCCAGGTTCGGGAAAGTGTTATTGGGTTTTTCCATCAAGAATTTTTCAATAGCAGCCCTGAGTCTGCATTTTTGCCTGGTTAATGTCATTAGGCTCGCCTCCTATTACACGGGACTTAAACATAACTGGTGAAATGTGGATGTACCAACTAAAAGTACACCTCTGCCTAATCTTTCGGGGATTCCAGTTGTGATATGATGTTATGTCGTGTTATGTTCATCATCATCATCAGCCTATTAATGTTCCCACTGCTGGGACACAGGCCTCCTCTCTGTGAGTGGGAGTGAGCCGTAATCCACCACGCGGGCCCAGTGAGGGTTGGTAGATGTCACAGTCTTCGAATTTTTTGGTTCTAAGACATGCCGGTTTCCTCACGATGTTTTACTTCACCGTTTTGAGAGCAGTGGTGATGAAATTATTTACACAAAGTAAAGCGCCTGCTTGGGTTCCAACCCACGACCTACAACTCGTAAGTCGGGGCCGTTACCACTGGGCCACCACTGCTCTCTATGTTATGTTATAAAAGCTAAAATTATGAAAAAGAAACAGTTTTATTTGAACTGAGACAAAACAGTGAAAGTCCAATCCAAAGTCATGACACAAATCATTTATCAGAAGATAAAACAAGACAGCTAATAACAAAGCTTATAAAACCGGACGAAGTACGCTTCATCGCAGACGCAAGATAAATTAACGCGAGAGTAATCACGCGCATATATCTACGTCCAAGTTGAACAGAAATAGTTCGGATATGACTAGTGTAAACAAATTGCGTGTGCGTGAATAATTCATCAAAGAAACGGGCGCTGACAAATGAAATCTAATGAATATGATATGAGAGAAGGAGTGGTCTCTGAGATTCATGCAGAAATGGATACAGTTATCCATAGGGTAGAATTCGATGAAAATATCAGTGTCTCCAGTAAAAAAGGGCACAACTCAAATTCGTCACTTTTCAGGAGAGGCAAAAAACAACACTTTTAATGTTTTTTAGTATTTCGCAATTAAAATCATAACTTTTTTCGAATTTGTATTGTAGATAAAAAATTGCCCTTTCATTTAATAGTAATTACTTCCATATTCAGTCACTCCTACTATATATTTTTTTAGTTTTTCTCGACTTGTTCCCTTGTTAACGAAGTGTTAAGGGAATAACGTTATTTATACTAGTCAGGTTGGTCGTATTTAAAGTAATATTGCGAGTTATTCCCTTATTTTATAAATGCCTAAGGGCCTATTTCACGATGTCCGAATAGCCACTACTTACCGAATAAATTCAAAAATGGAACAGAATTTGTATGAAATTATCTGCCAAGTAAGTTAATAGGAACTTAATCATAAGTGGTGAAACAGGCCCTAAGACAATTATAGTAACGACTTATTTCCTTCTGCTATCGATCGAACAAAAAATCTATAATGAAAAAAATAATCTAGAAAATCTTTTATTTATTTATTAAATCTACACTTTAAATAAAACGTCTAACAGTAAAAGAGATTGTAAAAATGAAAAAGGATGAAAAGGAAGAAAAGTGCCTATAACAGGAAGTTCTCTGATAACTACAGGGCCAATGTGTTTAGCTGTTCTGGAAACAGATAAGATTGGCTCACGGAGTGACAGGACCATCGAGAAGGATTATTATAAGAGCAGATGATGGATGTTTACTAAACGAAGAATGAAAGGTCTTGGAACACTAGAAGGGATACTTTGGAAGTTTATTCAGTTGTCAGGATAGTGTGCAAGGAGTGGGTAACTGGACAGAAGCAAGTTTTGAAGACTCTAGCTCAGATGCACGTGATGGAAATGAAATAGAAATGGATGAGATTGTAAGAGTGTTGAAAGGAATGAAAATTGGGAAGCTCAGGGAATGGCAGAGTGTCTGCTGAAATACAGAAGGCAGGTGACGGGGTGGGAGCAAGCCTGTTGTGACGGATCTTTAATTGTGTTGGAGAAATGGCCGTACGCCGGATGCAAGGTGGTTTTTTTGTTGCAAGACTGTAATCGTACTACTTTATAAGGTAAAAGAATCTCAGCTGCAGTCCAAAAACTGTCACGGCTTTAGGCTTTTGAGTGTTGTCCGCAGACTCTATGCGAAGGTTTTAATAAATAGAGTAATAAGAGCGATAGATGAGAAAATATTGGATGTGCAGGCGGGATTTAGATAGAAAATGGGCTGTATGGATCAAATCTCTTTAAATAAATAAATAAATAAAACTTTATTACACTTTATTTCTTTATTTAAGGTGCATAGGCGAAAAACATCTGACAAAGAACAATAAAGTCTAGTGTGTTTCTTTGGATTGGAGAAGGCCTATTACATGGTGTGGAGGGAAGAACTGTGGTCAACACTATCCGTGTACGGTGTGGACTGGCGCTTGGTACGGGCACTTTAATATTTCCACAAGGATACCAATGCTTGTGTTATGATAAATGGGGTATGCACAGACTGGTTTTGCATCTCAAGGGGTGTTAGGCAGGGCTGTCACGTCACCGTGGATGTTCAACATGCACACGGATAGATTTTTGCTAAATTTGAAAGGGGGTGAGTGCGGATTGAGCATGAATGAGTTGCCTGTCAAATACTTTCTCTACGCAGATGATCAAGTTCTACTTGCATCGTGAGCTGAACAGTTGCAAGACATGGTGACTGTGATGGATGAAGCATATAATTTGAAAGGGATGAATATAAATGTGAATAAGACGAAGCTTATGGTATTTTAAAGAGAAGAAGATGAATCGGTGTGTGATGTAAACGTAAATAATAAGAGTATGGAGAAAGTAAGTGTAATAATGTATTTGGAGAGTCAGGAAAGGAAAGTAAATGCGAGAAATAAAATGAATAGTAGTAGTGGTAGTAGTAGTGTATTCATGCGATTGTGATCAACCAGTCGATGCCTAAAAGGGCTCGACTAGCTGTTCACAATGGGGTGCTGGAGTGCTGGTGCCTACGTTTTGAAGTGAATGTTGGGTGTGGCAGAAGAAGCATGAAAGTAGAATAAATGCTGTGGAAATGCGTTCCTTGCAAAGCATGTGTGGCGTGACTATGAATGATAGGCTGTAAAATGGTGTGATAAGGCAACGGTATGGTTTAAAAAAAGATGTAGTGACAAAAATTTAAAAGAGTATGCTTAGATGGTTTGGTCATGTTGAGAGGATGAATGAAAGGCGAGTAACAAAAGGTATTTACAAAGCAGATGTGAGTGGAAATACCGGGAGGGGACGCCCTAGAAGGCCCTAGGAGGATAGTGACCTAATTGGTGATGTTCTTCAGAATGCTCAGGTACTCGTAACTCGTGCATGTATGACCAGATGTATGAACGTAAACGAAACAAAAGGAGTATGTAAAGCTAAGTGAGTTTATATATGTATATATGTTTAAATAAAACATTTCATTTGTCCTCGCTGTCCTCTTCATTGCTCGGTACAAAACTTAAGTCAGGATCGTCTTCTGCTCTTTGCGGTTCTGAAGTCAGCAAATTCTTATAAAAATCGAGATATTCTGTGTATATAGATGGTAGAAGTGTCATTATATATTTGAAAACTAGCTTCATGATGTTATATCACTTTTAAAAGCTTGAAAATTAATACGCGTAACACTAATTCAATTATTACAAAATAAATTAGCAAATTACAAATTAAGGAATAAAACGACTTATTTCTAAAAACAGTACACCACACGCTAATCCACCAATAGCGATAAAGTGTTTAGTGGGAATATACCGCTTGAGACTTCCTGAAGCAAACGCAACAAATGCAGTTGTTCCCTTTCAAACATGCTTACCAAATGGATTATCTACATTTATTTCTTACTATATTTAATAAACTTTGGAACTACTTGAGTTGTGTCTTTTTGTAATTAAGTTAACTGTATTTATGCCTTTTAGTTCGATTGTGTTTTGGGGTTTCTTGTAGTTATGTCTATTAAGCAGTGAAATTTACTTCATATCTATAGATGTGCCTTTAGACGCAGTCGAGTTATGCCTTTGATATATTACAAAAAAGTATGTTAGGATGCAGCTAGAGTTATGTCCTTTTGATATGTTATGTAACAGAACACGTAGATTACAATGGTGCTATAAAAGCAAAAGGGCATAACTCGACTTATGCCGTTTTTGACTGGAGGCACTGATATTACAGGCACTTTAATTTTTTACGAGATGCTATATGCTTTTGTTGTTCTTTGTTATGTGAAGAGATTTAAGAATTATGACTTGAAAATTTCAAAGGCGAAGAAAATGCATTTATTTAATTTTTTTCAAAGCACCTTGCATGGGCGTACCCAGGGGGGGGGGGGCAGGGGAGGGCAGCTGCCCCCCCCCCTGAATTTTGTTTGCCTAACCTACTGTTGTGTCGATATAAAAGTTAAGTTACAGTCAGGATAAGACTTCTTTTACAATTACAATTACTTATATTATTTTTAATTAATTTTAGAAAAAAACCGCGCTGAGCGGTTTTTTATGTTGTAGGTATCTATTATGCATAGACTTTAAAATAGGAGGACGTTCTATGTTCGACTGTTTTTTGGTGTTTTCACTATGGTTAACGATATTTTCGACAATTAATTGTGAGGCAATTTTGAAAATTCTTGTACCATTTAAAAAAAGAAAATTAAATTCGGTCCACAATATTGACAAAAATGTCGATAAACATACAGATAAAAAAAGCTTAATATATCCTTCTTTTTTGAAGTCGGTTAAAAATACACGAACGCAGCAGCAATATCAAACTATGTTAAACATGTGGGGGGGGGGAGGATTTCTGCTTTGCCCCCCCTGGGCCAAAAGCTGAGTACGCCCATGGCACCTTGATTTGTATACGTTCAGTAATATTTGTATAATTATGTTCTGAGCTTCTAACACAAAATTAATAGGTGGTTGTTACAGCCATTTAGTGTATATATGTAAATTCTATCAGCATATTGGCATCACATTCATGCATTAATACAGTATTGTCATTTGGCAGCTATGTTCAAAGCATTAAATTATTGAAATAATCACAACGGCATTGCGGCTTTAAACAGAACTGGCACCACACAGAAAAGCTAATAAAAATTTAATCAACATTTATTTTACAGCATTTGATTATTACCTGTCGTTACTATCAATTAAGAATGAACAAATGGATCAGTTCCGTTATGGTCGAAGTAATAAAAATATAATTGAAGTAATCATTACGAAAGCCTTCACGGTGGAATGGAATTCGTAAAATTAGGCTGTGGTTCAATGAGTGCTTTGCAGCGATTTATCCTAACCAAACGCGATAGAAGCACGAGTACGTGGTGAAGGGTGGGCGTTTTGTGGACTGTCTTATGTAATTTTTATGTTCGAAAAGAGCTGATTCTCAGCCTAGTTTGAATAAATGACTTGTGAATTTTTTCAATTTTTGTACGCAAGCATTGCACTCTTATATATGAATAGTCGCGCGATTTCTACGTCAAAATTCATACTAACTATCGTGATTTTTGATTAGGATGCGGGCTAATATTATTTTTTGTGAAAAATAGTAGTGAGGAAAGTTGTGATTATGAATGTAGATGACGATTACTTCAGAGATTATGTATGACAGATGTCTTCCGAAATGACGACTAAATGAGAAGAATGGAAGAATCAGACAATGTTATGCCGACGCCAAATAAATTAAGATTATAGGGGCAGGAGAAGAAGGATGATGAAGTATTTTTACTGCATATCCAGAGGGATGTTGTCATTAGCACTAAGAATATAAAAATTTATGTATCTTGCAATCGTATGTTATTTGCATAGCTTTGTAACATTGCAGGAGTAGGTACACAAACGACCTCTTTTTCGAGTCAAGTGCAGTTCTTTATTCAGACGTAATTTTCTGAAGTATTCTTTAGCCTAGAATATTCTTCTGAATACTCCATCATTCAAAGGCACATTTTTGCATCATTATGTAGGGAGATTGCGTCAATGGAGTTTCTTCAACACCGCTTACGCTTCTACACCATATCATCACCTTTATCAGACTGCGGGATTAGCCCGCGGCAAATATCTCTATTGTAACTCTCTTACTCTTGTTTTGTTTTGGCGTGAACAAACATTCATAATTATGATTATCATGTTAAAGCAGTGCAAGTTTCATTAAAATGTTTTGCTTTTGTTTTTATTTGTTTAGATTATATTCAGTGGGAAGGCTTTTGTACGCGTTTAATTAATTCGTGGAATTTCTTATGCGAGGCTAGATTGCTAGAGATTTTTTTATTGGTATTGTGTCTTTATTTTTTACTTGTTGCACTTTGTATTTGTTTTCGCCAAGGTTGGAGTTTCTTTCTAACTGTATCTTCCATTGTCTACGTAGAATCGAAGAATTTCGTGCATAGCGCAACTTTTTGGTAGGTATTTTCCGAGTCGAGCATAGCGAAACTAGAGCATAGCGAAACTAACCGTTACATCGAGTTTTACATTACCTTTAAATCGAATTACGTTGGATTAATATGTAGGTTAGGGTAAAACACGAAACTTCTCTTTTATTAGTGATACAAAGATAAATCCACTACCAAAAACCGGATCTTTGGAAACCTAATTTTCCGCTCCAATAAATCTTCCCAAATTATTTACAATTAAAAACCAATACAAATGATTATATTCATCTATCCATTGTTTAAACATTCACAAAAGACGCAGCTTCCCAAATAGCTATATTTCCTCGAATTACCAAGTTTGACGACTGTATAGGAATATTTATGAATTTGCAAAATTCGTGTAATACAAAAGAGGTAGCTGTTCACAATATGCCGTCACATAAAGAACTCGAAATCCTTTGATATCATACTTTTATTACTTATGTAGGAATGTACTTACTGTATGGATATCGTTATTGGATATGTGGACGTGTGTTCGTGCTTTCTTTTATTGTAGGGCATCGATAGGGACTTATTAATGGATATGTATGAATTGGTATATATTTTAATAAAGATTGCTTCTTGCGATTCCGAGCGCTACTACTGAGTATAAGGTCCTGGGTCCGATTCCCAGGTCGGGCACAGTGTTTTTCGGTTTTTTTATCTGGAATTTCTCAGTAGCAGCCTGGAGTCTGTATGTGTGCCCGGTTGATGGCAATAGGCTCGCTTTAGTCGCCTCCTATGACATGGGACTTAAACATAACTGGCGAAATGTGGTTAAACTATAGTTACACTTCTGTCCAACGCTTCGGAAAAATGCTATTAAGTTTTCTTTTAAATAAATGCAATAGGTAAAGCATATTCTGATAAACGGTAGCTCTATCTGAATCTGATGCTGTTATAACTTATAATATGAAACGCAAATTATTTAAAAACTTTTCTTTTTTAAATCAGGTAATAAAAATGACGTTGGCAATTTCAGGCCTATTTCTATCTTACCTGCATTTAGTAAAATATTTGAAAAGTTAATACTCAAGCAGTTACTAAGACATTTTAATTTAAATAGCCTCCTTCATAATGAACAATATGGCTTTACAAAAGGTCGTTCGACTACAGATGCGGGTGTTGCTCTGCTGAAACACATATTTAGCGCATGGGAGAACTCGCAAAATGCTATTGGGGTTTTCTGTGATCTCTCCAAAGCCTTTGATTGCGTGCACCATGACACGCTATTGCGTAAACTGCGTCATTACGGTGTGCAAAACGAAGCTCTCGATGTTATAAATTCTTATTTAAGTAATAGGTCCCAATGTGTAGATATTAATGGTGTGAAATCTTCCGGGTTACCAGTTCAGTTAGGTGTACCTCAAGGCTCAATACTGGGTCCATTCTTGTTCTTAGTGTATATCAATGACTTACCATTCTTTTTAAAGGGTATCTGTGAAGTTGTACTGTTTGCAGATGATACCTCTCTTATTTTTAAAGTAGACAGGAACAGACAAGATTTTGACGATGTAAACAGTGCACTCTCAATGGTTACGGATTGGTTTACAACAAATAACTTAGTTCTCAACTCCAAGAAAACGAAATGTATAAAGTTCGCTTTACCGAATGTTAGAAATCTAGGACCCAACATCGTCTTAGATAAAGAAGTGCTTGAAACTGTGGGCTCGGCGGTTTTTCTGGGCATAACAGTAGATGCCAAACTTCAGTGGGGCCCACATATTTCAAGTCTAGCGGGAAGGCTCAGCTCGGCCGCCTACGCTGTCAGGAAAGTAAGACAATACACTGACGTTGATACAGCTCGATTAGTCTATTTTAGTTATTTCCATAGCGTTATGTCCTATGGTATTCTGCTGTGGGGCAAAGCCGCTGACATTCAAAATATATTTGTTCTTCAAAAACGAGCTGTCCGAGCAATTTACCAACTAGGTACCAGAGTCTCTCTGAGAGATTTTTTTAAAGATATTGGTATTCTTACAGTGGCATCACAATTCATCTTCGCCAATATCTTATATATTAGGCAAAATATACACGTATACACTAAAAACAGTGATATCCACAATATTAACACCAGAAATAAAGACAAATTACGAGCTCCTTTTCACCGGCTTCATAAGGTTCATAACTCATTTGTTGGGCTTGGTATAACCTTTTATAACAAGCTACCCACTTCTCTGCTAGATTTGCCTTTTAATGCGTTTAAAGCTAAAGTAAAATCCAACCTTTGTTCAAAGGCATACTATTCTATCAATGACTACTTAAGCGATAAAAATAGTTGGTCGCTGTGATTAACTCAAGACAATGTTTATGTTCTTTCTCCAGAATTAGCTTACCTACTGACAGGTTATATGAGTTTATAGAATGTTTAATTTATTTGACTTTATTATACAATTTATTTTATTTTTATTTATTGTTGACATGATCTACTCATTACAATGTTTTCGTATGAGTTGTATTGCAATATGTGATTAGCTAGCGACCTCGACAGTAGATTATATATTATTCTTGCCTAACTGTTGATCTATTTTTGTTGATTTATTTTTACTTCAATGGTCCTAGTTTATCATATCTAATTATGTGACTTCGAGTTACAGCTTTATTAGCTATATGTAAGCGGGCACGCCCTTTATGCCTGGAGGCTTTATAATTCGGGTATTAAGTTCTGTTTACCATTTTAGTTTTTATTTTTGCTTGAGTTTAGATTTCGATTTTTTTTTTTTTGTTGGTACTTTGGCGCGTGCTAGCTGTCATTATGGCATATATTTTATTGAATGTTTTGTGTTGAGTAATGTAAATTATTTGCATACTATTGTATAGAATCAAGTTTTTTTTCTAACTGAACAGACAGCTGTGCTGCTGGGGAGTTTGTTGCGCCACTTCTTCTCTCCAGCAAAAGCACTAGGAAGTGGTGAAGGGCGGGCGTTTTTGGGGGACTGTCTTATGTAACTTTGACGTTCGAAAAGTGCTGATTCTCAGCCTAATTTGAATAAATGACTTTTGAATAAATGACTTTTGAATTTTAAAGTAGTTAATATATAATTCATCTTCACTAGGAGATAACAACACAATAAAGAGTAACTTATGTAATATGTATCTACCACCTCTAAAATAAAATTTAATACTACTACTACTACTAAATTACTACTACAAAACTACAAAAAAAAAACTACTTGATAAATATTGGTCACTACTTTCCATCAGTAGGCATTGTATTGTTGTCCGAAACTGAATAATAAATTAAATTAAATTAAATAGGTCTAATAGGTGGAGTGAAAATAATATGTAGTTCAACGGTAACATCTTTACGAGTATTTGCACTAAGTAGTAGCATTGGCAAATAACAAGCCACTCAGCCAGTTGATAAATACGACACTAACCCGTTTCTGTCAAAGATTATTTGCGCGACAGAACAAACAGCTAGCATACTATGTTTTCCTTTAATTCCCAGTCTAGGAATCTACTATTCAAGTAGAATTTACGCTACAAAAGTGGCATAGCCATGTTATGGCAAAGCGACTTAAAGTACCGGAACGACGAAGCAAACTGAAGTGGCAATGGGCAGGCAAACTTTGTTGAAAGACCGATGGCCGGTGGAGCAGACGAGTCATGGAGTAGAGAGTGGAGACCGCGTATCGGTAAACGTAGAGTGGGACCCCTAGCTAGATGGACCGACGATGGCTGGGGTAGACTGGATGCGGAAGGCGGACGACAGGGTGTTGTGGCGCAGCCTGGGAGACGCCCATGTCCAGCAGTGATCTGCGATAGCCTCAGTTGATTGACTTAAAGTAACCTTCCCAAAATAAATAAGGACACAGTTCAAAACACTACACTTTCATTCATCCAAAAATAACGACACAACAAAAGAATTATTGAGAAAGAGTATATAAGACAACAACAGACTCGCTTCGGTAACACTTAGAGACAAATAATAATAGGTATAACTCTCAGAGGCCGACTGAATAAACACAAGCATCCGTCTATATCGCATAGCTGGAATATTGTCTTGTTTATTAGAACCGGACGCTCCCCCGCCTTAGGCAAGGATCCAATATAATGGAATACCTACTTCAACATTATTTGCAGATACATGGGTACTTACGCGATATGCCTCGGGCCCGTATTAACGTGTGGTATGCGCTTAAATCGGCGACGACACGAATAAAGGCCCAGTTGATACAAATTCGGGGTTATTACAAAAGGTGAAACAGTGTCTGGGAATTCCGTTCTTTGATAGTTCAATATTATTAGCCCTGGAGCGACGACTCGCTTTGACATAATTCTTTTGAAAATAACAATGGATTTGCTCGTCGTACGTGATCCTTTATTCAATATTCCGAGCGGACGGCTCCTGTTGTAAGTAAGTAGATACTATGACGCATCGTCTCCAGATGGATTACAATAGTAAGATTGTTTTGATTTGAATTTGTTTACAATTAAGGTCTGTTTGTGAAGGTTCTGAGATTACTTGCTGAATTCGTGAAACGGTGAAAACTTTTGTTGGTATTCGAATAACAACTTTCTTCGTTCTCCAAAACTGTGGTTATACGATTACTTTATTATATAATTTTATTTATTTATTGATATGACACTTCAACGACTTACTCACTAAAAGATACATCAGCAGAAATCACATACCGTTTTAGATATTGTAAATTCGTTACATACGGAAGTGCACGGCACTAGCATAGCAACCTCAGACCAAATGAAAAACCAAGACATAGCGCTGCGAACACTAAAGCATGCCAAAACTACACCTTCGCTCTATGCATACCTACACGCTCACATGCACACATTTACAATAAAACTACACCTCACTAAGTGCACACATGTTTACGAAATCGGCTTCACGTCACTGTTGACAGTGCTGTCTTGGTATTTTTTATTTGGTCTGAGCACTGAACGCAATGCTTAAAGGACGTATATTATGATACCGTTAGTTGAAGTGGTTACAAGTTACAAAATAAAGCAAAAATGGGCTATGTTCACAAATACATTATATTAGCTTCCATCATACGTATTTGTGAACATAGCCCATTTTCGCTATTTAACAGAAATATTTAACAAAATAACAACAAAAGGCTAAAAAGCAAGTAAATGGAAGTGGATACAATTATATATTATAATGTAATACGAAGTTATAGAAACGATACAATTATAAAAAAATTACTAACCTTTTCTTTAAAATCGTTTTCACTGATTGCATTGCACCAATCGGAACACGTGCAACAGTAAAAACTGTAGTTTAAAGACCACAGTGGGCATTGGCATGTAAGATATATTGCTAGTTTGTAGCTTACGTACATACCTGGTCTTATTCTTGGCCTTTATCTCAGGTATTTTAAGAGTTCCCTTAAAAAATAGAGTGTACGATTCTTCGTATTTTATAATAGGTAAGATGCGGATCAACTTTTTAATAAACCAGATCTTTTAGTGGGCTTCTATGCTTGAGACTTCTTATTTTAATTAATTCTTCTGTAAGCCTAAACTTAAATAATTTACTGAAAAATACTCTAAAAAGATTGATGTGCTTGACATTTATATTATGTTTTAGGTAGGTACGACTTCCAAGTAATTTTTCTGCAAAGGGAAAAGTTCACCGTCTTTTATAATTTCACCAATGAAAGTTTGAAACTGAACGCGATTAGCATATAAACCACGTTTAAGAGCTGTCAGTGTCATTATTTTATTGACAGTGACAGCTCTTGAACTCGGTTTAGATGTGCTGATCGCATTCAGCTTCATTGGTGAAATTCACACTTTAAGTTTACTTCTGGTAACCAATTGCTGTATATAACAGTCAACTCTTCTCCAAAAACAACCTTTGCGATTGCAATTTTTTAGCTTTTCAGTAATTACATAAAAATCAAATACAAAATTCATACTATCACTTTCCAAAACAAGAACTGAAACTTCTCACTTCCCATCGCACTACAAAATAAATAGCAACTACAGTCAACTAACCTACTAATACATCATATACGTATTTGAACGTGCTTCAGGCGGAATAATAGACAAGTTTGGACAGCGTACAACATTGTAGGTTGCATACAGTTAATGTAACTTTGTAATAAGGGTTACAAGCTCCTATGCTTTGTTCCGCTGGTTCCGCTGCATAATTTCGTTATGTCCACTCTACCGAGAAATCTTGTTTTGCCGAATACATTTTAAAGCGAGTACGGAATAGAGAGTAGTGATTAACACTTACGAAGTGTGGTTATTCGGTTATTTTGGCAGCTGTTCAGGTTTGTAGGTTCGTTGGTTAAGTGCGGAATGAGTCGGTTCATGTGATTGCTTGTTGTTATCTGACGACATTTTAGAATGGTCTTGTTCAAATGCAGCGTGTGACACAGTTTTTTGAAATAATGATCAGCACCTGCTTTACCCACTTGCTGCAAAGCTGGATTATCTGCAGTTTTCATATAGCAAAGCGATAAAAAAAAAAAGATTATTAGGTATCTGAGCGATGCTACATAATATTTTCGACGCATTGTTAGACGGTATCTAAGGTCCTTCTACTTGCAGGTTCTTCCATCTTAACGTAGGTGTATCTTATCTACCTGCCGATTTATGAATAACATAACACACGACAATTTCACATTTCAATAATAGGTATACTTCCAAAAATCCATTTTAGTAAAATCTAATACGTACCTATTTGTAGCTAAGTAATAATAAATTAGCTAAAGTAATTCACACATACCCAGCCCCAAAAGAACCCTCAAAAATTTTTTGTATGCTAATTTTGAGCACGTGAGCACAAGGGCTGGAGTGTGCAGTCCAGATGTCGTCGAAAAAAGCTCTCAAGGGTCGTCTTAACACTGATAAGGCACTTACATAGTTACACCATAGATTTATGGCACTATTTTAAGAGTGTCAAAATTTGCACATTATCTGCACATTTCAAGTGTTACTTCCGTAAGACAGTTTGTCTGGCAGTGTCATCCTGTTTAGTTCCGAGAATGATTTTACGAGTTCCTTGCATTCAAGTTCTTCTATTGTATACAGGGTGACAGGGACGACGCGAAGCCGGTTACCATGGATTCAGTACATGATTCTGAACCCTCCTGCGTTAAAATTTTTCGTCGGTTATTAAAAAAAATCAGCAAAGTGCAATACCTACGCGGTAATGTATGGAACACATACATTTTGACCGCGTAGGTATTGCACTTTTCTATGAAACAGCAGATTTTTTTTAAATAACCGACGAAAAATTTTAACGCAATCTGGGGTTCCGCATCATGGACTGAATCCATGGCAACCAGCTTCGCGTCGATGTCACTGCCACCCTGTATTATAGACTTTGGAATTTATCCTAAGTAGGCGTAGATACATTTTTTTAAGGTAGAGTACATGAACGTAAAAATACTTATTTGTGTCATTAAAACATGCAAAAAGTATCAATGGCTCGGAACACTTGCGACACATCAGTGATAAATATCCGATCAACACTGATGATTTAAGAAAAGATAGCGTACTTAATTATTTTCCATGCGGTCCACAAAACCTACTCAATCAAAACCCGCTTATGATAATATCAGAACATAATTAACCACCAAATCTAGGAGCACATTGAGCAAATGTTCCCGGTACGCGGAACAGGAAGCGGCAACAGCGATGCCGGAACATTGTGTAATAATTACTTACACCGCTCCGCACTGTTCCGTTTTGGTGAATTACTTCTGTGGAAGAGGCCAGGAAAATTTAAGAGGGAATATGCCAAAGTTGGATTAATAAATGGGAAAGATGCTTAAAGTATCTAATGTTGATTTATTGAGTACTAGGTGCGCCCCGCGGTTTCACCCGCATAAATCTCTATCCTGTGAAAATATCGGGATAAAAAGTCCCACGTCCTAACCCGGGTCATAGTCTACCTACTACAGTTGTTTTAGAAAAGAAAGAAATACAAACAAACAAATAAACAAACAAACTCACTTTCACATTTATATTATTATTACTAGGAATATCGGAACAAAAGATATCCTGGAACAAAAGATATCCTATGTCCTTCTCCGGGTCACGGTCTACCCATGTGCCAAATTTCATCCAAATCCATTCAGCTGTTTTAGCGTGAAAGCGTAACAAACAAACCAACAATATTACCTAATATACAAACCTATGTTCATACAAAAGACCTATCGTTTGTATGAACATAATTATTCATACAAACGATAGGTCATATTCGTAAAGAAGAATAACAGGGAAGCTTAGAAAAAAAAATACAGGCAAAAAGTTGATCATCCTGAAATAAGACATAAAGAAAAAAAACTTTGGCATATAAAGAGGTTTTCTATTAATTGCACTATAAGGGTGTGTTTACATTGGCAAACCTACAACTTACGCGCCTTTATCTCTTAAGTACCTAAATTGTAAGCTGCTGAAACGACGTACTACAAATATACATCTTTAGTGTTTTTTCTCCTATGATCTGCATTGTACTAATTATAAAACTTTCTCGACAAAAAATACGGTTTTGTTTCTCAAAATTACATTATGTTTTTGAATAATTAATTAAGTACAAATGCTCTGTTCTATGTAAAATTAACAAGAACAGCGCAATGTTTTTACAGACATTTTCTGGAAAATAGCTATGTCTGAAGTAATATAAAAGTACGCTTTAGTTAGATTACACAGCGATGTCAGAACACGTTGTTCTTTTTGATAAAAACTTAATTAATGTTAAAGTTCTATCCCCAGTTATTAGTATGGCTTTGTCAGTTTAAAAAATGTCTATTATAAGCAACACTGTCGCCAAAATGATTTTGTAAAATCCAGTAGGTATGTTTAGCCCAGTCAATAACGACATTAAACATCGCAAACGCGCATGTGATTAATATATTTTCGATGGATACGGTGGATATTCACAAGATACAGCTATGAGGAGCACAAAATCATAATAATATCGATAATTTTTCACTTTTTTGAAAAAAAAAACCCATGTTTGACTAGCTGTATCTCCGCAACCAATAAGCCTAGAGTGCATGGGTTGAGCTCAAATTGTAGCAAAGGAGAAGGGAACGACTCCATAGATTTCTGGGCCCAGGTGTTAACTCAATCAAACTAGCTTTATTTGTAAGAGGATATAATAACAAGGCCTCACTGAAAATTTGGTGAAATTTGGCTATCCAGGAATCAAGTTATATGAAGTATAGTTATGTGTTAATGCATGTTCAACCAAATCACTACGAGTTTATGAGTGAAACGGTCAAATGGCACATTCAATAGATTCGTATGGCTAATTAATCAACTACTTAGCTATTAAGTAAGTTTTGTTTTAAAATATGCTATCCTACAGAAAGACAACCGACAGACATGACGCCGGAGACTGTAAACAGTAGATACATAAGTCTGGTTTTATTCGCTTGATAGGCTAAAAGCTCGATTTGAATAGGTACTTACAGGTTGAGATGCACGCCACTGACGAATAACTGATAAAATCGCCTCATCGTCCAAGACTCTTCTGCCAATAGAATTACTGCGACCAGTCGCAATAGTACAATTCACACAGCGATCCATGTCGTCAATATCCGATCGATAGGCGTAATCAGTTGTCCAAAATAGAGAGCCAGATAATTAAAAGTAGCAAGATCCGTCGAATAGTCCTTTTAATATTTAAAGCCGAGGTCGTGGGGTTATACAATAAAAAATGGAAAATACGTGAGCACTCAGAACGAAAGAAAACGAACGAGTACCCGTGTACCGAGTTTTTCTACCTGTCATCTGTCAGCACAGAACATAATATTAATATGTTATTAACTGTCATAGAAAAATTAAAGGAGTTCGATTCACTATGAATCGATTCCACGAAACGATCATACATATTCTGAGAATTAATTTAACTTTTCTCGCTTCCTAGATAGAAACCTGGTACTGTATTTTGTGATTTGCTTTATAAAAATATAACGGTTTTTTTAATACACATTTCAACTAGTTAACTGCTGGGCCCAGAAGTCGCCTTCTCCTTTAGCTTGCTTCATAAACATATCAAACAAAGATACCAACGCGTCCTTAAGGTATATTTAAAAAAAAACTGAAACAAGTGCCAAAATTTCACAGTTTTTCGACCATGGAATTAGCACAAGGTTTTTATTAGAGTTGAAAACTTGGGTATAAAATACTCTCAGGCGACCTATTAATGAAAAAATCGTAGTTACATGCACGTTTGCAATGTTTGCCTTTTTTCGTGTCGATTTTGACTGGGGTATGAGCCTATGTTGTAACTAATTGTTTTTCAATACTTACTCGTGAAACAATCTCGTTTCATAAAATGACAACAAAGTCATCAGCAAGGTTAAATGGATGATAGCTCACTCTTTCATAGAGAGGAGACCTGTGTCTTAATAGCAATATTATAAACTTATTACGCTAAGGTTGGTATTGGTCAGTAGGACTGTCCAGAGAGCGATGACGTAATGAAGTGACGTCACTCGTGGATGCACTACTATCAAGCTCAGAGTAAAGTAGCACAACTCTTGAAGCACGTAACAGGAAGTGTCTCTCAGTACTGTGATCTTCGGAACAATGTTATGCAATAATTACTTACACCGCGCTCCAGCGCAGCGTTCCGTTTCCGAAATTGATAGTATGGAAGAGGCATAAATAAGTGCATTTTAGTTTTTCATGATATTCAAAAAAGCCCGATATATTTCCTGTTAAATGGTCTGATATGATTATTATAGTTCGTATTATTTGAAAACTGTTCCACTTATCGAATCAAATCTACTGAAAGTTTTATAAAAACATGCTGGTTAGGTTTCACGCGCAGTGCCGACAAATTCCCTTGTGTTGTCCCTTTCCAACGTATGATAAGATCATTTTGAGCATAAAACCTCAAGACGTCCACTAAGCACTTATGGGCACCTATAATCTACAAAAACCTTTTAAAACATACATACACACATAAACTCACGCCTTCTTCCCACGGGGGTTGGCAGAATCTACATAATGCCACCTGCAGCAATCCTTACATACTCCTTTTGCCTCGTTTACGTTCGTAGACATCTGGTCAAATACGCACACCGGTTGTGAGTACGCACCTGACCTTTCTGAAGAACATCACCGATAATGTTCTCCTAGGGCGTCCCCTTCCAGCGTTTCCACTGACTTGTAAATACCTTTTGTTAGTCGCCTTTCATTCATCCTCTCAACATGACCAAACAATCTAAGCATAGACACTCTTTAAGTTTTTGTCACTACGTCTTCCTCATCATCATCTTATTATTTCTTTAAAACATTATTTTACAGAAATCAAAAGTAATACCTACAAGATCCCTTTCCACACTAACCTAGCACGCGCATGTGTCGATAGACTATGAGCATTCCGCGAGCGGTTTTAAGACGCCCGTAATTCCGCCCGAGTGTTTCACACGTAATAATCGGATAACGTGCTGTAGTGCACGTGTTGCGCTCATGCAAAGCGATAGTACCGCAAATGCATTTAGGTGGTAATAGGAGAATAAAATGGAGGTAGAATGTGGCAAGGGTGCTTTTGACTGGTTCTTTGGTGGAAATAACAGTTCAATAAGCGATTGTGTTTTTGGAAACGATTTTTGTGTTTATAAATTACTTACAGTAGGTACCTGGTCACCCAAACTCTCATAATCAGCCTATTAATGTTCGGGAACTGCTGGGACACAGGCCTCCTCTCTGTGAGAGGGAGTGTACCACGCGGGCCCAGTGCGGGTTGGTAGATGCACACCCAAACTCTGCTCAAGAGAAAATAGAGTATGCTCATTTAATAGTATGGGATAGTTCATACTCATTCCATGTATAGTACATACTAATTCCATGCTGCCATGTCATTATTTTAAGGTAGCCATATTCTTCCAAACTTTGGGCAGTCGAGAACTACTCGGGTGAAAATACGGAGAAAACGAATTTTCCCAGAATATGAGGCCTAGCTTGTCGATTTTTTACCACCGTAAACTAATAATATTGCAACTTTCATCGAAATCGTTACAGCTGTTTTCGAGAACGTGATTACAAATATATTAGGAAATATGTGCCTGGTTTCAGGCTAAACGGCAACTATACTTATGACCAAAGAAGAAATAATGAAAGAAGGTGTTGCATAAAGAAACAAAACATGAAACAGTACAAGACCCAAGAGCAAGACGCATTTGACCTGAATCGTGCCCTTCCATTACAACCCAATAACTATGAAAATATTACAACATGACCGCTCTTATAATTTGCAAAGCCACACAATAAACTTGTACAGGGCGAACAATATCGAAAGCGCACCCGCCGATGCAGAAGGGCGCACAAAATCATAACACAAAAGAAAAATACGGTTATTTTACACCAGTGCGGTAGATTATATCTTTTATGTTCAAAATCAACAGGAAGCTTTCAAATGGGGCATGTAACCTACACTTATTATAGATGCTTTTTCGCGAGGGTGCATAAATTTTTTAACCCAAAGGGTTTGTGCAAACAACTCTGTAAAAGTAATTTGGTACTTTTTTTTAGTAATTGCACACGATACGGGGGTAGATGCAGCGAGTGTTCGGCCGTTTGCGGAGTTTCGAAAAGTTTTAATTCAATTTCGACGTGGAAACAAAGTAAACACTCAGTGGACCGTTCTGGGGTTTGAGCTAAGTTCCAAAGTAGATTATAGTGACACTAAATTCGGCGGTACATTTATAATTAAATAACGTTTCAATTATGTATTTATGTAGAAAAAGTAAATAAAAATTGTAAATACAAGATACAAAACTATAATTTATTATTTTGGGGTTGGAGGAAAATATGAATAGATCGAATCCAACATACCTAAGTTTACAACATTTATTTGTTACATACTTAACATTACTAGTTTGTATTCATGTACCTACTATATTCACTTAACTAATGATTGTACCTTTGTCTATTTATCTTATTTCGGTTCCTTTATTATGTAGTCCTGAAATTTTCAGTTAAAATAATCTAGCTTTATTTACTACAATTCCAATCGTTTCCTAAGATCTTCAGTGGCATGCCTACCATTATTTGGTATATTTTTCAGCATATCAACGTATTCATCGGGCATATGACATTCTACGGCACCATTCACAATGCATTGTTTATAAGTAATTGATGGTCTTCTGTCTTCAGGAAGCGACGACAAGGATTTGAGGAATGGAGGAACAACATAGTTTTGATATGTTCGACATTTGACAATCTTTCCATTAACACCGCTTACATCAACTTGTTTTGGAAAATAGTGTTTGTCAGTGACTCCTTCTTGTCTGAAAAAGATTATGGGTTTTCTGATTGTTAGTTGTAATGACTCTAATCCATTTAGGGTCAATTATAAAATAAATTTCGGACAAAAAATCGGAAAAGCCTGATTCATGGGGCACTATATTTATTCGTTTAAATTCATTCAAATTAAAAATTACTGGCAAACATCCTCTTAGGTACTTACTTTCTAATCGAACCGATTTGCTAACCTTTAAGGCAGATTAGTGTTATTCAAATTGGTGAAAAACTGAATGGCTTTTTGGACTGGTCAGATCACAAACATCATCTACACCTGAAGTTTATTTACCGCTAGGTATGGTTTTCTTTGTGTGCCCGATTGATAGCGGGCATAGATGTTCTATGTTTTTTGTTAGAGGGTATTGTTTCCCCACTCATACCCGTTTTCATCTTCACTAAGTGACACTTAAATGAATCCCTAAATAAAAGTGCACTGTTGTGTTTTGCGTTCGGGAAGCTACGCAATATCTTCTCATCCCAAATACCGCAGGGTCTCAAGACGAAAGTCTTTGACCAGTGCGTGTTGCCAGTGATGACTTATGGCACTGAAACGTGGTCGCTCACAATGGGCCTTATCAGAAGGCTAAAAGTCACCTAAAGGGCAATAGAGAGGGCTAAACTTGAAGTTTCTCTACGTGATCAAATCAGAAATGAAGAGATCCGTAGGAGAACCAAGGTAACCGACATAGCTCGAAGAATTGCCAAACTTAAGTGGCAATGGGCAGGGCACATTGCTCGTAGAACAGATGGCCGATGGGGCCGAAAGGTTCTGGAGTGGCGACCGCGTACCGGAAGACGAAGCGTTGGAAGGCCTCCCACAAGATGGACCGATGACCTTGTGAAGGCCTTAGGGATCCGCTGGATGCGGGAAGCACAAAATCGGTCGAAGTGGCGGTGCTTGGGGGAGGCCTATGTTCAGCAGTGGACGTCTTTTGGCTTTTGGTGGGCGTCTTTTGTGATGATGATGTTGTATTTTAGACTCTCAGCGGTAAGCCTAGCGTTGAAAATCCAAGAGTGCACTTTTATTTTAGGGATACATTTAAGTGTCGCTTAGTGAAGGTGAAAACGCGCATTAGTCCTTCAGGTGGACTTTCATTGACATTCATTGGGAGAAGTCATTGGATAATTCCCACCAAAAAAAAAAAAAAAAAAGGTGGACCTTCATTGTACCCATTGGCCATGGCGGCCGTCGGTGGTTATTCCAGCCAGCACAACTCCCACCAGAAGTCCATTAGGTCGACGGGCATACTTATTACCTACTTGGGGGCGCCTATGTCCAGCAGTGGACGTCTTTCGGGTCTAATGATGATGATGATGGTATGATTTTACCAATGAAACTGAACGCGATCAACATTTCTAAAACGCGTTCAAGAGCTATTAGTGTCAAAATTGTTAAGGAATATTGTACACTGACAGCTCTTGAACGCATTTGTGCTGAACGCGTTAAATTTTATTGGTGAAATCCGCAGTAAAAAGTCATATTATCCAAGTTTACCTGTCAAGGGAAATGAGACTATCATTGTTAATTTCCCACACAGCGCCCCATACATGATCTTCTTCGTTTTTGACTATAGTAGCTACTGCACCTCCCCATAAATTGTTATATTGTACAAAGTCAAGCTTGTAGTTCTGTAAAAACAGGGAACTAGTTCAAAATAGGACAAACGTTCCTACTAGATTTGTCTTTAATTAATCAAGTTAACGTAGGATTTCAAAAACTGGTGCTAGATTCAGTTCAAATACACATAACATAACATCACGTATTGTTTCCCCGAAGGGTTGGTCAGAGGTGTACCTATAGTACACCCACATTTCGCCAGTTATGTTTTTAAGTCCAATGTAATAGGGCGTGCCTATTGCCAATATTGCCATCAACCGGGCACAAATCCAGACTCCAGGCTGCTACTTAGAAAAACCCAATGACACTATGCCCGACCTGGGAATCGAACCAAGGACCTTATGATCAGCAGTAGCGCTTGCGACCACTAGACCAACGACGCAGTCAAATACACATACGTACATAAACTCACGCCTTTTAGGGGCCGCCTCCACGAGCGAGAGAATCGCAACGCCGGATGCGTAGCGATTCTCTCGTTCGTGGAGGCGGCCCGGGAGGTAATCTCCACAAACCAGGATTATTCCGAGGAGTAACCGAATTGCCGCGTGTCCGCGATGACTCGTAACGGAATCGCCGTGTTTGACGGGGGACGCCTGCGTTAAGACAGCGCATTCGCCGCGCTCTCGCTGCGAGAGCGCCACGTTCCGCGGCGAGAGCGCAGCGGGCGCGCCGCCGGTAGCGACGAGCACTCGGATACGATGACGTTTCGCTCGCACTCAGCCACTCGTCGCATCGCTGCTCGTGTCGTCTCACTCGTGGAGACAGTCCCTAAGAGAGTGTATAGAAATACGTGGCACGACGATAATATCGCCGCGATTCTTTCGCTCGTGGAAGCGGCCCCTTACTTAACGCCACCTGCTATTAGGTACGATCCTAACACAGTGCTACAGTTCAAATTTAGCTTTATTCCAGTGTACGGAGAGTCCAAAAGTATTGAAGTAACCTATCATTTACCTCAAGCCGCCCAGCTCCTGAGAATACCGCGGAAGGGTTATTTACATGAATTCTTCTTTTCAACAAATTACTTCCGTAGGCAAAATAATGGAAATAGCTTTTACAATGTACCATCATACAGCAAAGGGCTAAGTTTATACATTTTAAAATGTAACCAATAACAAAAATTTGGATCAATGACATCGTCACGTTACTTCATTGTGAAATGACAGAATCAATGGGCAACGAAAAGTTTTTAGTCTGTGAAGTATTGAAAATACTTTGCAACAAGCAATAATAAGTAAAAAATAAACAGTGTCGTAAGTGTGTTTCTTTTGCATACTTATTCTTATAAAATCAAGAGTCTAGATATGATAATGCGTTGCATACGTTGCGTACGTGGGATCAGTTTGTCTAGCTTTATGGTTGTATGACATTATATCATAGCATCACGCCTATTTTCCCCAAAGGATTAGGCAGAGGTGTACCTTTGAGTACACCCACATTTCGCAAATTATGTTTAAGTCCCATATAATAGAGGGCGAGAGAGTGAAAAGAGATGTATAAACATATCTTCGCTTATCATCAAGGTAAGATAGTAATCAGACTCGAGACTATCTAATTCTGAACTAACATTATATAGAGGAAAAATCGTTTGTTTGTAAGACATAATTCTGGAAGTACTGATACAATTACAAAATATTTCACTACAAGCTTCACTATTATTGAAATGCCGAGTGCCATAGGATATGTTTTACGGTACCTATAGTTTATTTCGACCCGGATTGAAGTCGCGGGCAGAAGCTATTCAATAAAAAACAAAACAATTTTTTAAATAATGTTTTTAGTTTAATGATAAAACCCAGTAAAACTAGAATACAGACTGTCTGGTATTAAAGGCTGAACTGATTCTGAATAGAAGATTATATCTGGAGCTAATTTTGCGCAGGGCGTAAGCCACAATATTGTGTGTTTACTAAAGGCCGTGGGTGTTTGCATTGATATCAACTTGGGAATTGTTATTAAAAGCTTTAAGAGATTGGTAAATATAACTTTAGTCTTTGGATATTGTAGTATTCGCTCGTCATCATATTGGAATTTGATATCAAATATCTAGAATAGGTATATTATTATTTGCATTATAACTAAAGAGTCACGGGGATATATCATTGAAATTAATCCAATAGTTTAGCTTTATTTGTCGACTTTTGTACACTTCAATTTTAGTAAAATTTTTAGTTCGATTGTAAATCTTAACGATAAGGGAGGAGCGAAATCTGCTTCAAGAGGGTTAAACTAGTCGATGAAATCAGATCAAGACTTAGCCCAAAAAAAACGATTAGTCATAAAATTCAAAGCTCACAGAGATAGTCGACAGTCGTATCTGTTCGTGAATCGTGACACATCCGTCTCATCGCCACATGTTCGGTATTAGTGATATATGGCGCACAAATCCAACGATCACAATATACAATGTCGAGGATTATTAGGGGATCCTACTGGCTTAGTCTTGCTCGGTGGTCTCTCAGACCCTAATGTTTTTTGTCATGCACATGATATGACATACGGTCGAGTGCGTTTGAGGACATCTGCCAAAATTTTATTGGACTCAAATGGGCACGTTTGATGGGAAATATTTTTAGCGAATGTTATTTTAATTTAGTTTAATGAGCTTGTTCACATTGAGCGTTTCTGTGAACTTATTCAATAAGTATGTTTCAGTATCGTCGTAATTGTTCGTTTATAATAAAGTATGGTAACAACAAATCAATCTAGAACAGTCTGCTTGAGTCATATGTTTTGATGTTCAATGAGTATATTATATTTACATCTCAAAAGTTTGTAAGAGTCACGGAACATAAAGAACATGGAACATGCCTACATGACTATGTAGAGTGCTACAAGGATTTTTTGGCGCCTAATCTGGGGGCACGGTAGTGCCCCCGCCAAGACGAGCCAAGCGAAGCGCAAGGGCACTACCTACCTTTTCTCAAAACGCTTCGTCGTTTTTTTGAACCTCATAACTTAGGTTTGGATTATACCAGATAAACAAAATTTTCGGAATATGATGTTGGCTAAATTTTCTGGCATTGTTGGTAAATAGTTGTGAAACTATCCGTTCCGATTTTTGCCACGCGCCTAAAGATCCTTGTACCGCTTAGAAACACAAAATCGATCGATATTGAATCTTATATCCCTTGCCAATAGAATAATTTGCATACTTTCTTTCTCCATTTAAAAACGTAAAAGGATTAGCTGAATAAAAAATTGGCCACGTGCCTCACAATTATTTGGCTAATATTTCAATATTACTTGTACACATTCTATTCTACAAACCAGAATGCGTGATTTTTTTAAGAACCTTTGTGAACACTGTCACCCCTTCCCCTACGGCTAATACTGGGCTCATGTTCATTCATGATTTAGGGTTCCGTATTGTGTTAACAGTGAAATTAGTATCGAAAGGTGTGACGTAGCACTCGATGGTTATTCATGCTCACGTAATGAAACCGGTTTGAGTTATGATTTTATGGGGTTTACCGAACCCTTCGAGTGGGCTATTTTTTTAATGGTACCAAATGACAATAGGGTTGTGTTGTGTATTATTCAACAATTTAACATGTGGGCTGGTTACATTGCCAAGTTTTTATTATTATAAACCAAGTACCCAAATATGAGACGTCATTACCGCACAAAAGTAAGTACCAATAGTCGTAATATCATGGGAATATTATTTTAACACTAAAAATAGAATATTGAATACATATAACCCTAACCACTAACAAGTATGTATAAAAGCTTATAATATGTATATATATAATATAAATTAATGTGATAACATTTTTTGATGTAGGTAAATTCTAGAGCCATATTTACGTTCTCTGTATTTTATACGAATTCTGTAGGTAGGTACCTAGTTATGTAGGAATAACATGAAATAATACGTGAAACTGACAATGTGAAATAATATGTCTGGAAGTATTTTCGTAATTCAATATTTTTCAGATAGGTATACCTTTACCTACATGGATGTACCTAAAGATCGTAGCAGGTCTGCCGGGTTGCGGGAAAGTCCTAAAGGGTTACCGTGGCCGCTGGCAACGTACAGGCAACTGAAGGAATACGTAAAAAAGTAAAAAGTTTTTATTGTTTCTCATACAATTGTTCTACAGCACAAAATTGAGGCAGCCCCAGTAAGTTATAAGGATACTTGTGATGGGGATACCTCGCAACTTCCCGTGGGTACGGGTATAATACGGGTGGGTTTTAGTCAGTAAGAGTCTGACACGCCCTCCCGCTCCGCCCAGAGCGGGAGAAGTTATTTGATAACTTCCCAACAAAAAAAAATATGATCTTAACAGGTGGCATTCTACATTTACTACCTACCTCCATTTATTTATTTCATTTCAATCAACTTTGGATCATACAGTGAAATTAAATTAAAAATGATTAATTAAATTAAATTATTACATTCAAATTAAAATTACATGAAATACATCGAATAAAAAAAATAAAACTAAAATTGAATTTATAATAACAAAATTAAATTAAATTATTGGAAGACGGCGGCATTTTTTGTATTTTTTTATGTATGCCTACATCTACCTACTCAATTTCTATTCAAATGTAATTCACCGACTACAAACAGAAACGCACATCAAAACACAAAACAGGAATAAAACCAATGTCCTGGACTGCTTAGATAATTTTATACAGATATTAATATGCAACACGTCTACGAATTGCTTAGTTAAACTCCAGTTAACGTACACTTCACAACACTTGGCTTAACGAGAGTTTTGCATAGATAATTTGTTTAAACGGAGTCTACCAGTTTAATCGCAGGTCAAGTAGGGACCGGCCACCTAAGCGCTTTCTTAATTACACCTAAAATTATACAGCCCGTCCGGAGATTTGGTACCTACCTACTGTCCGTTTTAAGTGAGTGATGCCATTTTGTTTTATGTGGCAGGCCCTATTATAAAAGGCTATTCAGACGAAAATGTTTATCCATACTAATGTTTAATGTTATAAAGAAGTAAAATTTGTTTCTTTGTTTATTTGTAAATTTGTATGTAGGGTGTAATCTCCGGAACTACCAGTCGGAATGGAAAAATATTTTTTGCATTGGATAGTCCAATTTTTGAGGATTGTTATAAGCTCGCGACGAAGCCGCGGGCAGAAGCTACTTTTGTATAGTTTAGCTTCTTTCGACACAAGATAAACATCATCATCATCTTCTGGTAGCCTTTTCCCAACTATGATGTGGTCAGCTTACAGTCTAACCAGATGTAGCTTATTACCAGATGTAGTCTATTCTGTAGGTAAAAATCTCAATGTGAAAACTAAGGTGAAGTTAGATTGAAGTGAGCTATCATTCCAAATTAATTCAAGGGATTGACAGCTCAATTCCAGCTCACTTCACTCAATTTAAGTATTTAGGCTGCCTGTCCACTGGAGCGGAGAGGAGAGGACAGGAGCGGAGATGTGCCAATATTAACCAATAGAATCGCACCTCTGGAACGGAGTTTAGATTCTATTGGTTAATATTGGCACATCTCCGCTCCTCTCCTCTCCTCTCCGCTCCAGTGGACAGGCAGCCTAACGGTGACATTTTTACAGAAAATACCGGCTGAAAGAAGATAGGATTTTATTTTTCTGCATTTTTATATAAAATTCTATAACATTTGTCAAATCGTGTTCGAAAACTTACCAAACTGACTATATCTGCGCGACCACTCGGCCTTTGTAAGCCGGCCGACTCTAAGCGGTTAATGAAAATCGGCTTGCCCGCTTTCTGCATATAGAGAGGCAATTTACTGAAATGGTCGCATGCCTTCGAACTAATGCGAAATATTGCCGCGATTTGCTGATTTACAAACTTCAACTTTATCTTGGTAAGAACAAGGGTGTTAAAAAGTGAAGACTGTAGTCTCACAGATCGATGCGTTCGATACATAATGATTATGCAAATACTGAAGCTGAAGAGTATTTAGGTTATATCTTTGAAGCTGAGTAAACATGTCTGTGTTTATCTAAAGATGTTTGTTTAGATCAGAGACGACATACTACGTTCTATTTCGTTCGTTTCGGTACCTAAGTAATGTACAGTCAAGAATATTATTTGTTAAGGAAATTGACTCTACGTCAATTTCCCATGATGTAGCCATTTCATAAACCCCCCTCTCACAGAGAGGAGGCCTGTGTCCCAGCAGTGGGAACATTAATAGGCTGATTATGTATATTATGTATATATATAATCTGAATAGCGGAAACCGCTCCTACGATATTCAAGAAATTTAGTGTGCAGGGGGTTTCAGAGGCTATAAATCGATCTAGCTAGGTTTCATTTTTGGAAAACGTACCAAAAAAAATCCGAGCAAAGCTCGTTACCCAGATATTTATAATAATGAAAGGAAGGTTCCTCTCAAGAAGGTTATTGCGTTGTAGGTACAACGTAATAACATAAAAATCATTAAAATTAGTGAACTTCAAAATAAAAGTAACTAAAAAAAAAAAAGAACACACATGAAAGAAAATCTTCCTATAACATTGAAAAGAAAACTCATTGACATCCTGCCCGTCCTAACCTATGGTGCACAAAGTTGGTCACTTACCCACTGAACAACAAGTCTAAACTCAAGATTTGCCACTGCGGGCAATACAGTGCAGCATAATAGGTGTCTAGCGAACAGATCGCGTTAGAAACACCACCTTGCGCTCCATAACTCAAGAAGTGGATGTTGGAGTAAAAACAGCCAAGCTGAAGTGGGAGTGGACCGGCCACGTCGCACGAATGCTCCTGGAGAGATGGGCAAAGATCGTCACTCACTAGACGCCTGAAGAGGACATCCCCGTCGAGGTAGAGTGCGGCGACGGTGGTGTAACGATCTAATCATGTTTGCGGGGCCAACAAAACAACACAGAGAGATTTGGAAGCCACAAAACAGAGAGATTTGGAAGGAAAAAAGAGAGGCTTTTGCCCAGCAGCGGGACACAAAGTAGGCCAAAAAAAAAAGGATTTAAGGCTCATATACCTACAAGGTAAACATGACAAAGACTCAAACGCGCATTTGAGCACCAAAGTAATAAAATTACCACAACACAGCTTTATATCAATCCAAGCTACCAAACACTACTCGTTAAAACGCCAAAAGTTTACGGTTAGCTTAGTCTCGTATACAATTTGGGCCGAATAGAGGCTTTTCATTTTTACCTTTAAAATTCAGAATTTTCAGTAAAGCCTTCAAACTCAAAGCCCGAACTGATGTTAGCAGCAGTGATGAAATTATAACATCGACATTCATGGAGTTTTCAAACTTTAAAACTATGTCGTTTTCAACTAAATTCCAAATATTTTGGAGTTAACACAATTAAGCTTTAATTTTAACCTGTGTTAATATGTTAGTCTAGAAAGTTGGAACGTTTAAATTTTAATGTGGATTTTGTTTAATCATTTGTGAGGACCTCGTGGCTAAGTAATAACAGCCGCACGGGTCGATCTATCAGGATAAGCTACACTTGCCGGGGTTGGCCCGTGAATGGGTGACCATCTTTATATACCGAGACTCTTCCGTACCTCGGCAAGCACGTTATGCCGTTGTTTTCGGCTGTCATTCGTGAATCTTTGACAGCCATTACGGGTCATCAGAAGCCTAAAAGTCTGAGAACCAGTCTTACCAAAGGATATCGTATTACCCAGTTACTGGGTTGTGGAGTCGCTCCATGTAAAATACTACTATTCACCTGCATCCGGCTAGACTGGAAGCCAACCCCAATATACTATGTAGTTGGGAAAAGGCTCGGCAGATTGATTGATTTTGTTTAATCACAGTCTTGTTTACGCGACCATATGAAAGTAAAATAATTTTGAGCGTTGCTTGTAAAAAACAAAATTGAGTCAAAACTCTATTATTATTAAATTACATACATTTACAATACTTACATAATGATAATCTGAAAAACAAAATATCAAAAATCTATAAATAGTCAATAATTTCAGATAGCAGAATTTAATAATAAAAATAAATAAAATAAAAACGTTTTATTCGGACAGTACCTGTGACTCCAAATGCTAACAATAAAGCAACCGGTCTAGCTAAACTTCGATCAATAACAATTCAGCTAACCATAAATTGAATGTGAAATCTCCCAAAAGTTATTAAGTTTTACGACTCTTAAATGTTATTCTGATCATTCGGTAGCTAGATAACATAACGTGAAATGGCATTTAAGCATAAAAATTGTAATATTGTCATAAAAAGTCTTCTACTAACAATGACTTTAAATACCGAAAATTTTATAAAATTCCTCGTAAAATGAAAATGACAATTCATATGTAAATTAATGTAAACAGACAGAAAAGATATTTATGTATAAAATAAATGTCTTTGTTTCGCCGTTTATCTGTTTTTTAGCTACTGTGTTATAGGAAAACTGTCAATGCCAATAACAATTTATCGTCTATCTTTTTCCAAATAAAGATTGATCAAAGATCCAATTATAATAAATATGGAATCATGAATAGCTTTAAGAATGTTAGGAGTACGAATAAAAGCTTTTTATTGTTTTAAATTCTGTTTCTGCCATCGAAAGTAACAGTGGATACCTACCTAAAACATTTTTTTTTGCTAAAAATACTAAAGCTATAACAAAATGTTGTCTGCAGAAGTCAAATGTCAGAACAAGTTAGTAGACGTAAAAAAATCACGCCCAAAATTTTCTTTATTAAAACTTTCTCCATTACAAAGCCAAAGAACATTCAGTTTACAATTTATTTACGTGAACTCCCAAATACGGGGAATTTGTAAAAACTAAACAAACTGTCAAAGTCCATTAGTTCATTCTTTATACAGTATAAATGGTAGATTGGAACAATTTTAATCAGACTTGATGCAGTGCATACAGTGGCAGAAAGTAATCTGATACTTGTTCAACAAATCTGGCGACTTGTCGTGTGACATCCGAAGCCACGTGTTTGTACTATGTTAGGCGGATATCTGTGTATATCGGAATCTGTGTACTATTATAGCGATACAGTGTGAAGGGGAGATAAGAAAGTTAATGGTAATGTCTCAATAATAATAATTTAATCGCTGGGTTAAAACAGATAAATATGGAGAAGTTACAAATTATAGGGACATTTACAATACCTAAGTACCTATTAATAGAAACTTCTTTAAATTTCCAATTTTGTATTTATTGTGAATAACCTTGGAATGCTAAAATATGTTTTATGATTTCATCGATATGCATATTATGCATGCCTTTAAACCACTGCAGTTTACTGCCACAATAGTATTGGGAACAGTAAAAAGTTGGTTTTATAAGCTTTTGTACCGCTTTGTATGTTTTATTTTACGGTTGTTTACCCAAAGTTTGCATTCAAGTAATTTTTTTTATGACCCTCTTTTCTATAAAAGTCATCAAAATCTCTCCGTACCTAATATTATAACTGGTTTACAGTGAACTTTAGTCTGAGTCTTATTTCGGTCTATACACACCCTTCAGACGCCATAACAAAAAATCCATCAAACAAAACCAAGAAAGGTAAGATAAGTGAAGCAGAAACGAGTCTGCTAATGTATTTAGAAATCAAACATAGCCGGTAGCGAAACCCAATACTTGACTAGGTACCTCGACTCAAGACAAACATTCCAACGTATCCGAAATAACATTATAAATCATTTTCTTTACAAACTATCACTTTTTCTGGTGAAATTTGTTATTTCGTGACAATCTGTTCCGCTATTTGCTTAGCGTCACTAAACAGATGGCCGGAGTGCATCTATCATATTTGTATATTATTCATTTTGAGTGTTACGGATTTCTTAAGTTTGACAGGGAACTAATAGTGGCTTACGTTGGAATTTTCATTAATTTTCGTCTAAGTTTTGAAAAAGTTAATTACACGATACACGATGGTAGAATTAGTTTTTTTTTAATGTCATAATGACATTTTGAAAATAAACATCTACGCACGTATTATTTCCTACCAAAAGTAACTGTTTAAAAAAATTGATGATAGTGTTAATGATCCTTTTTTTTTTTTTTTTTTTTTTTTTTTTGGCTAGGGCATCTCGCAGGTTACCACTAAGGTACTCGCTGCTTAACCGGACTTTCCTGTGGCTGCCTTAAGCTCCTAAAAGAACTCAAAGCCTCCAGCCAGGGGCATACAAACTAAGCTAATTAAGACTAGGCGAACGCTCGCTAAGGGCACCCCCTGTGGGGTACGAACCTCGGCTTAGGGCGTTCGCTGGGGGGAGGACAGCAAGAGGGACAGGCTGGATCAAGGATAGATCATTATTATTATCAGGGGAGTTTAAAGCTACAGGCTCAGCAAAAACGCGGGCTGGCGCATCGTTATCGAGCAAGGGTCGGGGGGGAGTATCATTTACTCGGGTGGGTCGCGGTCGCGGACCTCTACGGCGAGGTCTGAAATTGTGTCGGTGTGTTTTGTGAACTGTACTTGTGGCCCTACTGCTCTCCTGGAGGAGAGTTATGGGGTCATCTGGGTCTAAGAGGATATGTCTAGGGCGACGGGCCTTACTGACTTGATTATTGGACGGGACATAGCTAGCTGCTTTGACTATTAGGGGATTCCTATGTTTGACTGCGGAGTCAAAGTACCGCTTGGACATACGTTTAAGGAACTGATGAATTGTGGGGATTTTAAGGTCGAGATGTAGGATCTCGTTCCTAACGAACCAGGGGGCTCCCGTGGCCCTACGAAGGACACGGTTCTGTAAGGCTTGCAACCTATGGATCGTACGGGGATTCGCGTGGGCAAATACGGTTCCCGCATAGGTCATGATGGGCCTAATACACGCGGTATAGATGCGCAATTTGCACTTAAGTGGCAATTTGCTGCGTGCATTCATTAAACTAAAGAGTCTACCTAGAGCGAAGGAGGCTCGTGAGCGAACCGCCTTCACGTGATCTGCGAAAGTGAGATGATGGTCCAGGATTACACCTAAGTATTTGGCTCGCTTTTCCCAGGGGATCGGCTTGCCAAACATGGTGACTGGACTAGGAAGGATGGGCCTACGGCGCGGCTTTGAAAAATAGACCGCCTGACTTTTGTCGGGATTGACCTCGATTCTCCATAACTTAAACCAGGCGCCAAGGTTATTGACGGCCTTTTGTAAGTTAAGGATCATCTGGTTGGAACTTTGCCCGCTGCAGTATATGGCCGTATCGTCTGCGAACAGAGCCAACTGACACTTTATACTCTTTGGGATGTCACTGGTGAACAGTGTGAAAATGAGGGGAGATAGTACTGAGCCCTGAGGGACTCCTGCGCGAATGAGACGGGGGGAGGATAACGCTCCTTCGATACGATAGCGAAAGGTGCGATTTGACAAAAAGTCCCGTAAGTAGAGTACGAGACGATCTGGCACACCGAGCTGGTATAGCTTGTATATTAAGCCATTGTGCCAGACTTTGTCAAACGCCTTTGCTATGTCGAAGAAGATAGCACCGGTCGTGAGACCACGATAGAAACCAGCGCTAACGTGTTCCACGATCCGGTGGACCTGATGCACGCTAGAGTGCTGAGTTCGAAAACCGAACTGCTCGTTGGGAATGAGGCCCTTGGTCTCAGCATAGTCTCTGAGTCGCTTATAAATAAGTCTCTCATAGATTTTTGCCATTACCTTGAGCAAACTAATGGGGCGATAGCTGGAGGGATCTGACTTGGGTTTACCGGGTTTGGGGATACCTATGACTATAGCTTCTTTCCAAGCCTGCGGAAAGATATTGTTACTAAGAGCAGCATTGAAGATGGTGCACATTAGTAGTATGAGATGAGTGGGGAAGAGTTG
Organism: Conistra vaccinii; assembly: GCA_948150665.1. Classification (NCBI taxonomy): domain Eukaryota; kingdom Metazoa; phylum Arthropoda; class Insecta; order Lepidoptera; family Noctuidae; genus Conistra; species Conistra vaccinii. The sequence goes on along the minus strand of OX411329.1, from coordinate 9,316,039 downwards.
GACCACCCTATTGGTGATTCCATCTGAACCGGGGGCTTTGCGAGTTTTAAGACCCTTTATGATATCTTGGACTTCGTCAGGAGTGACGGGGGCCAGAGGATTATCAGGGTCTTCTACGGGGGGCAGAGAGGTTCTGCGTTCTACTTCCGCATTGACCTTGTTGAGTTGAGTTTGGTCTACGGGTAGGAGGCTAGGGGAGCATTGCGCTTCGAGACTGTCGGCTAGGCATTCAGCTTTGTCGATGTCATCGAAGGCGATAGAACTATCGGAACGAACTAAAGGGGGCATAGATGCTTCTTGACGGGATTTGAGTTTCCTCTGAAGTTCCCAGAAGGCTTGGTGATTGGGAGTGAGTTCGCTCAGAGTCTTATCCCAGCTCGCGTTACGCAGCTCCTGCACACGTGTCCTTACAGATCTCCGTAAGTAGCGCATGTGGGCTTTGTTAGCGGCGCAGGGAAAGTTATCGTAGGCACGAGTGGCCGCGTTCTTCTCAGTCATCAAAGCACGCACATCGTCCGGGAGGTCGAAGCAATGGGGGTCCATTGCTGGGACTTCCCTTGAACAGTTGTTCAGGACGTTTTGTACGTGTTCGGTGAGTGAGTCGATCGCGGCCGTCGTGTCTGCGACTGAGTCGAACTGGTCTGGGATTGATTCTAATAGGGGGGACATGGGTTTCAGCTGTTCGCCTACTTTCCTCCAGTCCGTGACCCTTTTGGTAACGAGGGGTTGATTGGGGTCGTTTGGGTGACCTATGCGGGAGGCCATTTTAATTACTACAGGACGGTGGTCAGAGGTAAGCTCTGACGCCGTTTCGATAGAGACTAATCTGAGATTGACGTTCTTAAGGAGCGCCACGTCTAGGACATCCGGAGTCCAATTAGGATCGTGAGGGAAGTGAGTAGGTGACATCGGACCGATGATGTCAAAGTTAAGGGAGGAGGTGAGGTCGAACAAGTGTTGACCTCTGTTGTTAGTCTGAACGCTATTCCAAGAGGGATGCTTTGCATTGAGATCGCCCGCTATGATAACGGAGTCACTCATGTCTAAAAGGATTTTTAAATCGTTAGCTATAGGTTGAAAACTCTCTGAAGGAGATCGCGGTGGGATATACACCGAGACTATAGTAATCGGCTGATGGCCTGTCATGCCTAGGCGGCACATAGAGACTTCGAGTCTGGAAAGGGGGGGAGGATCCATAGGTATGCAATACAGTTCCTTTTTGTAATAAATGAGGGTTCCGCCTTTATGGCAACGCGTCCTATCATTTCTGATAATACGGTAGTTAGCAATAGAGGGGTTTCGGTGACTAGGTTTAAGGAATGACTCCTGGATGAGGAGTGCATCTATCTGGTGTTCGCGAAGGAATTCCGCGATCTCGTCTTTTTGACCTTTAATACCGTTTGCATTGAAGATGCTTAAGTTGAGGGATCGGGGTTTAAACCTAGCTATTACGGCGTTAGACATGTTGGGGGGTCATTAAGGAAACTAGGGCTTGCGAAATCTCTTGATTTTCGCTGTAAAGGCGTTGGATGCCGGCTAAGTCACCGACGCTCCTACATGCTATTATGTCGTGTACCAATTTAGTGGCACGGGGAGTACAGAAAACCTGAAAGGTTTGCGCGAGGAAGGGAAAATTATTCTCTGGGTTAAGCAGTGGCATGGGAGGCATGTTCACTGGCCTGGGAGCGGATCGCGGTGCTTGAGGAGCAGGGAAGTTACGCGGTGCTTGAGGAGCAGTAGGTACGGATTGCGATGCTTGAGGAGCAGGAGCGGGTTTCGCGGGTGATGCGGTAGGGGGGGGAACGCGATTTCGGGGGTCCATAAGGCCGTAAAGGGGGGTGTTAGGGGGGGGGAGCTGGAGAGGCCAGCGTAGGGAAGGCCTTGTGGTGGTTGAGTTGATGCCAGGGGCTAGGCCTCTGAGGACTTAGGCGCTCTGGCATTTGAGATGAAGGGAATGGGATGAAGTCCCTTTGCTTAACCTGGCGCTCATCGAGACGCTTGGCTATTTTATGTGACGAGGCCTTAGGGGCCTTTGGGCAGCCACGATAGTTGGCTGTGTGGCCTTCTTGTCCACAAAGCACGCAGCTAGGTGGACTCAGGCATAGATTCCGGTCTTTTGGGCGGGTACACTCAGAAGTGCCATGGTCACCCAGGCACTTTACGCACCTAGGTTTAGCATGGCAATTCTTTTGTGAATGGCCATATAACTGACAACGATGACATTGTCCTACTGTGCTATTCTTCCAGGGTTTCTCAATTGAAAAACCCACGAGATTGCAGATCGATTTTACGTTAAATATGGGGTGATGCCCCTCGTAAGGGGAGCATATGACAAGAACCATGTCATATGCTTCCCTTCCGCGCGAACGGTGCATACGGTGCACTTCGTCAACGGGAATGTTTTGGGCCCTAAGATCGACTAAGATGTCGTTGGAGATAATCTCCTTTGGGATACGCTTTATCACGACGCGGGTTTGTTTATCTTCTGGGAGACAGAAAGAATGGAATGACACCTTTCTGTCTTTCAGGAGATTTGTTAGATTCCGATAATCGGTTGAGGTCGGGACAATAACTTTAATACCCTGCTGGGTAGAGCGGGCGTTTGTGTAGCCAATTTTATGGTCTACACACCACTTTGAAATTGCCGTCCACTTCTCTTTGTCCTGAATGAACAAAGGAGGTGGCGGCGCGACCTTTTTAGGGCCAGTTCTCGGAATTGTTTGAGCACCCTGCGCGGAGGGTGACTCACTCGGACGGGGGGAAGTGGAGGGGGAAGCTACGGGGGCGCAACTCGCGGGTGACGCCGGGCTATCCCTATCGATGTAGGTCGTCGGAAGGACTTCCTCTATAGCGGCTACTTTGCTCGCTTGCGTCGAGCTATGCTTCTTCTTCTTCCTCTTGTTCCTTTTGCCTTCGACTGGCGTAAAGCCATCGTCGTCAGACTGGTTACAGGAGGAAGAAGAAGCTGAGACTAATGTTTCCGTATCGGACGGATATCTATGAGGGGTGGGAGGGCGCTTTGAAGAAGCGCTTGGCTCGTCCGTGTCCATAGACTCGGTGGGACTAAGAGGGCTATCAGGGCTTGCGGGACTCTCCAGTGAGGCTGGTAGAGCACATGCCTGCGACGAATCTAATGCGTCACTGAATTCAGTGACGTTATCGGGGACGGCGGTGCGGGTCAAATGTCTGCCTGAGAGGACTTTTAGCTTGTCGCTAAACTTTCTCCCCAGGTCAGGATCTGACTCTAACATATGGTCAAGGACACCTGACAGGGTTGAATAGTCGCTGCGAAGCGACTTCAACTCCGCCAAGATGGCCTTGAGCTTCATAGTGCCTAACTAACTAATAATCACCTCATAGGGAGGCTAAAATAAAATAAAAAATGGGAAAAACTCCTACAATTCCCTAATCCTATCTCCCCGGGGGAAAACCGGGGATGTGTAAAACCCTCCCTGCCGGGTGAGACAGGGAGGTTGTGTACCTCGGGTGAGCCCTAAGCTTGCTTTTGCCCGTTGCCTGTCTTATTGTGCAACGGGGTCCTACAAGTCTAGATCGAAGGGTGTAGACACACCCAACCGTTCTAGGTGAGTAGCTGGGGAAGGAAAACTGTCATCCAGTGCCGACTAGGAGATCCCCCAAGGCCGAACACTGGGACCCGTCCAATTAATTGCCTCGACCCTGAAGGGGCTTCGGCGGGTGTGTTGGGTCAACACCCCACTCGGCTTCGTTGGCACCGTAAGGTTTCAACCGAGGACCACGAAACTGTGGATTTTCCCTGAAGGGGGATGAAAAAAACGCGACGGGTGAGTGACGTTTCTGATAAATGAAACAGATGTTAATTGTGTCTTGAAAAAGACAAACAATTAACGGTCGACGATAGTCAAAGACTATAGCAGGCACGGTGTCTCAGGAACACTTGAACGCCAATCAGGAAACTCGAGCGCAGCAGCTGGGACAGCGAGCAGCGTGACCGTCCGCGTCCGATGCCAGGCGCAGAGTGTGTTAATGATCCTTGCTTGCTTCTTATATAAGTCGCAGGCAGATTGTATGATTCGTCACTATACAAACGGCGCCTTTAGTTTACAAACGTTCGCAGTAATGCAAAATGCCGAAGGCAAAATGTAAATTGCCTTGTGCCACAATATTTGATGGACAACTCAATCGCTGTTTACAAAATGCCGCAGCAAATTCAAGTATTTAGTTATTTTTCTTACCACGCGCATCGCAGCTAATTATAACAAGAAAGATGGCGTCGAGTAAAGGTTTTGTGATCTAAAAATATTGAAAAAAATAGTGCAAATTCTACGTGTGCAAAGGACTTTCGTATTATTATGTACTCTTATTTTATTTTATACGTCATAGGTACCTGATGTCTAGAATAAAGTCTGATTTGGCCAAACTGTGTTCAATGATGATCACACTACGATAACAATCAATGTCGATATTATAATAATTGAACGAGTTGCCAATTTGCCTTCGGCATTTTGCAATGACTGCTAGCGTTTGTAAACGGACGGCGCCGTTTGTATATTGATAAATTATACAATTTGCTTGCGACATATATAAAACAAGACAGAAAATCCACTATCAATATTTATGAAACTTCGTCTAAATTCTCTTCAATAGTTCTCCCTCATTCACCACCAGCGAACGTGGCCTGAAGTTCAAGATTGAAAAATAAATCCTAACAAGCATTAGCAGACTTTTTGCAACAAACCAACAACTACGATAGCACTTCGGCGTTCGTATCATGTTCGCAATGCTATTAGGAGCTGACATTTGCTCTCTTGCTGTACGGGCATTCGAGGAATCTCGAAATTACTCATTTGGTATTTCAGTCACGGGCCACAGTACCGATCCGACGCTGATTTTTACTTCTTTCAATTCCAATTGCACTATTCCACCAGGTAATTTGTCTTCATATTTCGCTGAATTGACACGGACTTAGAGCTGCTGATCAGTGTAATCTGTAACAGTATTGAATTCATATTTAATGTATTGTTAACTTCTATTATGTTCAGTATCTACCTCGTATTCGATTATTATTTTATTGGACTCATTTGGAACTCGTTCAAACTGATTTAACAATTTGAATCAGTTTATCATCTAACGGCATAATTTATAATTTATCTCTTTATAACGCCATCTGTTCTGAATTCCACAACTTCGATGTGTTTGTCCATAAACTGTATTAACACCTACACACCAATTATTGGATCCCACAACGATGTGACGAAAGCCACTGGAGCTTTAAATTAGTGATGAAAATTACCGTAACCGTTTCGCTTAAATAATATTTAGCTACTCCATTAATATTTAATAAATATGTCACACTTTTATGATTAATGACAACCTGTTATGAAGAAAGAAAAATCTGGAAGCTAAAAATAATACTTGTCGAAAGTTTTTGATGTCCATCAATGAGCCTAATTTGCGTAGGTTTAGTACATACAACAAAAGAAAATCAGAAACTTATTGACTGTAAACGAAATAAAAATAGCCAAAGTATAAAATATTCCGTCTAGACCAGATCAGGGCAAAGGAAAAAAACTTTTTAAAGCACCCTCGAGATCAAATTTGTCAGGAGTGCCGTGAGTTAGTGAACGTCTAGTGAAAGAAAAAAGTCCCCGAAACAAATTGTTGGCAAACGGGAGAAGTGTCCAAGAGCGAAAATATGTTGATTGAATAAAGAAAAACTATTAAAAGTTTTTCCTTGGAGTTTCTGGTTCAGTTGCGACAGACAAAACGGGCGCAGTGCGTGGAACGGCGTTGCAACTTTAACTATAATATTGTGCACAGGACTCAGTGCTGTTCCTTCAGATTTTCTTACAAAGCCTTGGATTATCCTTCAATAGTTTATTTTAAGAGCAAGCCTCTTTAAAACAGGGAAAACAACTTCTACCATTGCACTTCTATAATAATGTTTTCTGTTTTGAAAATTTAAATCCAATCTTGCTATAAAAAAATAAGTTTCGTTTTTTGAAACCACGTCCTCAAACTATCAGAGGGGCAATTCCCGTAATTTTTAAGAACGTTCACATTCGCATATCATTCGCAATCTGTCAAAAATACAATCAATTTACCAACATTTTTGACAACTTTGACAGATTGCGACTTGAATTTGAACGTTTTTTATGTACGAGAATTGGCCTTCTGATTTAAATATCAAAGGATTTCGATTAAAACTGCTTGATAACATTCTACAACATACATACAACCATGTATAAATAAATAAAAATCACTAATATCAAAACAGAAAAGTTATCATCGCCAAAAGTTTTTGTGGACGCAATATCAGTACAAAACTAAGTTTCGCCACCCTTAAGATTCGTATAACTTTCCTAATACTTGGACGAGATTATACCCACTCAGCCGTATGCTATACTCAACAATATATCCTTATAATAATAAAAACGACAATTCTCTTTTATTTGTTGCATTAACTTCTACGGCAATAGTAAACTAATATGTAATATTTCTGGTTATTAATTCTGCTCAATAAAATCGAATTGTATTAAGATACTTTGGAATAAGAGAATAATAAAAGTTGTTTTGTCGATGGCCGTAGATGACTCATTTATTTTATGTTGACTATCCGTAGCTGCCGAGATCCGTTTGACGGTTTAGTGAAAAAGCTATTTTCAGTTGTCAATTTATTATTTATTTAATACTTCAAGCACAGAAAGGTTCGGGAGTTGGACTTAATGCCATAGGCATTTTCTACTAGTCAACTTTAGGGTGATGCAGAGACAAACAGTGGTAGGTGCAATTACGAAAAATTGAGGATTTTTTATTTTTATTTAACTAACATAGACAAGATATTACAATTATTACATATTACAAACTATAAATATAATATTTATATGCCTAATATTTATAAATATAAGTCAATAGTCAATTAAGTCTATAGTGTGTGGTGTGAGGTGTGTGTGTTTATGTGTGCGTGTGTGGTGTATACTAAATTTTGTGATTTTTACAATCTTAAGACTATCCAGAGACAAAATACCTATATAGGCAACAAAAGTCAATTAACACTGTTAATTTTACATTTTGTTATCTACATTAATACAGAATTATTCAATACATTGTTTTTCAGTATTTCATATAATAGATGTGAGCTCTTAAAATTTTATATCAATTCAGATTGTTTATGAATATTTAAATAAATAATAAAAATTTAAGTATTAAGTTGTTGCTGACCATACCACCTACCTTCTAAAATTGCAGCAATATACATATTTCCTTTAGTACTTTATGTCACAATGGCATAAATAAGTCGTACCTAGTAGTTAGTTGCTAGAAATAATTCAACAAAGTGTAAACAATAAACATGCTTTAGTTTACAAACAATGTGATCTCTAAACACCAGCAAGAAAAAACGTGGTAAAATATGTCGCAGCCGGAGACCATAAAATGAAAAAAATAAAAACCACAATAGGTTCAGCTCGAAACTGTCACATTGAATTATTTGCATACCATTATAGGGGACGCGGTCCGAATACTTCTCATTCCAGTAGCAGCCTTCGAATAATTCACTCAATGTTTCTTTTTTAAACGGGCCGACGTCAATTAAAATAACGTCGGATTTTTTTCGGTTTCCCCTAAAAGTGTTGGACGGGCGACGCGGCTTTTGAATCTTTCGGCGCGATAGGCACATTCTACAGGTGCAATGTCTGCTGGTGGCCAGCCGTGTCAACCTAGTGGTCGACAACAATATTTATTCATCCATATATTTCCTTCTCAAACAAATTTCAACCTTATCCTTTAAACGACAAAGAGCATGATGAGCTGCAGCGGCGTTGTTAATATTTTAGTCACCAGCAAAAACTTAGAATTAAAAAAATGATGGAGCATTTTACTTGGTTAGACCTCTTTTGACCCTTATCTGCTGAGGTGTTTAACGTGCGAACTTTATTTTTTACTTCGTTCATCAAGGTCCCGACGCGACCAGTAATTAAAAGTTGATAAAAGCTCGTTTCCCATGTACAAGAGCGGACATACATATTTGTGTGTTTTACGTAAAATTAAAAAAGAGGGGTTTATAATTTTATATTTAAACTCTGTGGTGTTTGATGAAAACATTAATTTCCCATGGGGACTGTACGCGGTTTATTATTTCATGAAAGGCGGACATTAAATTTAGTTTAAGAGTGTTGTTATAGTTAAAATAGGCGCAGATAAAACGATTCCTTTTTATTAAGAACCGTAAACAATTAGGTTGTATATCAAGACGGACGCGTTAATCTAAAAAAATATTATTTTAGTAAGCTGGGACTAACTTAATTTTCAATTCCTATTACTAAACGTACAGATGTAACATTAGGAATTCACTGAGGTTGTATTTACGGACATTTATTTTAGTAATTTATATTCATACATGCCTGCTATCTTGGTTCTCGTCGATTCATTACTTTTGAATTCAGAAAATACCTTCATACTTAGGAGGACATCTAAAAAAGGCAAGTGCTATTAAATCCTTTCTGCATAAGGGTAAATAAATAAATCCACAGCTATTTTAAGACCATCATTCTAAAGCTTGATTAGTCTTCTTACTATGTCACCATTAGCGACTTGATCTTTTATTCAACCAAATTCTTACATATCGAATTCGCGAGGGTTAACAAAATTTGCATACACATGTACCTATACCTAAAAATCAGTATTAAGACAATGTATTATTAATCTTTAATTTACTTTATTAGCACACTCCCCTACGCGGTGCAGACACCCTCACCCAAGGGATTTGCACGAGAGCGAAAATTTAAATTTGAATGACCCTCTACAATCACCTATAGTCAGAATTTTGGTACATTTACCTACGCAAGTAAACATAGACGGTTTTTTATTTGCCTAAGAAAGGGTTTGTTTTTTAATAATGAATTGATTAATTATGGCCCAAATTGGTCAACAGAGGGGACCAATTATATCGCTTCCTGCTAAACAAACATTTTGGTAATGCATGTTGGTACTAATATCTGTACTTTTACTAATAGCTGATTTAAATTTGCATTTAAGTAGCAATAGTTGGGTCCTTTCAGTCCGAAAGTGACAGAATTTCATTGTGATGTGTCACGTATAGACGTCAAGTTACTTAACTCGAATGTAAACGCGAATGTGGCTGTTTAATAAGATGCACATGAGATATTCAGCTTGTGCATAAAGATGGCAATACGATGCCTCTGGTACCGCCGCCAATGCAGATGTGCTTCTTGTTTCCCATAAACTTGACATAAAATAAAAGGTGAAAAGGAGTATACAGGAGGGGGGAATAGGACTGTTGGAGTATACACCTAAGTAAGGATCGCAAGTGGCGCTCTGTAGTTTGTATACACCTAAATAAGGATCGCAGGTGGCGCTCTCTAGTTTCTGTCTACTCCTATGGAAAGATGGCGTAATGTATGTATAAAACAAAAATAAACTAGCAATACAATTGCATACTATCACAAAGTTAATGTATACCATAATCAAGTGTCACCAACCTTGAACAACTCTTGAAGTAGTATCGCGTGACAAAAGATAGTACGTCGATAACATTATGGCAATGAAAACGTACTGAAGTAGGTACATTGATTACATTGATATTATGTAATACGAACATAATAATAACATTCAATAATACGAAGTTAATATTAATATTATTGTTTAATGGAAACAATCAACACATAACATCACTCCTATTAAATTATTATTATTCCACAAAGGGTTAGGCAGAGAAAAAAACAAAACAATAATTCGTATTTAATTCTAATACTATTACTAATAATATAAATGCAAAAGTGAGTTTGTTTGTTTGTGTTACGCTTTCAAGCTAAAATGGCTAAACAGATAAGGATACAATTCGGCACATCGATGGACCATAACCTAGGTTAGGATATATGATATTTTTTATACCCATATTCCTACGGGATCGAGAAGTATGCGGGTGAAACTGCGGGGTGCAGCAACTAATATTATAATTTCTCTTGACAAAACCTCTATCTCCTAAGAATGGACGTTTTTTAAAGCAAATAATCTACAATATTTCATTGGATCTTATTTGATTTAATAATAAAAAGAAAACAGTATAAGTTTTTAATTGAAAATTTGACTTATTCGACGAGTTTGATTTTCAAAGCCTACTTTTGTGTAGAAGATTTTCCTTGCTTGCTTTTAATACCGTACCTATTGTCTTTGCTTAGGTAAATAAGGTAGTAACTCAGTCACCTAGCCTTTGCCTGAGCGAAGAAAATATAGTCCAATGTGCATCTTATATACATTTTCATTCTCATTACTTACATTAAAACACAAAGTAAAGCACTTTGTTGTACTCTTATGCAAATATTCAACGAGTAATGAGAAGCTAACTGCATGCAATTTAAAATAGGCAAGATTACTTCGCTAGTAGATCAGTGGGGTAGTGCCAAAAAGATAAGAGAGAACATTGGAGCCAGGATTAAGAATGAATAGGAACATGCACTCACAGGAAACTGGGTTTGTTTGGTGAATTTTGAATGTTGTGCACTAATTCGTTGTCGGGTAGTTGGTTTGTCGAGTAAAGGAGGTAGGAAATTTGGAAATGAGTGTTAGTTACGAGTTCATCATGGGTGGTACTGAAGAATAAAATCGAAATTATTGCACAACATGGCATTGGTCTTTATGACTTAATTATATTTGCATAGTAGTGATAATTATTTGAGTTGACGATCGAAATTCTATTTTAGTAAATATTATTTTTCAAGGGGATCTTCACAAATCTAATAAAAAAAAAACTGAAATAGAAAAATCCATTTACAAAACAACAAAACCCAAGAAGCTCATAGCCAAACACAATTAACTAGAATTTGACGATCAAATAAAGTTTGAGGACGAAAGAATAAGTTTTAATATAAAAAGGAACAATAAGCCTTTGAATATTAAGGCGAAAAAAAACAGCATTGAATTGGTGAAAACATAGCATAAGTTCAAAAGGCAAGTCATTAGGTGACGGCCAAAGAAATGTTCGGGTTGTAATGAGCTAGCTGGCGGCGATTAAGACGTACAAACTTGAACCAGCCCTGAGACAACGGCCGACGTGGAACATGGAACGTAAATTGTTGGATATGACAGCAAGTCACAAACGGTTGTGACTTTGAAAGCAAACGTTCCTGTAAGCAAAGAAGAACGATAGATGTTCCTCAACAAAACTTTATTATAACTTTTATATAAGTGCCAGACTCGGCTTTCACAATCCATGCTTGCTAGGTTCTTCAGTTCATGTTTTCAATTTGGAACTTAATGGCATCTTCTGCGATACGTTACGAGTCGAGTCATCCTAATACAGGTGAATACGGCTAGCTGCTACCATTTCACTTGATACTTTTAATAACTATGTACCCGTGTAACATATTCAAAAACATCGTCTTTATATGATTGCTCATCGTCTTCATTTTCGTCAAGCTCGTCATCATTACAGTACAATAAATTATTCTATACCATATCCATTTTCTCAAAAATATGACCTCAGCACACCTCCCTTCTCCTATTTACCGAAAAACTTTTCCGTCGTAGCTAATTTATTTTCCAACTAAATCTTATAAATTCGGGCTCGCGAGCGACTTGCACGCGATCTCAGTCAAACTCGACTTTTTGATAACGCCATTATATTATATCGTAGATTTATTTTTGTTTATCTACGTTTGGAATTCAATTAGATATTATTACTAGGATTAATTGAATTTGTTTACTTTGTGGTGCTGCTTTAATATAGCCGGATATTGGTAGTGTTGAGTATGACAGCGCGGTAAGTGTTAGGAAGTGACTGAAATCCCCGAAAAGGTCGGATAAGAGTGATACTTGTTGGTGACAGTCACTCTAGCCACAAATTAGTACAGATGGTTTCACATCGATGGGTTGCGTCGCGACTGTCTTCTGATGTCAAAGAAGACGTCAGGGAAGCCGATGTCGTATCATGTCCACGCCAAACAGCTACATTCCGGCACAATCCTGATGATATTGAAGCTACTGAATCTTACTACTACTTTTGGTGTAGGCTATCCTGCGCCGCCGCCGTTAAGTATTTTGTGCACTACTTGGGTACATAATTATTATTTCGAACGTATACAATCATAATCCACCTGATTATGTAGTTTTTATAGTAACTACCACTTATGAAGACGCCATTGAAAATGACTCTGGCAAATCCAGAAAGAAAAATCGTGTTTACGTAACTTTTTAAGTTTTTAGGATATATGATATTCATGAGATTTAAAAATGCCTCTTTGACATTTTGATGACCTGAATAGGTAAGTAGACGATGGATAAAGTCAAGCGGAATTAATATGCTTAACGATATAATAGATTATTTTCGCGTAGAACTCTAAATACTTTCACCTGAACTTGAATCATTGAAGAACTCTTCTTCAAACCAACAAATTAATACCAGGTGAAGAAATCCATTGTTTGGAAATTTTCACTTAAATAGAAGAAAAGCTAAAACAATAACACTCGAGAATACCTGAAAACCTAAACGTAGAAGATTAATTATTCCAATAAAAACTTGAATGAATTTCGCGGAATTCGCCGCCGAAGCAGACCATTTAAATTAGCCCGATAACTTGAAACCCGAATGAAAAGGGTTTAACCAGGAGAGTTCCAATTAGTTTGCTGTTATTTTTCCATTCCGTTCGGCAGTATCAAAAACTGGGTCGGTTGAGAATCGATCATTTATTACATTTTGAGGACAATTTTAAACTCGGTTTTAGTTGATTCCATTTATTCTGAGCAAACATAAAACAGATCACCTTTTCACCTCAACTTGTTCTTTTTATTTGTTTTGTGTGTTCTTTCTTTGCGTCATGTTTACCGCAAATAAACATATATTCTTTCTTTCTTTTCTTTTACAGTGAGGTTAGCAGAAACTATCTACGACTCACGGTTGTTTACACTTCACAAAGCCACAATTTTGCCCAAGAATTTTCCCGCAATGCCTTACCGCACAGTAAACAAAAATGATTGATTGTCTATCTATTAATTACAACAATATTTGCTACCATCATTCATACTGACTTAAGACAATAGCCCCTCTGAAGTTTGCTCAATTTCACAACCGTTTTCGGAACTCTTGTTACCAAATTGACTGTGGCAGTCAAGCATTTTTCAAGTAATTTAATCGATTCTCAGGTATCGTTTCGTAAAACTTTGAGTTGATTTATTTTAATTAAAGTTAAGGTTTATAAGGGTTTGTTCAGTTTCGCTCAGGCATCTGGAATAAGCAGCTAAGCAGGGTTAAAATAATTTGTTACTTGAGCAGATAATGCAATTGATTCTGAGCTTGATTAAAGTATTCTATGAATATGAACAAACCAGAAAAAATATTTAAATCAAGTAAGTTATGACTGTTTGTAGCCTATTCATGTAAAAACTTATGAAGTGATTATACAAAACATAGTAAGATACCTATCCACAAGGGGCTGCAGCAGACGGTAGACGATCCTCATGAACTTGAAACTAGTCATAAAATAAAATTAATGAGGAAGATGACTATGCACGTTACACATGCTAATTAGAAAGCACAGGATCTTCACGACGTCTCAAATAAACTTGAAATGCTAGACTTAAATACCTAGCTACCTATCTACTAGTAAACACAGTCACGTGATCGTTGGACCTCATTCCTCTGTTTTGTGGTTAATGCTACTTGTCCAAAATAATTTATTACGATAAAATGTATATCTACCACTGCCATGTTTGTTTTTTTTTATATTTTATTTTGTTCTCTAAAATAAATATAATTACGCCAAAACAGAGGAATACGTTAGTGTTGAATTCATGCAAACAACAAAGTGAACGCGTTTCCTCCTAAGATGAAAGTGCTTTTCAACAACACGAATTTTGAAGTCATCATCATCATCATCATTTCAGGCAAAAGACTTCCACTGCTGGACATAGGCCTCCTCCAAGCACCACCACTTCGACCGATTCTGTGCTTACCGCACCCAGCGGTTTCCTGCGGCCTTCACAAGGTCATCGGTCCATCTTCAGCGGTCGCCACTCCAGAACCATTTGGCCCCATCGGCCATCTATTCTGCGAGCAATCTGCTCTGCCCATAGCCACTTAAGTTTGGCAATTTAATTCCTCGGGCTATGTCGGTTAACTTGGTTCTTTTGCTGATCTCTTTATTTCTGATTCGAACATGTAGGGAAACTCCAAGCATAGCCCACTCCATTGCCCTTTGGATGACTTGTAGCCTTCTGATAAGGCCCATTGTGAGCGCCCACGTTTCAGTGCCACCACCATAGGTAATTTTGAAGTACCTACTCAAAAATAAAAAGTATAAGCAACCACAAATTAAAACCACAAACAAATAATATAGTAAGCACTGTTATCAACTAATGAATATTTGATTAAGTGCCACCATTAAACGAAAAGTAAACCCCGCTAGTAATAAAAAAGTTGAGACTTTATCGAATCGTTCCGACACTAATACGCCACGCGATGATAACACTAAGGCGATTATCTTGAGTAATTAAATCACATTTTTATGAATATTTCACACGTAGTATTTTTTTTCTAACGAATACAGCACTGTGATTAACCCTGATATGTGAGGTGAACTTTAATACTTTTGAGCATGCAGTTTGTAAGCTCGTAATTAAGAGCAGAATTATTGTTATTGTTCAACTTTGTTTTGTTGAGTTAGGTAATTAGAAACTGCCTAATCTGGTAAGGAATTAAATGCCTTAAAGTGTGATTTAGGGAAAACTAGGTACAAAAATAACTTTTGTAAATCGTAGAAGTACACTCGAGAGCAATGAATCCGGGTCACTTAAAGAATCCTAAAAATCTCGGAAACTAAAAATGCTAGGTTAATGCAATAAATTGTATTTAATAGACAATGTAATACTCCTTAAATGAAGGTATTAAAACTTCTTAGTTATTGTAAAGTTATATCATAAAAAAATCAAATTTGAAAAAGGGCCACTTTCGAAGATGGAACTACGAAATTACAGCATTTGGTTTTGCTTTTGTTTGTAATCTGTCATTTATGTGGGTACATAAACCATGTTGATAGTGCTCTATATTCATTATTCAAGCTGAAATTATGTCGCTTACGCCTGAAGAATGCACCAGAATACTTACAATGCTGGAAACCGGCCGGAGTCAGCGCGATACAGCCAGGACTGTCGGTGTGTCGCTGTCAACAGTACAAAGAGTTCTCCGACGTTACGAAGAAACTGGTTCTAACCTACGCAGACCAGGAACGGGCAGAACCAGGTGTACCACAGCACGAGAAGACCGATACTTGGTGAACACCATGCTTCGAAATCGCTTTCTCACAGGAACTGAACTCACAAATCAGTTTCGACGCCTCGGAGGAAGTAACCCAAGTGCATGGACAGTAAGACGTCGGCTTGCTGAATCTAACTTAAAACCCCTTAGACCTGCAAACGGCCCTAAACTGGAGCGTGGGCATCGTATTTCAAGACTAAGATATGCCCAGAGCCACGTAAATTGGAGTATTGAAGATTGGTCAAAAGTTATGTTCTCCGACGAATCAAAATTTATGCTCT
The DNA here is from genome assembly GCA_948150665.1 of Conistra vaccinii. NCBI lineage: Eukaryota > Metazoa > Arthropoda > Insecta > Lepidoptera > Noctuidae > Conistra > Conistra vaccinii. The sequence continues at coordinate 9,300,511 of OX411329.1, read as the reverse complement.
ACAAGCACGATGGAAGACACAGAGTGTATCGAAGACCAGGGGAAAGATTCAAGCAAGCATGCATCGAAGAAAAAGTAGCCTACGGTGGTGGGTCTGTACTTGTGTGGGCCGGAATTTCTTCTGAAAGTCGCACAGAGCTGGTGATCATAGAAAACGGCTCTTTAACTAGCGTAAGATATGTGGAAGAAATCCTCAATGATCACGTTGGTCCATTTATGGTCAATTTAGGTGAGGATGCTATATTTATGCATGACAATGCCCGACCTCATACAGGTAGGATTGTGAATGACTACCTTCAAGAGATGAACATAACTCGTATGGAGTGGCCAGCGCGCAGCCCGGATATCAACCCGATCGAGCATGCTTGGGACGAGCTAGGCAGATGCGTAAAACAACGAAACCCTCCCCCAATCACGCTTCGTGAGCTCAAAATTGCTCTCACAGAGGAATGGGAGAATATTCCCCAAAATCGTATAAGGAACTTGGTGTACAGCATGCCAAATCGCGTAAACGCAGTAATGGAAGCACGAGGAGGCAATACGAAGTATTAAAATTCAAGAAAATCGTAATAAAGTTCAAAAATTTCATGTTTCCTATTTTTGTTTTAAGGAGAGATCAGCAGTTTTTTTCTTTACGTAATTTTGTGTTAATAAAATGTATGGTGACTCATATTTTTTTTACTTTCATTTAAGGAGTATTACATTGTCTATTAAATACAATTTATTGCATTAACCTATCATTTTTAGTTTCCGAGATTTTTAACATTCTTTAAGTGACCCGGATTCATTGCTCTCGAGTGTAATAGAAAACTTGGGTTGGGACACAAGTTTTATTTTATTATTATCTACAGTTTTTTATTTTATTAACTTGCCGTCGGAAATTATAAGGTTTTTAGTGAGTTAAATCATCATCTACCTAGCGTTTTCCCAACTATGTTGGAGTCGGCTTCCAGTCTAACCGGATGCAGCTGAATACCAGTATTTTACATGGATGGACTGCCTATCTGACGTCCACAACCCAGTTACTGGGTAATACGATACCCCGTAAGAATGGTTGTCAGACTTTTGGGCTTCTGACTACTCGTAACGACTGTCAAAGATCCACGATTGACAGCCGGGACCAACGGCTTAACGTGCTTTCTGAGGCACGGAGGGGTCTTGGTATGTAAAGATGTTCACCCATCCACGGACCAACCGCGGCAAGCACAGCTTAACCTGAACGATCGACCCGTGCGGCTATTATTATTTAGCCACAAGTTCCAGTTTTTTGTTAGTTAAATGTTAGTAGTAAAATATCAATTTTATTTTCTGATATATAACTAGGGTTGGTAACTCATTCTTCGCCATATAATCTCACAGTATTTTTACTATGTAGAATCTATTGTGGTATTTCATATTTTATTTTTGAATAAATAATCGAGTAGAGTCATATTATCGACGAAAAAAACTGCATAGTCAAGTGAGTGCAGTCACAGCACATAAAATCTTCACCCACCACACATGACATTGATAGAACAAACGACAAAGGACAAATTAAATTCTACGTTTAAACTTTTTATTCCTTATGGTCGGATGGACAATAAAGTAATGAAGCAGACTGGGCGGTGGCGACGTGGAGGCGAGCCGTCGACAGTTCTTATGACACCCCTTATCTGTGGGCACACGCGATATGTGTTTGGTTAAAGTTAACTAGTTTACCTACGGAACGGACTTTTGTATTTTTTTCTGGGTTAAAAATAAACGTAGTGGTTTTCATTGAATTTTAATTTGGGCTTGTTGCATAATATGTTGATGTTTTTTTTTATTGGGCAACGAAAAATGCAGAATAATGATTTTATACAACAAAATATTATTAAAAAAAAATTAAGTAAAGTTTGTATTGCTTAAATAAAAATAATGATTCACTTTGGTTTGAAAAAGACCAGCTGTCGTTAATATGCACATATTTTTCCCTAAAATGTTATGATGGAATTAATATTTTATGTCAAACGAATACCGAAATAGTTAAATAATTTTAGTATTGATAAATTTTTACAAAATAATTATTTAAAAGCAATCGAAATTGAAAATAAACAAGAACATCATAACTTTACATTACCTTTCAATAAAAACCCATACAACACGAACAATCTCACCATTGAAACTTTCTCACGCGCTAAACCCATCAATAACGAAAGAAGAAAAATTAAAATGAACTAAAATAGTTCAGCCAGCAATTGAAGGCCGAAATCCAAACAAACTCGTATAAATCAGTGTTTATTGCCCATTTAAATATCTACACAACGCTAAAACGCGTCACGTAACTCAGTTTTACTTTACTTATGGTGGCTTTTCGCCGTATAACGTTTGTGTTACCATGAAACTAGGATTTTCGAGAAAGAACTGTAACGCTATTTTGCAAAACCTTCCTGAAATGGAATTTCGTTTTTCCTTAAATTAAATTCCATAACTTAAATTTATATAAATGTACCCGGCGAGAATCTAAACAATAGATTGTCTCGTAAAATAGTAACATACGTGTTGGTATATTGAATACTCAATCTTTAGAATTGCATTCAAATCATGTCTAATCATTTTTTATAGTGTTTTTCAAAACTTTGCAAGATTCTACCAGCTGCCATTCTGAGTACTAAAAACTGGCCAAAATAATTTTTTAAGTGTTCATGAAACTAACATTGACAATAAAAGTCTAGGCACTGCCAGAAAAACTATTTTCATAGACTCACTAAAAATATACTCAGGAATTTCGTCCAATTATCCAAATTTATATTCCTGAAAAAATTCCGAAACCAACATTTTTCGATTACATTTGCCTTTTAACAAGAAATTGGGTTGGCCCAATCTCTTTCGGTATGAACACCAATTGTGATTATCCTTCCAATTATAAAATAATAGTGATTCGTTCGCACTTAATCCCTCCATGGTGCAAACTTATCTGTCCGCTTTATAGTTTTCGTGCCTCGAGCAAATAATAATAAAGTTGGTTGCGCTGCACAAACGGACATTGTGACCACGTTGTGGTCTGTACAGTTTTATTGATATACATCAACATTTTAGCTTTTTGTCTTGTACTGATTTCAACTTCAGTTTAAGCGAGTCAAGTGTTTACTATGTCAGATCAAAGCCGGATTATTTGTTTACCAAACGTAACTTTTAGTATCTACCTAAATAATAATTACTAACAAGTTCTCTCAAAAGATTCTGCAGCTAAATTATAGGTACCTGTAGGAAATTCTAAATGAGGAAAGAGCTTCCTATACTAAGTTACGCAGCCTACGCAGACATTCACGAAGTTATTTGGATGATAACTTAAAATAAATCAAATAATAAAACTAGGGATGTAACGAAGGCCATCTTAGTGCAGGCGGAGGTGCACAGGTTGAGGTTACCGGAGGCGAAGATGGAAAAAAATTATTAAACATTATTATATCAAAGAAAACTTCGACCTTCGGTTATCGAAATTTGAAAGAGGCCAGCAAATTTTCATTACAAATAGTTTTGCGGGTTTGTCACCCTTTAGGCGATTTCTTAGTATTTTAGAAATTTAACCGGCTTGCCTAAACTGTTGTTCATCTACTGAACCTGGCGGTGGTGGTTTAAAAAGCTTAGGAGTCAATAATTTTCGAGTAATGTCTCCACCACACTTAGTTGGAACCGATTTCCTTTATTAGGCCTCCGATACAACTCCGTTAAAAACTTGTGGAGGTGTATGCGGATGCGGAGGTACGATTTCTTGCGGATGTTCCGCATTTGTGAAGGCGTGGTTCCGTTACAACCCTAGATAAAACACTGCAATTATTTGCCTTAAAAGGGCTCACAAATGTTGCTGACAAAAACTCTGTTCCAGATCTCAAATTGGTGTAAGGTCTATAAGGTACCAGGAAGGACCTTTATTAAAGAACAGGATAACTCGTAAAAACGTCTGGCATTTAATTAAACGTGTAGTAAATATACACAGAACTGCTACACTAAATAACCAGGGTAAAGGGAACATCAGATCTGTTGAGATTCACGCTCATTTTCCCTTTACGGTGTAAGCTGATCTCCTATCGGCATTAAAGGCACAGGCGCCACTTGAAACAATGGACTAACGTTAAGATTTTATTACTGCTTTTATTGTGTAAGCTTATATTGAGCACTTAATCTTTCAGACTTGTAGGTTTGGACCTTTGGTCTGATTTCATCGTTCGGTTCCTCTTACCCTGTTTCTTCCCGTGTGTGCAGCTATAATACATGACTAGAGACTTTCTGTGCAAGACCATCTTAGTGTGAAAAAAATCTCAAGGTTTTCAAAGAGTTTAATAGGGATATTTAGTCCGCACGTCAGATAATAAAAAAAAATTAGACACGTATTTTTTGCTTTATCAAAATTATTAATAAAAACTTAGATAAAACGCGTTATTAACGTTGGGGAGTGGGGCTCGTTACGTCACAACTAAGTATAAAATCTACATAGGCGTGGCGCCATACCACATTGTAACTCAATGTATTGCCGTAATCTTTTGATAACGGAAAAAAGATAAAGATACGTGCCCAATATTTTTTAATAATCTATCTGACGGACAAAAAAAACCTTTTAGTCTTCATCCCTATTGCGATCTTTGCTGGGTAACTCAATACTTAAATACGTCACAGTGGTTACTCAGAGAGTTTCCGTGTACCTATCTACGTCAGAACAACGACTCTACAAAGCATTACAGTACGACACAACTTAGATGTAGCATCGGCAAAATTCATAAAACCGATCACCATCCGAACTGCTTTATTTTTTTCTGCTTTAGGTGAAAATGATCTTTTGAAAACGCAAAAGTCTTATAGCCAAATACATTCGTGAAATTAAAATGAATGAATGAAAATTTTCAAATCTATGCTACATCTAAGTTATGTCGTACTGTACCACGTTTCCGTTTTCAGAAATGAATTGTCTAGTTGATGAAAAAACGATGTTTCCGTACTCTGGTTTCCTTCTTAATTTTCGTTTTCATTCACCATGAACGACGGAAATTAACTTTTTTTGTCAAGACAATAAATCCTTTCGCATTTCTCATTCAAGTTAATTGCGAAATTGTAACCAGTATCTATTTGCGGAGTACACAACAGCATTATTAAATCTCTTTGACGTACGATTCTTTTCCCTACAGATTTAATTGAACCCATTACTGCTCATTATAAAATATTCCACTTTTGAAGTAAACTTTGGCAGGAAACTGTTAATTTTAATTATGTAGGACTGTAAATGACAAACAACTATGTCATTTACTTTTTACGCTGACTGGACGGCTACCGAATGAAAGTCCATTAAGTGAATTGGACTGGACAAATGTCTGCGTGTACCTTTGTGGCGTAGCTTAGACTCTAGTGGACTTTTTTCTGTGAAGTCGGGTTCTAAAAAAAGGCTTTTGAAATGGTAAGGATTTTTGGGAAACTTGAAATTTTGTGGAAGCTAAATTGCGAAATGTTTTTAGAACTTCTAGAAAACCTAGAGCAACTTTAATTAAATGTCGATGTCGATTTTACTTTACTTTTAAATTTAGCAAAAGTCTAAGTCACAGTCAAATAATTTATTTTAATTAGGCACTTAAAAGGCACTTTTGAACGTCAAAATTTACAAAAATATAGAATTGATGCTAGTCGCCCCATTCCAAAAGAAAATTTTCGTATAGTGAAGAAAAAAATTCAATAATATGAAAATATTAAGAAAAAACAGACAAATTGGTTACATAACTAAACGTTCACACGAATAAATTCACTAGACTTTATATCCGGTGAAAATATTTCTAAAATATTTGGATTTTTTTAGTCACAGCCTCCAATTGAAGCGCGGACAGAGCCACGTATAAAGCTATAAAAGATGGACCAGCTGGCTCGATGGGTTCGTTTTTACTGAATTTTTCCCAAAAAAATCCGTGGCTCAATTTAAATCTAAAGTTTTACCTATGCAGTACGAAGCGGTTTTTATAAAATCGTAGACGAAATTCTTTCGGCATTTTTTATTGCATTTGAAAAGTTATTGGTTAAAAAATGAAGAGCTGAGAAAAATGGTATCTATAAAAGTAACTTACATTAAAAAACACTACTTTGGGTCGGTTTTATTGAGGTTTTTATTTTAATCTCCGTTTAGCAAAGACTACTACCAAATTAAGGGTTCTGAAAAAAAAAAAAAATTGCAGTCAAGACTGAAACACCTACCTACTCGTACCAACATTTCTGAGGCTTGAAGTTCTGTAATAACGGTTACTGAGTATTAACGTGAAAGTAAGCACAGTGCTTAGCGTAGCTGTAAATATTCTTTGAAACCATGTAGGCACTTAATTCATAGTCATGAGTAATTCTACTTCTATGCAATCGTACGAAGTGGCTATAATAAATTCGTGGAACGAATTCCTTCAGTATTTCGTTCGCGTTTATGCGAACGTGTTGCACGTCACTATTAACGTCAAAATATTTTAGCTTTGGTGAAAAAAATGAAGATATTCAAATTAGGCTCTCATTACACTGCGGGGTTGCCGCTAATGAATTGTTTGAATAATTTTAATCCCCCACCTGAATTGTTTGTTTGCGGTTTTTAAGTGTCGTTTAATTAAAATAAACGTCGTTGAAGAAGATTTATTGCAAGTGGGTCATCCTTTGATATTTCCTTTATTACATTTACATACATATTAATAATATTTTATTTAAAAAAACATTTAAAATATTTTTTTTAAATGGCCCATCGGCATCAGGAATAGGGTCCAAGCTGCCTGTGGTCAAAGCTCTATCCTTGATATTATTTATTATTAAAAACGGTTTAAAAAAGAAACGTTCTCTAATGAGTGCTTTATTATAAAAATCTTTGATGCCTATTTTTTAATTTCCGCAGTAAACTTTTTATAGTCACATTTCAATAATTACTTAATTTGCATGTTAAGGAATAAATATAACTTTTGTAACGTAGATTTTCTTTTACAAACACGGAATTTAGCTACTTTTTATCAAACACTTTTATTGCAAAACCTAGTATTATTAAGTAATTCTTGTACATAAATTAGTGTTATGACTATTTTTACGAACGTAAAACAAGTACAATTCATGTTAATAACACTGTTGAGTGTTTTGTATCGTAAAAGTAAGTAATGGTAAGTAAAAAAACCTTTTACCTTATTCTGTAGTTCTCACGTGAGCTTTAAGGGTTAGACTAGTCTTATATCTACTAAAATTATAAACAGGTAAAATTTTTGGACTTTTTAGGATACTAGTCCGAAACTTCTTTTACTAATCGGAAGCTACAGTATTGCCGAGTGAATGTCATAAGATATGTTTTATGTTAAAATAAATTTCACGCGAATGAAGCCGCGCGCATCATCTTGTGCAAAATTTTGCACAAGATGATGCGCGAAATCTTGTGCAATTTACAAATTGCACAAGATTATTTTCGCGCGCATTTTTTGCAGGACTTTACCGGTTAAATATTCGCGTGACATATTATGACTATTTTTACGAACGTAAAGCAAGTACAATAAATTCATGTTAATAACACTATTAAGTAAAAAAACCTTATCTTTCACGTGAGACTATTCTTATATCTACTAATATTATAAACAGGTAACTTTTTTGGATTTTTTAGGATACGAGTCCGAAAATTCTTTTACTAATGGAAAACTACAGTATTGCCGAGTGAGTGGCATAAGATATATTTTATGTTAAAATAAATTTCACGCGAACATTTAAAATCTTGTGCAATTTATATAAATTGCACATGATTTTAAATGTTTACGTCAATGTATGTACCTACCGATATTTATTGGCATTAACACTTTATTGTCTTGCTTGAAAGAATTGGGTGCTTGCTTGCGTATTCTTTTCCAGTGACGTAACACAGAGAAACAGATGATATTTAAAAGAATTTAATTATTGATGGGTTAAATTCTACAATTATTTAGTGAAGTGATAAACAACGTTATGTAGGTAGATACCTAGATACCTAGATACCTACTAGTATTATAGTATTAGCAAGAAATTGGTTGCCTAATTTTCAAGAGCTAAAACATTGTAGTGACTCATAGGGACCAATGTATTAATTTTGTCATTCTTTCTGACATTTTAAATATTCTTGCTGAAATACTTACGATATAATATTCTCAAGTTTAACAATTACGTATAAATTTTAATAGCTAAATTGTTTGTTAATTTCGCCGAAATTAAATTCTTCATTTAGTTTTACTCATTGTTGAAATGTCCAATTTATTAAAGCTTCGTGAAAATTGTTTAAGTACTTACATAACAGCAGACAACGAAGACGATTTTCTACGAAGAAAATTATTTTCCTTTGAAAATATTTCCACTTTAATGTTTGTATCATGTGTTGAAAATCTAGGACGAGGATACTTTTAGCTTTTGTTAATATTTAGCCTTAAACCTTAAAACCTTTGATACTGTTGTTCTAAGAAATTATAATGAAGTATTATAGCCGTAATTAAAATCATAGTTAAACCAACTGACTCCTTAAATCAATACCTATATTCGCACGCCATACTGCCACGACATTATATTCACCTCATTAGGCAGAGCACTGACTTCTTATACAGTAACGTCACAAATACCGCCAGGGATATTCTCACGATGTGGGAGTGAGAACTAATTACTTGGTCCGAGTGCCCACCTGGTTTTTCAAGACATCGCCAAGCGGTTGGTCGACTCTTCACGTGACCAGAGGGCTGGCCTATTCTTCGGCCAAAGAATAAGCATTGCCATACAACGTGGCAATGCTGCCAGCCTTTTGGGCACTTTTCCTGTTGACAGCGATGCGGACGAATTTTTTGATGCCCTTTGGTTGTTCCCTCCCCCTCTTATAAATACTTGTACATAGTATTATTATTATTTTAAGTCTGTTAGTTTTTAAATCGTGTAATTACATGTAGGAATGATAGGCAATGATACATGGGCTTCTACGCATACATAATGTGTATTCAAAAATCACTTCAAGTTTTACAAAGATTATTGTAAAGATGCGAAAGTATAGTAATTGATAGTTCACGTTTTACAATTTTTTTCTTTTCAAACAAAACACCACATTCCTAAACTATTTCGAAATACAAAATTGTTAGGTCCTTCGAATGCTATCTTCTTATAAGGTCGTTATTGCATAAAGCCTTACAGTACTCAGACTGGATGAACTGGAAATGACTCATTTAAGATCCTCTGAAAACGGGGAAAATTCTTTAATCCAACTGAATTTATAATAGGTACAATAATGAAAGAAGTTGTTTATCTTTCCATTCCAAATTCTTAACTGATCTTCAGTGACGATTGGAGAGCTTTTACAAGTCACGATACTAAGAACCTTTTTCACACATCCTGTGGTACCGTTGTTATCAAACTTGCTGACTGACAGTATTTTTGTTCAGTACATGCCTATGGCTGCTCGTTTCGTGGAGAGAAGATAAAGTGGAGACCAAAAAGTTTCTCGAAGTATCACTAGCTTCTGCACGTGACTTCGTCCGCGTGAAATGTCTTGTTTTAACATCAAATATAATCTACTATGACACTCGACAATATCTGTATCTTTCAAATATTAAAAGAATTTTCGGAATCGAATTAGTAGTTCTGAAAATCACCCCCCACTTGAACTCACTACCTCTTTATAAATTAAATAATAATATAGACTACTTATTACTAAACAATTTCATTTAATTTCAGTTCATTTTTGACTCCTATCAAACAACGCCTCACAAAACATTTTGACTTATGCTAATACCGTATCCAATACACCTTCAAGTAACGTATGGTCATGCAAGCAGCGTGTACCACGTGACTGTTATCAAGTGCGGTCACTTAGCATATCGCTTGCTGCTGCTTTTTGTGTAGCCTAGGCGACGACGGTGTACATGGCGGGTATGGCGTGCTATTCACGGGTTGAATTTGCGACTTTTTTTTTGTTCCTCTCGCTTTCCTGCAATCTGTGGAAGTGATTTCGTGAAAAGGGACGGAAGTGTGTAACAGGAAGCGCGGGAAGCGCGCGCTATATGATTTGACCAATGAGCGCGCTTGGTGCTGGAGTTGGCTGTTAGATGGTACCAATCCATTTTCCAAGAGGTTGTAAACAGGATGACGATGACGATGACGGTGACGGTGGTGATGATGATGTATATTGTTTATATCATATATACGTCAGCCAAGATGTCAGATGTCATCTTATGCGACTACAGACTGTAAAGCTCGCTCGTTTTTTTTTACCTAGTTTGCTGTCGGCTGCTTAACCGGGCTATCCTGTGGATGCCTTAATAAATTAAGGGCTTAAGCCATGGCTTAATTAATTTTGCGACAGAAACTTAATTAAGCCATGTGGTTAAAAATGTTTGGCCTGAATTACTGTCAGAAAACCTGTTTGTGCCCGGTTTATGGCAATAGGCTCGCCCCCTATTACATGGTACTTAAACATAACTGGCGAAATATGGGTGTACTATAGGTACACCTCTGCCTAGGCCTTTGGGGACTACAGTCGTGATGTTTTGTTATGTTTATGTATGGCACTGACAGAATGTTGTGTTCGTATTAAATATTCCCCTTAATTGTTATGCATATTTATTTTTAATTTTACACACGAAAAAACTTTATATTTTTTATTTATTTATTATTTATTTATATATACTTTATTGTACACCAGATAATACATTACAAAAAAAAAAAGTAATACACTACAAAATATACAATGGGCGGCCTTATCGCTTACTGCAATCTCTTCCAGGCAACCTTGGAATGGACAGTGATATTCTGGAAATAAAATGGGGCTGTCTTTGGTGCAATTATAAAGTATAATTACAATATACTATAATAGATACATAGAGTTTTTTATTTTATGTTTTGTCGTGTTTGATGTGTTTTCTGTAACTATGTTTTCCGTGTCAGTTGACTTTCACTAGGTAAACGAGATAATTGTTAACTGCAGAATACGGGTACAGGTCGCCAGAACCTTGCCACCGAATTGGAAATTGCGAAAATAATGTCATGCGTTTCTTATAAATCTTTAGTAAATAAAAGGACCGCATCTGCGTCAAAATAAAACGCAGTTTTTCCTTCCGTCAAATAAACCATTTAAGATGGACAGAAGGTGATGATTTGTGGACAAATCTGATCCACATAGCACTTTCATATTTCACTCCTGTAGTTAATAATTAAACGGCAAAAATAAAACCTTTCAGTAGCACCGTCACTAGCTCGCTTTATTTAGGTTTCGTGACTTCTACCTTTGTTACGTTGGAATGTCATTTGAAGTATTATCGGTATTCTGGCGAAATGCCTTATTTATTTCTAATGTTTCACCAATAACAGTTGAAAGAAATATTTTAGCATTGCGGCCACGAATACTTTGTTGAACTCATTACCATCCATGGAAAATAAATGAGGGCTATGAAGCGGAAAATAACTTAGTACCTAACTTAAGTAAGTTAGGTACTAAGTTATTTTGCTTAGTATGGTGGCTATAACCAGTTAGGGCTGATTTCACCAATGAAATTGAACGCGAATGTCATCATTGTTGTAGTACGTTGACCCTGACAGCTCTTGAACGTGTCAACTACGTTCATTTTCATTGGTGATTTGGCAGTTAGGGCTGATTTCAGCAACGAAACTGAACGCGATCAGCATTTCTAAAACGCGTTCAAGAGCTGTCACTGACAAAATTGTTATGGAATATTGTACAGTGACAGCTCTTGAACGCATTTAGATGTGCTGAACCCGTTCAATTTCACTGGTGAATTCCGCACTTAGTTTTTGAAAGAGATCTGCTTACAAATTGGTAAAGATGACGATGAACTCTAAGTAGGCAGGTACTTATACTATCTCACCAAGTGATTACCTCAACCAAATCACTAGGTAGCACGATACTCCTTAGCACAGAATAAATAATAGTACTAATGCCATTAGTAAGAGTGGTCGCCAGACTTTTGGGCTTATTTAAGTCACTATTAAAATATTATAACTAAATAGCTAAACCTTCAAATATTTTTATCTTAAGATAGCGAAGTTCCACGCGATCCCTATTAGTATTTTTCCATAAAGTTAAAAAAATAATTACATAAGTGAAATAATTCCGTATAACTACATTTTTATAAATCAGAAAATTACGTAAATACCATAAAAAAAATTAAAAGGGTTGAGCGTGAAAATTATCATGACGAAACGCCATAAAAAATATTTACGCACTTGTAAATAAATTCGACTTAATGATATTGTTGTGTGTGACTTTTACGGGCGGGTGTTGACGCACGTATTATAATGTTACACCCTTTAGCTCACCTACATATCGTGAGGCGAGGCCAAACGTCTAATCGTAAATCAACCTCCAAATATACACATCAACTCGCAATACTTATAAATCCTTACGAACGATTAGCTCGCACAATTAAAACGAATTAGGTTAATGTGTGTGGGTTTCGACCAAAAACCTGTTCTTTTTCTCTTTCGTGACGCCGCCGCGACTTTCTGTTTATCTGATGGCATTAATCACAATTTCCACCCCCAATTAAAAGTGCTACTCGAGTTCAAGCAAGGAACCGCTTTTATTTGCTGTTTATTTCCTAGTACGGTTTGTTTTGTTAGTTTGTACGACAATGCTTTTTATTGCGATTGTAACGTTGAAAGTTTTATATAAAGGCTATAAAACAATATCATGTAGCAGTCTATAATAGTGTTTCGATGTAAAAATGTTTATATTTCAACACTAAAAGCAACATTAAGGTAGCTAAACATCTTGATAAATGTGTACACAGCGGCACGTACAGCGGTAGCCGCTCAAACCAAACAAAAACAGTATTATCTAGGAGATAAGCTTTTATCTAAGAAAAATATAAAGACACGGCTCCCGAACTAATTCGGCCAGTGTTTGTCAACATGAGGACGGCAGCGGTCGAACTACGACGGTCACAAATCATTCTAACACCTGACCGCCCGCTTATCGCGGTTACGACATGAAAAATTGCCGTCTCAGAAACGTTACCAGTCACAGTTTTTCCGCGCCAACGCAAGGGGGCGACGCTGGTCATTAAAACAAATTGTTGACGACAACTGCCGCACCAAACTTTAACAGCAATACCCAATAGGAGTTTTGTAAATAAAATCGTACTAATTGATCCAGTTTGTAAAAGTATTTTATTATTTCCAGCGATATAATTAATGAAAAGTTTCTGTTACTTTGAATTTCGCAATTAAAAACTTGAAAGGAATTCTGCTTTTTATTGCGAGAAACATTGTTTCCTTGTTTATATTTCCACATTTTACATTGTATCTATTAATCAAAAATTAATTCTATCTAACACAATTTTATGCCAAATTAATTACATTTAACTAAGTAGCCACGTTAAAGTAAAGTTGTGAAGCAAAACATCATTGAACATTTGCTAATTCTCCTCTCCTACCCGTAAAAAAAAAACGAAAAAAAACCCTCTTTTAAATTAAAACCAAATTGCTAAAAGACTAGTCCAATGTTTTTCTTTAATTCCCGTACCGTAAAAGAAAAAGCTTTTCAAACAAAAGTAAATACATTTACTACTTGATCAATCGTAGTATATAAAATCGACTGGGGCCGTGACGTCACTAATATTTACGTTCAGTCCGGGGCTCCGAGCAGGATATTAAGGTTCGCTTTGATCCTAGAGCCTTTTTGACCGGACTTGTTCAACAAATTCAACGGTAACATGTTTGACTTGGCGTTTTTAAGTTGAAAAAAACCTCAAAGAAGAATGGCCGTATAATTTGAAACTGAAATGAGAATACAAATTATTGTTTTTTGGTTAATAAAAGCTACCAAATAAACTTAACTAAGACGAAAAATAAGATATAAGAATATTTACTATTCGGTAATAAAAGAATACCCAGTCTTTAGGAATATTAAACTATCAAAGAATGTAAGGAAGAAATTAATAATATCCGCAAAAATACCGCGGTACAGTCATAAACAAAACTTCTAACTTCCAAATGAAATTAAGACATAAAAGACGTTGCAATCTGTCTTGAATTTAAGACCCCCATAAATAGTTTTCTTGTCTGTCGTTTGGTTAAGTCATAAACTAAGATATGTTAAACGACTGTCGACTAACATCGCAAATGAATTTTTCTAACTACGAAACAAAGAAATAAATTAAACTCTATCTTTCAGGAACTAAGGTTGAGATTAGAAAAAATGCAAGTTCTATAAACTTTTTCATATCGTTGAAGCAGAAAACATTGGCAGGGCGCTTCACCCGTCATAAAGGGGGAAAACTTTACAAATCTACGAATTTCTTACGCTTTTAGGGACACATAATATATTTATCTGCCCCTCGACACATTTACAATAGCTCAAGTTTGGCGCCCGAGGATTTGTTTCGAGTTAAAATGACTGTTGACTTAATTTTAAGCCAGGGCTCGTTACCTATAAATGAAAAGTTTTCAGAAAATGGGTAATTTTATAAAGTCGAAGAAGTTTTCTAAATATTTTTAATAAATTCTAACTACGCATTAAATGATGTCATTGATTTCATTGCAATAAGATTTCAATACATACCATGCACATATGCTCCTACATGTAAGTAACTTTTATTACCCTTTAAAAATAATCAAAGCGCTACAAAATTCAATATAAGTTTCATAAAAAAGATAAAATCGCAACAATGTAATAAAGACAGCTACAATTACATAGCCTGTTAATTTCAGTGGTGCAACGTCAAAATTTTACAGCCTTAGTAACATGTAGGGGACCCAGGATGGCGCCTAGAAAATGAACTCATAACAGTTTTATGAACGCGGGTGGGTATGTTCACACTAGGATCCCCGTTCAAAGATATGATGGCTATTAAAAATGCCCGACGCTCACCGCAATCAGACTGTTATACTGTCAACTCACTGTCATCTTAATTAAAATCTACTATTTACTGCTGCATTTTGTTGAGTTTAAAGAGATTGGTTGTTTGGTTTAGAAGATGTGTTTGTAGGAAGAAATATAAAGAGAGACTTTTCTCCGTAAGTATGTTGGGGAAAACGATGCACTATTTCACTAAGGTTCTCTTTTAAAGAGTTGAAAGCTATTAGCTATGAGCGTTTCTTAGTAGTCAATAGCCCATCCCATAAGTTTATTTCTATTGTTTTCTGTGCTGTCTGGATAGCACATAACGTCGATGCTGTTACTTGTAAAGAAGATTGTTAAGATTTTCCGACTGCTTATCTAGATGATAGTAAAATAGAACAGACCATTTCTCTCAGAAAATTTTACTACCTACTTGCGATTATAATCTCTAGTTGCACTTTATATTTTAATTTATTAGATAACATAAAACAGTGTTTTCCCATCTTCAATGAACTTGCTAATGTAATACTTTAAGAGTTTGAGAGGAGTAGACGATGTTTCACCACCATAATTAAAACGGATTTTCCATCCATAAAGTAATTAAAATATTATCAAAGTCCAAATTCCGGATAAGATTACAGAACCGATTAATAAGATATCGTTTTGACATCTTCCCAGAAAGTGATACCAACTTTTAATAGCCATGAAACTTAATAGAGGTCAGTTTTATTAACCCTTGATTTACTTAGCCGCAGATTTTTTTATAGTATTCTATAGTGATTTTCTTGTTTTCCCACGGTAACAGAGAACGTGCTTTTTCCGCCTACGTAACACAATAAATCGATACACCGCTGCGTTAACGCCACCAATAACAGTTTGTTCTCGTTTGACGCTCATTTAGAAAGGTAAACAGCCGACTAAACAGCCAATATGGCGGTACAAATGCAAGCATTAGCTGTTTATGTTCCTCTTATGAAGTTAACAATGCATTTCATATAGACATTAATGAGAGTAATTTTCTAAATTGAAGGAAAATGTTAATTTGAAAACGGTAATGTCGGTTTGTTTGCTTTTGATTTTATGTTGTTGCCGTTCGGGTAATTTGAAAGATCTTAAATTCCTTTTAAGTAGATATGCTTTTCAAAAAGACAATGATATAAGCGTGTTGCTAACGCAATAAACTTCGTAGCTGTCAATTTTCAGATAATAACGATAATTGATGTAGAAGATGATATTATAAAGTTCAACCATAACCGCTGTACCAAACCACGGCAAACCAAAAATGTCGTCCGATCCAGCTCATATAACTTTTGAACCATAACTTACTCGTATAACATTCTTAACAAGAAGAGGCTAAAACAAGTCTCAGACAAGGACCACACAGCTAAATTAAGTAATTTCCTTGTTCAGCCAAATAAAACTTAATGATTAATTCATCAGTACCGTAGGAAGCACGGTTACCATAATTGGGAATATCGAAATATAAATGGGACAGGAAAAAGGACCACCAATTCGACGTGTGTCGGTAGTTGAACTCAAACAGCGCGTAAACATTGTAGATTAAACTCACTCAACTATATACCCGGTGTGGCTGTCATAGACGGATAAAAAAAAATACAATTTCCACGCATTTCCTTTGTTTGCGCCAACACACGGAGGTAATTATGTTTTTGTTGTATAGTTTTGTGGGACCGACGACCCTTTGTTTGAAATTCCGAAACGTCTTCGCATTTTGGGCTTTTCGTTGGTATTCTAAACAAAAGTTTTGGATTCAAGATGGAAGTAATTTTGTGGGTATTTTGGATAAGAAGATTATAATCAGTGTTTATTGCTAAGCCAGTTCAGAATAATTAGCTTATTTTTAATTTTAACCCCAAGAGTATTTTTAATTTTGCATT
Organism: Conistra vaccinii; assembly: GCA_948150665.1. Taxonomy (NCBI): domain Eukaryota; kingdom Metazoa; phylum Arthropoda; class Insecta; order Lepidoptera; family Noctuidae; genus Conistra; species Conistra vaccinii. The sequence continues at coordinate 9,283,817 of OX411329.1, read as the reverse complement.
AATAAAAGAAAAGATAAATCTTTTAACATGGCTGAAAGATGTAGACTTAAAAAAAGAAACTCAGTTTAAAACATTTTTTATTCGAATTTCTCTCTGTTGATTTTATGTTAACCTCATGGCATTTATATTCAAAACTCAAACCTTATTCGGGAGGAGCTCGTGGCTAACAAATAACAGCCGCACGAGTCGATCCATCAGGTTAATTTACGCTTGCCAGAATTGGTCAGTGGATGGGTGACCATCTTTACATACCGAGACTCCTCCGTGCCTCGGAAAGCACGTTAAGCCGTTGGTCCCGGTTGTCATTCATGTATCTTTGACTGTCGTTCCGGGTCGTCGGAAGCCCGAAAGTCTGACATCCAGTCTTACGAAGGAGTATCATATTACCCAGTTACTCCATGTAAAATACTGGTATTCAGCTGCATCCGATAAAACTGGAAGCTGACCGCAATGGCAAAAGGCTAGGCAGATTGATTGAAACATTATGGCTCATCGTCTTCTTGTTGAAAGGTTGAACTATCCTTCATTAAGATTTGTAGATGTGTTACCATTCTGTACTAATTGAAGCGATATAAACTAATGATCCATATTTATAAATTATATCGTTTGTGGACCTAACTTTACCAGAGATCTAAATAAATCGCGATTGTGTTGATATTTTCCCCAACTTAATCTTTTTGTGATTTTGTTCTTTCTTTGCGTCATGTTCACCGAAAATAATAGTATGTTATGCAATTAGTGAATAAAGGACGGATTTAAAGCGAGGGCCCTAAATGAATCCCGAGCAAGTGAAGGATTCTAACGATTGAATCACGACCGTAGGGAGTGATTCTTGATGACTGAATCACGAGCGTAGCGAGTGATTCAAGTGTTAGAATCCTAAGCGAAGCGAGTGATTCATGGCCCTCGATATAAATCCGTTTTATTCAAGAGTTGCATACTATACTTTATATCATGACTACGAGAAAAAGAAAGATTTAAGCGAAAATAGACATTTAATAAAAGGTTAACACGTTCAGTGTTCACCTTCGACATCACATATCCAAGCAGGTGAACCCTCCAGGAAGGCTCCCGACACTGAATGTCTACATTTAAAATGAGCCCTCCGCGAGGGCTCCCGGCATCCCATATCCAAGTAGGTGAACCCTCCAGGAGGGCTCCCGACACTGAACGTCTACATTTAAAATGAGCCCTCCGCGAGGGCTCCCGGCATCCCATACCCAAGTAGGTGAACCCTCCAGGAGGGTTCCCGACACTGAACGTCTACATTTAAAATGAGCCCTCCGCGAGGGCTCCCGGCATCCCATATCCAATTAGGTGAACCCTCCAGGATGGCTCCCGACACTGAACGTCTACATTTAAAATGAACCCTCCGCGAGGGCTCCTGGCATCCCATATCCAAGTAGGTGAATCCTCCAGGAGGGCTCCCGACACTGAACGTGTTAACCTTTTATTAAATGTCTATTTTCGCTTTTCTCGTAGTCATGGTATAAAGTATGCAACTCTTGAATAAAACGGTTTGGTAAAATGGTTTTCACCATTATTTTGAGCATTTATTTCGGAAGGTTTGTTTAAAACACAAAGAAATCTCGATTTTTTGACATGTCGTCATTACACCCGAGCTAGGCCCCTGTAAATCAGTACCAAACTATACAAAATAATGAACGGTCTGTACACACATCGGTAAGTACAGTAGACCGCACGTTGGTGGGAACACTTTTTAATTTCACTTTAAAATTTTAATATCAAAATATTATTTTAACGATTATAAACATTTCGTTGAAACACTGATAGCTCTCCGAGCATAATTTCAAAAACAACGTGAAATATTTTCCCGAAAGCCTCTTCTACGACAAAACCCTTACGTACATTAAAAGGAAAAGTCGTCAGAAACAAGACACCTCGCGCTCCTTAACCCTCCAAAAGCGAAGGGCACAAAATTTCGTCAATCAAGGGATTTACCTTACACTTGACGCTGACAACGTTCTTGAGTTACAAACTGGTGGGCTTAGCAACACGACACGATTGCATTGAGCCTGTTGACATCCATAAGTGAGGTTGTTATTTGAAAGACGTACGATGTTAGGCCGATTATGATTCGGGGCAAGATGTAAAACAACGTTCTTTTAGGTTTATGATTAAGGGTGAATTCGATCAAACTTTTATATTGATTATAAGCCTTCCGTTCCGATTCTCCATACGAGAACTGTCCGAAGTCAATTTCATTCCGCGTATAAAATATATCTGAATTTGCTAAAATCAGACCTTACTAATTTACAATGTTTTCGACCTAATATTTTTAGGGAAAGGCTAGGCAGATATTATTATGGTGGAATATGGTGAGATTCCAGAACATACTGAAAGTCAATCAAGGGATTTACCTTACACTTGATGCTGCCAACGTTCTTGAGATACAAACTGGTGGGCTAGCTACACGACACGATTGCATTGAGCCTGTTGACATAAGTGAGGTTTTTATTTGAATGACGTACGATGTTAGGCGGATTATGATACGGGGCAAGATTTTATGTTCTGTTGCGTGATTTGCTTACATGGTATCATGCTACTTTATTATAAAGAAATTATGCTGTATTACATGTAAAATGCAATGAGATGGTAAAGAATAGCTAACCTTAGTAAAATCAGAAACCGAGACCATGAACCTTACAATTTAAAAGAGTAGGATCGAGTGATTTTTTTTTTAAGACTTCACGAAATCAAAGCGACAGTTGTTTTTGCCATATTTTTGCAACCACCACAACCAAAAACAAGCACCATAATTAACGTTCAAAGGGCCGCCTATAATCACAAAAATAATAAGCGTACGATTGTCCTCCGTCAAATTGGGCCCAATCCCTCTGGCCCGTATATTCACGCCATCGATCGCGGGCGATTGCCAGTATTTTGTGCAGTTAATTATCCGCAGCGCTTGCGGGTTAATCCGGCGAGTCACGTGACATGCACGTGCCTGGTTTAAAGGGACGTATTCTTGACCCAAACGGTTACCCGGTAGGGTAGAAAAATGTAGAATAGTAAGTGCATTTTTGGTGATAATGATCCAATTAGGGGCTTAAGTGGTTAGGTCACGTGGTGTGGCATAACTTTGTTATCTGTACTTAGATAATGGCGGTAGCTTTCGTGGTTTAGCTTTTGTTACCAACCATATCATGGTAGTATTGTAGTGAACAATATCAGGCATACAAATTACCTAGCAGGCATATTATTATAACATCATCATCTCAAAAACATGACCAAAAATGTAATTCTCACCCTGAACAATTGCGAAGCACATAACAAATAAAATATATATATATATATATCTCTTTCTATCAGTAAAATTGCGATCATAAAGCAATATGGCTTCCAGAATATTCCCCATCATCCGTCTGACGTAAAAGGATTAAATGTTATAAATAAAATATTTGTATAGGGCGTCCTTAACCAATCAGTAACGGGATTTGGTATAAAAAACAATAACCTGTCAATCTTTGCTACAGGGTTTTATTAATATTCATTAGTTTTTGCGTTAGTAGGTAAGCTAAATATTTAAAATAAGACATGCCAATTGATTTATATCTATGTATTAAAAATAAATGTGAGCCTGTAGGTTAAAAACCGTAAAATATTTAGAATAAAAAACAATTCATGAAAAGAACGTATTCCTATTTTTTTTAAAGCTATTCAGTATTCAAAAAAGCCAAATATGAAAAGCAAATAAACACAGAACACGTTATTCAGCAACTTGTTTCACATTCACTTCAGTGCGTACCTGTACTTCATACTCCAATTTTTGTATGGGCTCTTTAGATTCCCTGCATAGAACCCTTGGAGGCATTGTAATGCAATTGGCCCTTAAACAAAGATTTTAAGCGCAAAGTGGCCGGTTCAAAGATTACGTTAGGTTCCCCCAGGGTACATTCAAGCTCATATCTCCCTAAAATCACGAAGGCATAATTTAAAGTATAAACATATTAGTGAAGGGCCAACCGGCTGCTGCGGGCGAATTTCTAACGATGGTAATATTGGATCATCTTTTTGTTTGTGGTATGCGGTAGTAGATTTAGTAGAGCGGAAGATTTGCATTATAACATGGAATAAGATCATTAACATTAAGAGTACACGAAGATAATAATGACCACTTCTTAACGCAGGCCATATAAAAAGCACTTGCATAAAGTTTTGCTGAGAGAAAATGCATTTCGAACACAACGTTAGATTTTACGTCACTCTCATTAAAATTAACGAAACGAATAATAGTGACCACAGCTTCCTAGCTCCCTTAACAGACGTGTTCGCACGACTAAACTCGGGAAATGACTGAGAGTAAACGCGAAGATAGAAAAGTGTAATGTTTAAAGTCTTAACAGCTTTATTTGAACTTCGACTGGGTACGCCATCTCGTGGCCAATTTCCTTACTCAGTACGTAGGATATTATTTTAATGCGTAACTTGGAGGAAATTTCAACGGAACGGTTATGGTAGCCGTTAAGCTAGAACTTGTGGTCTACCAATTACTTGAATGGGACCTAGACTGTATTCTTAGTTTCATTTTGTTTTGAACTATGGAACGTTCCAAGTTGTTCGCAAACAAGTTTCTAATCTTCTATTGTTTGTTTATACGGAAGAAGTTATAAAATAATACAACATTTCAAATAAACATGGTGGAAAGCTTAAAATTTTGGCTTTTTCCTGAAGAATTTTGTGACAACATTTTTATGGGAAAATGTAGGTGTACATAAGTACACCTCTGCCTAACTCTTCGGGGGAAATAAGCATGATATTTATTTTATGTTACCTGTAATGTCTATCTAATGTATAACATAATATATACACATGAAAACAGCCTACTGAAAAGAAAACTTTGAATCAGATAGGTCAATTACTTGGTATGTTTACTAAAGTGATCGATGCTAACTACAAATAAATTCGTTGCATTCAACTTGCATTAAAAATCTCATTTCTCTAAAAGGCGTTGCGTTCATTTCACATTTCCCCTATCATGTATATGGAATCTCAAGCATGTTGATACACATACTCGTCGCATCTTGGAGAGCTGATCGAGTTTCCATTTCTACGAAGGCTGTTGCATTCAGAGCTCCTATTACGAAAGCTCATCTGGTAAATGCAGTATGAGCATTGCTCGGCGCAGGAGGGCGGCACGGACGCTTAAGTATTGTTGATATTCTAAACCGCCCCAGAACGGAGCGGCCCTCTGTCGCAACCGCACAGTGTCGCGTGCGTTCGCCTGATTGCAAGCATTGGTAACGTGCGGCTTATGTACGACGAATTTGGTTTTGGTTAACGAATGTAAGTGATGTTTTTTTACCGATTTTGTTTGTCAATAAGAAATAACATCGACTTGGATTTTATCGAATCCTGGTTAGTGGAAATTTGCTCACTACTTTTTACATGGTACTTATAAAATTATATCATAACTGGAAAAATTTGGTGTACTAAAGACCTCTGCCTAAACTACCTCTTCAGGGAATTAGGGCAGATGTAATCTTGTCGTAAAGTAATTCTAGACTGGGCAACCATAAGCACTTAAGTCATCATCATTCATCATTTCAGCCAAAAGACGTCCACTGCTGAACATAGGCCTCCCCCAAGCACCGCCACTTCGACCGATTCTGTGCTTCCCGCATCCAGCGGATTCCTGCGGCCTTCACAAGGTCATCGGTCCATCTTGTGGCAGGCCTTCTAACGCTATGTCTTCCGGTACGCGGTCGCCACTCCAGAACCTTTCGGCCCCATCGGTCATCTGTTCTACGCGCAATGTGCCTGCTCAGTCATATTGTTTTAAATATGGCTGCCCAGTCTAGAATTCAGTTTAAACGACGCTTACCTTAGTGACACCTTAGTGTCACTAAGGTAAGCTGTATAATGTTTTTAATGATTCAGTGGAGGTCAATCTCCCTCATTCATCAGTTTATTAGCCATTCAGCAAAGGTACAATAGTAGCAGACCTGACTTCCCAGTGTGCTCTGGACGCACCATATCTATTTCGTCAATCGGTGGTTTATGCACAGTTAAAATGGAAATTACACAACATAATAATATCGAGGGGCACGGTAGTGCTGCCGCCAAGTCGAGCAAAACAAACACAAAAGCACAGCCGTACCATATTTTTTCGAATACTTGCTACAGTTCAATCACACGTTTATGAACAAAATTATGAATTCAGCAAATTCGTTATTTTTAAGAAGGTTTTCTGTTTATTCTTTGAAAGAAATAAAAATATTTTATTTGGGACACGCACAGGAAATACAAACTGTAATTATTGAACATAATAAATAAAAATAAAAACAAAACGGAGTATTTTAAAATGCACAAAATATAACCTGTGCGAGGTCAAAAAGGCCCCTATCTCAGCATAAAGGCTTTTGCAGACCAGCGCGACACGAACAATACTATTTCTAAGAAAACTTCACGGTATAACAATGACCGGTGTCGCGTCGCACGACAAGTCGCGCTGGTCTGCACAAAGCTTCATGCTGCGATATTTAAAAAAATATTTCTTACTTAACTATTATTTCAAAGCTGAAACAAGTAGGTATCGTGTATAGTTTCATAACGTTTTATTTACACAAGGTAGTAAGTACCCACCCCAGAACAATTTAACAATAAAAAAATCAGCTTAAATTCGACGTTAATAGCCCGCAACGTCATGGAAGTCGTTCGCAGTTGGCGAAGCGTTAAATGCTACATTTTCCTCGGCCATTTGCAATTCGATATTCAGCTAAGCTTCGCGGGATTGAACTCTCCGGATTGCATGTCTACTCGCATTTGATATTGTAATGATATTCATCCCTTTTAAGTATAAAGTGGATCAGGAGTATAATAAACTCTACCCACTCGCGGTCGAGATTAAGTGATCTGTATCAAGGAATAATATTATTGTGTTTTGTTGTGCTAACTTTGTGCAATGATTTTTGCGATTATTGTGTATGTTTGCTTTGGCAGTCTCGTCTTCTTCTTCGGCAGTGGTGGGCTGAAAGTTAAGTGGTTCATTCGAAATTGTTATTGTAAACATGAAGTAACATTTTATGATGTTATTCAAATCAAAACCTTACAGATCAATAGTTACTAAAATTATTATCTACGTAGCAACATAAATTAGGAACTTTCCCTAAATTGTTGCTGACTGCAATATCTCAAGTTTTAAAACACAGCACGTTCTGTTTATAATAATATTGTAGCGGTTAGACCGCCACATACAAAAACTACGAAACAAAAAGACATGACGTCACACAATTCCTACATCTCGCAGTTAGAGTTTACTGAGCGAATAACATAGATATAAGACTATCCGAAATCAACATATGGGCAGTTGCCCGCCAGACATAATACCCGTCTGGTTGGAGGATCCTCCCTTTTCTATGGTGGATGAGTGAACTTTACACCCTGTTCCTCATACTCCTAAATTGGTGACCCCGAGTATGAACGTCAACGCAGCCTTCGTGCAACTACTTCAGCGTGACGTCATCATCATCACTCCCGCAAGCTTTCGTGAGGCGAGTCACACAGCCAGCCAGCACCCACGGCTTCAACGGGTATCCTGACCACCAGCATGCAGCGAACGCGCATTCCTGGTCATCACCCTCAGCCTCATCAGCAACCTTGGCACAGCACCTGCACTTCCGGCCGGTCTCACAAGCAGAGCCTATTCTACCTCTCCTGGTCAACGCAAGCAGTCAGCCAAAAACCCGGCGCTGTACCACATCCGACTCACTGGATGACGACGCAGCGCCACCCCGACTCACTGGGGAATCACCGCAGACAGTTCCGACTCACCGTGAACTATGCGGCACCCGGTTCCGACTCACTGGAACCACAGCTGGCACTGTGAAGCATCGCAAGATCCAAGACTCAGCCCACTATCGACCTCCGGTCTCCGGAGGGGAGTGATGTAGCGGTTAGACCGCCACATACAAAAACTACGAAACAAAAAGACATGACGTCACACAATTCCTACATCTCGCAGTTAGAGTTTACTGAGCGAATAACATAGATATAAGACTATCCGAAATCAACATATGGGCAGTTGCCCGCCAGACATAATACCCGTCTGGTTGGAGGATCCTCCCTTTTCTATGGTGGATGAGTGAACTTTACACCCTGTTCCTCATACCCCTAAAATATCAAAATAAAGAGTCCAGGATCTGATCAAAATAAGGCGCGTTTCCAGTACATTTTTATTCTTAATTCACCACACAAGCTCCTTGAGTTATCCCCTACCACTAGACAATCAGTGGCGGCGTGGGTGCCGCCCGTGGCACCTTTTGTTGCCTCGCAACTTATTGCCACAGAAATCCACACACCTACGAACGCCACATTATGTTCCTACAATAAAATCTTCATCATTCTCTGTCCGAACAAACGTATGGCAGTAACAAATTGGTCATTCTTCACAACGTTTAACGCCCACCGCTCTTAAAATACTGCTGTATGCATTTTAATGCGTTTTAATGGTTCAGCACTACTGTATGCAATGGGATTATGCTTGGATGCAGCCAGACATTTCTAGGCAAGATAAACAGTGGAGGCGTTCTCCGAGATTAGTGCTAAGAGTCTGTGTGTCTTGTATAGTCGAGATTTCCGTTTGTGAATAACCTAAATGTTTAAGTAACCATTGTTTTAATAATGAGTCATGCTTGTGTACTGAGTTAATTACTTGGAGTAAGGTAAATACTACAGATGTTACAGTTTCATATGGTTTTATTAAAGTAGCATGTGTTACATTTAGCTTACTGTTTGACTTTTGGAAACATTACTTGGAATATACCTAGGCATAGATAAAAAATAGGCTCCCTGACAGTTTAAATCTATGTCACTCATCATACTGGAAGTAGATACCTACATACAGAACCTGGTGGCGGTGCTTGGTTGTGGCCTATGTTCAGCAGTGGACCTCTTTTGGTTGAAATGATGATGATGATGATACAGGTCCAAAAAAGTAGGATTTTTCTAAATGCTTAATTGACTAAAACATTTCATCATTTTAACATTTTTATAAAGTGTCATGGGGCTCAGAACTCAGTTTCTTCGCATAACAGTTGGAACTTAGCTTACGAAAACGATCTTGACCACTTCAAAAGTTGAATCCGACAATCACCTTATAAGCTATGAGCCCAGGTCCGCACGCGATTTTTTTTCGCACACTGGATTTGCAACGTTTGCTTAGCGCCAAGAGGTGAAAATCCAACAGTGTGTTTTTCGACGCGCTGGGTTGCACCACGGTAGACGGTAGAATAACTAAGCCATATCTTAGAAATAAATGCCTACAGCCGCGCGGTACGTAAACATGCGATAGGGCTGCCCGCCTCCAGTATTTTAATTACATTTGCCTACTTTGTGTTTCCATTTAGTTTTGTGATTGTAAATATACTTTTTTTATCTACACAAATAAATAAAATACTTTGTGAATTGAATAACAAAACAAAACACAAATGCCCGAGGTTTTAAAACAAGCGTACCTACCGTATTAATTCATGAACCTCCTATAACTACCTATTTCACTCGTGTTATCACTTTCCTTTACTCTATTCACTTTATTTATTAATCCAGACATCTTTTTTTCGGGAGATAAAAGGAAATACTTATCCATTAAAAATACACACAATATGTACCTACCTACCAGTAAGTAAAATTATTTTATAGTAAGACTATAAAATAATTTTGTTGTTGTTGTTTGTTAATAATACTTAATACCTTTCAATGTTTCCAGGTAATCTAAAAAAAGTTATCTCTGGATGCGTTATTGCCAAATTCATGCAACCAAAAACAGCAACAATATATCCTACTCGTCATATTAAATATGTACTTGAATTTATTTTTAGTGTAAAAATCGCACGGTTATAGTTAAAAAAACAACACACCGTTCGTTCGTCACTGCGGCACAGACGCGACTGTCTGCGTACCTCGCGCATACCTCGATCGAGGCGCGTAGGTATAGCTAGCGCTTCGTCCGTTTCTATGAAGTTGGCCTACCGTCTACCGTGGTTGCACTCTTTTGAATCCTCAACGCTCGGCTCAACACCGAGAGTGAGGACATGAGTTGCTTTAGGTAACCTGGAAGTCTTTAAATAGACTCCAGACCCAGGTTGGCTGCAGCAAGGAAACCCTATTCAGGTGGACATTCATAGACGACTCCGCCTTGGAGTGTGAATATGGTGCCGTTCCACAAACGATGGAACAGTTTATGTCATGTCCTGCGTGTCCTGTCAGCTGCACGTTATAGGAACGGATGAACGCTAGTGATGGCGCCAAACACGTGGCCGAATTTTGGGCCGAGTCCCTTTAAACTGCCATCGACACGCTAAGAAGAACACCGAGAGTTGAAAATCCAGTGCGCGATAAATTCCCGCCGCGTTTTTTTCACTTCCGTACGCACGTGGGCTTAAAGTCCACTTTTCATACACCAAAAAAACACAGGCATAACAAAAGCCACACTTTTGAGGTTAATGTTGTTCGCAATTTCACGTAACATAAGCCACATTTTAATTTTCCCAAGTTCCCAACATACAAAGTGCAAGAGCTTGCATTGTCGTGGCATCTCTGAGATAGCACAAGTCTTAATCTCAGCGGAGCACGTTGCGACTGCCCTAATGATATCTCAAGATGCGCTTAAGAGCCCATACATAACACTCTATGAGACGTTTTTAAAATTTAAGCCAACGTTAATGCATTCTACCCCGTTTACTGTTTATATTTATTCAAATTTGTAGGCGAGTCCACAATGCACTGTCTCGCCTTTGTGACGGTTATAGTATTAGCATAATACGAGGTGTATTCAATGGACAAAGTAACTGGTATAAAATAAAATTTTACGGTATACCCTTATATTGAAGAAGGGAGGTCGTGTTATTCTCAATAAAATGCCCATGTTCCGTGGTGTATGGGAACTGAATATTTCACGTCCATTGACGAGGTTGTTGTGATCAAGTTCTGTTATATCGAAGTTGGTTGTTTTTGTTGCTTCAAGGCGGGTGCACTTTATATTGCTGTTCTTTGTAAAATAATTTTAATAATATAAAATGGATATGAAATGTTGTTGTTTATTTATTTTATTAAAATGTATTCCGTAGTCAGAGGGTTCCCTTAGCCTCAGCCTCAGGGGTTTTTTTATGATAATAAACAATACCTTACATGTTGTCGTTTCTAAACCCTTTTAATTAACTTTCATTGGGGTTTTGGTTTACCTGGTCTGCGTAGGTATGTACTAAATAATTTAATATTACATAATTTATGTTACGTCTGGCAACTGCGGGACTAAAGGATTCGTCTATTCCAATGATTCGGTAGTACAACTACTGAATCACTGGAGTAGAAGAATTCATGAGGTGAGTGGTTTCGGTCTTCCTCGACAGTCGATATTGCTAGCCTCATGCCAGTGTCTCTACACTGGCCAAAGTCAAAAGAGTTTATTTAAATTTTTTAATAATAATATTTATAATTAGGCAAAAATGGTGCCAAAAGTAAAAAAAAAGCCAAAAGCCAAAACAAGCACTCTTGCTTGGCAATTCTTTTAGCTATATGTCTAAAATATGCTGTCGCTGCTGTGGCTAGCTGTGGTTCTATCTTCATTTATAGGGTTTGTTGGTTTATGTTTCAATCTCACACTTAAAAAGATGTCCAAATAGCAAGAAAAAACTGTAACAGAAACCGAAAAACAAAAAACAAAATCTTAAGAAAGCTCCAAAAATTTAATGAAGTTATCGAACAATTTTCCAATTACCCGCTTTAAAATAATCGAAGTAGTTGAACAAAAAATTAATAATCGATTCACAAAGTTTGAGTAACGATAAATTTCGTAATAAACTGTGCTACGCTCTACTCTAAATACTTTATTTTGAACGCCGCTCGCGGGCATTGCTCCATTATTGAAACGAATTGTTTTCTGAAGTTTTAATATTAAAGGCTACGTTATTGGAATTTCCTTCTTGTTTTTTTCTATTATTGCTTATAAAATTGCTGTGCTGTTTAAACTCTTAAGTATGGCGGACTTTGGTTTATTGGGTATTAAATATTTTGCTTCAAATACATTGTACCAAAGAAACGATAAATGGACTGTGTCAAAGATGATATGGCTAGAAAGAGAGTGACTACCGAGATGACGACTAATAGAGAAGTTTGGAAGAAAATGACATATTGAGCCACATAACTTGGGATAGGGGCAGGAGAACGATGTTGATGACATTGTACCCATCGTCTCAAATGTCACGATTTCATGAAAAAGTCATTCAATGGAACAAATCTTCCTGAGAGATGTATGGAGTCTAATGATTATAAATATATAAAATAAAAATAAATAAAATATTTTATTTGTCTCTATAAAAAAAACTTTAAAATATGACATACACTAAAAGTCAATCTTACGATTTATCTACTTATTACAAAGATCTGATCCTGACATTTTATATTTCTTTATAATTCTGTAAGTGCATATTTTTTATGGTCAGGAATCATTTTGATCAAGATACAACCTGACACTGACCTGCAAATTGCAAAAAAACGTAAATAAATTATAATTTTGCCAGCTACCTGTGTGGATTCACCTTAACGGAAAACCAAATCGTTAAAACCCTCGCACATATCCATTAGATCTAATTACTTAGTCATTTCTCAATGGACAGCTCTACTCTGAAACGAGGCTCACACATTCATAGTAAAAATAAACAGACATTAAACTCATAAGGAGCATTCACGGTGCATTTTCCTTTCCTCAAAAGTAATCATTCAAGATGAGATAGAAATGAACCCCAGGTTTAACATGTAAACAGTTAAAAGTACTCAAGACGAAGAAAATGTTTTCCTAATCAAAGGCTCTTCAAGCCCTTTTCATAGCTACTTGAATCGAGAGGACGAATGGTACAGAATGCTAATTCACATGAAAGTTCGAGTTTCTTATCTAATTACACTTTAGAACCTTTTTACTTGTTAAGTAGACTCGAATTCGTACTAAGTTTAATCGAATTTATGTTTTGACCGACCTTTAGGTATGTAGGCAAGTAATACTATTTGAAATGAAAGACACATTAAATGAACGTTTCTAAGATTTTATTTTTACAACGTAATACGCTACTGATGCCAGAGAGCAGAATAATTAATTACGTTTAGGTTTAATTTAATTTTTTAGACACATTTTTTATACCCACCTAATTAAAACATTTTTTTAAAGATCATAAATGTTTATGTAATTAATAATTTTACACTCGGAAAACGCGTAAGTCCTTATAAAATTACTGTAAAAAATAACGTCTAAACAGTAGCCATTGTTTGAGGCGAACCATTTTGTTCCCGCGCACTAAAATTAAACGTCAATCGTTATGTCAAAGGCAGCGTGGTCGTAGTTTGTTATTAAAATTATCGTCAATTCCTACTTCCTTGGGATTTTCTAAAACATCTCTTTTGTTGCGATTTTTTTTTAATTTTCCCTCCTGCTGTTTATATTTTTAATGAGAAAATGTTGCAGAATGAGTCTTCAGCTAGAGATTGGTTTATAGCAAAATGCGTCAACTTATTTAGTGGAGTATAATAAAAACACTTTGTTTAAGACCACCATACCTACTGAAGATGCAAAAAAAGGGTTATAAAAATAATTTTAAAACTTGTAGTGTTTTAATTTCCCTTCTGGTTTCTGGAGCAAAGAATACCAAAAACAGTTTCTATAACTTTGTGTATATCAATACACCAAATTATAGAAACTATTTTTATAAAGAGAAAGATTAGTTTTTTTAATGTTTAATTGTTTGTTTGTTACGCTTTCACGGTTAAACGGCAGAACCAATTTTGATGAAATTTGGTATAGGGATACTTTGAACCCTGGGGTTACTTTTTATCGACATAATACGCGGGCGAAGTTGTGGCTGGAAGCTAGTTAAAACTATTTTTTCCCGGTTAAGTTGCTTCTCGAGTCTTATGTTACCGCTAAATCAATTTAAAAATCCGTTTTTGCTCTATTCTGATTAAACACATTTGCTCGACATTACAAAAACGACCAAAAAGAAATCGCCCATTTTCTATTTCCGTACCGAATCGTTTAACATACGACAAAATCATTTCCATCCGTTTAAACTTGGTAAAACGATTTTAAATTACTTCAAACACAACAGGAATGAGTGAACTGAAAACTCGTTTCTTGCTATAAATCGGAATATGCAAAATGCTGGGATGACAAAAGTTTGTTTCGCTGTTTCGCTGGCCAGTGGCTAGGTTCGCTTCGAACTCCCGATACGGTTTGACAATGCACATGCAAATTAACCAACAGCAAAGAGAATTTCTGTGCGGAAACTTTAATGGCATAGCGTACCCCGTTTAAGTTCCGCGATCCTTGCAACAATTATTTTGCCACCGGTGCTATTCCTGTTTACCCGCTCTCCCTATTTTGATCACAATGCGCTACGTGTGCGAACTTGGCTAGTCTTCCCTTACTTAAGCTAAATAAGGAGCCTTTTATAATGTGGGAAAAATGGAAAATGTATCGAGGAGTTTGCAGTTGGAGAAATAAAGGGGTAATCTTTGCACAAGGTTCAGGGTCAGTAGAGGTTGAGGCACTTTTGCAATGGATATAAGAAAATAATGAGTCGATAAGGACGATAAGTAAACTATGATACTTATCGTCCTTGACAAGGACAATAAGGACAAATAAAACAAAGGAATAGGACAAAGACGATAAGTTAACTATGATTCTTATCGTCCTTGACGACTCATTATTTTCTTATGTCCATTGCAAAAGTGCCTACTATGTATCCTTTACATCACTAAAGGATTTAATTTTATATTCTGTAATATTCTGCAATAACAGAATATATTAAATTAAAATCTTGTTAATGATTTTCCAGAAAATGTATAATTTAACATCAAACATTTTTTATTTATAGTAAGTAGGTATGCTCATTTTAAATTCCTTTTTTTTTATTTCACTAATTACCTTTCCGAAAAAAATGCTGAATTACACATTTAAAATTCCCTCCTAGATCATTAATTAAACATGGAGGCACTTATTAATTTCCGCTTATCAATTTTTAATAAAGCACACAGAAACATAAGGAGGGAAATATTTTTGAAACAAAGTAGACCGTAATCTTAAAAATCCAATATTGCGAAATTAAGTTTTTTAATTAATTTTCTTTCTGTATTCACGGCTTAGTTTTCTTCATTGCCCCAGGCTGTCTCGGCAACAATATTGAGTTCCGAGATATCTTAATAACCCGAATATCTTTTGTTTTGTTACTACGAAATAATTATTATTTTTCTCGACGATTATAAATGTAATTTTTTTGTTCAACAATGTTTATTTTTGTTATTTTTTTTAATAATGTACTAAATAGTCACAGCTTGTTTTAAAAAATAACAAGTCCTACAAAGTCTGAAACAAAGAAGAGATCATTACAAAGGTAGCAAAAATATTTTTCTGAATATACAACGTATCACATTAGGATTGAACAAACAAGCCCTGAACGTTTTATAAATAATTTTGATCAAAACACGTCATTATATCTGAGCAAAAAATAAAAAAGTACTCTATGTTGCTCACTCAAATGTGTCCACAAAACAATTCTAAATTGCTATTTAGTTGAATATTTTTCTCAATCATCCTGTGGCCACTTGATAACCGATATAAATACCTGTCCCCATTCAAGAGGAAGTGTGCTAAATTACATATTGTTCTGTAATATATTGTAATGAAATGCGTCTGTGCGCCTGCGATTAGTGGAGCGAGAAATTGCTTAATCAGTCATCTGTGTAATGTCGATGATTAGCCCGATACCGATATGAAATCGACGGTGAAATTTTCGGTGCATTCATTGCGACAAGCAATGGTAGGGGTAGCGACAAAAATTTTACTGGGTCTGTGAAAGTTTTTTTTTTGTTTATAAGGGGAATGGGGTGAATTTTATTGGAAACACAGTATAGTTTTAAAATATAGACCAAAGGATGTACCTAATGGTTTTATAATAAATAATAAACTTATTGTAGGACTATTGAAGTCCAATTATTAGAAAAAGTTTTAACTAACTAAAATATGTAATTATAGATCTTGTACTTGGCAGTTTGCAGTAGGAACCTAGGTAGACACCATGCTTTAACTAGACTTTATTGTAAAATTCTTATTATAGCTACAATAATAACCACTGAATACAAAATGGCAAACTAGTAAAACTGACTCTACCATATTGAAAACTATCCCCATGAATAATGATTTTATCATACAAATAACGATGTATTTGTTTAAAACTACAACCTTAATTCCCTAGAACATTTATTCACAGAATCCTTCACACATTCAAGCTTCATGAGCCGTAAATTTGCCAACAAATGGCCCTTGACGATTTTCACGCTGTCAGAGAAATGAAGGAAAACAGAACCCTGGCCATTGGCCGCCCCAAGAGATATATTGTCTAGTCCCAGCCCGCCACGTCATGATGATAATAAATACCCCAGTAATATAAATTATTTTTGCTACCCTTTATACGAATTATTTACGTCAAAATATGATACTTTATGGACGTATCGATAGTTAACGTAATTAATGATATGAGCGCGTGGTTTATATCAATTATTTGATTTTCTATTCGATTGTTTTCTATTCGAGTGGACAACGTTTTAATATCGAAATGGTTTGGATTTATTGCTCAGTCGTCGTGTAATGGTTGTGTGTAGATTTCTATTATGAATGTCTGTTATTAATGGTTTGCGGGGTAATTGCGTAACACACATAAAATGCCAATTGATCGAAATGCCTTTGATTTTGACAGTTCTTTGCGTTGTTGACTAGACAATTTTTGAAGTGAAACCTTCATTAGGCGCGTTGAGCAGTTTTTGGGTGAACAAAAAATATGGAACAACGTCATTGTCACCGCACGCTTCCCATGATAAATTTCGTGTTGACAGCGCTCTCTGTTTTATTTTTTTGGATTTTCTTAAATGGTTCTACAGCTTTCGTTCTTGTACAGACAGCAAGCCACATAGATTCCTGACATTTTCGTTAAATAGTGTTACTTAGTTTTCACTTCTATCGGCAGTCCCCGAAGACTGCTCCGATTTTTTTTACTTATGAAGCATTAGAGAATAAATAATTTCCTTTTAAACCCTCGACTTGATATTAAAAGTGAATTACAAAAAAAATGGTGTCAATGCAATAGTAATTTTTGTCCAATTATACTGATGAAGACGTCATGTGGATTTTGGGGCCTTTGTATCTACAAGGCCCCGAAATTCACATGTCTTCATCACAAAAGCCACATATCTTCGATTTTCAGTTCGATAGTTTTGGTTTTAAATAATTTATTTAGTGAGAATCCGTCAGGCTATAGACTGAAATTTCCCAGACTATTTTAGCCCTTATTTAACACCTAAAACAGAGATCTTAGCCGAATGAGTCACCGTCACCATTTGGCGACAATGGGGCTTGACTGTCATGTCGGCGTTTTCCATAAAACAATGTCTTTCATATTTCATATTATCTAGATTTTAAAATGACTAGCAACGTTAACTCCTCTTCCAAATTTGGCGGATAAGAAATTACCTCGGAAGATGCTTATTATGTCAGCCTGTAACTAACATGAACTTTCATTATCTCCAGAACCATCTGCCTAACATCCGCAAGTAATTTCGCTCTAATTTTATCTACCTTTTATCCATTTCCACGTTACCAGTACATACGTACAAATTCAATTCAGTTTTCCAATCGACTGAAAGCTGTTTACAATCACGCAAGCAAGTAACACGGCTCGTTTGAGCTAAATAAAAGACTGCGGGCGATGTGTCCGAGCCCGCTGAAGGCACCTGTCGCACCGCCAGCGAGGAAGCGACTAGCAATCAACGATTATCTCGCTCAAGAACGTGCAAAAGATTGTAACTTGTCCCGTGATAGTAAAAGAGATACGTAGTATTAAAAGCGTTCATTATAAAAGTTGGCAACGTCGCAAATAGCTGTCATTTATCTGTCTTGATTTATTTGGCACTATAATTACCTACTGGAAATATGAAATATGGGTAACTAGTGAACTAAAATATTGATTATGAAATGCAATAATTATTATCGTAACACCGAATATTTAGTTTCAGATGTAAATAAAGTATTTCAAAACTTCCCAAATGCCTTTCTTATACCTAAAACGATTACAACATCAAATTCAATGATAGACCTAATTGCAATTCATTATTAATATTCTAGTTCACTAGTTAGCGATATTTTATATTTCCATACAGTAGTATCGCCAAATTAATCAAAACAGGTAAATATTTGACAGCTATTTGCGACGTGGCCAACTTTTAGAGTGAACGCTCTTAATAGTTGATTGCTGACCGTTCACACCGCCAGCAAGTACTCGGTTGTCACACCGACAAGAGCAATCAAAAAGAGAGGAATACTCGCTCAGAGACTCACACTTGATACATACGCATACCAATGAGTTATCGCTCGTCGCCGTCGCGCACTCAATGCTCGTTTCTGGGCAACTCGTTTTTTGTTGCTATCTCTACTCGCTTCTAGTTTATCGCCGACGGTGGTACAGGAGCTTAACCTGGTACCGAAGTACGGTAGGTAAGCATGGGTAAGTATGGGTAGTAAGTATGGTAATGCCATGTTTTTCTCTGTAAAGGTATGGAATTAATAGTGATAATGTTGTTTTCAGTTTTAGTATTTGATTTTAGTACTCTTTAAAATAGAATGCCGGTTTCCTCACGATGTTTTCCTTCACCGTTTTGAGAGCAGTGGTAATGAAATTATTGACACAAAGTAAAGCGCCTGCTTGGGTTCGAATCCACGACCTACATACAACTCGTAGGTCGGAGCCGTTACTACTGGGCCACCACTGCTCTCAGTTGATGATCACCTGTTCAGGTTTAATTGGTAAAACTTTCTGCCATTCAAGACTTTTCAACGATTTATTAAGGAATAATGCTTTTATTATTTATTTATTAATTTAATACTTCAAGCACACAAATGTACAGAGGCGGACTTAATGCCATAGGCATTTCAATATTTTGTTGGTCAAGTCAAAGTAACGTACCTAGGAATACGCCTATATGAATGCTATATTTTTGATCATCATCATCAACTTACTAATTACCTACTTAATTAATCAAACTGACACTTACTTTTCGTGGTGTTAATTATATTGTCAGTTCTTACCCAGAAATAAAAAAAGTCTACCGGGTAAAATTGTACGAGTTTTTAATTTGCATTCGTCTCATTCGTCACTTTGTATTCAAAGCATCGCCCTGAACTGAATCGAAACAGGAACTTTCAATAGCAAAAACATTCTTACTAAGTGAAGTGCCGGAATTAGCGGATTTATTCATTCTTTTATGCTTTCATAATTATATCTTAGGATGCTGGGTTACTTCTATTTTTCATGCTAATCTAGGAACGTGCTTCAAAATAACTTACGATGTTCATTTAAAGTACGTTGGCACTAAGAGTTGTGGTTCTTTAAAAGTTCTGGGAGAGATGACAGTAGTAAAACTAGCCCGACATAATGTAACATTAAGTGCATGTTTGCTTAAGTGCTTGCTAATTTTAGCACACTAAGAACTTACTACTCTTTTATTAAATTATTCAACCTCATTCTTTAATGTACACATAAATTACAAAGACATAAACATAACATCATGCTTGTATTTTCCCAAACGGTTCGGCAGAGGTGTTCCTATAGTACACCCACATTTCGCCAGTTGTGTAAAGGCTCGCCCCCTATTACACGGGACAGGCACAAATCCAGACTCCAAACTACTACTGAGAAATTTCAAAAGTAAAACCCAATAACACTACCCGAACCGGGAATCGAATCCAGGACCTCATCCTCAGCAGTAGCACTTGCGATCCCTAGACCAAAGAGGCAGTTATTACAGAGATATTGTTACAATATTACAAAGACAGCTTATGTACAAAGACGAGCTTAACCGAAACAAGCTATAATTGTGATCAGAAGCTGTTCATACACTTTTGCAACAGTAAGGCTAATGATTTTATAATAAATAATAAACTTATTGTAGGACTATTGAAGTCCAATTGTTACAAAAAGTTTTAACTAACTAAAATATGTAATTATAGATCTTGTACTTGGCAGTTTGCAGTAGGAACCTAGGTAGACACCATGCTTTAACTAGACTTTATTGTAAAATTCTTATTATAGCTACAATAATAACCACTGAATACAAAATGGCAAACTAGTAAAACTGACTCTACCATATTGAAAACTATCCCTATGAATAATGATTTTATCATACAAATAACGATGTATTTGTTTAAAACTACAACCTTAATTCCCTAGAACATTTATTCACAGAATCCTTCACACATTCAAGCTTCATGAGCCGTAAATTTGCCAACAAATGGCCCTTGACGATTTTCACGCTGTCAGAGAAATGAAGGAAAACAGAACCCTGGCCATTGGCCGCCCCAAGAGATATATTGTCTAGTCCCAGCCCGCCACGTCATGATGATAATAAATACCCCAGTAATATAAATTATTTTTGCTACCCTTTATACGAATTATTTACGTCAAAATATGATACTTTATGGACGTATCGATAGTTAACGTGATTAATGATATGAGCGCGTGGTTTATATCAATTATTTGATTTTCTATTCGATTGTTTTCTATTCGAGTGGACAACGTTTTAATATCGAAATGGTTTGGATTTATTGCTCAGTCGTCGTGTAATGGTTGTGTGTAGATTTCTATTATGAATGACTGTTATTAATGGTTTGCGGGGTAATTGCGTAACACACATAAAATGCCAATTGATCGAAATGCCTTTGATTTTGACAGTTCTTTGCGTTGTTGACTAGACAATTTTTGAAGTGAAACCTTCATTAGGCGCGTTGAGCAGTTTTTGGGTGAACAAAAAATATGGAACCACGTCATCGTCACCGCACGCTTCCCATGATAAATTTCGTGTTGACAGCGCACTCTGTTTTATTTTTTTGGATTTTTTTAAATGGTGCTATAGCTTTCGTTCTTGTACTGACAGCAAGCCACATAGATTCCTGACATTTTCGTTAGATGGCGTTACTTAGTTTTCACTTCTATCGGCAGTCCCAGAAGACTGCTCCGATATTTTTTACAGTGGGGCTTGACGGTCGTGTCGGCCCCGCTGTCACTTATAAGCGACAGTCGGGACTTTACCATAAAACAATAAATGTCTTTAATAATAAATATCTAGATTTTAAAATTACTAACAACGTTAACTCCTCTTCCGAATTTGGCGGATAAGAAATTGCCTCGGAAGATGCTTATTATGTCAGCCTGTAACTAACATGAACTTTCATTATCTCCAGAACCATCTGCCTAACATCCGCAAGTAATTTCACTCTAATTTTATCTACCTTTTATCCATTTCCACGTTACCAGTACATACGTACAAATTCAATTCAGTTTTCCAATCGACTGAAAGCTGTTTACAATCACGCAAGCAAGTAACACGGCTCGTTTGAGCTAAATAAAAGACTGCGGGCGATGTGTCCGAGCCCGCTGAAGGCACCTGTCGCACCGCCAGCGAGGAAGCGACTAGCAATCAACGATTATCTCGCTCAAGAACGTGCAAAAGATTGTAACTTATCCCGTGATAGTAAAAGAGATACGTAGTATTAAAAGCGTTCATTATAAAAGTTGGCAACGTCGCAAATAGCTGTCATTTATCTGTCTTGATTTATTTGACACTATAATTACTGGAAATATGAAATATGGGTAACTAGTGAACTAAATTATTGATTATGAAATGCAATAATTAATGTCGTAACACCGAATATTTAGTTTCAGATGTAAATAAAGTATTTCGAAACTTTCCAAATGCCTTTCTTACACCTAAAACGTCATCAATTACATCATCAAATTCAATGATAGACCTAATTGCAATTCATTATTAATATTCTAGTTCACTAGTTAGCGATATTTTATATTTCCATACAGTAGTATCGCCAAATTAATCAAAACAGGTAAATATTTGACAGCTATTTGCGACGTGGCCAACTTTTAGAGTGAACGCTCTTAATAGTTGATTGCTGACCGTTCACACCGCCAGCAAGTTCTCGTTTGTCACACCGACAAGAGCAATCAAAAAGAGAGGAACACTCGCTGAGAGACTCACACTTGATACATACGCATACCAATGAGTTATCGCTCGTCGCCGTCGCGCACTCATTGCTCGTTTCTGTCAACTCGTTTTTTGTTGCTATCTCTACTCGCTTCTAGTTTATCGCCGACGATGGTACAGGAGCTGTACCTGGTACTGAAGTACGGTAGGTAAGCATGGGTAAGTATGGGTAGTAAGTATGGTAATGCCATGTTTTTCTCTGTAAAGGTATGGAATTAATAGTGCTTTTGCTGATAATGTTGTTTTCAGTTTTAGTATTTGATTTTAGTACTCTTTAAAATAGAATGCCGGTTTCCTCACGATGTTTTCCTTCACCGTTTTGAGAGCAGTGGTAATGAAATTATTTACACAAAGTAAAGCGCCTGCTTGAGTTCGAATCCACGACCTACATACAACTCGTAGGTCGGAGCCGTTACTACTGGGCCACCACTGCTTTCAGTTGATGATCACCTGTTCAGGTTTAATTGCTAGCACCTAGCTTCTGACGTTTCATAAGTGCCCTTGTTGGTTTATGTGAAATAAAATATTTTGAATTTGAATTGGTAAAACTTTCTGCTATTCAAGACTTTTCAACGATTTATTAAGGAAAAATGCTTTTATTATTTATTTATTTATTTATTTAATACTTCAAGCACACAAATGTACAGAGGCGGACTTAATGCCATAGGCATTTCAATATTTTGTTGGTCAAGTCAAAGTAAGGTACCTAGGAATACGCCTATATGAATGCTGTATTTTTGATCATCATCATCAACTTACTAATTACCTACTTAATTAATCAAACTGACCCTTACTTATTTTTTTCGTGGTGTTAATTATATTGTCAGTTCTTACCCAGAAATAAAAAAAGTCTACCGGGTAAAATTGTACGAGTTTTTAATTTGCATTCGTCTCATTCGTCACTTTGTATTCAAAGCATCGCCCTGAACTGAATCGAAACAGGAACTTTCAATAGTAAAAACATTCTTACTAAGTGAAGTGCCGGAATTAGCGGATTTATTCATTCTTTTATGCTTTCATAATTATATCTTAGGATGCTGGGTTACTTTTATTTTTCATGCTAATCTAGGAACGTGCTTCAAAATAACTTACGACGTTCATTTAAAGTACGTTGGCACTAAGAGTTGTGGTTCTTTAAAAGTTCTGGGAGAGATGACAGTAGTAAAACTAGCCCGACATAATGTAACATTAAGTGCATGTTTGCTTAAGTGCTTGCTAATTTTAGCACACTAAGAACTTACTACTCTTTTATTAAATTATTCAACCTCATTCTTTAATGTACACATAAATTACAAAGACATAAACATAACATCATGCTTGTATTTTCCCAAACGGTTCGGCAGAGGTGTTCCTATAGTACACCCACATTTCGCCAGTTGTGTAAAGGCTCGCCCCCTATTACACGGGACAGGCACAAATCCAGACTCCAAACTACTACTGAGAAATTTCAAAAGTAAAACCCAATAACACTACCCGAACCGGGAATCGAATCCAGGACCTCATACTCAGCAGTAGCACTTGCGATCCCTAGACCAAAGAGGCAGTTATTACAGAGATATTGTTACAATATTACAAAGACAGCTTATGTACAAAGACGAGCTTAACCGAAACAAGCTATCATTGTAATCAGAAGCTGTTCATACACTTTTGCAACAGTAAGGCTAAGAACTCACGGAGCGATTTTCACCTGCGCTAGCCACGGTGGCGGGACCGCATACACTCTTACGAACACGTAGTACATGGAAATGTAGATAGTAAATTTCACGACGCGGTTTATGCCCGCGGCTTGCGCGATTGTTTGCGAGTCACGCTGCATCCGCCAACGCGGCGGGCGCGGTTGAAAACCGCTCCGTGAGCTGTTAGCCTCAAAAGTTTCTGATGCGTTACATACACGCGTTAAGGTGCGTTATGGGTTTCTTTTGGCTTTAACATAATATTTATTAAATCGTATTGTTTTGGTTTATGGCAGAGTCTAGTAAAGGACGTATATCTATCGGTTACAAAGATTTCTATAATAAAAGCCTATTTCTTTAATACAACGGACACAAACGCCAAATAGCTCCAAAATGTGCTCCGCAAAGCCTCTGGGTTCCGTGAAAATATTAGCCTAAGGCCTATGTCCTACAGTGGACGTGATTGCTTTGTGGTATTTTAGCTGCTTCAGAATCATCCTTATCTCGTACAAATAGTTATTTTTTTATTTTAAAAACTGTTTCTATTTGCGCCATAATATTAAAATTCAACCAGTCAAATCTTTTTTCGTTTTCCAAAAGAGTTCCGCGGCTAAAAAAGTTTGAGTATCGCTGGCGTACACAATCTCAATGAAATTAAAACCTTATTGTGAAATGCTTACTACAATATTCACAGACTAATAAACCTAGTAAACTACTGCATTAAAACATCAAAAGACGAATGTCCAGTATTATCTTTTTAATTATACTATGTATCAAATAGATTGGCCGTTAGAGATTTAGTGTCCGTTTTACTGCTGATTTATTCCAATAATGTGCTGCAATTGCCTAATGTCACCTAACTAGTAGTACCTTTACGAATTATTTGGGGCTATTTTCCAGAATTTATTTTAGGCAGTGTATAGAGTGCCACCAGTGGCGCTCGGCTCGTGCGTTGTGTGGTCACAGTTCTAACGTAACTTAACCTAAATAAGTTTAAAAACTAAAACCCGACTACTGAAAAATCACGCTTTAAAAAGTATAAAACAAGAAAATATTTCGGACAGATTTATCAAGAAATAGGTACAAAAATGGTCAAACTAAAGCCGTAGTCGCATGCCATTATAATTTTGTAGCCGACAGGCATGCGACTACGGCTTTACTTTGACCATTTTTGTACCTATGTCTTGATTTCTGTCCGAAATATTTTCTTGTTTTATACTTTTTAGAGCGTGATTTTTCAGTAGTCGGGTTTTAGTTTTTAAACTTACTTTTTATTTAATTTGTTTTGGGGTTATATTTTCGTAAAAAAGTATTTGCAGAGCCGCTTTATTTATTTTTTTATACGTTTAATTGTATAATAGGTATTAATTTTACAGAAGCGCCGTACGTCGCACAGTCTCACTTTTGAATGTTTTTAACAATTAAACATATTTATTTAAAATAAAATATGATACATATTTGTAATGTGCTCGTCAAGCCCTTTAATTTGATACCAAACATGGTACGATTAAAAACAATTTTTTTTTTCGTTCTTCACTTTTTGTCCTCTAGAGGGCGCCATATAAAATTTAACGTAACGTCACAGCCTATAACCAGCGGACGATCAGGACGCTTCCAACGATACTTTATTTGTCAAATTATGATCAGTGGTTTAGAAGTTATGAGGTTACAGATGAACATACATACATACATACATACATATATACATACATAACATACATACATACCGGTCAAAATCATAACCCTCCTTTTTGCTTCGCCGAAGTCGGGTAATAACAAGTGACAGTGACAATGCAACGCTCACGGAACCCTAGCCGGGCTGAGGCAGCGACACTAGAGTTAATACTCGCGGCACTCTATACACTTCGTTTATTTTATGCCAATTATCTAGAGTAATAATTGGCCTAAAATAAGAGATGATCAAATTGTAAACTTATTTATTGGAAATCATGATTATTTTATTAGGAAGCCGACAGTGATGTCAAATAGCTCCTTTAGAGCCATCTTGTTGCCGAAATATATTCTACCAAGCGTAGCTGTAGATTCGATGATTCAAATATCGTTTAAAATAGTATAAGGTATGTAGGTACATACTACTTTAAGACTCACTGACTGGTTGACACTTCACGTGACCAGAAAGGTGGCTCGATACTTGGCCAAAGAATTAGCATTGCCATTCTTGGTGGCAATGCTGCCTGTCTTCTGGGCACGTCTCCGGATGACAGCGATGCAGATGAGTACTTCGACGAAGACTTTGTGTTTTTTTTTTTTGGATATATTTGTATAGTTGGTCATTTAATTTAATTTTGTGTTAGATTGTATATTTTATATAAGATTTGTCATTTCTATAGTAATATAAATAAAGATACTTTAAATACCTAACCGAAAAAAAATATTTAAAACTTAACAAAAGGATAGGTACATCATCTATTTCCCCCATACAGAATTTGAAGACCAATAATTAAAAAGTCAATACAAAATACAGACATTCCAGAAAGTAAATGAAATTTACGTCAGCACCCAGCGAAAAGGGATTAAGAAGATTTTCCCTTTAAAAATATCCCTGTCCCAATGTGGCTGATAAATGAGTTAAAGCTTGCTACAAGAGTCATATTGAGACCTTTACTGTTCATTACTGTTATTAGCAAAGGGGTGGAACAAAAGTACAACTTTTCCACCCTTTAGGGATTTGCGAGGCTCCCAATTTTTGGGATCCTAATCCCATTTCACGTTCTTTCGTCTCATTTCAACGGAATCAGTAAAACTTCTCAATTACGTATGTATAACAAAATGTCTAACAGAGTTCCTATTGCGTTTCACGCTTGCGCATGCAAATTGGAGAGCGATAGTGAACTATTATTTGCTTGCAAAGTTAAATAGCTTTTGCCAGTCTTTCTCTACAAAAACCAGGGAAGAGTTTTAATCCCAAATCGAACTGGGAACTGACTGAACTTTCAACGAGCTGTTGTTATAGAGATGCGTTTTTTTTTGTCGATGAATACTAACTTTATATTGCCACCGAAGTTGTACTTACAATAGAACAGCGAGCATTTTAAACCTTTCTGTTACAAACAAGTAACTTTATTATTATGTTTGACGGAGAAAGCACCTCCGTAGCATTTTTAAAAAGCGTGACGTCAGCATAGCTGACGTCACTGATGTTATTTTCCTGGTCACTCATCTTCGATTTTAAAGTAAACTTCACGACTTGTTTCAAAGCTTCGTTTATTTAACAGCGTAACGACTTCACAGAGAGGTCCGCACTGTCCAGCGGCTCGAACAAGAATGAATCGAGTGCTCTTTTTTTTTTTTTTTTTTTTTTTGACTAGGGCATTTCGCAGGTTACCACTGAGGTATTCGCTGCTTAACCGGACTTTCCTGTGGCTGCCTTAAGCCCCTAAAAGAAACTCAAAGCCTCCAGCCAGGGGCATATAAACTAAGCTAATTAAAACTAGGCGAACGCTCGCTAAGGGCACCCCCTGTGGGGTACGAACCTCGGCTTAGGGCGTTCGCTGGGGGGAGGACAGCAAGAGGGACAGGCTGGATCAAGGATGGATCATTATTATTATCAGGGGAATTTAAAGCTACAGGCTCAGCAAAAACGCGGGCTGGCGCATCGTTATCGAGCAAGGGTCGGGGGGGAGTATCATTTACTCGGGTGGGTCGCGGTCGCGGACCTCTACGGCGAGGTCTGAAGTTGTGTCGGTGTGTCTTTTTGTATACTGTACTTGTGGCCCTACTGCTCTCCTGGAGGAGAGTTATGGGGTCATCTGGGTCTGAGAGGACATGCCTAGGGCGACGGGCCTTACTAACTTGGTTATTGGACGGGACATAGCAAGCTGCTTTGACTATTAGGGGATTCCTATGTTTGACTGCGGAGTCAAAGTACCGCTTGGACATTCGTTTAAGGAACTGACGGATTGTGGGGATTTTGAGGTCGAGATGGAGGATCTCGTTCCTAACAAACCACGGGGCTCCCGTGGCCCTACGAAGGACACGGTTCTGTAGTACTTGCATCCTATGGATCGCAGTGGGATTCGCGTGAGCAAAGACGGCTCCCGCATAGGTCATGATTGGACGAATGCACGACGTATAGATGCGCAATTTGCACTTGAGTGACAATTTGCTGCGTGCATTCATAACGAAATAAAGTCTACTGAGCGCGAAAGCAGCTCGCGCGCGTACCGCTTTTACGTGTTCCGAAAAAGTGAGATGATGATCCAGGATTACACCTAAATATTTGGCTCATCGAGTGCTCACAGTGCGGCCGTATTTATAGGGACCGTTGCACGTGTACATTTTTAGGTTAAGTATGCGAATTACAATTAATTTTGCTATTAATAGAAGTAGTTAATATGTTTAACATAATTTAACATCGTAATAATCAATCTACAGTTTGTAAACTAAGTTTAAACAATCAAATTATTAAACTTAGTCATTCCAACACGAACAAAGGACGAACTATTGTAGTTGCGCCGATACGGCCATACTGACAGGCGGTGCGCGCTCTGCACCAGCCTCGTTGATTCTCGTTGTGATATTTGTGATTACCTGTAAGGATAGAAGGATTTTCTCTGAGTTGGATATCTGTTAAGCAACTCGCGTTGCCTCTATGTTGGTTGTTACATAATGTCATTACACACAGTTGTCTTGTATGTTTGTAAGTATTAACGTATGTAGGTTCTCGAAGGGTTCTCGGAGGTTCTCGAAGGTTTCTCGGAGGTTCTCGAAGAGTTCTCGGAGATTCTCGGAGGGTTCTCGGAGGTTCTCGGAGTGTCGTAGATCAGTTAAAGGTTCTCGTAGGGTTATTTGGAATTATTAATATTGAATTGAGTTTCTTACCATTTATTCTGATGAGTTTTGGATTGGCTGTTCTTGCAGCTCTTCTCGCGAGGTCGTTGGAACAGGCTCGGTTGGTAGTGCAGGGTCTCGGTGAGTAGGTGATTCGTTTCCCGCCGATACGGTCAACTGTTCACCAGGTTGTGGAGCACGGCGCAGCTGATCATGGGCAACCTTGCGGGGTCGTCCTCTGCCGACAACTTTCTTCACCAAATACCGGTAATTTTCCAGTATTCTACAGACTTCATATGGCTCGCTGAATTTAAGGTCTAGCGAGGTTTGGTTGCGAGGATTATTTTTGATCAATACGTAGTCTCCTCTTTGAAAATGATGGATTTTGGCTTTGCGTAGATTGAAGCGTTCTCTGTCTTGTTCGCTTGCTCGTATCGTTTTCTGTTGTACCTGTCGAGTAAGTGCTTCAATATCGATGGTTTCATTATCAATATCCACCAAGTTGAGAAGCTCTGGAGGTACGCAGTGCTTCCGTTGTGTGATGAGTGTCAGTGGAGCAACACCGGTGACACGATGAGTTGTACAGTTGATTGCCAGTTGAAGTTCTTCTAATGTAGTGTGCCACTGTTCTGTTTCGTAGTTTTTGATCATCACCAATGCATTTTTGATGGTTGCGGTGACCCTTTCAACTTGGCCATTCGCTCGGCTGACTCCTGGGGCTATAGCGTGGATATTTATTCCTATCTGGTCGCAGTAGTCTTTAAACTCGCCAAGGAACTCTCTTCCTCCATCGACTATGATTTGGACCGGTGCGCCAAATAGATACACAGTACGTTTCAGAGCAGCCAGTGTACTGTGTGGGTTTTTGTTGCTGGCGAAGTAGAGTAAAACATACTTCGAGAAGGCATCAATGGTGACTATGACGTACTGCTGGTCATCCGGAGTGCCCAGTTTCCCTGTTATGTCCATATGAATAACTTGAAAGGCAGCTGTTGGTTTTTGTATTGGATGTAATTAGGCTTGAATGGCACCGGATCTTCCTTTGGATGTTCGGCATATCACGCAGTTATCCACAAATCTTCGGACAGTAGAACTCATTTTCTTGAACCAATAAGTTTCTCTGATCTTCTGCAATGTCTTTTCCCAGCCGGGATGTTTCAGTGCCGTGTGAAAAGAATTGATAATACTCCATTGGAAGGACTTGGGAACGACTGTACTAAGCTGCTGGCCGAAGACAGGATCATTGACGTTCATCTTTAAGACATTATCCTCCAAGACGTAGTTCTCTACGGGGTTATTGTCACTAAGGCTGTCCATTTTGGTTGTAGTTCCTCGTCCCGTCGCTGTTCAATTTTGAACCAGTTCAAGTCTCTTGTCATAACGTTGACTGCAAACTCAGTTGGGTTTCTACTGAAAAAATCAGCATGTTGAAGCCGTTCGCCTTTGCGGTACTCAACTTCGAAGTCGTAGTTTTGCAAAAACGCCCACCAGCGATGAATCCGCGGCAAGAGATCCTTTTTGTGTTTGGACGCTTTTAATGCATTACAGTCCGTTATTACTGTGAATTTTCGTCCATACAGGTACTGGCGAAAGTGTTTTATAGCACGCACCACTGCCAGTGTCTCCAACTCGTAGGAATGGTAGCGACTTTCAGCTTCCGTGGTTCTCATACTCATGAAAGCAACTGCATGTTGACGTCCATCAATCACCTGTACCAGTACTGCACCGAATCCGAGGCTACTTGCATCCGTGTATAGCTGTATGGGTGCTTCTTCTTGGAATAATGTAAGTACTGGAGCAGACGTTAGGCATTCGATGATAGTGTTACGGGCTTTCTCGTGTTTATCTGTCCATACCCATTTGGCACCTTGTTTCGTTAGTTCGTAGAGAGGTACCATTGTACGAGAAAAGTCTGGGATGTATTTCCTGAAGTATCCTGCCAGACCATTGAACTGCCTGACCTGCTTGACAGTCTTAGGTACTGGAGCTTTGACAAGAGCTTCTACTTTTCGCGGGCTTGGTCGTACTTGTCCATCAGAAACTACGTTTCCGAGATATTCGATAGATCGTCTGAAGAAACTGCACTTGTCAGCGTTAATAGAAAACCCAGCGTCTTGTAGTGCTATGAGGATACGCTCCAGATGTGATATTCCCTCAGGGAAATCTGTGCACTTGCTCAACACGTCATCCACGTAGACTTGTGCAGCTGTTCCCAGCAATGATGCAAGAGCTCTGTTGATGCACCGCTGGTAAACTGAACAAGCATTGCTCAAACCAAACGACATGGTGAGGTATTCATATAAACCATCTGGTGTGACGAAGGCAGTCTTCTCTATAGAGGTTTCACCAATAGGAATCTGGTGGAAACCTGCTGCCATATCAAGGCTTGTGTAGAAATGACCATTTGCCAACTGGTCAATCTGATCAGAAATCAATGGAAGTGGGTAGTGGTCACGTAGAGTATTCGAGTTAAGTTCTCGAAAGTCCACGCAAAGCCGATCGTCACCATTCTTTTTCTTGACTAAAATGATGGGGCTTGAGTAAGGAGATTTGCTTTCACGGATGATGTTGTGTTCCAGAAGTTCTTGAATTATGCTGCGAACCTTCTCTCGCTCCACTGGACTGAGACGATATGGTCTTCTCTCCACGAATTTTTCAGGGTTTTTCAGTCTGATTTCCAGTTGACCGGTGTTGACTCGAGTCTTGGGATATCCACGAATAAATAGGTGTTCGTATTTGTTCAGAAGTCGACGTAGTTGCAAGACTTCATCTTCGTTGGTTAGGTCACAGTCCAGGTTGTTGAAGAGAGGAGAACTCGTACTCACTTGATTGACTAGTGATTTGTGAATTAACTTCGTCCCGTTGGATGTGATTATCATACTAAGATTAGTATTATGAATCAGGTTCATACCCACTAAAATGTCTGTCGACATTTCATAGTCGGGCAGTACGTAAAATTCCAGCTCAATACTGATGGTGTCTATAACGCACACCGTTATAAGTTTTGTTAAACATAGTGCTGGGAATTGACCAATTCCTTTCAAATAGTTGACTACTGGTCTCCTCTGACCAGGTAGAACTGCAGCGAGGGATTCTCGTATAATTGAGCATTCTGCTCCGCTATCGAACACAGCCTGCAAAATCCTTTCGCCTATTTTGATGGCGGTTGGAGCCAACTTATTGCTTGCTACGCAGTTCATGTTTGAAGTCAACGAACGTTCACGTTTGAAGCAAGTTTCATAAGTGTGTCCTGTTTTCTTGCAATAGGTACAGGCAGGCGGGGTTGTTGCTTTTGAATCCTTTTTATCAGCTTCAGATTTATTTTTCGAAGGTTTGAATCTGCAATCGTTGGTGGAGTGGTTTGTCTTTTTACATATACGGCAGCTTGATGTTGATTGTGTATTGTCCGAGAATCGTGGACGCTTGGTATGCATTGTGGAACTTGAGCTTGGGTGAGAACGCTTCTTCCGTATAGATGTCGCAACCGAGATGAGTTCAGGAACAGTGGTTGCTCTGGTATTCAATAATTCGATCCGCAAACGCTCATCGCTAACGCATCCAATCACTGCTTCCACAGCGTGTTCGTCTCCTAGTGTGTCCTTGGTAACCCTTCTCCAAAGGATCCATGCGCGTGACAAAAATTCCGCAATGTCTTTTGTTGAGTCGTACACATGTTCTCTGAACATGATGATGTCTCGAGAGTATCTATTTCCAGGTTCAAACGTGGTGATGAGGTTCTTTCGCAACTCTTCCCACGTATTAGTAGTCACCATCCAATCGTCGATCCACATTTTTGCACGCCCCTTCAACAGGCTGCAGACTTTCATGCGGACATCAAAATCATTCAGCTTGTAGGCTTCAATCGCTTGATCTATATGCTGGCACCATTCACGTACACCAACGTGAGTGTCCGGGTCGAACGACGGTAAGTAGACGTCCTTGATCCTTGTTTTTGATTCGGTGGGTGGAGCACATAAGCGCTCCGACATTTTCTGCATCGTCTCCATCATTTGCATCAGGAATTGTGGTGGTATCCCATCCATCTGCATTCCATGGTGAGTGTATGGTTGTGGTCTTGATTGTATTACAGCTTCCAATGGTGAGTCTGTGACGAGCACAGGCCCATGCTGCTGTATGTTGGTTGGTTCCGGTTGATCAGGTGGTGAACGAGCTGACGAGGAAGCGGCTTGGGTAGGAGTTTCTTGCAATCCCACTTCTGATGACGGAGAAAGCACCTCCGTAGCATTTTTAAAAAGCGTGACGTCAGCATAGCTGACGTCACTGATGTTATTTTCCTGGTCACTCATCTTCGATTTTAAAGTAAACTTCACGACTTGTTTCAAAGCTTCGTTTATTTAACAGCGTAACGACTTCACAGAGAGGTCCGCACTGGCCAGCGGCTCGAACAAGAATGAATCGAGTGCTCACAGTGCGGCCGTATTTATAAGGACCGTTGCACGTGTACATTTTTAGGTTAAGTATGCGAATTACAATTAATTTTGCTATTAATAGAAGTAGTTAATATGTTTAACATAATTTAACATCGTAATAATCAATCTACAGTTTGTAAACTAAGTTTAAACAATCAAATTATTAATAATAATAATTAATCATTTATTTCAGACTCATCTTACGATTACATCCATATTTGTTAGTATAATTGCGAGCTTACACACTAGTGTTAGTAGAAATTAATTTAATTAAGTAATAATAATTGATTGAAATAAAATAAAATAATTTAATAAAATAACATATAAAAATAGCAAATTATTTTATCCTATTCTACAATGAAAACAGTACACAAGTGGCGGATCCGGGTGGACACCCCGATGGTGGTGACAGATCACTATACGACTGCGTGCAGCCGTATCCAGCGAGCCAGCATCGGAGAGTCCCACCGGTCCGCCAGCGCGCGCAGGATGGTGTTGGGACTGTCGCGCGTGCGGCGCATGATAGAAGCGCACCGTTTGCGCATGATTATTAAACTTAGTCATTCCAACACGAACAAAGGACGAACTATTGTAGTTGCGCCGATATGTTATATGAATACAAAATAATTTACTTTAAAGCATAAAATGTTTTAGCTATTTTTTATTTACGGACTGCTAAAATGTACGCACATATGCGGAAATGTAATCAGGAACTTTCAATTTAAAGATACTTATAATAAGATGCCTTTTTCTACAAGTGTTCCTTTCAATATGTTCGCGTCCTAACCAAAAAGATTGCTCGCGCAAATACACGAACGATCGTCGCGTTTATTATAATTATGTCACAAATGGTCTATCTGTTGACGCGACCGTCACGTCCTCACGCGAACAATCGTTTTGGTTGTGAGTTTTTGTAGTTGACGATAGGTTTGGCTAGGACGCCTACCACTACTAGAAGACCGAAAATATCTTAAACCTATACCCGTGATATCTATCAAAATATGATGACATCATAATCATAGCAAAATACATAATGCAACCATAAACTTTCACAACACGCCTATAAAAAATCAGGTTACTGGCTTACGTAATGCACTCATGAAAAACTAAGAGCTTTCTCACATCAATAGCCTTTCAACAGGGCATCCATCACTAATACATAAAGTCGTTTCATAGTGGTGATGTCACTGTAGTAACATAAATCTGAGTGCAAGTTGCAACGATAAAAGTAGGTCGAGTTACGTCATAAGGTGTCGCTGTGATTACCTGTAGGCTATCTTGGTGCCGGCAGTTCTTGAGATTTTATTTCATTTGTTCCGGTGACATCTTTAGGCAGGTGTCCACCGCCGGCTAGGAAACGTCTACCTATCGGCTATTTTCTCGCTCAAGAAACGTACAATAGATATACATGCCGTGTAAACAAAAGAGATGCATATATTAATAGTTGATCGCTGACTGTTTACACCACCCGACGAGGACTCGTTCCACTAGTTTGTCGCTGAGCGACAAGAGCTATTAAAGAGCTAGCGCTCTACTCGCTATTCGTTAATCATCGGCGGTGGGACTAGGCTTATAGAGAAGGCTTTTTTTTAGGAAATCATCAAGTAACTTCTCCCGCTCTATGCGGAGCGGGAGGGCGTTTCAGACTCTTACTGACTAAAACTCACCTGTGTTCCTTCAGTTGCCTGTACGTTGCCAGGGCCACGATAACCCTTTAGAACTTTCCTGCAACCCCAGCAGGCATCGGCTCAGCGGATCCCGTCAGTACTATTGTCATCTCTTTGAGGCGTGCGTGGAACACAACGCGCCGTGCGTCGACTCTGGCCTGTTGCTTATCGGACGGCGAGCTACCTATTGCTCTCCGTGCGCAAGCCCGCGCCTCCCGCCGAACCGGAAGTCGGTTCTCGATTCCTTGTAGAGCAGGCTGTGAGGAAGACTTAGAACTTTTCCAACGGTTTTTAAAAGATGAGGGGATAAGATATGTGAATAATATTATAAGTATATTCTTTCCCATTGATTTGAAATACTTGTTGATTTGATTAAAATTCATATCACCACAGTTTTGTAACATTATTAATCCGAATATTTTCCACATAATGTGCAATCATACTTTATTATAACACGAAGAACTGCTATAAAATATTTTGAAATACACAGGTTGCATAATGCATGCCCATCAACATCCAATACAAATCGAATACCAAAGAATATCGATTCTTATTTCTTATTAAAATTCCTTAATTACCGTGAACAGTTCAGACCATTATTTCCTTGGCCTTTGATCAATCAGACAGCTGACTAACCAAATTATGTCGATATTGAATCAGCCCAAACAAATTACATCGTCTTTGATAAGGTGATTATTAAATATAATTATTGTTTCGTCACGAACCCCTGCTTTGTGGGAATCCGGTCGTTTGATAGTAGTATTTTCATTGTTGAGAGTTAAGGATGTTTCTTCGGTACAACATGTTGCCGAGACATTATTTTGTTGAGGTTTTTATGTAGGTTTTAATTTATTGTACAGTGTTGATACGACGTTATTGTAGCGTGAATAATAAAATAAAGAAAGAGTAATATTTATTTGGCAACAGTTCATGAAACAAAAAAAGGGAAAAATGCAATAAGGTACTTAATAGAAATTATTCTTGTTCAGACCATTCTCACAATGCAAAGAAACAACATTTCTTTCCGTATTACCGAACCTAGGTTTTGTTCGTTTATAAGTGCTTCATTGCACTCAGAATAGTTTTTATTTCTTGAAAAGCACATCAACATCACAAATACATATTTTTAACCAATGACTACATCCATAACCCGACCGAAAACATACTTTGTGCAAAACATAAAAGATGCCTCCCAAAAAAAGACATAACGTCACCAAACCTAATTGGCGAAGATGCGGTTGAAGCCATGAAATTAAACATGACAAAATAATGGGACACAAAGAGAAATTACAGTCGGCAACACTTCTACGTCCTAATTATCGCAATGACAAAGTACAGACAAGAGGAGAGAACAACGAATTTATATCGAATTACCGAGAATTTATCGCAATGTTTTGTCTTACACATTTATTTGATTGTCTTATGTTTCTTTTTGGTTTGAATTTTGAACAATAATGGAATTCTAAATTTAAACAAGGCACTCAATAAAGCATATCTACAATAATTAAAAAAAAGGAATCTCGTAGCTTAACATATCTTATAACTATTATCCCATGAATTGTTAAAAAAAAAACATTCAATGATACGTAAAACGATGAACTACGATAAAAAAATCCTGGTATTGTTGTTAATTTGTGTCATAAAAAAGTGCAAATAAAATATTCAACCAAATATTTTTTTTGCATGATAGCTATGAAGTTTATGAGCGAACAATTTTAAAACTATGAAACCTTTCAGTTATTGAACCTAATAGACTTAACTGTCGATGGGTTGAGAGCAATCGTTTGAAGCTGCAAAATAATACAAATATTTGCAACCATAAATATATGTTTTTGTCGTGGATTGTTAACAGATTATTTTTATACATTTTTTATTTAATAAATAGATGAAAAATGTTTATAGTTTGTTTTCTTATTTAATTGTTGTGTAAACACCCTGATAAAAAAATACTTAATCAAAACAATGATTATTCTGCTTATTTATCTTCTTTTTTTTTTAAACCGTGGATGTTCTTGCCGGTTCTACTTCACATATACCAATTGGAACCGTGTATCTAGCTTGTGAAATAAAATATTTTGAAATTGATCGCAGTATTTTGTAATAAAATTACCAAAAAAAATGCGGAAATTTAGCAAAAAATAAAACAATTACGGAAAATCACAGCTCGAATTTTTATTCAGGGAGTAACCGAGCTGTTGAAAATCCTTTCTATTCATAACAAAGGCTCAGCTGTGTTTATCTGTTCACTGTAGTGCATGAACATCGCACGAGTGGACACCAATCTTCTTAAAATTAATTTGCTATGTACACGAAATGTAAACTGGTCGTACGGAGATTGAACTACACGGTTAGATGAATTATTTTGGTATTGAAACAGTTTAAGCAGACTCATTTTATTTAGCTACCGTTTTAAATATTACCTATTTGGGAAGAAAATGATGAAATAATTAGCCTATTAATGTTCCCACTGCTGGGACACAGGCCTCCTCTCTGTGAGAGGGAGTGGGCTATAATCTAACCACGCGGGCCCAGTGCGGGTTGGTAGATGTCACATGTCTTTGAATTTTTAGTTCTAAGACATACCGGTTTCCTCACGATGTTTTTCTTCACCGGTTTGAGAGCAGTGGTGATGAAATTTTTTACACAAAGTAAAGCGCCTGCTTGGGTTCGAACCCACGACCTACAACTCGTAAGTCGGGGCCGTTACCACTGGGTCACCACTGCTCTACAGTACCCAGTTCTAGTTCTAAATTACTATTTACTGGATACTTCCAGGAATAAATGAAGCTCTGTTATCCGAAGCTGGATTTAACGTACGATAATCTTTACTTTGTCAATAGCGACGTACCTAATATCATCGTCATCCACAGTCTAAATATATCCGCTGCAGAATATAGGCACTCTGTATTTGTGCTACACTCTACGGTGATTGCATTACATTAGAGTTTATACCCTGCGACAATCTAAACGGTATTGAACAAGGCTTTCATAGCATTAGCTTAAGCGATTTTGCGTCGTGTTCGGTATATGATGGAGAAAAAAAAAGTCGATAAATCAATGAACTAAGTTCATGCCAAATAGACGCAAGTGTAATAGAAAAAAAACTTTTTATAAAAATATAAAAACCGACTTCCAAAAAAAAACACACAAGTGTCTTTGGTTTTGAATTTTCGTTTTTAGCCACCGACTTCCGAAATTAAAGTTATTTTTCACTTTGTAGTGTTTTTTTTGGAAGTCAGTTTTTATTTTTCCCTTTTTAATTGTGGTACTTACCCCACACAAATTCGAATACCACTACTTGCTATGCAAATATCAGTGACAGGAAGTTATCATCATATCATCCATATAAACTAAGTGGGAAAAATATGTATTATGGAAGTTAACTCAAAAACTATCCAAGAAAATTTAATAAAATTTATATGGGACCACCTCGGGAACCTACCCTTTCAAACAAAAAAAGAATAATCAAAATCAGTTCATAAACAACGAAGTTATCCGCGAACAAACATAAAAAAATGTATATACGGTCAAATTGAGAAATCTCCTCCTTTTTTGAAGTCGGTTAAAAAAGAGAAAAAATACTTAAAAGACTTATTTAATTCCGCACATCTACATTTGCCATTATTTCTTCTTTCGTCGGTCTTTTGTCTAAAGGTGTGTCCAAACATTGAGCGGCAAGACCGCGGCAGCAATACGCGGCGTTTGCAGCAGGACACATTTCTGCCAAAGGACCAAACCGACGAAATTTTGCGCGGCAGTAGTCAGGACACCAGCTCCCCCCCCTTTGGAAGCAGTTACATTTATTTAGGATTATGCATTTGTACACAAGTTGCCTCTTATGTCTACAGTCAACCGCACGTCGGTTTTAAACTTTGACCTTGAGCTGGCCTAGCGTAGCACGAAATATCAATAGAATAATACGCCAAGTACGTTTGACCTACTAGTACTTACCTATTCTTAGTAAAAAAGACTTTAATTACAACACTTTCGAATAGAATAGATTCTAATAAAGAGAACGAATATAATAATAAGACTTTCTGAGCACCTGTCGCATCACCAAACAACGGCAACCCTATCAGCAATCTACTCAATAACAACGCTCCCCTCTCACGCTTGGCAGCTCGTGGGAGGTTTCTCTTACCCCTTCATTTATAAGTGGAAAATACAACAAAAATAATGTGCAGTCCACCAAATGAATGAATTTCAAATTGAAAATTCTAATAATAATATTTTCTCTTCACAAATACTGACATCATTATTATTTCAAACGAGCTTAAAAACTACGTGATATTAGTTTGTGAGAGACTGGTGTCTGCACTAGGAATACCTGTATAGCAGATCAGCAAATTAAAGTTTAGGGGATACTTTCACAATTTTCTGATAGAAAGACTAACTCTTCAGTAAATGATAACAAACTGAATGGAATTTGTATATTTTTTTTAGATTTGTCAAGAATTTTGCAGTAGCAGCTCGGTACCCTAATTACGTAATATACAATCAATTCGTTTTGAAACAGATTACTAATCCATTGCTTCATAAGTTCGAAATTTAATTCTGCTCTGCAACGTAATTATCGCATTGAATGTTGTTGAACTGTCAAAATGAAACAAATGATCGCTGTCGCATTGCTTCTGCAAGATAGGTAATAGCCCTGCGGGTTAACATTTGGCTCGCCCTCTATTGCATGGGACTTATAGATTACTAGCTGCGCCTGGGCGTATCGGGATAAAAAGTATCCTATTTCCTAATCCAGGTTATAGTCTACCCATGTGCCAAATTTCTCAAATTTCATCCAAAGCTGCTCAGCCGTTTTAGCGTGAAAACGTAACAAACAAACAAACTCACTTTAGCATTATTCTTTTATAGGATACCAAGATAGACCTCTGCCTAACCTTTCGGGGAAAGCGGGCATATTATGTTATATGAAATTCATATGAAATCATTTAGAAGATAAGTTAACTAGAGGTGGCAAAACTGGCAGTTAA
Organism: Conistra vaccinii; assembly: GCA_948150665.1. NCBI lineage: Eukaryota > Metazoa > Arthropoda > Insecta > Lepidoptera > Noctuidae > Conistra > Conistra vaccinii. The sequence continues at coordinate 9,244,164 of OX411329.1, read as the reverse complement.
CTAATGTTGTTAAAACGATAAAAATTACACTTTAATGTCCATAACATCACGAAATTAATAATTAAAGATTATGAACTAAATGGGACAAGTTCACAAAACTGACTATAGAAACAGTTATAACGACGGTAAAAGAACCAAACGCCCACACTAGTTCACAAAAGTCGTTAAGTATATAAATAGTTTTAATATCCAAATATGGTGTATTATCTGATTACGTGTGAATTTATCTCATATATATTTAGTTCTAGATGCCAGTACTTTACTAATGAGCTCGCTTAATTTCGTGTGCTTGGCCCCAAATGTCGTAACGTTACATTCCATAACACGCCTCCGAAATGTATGCGACTCATTAGGAGGCGTCAGATGAATTTTGTGGAATCAACAAGCTAATGACACAGAAATCCGTGCATATTTTGAATAAATGATAATGCCGTATCGTAATTTTATATCGTGGGAAATATTTAAATGTTAAGGTTAATTTAAATTATTGCCAAAATATTTCAGTAATTCTTTTGAATCTGTAACGGTCGTAAGGAAGTTTATTTATTTTGCAGCATTTGCCGTAAATTTTAAACGTACAACATTAATCGTTTTCTTTTAATTTGACGTAGAAAATTGCCTGTCACAATTTGTAATTAATTAACAAAGAAAATTATGAAAAGATAATGTTTTCATATTTCGTTGAAGAGTCCACATCCTAATTAAAACGCTTCTAACAATTTATGTGAAAAATAACAACCTAATTTCACAAAAGTAACAAAGTATTATAGCTTCCGGGAATCGTCTCGTTAGTGATCAAATGGCCGCGAACATCGTGTGGAATGTTAACATTGCTTTTTCTCTCTCAAAAACTTTCCTTTTATTACATCAAAGTCTCTCATAACGAGATTCACTGGATGAAATTTTGCTACACCGAATTGAACAAAGGAAATTCATAGATTTCTGCGCGGACCGAATGAAAATGACTGTACAATACAAAACAAAGTAACGATAAATCTAGAAATCCCCTTGCAGAACGCCCACCGCATTGATTCAGCTAACCCTACTCTCCCTCTGACGGGATATGCAGTTACCAAAGTAAACAAAATGACGCCGGGCCTAAGCAAATAATGTGAGCAAGTAAGTCTAATTCATTATTGTTCACAGAAACAATAAAAGCGGCAACCAACGAGATTACCGATAAATCTAAAAGGGAATTTTTCTACACGGGAGGGGCTTATCTACTTTACGTCGTTTTGGGAATAAATACCGAGAGTCTTACTGCAATGAAGACGGTGCCGATCTTAAGTCTGCTATTGTCTGTTAGGATAAAAAAGGTACACGAGAGAAAGTAGGCCCCGACCAAACTCCTATCGTAATCTCTTTATTTACTACGGAATCTTTTACTGACCTTGTTATTTCGTAAAGGATATTAAAGATAGCATCAATGTTTGAATCGGGAACTATTCTGTTTTCATCTTTATCCTAACTCTAATAATATCAATGGATTATTTATAATTAAGTCGTGTTCGTTTTGATTAATATATTTTTACGCTTAATCTAAGGTCACATCACTATTAGAGCAATAACAACTAAACTTGACACAAAAAGTCTATAAAGTGACAAACATAAATTAACGTGTCTTCATAATATATCGCCACACACAATAACAATAAAATATTCACAAACCTCCCAAATAAACATGCAAAACACAAGATAAAGAAAAAAGATGTAGCATTTTGTAAACACTTTGTCATAATGACAGCTGCGTGAAACTGAGAAGAAGCTACCAAAATGTGGTAGGACGGCGCCAAAGTATTAAGTTACTTACAATCCAGTAAGGGACAATCGAATTCAGATTCAGAAATCTCGTTTTGAGAGAAGAGATTATTTTACTCACCGACTTAATGTTTTCAAACAGCGTTATCGCGGATGACAAATTGCTTTATTGGACCACTTTCCGATTGTTTGAATTATTATAATTGTTTTTCGGTCTTTTAGCACACGATTTTAGGCTTCCTTATCTTTTGCGGGTTCAGACATCGATGTGAATATTAAATAGCTACAAAAAAAATTGTTTAAGTATGTGGCGTAGACATTTCTATAGAAATATTGGTTTTTCAACCCCAGAATTATTCAAAGGAAGTGGTGAACGCAATTGTGTGGAGATAACTGCCTCCTATGCGTCAATTGAAGCTAGTTTCATGTACATCACAGTGCTAAACTCGTGGGTGAGCCGAATTTAATCGTCCGAAGCGCTAGTGCGAATAATGGCCGCGACAAATTTTCCGTTCCGTCGAGCATTTTCCTCTGAATGCACCTACACAATCGACGGTATTGCCTGCAAAATTGTACGCTATTAAGTGACATTCTAAATATAGGGATCCACAGGATGACGTCGAGATAGCCAGTCGCACTCAACCCTTTTCGTATTCGAACTGATATTCAATTTCTTGGCTTTACCAATATCAACCTTATTCTGTTACGGAAACTGCGAGTATTGCGTAGCATTTGTGGTTACGTTACATCGTTTTAAAAATAAAAATACATGGACAACTGATGAAGTGTAACTGTTACACATCTGCCTTTCGACGATTGATTCGTAATGATGATTGCTACGTGCGGTTTCGAAGACATGTCCGCGGAAAGGAGCCACGTGTTATATCAATGTTGTGACGTTAATAATATGGCAACCGTGGCGGACTAAAGATAACTTACTACCGACATTGTAATTCCGGTCCCTGATACGTAGCGAGGAGAAACCCCCTACTTATCCACCGTATCGAAGAAAAAATGAATAATCGAATTTAAATTTCAAAATTGTTTTGTAATCGACTTTTAACTTCAACTGACGGATTTATGCACGTGAATTTAAATGCTCAACTGTTCCAGAAATTGTACCTTGAGGCATTGCCTTTTGCGCTTTTCGTAAATATTTCATTTACGCAGATGGTGAACATTATGGCATAATGATTATACACATTATGAACTGAATGTTAAAGAAGTAAACGTTGCAAACTTGTTAATGAAAAAACTTAAGGACATATTACATGGTATTATGGTTGTCTTGGGTCAATGACATATGAAATAGGTCACAATAATAAAGATGAGGTAAGTGAATGATGAACGTAAGTCAACTCTGCGTGAAGATGAAGATGAACGCATAGGTAACAACTAATATGCTGGTAAAACAAATGAATACAGCTTGAAAGAAACATCACAAATTACAAAACAGTGTGTGAATGTGTAGACTAACATCTTGATTCAATATAATACTGCCATCCGAAAAACACATTTCTTCCAAAAATACTAATAGACTCAAATTAATATTTCGCCTATTCGTTACGGCAATGCAGTACACAATTTTCTTTGCGGCATATAACATCTCTTATAATTGAATGCAAGCGCGCGTACGCACGGTTGAACGAATGAACGTCTGAACGTGTTTCCAATCAGTCCGCATCACGAGTTTTACGACTGTCTGTCTGTTCGTCTTCATAAGGAGCTGGAGCTTTGCGCTGATTGATCACACGTGTGGGTACAAGAACAACGGATTTGTGTTTCATAACAGAGTCAGTAATTAATTCGGATTTAATTCCAATGATTGTTTGCAGATTGCCGCAGTACGTAGTTGGCAGTACGTTCGATAGAAAGTGAACTGTTCCATGTTTTTTTGTAGATGATATCAAGTATTACAGGCCAGAGGGTGTAGATAAACTGATATTCTATCAGCGTTATCGATGGTCGTAAAGTAGCCAACCCACCAACCGAGAAGCTATGGCAATCCTGTTGAGTCTTTCTAGAAATACATAACGCTCTCAAACCAATTGCCACTTGTCTAGGGCCTCTGAAAAAGCTGAACGAAAACCTCTACTCATACAAATAAAAACCGGCCAAGTGCGTGTCGGATCACGCACAAAATTAAATAAGGGTTCAGTAGTTGTGATGAATTTATCCCAAAAACAGACTTAACATTGTATGTAGTTGAATAACATGTTCTCCTATACATCTATTTATGCCACGGTTAATTCTCCAATTACAAATGTAAGATTATAATAGCAAAAAAAAAGAATGTAAAACTACAAATTAACAAATTGCGGACTTTTTCCTTTACTTGTGCTATGAGACCTTGCTTCTTGTCAAATTTCATGATTCTATGTAAAATTTCTACATTATATCTTTACTTTTTATGGTGTGATTTATTTGCAAGTATCAAAATATATCACACTAGCTATTCCACCAGCGGCTTCGCCCGCGTGCTATCTTTATAAATTATAGCCTATGTTACTCAGTGATGATAATATAGCATTACAATGGTGAAAGAATTTTTTAAATCGGGCCAGTCGTTTTTGAGTTTATACATTACAAACAAACAAACATACAAAAAATCAAATCTTTTCTCTTTTATTATTACATAACATAACATAACCACCTTATAATGTTCCCATTGCTGGGACACAGGCCTCCTCACAGTGAGAGGGAGTGGGCCGTAATCCACCACGCGGGCCCAGTGCGGGTTGGTAGATGTCACATGTGTTCGAATTTTTGGTTCTAGGACATGTCGGTTTCCTCACGATGTTTTCCTTCACCGTTTTGAGAGCAATGGTGATGAAATAATTTACACAAAGTAAAACGCCTGTCTAGGTTCGAACCTACGACCTACAACTCCTAAGTCGCGGCCTGGGCCACCACTGCTCTCTTTTATTATTAGTTTAGATAAATGGCCGTATTCTTTTATTGCGTTGGCTTTGTTAGCTCCATGGGACCGTAGACTTACGTATTTGATATTAATTTCAACTTGATAGTTCCACGCGTTCCTGAGAAAATAGGTGACTGACTGACAGACAGACAGACAGACAGACGAACAACGAAGTGATCCTATAAGAGTTCCGTTCATTTTGAGGTACGGAACCCTAAAAAGAAACAACCAGCATAAATCACTGTTCATAGTTTGATACAGTTGAAAATGTTCACATTTAAAGCAGCTGCACTTTAATTTGGTATAAATTGAAGTCATGCAATTTGTTTTCCTACCACTGTCACCACTTCCAGGCCATTAGCAGAAATTAATCCAGTTTCCTCTGCATTTCTGTCCCAAATTACGTATGTTAAAGCTCGCAATATATTGTATCTACAAATTATGATCGTCAGAGCTGAATACGTGTTATTATATTTTGAATCAGAAATACTGTTTTATTCATAATAAAAGAACCTTAATTTAAATTATTAATGCAATAGGCGATACCTATTCCAACAAAACCATTTCGCACACAATGTAAAATAAACACATTTACGACAAATAAACATACAAAGCGGGATGTAAAAAAAGAAAATACGAGAGAACTCAACATTTTATAAAAAGGGACGTCAAAATAATGTTGTTGGAGCTCGATTTTCTATCGCAAAACAAATAACATTAAACGTTAACGTCACGAAGGCAGGTGAAATGGCAGACGTAAGGCGTACGAAAGCTTACCAAATATTTACAAGTGCCTCAAGTGGCTTAAAACAAATTCTCCAATAATCTTACCTCGTCTTTGTACTATTGTTTACACTGAATTTCGCTACTGCCTCCCCTTGGCTTGTATTTTTGTGGAACGCCACTCAAATCGTGTTTGATTTCGCCAAACATAAAGCATTTGTAAACATTTAACGGAGTTGTATCGGGTTACACGTTTCCTTTTGTTCGTACCGTTCGAGCTCCTAGAACAGAAAGTATTTTTATGATATCAATTGGTTGTGATTCAGCGTTTTGTAAAATGATTGATGGTAATTTTAATGAGCCGGTGCTGGACGTAACCTTTATGATTCGAGAATTCAGACCGTGAGCTACTAGATTTATAAATATTTATTATTAGTTGTGCATAATAAATCATGATTGAACGAGATGGGGTCAGTTGTGAAAAACAGAGTCCTGAATTTAGTTTAGTTTTTTTGTCACTCATGTTTATTAATATTCGGTATGCCAATTCATTTAAAAAAAAAAATTGGGTTTTTCCACTAACTTGTTTTGAAACCATAAATATAAGGCAATCCATCTTCTTCTATATTTACTTCCACAGACGACAGTAAGCCTATACGTGAAACATACAAATATACCTTCAGTTTTTTTCTTAGCTGTCGTGATGATTTTGACAGTGTCACCCGTCGAATGTTTACATCGTCACCGCCAAGTCATTAGTCGACACTTTCGTCGCAGGCGCATCTGGCGGACGCATCTAACAACCTTTGACAAAGTTTATCTGCTGTTTCAAAGTTTCCATCATAAATTCTATTGCTTGTGGAATAAAGTCCAAAATTGGTTGAAATCTGTGACTTTTCAGTGCGTGAAAAACTTGGTAATTAGAATATTGGAATGATTAAATTTCAAAATCATAACAAAATGCGTCACACGTTGTCTTGCCTTGACATGACTGTAGCATGTTACAATAACAGAGAGCTCCTCTAATCAAAATAGCCAACAAATATAAGACGTTTGTTTCAAGAAAATACTCTCAACCGTCATGAAATGTTCTAAGTCGGACTGGGAATAAAAGTACAATTGCACGTTTCATGACTTAGATAAACGGTCCACTATGGGGTTTATATGTGAGCAAGCAAAGTGGTATATATGCACTGCTACAGCATCATTTAAACTTATTGTTATTTCTATTGCAGCCATATCACCTTGGCCTATTTTATGCAACAACCTTGCAGGTGTGTTCTTATCATATGGTTTAAGTTTGAGTTAGGTACCCTTGGAATAGAATGAAATGGAACGCAACTTTACAGCAGTATCATAATGGGCATCAGAGGTATTATCATCTATGTGAGAGCCACTAGCTACAAGATTGTGGTATATTTTCGGTATATTGTGTATATTTGTGGAAGATTTATTTATGAACTCAGCAAAACCAAATATTCACTCAATCTGTTGCGTACTCGAAATAATTTCAGCTACTTGTTTGTAAAGTACTTTACTTTTAGCTATTAGTAGCTTGCTCTTCGTTTAATATCGCCCTTCACCTTAAATCCTGACTTCATAAGCGTGGATTATTTCATCGCGTACCTACTAAATTAATTTTGACATCAAAGCGAAGCTATAAAAATCCAACATAAGCCTTCCATAATTTTTAAGAAGAGCATCACATTTACAAATTCCTTTAGAAACAGTTGCGATATTAAAATCACAGAGTTTCTCACAAAGACAAAGGGGGAGCCGACGCGAGAGGTATCAAAAGTAATAAATAATTCCCTCGCTTCGCGACAAATGAGGTCATGTGTTTCTCCTTTACGTTTTTTGTTCGACTTCCCGCGGGATCGTGTGTCTTCTATTTCCGTTTCAATGTATCGACTGAACGATTTGCTTCTTTAAATTTAGAATATGTTCGCTGTTTAGTGTGGCCGCCTTGGGGATCATTAAATTCGGGAGAACGCAGATGTCAACCTTGCCAGCATCTGGTAACTTTTAGTTTTAATTTAACAAATTGATATTTGTTGGTTACATCCTTTATAGTTCACTTGATGTGAGAAATGAACAGCATTATAATTATGCAGTGTTTATGAGCGTGGTTAACTAAATATATGTAATGCACGTGTTTGTTGATGCACATTCCTAATCATAAATATCAAGATTTCAAAAACAAATCACACTGAAAGAGATTATGTTTTTTTTTTACCTTATTTCAAATATTGTTATTTTTGTTGTAGCTATATTCTTCAACAGCATAACTTCCAGTCTTGAATGTAGAAAGTTCTGACAAATTAGATAGTCATTTTTAGGTCTGGGGTTAAAAACTCAAGTTATTTATGAAATAAACAATAATATAATGTCCGGTAAGTAGGTAAATATAACGACCAAGAACCAAGTAGAAATAGTATTGTAATTAACATGGGATTAATGACATTACAGTTAATTAGAATTTAAGTTACTCATTCTTGAATAACTAACAATCATGACTATCAGCTACAAATGTTGCTGTCTCATAGCATTTGACAATTCCATTCTTGTCTATGAGTCATCTAGTTCATGGAACTAAGACTAAATTATACAAGACAGCAAATCTTGGACATAATTTATGACTGATAGTATCAAAACTAGATGATTGCCCAATAACTTTATGCTTTGTATTCCATAATGCCGTTTTACGATTAACAAAATAGTTTATCGTTATCATATAAAACTTTAATTCAACATAACACAACAGCTAAGATCTTGTTTTTCTCTTTATTGTTGACCTCCACTTCAAAGGACACAAACATTCTTCTAATCCTTTTGTACTTTGACCTATTTAAATCACGTTAAAAGCAAATAGGAGTTTAACCTCAAAACCGCATTTAGAGTAAGCGTTGCAATCTTACGTACAATGGGCAACATAAATTGTTTCGCTAGACAACATCATCCAGGAGAAAATCTACTTTAACGCGTTCACATAGGGTAACATTTCCTGGATCTAAGGGTTCGTCTTCGTAATAATTGGAAGAGAGGCAGCCTGTACGTTTGGAACAATCAAACTTAACCTTGGGAACGTTTTACGAGTCGCTTTCAGCTCGCAACGGCGTAATAAACATGTCGGCATCGTCGGCAACAAGTGTTACCGTCTTGTGGTCTACGCGCGTGTTTACTGGTTCTGTAATGGAAAAGTAATAATTACTAGAAGTAGCAACAGAAATAATGAGTCTAGTGCTTTAATTAAGACTGAGAAATTGAAAAGGCATTGTGTAAGCTACGAATCTGGTACAAGCTGATTCCTTTTTCCATTTCTTAGTTGTCTAGTTAGTACAATGGAGAACAGGTGGTTATATTAGAGATTAAATGAGAATATGCGTCAGGTGTTAGCAGGTCGTTAGAGCTACTTCAACAAAAGGAGCACAAAATTTAAATTTTAATAATTTGTTTGTACTTGCATACTAGAGAAAAAAATATCAGAATTGATGACTGAAAAGATTTCACAATAACTTGCATTGGCATCCAAGCATATTTAATTGAAGCCCCTTCTTATGACTGCACGTTAACAAGGTCTAAAGTAAAAGTATCTACAATAAAAAGGACTATGACTTCAAAGATGCAGAATCTACCTCTATGAAAATTCATTCTTACGTATGTCCTCGCACTAAAATAAAATTGTTATTGCTAGATAGAACTCTAACAACTAAACTACGGGTCATAAAGTAAAGTGAAGCATCTCTCACAAAGAGACATAAATGTGTTAGCATATAAATAAAATCAAGTTGTGCGTCATGGCTGAAAATCCATATTTTTAGTTCGTTATAAGGCGGTTATTCTTGACGTTTTTATTAGATGCATTACCTATGTTTTTTTTTACAGCACATGTTTTTATAATCTAAGGTGTAATAATAAAGAACATAGTAAAATTAGGTATTGACAGATTTATGAGTTGTAAAGCAGATACCGTAAATGCATTGGTTAATGAAAATTTTATGGTAGACTTCATTGATTATTTCATTATAGATAGGTAGTGCCTTCATTAGACAGCACCATAAAGTATGGAAATAATAAAATCGTGAGTTTGTCTCAATCAGAATTTTTGGCTTATTTTACCAGACAACCTAATTCATCAATAGCATTTGTAAACATTTGTGTTATATGTTTAAGAGTCGTATGAAATAGTCTTAAAATTACTAAGATATCAAAAGTGTTGCATATCGTAAAATTCATAGCATTCTCACCTCACTAATTAACCGTTTGATCTTCTAAAATGTTTTGAAGTCACTCACTCATCTTTGCCATTTCTTGTTTCATATTTTCAACCAAAAAGCTTCGTGTTGCAAACTACACGAGTCTGTAATCAACTTTTGACAAATCATTGACATGTTTACGTTTCCTTTATTGTTTTCTTTCATCTAATTTATAAATAGTTCCATTGGCGTCGAATTCACTTACACCGTTTCAATCATCGGCATCGATATTTTCGTTAGCATTATGATCGAACTAACATTTCCTACCAATAGCATTCTATGTTATGTTTGATGGAATTACGATACCCGCTGTGAAATGCGTTATACCAATATAGCTCGTATGGGTGTGATCTCACTGTGCTGTAATTTCTGTAAGTGATATTACTTCTGTTGTATTATTAGTTCTAATATTGTTTCTTTTATTTGTTCAGCCTCGGTTCCGTGACCTATTTTTTGCAGTAACAACTGTCTTGTCTTGTTTATTTTGTATAGTCGAAGATTTCTTGCAAAATCCTTGTAAAATATTTATGTATGTATCATGAAGGACTTAAAAGGGTAATCAAGTACGCTTGCACAATTTGGCCAGCAATAAAACGCGAATCTAATCTGAAGCAAGATGGTTAGCGTATTCTATTTAAGGAAATGTCTTATTTACCGCTGTATAATTTTAGAAGTTAAGATAATTAAGCTTTGATCTAAAAACATTACTGCGTTTCAGGAAAACCTTTGATATAATTATGTTATGTGTAGTAGTGCAATGATTAAAAGATCTACCACGTCATTTATCTTATTCAAAGATGGTTATTAAACTAATTAGCATCTATCTTTACATAGTATCTTGATAAATTCAGAAATGATTATATCTCTTGACACTGCGGGGTAATTGTGTAACACACATAAAATTTCAAGCCTTTCATTTTGATAATTCATTCAGTTGTTGAGCAGACGTATTTTTTCAAACCTATGAAGTAATTCCAAAAAAGCATTGCGGTTTATTGCCATATTATGTATGTAACGCAATTACCCTGCTGGTCTCAATGAAAGTCATAAACATTTCATAAAAACCAAAAGTAAAGATAAGAATGATTTTCGTGGCCGTGCAAAGAGAAACCTGTTTAGTCTGAGAAAACACTGCAATGAAGAAGAATACTAATAAAATATTAACCCTAAAATCAGAGAGCAGACGGCAGACTCGTTTCCAGCACTTCAAAAGCTAGCTACATATTTTACAGTACAAATTGCATCATATTATTCATCTAAAACTCCGTTGAACCTGAAATAGTAATTCGCATATTTGATTTGGTTGGAACACCAAGTTTACGCTCTTTTTACAGCATTCAGTGTTAAGTATTGCATACTATAGTGCTGTTGTAAACTAGTCACTTGCAGGTCTGGCTGACTGTACGAATTTTGCTTAGTTTAACTGCAGTAATCTGGGAATTTTAGTGCCATTACGATAGTGAAGCTGTATATTAGAATCAAAGTAAGCTTCAACGAGATGGTTGTATATCTTAGTCTGAATCTGTTGGACCATTAAATGGAGGAGATCTTAATTACTCAACTTTTTGTTATTTCTTTTGGAGGGTTTGCAATTTAAGAGTAGGGTTGTGCTTAAATATAAATACAATGACGCACAAAAATTATTTTGCCAACTTTCTGACCCGGATATAGCTTTACCCGTAAAGCTATCTATACCCGGGTCAGAAAGTTGGTAATTTTTATTTAACTGAAAACTTTTTGAGTTTTCAGTTTGGGCTAATAAACCTTCAACTGTCATTATTGAGACACAATAGAATTTTTAATTCTTATGGCCTTCTAAAAGCCATAAAAAATAAAAATAATATAAATAAATTAAGTTCTCAGCATTTTTAGATTTTACTGTAAATCTGTTACTAATTGGCAGTCTTTGAGGACTGGCGAAAGAAGTGAAAACTTAATAACTTTTTGATTCTCGCGTTGATGTCTTTCGTTCGATACATATAACTCATGGAAAGCCTTAGGTGACGATGACGCGAGTTCCATGATTTTTGTTCACCCAAAAAGTACTGATGCGCCTAAAGAAGTTTTCACTTCCAAAAGTAATATTTAGGTCTACAGTTAAATCTTAACGTAACAATTAGGGAAGACAAAGAGCCTATATTGAAAAAGACTAAGCTGAAAACTAACAAATATTAAATAAAAAAGCACCTCAATCAAATAATACTGTTTACAGAACAATGTACTAACTTAACAGTAAAGTTATAATTCATCATTAGCCACTGAAACAACACGAAGCATTTGTTAACAACATTAATTATTCTCTCACACGGGCCTCTGTGTACAAAGCCTTCCAATTAGACAGTACTAGTAGATTACACAAACAATGCTGGCTACTTGATTGTATGATTTTTTTATATACTATCGTCTTGAGTTCGTTTGCTCTTGCTTCGTTAACTTTGAAAATTATTGCTTTCTTTAGAGAATAGTTTCAGCTTTTTATTAAAGTTTCAACAGTCTTTTTATGCAACCTTTTTATAATCCGATTTTTTTTTTTTTTAAGTTGTTGAAAATCCTATGCTAATAATAATTATCAACACAACAAATCTAAATTATGTTTACGTTTAAAAACCTTCTGCAGCAAAACAATTTGACCTTCATCAAAAGGGGAAATGGGACTCGTGGCTAAATGATAACAGCTGCCCGGGTCGATTGAGGGTCTGTTCGTGGATGGGTGACCATCCCTTAGATATCGAGAACTTTCTTAGCTTTAAATATGAATTATTGGTTTAAATGAAGATGATAAGAGGAGCTTGTGGCTAAGTAATTAATCACCTTAAGGAAAACTAATATTTATTAAAATGGATTCGGGCGAGTCACCAATAAGCCGTAATAACAGCCGCACGGGTCGATCCATCAGGTTAAGCTATGCTTACTGGGGTTGGTCCATGGATGTCTGACCACATACAGAGACTCCTCCGTGCCTCGAAAACCACGTTAAGCCGTTGGTCCCGGCTGTCAGTTGTAGATTTTTGACAGTCGTTACGGGAATTTAGAAGCCCAAAAGCCTGTCAACCAGTCTTACCAAGGGGTTACGTGTTACCCAGGAATTGGGTTGTAAAGGTCAGATAGGCAGTCGCTCCATGTAAAATACTGGTAGGTATTCAGCTAAATCCGGTTAGACTTGAAGCCGACCCCAACATAGTTGAAAAAAGACTAGGCAGATTGAACACCTCATCTAAAAACCCATTTTAATCTCCTAATTTGACCTCTATTAACCTACTTCTAAACCATCCATACATTTTTAAATAACCTTTTCAAAAAATCCAGTTCTTTCCAGGTCATTTTCATTTTCCACAGGGATGGACATTGCACAGTAAAGACAGTGTAGCTAGTAGCTACACTATAAAATGTCGCCTGTTTCTCAACTGAAATGGCTGTTGAAATATAAAAGAGTGTGTAAAACAAGGAACAGCGCTTCCATAGTTTTATGAATACTGCTCTCTGGCAACAATCGAGGCGAGGATAAATAAAAAAATAAAATAAAAGACGGACATGCACCGTTTAAAGACACCGGAGCCAACAGCATGATGAATATTACAGCTAGCTTGTAGCAAGCCAAATAAGATACTTGTTCGCAACAAATAAAACAATCTTTGGATAGTGTTGTTGGCTTTCGAGTTGAATATTACGCTTTTTATGATGCTTTACCATAATGGTGTATGGACTTCTTTCTTGGACCTTTAAAATAATGTGGTTGTGGATGTAGAACAAGGAGGCAAGTCTTTATTAGCTGTAGAACTTGTACAGAGGTTGTTTATTTACTTTATAAACTGATATCTATACAAAAAATCGGCCAAGTGCGTGTCAGACGACGCACCACATAGGGTCCCGTAGTTGGGAATTTATCCAAAGAATAAACTTAACATTGTAGTTGAAAAACATGTTCTTCCATGTATTGACTAGCGTCATGGTCAATTCTTCAACTGCATTTAATGTTAGTTTGTCATCGCATTTATTTTATTTTTATGTGGTAAAATTACAAATTGCCAATTTTATAACTTATTTCTTTACTTGTGCTTCTTGTCAACGGGAATTACCCTGATGGTATTAATTTATTCGCGAGTATCAAAATTAATGAAAAACCGCTAAATCCGAAAATCGTTGACTTAGAAGCTTAATTTTTAGAGCTTCAACGGACCGTATTAGAGTTATTTGATATTAATTTCAAATACATACGCGTTCCTGCGAAAAAGGGGTTTTGAAAGACAGACAGACGGAGGGACAACGAAGTGATTCTATAAGATTCGTTTTTTTCATTTTGACGTACAGAACTCTAAACACGGAGAAATATTTATGTACCATGATAAAGTTGGTTGGAATTCATATTCGTACAAAAAAATGTGGGAAGTATGCCTATCACATTTTGTTCGAAGTCCTTTTTAAAATGTTGCAATAGGTCGTCTAAAACACTCTAGTAACATAATATTCATTCGGCAGAACAGCCACCACATTACATACAACGACACAACCACAGAATGTAAAACGAAACAAAATAATGTCGGATGTTATGACGAGCCTCAAATATTCCAGCTGGTATTCGCCGTACTAAATTATGAAGATATTTTGACTATCGCAACAAAATCATGATTTATGTGAGCCAAAGCTTACCCGTTCTCATTAGTTTGTGTTATTCTTTACAAAATAAACGAAAAATCAAAGAGGAACCTCGCTCTCGGACGAACTGACGTACGGCCGTGTTTACATAATTTCGTAACAACTAATGGTTCATTTTGTCAAATAACCAATGTTCGTGAGTTATAAATTCAACGAGCTAAGAATGAATCACGTTAATGAATCAACCTATCCGAGATTACGTGATAAATCGCCTAACGGTTCATAATAATATTTCACTTTAGCGGATTAAGTGAGAAACGTGAATAATGTTGTTGTATTCACAATATGTTTGATAATTATCAGAATAAGTCATTCAATATAAACTTCGTTTTCATTTGGGGTGATGGGACATACTGTTACTCTGTATCATCCCACTGCTGGGCAAATGAATGAATTCCAGTACTTGCGATCCAGTGCTAATGGGGACCCACTGGTCGTTTATATAGTCCAGCCATCTTCGACGGGGTTTGCCGCGACGCCTTTTAGCGGTCTCAGGGCTCATAGTGGAGATATAGGATAATTTTAAAGACATTGATTTCAATCATGTATCATCCTCTCCATCCTCACTTAAATCAAAATTACTTAAATTAAATTATTTATTTCATACAATCCTTTTTGTTAGTAATTACATAAATTATCTTAAACACTAGTGTTAGTACATAAATGTATTTGGCAAGGCAATAATAATGTCAATAATCATAACTATAATGTCAGAATTACCTTCAATAATGTAAAAATTACCATCAATAATGTCAAAATCACCAGACAAAAATCAATTATGCAACAATAAACTAAACATTACTTCAACTTAACCATGGTCTGGAAAGGCTTATGTTACTAGGCCGGGTGAAAGGAAAACGCTCTTAAGGCAGAGCACCAGCACCGATGAAACTGAAGATGGTTAGACGCGATCAAGAAGGCTGTTGGAGGCAGCATTTACCAAGCGATCCACACTGCAGAAGACCGCATACCTTGGAGACGCGTCGTATGTGATCGCGATCCTCAGCATTGAGGGAACGACGAAGAAGAACTACTCTCGATTGGCAAACTACAAACCGATTTTCTTCAAAATGACTTTTGAAGATATACAGCATGTAGTGCAAACCATCAAAGTTCAACAATCTACGTACCGCTTTAAGAAAAACTTCAGATGTTTTCTTTATCGATGCAAACGTTTTAGTCGTAGAGTCAATGTCACTTTTACAATATTTTTAAACTACGCTCTGGTGATTTACGTCCACATTATTACTTTTATGTATTTTGGTAAATAAATGACGTTTATTGTTTAGCGTTCTAAGATAAACACGGCCATTATGCGATCCGAAAAAAGGTTTTTGTCAATAAAAATCACCGCAACGCGTCGTCGCCGTCGTAAGATATAAAATCGAAATTAATAGACTGGATTACGTAAACCAAAACATGGAACAGTCTCCCGACTACCACACATATCCTGACTACCGAAAATCACTCGGAACGACCGTAAACGCGACAAAGTGTGCGAGACTCCATAAATTAAAGTTCATTAAAACTTAGCCAGTGGGACTGAACGGTATTTTATTTACACAAAAATGGACTTTAAATCGTTGAACGAACGATAAATCTGACTTCTATAATTTTTGTTTTTACGTGAATTCAGACGGGATTTCTTTTATGCCGCCCGCATGGTTATTTTCAACTTTACCGACGTGTAATGAAAGTGTAGTTTTAATTTCGTTTTATAATTTTATTTCGTGCTTGACGATTTAATGTCGGTGCTCATCGCTTGCTTGGTAAAGTGACACAGTCATTAAGTATCGATACTGACACTTGTGGCTGTCAGCGAGAAGCTTAATGCACATCATTAAGATGCCACTTTGTACGTACATTCGAATATCAAGTAAACACGACGTATTTTCATTTAGATTAATATAAATAGAACGGTGACTTGTCGAGTACAAGTGCCCAACTTCGAAATATTATCGTTTTAAATTAAGTCCTTTATCCTATACCCAGAAAGCAACAATGCTACTGATTAAAGAAAATATTTACAGAAATACTTTCCTAATCTTCTAAATTTGTTCCGAATTCAGCTTTCTTTTTCAATGTGTCACTGAGAGAACATTGAAACCAGGTTTCGTTAGATTTACACAAGCCAGCAGCTGTGACTTTTTGTCAAGCTGTTAATGAAGATTTGTATCTGTCCGTTAGCTTTAGTGTGGTCTCACAAACGCTAAAGAGATTTCTTCTTTACGCCAACACTAAAAGGAGAATACAAATCGTATAATTTATGGCGCGCTTTGAACTGATTTCGCGCCGACATGACGTGCCGGGTTCGAACTATTCTCAAAATAATAAACACGCGTTCGCAATATCTCTACAAAGGGATTTAATTTTATGAAGATGTAAGCAATATAAGCGTTCCTCTTTGCTAGACAAGCAAGACTGACGAATTAATAAAAGGTCTGCCCTGCAGCGCTCAAACTTAATGGGAAACTAACAAGCGTTAACTAAAACACATAAAACAATAGGAAACAGCCGCGGGGCGCGGATAGCGAACTCCGTCCACTCGATAGTGCACCTGCGATAACAGATCTCCACTTAATTTAATATTAAAAGCGAAAAACTTTTTAATTTCCCACTTATTACCTTCTTCCCGTTAAAGTTAAAGGAACTTGTATTTTGTTCTGGAAACTTCGTCTTGTATGCTGGTGACGTGACATGTTTCCCGCGTTTATACGCGGCGAAAAAAAAATTAGAGGCGGCCATCACTACGTAATTGAAGTGTCAAAAGTTATCTGATTTTACTTGCAAAGCGCGTGGCGATATGAAATTTTTCGCGCAACCGAGATCGCTGGTTGGAAAAAAGAGAATTCGATATGAGGCGAGTGTCTGCAATCAGCATTCGACCTACATTCCTGTCGTTATTATGCACATATGCGAACACTCGTGTATTAGGTGACATTTTGCTGCAGCTACTTCTGAAGGTGTTAATTAAAATAGTATTAACTGCTAATGAATATTTTAAAAGTTTTTTTCAGTCGTTTCTGTCAATGACGCACTTACTCACCGTGTAGATGCATAGTAAATATATAAGTACAGAAAAAGTAATTTACTTTAGTAATGACCAATGTCATTTTGTCATCAATGATGTTAAGAACCAAACTCTACATACAAAAAAAAATGATATCTATCAACCTGACATTGACCCACTTTACACCGATCGCAATTACATCCATTACGGCGCACTAAAGCAATTACCGAAAAACGTTATGTTTTTATTTCCATTTAATGCGTACTAAATGGGAAAATTTTAACGAAGTGCGTTCTCATTGAACACTGCCAATTAAAATTGTAAAAACAACGTATGCTAAATGTTCAAATGGATGTAACGATGTCGTTACCGGTGGCCTAACTGGGTGAGCTCCATGTAACAGTTAATTGTATAGTAAACAGTGTAATGAAAACCAACTTTATGAACTTAATGGAAAATAAATTTTGAAATTCTGTGTTCCGGAATTGAATTGGAAATGGGTCTGTATTTTAGTTTTATGTGTTGTGCTTTTATTGCAGTTATTTAAGCGGTAGGTTTATGTTTTAGAACTTTTGCATTATATTGTAGGTATTAAAATCCGTAATAAAATGTTGGAAAATAAATATGAAACCGATCCGTTTTATATTTATTTTTAGTTGGGATTAGTGCTAATCCCTATCTCACTTCAAGCTCACTTCGTCTAAGTTCGAAATTATTACAGAATAGACTGGCTGTTCTACTTTTAGAAAAACTTTACAATAATATATGTACTTAGTGGACAGTTCGTGCAATCTGCTATTTATTTATGGACATCATATTTAACCTTTCAAATCCCATGACTTCCAGGTACCCTATAAAGCACTAGAAAGCTCTTCTTCCAAGTAAAACTATTTTTGTCTCTATAAGTTCTACCCACCAACCATAGATAAGCTTTCGTTCTATGTCCGAAAGGCTTACTGGTCGATTCGCACGAATTTGCTCGCTCAAAGCGGGCGAATCATCAGTTTTAAATAACATATATTTTTCTAGTAATTAGAAAAATTACACAGAAATATTTCCCAATAATTTTTCTTAATTATTAAGAAAAGTTATTGGGAAATATTTCTGTGTACTTTTTCTTAATCATGCATACAAAATGTTAACTTCGTGCGAATCGCTTATAGAAAATATAATATTATTTAAAAGTATGTATTCGCCTGTTTTGAGTGAGTAAATTCGTGCGAATCAGCCAATAAGCCGTCCAAAAATAAACTTTAACATAAAGGAATGTTCTTCATCATGATACTTTTCGCTGAATTTTGTACTGAAACATTTTAATGGTCATATTTTTTTCAGAATTTTGAATTTATTCTTAGAAATAATACGGAGGCAGCCGGTTTTAATGCGTTTTTCAAATAGTTCTAATTATCAACAAACAAAACTAAAATTGTATTAATCTTCAAACCAGTCATCGAAATGTGTCTAAAGTGGCCATGGAACCCAAGGCCCGCTTGCATCACAAATTAGCCTTAAACTAACTACACCAAAAACATCACTATTTCACAAAAACTCACGTAGACCTGAAACCATAAAAAGGAAGGCACAGGGAATGCAAAACACAGTCGCGAATGTCGTCGACGGGAATGAAGCCGTAGCTCATGTAGAATGCATGCGTCCCTCTATCTGGTTATGAGATGACTGTTGACTTAGCTTATACACCCACAGAGCTGTGATTACTAGCTGTGTTTTTTCGTTTTTTTTTTATGGCTTGCTGGCCAGTTAGAATGTCATCTGGTGTTTTTAACAAGAAGGTTTCGTTGTATATTTAACCTAAGCACCTAAACGTAGTTTTATGTTTCAAATCCAAAGTACGAGTAAATTGCGCTTTTAAATCTGTTATTATTATAATGAGTTTCTTCATACGTGCAGTATTACCTAATGCATAATTTGTAGGTACTTTTCTTTTTTATTAAGTTCCTAATTATAGCTACTTGTTTAATAAGGTGTAGGTAATTAGATTTCCATTTGTAGCTAATGGATTTTGGTGCAAAATTTGCTAATAATATACCCCACGGTATGATATTAGCTAATTTTGAACCGAAATCCGTTGTAACATCATAGCTCATTATTATTAATGATTGATTTTGATACTAATAATATGATTTGCCTAATGAATATGACTCTTTACTTGCTGATGTGCTTACCTACTACTGTTTTTTAAGCAAAGTAACTAATCATGTTGCTAATAGCAATGAGCAACTGTAAACTTGCAAGGACAATTCCTGTCTCATTATTCATACTTATTCAAAGTCAAAGACAAATAATTTATTTCAATTAGGCACATGAAAGGTACTTTTAAACGTCAAAAAACGTATCGTATATTTTTTCAGATATTATCACCAGAATCATTTTGATTCTAAAACATGAAACAGTTTACATACAGAAAATATAGGTGTATTCCCATTCGTCCCACTGCCGTCGTCCCACTGGTGGGACAAACGGGAATTTAATAAATAATATAAAATTTATTCCCGTTCGTCCCACTAACAAACTCAGTGGGACGAACGGGAATAACTTAATAATTTTATTTTGAATTCCTATTCGTTCCACTAAATAATAAACTTGAAACTAGGCTTACGATTACTTATTTAAAATTACTCATTTAGCAATGAAGGACTGTGTAGTACCCTAAGTAAACCTGCGGAGGTAATTCCTGCCTCATTGTGCTGGCTCGCTCAGCAATAATGCACGGACGCAAATATTAGCGCAGACAGACACTACCGACTGTCTAGAACGAAAAAATCTGTAGACACGAACGTAAAAACTTTCATTGCTGTTTTTTGTAGGAGTTTTTTTGGTTAAGTGAGATGTATGGGTGTCTATATGAGGATGTAATTAAAAAATTACGTATTAAATCAACAAATACGAAGGCAAAAATCATAATTTGAAAATAATATTACGAAGATAATACCTATTATTATTTATTATCACTGTTTAAAAACTGCACTAGGTATTCCTAGTGCAGACACCAGTCTCTCACAAACTAGTGTCACATAGTTCTTCAAGCTTGTCTAAATTATAAGATGTCATAGTTTGAAAGACATTAATGAAAAATCGAAATATATTTGTGTTAAGTCATTTGAAAATCATGACGTTTCATAAATTCAACAATTGACTAGGCTGTGAAAGTTTTTTAAGAAAAACACAACTTACCTAATTGATTTTTGACTAGTTTGTAAACACCAACAAATTCATCCATTATCCGAATCATTTCTATAACCTCCAAAAAACGCAGCCTTTATACATTTATGAGATCCAGACAATAATGCAAACAGTATACGGAAACAGAAACAAAAAACAAATGTATCTCCTCCTTAATGAGACGTGGAAAAACGCTGGCAATGTTTAAGGTGACGTCATCATGGATGCAATCTCCGCCATCTTGTTTAGACAAGGCTCAGTACTGATGGCTCTGCACTCAACTAGGTTATTTTAATGTTAATTAATTGCGTTTTATGTACTTAAAGTGATGTATTGCAGGGGGATTCGAAAGTGGGTTATGGATGTGGAGAAATTGGAATTTATAGTCTCGTTGTGGATTGTTTTTGTTGAAGATATTAAGTAGTCGTGCATGCTTGATGAGATGTATAATTATTTTCATTGATGATAGGAGCTTAATAACTGATCACTTAGTGTAAAATTTAATACAACAATTTCATGTTTGACGTTTTCTACATCCCACATATTTTTTGTTATAGAATAGTGTTGTTGATCATATTCCAAGGGTAGGATATTTTCAGCCATAACCTTTTATTATCAATAAGGACTTTTACGTAGGTCGATTTATAAGTACACAGGGGACAAAACGGGTTCTCCTACTTTTTATCACGTTATAGGGGGCACTCTAACTTTTTAAAAGTTGCGATCTTTAACCCATCCCACGTGTGTGTAGGCCAAATCACGTGCTGTAAGTTTTTTAATAAAAAATCTTCGGAACTTATGTCCCTCCCACAATTTTGTTTCTAACCTACATCTTCCGTCTGGTTTATTAATAATAAGCATAAAATATATTGTTATAATTTACATTGGCATAACGGAATTCAGCATAATGATCATTACGCATAATACTATTAGGCATAATTTTTTTGCCCTATTGTTTATTACCATCAAATATACTGTTGGCTTAATAATAATGACGCATAATTTTATAAAGCATAATGTTATAAACGCATAATGATATTTACACATAAAGTTCTTAGGAATAAAAATAATAAACCCTAATATAACTCATATAAAAAGCCCCCCCCCCCCCCTAACCTAATCCAATAGAGTAATTCCCAAATTAAAATAAATAATGTTTAAATAAATAATGTTTATAAATAGAGTAATTCCCAAATTAAAATAAATAAGGCTCATGATTAATAGACGAATAAATAATAAGCCTTAAAAAATGCAACTCCAAATTATGCCAAAACAAATGAGACCAAATGAGTTATGCTAACCTTTGCATTATGCCAAAGTATTATTATACCACAGTATTATTATGCTAGTAAGAGTTATACGAAAACGTTATGCCAAACAATATTATGCCTTAAAATTGTAAGCCATGACGGGGATTCCCCTTCGGCCTATCTATCTATAAGTACATACACAGAAATCTACTTAACTAAATAAATGTACACGTTCATTTTATTTTCCGCAAAAAAACAAGGGAATTCCGAAGGCATTATAGGAACACATTTTTCCCATCTAAGGAAGTGCGATAACATGAACCAAAGGATTTTATGTACAAACTTTTCGCTGCCGTCCGCTGTTCTTGCGTTTATTAGAACTCTTTAATTATGTAACTTGTTTCTTTTTCATTAAATATTATAAATACTGCTGGTTTCCCTTAGAAACTATTCTTAGCTAGAGGATAACCAAGATATAGTGTATTAGTTTTAGCGTCATCTAATCTTGCTTAAGGTATTTTGTTCGCAGAACCTTTTCTTATGTCTCCTAGCATTTTGATTTTCATGGTTGTGGTTCTGGTTTTTACATCGAGATAAACTACGTACTCTAAATCCATGTGTTCCACATCCAGCAGTAATAACATGAGACTATAAATCCAATTACATAAGTTATTGGACTGTAAATTCCCACCCCGATATTTTTAACAAAAAATATGACAGTAATAAAAATCATAACCACAAAACCTTAACGACTGCATTAACAACCACAACAGCGTCAGCTTACACTATCCTACTATAAACAGAACATATCCATAAGTATGTCACGCCAATAAAAAATAAAAAGACTTCTTAATTCAAAATCCCTGTCATCGTTATAATAACTTTCTTTAATTTCCAGCCAGACCATCAAATGGTTAACGAAAGAGTCTTTATTACAATTTTGGCTTCATTCCAAGTGAAGATAACGAAGGAGGCCCTATTCGTTTAAATGATTGATAGTGTTAGCTTAACACCTCGTTGGATTCGTCTTGATTGAGTGTGGGCTTTTTGTTATGTTTGATCAGTTAACCGATGGTCTGCCTGATTGGGTGCCTTCAACGTTAATTCTTAAACAAGACTCCATTGTGTGAGCGTTGTCTATGGAAGTGACATACGGGTGAAGCGAGTGAGCAGTAAAGTGCGCTTTTATAATTTCTAACGTGACGATAAAATATTATCATGGACGTCTACGTCACGGCATCACGATAAAAAGTATGGAAATATTCGAAGACATCCATGATAAGGTTATATAACGTGCAAGTATTTCCATACATTTTATGGACGTTCCACGATAGGTAATATTATCGTAACGTTAGAAATGATAAAAGCGCATATTTAGTTTTTAATTTACATAATTTTATTTTATTTTACATGCTTACAAAAAGAGTTGTAAATGTGACAATCATTTTAAAATCTGTTTTGTTGGTTACAGGGAGAGAGAAGTAAGTACCAAAGTAGGAATAATATAAATTATAATACCTATTATCTTCAGCTTGCTTTTGCACATGAACTGATTTCCGTTACCCATAACTACCTAATAGGGATTATTTTTTAAATATTTTATATTATACCTAGAGTACCTGATCCACTGAGCGCTGCTCGAGTGAAAATAGCAAAAACCAATTTTCCCAGATATGAGACTTAGCTAGATCGATTTTTCGACCGTAAACCCTTATTTTAAAACTTTCATCTAAATCATTACAGCCGTTTTCGAGAACGTGATAACAAATATATAAGTGTTGCTCATACAATAGTATAGAATATGTTTTATCGTTTAATTAAAAAAAATCTCCTATTTGTGTGTGAATTTCAATTTGTATTTAACTGTGAAATCTACATTATGTTGCTCGCCAACCTTCAGATCCGTAAGTCCAGCTGACTCTTAAGTGGAAGTAATAAGCATGTCAATAAATCAAGTTTTTACAAGCGTCAAATGAAAAAAAAAGCTGTTCGCTTGCGAATTGTATTCATGTCATATTGGCTTCGATGATACGCCGTGACTGCTGTATATTGAGATTGACCACCTCATCGCCACTTGTAAAATGATAATTAGCCTTTTTTGCTGACTGGATAATCACTAGAAAATTCTTCAGTGACAGATTTATGCTTACTGTAGATTATCTTTATGGAGAATTGTTAAAGCTTGAGTATATTTTCTACGGTGTTGCGATTCTGTCGATACAGATAATTTTTGGGGCTGAAGTACTTGAATTATTAAGTTTCAGGTACGCATGTACCTTCCCACTGAAAGAGTAAGTTGACGATAGTTCCTACCAGAGTCTGAGATAGAATGATTGGGGAAAAAAAATCCTTTAAACTGAAAATGGTGCCAACATTTCACAGACATTTCTTTAAATATAAAAACTACTGATTATTTTAATTCTCGTTGATCTAGTCGTCGCAAGTGTTACCTGAGCATGAGGTCCTGGTTTGATTCCCAGGACAGGCAAAGACCTATTGGGGTTTATTTTACCTTTAGAAATTTCTCAATAGCAGCCCGGAGTCTAGATTTGAGGTTGATTAATGGAAATATGGTAACAGACTCGCCTTTTATTACATAGAACTTCAACATAACTGGGTTTTTGTGGCAGAGTTTTACCCATAGTACACCTCTGCCTAGCCCTACGGGAATTAAAGGCGTAATGTTATTGTTATATTTCAAATTATCCAGTACAGCAGTGTTTTTTGTCGTATAATAGATCGATTTATGAGGGTCATGGCTACGAGGTATTTCCCAATAGAGCAATGACGTTTTTAAATGCAGCTATAGATGAGGCAAGTTTGGGAACCAACCTAAAAGAAAATCTGCTGGAATTCTCTAAAGCAACAAAACAAAGTTTAAAACAAAACAACCTTTTTTGAGGCTTCGCGACCACACCACGGGGTTGCGATCACACGTTGAGAAACACTGCAATACAGAACAGATTCATATTTGCTAGTAAGTACTAAGGAACTATGTTAGTAATCCACATAAATAAAAAAATAAAACAAACGAAATCAACTATTTGATTTCGTATGTTTTTTGCTATGTGTCTACTATACAGATGGAGTGCAATCCAGTATCTAAGAAAAGGAGCTGTCCAGGTTCACGCTAATTACCTATGTGTTTAAATTATTATCAAAGTACCCTTTTTATTTTCGATTGCAGTGGCAATGACCAGTGTCTTATTGCACAATTACATTCAATGCAACGTGTACTAATAATTTGTATCCAGCAATTTATCATACATAAGCGATCTTCATTGTTGTTGACAGGTTGCAGGCTATAATAGCCCACAATTGATTCGCGCAATTTGCTCTGGATGACATGTCATAATTATAATGTAGGTAAACAGTGTATGTTTGTTTTTATAGTTCTAGGAATAATTGTTGCCTGGGAGTTGGTCAGCTTGGGAACTAAATGCGAATAATTATGTGAATTTAGGAAAGCGTAGGTATAATAGAGTTTATTGACACCAAAAATAATTTGTCTTAGGTCTTTTTCTCTTTGTGTGGTTTATAGTGACTAACTAGTGGATACAGATATAATGCTTGTTTCAAAATTTCATATCTATCTTTAAAAAAAAAGCAAGTTTAAAAACTAAAACCCGACTACTGAAAAATCACGCTCTAAAAAGTATAAAACAAGAAAATATTTCGGACAGAAATCAAGACATAGCATAGGTACAAAACGACGACGGCTTTACTTTGACCATTTTTGTACCTATGCTATGTCTTGATTTCTGTCCGAAATATTTTCTTGTTTTATACTTTTTAGAGCGTGATTTTTCAGTAGTCGGGTTTTAGTTTTTAAACTTGCTTTTTATTTAATTTGTTTTGGGGTTATAATTTCGTAATAAAGTATTTGCAGAGCCGCTTTATTCTTTTTAGTATAGGTTAAATTGTATAACAGGTATTAATTTTACAGCCGCGCCGCCGTACGTAGCACAGTCTTACTTTTGCATGTTTTCAACAATTTAAACATATTTATGTACTTTAAAAATATAATATATATACATATTTTGTAACGTGCTTGTCAAGCCCTTTCATTTGATACCAAACATGGTATGATTAAAAAAAATTTTTTTTTTCGTTCGTGACACTATGTCCTCTAGAGGGCGCCATATTGAATTTAATGGAACTTCATATAGCCTATAACCAGCGGACAATCAGGACGCTTCTAACGGTACCTCATTTGTCAAATTATGATCAGTGGTTTAGAAGTTATGAGGTTACAGATGAACATACATACATACATACATACATACATACATACATACATACATACATACCGGTCAAAATCATAACCCTCCTTTTTGCTTCGCCGAAGTCGGGTAATAAATGCACTATCAAAAGGTTATTAGCATAGGAGGGTGGTACTATTACATTATTTACAGCAAGAATTCATTAATTACTACGTTTTGAATTGTTTTTAATTATGATTATTTAAAAAGTTTCGACCAATTCTCATAGATGGCAGGACCATCACGTCCTGCAGCCGAATACCTATGCGGCTTTAAACATAGAGCGATAAACATAAAAGAGTAGTAACAAAATCGTATAATATTTTTGTACGGAAGCGTTATAAAGATATATAAAATATAATTTTATCTTGATATACGTATTAGATTAGATTGGACCAGACTTCATGTTGGGCAGTGAAATAAAAATATCCAATAAACATTGGAGCGTAAAGAGACTTTTATATCTACACGTATACGGAAAAAGCTAAATTTATCGCTAACAGTATGTTCAGGCGAAAAAAAAGCAACATTTTATTTTGAATGAAAATCCAATCAAACGAAATCATAGCCTTACAGCCGTCGCAAATCTCTATAAACATGGAACGTTTGGAAAACCAATAAAAATAGACGTCGAAAATCAATACTAAATAATAGCGGGCCCGTTTCGAAAAGTTAGCTTTGGAAACTGGAAGCTGGGCGCAAGCTTTGTTGATTGATTGCAACACAAACATAGATTTTTTATTCCATCACGGTTGTTTGCCCACCCGGCGCCGTAGGCTTTACTTTGTTATGTAACTCAGGAGGACTCCGGCGATTTAAAATTTCGTATTTCGTTGATGAACTTTCGTAGGAGACCCCGAAGGATTTCGGATTGATACTTTTCATGTAGGAACATCTGCGCTCGGAAAGTTCTTTAGAATTGTTCCCTTCAGTGTCTTGCGTTTTTTTGTAAATACATCATGCTTTTGTTTTTCTTTCTGAGCCTTCGAAATATTTTGTCTTCAGAAATATAAATTACAGTTGACTGAACTAGATTTTTGGGCAAAAACAAAATTATCATTTGAGTTTCATGAATTTCCATATATCTTTATTTTATTCAGCAAGTTGGAAGTAGCCACTGTGCAGAACCAAACATTTATCCAAAAAATTACACTTC
Organism: Conistra vaccinii; assembly: GCA_948150665.1. Lineage (NCBI taxonomy): Eukaryota > Metazoa > Arthropoda > Insecta > Lepidoptera > Noctuidae > Conistra > Conistra vaccinii. The sequence continues at coordinate 9,216,996 of OX411329.1, read as the reverse complement.
CAGAAATACAAACAACAACAAAAATATTTTTCAAATTGCGCTGGGTTTTTGTGTTTTAACCGAATCCAAAAGTTTGGGAGCTGACTGACTTATTTGAAAGGTCTAAAACAAATATTTTTAGCAATGTTTTCAAACGGGTATTTTTTGACCAACCTGTAAGTACATTTTAATGTCCATTGAAAAATCACTAAAGCTACGGTTTGCTAAACGAGCGGTGACCGTAATAATAAAATGACCGTCATGAAAATTGGTAATTTTTGTAATTGACTTAAGGTGTCAAAAAACGCTCTGTATTTAGTCAGCCGTTTTTGTGTGACCATTCAACGCTTTCATAGAAAACGAAACCTTTCCTCATTTGACAAAGCATTTTCAGCATGTCACATCTTATTTGGGTTCAGTTGACTCGGGCCTACCATATAAATGGCCCATAAAATATCATGTCCTGCAAACAACAATTACGCAAACACTTGACACAGTTGACATTCTTATTTAAGAGTGAGATCACTTTTGCATCACCGACAAAGAATCTCTGCTATCTGACAACGCGGTGGCAATTAAGAAATTTATTGTAATAGCTTTATCTAGGGCGACCATTACGCTAACGACCGCTAATTCCGGCCTTCAATCTCTAAAAACAAATATAATTTATATCGTTGTTACAATAGTTTTTCTTCTCTTAACTATGGGCTGTGCTATCATTAGGGCGGAAATTATACAAAATAGTGTTGTAGAAAAAACTCGCGAATCGAAAGTTATTTAGATCGTTGCGTCGTTTATGATGATATTTTAGTAAACATTTGCTGAGGTATGTTTATTCGTTATTCTTTGTTGGAATAGTCATAATTATTTAAATAGTTTGCCTGCAGCGGAAAGAAGTTAGAGTAGTGGTGGCCCAGTGGTAACGGCTTACGTAGGCGATTTACTTTGTGTAGGTAAATCATTTCATCACCACTGCTCTCCAAACGGAGAGGGAAATGTTCTAGAACCAAAAATTCGAAGACATGTGACATGTACCAACTCACACTGGACCCGCGCGGTAGATCAAGGTCCCTCTCGAAGAAAGGAAACGTGTGTCCCAGCATATTATAGGCTTATGATATAAAGTCTTTATTATCATTGGGTAAAATATATTATTTTGAAACCCTGAGGTGTGTGGTAGAGCTTTCTACGTTGAAGTCACAAACTTTGATTCGCGTATCGAAGCAATGAGTTATTAGACTTTCCTGAAAGATTGTGCATGTAATTTGGGACAAACATATCCAAGATGCAATCTATGTGTCCAGCAGTTGACATGCACTCGACAATCTGATATGATGCTAAATCTCCGTTTTTGTACCCATACCGATCGCAATGATCGGTTTGCGACATGTCCTACTTTCCATACTCCAAGAAATATCTCGTTTGAGAAACATGCGAGCATCGAGACAAAAAACGCATTAAACCGAGTAAGTAAGCAACATTATTAAAATCGATTCCGTAGCAACAGTCCGTTCACATCAGATGAGCTTGCCGCATCCAGGGTTAAAGATGATTTGTTTAAAATACTGCAACCACGGCCCGCGTGATGAATATCACAGCAGTATATTGGAATAATGATCCTGCCTTGCACTGCATTCAATGGCATTTTGCATACAATATGGTAGATGGATTTATATTAAAATATGGCGAACGTCAGTGCCGGTTGCTCACAATAAATTATTCATTGCACACAGTCAATTTTCGTTCAAGATAAACAGTCGTTGTATAAGTATATCAAATTCACAGATGCATTGTACGGACGCTCATAAATATTCAGATTACGTATTATTGTTCTCAGCTTGTCAGTAATTAGATCGCCCACGAAAGGAAGCTGCCTTATTAAAGTTGGTAGCGAGTGTAACGACAAAGTTCTTAATAAATTACCTATATGACGTACACTGGCGGCCCATTCCCTATTAATATACAAGGCTCATTATTTAGAGTCATGTTTGAGTATGATAATTTTAGTAGTGAAACATGATATGGGATCTTATCCTTCTTGTAATGCATAATAAGTTGTTATGGCCGATTATGGACTAGCAATCTGTTACCATTCATATGCTATTAGTTTCAATTCACACTGCAGTTCTGTTTCTCTGCTGTCGATGTGTTCTCGTTACAGTGGGTCGGTTTTTTGGGACTGAATAACATCGATGTTGGAGCGTTATCGATAGTATCTACGAGTTTTGAAGTACCTATCATTTTCTTTAAAAAAATCTACGATATTTCCTTAAAGTTTTCCTAGCGTCCAAAAATAACCAATCTGACAAGTCGATATCTTCGAAAATTTTGTTATTTTCTACTACAGACATCAGATGTCTGACATCCCATAAAAGTTTTAAAAACTTCTGGTGAAAAACAAATCACATAAGCCGATTGAGGATACTAGGTCACAGCATATTGTTCCAGACGCCAGAGTGACACCAGTCTCTAGTCAAAAGATAGCATACCTACTTTCTTTTTACCCTATTGTTACCCTATGACAAGAAAACAATTCAAATTCTATTAACATACTTCCTATTGAAACTGGTCTTTACTCTGAGGCTCTACTTTGGGTAAAGTTTGATTTATTTATAGAATAAATACCTGTTTATTCAGTGAAACAAAATTTTATAAAAATTTCAACATCCAAACAACATCTCAACATCTTCAAAAACTCAACATCAACAATCAAATTCCAACGTCTTTTTAGAAAGTTCCTGAAATAACGGAAAAGTGTTTAAGATAATAATCCAAAAATAAATCGGATGTAAATATTTTTTTTAAGTTCATGTAAGAATAAAATACCTGCTTATTCTGTGAAATTTAAAAAAATAAATGCATATTTCAAGATTCTACTGAGAATGTTCCTGAACTTAACAGAAAGGAAAAGTGTTTATGATTAAAAAATAAATTAAATTTAAACAAAAAATATTATTTTTAATTCATTTATAATATGAATTAAAAATAATAATTTTTGTTTAAATTATTACACTGAATTTAAAGTCTGTGTTAACACAGACTGGCTATACCTAAATGTACTCGAAATACCTTTTTCCGAAAAGAAAAACCCGAATGATGAAAGGCATTCGTTTTTCGAACACATTCATAACTTTAATAAACACTGCCTCGTGTACAGAATTTGTTCCTGTCAATAGCTATATCGAGCAGATGACGAATAGCAAGTTTTACTAGCTGTCCATTTGACGAATGTTGAACATGACCTTACAATTTATATCTGAGACCAATAAATCATTGTTGAACGCCCGATCAAAACTGACACGGATCTCTCGTACAAGTAACCTCTCGAGGCATAACGAACCAACTTTTCCCGTATCGTAAGTGTTTGCCTCGGATGAATAGCAATAAAAACTTTATGATTATGGCTTTCATGGAAATAAAATTGTGCTCCAGAGAAAGGAGTTATAGGTTCGAGGCAGGAAGCGTTGAGTAGATACTCTTTTGATATCCAAAGAAACGGCCGCTTTTTATGTAATTTATTGACTCAGAGAGTGTTTGAAGTAATATCGAAGTTAACTGTGTTCAATATCCTGGAAATGTAAACAATTTATGATAATTATCGGTAAACATGATGAGAGTAAATATTTGAAGGTTTATCTGGGATACACGTGCCAACTTAGTTTACAGCTATAGACCGCATTAAAATTGAAAAAAAGTTACTGAAGCGAGAGCTTCAACCTAATTATCTTTCTTTCGTTGTTTGTGTAACAGGCTTCAAGAAATTACACAGTAAATTAAACCCGAATGTTGTTAAACAATTTCCTAGAAGCGGATTTTCAAATCGTCTGATAACTTTTCTGTACAAAAGCCAATGAACTTAGTTTACTTAACTTCATTGACAAAAGCGTTCACAACACAGTTTTACTCCTGGAATGAAAAGACATCTAACGATGGAATAATCAGCCCAAGAAGGTTCCAAATTCAAAACCATTCCATAAACAAATCAGCCTTTACAAAAACCCGTTGCATAATTCGCAAGCGTCCCGTCGCTTGGCAAGTAATGTCCATGCACATAGTGGTATAGGGTACATAATGACGTGCACTAACAAATTGGCACGGGCACTGAGCAGTGATAGATGGGCCCGCGACGTGCGTTCGAAACAAAGGCCAAAGTGTTGGTTGCAATCACATAGCCTATTCAACAAATCCAGGAGCTAATAATGAGGGTTTGGATGACGCGTGGTAACTTGCTAGCAATTTTAATGATTTGCGATTGATTGATGCTCTTTGATTTTCTTTTTTTTTTTTTGGGCGCTTTTCTAAAGCATGTTAGCTGACAGTAATGTTCTGAATGAGTGACAATGAATTAAAAATCGTATGTCGAATTTTAAACACACTGTATAATTATTTAACAGTTCTTTGGACACTGTTATGTTTTTATTGCTAATTATATCAGTTTTGCTTACAACTGTAAAACCACTGAAAATTTACTTAATGAATTGAAACCGTTCAGATACATTTGCTACGCTTTAAACCCATTAAAAAAATCTAGATCTAGACCAGACGAAAAAAACTGACGTCATAAAAAAGTGCAGTCATCTAGACGTTCAGTTTGTTTTCTGTCCATCAAATAGAGAAGCGGAATAAAGCGCTCGACCCAGTGACCCTACACGATGTTTACGTGGAAATAGTGTAGTTTTGCGACAAGCATTGACGAGCCAATTCCGATGACATAAATAAACTTGTTGGACGGGCTCGATATGCTTTGTTATGCCGTCGTAAACTGAACGATATATTGCAACTGCATTATGCCGTTTCTAGGTGGTGTAGTTCTTGTTTTCCGATTCAAAGATATTATACATGCAGAATGCTGGACTCAAGTGTCAATTTCAAAACATAGAGCCTTCTTTTTATCTGTTACCTAACCTATAAGTCAGATTTGTTTTTTTTTTTACTTTGGATAAGTACTTCAATTCTTGAGGAAGGTTATAGGCTCGCGGACGAAGTCGCGGGTAGAAGCTATTTTTTATATTGATTTGTCTATTTGAGTCTTTCGATGTCTGATAAACTTATTTTTTCAAGTTATATCACAATGTAAAAAGAGACACCAACAAGTTTAACATCCTCGCAGCCTAAAGGTACCATTCCGTACTCGACCGCAGGAGGCAACTACAAGCGACATGTCGCTGCGACACGACTGGTTTCTCTGAATTTCTATGAAATAGATTCCGTAGCTAGCGACACGTCGTTGGCAGCTACGGCCGAGTGACATGCGACACGTGCAGCCCGACCGCAGACCAGTAGTGCCGCCAAAACGCTCATGCGGTAACACGTTTTTCTACTGACTGGAATACGGGCAATTGCCACCTGCAGCCGGCAGGGCTATTACCTATCTTGCAGAAGCAATGCGATAGCGATCATTTGTTTCATTTTGACAGTTTAACAACATTCAATGCGATAATTACGTTGCAGAGCAGAATTAAATTTCGAACTTATGAAGCAATGGATTAGTAATCTGTTTCAAAACGAATTGATTGTGTTTTACGTAATTAGGGTACCGGTTCGGAATCATGACTGCAGCGGCATAACACCACGAAGTGTCGCCGCGACATGACGCCACTACGGCGACGTGTTGCCGTGACATGACGCCGCAACACGTTGCCTACTGCGGTTGTGTACGGAACCGTACCTTAACAATCACACTATAAAATGACTATAACAATATCGAAAAAACTACAAAATCCAAAAGAAAGATACACCAGTTTCCCGTCACTACCACATCCGAACGTTTATAGCTTCGAGTAAACCGCACTGGCACGCGAGCAAAACTCATTCTACCAATTAGACGTAGCCAGTGTTGCAACCAATCATCGTTTGACACAAGTCAAATTGGAGTTTGAGCGTTTCGGTTTGATTGATACAAATCGAGGTCATCGACTGATTTATCAGCCCTCTATTCTCAGTTCGAGTAATTAACTTTCATTACGGCCTTATGTAAGACTTGTTGCTTTTATATGAGAAGCATAAAAAGTTGTATAGACTCTGTAATGTGTTACAGGTTAAGAGAAATGTAGGTGTGGCGGAATTCATTATGGTTGAAGTACTTGGTACTTGGAATGTAACTGAGTTGGTACTTGAGTTCTTTACGTTCATTGCTGATCGTTTTTCGGTTAAGTAAATAAATTAGATATTTTGAAGTCAGTGTTTATGTATTCTACATTTCTGATGAACTAAGTGTCTCATTAGTGTTATGTTAACACTTGGAGAGATCTAGTGAGTGATATTCAGTTACGTACTTGAACTAAAATCGTGATATTTTATTGCCACAATTTTAAGATTTGGTGTATTTTTTTAAGTCGGCTATACCCGATCATATTCATCTGATTTTAAGTAACTTAACGAAAACAGTTCTTGAATTTAATAACTCCTAAAATCCTTACCCAAACAAAAATATATTGAATCTCAATAAACATCAAATCCCAACACAGAAATAAACCACAAAAGATTCTCATAAAATCTCGGGCAAAGGAAAATGGCCGTGAAAATATAACAATCTATCATGTAGCCATGTTTTATTGTGCTCAGCGGATGCCCGGAGATTATTTACATTGAATTGATGAGCAACCCAAAGGCTAACACTGGCTGACCTTAACCTCAACCTCTGTGAAAGTAACTGACTACACAGAATGAGCGAAAAAATTACTCTCGTCAATCGTGAATGCCTTATTTGTCTGGTGTAGTGTACTTTAAATATGAAAAAAATATAAAAGGAGGTAAGGCGTGATCGATTTATGTTTGATTTTATTGCTTGAAATCGATAATATTGCACTTACGACTCTTACAAGTGGTTTGAATTTAGAATTGGTTTCAACTATCAATGAATGATGCACAATTTACACGTCAACTATTTGTTCCTAGTCTAGATTCAGATTCAGATTCAGATTCATTTATTTGCCAACAATGGTCTTGACGCAGAATGTCCCATTCGCAAAAAGTCCCGTCGACGCAGAACGTCCCATTCGCGAAATGTCCTATTCGCAAAACGTCCCATTCTCAAAAAGTCCCATTCTCAAAAGGTCCCATTCGCACAATGTCCCATTCGCACAACGTCCCATTCGCACAAAGTCCCATTCGCATAAAGTCCCATTCGCACAATGTCCCATTCGCATAAACTCGTATACAGGGTGTTAAAGTAATTGCGTGCCATAGCTTCAGGGTAGATACTGAATAAAGGAACCGAGGCAAAATAAAAATATTATTAAAAAAAAAATGCAAGATCACCTTTTTTATAATTTGTAGGTTTTCATTTTGAAGGAGATAAGCACGCTAAAGTAGGAAGAAGAAATACTTGGAATTGTAATATTTACGTACCTAGTTACCTATCCCTCACTCGGTGTTATCGAAGTGTTCAGGCGTAGGTATTTCATTGCGCTCGATAGTAGGTAGGTAGGTAGGTAACTCTAGGAAATTACGAATTAGTATTTAAACAAAATAAAGAACCATTTTAAGCAATTCTAAACGATCGCTATTTAATTAGTAGGTATGTACATTAGGTTCATCTTATGATAATTTTCGTTTTTTTTTTACTTTTTTTAAAGGTATTTATTTTTTATGGGTTCCTTTATTGATACTGAACTCACTCTGAAGCTATGGCCCGCAATTACTTTAACACCCTGTATTGTGCGTCAAATACCAATGGTAGGGGAGCCCACGATGCTAAATGGGGATTTATTCGAGCGTCATAGAGACCTATTGGGTTGCAAAGCTTAGATGATAAGAAGAAAAAAATGTTATATAATGTATACTTTTTCATCGGTGGGGGGAGCGGCTATAGAGTTTAAAATATGTAAAAAAAATACTGTTGCATGGCCATACTGGAGCGCGTCAGATATTGTAATGTTAATCTGATCGTTTGCATGATGCGGGTGGTCGTACGTAAGGGTTGAAAATGAAAAAAAATATATATAATCGAGCGCGTCAGATTTTCTAAAGGGGTGTTAAGTGAACCTAAAAAAAGGCTCTCATTCAATAATCTGACTAATTCTAAAGAATTCCTAAGCGAGCCGAAAGAACCGTTTGGTCAATAACTACGGTGTCTTGCTCGGTGACACGTCTGCCGAGATGAATCCGCGTGCGTCTGCAATATCGCGCACGCGTGGGGAGTCGCCTTAAGTTATTCTAATATTTTTACAAAAAGATGAAATTAACATTGAGGTATTATTGTACTAAATACCTCAATGGAAATTAATAGGTAGTTTAAAATACAGATTTGGTTGCTAGAATAGTCCAAAGGCATGTTTAAATATGTAAAGGTAGTGTTAAAAAAAACCCGTCGACAGCTACATAGTTGGACTCGCGCACCGAGGTTTCCGTAAGGAACTTCATTCGTATAGGTACCTAAATAGTTCTGTGCCTAGAAACTAGTCCTCTAAATTGTATGAGCGCCATATAACTCAGAGGACTATCTTAATTGGCGTCAACTATGTATGTATGGGGACACCCTTTAATTTTCAACTTTTTTTATTGTTAGGAATTTTTCCTTCATTTGTGCTGTAAGATCTTGCTTTTTGCCAAATTTCGTGATTCTAGGTCAACGGAAACTACCATATAGATTTTCCAGACAGTTTGCGTCAAATCCGTTTTTTCCTTCGAGTTATAAAATAATGCGCCTGATGCAATCATGCAATGATGTAGCAAATATTTTTTCCCTCATAATCATAATTATTTCATCTACTGACGAGGCCATGAATATATCGGATATACCTACAGGGTTAATTTTTTATCAGTGCACATTTTTTAACAGATATACAGCACTAGTCAATACTAAAAAAAATACTAGAGGATAAGAGGAGTGCCAGTCATATCGCGAGAAAACATCAGGTCGAGTAGGTATTAAACACATTGTATGGAACAGCTGATTTCCTTTTTTTATGACTGGTGCTCCCGAATGGGACATTGTGCGAATGGGACTTTATGCGAATGGGACTTTGTGCGAATGGGACATTGTGCGAATGGGACATTGTGCGAATGGGACTTTTTGAGAATGGGACGTTTTGCGAATAGGACGTTTCGCGAATAGGACATTCGTTTTCACAGTGACATTTTGCGAATGGGACATTCTGCGTCAAGACCATTTTGCAGTCACGTGATTCGGTACTCTTGAAAACAATATTGTCAACATTGGATTGGAATTGGGATCGCCCCGCGATTGTTTTGATACACGTGAAGTTAGCTATGTTACGCCCCGCAATAGAGTTGTTCAGCTCATTACGATAAACCTATAATAGGGCTTTAAAATGCTTTATCCTATAAATAACAAGGTTAATAAATAAATATGATATAAATAGTTGTTTAATTGATTAATTGTTACGTATTAAATTCATTTGGGCGTAAGAACAAGATTAAAATCATAAAATTAACCATGTCATTGGCTGTATGCGGTAGGGTCGTTGCCTATACTACAAAAACGAAAAAAAGACAGCGTAAAAGTTCTCCAATTTCAATAATAAAGTCAAGACAAGTAAAGTGGTTTTAGAAATTAGAAGTGAATTCGAAATGCAAGTTTGTTTAGCACATTAAAGATATTGTTCGCGTGTGGTTCCTTTTCAGTAATAATAATTGATTGTCCGTTAAGTGACGCGGCTAAGTTTTATTACAATTGGTAAGTAAATATACAATCATACTTACTTTACTAAGTAATGTTTTACTTGATTTCATTTTGAATTTGTGTAAGTATATTTTAAATTTTATTATAAGTACCAAGTTAGTAGTAGTATTAGTAGTATATTTATTTTATTTTTAATAATAACAATTTCATTGTTTCAGACTAGACCTAGCTACCGAGTTACCAGTTGTACTACTCATGTTGTACTTGTAACAGAGGATTCATACGTAGTACCAGTACCTACAAGACACAGAAATGCATTCTTTGCATACCATCCAAATATCCCCTATTCCTAGCACGTCAAACAATGACGCAATACAGCATCATCCACAAGTAAGTCTTTATTCGAATTTGTTTAGGATTGATTAAACATTTTGATAAGCTGTCCATCAGTTACACAAGTCACAACCCAACGTAAGTGTGTAACATTGAAGTGTTTTGGGACTAATCACATTTCGAGCCATAGCAAAAAAAATACTATGTGCGTGTCGGACCACGCGCTATGCAGGGTTCCGTAGTAGGGATGGATTTATCCCAAAAACAAAAACATTGTACATAGTTGAAAAACAGTCCTTTCTCCCATACATCGATATACGTCACACTCAATTCTCCAACTGAGTTTGTAATCACATTTTTTTAGGTGATAATACTAACGATTTTCGGACTTTTACCTATATTTGTGCTGTGAGACCTCGCTTCATGCCATGTCAACGGGAAGTACCCTTTAGGTTTTGATTTATTTATGAGTAACACAATATGTCGCATAAATGGTAAATGGCGGTATATTTTTATTGCGTTGACTTTCAAAGCTTGATTTTTTTAGAGCACCAAGGGATCGTAGACCTAGTCCACGCGTTTTTGAGGAAAAGGGTCTTGACAGAATGAAAAACAGACAGACGGACAACGAAATTATCCTATAAGGGTTCCGTTTTTTTCCTTTTAAGGTATGGAACCCTAAAAATACTTTTGTATTATTTATTGACTTGTTTTACGTAACAACTCCTGTTTTTTCAAAAATTAATATGTCAGTACTTAGGTATTTAATCCAATTTTTCTGCCTAGTTTGAATAAATGACTTTTGTGAATTTTGAGATTTGTTCAAACTAGGCTGAAAATCAGCACTTTTGGAATGTCAAAATTACATAAGAGAGTCCCCCAAGAACGCCCACCCTTCACCACTTCCTAGTGATTAAGCTGGGAAGAAGAAGTGGCGCAACAAACTCCCCAGCAGCACAATTGATTCTGTGTTCAAACAAATCCTTGCTAACTCTATAATTTGCTTTAAATTCGTCTTCATTCATAGAAAACGCTTTGTCCGTATAACGCATCATCCGACGCTCATCTCGTCTTATTTTCAATCGTTTTTTATGGGAATTATGCAAAATACTGTAATAACTGCTAATCGTGCCATATTATACACTTATTACTTACTAAAAATCACTTAAAACATAAAACAATATCTAAAAAGTTACACTTTTGCTATTGGAAAAATCCCAATCAACAAACAATCCGAACTCAATTCCGGCGCAATACACAGCTGTCAAAATAAAGTCAAGAGTAGCGTTTAGAGCACGCCAAGCCCGATCCCAATCCCACTTAGTTCCCAAAATGGACACGCAATTTGAAACCAATGTGGCGCTAGTGTCGAATTCAAGAGTACGAAACGTCATAATTCCAATGTCGATAGATCGGTATTGAATTCAAGAGTAAGCCCCCAGGTATAAGATGGTACATCACTAAGTGTTTCCGCTACATTCAATTCTACAAACACATATTGATTAAATTGATCGTTTAGGTATTAATTTAGTCAACTTTTCATTATAATTGTCAAAACATAGGCAAGTTTTGATCTGTTATGATGATAGAGTCGGTTTTAATAAATAATTGTATTTATTTATTATTTAGGTCAATAGGCTTAAACAATATAAAATGTTACGTCAAGTTTCTAAAAAGTGACCTTGTTATAGTAATCGTTATCCATCTGTAAAAGAATGTTTTAAAAATCGTGATACCTGATTGAAACGGTGGCCTATGATATCTACTGTTTATTAAAATTATGTCGGGCTCAATTACGTGGTTGAAAACATTTCAGGAGAAATCCTCTATTTTTACCCGACTATGGCGAAGCAAAAACAAGGGTTATGATTTTGACCGGTATGTATATATGTGAATATGGCGCCCTTTATAGGATATAGACAAGATAAAAAAAAATGATTACATGTTGGGTATCAAATGAAAGGGCTTAATTAGCACATTTCAAATATATTATTATAACCCCATAAAAATAAAAGTTATAAAAACTAAAACCCAACTACGAATGAAACGACAAAACGCCTACTAAAAAGATATAAACAAGACATCAACTCGACAAACTAAAAATCCGGAGTCACACGTAATTTGTTAGTCTAACAGCCTAGCACGACATGAATGTGAATCAGGATTTTTAATTTGTCTGTCTGTGATTTCTTGTTTAGGTATATCTTTTTAGCAGGCGTTTTGTGGTATTTATGAAATAATTTCTGTACAAAAAACTGTTATCTCATATGCCTAACAAACATGCAAGTTTTGCCTAGAATTTAGATCACTATTATATGTATCTATGCATCCATAAATACATCAATTTCACAATGGAAATTGGAATAGATATGAAACATAAATCACTAGACCTTTCCCAGACAAAACTCAGTTGTGTTCAACGATCATAAATCAATTGAACTATTTAAGATTAAAACAAACCGTCGGTCAGTAATGATATCGGTAATGAAAGCACTAGATAAGATACGAGTATTTGCATCGAACCATATTAATGAATGTCGCGACAACTTGTAATCAATTTATATCAATATCGCCAATGGGCCGCACTGTGCTTGTTAGCCTGCATTAATATGAATTTTAAGCATAGGGCTGTCGAGCTGGGAAGTGACCTAGATTTAGAATTTTTCGTGGTTAAAATTGATGCATCATTTCGGTTACAAATTAATATTGGTTGTACGCAAAATTATATCAACCTCATTTCTGTTACCCATTTTTGGAGCTATTTTAGACCCAGTTAATTAATTAATATTAGGTACTTACATAAAGATTACTCAATAAGATAAAGAAACAGTCGCGAATATTTAAATAATTTGTCAAGTCAATAAAACTTATCTCGAATCAATTGCCTAAATCATTGAGATAATCATTTTGACAGTTATAGAAAGTCAATGTCGTTGTGATTTTATTAAATGTTATCTTATCTGTAGACCGGATAAACAACTGGTTTAGTATTTCCTAAAAATAAACATAGTTTCGAAATACTTTCGGTTGCAGGTTATTGCTACCATTTAACTTGATGAAGACTCTTAACTTGACTGAAAATTTACTGAAAGGCAATAATATTTTAATCTTTCTTAACTTCGATTTTCCTAAAGCTGTCTTCAACTACTACTTTTTAAATAGCACACGGTAGGTAATATTTGTTGTCTTTGCTTGTCAAAACAAGTTATTATACCTACTTCAGAAAAAGAAAATTTTGGTAGTTACTAGAGCCAGCCCTACTCGTCATCTATTCGAATTAAGGGAGAGCATGTGTGGCATCTGCGTATATGCATCAGGACGGTCGGCCTGATCGTAAATACTCGTATCTGTGTTAACAGCACCATGTATATACTGCACCATTACAGGACATGTCGACAACGGTTTATTGTGTAATTGGATATATATTTTATTGTAAATACGTTCGTTTGTCGATAGAGATGGCACTGATTTTGTTGTACGAATAAACTCAGTATGTTCGGAAATGTTTTGGTTATCAATTTATAGATGCACTTGTTTTATTTGGTTGGCCTAGTTTTTCGGGTGATGTTCGTTTCGTTGTTATTAAGGATGCATGATATGATATTGATAATCGTGCATCCTTTTAGTACATGAGTACAGCAAGGACTCAGTTTCTGATTTACTTAATTTGAAATTCATTCTCACGTTCAACCAAATATTTTTTTACATTATTGCACGACTCGTAATGCGAAGCATTAGAGTGTGCTCTACGATCGAAAAATATTTTTTGCCCCATTTCTGCAACTGTTATTATTGTTACACTCCTGCTAGTACACAGAACCTACTTAATTTATATACCATTGTATAGATGATTAAATGGAGATTAATACTGTACTTTTTACCAATTGATTTAATGCAAGAGAAATGAAAAAAACATCAAAATAGTTGAAAAAAAAATCCTGTCCGTCAATTTATGAAGCTTGAAAACATTGTAGCTTGCGATAAATTAATTGAGTAAATTTTTTTTTAATACATTGGTTTCGGCCATAAAAGGAACCCTATTGAAAATGGCTCTTTTATTGAAAGTAGTTTAATTATAATTAATAAAATACTAACTAAAATATAATATCTTTATCTAAATATTTTCAACCTTGACCTATCGTGTTGCCTAGCAACCCACAACGTAAATATCTAAATAAATAGTCTTTGACATTACGTAAGGATTGCGAGGTTAGAAATTTACCCATATTGATGGGTAAAACCGCAGTCAAAACATACTTCATGAAAAGTGATAAATTGTAAATTTTTGTTAGAAACTATGTTTCGAATTTCTTTTTCGTTTATGAATGTGTGTTATGAGGCGTGCACTTTTGGAATTTCCAAACTATTTTGTCATTCGATTAATTAGATACTAGAACAAGCTAATAATCTAAATATATGGATAGTAACAGCGTACGAAACGCGTAGCAAAATAAATTATTCCTAGCAAAAACCAGACCCCCACTAACGTCATTAGTGTCACCTAATTAAGAACGCGGCACTCGACAAAATACAGGACCACCGTCCGTCCATACGATCTTAATTATTTTAGACTATATTGAGTTCAACGTGGGCTTACACAAACTGGTAAACTAAACACACAAATTGGTATTGATCAAGTTAAGTAACCACAGAGAATTAATGGCCCAGTGACCAGATACATTATCTGGAGTTTCGACCTAGCTATCTGTTGGTCATTAATCTATTCATGCCTACGTTTTAGTTTGTGGTGCGTCCATCAATTACTTTGGTTCAAGGACCATTCGTCAGAACAGGGTAAGTGCCAAAACTGAATGCCAATGGAAATGTGAGGGAATTAATTGTTGTTTTTGATTTCGAAGAGTTCGAAGCAGGGTTTATTTATGTTTTTGTTGGCATGGATCCTGAAGCAACTTCTAGTAAAGATAGATTTATTCTTGATGATTCTGAATGCCTGACGTTTAAGCAACAGTAACGAGCTTTGTTACACAAATAATATGCCGTAAACATAACATTGACAGACAAACGATTATACCTTTCTTTTATCACACTTAAGAGGACATAACAGAATAAACATAACACCTTAATCAACGATTAAGTGTTGTTACACAATCAAATTATACCCATAGGTTGTCACGCATGACATTTTGTAGGACGCAAATAATAATATATACACAATCGCATAGGATAAACTTTCTATTTCTTTGACGTCTTGCCTTCCCCAAACTTGTTCTGTAGATCTCGTCACTTTCATTGTTTATTGTAATTAAGTGTTAATTTAATCATTAGATTCACTACCTAGCCAATAATTGCCTTAATTGTCTGATTAACAAAGTGTTTATTAAGTTCTAAAGATCCCACATGTATTATGCAATTATATAATTTACTATCATTTTCGACAATAGATAGGCAATTTCCGATAGCTGTTGAATTAAGATTCTCGTCTTCGTCTTTAAAGCGCTTTCGTGTTTCTTTAGTTTAACTTTCTGTATTACCTACATTCATTCTCAATCACCGATATATTAAATTATTGAAACAAACTTGGGCTATTGCTATAACATTTAAAGGTCCAACATTATTTGAAGGTCAAGCACCTTCGAAACACAATTCAATAGTATTCAGGCTTAACATTGATAAACATTCTTGATAGATTGCTCACTGATCAAAGTTGATATACTTGATATATTGTTTGACAAATGCTCTTATAAACACAATTTGAATCTAAGTACAATAATGTTAATGAATGAAATCTCTCCCGAAATAAATGTTATACCTGTCTCGTGCACCTCAAACAACACTTCACATAATGTAATAATATAAGTTTAATTTTGATTCACTTGAATAGTAAGCATTATGACAACGCACTAAGAACTATTCTCAATCAGCACTCCGTTGTTCAAGATCAACGGAACTCCAAAGAAGAAACGATTACATATTACGAACTTGAACTTGACTGACAAATGTGTTCTTTACAACGAAGATAATAGAACTTAAAATGATGCCGAGATTACAAATAGGAATAGCACAAGTTTGATTGATAGTGTACGATATCTCTTCAAAGTATGTTGAATATTAAACGATAATGACTAAACATAAATAAATGAGGCACTGGATGAAAAAATCCGTGGATGCCTTCTACTATATTAGCATAACGTCCGCTGGCACCCAATGATTTGTTTATGATTAATTCTTACCTTGTCAACATTTCATAATACCATGTTAGTGTAATTTTGGTAACGCCTCTTCGTCATTTGACGATTTGTTTTGGGCGTTGTTATTCGATTGAAATTATACTGATAAGTGTTTTTGTTCCTTTTAAGTATTTATGTTTATATCGTCTATGGTTGTTTGCTTTGACTGCTATAATAGAGATAATAATATCGTCATTAACATTAGTTATGTTTTTTTATCATTAATTGGTTCTCATTTACATTATTTTATGTTCAAAGCAATTAAATATTCAAGTAATTTTGCTTCCGAAACAAGAAAATCCTTACTTAATAGAATCTATTTAGCCGCACTGATTTCTCTCGGTGTATTGTATACCATAACATTAGGCTAAGTTAGGGTGAAATGGCTTAGTCCAAGTTCAGTAATATCATTACTGTGACCCACTAAGTAAAAGTAAGTAATAAGATCATCCTTTTCCAATACAACATACCCCTTAACAAAATTTGTCGGCTGTTTTCTCAGGTATCTTTCCTTATTGGATGGCATTAGGGGTTACAGAATTACAAATCCCTTGTTCAGTATATTAAAAGCTGTTAGTATCTTTTCTTTTCTTATTTTTCCGAGTTCACTTAGCTATTTAGTTAATACAGTAACCTAATCATTTAAATTGAGTCTTGCCTTTAATTCTGTTATGTACTCATAAATGAAGCACAATTGAATGAAGATAGCAACAAGAAGACTAAACCACACGACACGACTTTTGAAGACCTTTATTAATTTAGATTAATAAACCTCTTTGTAAGAAAATAAATATTTTGAAGCTTCATATTCAAATATCTTAAGAGTCATCTGACCATCATCGATTTGTCTTGCTGCTCAAGGGTTACTGCATTAGTCACATCCTTTTGTATAGCTGACTTGAACCGCGTATGAGTTTTTAGAGCACCCTGTTTGTTCACCCACACATTCACATTGTTCGGTGGTATCAGACGGGATCTCTTCATGTTTGTCTAACAAGCGACGTGTCCGATTATTATTACTGTTTTATCTTCAGACAGTTTTTGTGGTTTGGAATTGTGAGGATGTTTCTTTTGTGAATTAATTAAAGTTACTTAGGTTCTAGCTAAAAATGGTAGTTTATTTTTGGTAAAAAAATAATAATATTAAACATGAAACTGGAAAAAGTCTTCCAGTGTACCGACTTGAAGACTATCTAACCTAAAATAAACATTGGTGTCTAACTTTATATTTTTGCAAATCTAGTCATATATTCTTTTAGTACCTGGTTGACCAGCTCTGCTCTGGTGAAAATAGAGAATGCTCATTTAATAGTATAGGATAGTTCATACTAATTCCATGCCATGATAGTACTTACTTAGTAGGTACTTATTAATTCCATGCTGTCGTGTCATTACGAGTATTGACATATTATTATAGTCTTGTCTAAACTTTGGACCACCGAGCTCTGTTCGGGTGAATATACGAAGAAAACGAATTTTCCCAGATGATACCTAGCTAGATAAATTTTTCGCCCCATAAACCTATAAATTGAAACTTTTATCGACATCGTTGGAGCCGTTTTCGAGAACATTGTTACTAATATATATATGTACTTATATAATTATAATTATATATTATATACAAATATTGCTATTGATCTTTGAGTCATTGTAGTACCTAATGAGATGGTTGGTTGGTTTTGTTGAGCTCAAACAAAATCAAAACGAAAAACCAGTCATAAAATCAAAATAAAATTGTTGCATTATGCAACCCCAATAATAATATTTTACTCCTAATATGAGGGGGTGCATTTCCCTTTTCTGAATCCAATATTGTTACCTACTTACACGCAATTTATTTATTCCATAGATAAGCAAATATCACCCTATGCCAATTTAAGGTAAAAATCATCGAAGCGACTAATGACTTGGGACCTTTTTTTGGAAATAATTCTATAAATTACTCGTTTCCGAAACTAATTTCGTGTAATAAACCATTATTCCGATGCCGAAGGTGATTAACTAATTTAAACTGAGCAATAAAATCAATATTTGAATATTGTATATTAATTAGTCTGTCATCATAAATTGTCCAAATAATTAGATACCTTTCGCATCAAATCGTTTACCATGCCTTTTAAATCACATTAATTTTGACAGTTTAATTATTTCGTTGAACACTTAAGTTTTTTTTTCACAAATAAACGACTACCAACGGAATTATGGCTCATAAAAGTAATAGGTACTAACGGACTAGACTGTTTTCTGAGTTCTCATATTTTTTTCCTAAAAGTTTCAAAACTTGAAGCCCATGATCTCCTTTGGGTACTATGTATTTACTAAAACGCCGGCTCTTTGTTATTTCTTTTTACTTGAGTAACTAAGTTTGAGCCGCAGACAATTTTTCTCAGAAGAAAAAACAAAAATATAAAGTAAGTAACATCCACAATAAGCTGAACGTCAGTAGAAACATGATTTTAATAAGATTAAAATAATTGTACGCGTCCTGTGAGATTGACTAGGCTCAGTGATGGACAAAAACTGTTGCCCACGTTTCTTATAAGATCCTTTTTGTTTCGGACGTGAGAGACTTGGTTGTAGCGTTGCTTTTTTACCGATGTAAAATGCTTTATAAGCTACGTACCTAGTAGCTAATTTCTCTAGTAGGTAGGTTATGTAAAGCACGGGTATAAATACAGAAAATATTGTAAATAGTCATATTTTCTCGCTTCAAGTCATGAAAGCTGAGTATTGTGTTTTTGTAAGTATTTTTACTGTCACTTAGTTAGTATACAGGGTGTCAGGGACATCGACGCGAAGCCTGTTACCATTGATTCAGTACATGATTCTGAACCCACCTGCGATTTCTTTTTTAAATAACCGACGAAAATTTTCAACGCATGGGGGTTCAGAATCATGTACAAAATATATAATATTGGAGACTTGAAACGAGAAATTTAATCGACTTGAAATAACAAAAACGCCTAAGTCTAATAACCCTTCCTTTCGAACTCTCTGGGTGCGCATAAAAATGGTCCAATTACTTTGGATTTGTAGTAACTGCACTATCGCAATTATGTGGATTCCACCATGATTCTGGATCAGAGATATCACTAGATGATCTCTTATTGCCAATTACCACACTTAAGTTTACACCTAACGAGTTTGAAGCATCTATCGTCCAATTAAAATTAGCTAAACGTTTGTAATTATGTAAATATTTGTAAGCGAAATACGCATCGCAGATAACAGGGTCTACCAGAGATTCAACGTCATGCATAATGCAGCCTACTAATGCAGCCGTTAATTACATACCCTTAGGGTCATTATTGATTGGCAATTTGCGCGCGGTGCCATTTCGTCTATATTGGATTGCTTAATCGCATTACCCGTAACTGTTCAACCTTAAGACTATTAGGTAATTTAATTAGGGGATTATGAAGGACTTACGGTTCTAAATAATTTGAACAATGAATTAGCCGAGGTTTATTAAATTGACGATTAGTTCACGGAAGGATTTTTAAATGGAAGCTAATTTGAAAAGTGGGGCAGTAAGACTCTGGTTAGAAATTAGGACATGCCGTTTATTGTGAAACTTTGTAATGGACGTATTGAACATGAATTCAACAAGATCCTCAAAGACAGCTCAGGTTTTTTGAAAAATGCTTTTCAATTAAAATAAAAACTGCAAATTCGGAGCCAAAGAAAGCAAAGCCCATAAATGTAAATAATCGTTGAGAAACTAAAAAGACTAAAATGAGTGAGAGCGAGACTGGACGTTTTCCCGAGATACATTTTGTGTAACCGCCGGATAACATTTTTATTGTTAACAAGCAAAGCCGTGGCCACGACGAGCGACGATGATATCTCCTCGTATGAATGATGACTTCGTGCTGAGCCTCTGGAAGTAGTCTCCACAGATAGACATGAAGCCGAGAGACACGGCACGAATATGGAGATTTGACCGCACTTTGTACACACACTTTTCTAAAATGAATACCGAATGAGAATTGCAATTCAATTCGCGAAATTGAATATTCAAAATTGTTTCTTAGTCTTGCCCATTTTAGAATTATACAGTACTGAGAACTTTGAAGCAAGACAACATTTCTCGTGACTCGTGACGAAATATTATTGAATAACAGGTAAGATACCTACTTACTTATCACGACGACGACGATGTTTTTATGCCTCATTAAAATTCTTTATTATAATTAAAAACATCAAAGATATGAAAATTGAAGTTGATTATTTTTTAAAGGAATTTTATGAATGTCAATCAGCTTTTTAGAGCCTACGTTTTGATGGCTACTTAAATTTGAATGTACGATTTATTATCCACTAGCTGACCCGACAGACGTCCTGTTCTTTCAATAATTCATACAAAATTCCCATAGAAAATGCATTTTCATTATTCCCGATTTTTCCAATTTTCCCGGCAACTGTTTCTGTGAGAATCTGATTTGGACTATTTACGTCATATTAAAACAAAAGAAAATCAAATCGGTCGAGCCAACCATTGAACAGCATTTTCATTATACAGATTTCTTTAATTGTTGATGATGGTCTTTATCTTCCTGTGTCTATGGTAGCGACCCATCCGAGGAAGATAAGGGGTCGACGTTTTTAGCACAAAGCGTTTTCTGTTTCGGACCCTTTCTTGCTGCCTATTTGACTCGAAACGTGCCTTGGGAGTACCTGTTTACTGAGGCCACCTTTATCGAGACGCAAGCAATATTTTGTTGAGATTATCAGTTAAAATGCCTTTATCGTTCAGCGTTCACTTCTAACAGATACGATGTCTCACTTAACAAATAACAATCATGCTTTAAAGTTGTTGGGTCCAACATGAGTCTTCAAGATAAAGAAAAAGCATTAAAATGATACTGTGAAATATCTAAGTGATTTATATTAATTTCTCTTTTAATCGAACCTTTTATTCAACACTGCAATTATATTACATTCTTACTAAAGTAGTAAATAAAACACTGTTTCCGACCATACTATAAGGAATTATTTACGCTACCTTGAGAATTATTAACTATATGGCAATAGCTACAGTTAGAATTTTTAACAGTTGAGAAACACAACATGGGGATGGGGCATTTTAATTAATACATATTTTGAGAGAGATGACACAACAATAGTAAAAGCACTGGACAATAAACAATTTGTGGCAAACAAGACCAAACAAGACCGACCTTTCTAAGATTTACAATCTTCAACCAAAATGTTTTATTTGCGGTGTTGACAGCCATAAAGTAACCAGCATCGCTTTACGTTTAAAACTATTGTCTCAACAAATTTATAGAGGCCATAACATAATTGCGGTAGAATTCTTTTGTCTAACCGAGACAGACCCTGGCACTACTTTTATTACGGGTCATAACTTCAAAAGCTTTTTTTGCTTCGGATCTGAGAAACTAGCCATATTGTTAATTTCTCTCTTCGGATCTCTTTTGTTTTTGTCTAGTCCTTGTTCAATGCTCAGTGAGGACGAATGTTGCTCTGAATAGAATGTAAAACGTTTTGGTCACGGCTAATGTAATTGTTTCCAATAGTGTCAGTAGTAATTTTTGGCCTCAATTCTTGCTGCCGGTTCTTCATTGTTAGTTCTCTTAGTTTCCCGCAGAGCTGTTTCAATTATGTTGTCCAGGCTTCCGTTCGACAGTTTGTTTGCCTTTAGCTTTTTACAAATTCATAATGTATTGCATGTATCCAATTCTACGTAACAAAGTTTAATTTAGATATCAATAGCTGTGATCGTAATTGACTCATTTCCGTTGTCCATTATACCTACTATCTTTATTATTAGTCTAGTTCTATAATTGAATGGCCGATCGTCAATAGACTGATAAATTATAACAGAACTATTAGCAGGGGCGTTGTCTCTGCAATATCGATTTGTCGCATAATGCTTATGCGTTTTTAATAGAACTGTTACATTTCCATTCTTCGGTACCTTTTATTCTCGGTTCATTTATCGGACAGATAGTATCTATTTGTTTGACGATTTATAATAAATCCCACACATGGCTTACGGTTTGAAGCACCCATTTAAAGGCAATCTGTAATAGATTGAAAAGCTCATAAATATTAGTAGATAAACGAAGCCATTCTTTCACATAAAAGTCATGTTGAACTTCCATCGATATCGGGCAATGTCAACACAGACGTTGTGTTATATAACGTTCCTGAGGGAAGATCGCTATGTAAGATGTTTTCGGAGTCAGTTGTTACGAGATAAGTGGTAATATTGTGTTTGATGTCCTCTTGTAAATATTGAGCCATCACGTCATGGGCACGTGAGATATTTACTCTCAATATTGACTGAGAATATCAATAGTCGTGTCCTGATACGACCTTGGCCCGGAATACCTCTTTCTCGGAAAGTATCACCAAATATTCTGCTTTCTATCTTTATATTGATCTACATTTAGTATACCGTCAATCTGGTCAGACGTCATCCAGGATGCATTGTAAATATATTAGTATATTACGTGACTGATAGTGTTAAGTGATAAGGTAGGTACTTTGTATAGTCCTCATGTTTTAGTAACTTGTAGCAGGCATCCGGAAAGGATAATAAATTCCACAATTGTTATGACTCATAAAAAGTTTACTGCTCAAACAAATCTACCCTATTGGAGACATCATTACCACATCCTGATGTTTTGTAGTAATTATTTCATTTCCAATTAGTCAGTACATCAACTGATTTAAGGATCAAATTTTACTCTGTGTCTGGAGGAGGTACGTGATTTGTAGTGGCATTGAAGATATTCAAAGGTCTCAAACCGTCTCCCACGGTAGACGCGATCCGACACGCACGTGTTATGGCATTCGATGGCCCACGATTAGAGTTTGCGGTGACGCACGATGCCCTCTTGAATGGACGTGTTTTTGTGCCTAACTAGGAAAAGAACTCTAAAAATTTTATTTTTTTAAATTAAGATTTGTTCAAAAAGTTTGTATTGCAGAAAATTATTTTTGAGTCGACTTTGAGTTTTTAATAACCTGAATCTTGGAGGTTATATTGTTTTAAATTGTTTATTATTGATTTGTAATTTGTATATATGTGAATCGTTTATTACTTTTAATCCCTCATTTACCATTACGTAGGTATACATTTTGTAGTTACGGTCAGCGACCAAATTCTATTACACTCGTGCTACTTCTACTTTATTATTCACACAATACATTTTATTTCAGGATTATAGTCCAATAATCTAAAATTATAAAAGAGTAAAGAGTTTTTCGACTTTTGTCGCTGACTGTACATCCGGAGGAACAAAATAATATTATGAATGATAACAAATAAAGGCATTATTAACAAGAAACTTATAATTTTAAGAGTCATCACTTCATTGTACCAGAATCCCATTATTGAACATCTGTTCTTAAATCATTTCAATAATCCATAAAGGGAATTGGAACACCACAATATCTTTTGTGTGCATTCTTTTCCGATTTTAAACTGTCAATCATTTATTTTGCATTGACGTAAAAATGTCCGCCCTACTCGTCAAAATTGCATGCATGTCTCTTAAAAGTAAATATTTAATCGTTTCCTTATTTGAGTCAGAAATATAATCTCTGTATTGTTAATAATTATATTATTTAACTCTTACGTTTTCAATGTACTGCACCCCTAATCATTAAACATAATTTAAAAAAAAAGTTCAAGTGTGTCTGTAAAAGTTCGAGTTAACTTTTTCAAGTCACGTAACTGCTTCTGTTTCATATGTCACTGCGACCTCCTTTGAGATGTAACTTAAGGAGGTGCATCGAACGAATCACGCGGGCCTAAGTCTTCGGCTGCATAACCAATATTTCGAGTATTTAAAAAACACGCGTGCCATCTGTTGTAAGCCGATGCAGTGCCGGGTCCCACCCGTCGTCATTGTTGCCTTCCCCGCGCCTCCTGCCCTCTCCCTCAATACCCATGCGGCTTTCGTTCGTTCAAACTTCGTAGGTCAGTTACCGCCCGACCGCAGGGGAGCATGGCTGCGTCAAAAGTTTTACCGCGATCTCGCACTCACTGTTTACATTCGCTATAAAACGAAGTGTACACAACAACACAAACTTCATAACATTGACTGTTTGGTGACATAAAGTTTTAACGAGTACTTTAGTGATATATCAGTGACAAATGAACTATATTACAGTGGCAAAATGACCAAGAACTTTTACGGCATGGTTTCGTTAAAAGTTTGGATGTGTTTGGTGGTCGTGGCCGGTGCGCGCGCACGGTCCGCGCCGCCCGCCCCCACCGGCTGTCAATGGGACTATTCGGACACAAAGTTGAGTGAATCAAACTTTCTTACGTGTAACATTAAAACCATCGGCTCAGTTGACTTCTTGTTTAAAAACATTACCACGGCGCAGGCGTACAACATCAACAAGTTGAAACTGACTTGTACGGATTTGTTGTTCTTCGAAAGTTCGTTGCACATGAATACTGGCAGTTTTTTGGGCCAGCTGCGAAAACTTGAGGACCTGCGCGTTGAGTACTGCAAGATACGGTACGTGCCCGCTACTGTCCTGTCTCCTCTACGTGATTTAACAAGTTTAACTCTACGTTCCTACAATACGGATTGGCCTGCGATGACTATGGAGTTGCACGCTGAAAGCTTTCGTGGACTAATGGAACTTCGGACATTGGATTTAGGTGACAACAATATTTACATGTTACCTTCTGAAGTATTCTGTCCACTTTTTAGTTTGGAAATATTGAACCTTACCAACAATAGAATTCAAGACATATCGGAAATTGGCTTTTCGGATTGGGGCAAGGGGCCCATCGCACCAGGTAAATCATGCAACACTGGACTGAAAATGCTTGATTTATCTCACAACAATATTCTACGACTTCCTGACAACGGTCTTTCTAGCCTCAGATCTTTAGAAGTGTTGAATATTCAGAACAACTTAATTAATGAAATAGGCGACAGAGCCTTCGTCGGATTGAATTCATTAAAAATTCTGAACTTGTCTGGAAATAAGTTAGTCGCTGTCCCTCCTGAACTATTTCAATCATCACGAGTTATCAAAGAAATCTCATTAGCGAATAATTCGCTTTCTGTGTTGGCTCCGGGATTACTTGAAGGACTTGATCAGCTTGAGAAATTGGATTTATCTAGAAACCGTCTTACCAACGATTGGGTTAACAGAGATACTTTTGCCGGACTTATCCGCCTAGTCATATTGAATTTGTCTTACAACTCACTTGGACGTTTGGATCCAAAGTCTTTCCACGACTTGAACAACTTACAAGTCTTGAATCTAGACAACAACGCTATTGAAACTATCAGCAACGGAGCTTTTGCTGAGCTTAAGAACTTGCATCAACTGTCAATATCAGACAACAAGATAAAAACATTGAACGAACACATTTTTTCAAACTTGTTTGTTCTTAGTCAGCTGTATTTAGATAATAACCAGATATCTGCAATTCACGAGCGCTGTTTTGAAAACATTACTTATTTACAAGACTTAGGCTTAAATGGGAACAGTATGAATACCATTCCTGATGGAATAAAGAAGCTAAGATTCTTGAAATCACTTGATATCGGGAAGAATAACATATCCAAAGTCGCGAATACGTCTTTTGAAGGATTAGAAGAGCTCTACGGACTGCGGCTTGTTGACAATCAGATTACAAGCGTACCAAAAGACACGTTCAGTACTCTGCCGTCCTTGCAAGTACTAAATTTGGCATCAAACAAAATAGAGACTATTGAACAAGACGCGTTTTTATCTAATCCGACTTTAAAAGCTATCCGCTTAGACGGGAACAAACTGACCGACATCCGAGGTGTCTTCAACAAACTAAATACCCTCGGTTGGCTCAACATATCGGACAATAAGCTTATTTACTTTGACTATAGTTATATGCCAGAAAGCCTTGAATGGTTGGATATTCACAGTAACAATATTACGAAACTAGAAAACGAACAGAACTCACAACAAAACATCCGAATGCTTGACGTAAGTTACAATGCATTAGAAAACGTCGATGAAAGGTCGATACCTGATTGTATTGAAGTCCTTTTCTTAAATAACAACAAAATTCACACGATTCACCCAGGTACGTTCTTACAAAAACGAAACTTAGAAAAGGTTGTCGTGACGGATAATAAATTGAGAACCGTTGAACTATCAGCGTTTACGTTGCCCCATATACCGAAGCATAGAATGCTGCCAAAATTCTTTATTGGAAATAATCCGTTTGTATGTAATTGTCACATGATTTGGCTGCAAAAGATAAATCTTTGGAACCATATGAGACAATACCCCAGATTCGTGGATTTGGATACAGTAACATGTGAAGTTGTAAATAATAAGTATGGAGGAAAAGCTAACCTAATGGATGTTCCTGAAACTCAGTTCCTTTGTTCCTATGAAACTCACTGCTCATCTAGTTGCTTCTGCTGCGATTTTGAGGCCTGTGACTGCAAAATGACTTGTCCTGAAGGCTGTTCTTGCTTCCATGACAGCAATTGGAACTCTAATGTCATTGATTGCTCAAATGTGGGTTACACAGAAATACCCGAGAAAATACCGATGGATGCCACAGAACTTTACCTCGACGGCAACGACTTCCAAGCCTTGAACAGTCATCTATTCATTGGTAAGAAAAAGTTACACAAGCTCTACTTGAACAACAGCAACATCGCTAACATCGACAATGACACCTTAAATGGGTTGCATTCATTAAACATCCTTCACCTTGAAAATAACCATCTGACCGAACTGTCTGTCGGAGTATTCTCGCAAACAAAACACTTGAGGGAGTTATACTTGAATGATAACCTCTTGACAAGTGTCGCCAACAAGACTTTTGAAAACCTGTCATCTTTAAGAGTTGCACACTTCCAAGGAAACAAGATTCTCGACCTTGACAAAAAATTGGCGCATGTATCTCATTTGGAAAGCGTCAACGTTCAAGGAAACTTGTTCACGTGTACATGTGACAACATCCTGGCTCTTCAGAACTGGTTCAAGAAGTACTATGAAGATCCCGTCGAAATGTTTTGTGTTAGTGAAAATGGACTTATATCGAACTATACTGTGTTTGACGCGATTGATAGGTGTCGTGATTCAAGTGTTACGGACAATACAATTCCTACGGAAAATCAACCGTATCAATACGACGAAGTGAGCCCTATTAAGTTGAACTTTGTGCCACTTTTAGCTGTAGTTCTGATAAGTGTTATTCTTATTCTATTATTCGGTGCCTTAGCGTTCTCGTTTAGGCAAAATGTTCGCTTGTGGGCGCATTCTAAATATGGAGTTAGATTGTTCAAAAGTGCTTCAATTCAAGAAAGTGAGCTCGATAGAGATAGATTGTACGATGGATACGCTGTATATAGTTTATTGGATGATGATTTTGTTTCTAAAGTTGTAGCTCCAGAAATGGAACACTCCGGTTATACGATGTGCTTTCATTATAGAGATTTACAACATGCGCCTGATAATTACTTGTCTGAGCAAATAACGAATGCTGCTGAATCATCAAAAAGAATTTTAGTGTTTGTGTCATTTAATTTTCTACAAAATGAATGGTCTAAAGTTACTTTTAAGGCAGCTATGAAACATGTTATTACTTCTATTCACCCCTCAATAAGGCGCCACAGAGTAGTTTTCATTTTAACAACAGATGTTAGCGCTCTAAACTTAGATCTAGATTTCCAAAGTTATTTGAAAACTTGCAACGTTTTATTGTGGGGCGAGAAGAAGTTCTGGGAGAAAATTAGGTTTGTAATGCCAGACATTTCTAATTTGCATTGGAACAAAGATACAATGAATTACAATCATGGCGTGTGTCCAAATGGTAGACGGCATCCTTCTAGATATACGGCCTCGCCTACTGCGCCGGAACATTGGTATAAATACGACGCGATACCGCCTCAAACACCCACTACTGCTAATGTGGGTATAACTGTTGAGGATGACTCGTCGATGTTGACAAATACAACGTTGACAAGTCAGATTCAGGATGGAGAGAATTTACATCATAGCTACATTTCTATTGATACACAAAATTACGAGCAGCCGTATGGCGGTAGGTCTAGGCCTCCTAATACGTTGCGTAAACATCCTGGGCACCACTCCCCATCGATGTTGGACGAGCAAGGTTACTTACAGCCCCGCTCATCTGTGCACGACTGCTTGCCACAAACTCATTCAGCCGTGCACAGATGATAAGATTGTTAAACTCTCCTTATCGGTAAAAGATACTTCGTAATGGAACTTGACATTCCAAGCGCATGTGTAGGCTAGACCGCTTTTTGAGTTGGCCATGCCTTATTGAACGTGATAGTTTAAAAATGGTTTAGATAATTTGGCCAAAATGACTTTGTTCCTCATAGTTCGGACATTGTCATGTTATAAGACTGTATTGTTAAATGTATTCTAAACGTATCTAAGTAGAGTGAAGCCTTATTGTATTTCATTGTATAAAGCTATATGAATTGTTGTCCATTAAGACTGATACATAATATTGTATAAAACAAAATAATGCCAGTATCAGGGAGTGAGGACTAGCATGAGTATTTTGATATAGTATATCTCATTGTTACCAAATATTTTGTAGATAGACATTACTAATCATTGTTTGAAAATTATTGTATAGTATTACTAGTCATTAGTTAAAATTATTGCATAGTATTGAAAATTGTAGATACTTAGTTACATATTCAGTGGTACATATTGCTAAAATGTTTGTAGTTAGAAGGAACTTATATCAATTTATGTATATCTTGATATCGCTAAGTATGTAACTGGCTATTTCTGTGTATGTAATTATAATATCCTCGACTGTTACATAATATTAATTTAAAAATAAAACAATATCATCAAATATAATATGGTCGTTTTTTTCCACTCAAAACCTAATTCAGCCTTAATGATAGGAATTAGTATTGTCTAAAGTTTGCTCAAGGAAATGTCCATAGTGATTTGCTATCATTAAACCATTAATTTTAAATGTTACCCATTTATTAAAAGTTGTGGTTTGTTTAAAGAACTAGAAACAAACTTTTTGTCTTGCCGCTGCCACAAAAACTAAGAATCTATAGAAAATAGAATGGCGGCGTTACTGTTAACTTCGTTGTTTCCAAATCGAAATATAAAAAAGATGAGAAATAATTTCGGTTTGCCGACAATCATCTTGGGCATAATGATGGTCCCTTTTCAGGTAGAGAACTACACCCAAGTCATATTTCAACCGTCACGGATAGCATGGTAGCTATAAAAGAGATTTACAATACGTTCTGTATTCGTCGCTAGTTATGCGACGGCCTTCTGTCGGACACGGTCCGAAGAGAATATAGTTTTTTTTTCTTAATAGTTTTCTAAAGCGTGAGGTTCGATACCGACATATGGTGTGACATACTTTGAATGACCGCTGCCCGGCTGTTTTAATTTTTTCTTAATGAGAAACATTTTGCGGCCGCATTGTTGCAACTGTCAGTGTTTGTTCAGTAGAATGTAGGGTTAAAATACTTGCTTGAATAGATACTTCAAAAGCTATTAGTGACTTGCATATTAGTTTAGGGTAACACATTAAAATTACAGTAAATAGTTCAATGGCACATTTTATTTCATTATCAATAATAATTATGGAACATAGAATCAAACAATTACACAATCGAATCTAAAATGAAACAAAACAATGCGTAGTCAGAAGCACACATCGGAACTATTGTTTACATAATAAAGACGGACGATAACTATAATGAGGCAGTTGTAATTATTGTAAATTACGTCACTGATGCTATTCTAAATAGGTACCCTATATACAATTATACAAAACATTAAATATCGATTCACCACACGATTTCCGAAATATAGTAGACACCATGTAGACACTAATCAATTAAACTTACAAACGATTGAAAGTGGGTATTGGACAATATCATGATAATATGCAAAAAAACACAAAAAACAGCTTCCTTTGATACTTCTGATCTGAAACTATTCGATACACAATTTACACTGAAGATACTAAGATATTTCATTGTCAAGCGCATCCAGATCAATCAGCTAGCTAATAGCTCTCACGAAGGAACTACTTTAACTTGGAAGTATTTGGTAAGTACCTGCACAATGCACATACGCAACCCTACCATTAAAATATTTATCTCTTACAAAATCCCAAGTAGGTTCTTCCCATAATAATTACATCAGAAATAATAATCGATTCGGTAAACGTACAAGCAACATCAATTTGCAGTCGTTGTTTATATTTAAATGATAATCTTCGTGTTTACAACTGTGAGATAAATCGAGAGAAACTGACCATACTGAGAGTGGTTGCATCGTTGAAACGTGTGGTAATTGACTCTATAAGGTAAGTATTATGTTTCATTACTATAATGTTAATGAAATATTATATACTTCGTGATCAGAATTAAAATCTTACAAGCATTTGGTATGATAATTAATACTGGTCATATTTCAAAGAAATTAAAGTTTATTTTTTTACACGCTTTGTTACAAACTAGACATCATCATAGATAAACTTTGTAGCTAAGCATATATTTTTTTCATAAAATAAATGACTTGTTTCAAAATCTGTTTCAAATTAAAATAAAAACCATTTGTTTGAATAGAAAATAATAAGGATCACATGAAAATAAATGCTTAAATATTTTCCTTGAGCTTATTTCTATATCTAAAATAAAATCAGCTTCTTACAAAAGACATTCCTTATCAATTACACCGCTCTATCCCACAGCGAATATATTTCTATCTATTCTGTATTCGTTTGCTCCTTCATGTCCAACAAATAGAAACGTCAGTAGCAGAATCATATTCCATTATTGTCCCCAATAAGTTACCAAAACTATTTCTGGTTCCAAGATACCTGCTATCAATATCCGGGGATATCGGCCCTATCTCAGGATTTCACGGTTAAACGCACCATTGATTCCCCCTATCATACCCAATGCGCCCCAAGACTAGATAAGAAATTGACCAGATATCAAACCAAACTCCTTAGCTTTCGAACTTAGACGCTTATTGTTTTATCGTAACGAAATTCGATTTGAACAATATCAAACACAATTCGAATTGTGAATTATTAATATTAATTTGCCGGCTTTAGAGATATTGAATCCGAAGCGAATAATTTAGAACGGATTATGTTATAAATTACAGATCCGGATATAGATAACTTCACTGGAAATAGGTGTCGACTAATTTTATCAGTGACTCATTATGAATTCTAAGCAAATTATTATCTACGTCGGCGTCGATCAATCAAAACCATCAGGTTTCACCTGTATCATCTTGACCATCCTTTCAATATCAAAACTTCCAATATGTTTTTCTACAGCCACTCAAAGCATCATTCACAATAAAAGCAATGACTAATCCCAGTTCTCAGGGTCAAATCAAATCAGATAGATTCGTATTTTCAGTGTGACATTGATCGACGTCTGATATCCGAACGCGGGTTCTAAAGATTTTTCTGTTTTGTACTTTACATTAACGAAATTTGTTATTCGGCTGGTCAACTCACGCCACCCGCTGGTTAGACATGACGTTTCACACTTGAAGTTGCTTCGACTCGGTACAAAGGTCACGTCTTCTCACTCAAATCTCGACCGGGAGCGTTTCGGTCGGAATTGGATCGTGACAACCAAGAGATACTTATCGTGATTTTCTGGCCAATTCCGATGCATAGCTCCGTTGTTAGGATGGGTAATGGGAGCATGGGAACACGGACGGAGTTGGTACTAACTAAATTATTGTAAGTCAAATAAGGCGATGTGTTTGTAGAGCGATGATTGGGGTGCGCCGGGGAGCTTTGTTTGTCTATTAAATTTTGTCACATGATTGACGTTCAAACCCGACTAACATCTTATGTAAAGAAGGGTTTGACATCCAAATCCAGCTGGTATAGCTTCGAGTTTATCCATAACTTCTGATCTGGCAGCCATTCTGCAATAAAGATAAGGAATTTAGTGAATTTAATATTACGAGGCATGTTAACTAAGTTTCATTATGAGTATTTTCAAGGAATGCGTGCAATCAGGAAGTGAGAGGCATTAAACTTTACTGAGTATACAACACATTAACTTTATACATGATAAGATTTACAATAAACTACTGTATAACTAACATAAAATACACATTGTTGATAAGGATGACTCAGACATTTTTACAAGACTGAATTCATTTTTTCTTCTTTTATGAGCAATATTTTAATACAAAGGTATATCTGTATTACATACGAGAGCAAAAACAGACGCTTCTTTGAATATTGTGACTGTATAAGATGACATAGGTACTACCTAAGAACGATAAGAGAACATTCATAATTCCAGTTGAGTACATACAACTTTATTGCATGATAAATCTTGTCAAGAAGCATTTGATACAATGAATGAAGAAAGGAGTGGAGCAGGAAATCCCAATGCGTCATGAGCACATGAAGTAAATAAAATAGATGCAGTAAAAATCCCTTTGAATTAAGAATGTACGTTTAATAGAAGAAGCGAAATGTAACACAGGACGCACAATTTGCCTACTCTATAAATAAAATCGTGGATAAAAAATGTAATAGTTATGGAGAAAGTTTCAAACATCGCACCAAAAAACTATGAGTTTACACCGAATCCTTAACGCCAGTAAACGCGTCAATAGAAGAAAAATAAATCCGGTTATGGGAATCTGAGCTCGGATAAATCACATCGAAAATACTGTCACGACAGGAGAAAAAAATGTTGGCATCGGAAAACTATGGAACGATTTCATTATCCCAATGTCCCGGATAGTGAGCATGACTGACTCTTCAGTGAATGAGAGTTACAAATCTTAAAAAAAGTAAGTTCCGTTCTGGTTTTTCTACAAATTCTTTCCGATCAAAGTTAATTTGGGTAATCAATTCTCGTTCTAGGATGCGTTGGGAGTTGGAACGATAGACAGGATAGATAATGAATGTAAATTATTTTTGTATTATTTCTTATACAGATGAAGGTAGAGGAAACGGGACTATTAAAACCTTCAAAGCGAAAACTTATTTACCTTAGAAAGTCATTTACTTCTTCATGACGAAGTCATGTTTTACTCCTTAATCTTTTTTCTGGTTCCATGGTCATTTCTGCCAGCAGCCATTCCGAACTTCCATAATTATACCAACTGACGACCAGACCCTAGTAATTCTGTAAATAAAAAAAGGTCAGGTTTAAAGGAACACAAAAAGAAAAATTAAATTCGTGGCTAAGCGAAGTCTGAGACTTGAACGACAATATTTTAATATTCAATCTCAAGCATGCATCTAGGAACGCTGCATACTTCCAAGAGCTTATTCGCTCGTATGCATAGTTACGTAATAATTCCCTTGGAATCGATCCTAGAATCTTAGTCTTAGCCTCAAACTTCGCGATAATGCCATTACATCGTGTCCTAGTTAAAGTAGGGCAGATGCCTGGATTATCCCAGAACCTCGTATATCACAGTTATTCCATATGGATTACTGTCCGTTTCAATTTATGTATCGCTGCAACCGTTGAAATGTTTAAGTGCTTGATTCCTAACACCTCGATTTATTTCCTATTTCATGTTAATGGAGTAAAATTCTTAGATGCCAATAAATGGTTTACGGTTCTTTAGAGAGTTCGCAATAATTTGGAATAATATGTTTCTAGTACGAGTATAATATCATTTGGCGATTTTAATACTTTTATTGGGTACAAAGTTTTCACATTTGTTATTCCGCGATGTGTCACTCTAGCCCTTCTGAGTATAAAAAACTTCGTTTAATAAAGGTACAGTAACGTTATTACATGCGATAAAATTCTGTACAAATGGCATGCAAAGTGATGAGTTCTAACCAACTAGAGCTATGAACGTAAATTTTTAACGAGTTCAAAGTTTGACATCGGTCGTATTGTGTCGGCTCATAGCGTATACGTGATAGCGTGTTCCACTTACAGCGTTTTAGTTGGGATATGTTTTTTAATAGTATATAGTTTTGTATTTAAAGCTTTTGTTTTTTGTGTATTTTGTTGTTAAATGTCGGCATTTTTCTGGTTAGAATATAACATGTACAATTTCTCTCTAAACATTAGAAAAGGATCTCTTTGCGTTTCAGAATTTCGATACCTACTTACCATTTTTTTTATCGGCTGAATATTCACTATGCTATATAACGTTTTATACGTTTATAGAGAATAATATGCAACTTTAGTAGGTACCTACATAAGAACTCAAGACTCACAACTTATGACACAGCAGTAACTTTTCGGTTCAAATGCCTCATCTCTCAATATCACAGACAAAATTCTTGGCAAATTATCACCTAACCCACATTTCACTAATTACCACGTCCTCCACAACACAGTCAAATATGACCACACTTTAACCCACTTAGAAATAAGATAAGTATCTTATCAGGACAGATGTTGCAAGCTCTAAAAGGAACGAATCACCGACAGTTAACTTTGAACACGTGCGATATAACTGTTGATCTACTATTGAATTTAGGAGATGAATGACGAAACGACTTTACACTTACACGTATTGGGGAACGCGTGAATTATATCTAATATTTTTTAAACAATAAATAGAACTATAGTCTGCTCCTAAAGCGTCTGGTGAAAATATAAACAAATGGATGAAACCTTAAAAATAACCTCAATTGACAAGTGAGGTTAATTGCATAACCTCAAGTTTCGTCCATGAGCTTTCAATTATATGTTTTATTCAAATAATAAATAGAAAAAGTGATGAAATATAAAGTTGACAACTTTGAAGATGAATGTGTTCAAATTCCCTTTAGTAAGTGCTGGTGTAAGATTTGAACCTGAACAGGGTTGTTTTGCACGTTCTTACTTCTTTATTGGTCTGAGGTTCTACTTTTTCTTTTTTCCTGTAGTTGCTGACTGACCTGGTGTCAGAGTTTTAAAACAACCATGGGGCTCTGAATTGGCTTCACATGCCGTCAAGAAGTTTCCTCACGACAATTTCCTCCACTTGCACTTTCATCAGATAGATACTTTTGGAAATGTAAACAAACAGTAGATTATTTATATCAATGTGTTGTAAGAAAAACTAACTTGTTAGTCTAATTCAAATTCAAACAATTGATTTAAACTATGTATATTGTTTAGATCAGTTCAATACCATTGCCAGACACGAATAACTCAAGAGTGTCCTTAACCATGGACCGCCAGTCTAATACCATTCAAGTTTTACTAAAGCGTTCGACCTCGGCCATGTGCATTTTACTGTTTGACAGACATTGACACACTGAATACTGTAGTGTTGAATAATAATGTAAATACAACGATACACAGGTATAGTCGAACTCGTAATTGCTTTACCATTTTTGACAACAATTCCCGGTAAATTGATCTTCACTGAGGTTGAAACTATCTGCACAGTTGTCTATCCACACATCAGGGTCATGCTCGGGACGTGAACGCGCTCCGCTAGGGGCTCTAAAAAATATCGGTGTGTACATTTTATATGAACTCGTTCAGACACGTCTGAGTCCGGGCCGATGACGGAGCTTCAGTACCTCTCCTGTGCGCCAAGGTTTTGCTACTTCCCGGGAATGGCCTTGATATGTGACAAAACGACAAGGTGACAGTAAAGGTATATCCCTTTACTGTCCTTGTTTTGTGATGTCCAAGTGATATTCAACCTTAGGGTGATAAAGCAAATACGAGGTCGAATATACATATCTACCTATACAAAGCATTGAATTTGACCGCAACCTTTTTAAATTCCGTATTCAAACTACAAATTGATTTATATCATCGCATCAAAATCACTTTTGCGGTTGAAAAAAATCAATTTAGGCTCCGATACACACTTAGTCATCTTTCCAAACAAAACAAGGTGCCATTAGCAGTTCCTTTGAATCAATGGTACTTTAAAAAGGCAATGATTCTGCTGAGTCACACCTACCCTTGGAATTGTTCCCTAACGGTTGGTGCTCTATCTTCGGCATTTCTTGCATATACAATGACTGTATGATTTTGATATTTTGTTTGTTTAAGCATCAATCAAAAATAGAATATTTTAATCCTCAAGGGTCAATAAAAAAACTACTCTTTCCTCATTTTTTCTTCTACCTTAGAAATGACAAAAAAAATATTAAAAGTCTTATTTTATTTCTTGTCGGATGGCTAGTCAATAGGTACGTAAAATGTCTGTATTTAATTTCAAAACAGAAAGTTGTTTACATGTAATTTCTTGGCTAATCAAATACAATAAGGAAGCTAAAGCCTAACTGGCTGGAACTGTAGAGGTCGAGAGGTCAAATCCGACCACTTAACCACAGGCAAAATATTAGTAACACATCACGCATTGCTATATTCTTTAATGCGCAATACAAAAAGAAACAGTAATTAAATTACGTAATTTATGTTCGACCCTATTTACAAAATTTCATGTATTCATGTAAGCGACTTTCTATTTCAATTTCTTAAAAATACTAATTGATAGGATACGAATTAGCGTATCAGCTCAATGATCAAGGATCATCCCTAGTAGTAGTGAGTTTAGCCTAGTAAATGCGACCAACTTAGGTGTAGCGTGATTGGTCAGTTTTAACCTAAGCTAACCCATTTTTTTTTAGTTACTGCGAACAACTTTTAAGGGTACAGATAGTTTTTAAAAACCAACCAACCAAGATAAAAATATCACTGAGAGAAAAAGACGATAATCGTAAGAAGATCAAAAAGTTTTTAGAAGCTAAATTAAATATTCCCCTTTCTAAATAAAATTTAAAAAAAGGTAGAGCCAAATTCAACAATTTTTAATTGAGATTTATGTACCTACATAATAATTATTTACAGCATAAATGGCAAATGAAAATGTAATTTTCCTGTAAGTATCAAAACATTTTTTCGTTCACCAAAAGCTTATGAAGACTGACTGAGATGAATGAGGAAGATAATTGAAGTGCCTGTTCAAAAATTAAAAAGTTACTCGTAAAACAAACGGGTGAAGAGTGCACGGCTGCACGTAACTTTTATACATCTAGACCTTGCTTCTACAAAATTCAGTCGGAACATTTTGCCAGTTTTCTTTATATGGAAACGAAACTGCAGCTTTATAGCTCTGAAGATACTCTGCTATTCTATTTCAGGTATTATGAAGAAACACATAAAGACGATATTGGAGTGCATTGTTGGAAAAGGCGATTATGGGATCGTGAATAATTTTATATAACTGTTAAATGAATCGAAAGGTGCATTCAAAATTGTCTTGTTCCTTCTTTTGACTGGAGATAATGATGCTGCCGATTATTGTATTAGATAATCATATTTTATTGCACAGGTACCGTTCTTTTAACTACAACAAGGTATTATGTTCGTTTACATAGTAACAATTAAACAGAAACGGAATGTATAAGCTCGTAAGAAATCTATGTATTTTTCCTTGCACAGAAATGTTTCCGAAGAGCGCCATCTAATAAAATTCCAGCGAACTTTTACGGAAGTAGGAACGAGTATGGCGCCCCTCACGGCAATGGAGGGAATAAAAAGTTCACCATGGGGCAACAAAGGGGACTTTTGTCTTTTTATAGTAGGATTAACTTGGATTTAACAAATCTTTTGGAATAAATACTTTACAAATAGAGGTATCGTGGGACGCCCCCAGCTAGATGAACCGACGACCTTAAGAAAGTGGCTGAGACAGACTGGATACGGAAGGCGAAGGACAGAGTGTTGTGGCGCAGCTTGGGAGAGGTGTTTCCAGCAGTGAACTGCGATAGGTTGAGTTGATTGAAATAGGTAGCTTTTTAAAGATCCGTTCGGTTTCTTGTTGGTAATCAAAAAACTGAACGTAACTTTAAAAAACTAGAAACTCAATTTGAAAAGCAAGCCTTGGGTGATGTGGTAAACAGTAACGTCACAACAAAACAAGCTTCAACAAAACTCGATATATATGTTTTACAAATCCAATTACATTTTTCATCAAAATTAAAACCCATTCTTTAAAAAAATACCCTCCACCAGAACATTCACAGCCACAATACAAAAATCAACGCACAAAAATTTACTTTCCAACTTTTCAGTGCTAACAAACGCAAACAATTACGGAGCCAAAGGCGGCAAAGTTAAAAGGGCCCGCTAATGACGTAAGGTATTCTACGTTCATTGTTAGCTTTCAATAATAAACTGTAATGCGAGGTGCTAAAAGAAACTGAACCATTTTATAGCCATCGCAGATTTTAAGAGCGAGTGTGAATGCATTCCGCGGCTTGAGTGTTTTACAAATGCACGTACAGAATTATGCAAATTATTTACAGTGGGCTGGGAGTTTGTAGTGATTGTAGTGTGTTTTTGTATTCTAGATTATATAAGTTTATTAACTCACGGTAAAGAAAATTATATTTCCCGGTTTTCATGAGATTTTTTTATGTCAGAGGTGTCTGAAATTATGAAGTCGATAGTTAATTGGTAATGGAAGTATGTCCGATCTATAGCGTCATAGCGTCGCAGTAGTGTTTTTCGCGTAGCCGTGAGGCACACTCCCCTGCTAACTTCTTACATCGCAGTTTACATTTTTTATTTTACTCTATTTTTTTTATCTGCTATAATTATATTGTGTGGTTTTTTGTAAATGAATGTATTTTCTTTTTTTTCTTTCGATAAAACTATAAAATTCTGATTGACATGTAAACGCTTTTTTTATTCATTGTAAACAGTGCAATATCTTCTTTCTGAATGAATCTATCAGTGCACTTTATAGCAGTATCAAAAATTCACTCTCATCATCATCTGTCCAATCTTTTCCGAAATACGTTTGGGGTCAGCTTCCAGTCTAATCAGATGCAGCAGAAATTCAGTCTATTTTGAAACATATTAATGTTCTGTTCACATAATAATAGAAAAGATACATTACAATGATGAATTTCATTTTAATAAAGTAATATCCTCAAACTAATAACTCTTAACGATTCCATGAAAAACGCCCGCCATCCTATCTAATAATGTATTCGTCCTTATATAACTCGTTACGTAACGTCGGCTTAACTAACCGACACAAAACCTACACAATAAAGTATCCTTTTAATGGAGACCCCACGATAAATTGTCCTAATAACAGAAATATTTTATTAGTTAAACGGCCATCACAAAAAGTGTTCGCTTTAACAATTTTTACGGCATATTTCATTTAAATAAATTCTTCCCTTTGGTGGATGAGATCCGATCTAACGTTTGTGTCAGAAAAAGGATAATGCGGCCATCTTCCTAGCGGGTGCCCGATATATTTTTTTCTTTATTAAAATCTTGACATGATCGTCCAATATTTGAGACCAACTCGCTTGTCAAGTGCCGTCTTGAAAGCGCTCAACTAAAGTTGGTTGCAATGTTGGCTCCAATGTATGGTAAAGATTTTAGAGGGGCGTCCCACTTATTTTATTTTAATAATTCTGAAATGACAGATGAAGATGACCGTCGTTGGAAGAGGTGCATCGCTTTTGAGCATAGTTAGATATGTCGTATAAAAAGTTGATGTTTTGTTTTTATTGTGAAACTCCATCAGTATGCTACTTTTTCAAAAGTTGACAGTAATTAGGCAGGAATATGGATGCTTTAGTTAAAATACCTGTGACTTTTTTGCTTATGATTTACCTACGTACATATTGAGAAGTTATGATTAATTAACACAATTTTCATACAAAAAAAACTTTGTAATAAGTGGTTTTTATAGAAAAATTATGTTTCCACAAAAAACAAATAAAATCAATACTTAAGAGACCAAAATCATTTATTTGTTTCTGTTTTAAATGCATGATAGAATTGTCAATTACTTTAACAGAAATACTTTTAAGAATGTCCTAGAAAACAGCCCTACCACTTTATGAGACTGTCATTTAAAAAGGACATTCTAACATAATATAACTTTCCCACTTCAAAACAATGCAAAAAAGTTCGTATATCACCACACAATAAAGCAAATCACACACAGTTCTCAAGCAAACGTATTGTTTGGAAAGTATTCACTTAATTCTTATTTCATGACTTAGTGTGACCTCAGCCTAGGATAGAGGTCGTCGCGGGCACAGCTATCTGATCGCTGCCCGATCATGTCTATCGATGTTACGAATAAATGCACAGCAATTTAGATCTATATTGTTCTGTTTATATTTCGAAATGATATGATTATGTGTTTTGATATTGTGTTCTTGTTTAGTAGTTGTTGCTTATGAAGTTTGATATTTTAGATGAGGCTTGCAACTTTCGTGATATTTTTTAATCCTCATTACATGTTTTTGATCACTTAGAGGCGTTTATCGGAGATTGGCCGGAGAAGCGAACACACAGGGAAGAGTGTAAAGGTGTAGGGGATAATTTTGCCCAGCTGTGGGAAACAAAGGTTGCAAAATATATATTGCTTGTAATACTAGATTAAGTCAGGTAATAACAATGAGAATAGATAAAGTATTCTCTTGTAGGTAGGTACAGTTTGAAACACGAAACTCAAAAAATCGCGTTTTACTGAACTTCTGTATGTCATTCTAAGTTAAATCTTATTTTCGACTACATTGAACCCCATGATATCACATAGACCATCGGAATCATTAATAACTAAAACACCATTAATATACCAACACAATCGCATCCGGAGCAGATGCTGCATCAAAAGATCAGTTTTTATCAATAAAAATACCTCAACATTATAAACAAACAAGGTGTTAATACTCGCGATAAGTATCTAAAATAACTCGCCCCTTCTTATAAAATATTGATATTTAATAGTCACATCACAGACTGAGTAACCCAGGCAGCCCTGTATACCTTCGGCATACCAGATTACCGCATCAAATATTCCTTTTGACGCTTCCCTTCAACCAAACCCCAGCCTTGACACTCCAAAAATAGAGTTGACTTTCCAGCATTGCGTTAGTTTTTTTTGTTAAATAAGTGCAGGTGCCATCGGATGGCATCGCATCAACTTTATCTTAACTATCACATCTTCAAATATTAAACTTTTACTTTTATGGCAGTTTAAAATGCAAGTCGTGTCAACTAACGGGTAACGGACACCCTATAAACTGCGACTTTTCGTTTTTATCAGACGCTGTTATAATCTTTATTGCTGTGCTAATAAGGGCACTTATTCTCCGAATTTAATGTTACGCAATTTGCGTCCGTAACATTGCGTTCTTTAATCATAATTTGTGTACTTAAAATAAACATGCTCGTGGCTAAATAATAACAGTCACCCGGGTCAATCGACGGTTAAGCTACGATTGACGCGGTCGATTCGTGGATGGGTGAACATCGATTACATATTGAAACCTTAATACTCGCAAGAGTATTTGTGACTAAGACTTCTGACGAGGTACCCCAACGTCTGACAAAGATCTTTGAAGGATAGCCGGGACCAACAACTTAACGTCCTTTCCGAGGCACGGAGTGGTTAACTGGTTACTAGGTTATGGAGGTCGGATAGTCAGTCGCTCCATGTAAAATACTGGTATTCAGCTGCATTTGATTAGACTAAAAGCTGATCCCAACACAGCTGGGAAAAGCATAAGCAAACTGATTTTGAGACATAAAATTAATAAAATTATTTTTGCTAAAGCAATATACTAATGAAACCTATAGTCCATCGGTCACACCGTGGTGTGGCCGATGGACTGCCACTTCATAGTTCTCGAGTTCGGAACCAAGGCACGCACTCACACACTTTTCGGATTCATGTGCGTATTGTATAATTATCACTTGCTTCAAAAACGGTGAAGGAAAACATCGTGAGGAAACCGGCATGCCTGAGAGATATTTCTCGACGTCATATGAAGCCAAGTTAGAACCCATGGGCGGAGTTACTAAACACACGAAAAGAAGAAGAAAATAAAATGTAACATGTTAAAAAAAACTTTTACATAACTAAAACATGTCACAAGGCAACGAGACATTGTTAGTTTAAAATAAAATAAATTTGAGTATTAAATTGATTAAATATTACAAAGATTAGAACAGACAGGTTCCATAAACATGTTTCTAGATTAGTTATCATAACTTAGCCTTTGTTTGTGTTCAATAAACTAGACTTATACTAATAGGATATAAAATCGGAGGTGTGAAATTAGGTAAATTTATTCAATAAATTATCTAGATTATTTTGACTGTCTAAAAACTAATTTAATTTTATCGTTTTCGTTTATCTTTTTAAACGTGTTGATTTACATTATTTAAACATATTTGTATTCAAAATTAAAACGAAAAATTAAATTATAAAATATAAAAGTAGTAGGCTACCGTAATCGATGACAGAATCCAAGGCTATACGCTACACTGAGGGAAATTAGGTAATCTCTCCTCTACACGACTGCACCACAGTATTCCACCATATTATTTCCTTCATTAAAATAATTTACTAAATAATAACAACAGTAATTTTGAAAAGATTTCAAAATAAAGTATGGCGTAGCATTCTAATTTGTCCTTATAAAAGGACAATCTTAATAATCAAGCACAAATGACCCTCTAAGAAATACACTCATGGACAAATTTAGAGGAACGCAAAAAAAAAGTTAAATTATTCCTGTTGTAATGAACGTGCGTACTGGCCACAAACATTAGTATTTTCTATTAAAAAAAGGAAAGTTTTGGAATGTTTTTTTTTCCGAATTTCATTTGTTTTTATGTAATTAGTGCGGAATATTGCGTTCTTTCATACTGCGAAGAAAATTGCAAATTTTTGAATTTGAGTTTAAATTCAGGTTTTGTTAAAAAATTGCCTTGACTGCCTTGTTTATCGTGATAAGCGTTAATTGTTACTGCAAATAAACTGAGAATACAAGATCTAAACGCCACTCCAGTTACTAGGGCTGTTGCTTTAAATGAAACAGGGCCTAACCTACAAACATGTGGCCCAAACATTACGAGTATCAAAATCTGTGGTACACCAAGTTGTCATGAGGTATCGGCAGGACGGGCATTATACAAGACTTGCAGGACAGGGACGTAAACGGAAAACTGTGGCCAGAGATGACAGGTTTATTGTTACTAGCGTGCTTAAAAACTGGACCTTAATTTCTTTTGATGTAAGAACGAAGCTCCAATAAGTTCGAGGGGTTACAGTAAGCACAAAAACTGTGAGAAGAAGACTGAAATCAGCCGGAATAAATTCACACTTGCCTGCCAGAGCCCCCCTTCTTGCCACATCCCATCG
The DNA here is from genome assembly GCA_948150665.1 of Conistra vaccinii. Taxonomy (NCBI): domain Eukaryota; kingdom Metazoa; phylum Arthropoda; class Insecta; order Lepidoptera; family Noctuidae; genus Conistra; species Conistra vaccinii. Next base: position 9,173,772 of record OX411329.1, on the reverse strand, counting down.
AGTACCTCGAGTTAATTTTGGCCGCATTCACGTAAATTGGAATGACGAAGCTTGGAGTCAAGTTCTATTCACAGATGAGTCCAAATTTTGCCTGAAGCCAGATGATGGAAGGATTAAAGTATGGAGATACCCAGGAGAGAGGTACGCTCAGTGCAACATCATTGAAAAAGAGGCGTATGGTGGAAAGTCAGTTATGGTATGGGGAGGTATTTGTATGGGGGCACGTATGGAACTCCGCGTCATTGAGAATGGGTCACTAACAGCGGCGCGATATGTAACTGAGATTTTGGAAGAAATTGCAGCGCCATTTGCCCCTTTTATAGGAGATAAATTTGTTTTTATGCATGATAATGCACGTCCCCATACTGCCGCTGTAGTTGTCGAATACCTTCGAGAAGTTGAAATCAATGTTATGGGGTAGCCAGCGCGCTCACCCGACTTAAATCCCATAGAGCATGTATGGGATAAGCTTGGAAGACAAATTAAGAAAATAAATCCTGCTCCCGCTAATTTGAGAGGTCTTAAAAACGCATTACAGGAAGAACTGAACGCAATCTCTCAAGATTTTATCGATAACTTGATTAGGAGTATGCCAAGGAGACCGGAAGCAGTTCGAAGAGCTAAAGGGGGCAACATTAAGTACTGAATAAAGCCCACGTTAAAGCCTTCCCTAAACATTTATGGAAAAAAATGAATAAAATGTTAAGTACAAAAATGTTGCTTTCCAGTATTTTTTTTCTTTTTTTCATGATTTGGTAAATTTTTGTCGTTTTATCGTTTGGTTTTTAACGTTTGCAATTTTAAATTAACGTATAATAAACAAAATGCGAATGAATATACTTAATTGTTACAAATATCCATGTTATTTTGTCTTATACACACTTTTTTTTGCGTTCCTCTAAATTTGTCCATGAGTGTATTTTAACTCGCGTCAGTTGTGAAATTAAAATGCGGTCAACCGGACAGCTAATAAACTTAGATAAACGAATGAGATATGTAATTAGTAGTTGATAATTGCTTGCTCAGTATCAAATGACTTCATTAATACAGAAAACAAGTGAATAAATCCTGGTGTTTATTCAATCGAGATTCTTGCAAGTTGCAACATTATAACGGTGAATACATTTTAGTTAAAATTATGAACGAAGCAGAGATTTTTCTAAACGATAATATGTACTTACATATTACTGGTTAAATATCCAGTAATATGTAAGTAGGTTATAATATCCAGATACGAGCGTAAGTCAGAAAGCACCACCTCCGAGGTTCGATGTACAAACAATATTGATTTTGCTGTTTGGAAATCTGCAATGAGAACAAATTAAAATTATGATATTATCAGGATTATTCAGGATAAAAAATCAGTGAAATTGTATTTTATAAAAAAAACTAATTAACACATAGGTATCAGTATTCAGCGGTTATCTTTTTATTTATTACCGACATCATTTCCAAAGCTTTTTGGTCGGATTAGTATTAAAAATAATAATTTTTGATCAAATCATAAGAACCTGTCGCCAATGAATGCTGATATACCTAGAGATTAGTAATAAAATGTTCATAATAATTATCTGCTCTTGGGTACTAGCACTGTATATTTTTCACGTTTGTCTAAAAAAAAAGTCAAAGAATCCAATGTGTAACATCCCACGCTCTTTATGGTAGTCGATTAATTAGAGGAAATTACTATCGCCTACACTGCCACAGAAGTTCATAGTAGCCGAGGGCTATGACTTAAGCTGCCTACCATTTAAATATAACATACATTACGCAACTGTCTTGACTGTGATCCCAAGGTAAGGCAAAAGGAACTAGAAAAATATGCAGGATATCTTATTCATCGATGATGATTTGAGTTTTGTAAATGACTTGCTGTGCCGAACCCGCATAAGTCTCGATTCCGTGGGAATATCGGGATACACTATGTACTAACCCAGGTCATGGTCTACCCATGTGCCAAATTTCATCCAAATCCGTTCAGCCGTTTTAGAGTGAAAGCGTAACAAACAACCAAACGAACTCATTTTCGCATTTCGCAAAGAGATAGAAAAGGTAAGGTTAGCAAGCAGACTTAGAAACCCTCTTGATAGACTGGACAGAAAAGGGAACACATATAGAGAATTGTTATACCTATACTATGGGATACAAAGATATCCCTGATGGGATACAACTAGGGGAATATATAAGAGAAAAAACAGAAACGAGAAAAGAGAGAAAAATTAAGAAAGAAAGAGATAGTAAAGATTATTCTATTCTATACCTTGGCCCAAGTGTAGGCCAGTATATTATACCAACAGATTGAGAAATATGAGACAGCGCTGTGTTAAATTATCAGCAAAATCGAAAGCCTACAAATCACTTTGAAAAATTCGATCACACCTAAAATGGAACCAAGGTTTTACGACTTCTACCACTAGAGACAGTAATTCAGAATTACATCAAAAATTAATTTATGATCTAACACTTAGCAAAAGACGATTTCCTTGAATATTTATGTATGCATAGTTAATGTTTATAAACAACTGAATGCATAACGCTGTGAACCAGTTTATTGATTTATTACCGAAGCCCCAGGAAACGGTCGTCAAATGTTACGAGCTGATATATTTAAAATTGTATCGTGTCGTAAAATCAACATAAAAGTAATATTTGTTGTGTGTTGTAAGGATTACGTCTTACTAATAGCGTTTTTATAGAAGCTCTATGAACTGTACTACCTACTTCATTTGTCAAAAATCCAAAAAAGATGGGACAATGCCTGTCGTTTTCATGTTGAAAATGATCCAATTTTGCGATCTGCAGATTTGAATTTCAATACTTAAAATTCCAATGAACCTTGTGTTACTAATAAACTGTAGGAGTTATTGTCTAGCTTCCATATTGTAATGATCTACTTAATTTATTGCAAAATGATTTGGTACTAAAACACTGACATACACCTCGGTTGTTGTGGCTACGAAGTAATGAGTTACTTTGCATACTTCACTAAAATACTAAGATTATACGTTAAATACAAGAATACAACGACTAACAATTTTTTTATGTAAAATTTGTCTCTTCCTCTTTCTATAGAACCAAAGCCTTATACCAAAACGATTTTAAAATTACTTGTTAATCAGTTACTGTTAACATTGAACCAAAGCCGGCGGCTAAAATCGATCCACATAACGAACTAGTTTCATAACATTGCGACCATGTTGAAACATGTAACGTGCTTTCAACAATTTAAGAAATCAAAATGTTATTATAAAACTCACCCAAGTGAGCTAAAGTTTTGTCTAGACCAATAAATAGTCAATGCCACTGTACTTTTGTATTTTCAATTACTTTTTTAGCTTATAATTATACCTACCAGTATTATATTTTGTAACATTCTAAAACCAGATGCATCGAAGTTCAAAAATGCAGTCTTGCTACAAAAATTGTTCTCCCTCTAATTTCCCAAAGGGGATTATAACACCAACTTCTAAAGTAATAGTGACCATAAATGCAGAATTTTGAGGTCAGTCTGTGGTTAGACACATCTTCAGAAATCTGGTACTTTGCAGATTATGTCCATTGTTGTTAACAAAGTCTATTGTAGAATTAATGTGTTCTTTTAAAGGACAAACAAACTAATTTCGTTACGAAACTAATTGTGAAAACATAAAGTAGATTATAATTATGCAGTTAATAGTACACAAACAGCCAATAGAGATGATAAAACTGTACTTTGGTGTTCTGTTAATGAAGAATTCGTTGTGATTTAAATTAAAGCTTATCAGAGTCAACAACTTTGTGAATGTTACAAAAACAGAAGTAAAATAAAATAAAGGTGATACTGCACTCATTAGAAAGTGCAACAATAATTTCTCTCACAATATTTGTCAACTTTCTGGTACTACTTACAAATGTGTAGAACAAATCAGATAATAGTCTACAATCTCTCAAATCTTTCTCACAAATGATTTCATTGAGGTTACCAAAGTGACGTAACGCACTTTGTAATATAGAATCACATCGTCGGTGACCAATTTTTGGGAACGCAACATGTAATTTATTTCACTGGTCACGGAATGAACGAATCTTTTCTGCTTATGTATAGTTACTTTCTATTGCGTAAGTTGCTTAACGATACTAGCAATATTTGGGAAATTTTGTCGAGTTAGAAGCGAGTATTTGATATATATTCTTTTTTTGTTGCTTGATTTTCATTATGTTTCATATCGTATTGTTGGTTTAATGGACTATGACGGTCCCCTATTATCAAAATTAATTGAATCATGATGAAGTGTATAGAAGCATTTGTTTTTATTGAGATTTTCATCGAAGCTTCATTTATTACTGATAATATTCTCTGTTTACTTTCAATTTAAAAATAAAGTAACCACCTAACGGGATACAAAATAAAACAAAACTATTGTTTATCAGACAAAATTCAATTACGATGAGAAAACACATAAAATGAACATTAAAAAGAGAGTATAATAACCGAATATAAAATTGCTCATACCAGAAATTGGATCGCGAATAGATTCGTGAGTTCTAAAACTTCTAACGGAACGTAAATCGAGTGAAAATGATCTAACAGAAAAAGTATTACCACGTAACTATAACGAGCGAGTTATGTCTGATAATAAGGTTCCCCGTTACGGACAAATAATGGGAAGGTCAACTGATTATGAGTACAAAATTACGCAGAAGTTCAATCGATCTTTATCATTGAATGAATAACGATTGGTCTTGTACTGGTAAGTCTCGTACCGTTTAAGCAGTATACATACAATCATTTTTATTGAAGTAAGCTTGGAAAACTTTGCCAAAACCAATTTGGACACTGATGGATGATTCAAATTATATTTAGAATAAGATAGTTATTGTTAATCAAATAAAAGCGTCAAACAAGGTCAGAATAAAATAAAAGAATATAACGAATACAAATTCTTTGTAAATCATGAAGTTCATTATTCTCAAAATTATAAACTTTTCACCGAAAAAAGAGAGACTGGTCGCAATCAGTGAGTTTTTAACCGTCTCGAAATGAAGGGTTGTGAAGGTGAATACAACAAAAAGTTGGAAAAAGGTAAAAAGCGCGTTTCGTTCCAACGGCCACCAACACTGTGGGTGGACTATACTTGTCAATCATCGTAGCTCGCACATTGCAATCTCCATAATAGACTCCCATGTTCTATAGTAACCGCTTTTTATTGCGTATATTGATTGTTTGCTGTTTTTACTACGTGCTTCTTGTCTGTAATTTAATAAATAATGTTGTCTAAAGGTAGAGCAGGTGGTCGTAATTGATTTCAAGATGACATGTTTGATGAACTACTTTGCTGCTGTAAGATGGTTGAGGACATGATCGGATATAGCTATATAACGTAATATAGGTATATGAAAGCGGTTCATAACTGTTGGAGTGCCCTAATTTTGTTACTGCGACCAATTTCGACGTAGCGCTCGCCAGCCGTCTGCTGCGGCAGCGCTCGCTAGACTCGCTCGGCTCGCGCTTCTAAGCGCGCGCGCGCACTAAGTTACAGTGCTAACCTAACCTAATCTATCTGGTCGGAGTTAGCCCTAATATTTGTGTTTCCCTAATAGTTAAATGACTAGATCGTACTCGTATCATAGTTATATTCCTAGTAAGACAGTTATGAACCGCTTTCTTAAGTACCGTAATATACGTTGTAAAGCTATATCCCTAGGGATATAAATATATCACGACGTCAACCATCTTACTGCGACAGCTAAACATGAGTAGCCTGAAAGATGTGAATATTAACGGTTTTATTTTTATTTGTTTCAGATATCCCTGGAGCTGGTTTTGTTAAGTAGTTTTAAAAGCTTCTATCAGCTCAGTCCAAATTGATCTTCTAGGAACATCCATTACCTTAATTTTAGTAAACATCAGACCTCGAAAAGGTGCTCAAACAAACTTGAAATGGACTTGATTTTATGAAGTCATCGTAACGTAATTATAGGTTTTTCTGATTTTATATGATTAATGTTGCTCATCTTGAATCAAGAATCCCCATGTTTAGCCTCAGAGCATATTCAGTTTTTATTGTATATCCGAGGGTCGTGGCCCGATAGCCCGATTGTTAAGAGGTTGTGGAACAATCGAGTGGCGTTCGTGAGAACAGTATGCGCCCACTTCAAGCTAATGCACCTAAACTATAGGACGCTTTTAACAAATAGAGTAAGAGCGGTGTCACGATGTCGTTTAGAACTCCACAAGCCTACAATATGTGGTATCTGTACACTTCGATAAAATACCTGCATTGCTTTCCTACATCTATACTAATCTATACTTCTATACTTAAAAATGAAGAGGTGCAATTTATTTGTTTGTAAGTTTGTATGTATAGGGTTATTTCCAGAACTACTTGTTAGATTTGAAAACTTATTTTTGCATTGGATAGCCCAATTCTTGAGGAAGATTATAGGCTATATAACATCAGGCTATGACCCTTAAAAGCCGAGCAAAAAGAACAAAAGTAAGAAAGAACGCTAAACGAAAACGAAGTAATAGGGCGGGCTATGGGATGCGACGCGGTGCTGGATCGGAGGTAGAAAATTTACGCCAACGAAGTCGCGGGCAGAAGCTAGTGTAGTTATAAAAGCGTAGCTTTTGCCCACGGTTTCACCCATGTGGAGGTCAAATATTATACCACACGAACTTAAAACCCGGAAAAAAGAATCGTATGTCCTAATACAAGAATTGTGTACCTTTAAAAAATTTCATTAAAAGGCGTGAAAGCTAACATAAAGCCTAATCTGACTTGGCAGACAGAGCTACTTCCCCATTTAAAGTAATAAGTATGAATTATAATTATAACTATAAGTTATTGTAATGAAAGAGGAGTCCAAAATAAACTTGAGTTAGAATACACAACTAAAGAGTATGCGTGCGGACGTAGAAGGAATGAGTATAATGTGTGATCCATTTATAGAACTGGGAAGCGAAGCTCAGAACTATATACTTGTACGGAGTTTCAGTGCTAACAAGCTTCTTTTGTACGTTTGTTCATTGCGTCAGCCCGCATTCATTCACTGTTGAATAATGGTTTCGTAATGAAAGACGATCGAAGATTAAATTGACAAATGCGTTGTGGTCACAATCACAACTAAGTAAAAGCGCTGGTCTTCATTCTAAGTTTATACCTAAATTCCTAAATAACAGCAGGCTGTTAAATGTTGAAAATCCAATAGGGCGCATTTATTTTGAGAGCAGTGGTGGCCCAGTGGTAACGGCTGCGACTTACGAGTCGTAGGTTGTAGGTTCGAACCCTGACATGCGTTTTACTTTGTGTAATTTATTTAATCACCGCTGCTCTCAAAACGGTGAAGGAAAACATCGTGAGGAAACTGGCATATCCTAGAACCAAAAATTCGACGACATAAGACATCTACCAACCCGCACTGGGCCCGCGTGGTGGATTACGTCTCACTTTCTCGCACAGAGAAGAGTCCTGTGTCCCAGCAGTGGGAACATTATAGACTAGACTGATTATGCATTTATTTTAGCTTTTCTTTAGGTGTCACCTAGTGTAAGTGAACACGAGCAATAGTTACCTTTCACGATACCCACCGATGGAATGGAGGCAGAGCGTCTCTAAGATGCGCAAATAAAAGAAAGGCAAAAAAAAAAAAAAAATCGGTTCGGCTTGGTTAGTAATATATTAAATCAATTAAATGGTTGTTAAGCTTTGCAGTCAATTTAAGATGTTGTATTATACTTTGACAAGTTTTTAATACTTACCTATTTGTGAAAGTAAAATATAGCTGCAAAATTGTAATAAAAAATATTTATTGGCAGTTTGTTATTTTTCAGATCAGAGCAAAAAGTTACTCCACTTTCTTAAAACCTCACGACTTTTAAAACCTAGGTATTCAGCAAACTTTTTGTCAGAATTTGAGACAGATTTGAGATAAATTCTATAGAAAGTATTTTGTAAGAAAAAACATGCTTTTGCTGCGACTACGCGACTGGTCTGCTGTTGTCAGATAATGTGATTAAATTATTATTAACACCCATAATTGGCCAAGCTTAATTTATTTAGTGAGGCTGACATTCAAAACTAAGGTAAGATGTAGGTAAGAGAGAGCGATGAAGTAACAAAAAACAATATCAAAATTATGAAATTAATAAAATTAATGTAACCAATCCAATTAGTCACACAATTAAAAGTTATCACGCAAAGGTATTAATTGTTTACATAAACACGTTGTTATCTTCAGTATGGCTAATTAAATAAATATTTTGTAACTTGTAATACACACTGGAATTAACCAGCTTTATATAATTTGCCTGAATGGGCAATAATCAAAATGGTTATGGTATAGTCAGCTGCAGAGAAATCTCACCCCCTAGCAATGTAAAAATACATTGCTAGGGGGTGAGATTTCTCTGCAGCTGACTGTACAAAAACCCCAAAAACACGTCTGTTTATTTATAACCCTGTAAGTGACGCAGACACCTTTTTTTTAGCCTTTATTGTCCCACTGCTGGGCAAAAGCCTCCCTATTCTCGTTCCACCTCTCTACGTCCAGATAATCTTTATTAAAGGAGTCCAACTCATCCCGTCATCTCCGTCTAGCTCAGAGACTGAAGACAAAACAAAAAAAGGACAATATCGTCATACCTTAAATTCACCCAATTTGTGAAGACCAGCAAAAACGTAATCTAATTTTGAAGTTCCCATTACATTACAACAAAACTGTGTACACAATATTTTTTGTCACCATTATTTATTTTTTAGAAAGTTGTCCATTATTATTTGTAGTTGTGATGTTGCAGTTTATAGTGGGAATCAATTTTCGAATGTCAGTTACTTCGTTTTACTTGTGGGCGGTCAGTGACATGAATTATTTAATTAAGTTTTGTGCTCTAGTGCAATTTCTTTGTCTTAGTTACTATTGAAATACATCTAGAATGTGCAGAAATTGGCTTTTATGCTTGCAGAATCATCGAATTTTTTTCGCTAAGAAGAAGATAGAAACATAGCTTTACAAAAAATCTTAAACAAGATATCTAAGTAAATGTTTAATAGTTTAGCCAAAGCCATATAATAATCTGTGGCTAAATGAATTAAAAGTTCAAAAGGCTTCTTAATTAGCATTTGTCGGATTATGAGCACTTTACATGATTAGTAATCTCCTTTAAAACCGACTCTAGATAAATTTTCTAATTAAAGATTTCTTGCTGCCTCTTGGGCATTTAACGGTGCTTTACCTACCAAAACATACCAAAACTTTCGTAATATTTTTATCCAAACCAATTACGTAACACTTGACTTCTGTCCATCCGATTTATAACTTCAAAGTAGACACCGTCCGTCAAGTACGACTCTCAAAACGAGCAACCTTCGAGTTCCCGTAGTACTAAGGTCATGAATGCAGCGATATCATTTGAACTTGAATGTCAGCGCGATTTGATACGACGCATCAGTATGACGGCTCGCTTCCTTTGTTGCTGTTATTAAATTATCTAATAATACATTCGGTTGAACAATATTAACTTTGTTTCAACCGACTGTCGGGACGTTTACAAAAGGATGTGCAGGAATGGAGATATTGAATTAATGCGTGGAACTGATAACTTGTAATGAGAATAATGTATAGTAAAGTTAACACAAAATTTATCTGCCTAGCGATTTCTCAACTATTTTAGGGTAGGCCTCCAGTCTAACCGGACACAGCTGAATACCAGTATTTTATATGGAGCGACTGCCTATCTGACCTCCACAATCCAATTACTGGGTAAAGTTTTGTGCAGACCAGCACGACTTGTCGCGCGACGCGACACTGGTTATTGTTATACCGTGAAGTTTTCTCAGAAATTGGATTGTTCGTGTCGCGTCACGCAATATGGTCTGCAAAAGCCTTAACACGATATCCGTTGGTAAGACTGGTTATCAGACTTTTGGGCTTCTGATTACCCGTAACGACTATCAAAGATCTATTAATTACAGCCGGGACCACAGATATAAATCTAACATCTGTGGCCGGGACCAATGGCTTAACGTGCTTTCCGAGGCTGCGGAGCGGTCTGGATATGTCATGGATGGTCACCCATCCACGAACAGAACGTGGCAGCGACCGATGCGGCTGTTTTTATTTTGCCACGAGCTCAAAGTGGCTACTCAAGTGGCTCCCTATTCGACTTCGCAGGAACTCTCGCATATTGTGTCTGTTATTTAACCTCCTTCACAATCCTAAAACTCCATCCTATCTGCGGGAGCGCTTTTCCTATGCCCGTCCTTCTGATGTATCTTGCAGGTCGCATCTAAGAAACCTCCTTAAGTCCCCTCCCGACTCCACTGACTTATACTCCTACTCCTTCACTGTGCACGCGGTGCGGGTGTGGAATTCACTTCCGCCCGACATTAGGGACTGCCAAACTGTTGCAGTATTTAAAAGAAGAGTGAAAGAACACTATCTTTCCACTATGTCATAGTTGCGTAGGTATTTATTTTGTTTTTTATTTTATTACATTTTTATTAACATCATCTTAGTGATATTTATTTTAAAAGTATGTATGTATGTATTTATGTATGTAAGTAAGTATTATCTCATATTATGTGTTTTATTTTATTAAGTAATGAATTGTTTTGATTTTATGTATTTTACTTTCTCTCTACTCTTACACACGGTGTCTACATCTCTTGTATCCCCTGTCCTATCGCAGGTATGCTGGAAGAGATTTCTTTAGAAATAAGCATCACCTTTGTACGTATTTTTCTGTTCTTTTCTTCTTGTCTCTTTTAAATTGGTGTACTGTGTACATAAATAAATAAATAAAGATACACAATACGTAGAATGATTGAATTGTCCACCTGCGTCTATAATTACCGGATAGATAGGTACTAACATGGAAACTAGAACACGACGTATTATTGTTGCATGTCATGTTCATGCCCAAAGGAAGCATCGGATGAGTATTTGTGAAAGCTACTAAAGGTCACTACGTGAACTTAAGGATGCACAATGTAGCAGTTGAGAAAGTTACAATGTTAAACTTAACATCCTCTACTATGATCAGGTTATGTTCGTAGAAAAACAGAAGTTGTCAAGTAGCAAGCACAATGTTGTAGGAGAAGCAGTTAGATAAAACGGTAGGTAAAATATTATTATGCAAATTGAAACCAAATATTTATTGCCAATAAAATAAACGCCCAAGTCATCACATCAGTCACTAATCCTCTTAATGATAATGTTTTGTAAAGAAAAATCCTTTATCGTATTACCCGTATTAACATCCAATAAACAAAAAGGTCCATTAATAAAACCCGTGACTAATTTATGCGAAAACACTTTAATGCAGATGCGATTCGAGATAATTTCAAAGACTGTTCAATATAGTCTTTAAAACAGACATTCAGATGTCCGAATATTATTGATGGACGTCGCGGAAAAAAGGCTTAAAGGCACAATGAGAGAACCTGCATTAAAATTATAAATACCCATTCAGACGAAATGTGAGGGGGGTTAAAGTGATGTAAAGTGTGCTTACACGCATCGGAATACAAGCTAAAGTTGTTGGTTCCATTTTTAAATAAAGACTTCGTAGCGGTGGAATTTAATATTCGTATTCGAGTCCGCGGGCCGAGTGGGTGTGGTCGACTTGTTCGTGCTTCACCGGAAAGATTTATATTACATGCATTTTCGTATGCGAGTGATCTGAAATTGTCGAGCGCGGTCTCCGACATGACCAGAGAATATCGCGACGGGCCGCATTGTGACCCACGCCCATTGCTCTCTTAACGACTATTCAATACACTCTTGAATGAACGATTGCTCCCTGCTATATAATTCGAGCGAACAACGATCGCGAAGGTTTTGCCTGATACGAAAAAAAGTTTGTAAAGCGATATGGCTCGGTGTTGAGTTCTAAAGAGTTCGCGGTTCGCACACAATATGAAACTTCTTTATGGGGATTATTAGTGGCTGAGAACTAGTACTAATTATTGCACGACTCATAATGCGAAGCATTAGAGTGTGCTCTACGATCGAAAAATATTTTTTGCCCCATTTCTGCAACTGTTTTTATTGTTACACTCCTGCTAGTACACAGAACCTACTTAATTTATATACCATTGTATAGATGATTAAATGGAGATTAATACTGTACTTTTTAATAATTGATTGAATGCAGCAGAAATGGAAAAAGCATCAAAATAGTTGAAAAAAAAATCCTGTCCGTCAATTTATGAACCCTGAAAACATTGTAGCTTGCGATAAAATCAATTAATTGAGTCAATGTTTTTTTTATACATTCGTTTCATCCATAGAAGGAACCCTATTGAAAATGGCTCTTTTATTCAAAGTAGTTTAATTATACTTAATAAAATACTAACTAAAATATACTATCAAAGAAGACACCGCGAACAAAAAATGTGTCCCTTGGATGCTTTGACGTTTGACTACTGCGGTGCATGCGCGTTGCGAGGAGATTCTCATAGAGTAATGCACCCGCAGATTCGACACAGTCTGCTACTTCTGCCTACTTGATACCTAACACAGTTTTAACTGCAGAACACTATTCTAATTTCTTTTGTATTAATGATGAACATTATGTGAGATGGTTCACTTGGCAACAACGTTTGCTCATTACGATTTTTTTGCACAAATGTTATCCATTTTTCCCTTGTTTCCTGGAGCTCGGATGTGGAAATCTTAAAGGGAAAAATGCCACAAATTGTAATAATTATTTGATGACAAATAGCCATAAACCATAATATAATAAAACAAACATTAATATCAGCGTTCAAAATATTAGATACTTAATATAAAAATATTCCGCCATAAAAACAAACGGCAGCTATTTGTACCTACACTTCACTTCTGAATGTTTTAGTCTATGGCGAATGGCGCCGTAAAATATTTTGTTCATATTTCAGTTTAAAACTTTAGAGGTATGAGGAACAGGGTGTAAAGTTCACTCATCCTCATTTGAAAAGGGAGGATCCTCCGGCCAGACAGGTGTTTGTGTCTGGCTATCCGAAACCAACTTACGGGCAGTTGCCCACTGCCCGTAAGTTGATTTCGGATAGTTTTATCTATGTCGGTAACGTGGTAAACTCTAACTGCGCGATGCAGGATCTGTGTGACGTCATGTCTTTGCTGCGTATCTGGTGGTGTAACCGCTACATTTTTCCCCTCCGGAGACCGGAGGGATATGAGAGAGATTGATATCGATGCGAGTTTAGAAATTTTACCCATATTGATGGGTAAAAAAGCAGTCAAAACATACTTCATGAAAGTGATAAATTGTTCATTTTAGTTAGAAACTATGTTTTAAATTTCTTTTTCGTTTATGAATGAGAGTTATGAACTTATGAGGCGTGCACTTTTGGATTTTCCAAACTATTTTTATATTCGGTACAATAAAACTACCTACTACATCAGTTGACAATTTCAAAACACACTTAGACACTGAAATTCGAACAATACCTTTTGTTCGTCTCAAATCATGTCTTGCTCAGTACTTTTCTAACATCAAAGATTACTTCCCCCCAATGTGTTTATCTAACAAAAAATCGTATAGGAGAACGAGTTATGTAAATAACACTTCGATGTCATAGATAAGTAAACAAAACAAGAATAGTAAAAAGCGATGAAACGATAGTTTTGGTTCGCCTCGAAAAAAGTAAAACCAACCCTTTCGTTGTCCGCCGGTTTGAATCTTAACTCAGTTGACGGGACAAAAAACGGACATGTGGATTCAGGCTATTGTGTAATTTTAAAATAAGGTCAGATGTGAGGAGGTTTCTGCTTGAACAATAACGCATTTTAATATATTTCATTAAGATTGACATGACTGATTAGAGATTACTAACCCTTCCATTTCCTTGATATTGTGCCGAGCTTACCTAATTACCAAGTGAATAAGATGTTCATGTTCACCTTGCCAGGAAGGGAGTGACATAATTAAATGATAATTTGGCTTCCTGTAAAAATGTATCACCTTTACAACAATTAAGAATTAGTTCACTGATCAAGAGTGATCTTAGATAGGTCTGCCTTAATATGCCATCGAAACATTTTCCTTACATTATTTTTATATTTTTGAATAAACTCTACACATTTTTATTTTATCGTATTTGAATAACATGGAACAAGCCGAGTCCTTCAGTAAAATAATTGCGAACCATTGTTAATTTTGAGATAAAAGAAAAAAAAACTTCAATTATCGAGTTAAATACCGCTCAAAAAGGATTAAAACTGCGAACAGTGGCCGTTTTCTTTTGTTACAAGCAAATTACGTCTTTAGCAACTTATATCCAAACAAATTTTCTTTGCGGCAATTGTTTATAAAAGTCCGAAGGAGGATTACATCGGCTCGGTGAATAACAAAAGAGTGTTGCGGTGCTACAAAAGCGGATTAAACAAGGAGGTAGCCGTATCATCCACGGTAAGAGCTTACTTAAGTTTATGGAAAGTGTGTCGGGTAAGACGTTTAAACCATGACTTCCCATTAAAGGGTTGCACTTTTTGTAAGATCACGCTAAGCAGTCCATAGTCGATCGCACGCCGAATGATACTTACGTGGGTATGGGTTTTTATGTTGCCTATTCGGACCGGCTTAAAACATCGCGTCGCCGTCGTGGGGGTTCTAAAAGGTTTTATGAAGGACTCTGTTTTGTTTCTTTGTTCTACAGTTTAATTAGTGGGTTTCTGCCATATTGTTTTAGTTGAACGCGCGCTATTCCTTGGCGGTGCAGTCATATGTACCTGACGTAGGTGTCTAATTAATACCTCCGCTGGTACGAATTATTGGTATCTGAGTTTCTTTGGTTCAATAATGGGTACAGATGGTACCTCCTTCCGTTTATTGTGTTGCCTTCTAGGGTACATGAGATATTAATATCATTGTGAAGGTTCATTATAATAAACATTTTATTACTTTGTTGCACTTATGTTATGAAACGTGCACTTAACTGAAGTTTGAATGAATGAAACGCACCGATCCCAGTGGTTAAACCACAACAACACCAGCAGGGATAACACAGGCGTAGGTACCCAAGACGTTTGTGACAAGACATGATACATTTTATCATGTCTTATAATTTGTCTTAAATGCTAGCACGGTTCAACCATGTGATAAAATCTGAGGCGCGACATGCCTTTCTTGTTGCTAACTTCATAGTGTGACACAGTAAATTTAAAAAATTAAAATGTCTATGATCAGTGAATATGCGACCAAATAAAATAATACGTTTTTATAGTGCAGTTTCATACAGTTGTACAACTTTTTAATTTTGTTGTGAACTAATTCACTTTTGACGTACGGACGACATTCATTATGTGGCATTCGTGACAAAATTGGTGCGCCCATAGTAGCAAATCAGACATAGAATCCCAAATAAACGTCAAGAAGTTATATCACAAGTCAAGAGATTATCTCACGCCGCCGTGCTAGCATTTGTGACATGACTGTTTTATCGTTCAAATTGTGATATAATGTGTGATTTAAGCTATCTCACAGTAGGCCATGCTCGGTGCGCAGACTCGATAAATCGAATGAATTCCAAGGTTTGCACGAGCCCCTGAAGCCTCATGTTTCATGAGACTACAGAGGCCAATGATCTATTTTTATTAGGGACGCTTTTAATGTTTTGCATCGTTCTCTCTCACATGTATAAGTTCAACATAAATGATGTTATCAATATTTTGTAACTAAACTTTTATTTAAAAGAGTGTCGGTGGAGTTTCTTGGCCGTTCTTCTCCATAAGTACCTACTACGCTTTGAAATGGGCAACTAGCTTCATCTTTCTAACTGACCGACCCGTTGACAATTCAAAAGTGCCTGTAATTGGTTTATTTGAAATAAATGCTTTGAGTTTGAGTTTGAATGCTTATCAAGCAATAGACCGGGTGGTGCAGTAATCGGAAGAAAGACGTGCCCTTAGGATAATTCAGGATTTGCGAGCCGTTTTGCACTTAACTACATAGTAACGTAGAAAATCTTTAAATTTTTTACACTATTTTTACAGATCATGTGTCTGAATATGAATTTCACACGGCAGAAAACGGTAAAAGGTCACTTCCATAAATAACACATCTTTATTCAAGAATTAATAAATTCTCAAGCGACATGTGCGTATTACGAATCACAATATTATCCTCATTCACCGAATTGATTAACGAATATACCCTATCGAACAACTGTTCCACTTAAATGGATCCGAAAAATCTTTTTTTAAGTATCACAATAAAATATTAACCATCGGCTCCGTCTCCCGATAGACACATTTATCATTTTTGCTATTAAAACGGAACAACAATACCAACCCCGAAGGAGCCAATGAGCTCATCACAATAGCAAATGATACCTCGGGGCCGAACCGTCTGAATGCGCCTTAATTAACCCTCAACTGCTTATTATAGGAATAATGATCCCTTGTTTATTTTATAACTAATAAGTGGACAAGAAAATCCGACAATTTAAATGCATAGTAATTTTTTAGTTATTAATTTTAAATGTAGTTTAGTATGCATAGTTTTTTCATTAAAATGGACGTAAACAACAGAAATGTCTAAGATTGCAAAAAAATAATATAAATACCGAGATGTAATCTGAAAATAATTATGTACTCAGCTTTAATAAGAAGTACTAAATCTTTACAGTAACATCTGGTGTTCAGAGTTCAGGCTCTCTTTTAATATCAATGATTATTTACATAATTAAAATTGAAACAGAACACCTACATTTAGTTCATTTTAATCTTGTTCTAAGACGTTTCGTCATAAAACTTTGTTTTATACAAAAACTGAATGACATATTTATTACAATTAACGTAATTATGTAGTTGGTTCAAAATTTCATAATATCCACACGATGTTAAATTATTTCTTATAAATACCAAAAAACATAACTCTATTGTTGGCAAGGATGAGATACGAATACGAATTTATGTTTTTTTTTACTTTTTAATAGTCGGTCAGTAAGGCAGGTGGTGCACAGGTGTAAGAGGCGATTTTTTAAGACGTTCCTTTCTTAAAACAGGGCAAAGGTATCGTCATTAGTCCAAAAGTTTGTTTTAAAGTCCGTCATGCTATTGTTGTGTAAATATCGTGTAATATTTTTGGTTTGCGGCAATTTTGCTGACGTCATTTTATAGGCCGATTTTAGATTAGTTTTTTTTTTAAAGGTCGGTTTCTTTGAGAGAGTTTTCGTATATTTTGTTTGCCTTCGTTTAAGTTCGGGTCGGTCCGGATAAAAGCGATAATTATTTTATCGTGAGGGTGTTCCTTGTTTGTTTCTCTAATAGGTACTTTAATGGAAGTCGGTTTATACGAAGGATATAATGTATAAATTAAAAGCGCTATCTGTTTTCAACATCGCTTCTTTTGTTGAGTTAATTGTTTCGTTTGTTTTTGAAAATTACTGGTGAGACTTGTACTTTGTAAGTTAGAGAACATTTTAGGGCTTGTTGTGTATTCCATACTCTAACTAAATGCTCCCGTAGATATGCGCGATGCGAAAACACGACGCGACTTTAGTATAAGTAACAATTTCTATGAAAACTTTATGGAAATTGTTCTACCTGAAGCGCATCGCACCGTCGTCGTCGCGTCACGCCTATCAGCGCGACTCGTAGCAGCAAATTACAACTACAGGCTGTTTAAAACCCCTAAATAACAATAATTTATTTCATAAGCCTAAATAATACCTAAATAGAGAAAAAGGGTTAATAATAAATAATAAGTAAACAAAAGACAATCGGTTGGAGTTTAGAATTAATTTCTTCTGTGTTTCCTTCTATCTCAGACTAATTACACAGATAGCGATAGGATTTGTAAACAAAAGATAAGTCAGGATAATAGTACATTTGCATGCAGCACTTCCTATAAAGTATCCATGTTAAAGTGGTATGACATGTAAACTGTTTTGCATTCAAGTACATGTCACTGTTATTGTCCAGCATTGTACACATTTACCAAAATAGTTGTGCTGTCGTGAGAGGTCATTTTTAATTTAGGAACACCTTCCTTCTTTTACCATACGGTTGATTTTAGATTGATTCGTATCGTTGGTGGTGGTCAAGTTAACTTGGTTGTTATAGGCTGGTATTCGCATTGTGCCGCATCGATATTTTGTATGCACATTTAAATGCGGTCATCTATGTCCGCGTCCGCGTTGGTCCCGACATGTTAATACGTAACTAAAATCTCGGGAATCGGAAAATTTTCAATGGTTTTACACTGACCCATTGTTTTGTCCGCGCACAGTGTTAAAATTAAATAGATACAGAGATTTCATGGCATTAGCATGTTGTTCCAAGTATAGAAGACAACGTATTCTTGGGGTATTCCAATACCTCTACGTTATGGAATGGAAAATAAGACCATACATGAATACGCCTGTTTCCTTAGGGAGTAAATTTAGTACGGTTTACGTATTTCCCGCTTATTCCCAGTCCAATAAGGGATTAAGACCTTTCCAACCAGCCAGCATCATTGTTGGCACGCGCAAGCTGAATGGCTTGCTTAGCTAAAATGACGCCATATACCTCCTTCTTAGATACTCACTGCAGGTAAAGTCGACCTCGTAATTGCTTTACCACTTTAATGTTGAATGCCACTTGTGCACATCACATAAAACGACAAGGCTTATTTGTCTATATATCAGTTAGATAGTTTTCCATTCTTGATTACTTTGATGATTTTTTATGACTGCGTCAGTGAGCGGAGTTTGCGCAGCAATTTTGGGCCAAACATGTTTGAACTTTTCCATCGATACGCTAAGAAGAAGTTAGATAGGAGTAGTGTCGTACCTTAGTGAAGTTTCAATTCACTGGAAATTGCTTTCAAAAGTGGTAAAGCAATTACGAGGTCGACTTTTTGGGTCAATCTTAATTTTTACCTATCTTTGAAATATTTACGAGGGAAGATTAACATCTGCGTCTCTATTTTTCTTAAATCCCCGGATCACTTTTGTAGGAGTTCAAAAGATAGTTTTGTTTTGATACGTCCACTCCACGTCCATGACTGTGTTATTTTTAAAAACAATGCAACTTGTCCCCTAAATCCATTTTGATGGGTGTAAACATCTGCCAAATCCTGTACTTCCTGGGTTAGCAAAATTTTGCAAGAATTAATATTAATTATATGATTTTATTTAGGAAGTCACGATTTAACCTCTGTCGTACGCTAGTAAATTGTGGAATTGTAGACTAAACGCGCCAATTCACATTCTACCAAATTCTTTTTGTGTAAACAGGGACAGAATCCTACCCTAACCTACCCTACTAAAATGTCAAGAATATCAACAAAAGGATGCTCTAGCTCTTGTTCTGGTTCTATGTTCGTTAAGTCTAAGCCCACCTTTAGACTTGGTTCTGAAAATCTCTGACAATACTTACTAGCAATGGTAAAGCCAGTTGGTATTGTTGGTAAGCGTAGTGTCAATAAAAGACCCTCCCATTTATTTAAAAATACAGTTATCCGAAACCAACTTAAGTTTATATCATGGCTTGGCTCAAACTATGCAAAATGCTATGCATATCAATTGACCCAAGGCTAATATTTCTTTTTTTCCAAAACGTATTTTTAGAAACTATTACCTAATATAAAAAAATACATTGATGCGTGTTTCTTCTGTCTTACTATTACTTCAGCGATACCTCAAAACGAACTGACATGACGAACACATAAATACCCTCAATTTAATGAGGTCATAAACTCTTCAGTACAGTCTATCTATTAAGGTTGCGTGCTTCCTTTATTAGCTTAGTCGCACGCGGTTATTCCGATCGATAAATGAAGCGTAGGTAATTTGTTTTTATGGGCGGTGCAAAAACAAAGTGGATTGACCCGTAGTCGCTTCTGCTCGCATCGCGTGTTGACTTCGTGGTGAGGGCTTATGAACTGTTGCTTAGCGGGTGTGTGATTGAGCGGGATAGGAATGAATTGACAGGGGTAAGTAGTTAATTTCGGATCTGTTCTTGTGAAGTTCATTTATTTATTTATATATACTTTGTTGTAAATAAACTACAAAAATACATAACAAAAAATAAATCAATCACTACAAAATATACAAGAGGCGGCCTGATCGCTTTGCGCGATCTCTTTCAGGCAACTTTAGAATGGACAGTGATTTGCCTGGACATAAAATAGGACTGTCGTCGGTACTTATACAATAATATTATTCTAAATAAAATAGCACTTAACACTTGATTTGGCGATAGATCAGTAATAAGTGCTGTGATTTTTGATTATGACCAGATAAGTATAGTTCTGGGATTACTGATAATATATGTTTGTGTAGATGACAGATTTGTATAGTCTGTTCGAAAAGTTTAGTATCTGATTAAAGTGTAAACAAATCCTGTTTAGGTAAAATTCTTACGCAATCACTCAATGCAGAGAATTAGTAAAATATTCTTCTGTATTGAAAAGGTTTCAACTTTATATATCTCACCAGTTCTTTCAACAATTATTGTTTGAATATCATTATAAAATTTTATTTGAAAATCGAGGTTATAAAATTAACCTCAATTATTTTCAAGTGAAAAATATCTTTAAGGCAATTTAAAATTAGAAAATCGGGTATAGTCTTCAAAGAATCAAATCAAAGCAAATGAATTTGTATAGCACTACAAATTGGCATCCTCATACCTATAAGTTTTCTGATCCATTTGCTTAAATTTTCTTCTGATGCTTTTGGAACATACCATAGTCTTCTGGTACAGATTTAAGGTTACTTCTGTAAACAAATTTAAGGTTCTTGCTGGTTCCGTAATATTGACAGCCTATATGAACCGTTAAAGTCTCTACTTCATCCTTTTAATGATTTCTAGTGAGCTTGAACACACCTACGGCGGCGGCGTTATTATTTGCTTCGAGTATACCTTGAGATCCCAAGTTTAAACGCCCATAAGAAAGTTTAGAAGTCAAAGCGTCGTCCCTACTATGGCCCCACATTTAAAACCTCATTAATTAATTAAAATCAGCCACTACATTTCCCACTAAGCGAGATCCCTTAGCCGCCCAGTCATGTGCACTGATGCACGCAGTCAGATGGACAAGTGAAGATCTACCCACCTACATAGCGTCCCACCTTCCTCACTATAATGATTATTACTTTAAAACTACGTCATATAAACTAGCGGTGTCTTTTGATGTCAGCGATAGTCCAAACTGGATTTAGAAACTGTCGTGTGAATGTGTTTGAATAGAAGGTGGTGTGGATTTTCTTGCATAATCGTTTTGTTGCTCTTCTTTTTCATATTGAGTGTCTGCTGTTCTGAAAAGCAAATATAATTTTTAATCATTGCTAAAAAAATCGTTTGGGAGGGAGAAACTTAATTTCAATTTCAAAATCGGTGGTACCTATTTGCAATGTAGCATAAAGTTGGATTGATTTATATTTAATTTTATTGTTTTAATGAGTTTGATCTGACTTTAATAAAAATAGCCCGATACTGAAATAAAAAATAAGTAAGACTTTCAATCGTTTATAATATTGAATTAGGTAGGTATCTACAATTTTCTACAAGTGATTATCAGAATTTTCAAGCCCCGAATTAAATACATCAGAGCAAATGAAAATATGTATAACTATTTCATATATTATTTCCACACGACCGTTAATCATAATATCAGAAGTGAGAAATCTGTCCTATCATGTTGATAGCTCTGATGAAGTGACATAAATTCATTGAATTAGAATCACGACGCTAACACTTAACAGAGGTTGCTCTAAAAACTGTACGAGTTGCGTTATTAAAGAACATTCAACCAATAAGAAGATCAAGACATCAGTTGATATTACACATTCATTCGTCACATGAGGACATCACGCTTGTGTTACCCGAAGAGACAGGCAGGGGTGCATAGTATCTCATTTATATTTCAACAACTATGTTTAAATCCCATGTAATTTGGGCCGAGCTTTTAGAGCTATTTTCCAAAATTAAAAACATTCAAAATCTAGTCGCAATCTCATCTCAGCTGTAATGAATGAATGAATGAAATGCACCGATCCCAGCGTGGTTTAACAAGCCTTGATAAATCTAATGAACCCCAAGATTTGCACTAGCCCCTGAAGCCTCATGTTTCATGGGGCTACAGAGGTCATTGCATATCAAGGAGTAGACCGGGTGTAACGGTAATGATAAGGAAGATGTGCCCTTAGGATATGGAAGGATTTGCGAGCCGTACCGGATATGCATCCTTGAGCAGGCAAAGGACTTGTCAAAACTGTAAGGAAATCAGAGGTATTTTAGACAGATAGAGACTGACATTAGAATGGAAACATTCGTAAAAATACGGGAATTACCCCTCAAGCTGCTCCTCAGTGTACTTGTATGTTTCCATTAGGAATTTCTTAGTAATTCCATACACCATGGGACTATGGTACCAAGCTACCAACGACGCAGACATCATAATAATAATATTATGATCAGCACAAAATACTTTGTAACCATCACACAGTCGTGCCCAAAAATGTTTTTCACACACTTTATTAATTTCACACGACGTTCGCGTCAGGAATGTACATCTAGGTACGTGACGGGACATTTTAAAAGGAATATTACACGAGTAAGCGCGAAATGTATTTATATCCGTGTTGAATACGAAATGTGGCTTCAATTAATGGGTTAGGTGCGATTAAACCTGTCCTTTCCAGTTTGTTTAAGAGTACTTAATAATTATGTTCAGTGTTTCATACGCTGAATGTATACCTAATTATTGTCGCTGTTTAGTCATAGAAAGATATTAATAACTGCCACGGGAGAAGTGCTATTAAACGTAGGAATATTAACACAAAATCTATAATGATTGAGAGCCTATTGAATAATTTCCTGGTAAGGTTTATTGGCATACTGAATTGCGTAGGCGTCGATAATACTTGAAAGGTTCAAAAGGACTGGTAGTAACTAACTTCTGAGTAAATGTGAAGTTATTAGTCATTGATACTACATTTAGTAGGAGTCTTTAAAACATGTTCTTTCATCTTACGTATAAAATGATGTTAATATCAATGTGCCCTTTTATAAATTTTAACGTGACGATATTATCGTGGACGTACACGTCCACGTCACGGTATCACGGTAAATAAAATGTATGGAAATACAGGGTGTCCCGTAAATAATGGATCAAACGTAACGGGTAGGTAGCTTACCTCATTAACAACAACTAATTTGTTAAAAAAAAATACAAGAGAATTTTACGGGACACCCTGTATATGAAGACGTTTTTAAATTTTCGTTCACGATAGCTATTATAACGAACGTGCACTTGATGTTTTTTAATAAAAAGAAGTTACAGTTACAACTTACAGATTATAGAGCAAACGGGGTTGCGGGAAGTCCTAAGGGGAAACCGTGGCCCCTGGCAGAGGCAAAGGGAAGGAACACGGATGGGTTTTAGTCAGTAAGAGTCTGACACCCCCTTCCGCTCCGCCCAGAGCGGGAGAAGACATTTAATGATTTCCCACCCAAAAAAAAAAGCTCTGATAAGTGTAAGCATCGTGATTGGAATTTAATTAATTTATTTCCCTTCATCAGAGCTATGAATATGTTATATAGATTTCTCACTTCTGATATTATGAGTAACGTTCGTGTGGATAATAATTTATGACGTCGTTATATTTTCATTTGCTCTGATGGATTTAATTCGGCGTTTGAAAATTCTGATAATCACTTGTAGAAAATTTTAGGTCTTTAGTTTAACCTAAGGCCTCCCACAAGATGGTCCGATGACCTCGTGAACGCCGCAGGAATCCGTTGGATACGAGAAGCACAGAATCGGTTGAAGTGGCGGTGCTTGGGGGAGGCCTATGGTCAGCAGTGGACGTCTTTTGGCTGAAATGATGATAATGATGATGAATTTTAAGAACCAGTGAAAGTATTACTTATTTTTAATTTCAGTATTGGGTTATTTTTATCAAAGCCAGGTCCACCCATTCTAACAATAAAATTAAATATAAATCAATCTAACTCACAGCCACATGTCAAATAGGTATGTACCACCTATTTTGAAATTGAATTTAAGTATCTGCCAACAAACGATAATTTTTATGGACCTGGACGTGGACGTCCACGATAATTAATTATCGTCACGTTAGAAATTATAAAATTGCACATTGGATTTCACTGCCTATTGAGAATTTCATAATAATATAAATATATGAAAACTATGAAGTCCCATATTTAGACTTCTGCTTCTCTACGTAAACCAATTAGTTGACACAGAGATTCCTCAGTAGCAAGACTCCTTTGATCGTTATAAAATCAAAGCACACATCTAACAAGGCTTATGACAGATTTATTACGTTTTACTAAGAATTCCTTTCTCGTACAATATTTTTTAAAGGAAATGGTTAAAAATAATTAAGTCGACACCGTGTTAGATGCTTTGTTTGGCCATTGTTTAGATAAAAAGAGAAGATCTAGAGGAAGCTGAAATTGTGTGAAATGACATCTGTTTTGAATCGATATAACCATACAATCTGTGTCAAATTGTACCAACAGGTTCGAAATTCCATAGCAATAATAATATTGCACATTTGTTGCAATATCAAAGAGTGCCAACTGCAACGGTCCCGATACTAAAATAAAGATGACTAGTTTGTATGCTCGGGAATAAGTTCAGAGTCAATTTTCCAAATCAATACTGAATAAATTATTCTCAGCTTCGAACAATGTCAATTCACCACGCGACGCATACCAATAAGACTCGTCACAGGACAGTTCCCCATCATTTAGCAAGTGCGGTCATTGTACCCGATGCTCATTGCCGTTTGATTGAGACAATGCATCGGTCCGTTACGGTCTATGATGGAAACCATGATTTTATTTCCCCAGTACCATCAACCATAACAAGAATAGACTCCAATTCAAACCATGAACGAACTCCAATGATTACCCGTAGTTCATTAACACTTTCGCAATTGTTTTTACGCTTCTTTAATTGTGACCAATGGTTAAACCTGTTTCCATGTTGCTTCACAATGTCGGAGACGCTCAAATATAAAGGCAGGAAAGACCGAAACTAAACTCAGTGAATTTAAAATCGATTCAGAAAAGATGACAAATATAGAAGTGTCAAGATCCTTACGATTTCACACAATGCCAATGGGTGGACCTTTAAAATACCGCATGAATACTTTTTAATGCGCCAACGATACGACCAACGTATATTGTGTAGAACGTTTGACAATAGACAAATATTTTTTTCGTGAGACTTAGCTCTTGAGAGGTTCATTCTTTTTTTGTATATTTCACATAAACTACATTTATATGAAGTCGTATCTGTGCGAGGACAAAGGCTAGCTGTCGCGGTCCGAAATATAGTTGACAGCTGCACAATTTCCGAGCGAGCGTTCGTAACCTACCGTGAAACTTGCTCGCTATCCAACAAAGAGTCCGTTAGAAATTATAACAATTTGATTTTCATTTAAATCGTCGTATACTTGACGATGCATGTTGACGCCACACCTACCGTTAAAATGAATGAGAAGCGCCGTCGATCAAAATGCATTTTGACGTTTTATTTCAATGCCAATGTTTTCTGCAGCCTCAAGAGGTTTTTAATAGTCTCCTGCGATTTATGCGGTCACGCTTGATCGATCGCACCTTCAAGTTCAATACATTTTGCGGACATGGTATCATTTATGATTATCTCAATAGTTGAAGTCCTTGAAATTGATTTTGGAACGATACTTGTCTGCGGCCTTGCATATTTCACGATGCGCTAGCCTTTTTTGCTTGATTATTTTCTATTATGTTTGACCATTCTTGACCCACAGCAGGCACGAGCTATACAATTTAGAATTCACGCCTAAAATGTGTTCTATCAATGTTCTAAAAAATTCTTCTCACAGATTTTTTTGTAAACTTTGCCCTAATATTGTTATCTATCATTTCTATTCAGATGAGTTTAGCCCAAAAATATAAACGATACGGCTGGCAACTTTATTTTATAAAACTTATTATAAAATATCAATCTACTATAAATTTTTGTGAATATTTTCTTAGGATCACGTCTTTATTATTATGATATTTATTTATTTATTTATTTATTTAATACTTCAAGCACACAAATGTACAGAGGCGGACTTAATGCCATAGGCATTTTCTACCAGTCAACCTTTGGGTGGTGCAGAGACAAACAGTGGTAGGTGCGATAGCGAGAATTAAGGAATAAGTATATTTATTTAACTTTAAAAACTATAAATATAATATATACACGTAATTATATATAAATACAAATAAATACATATATACTAAAACTACTAAGACAGTCAATGGGAAACATTACCGTTGTGCTGATACTGCCAGCTTCTTGAGAATGTGCTCGCGAACTTTAATTTTAAAAGATAATCGGTTGGTCGCCATCCTGATTTCCTGGGGGAGCGCATTCCACAGAGATATAGACTGAACGAAGAAGGAAGAGTGAATGAAGTCTGTGCGGTGAGTGGGGCATTGAAGAAGACGATTGTGAGATGAACGTAGATTTCTATTGTGGTTGGCGCAAATGTACTGAAAGTGGGGGGCTAGATAAATAGGAGAAGAGGGAGAGTCAAGAAATGAAAACAAGGTGGTCAACGCCCTTTGCTCTCTGCGCTGGCGTATAGGCAACCACTTTAGAAGCGACCGTTGCGCAGAGACATGATCATATTTACGCAGATTGAAGACGAATCGAATGCAGTTATTGAGAAGACGGTCAAGTTTGTCGAGTAGATCTGCATTCAGGTCATAGTAGCACACATCACCATAATCGATGATAGGGAAGATTAAGGACTGCACAAGCATTGTCTTCGTACTCGATGGTAATAAATTTTTCAATCGGTACAGAGCCCGCAGCGTTCCAGTAACCTTCTGGCTTACCCTAGCGACTTGAGTACGCCAGTTTAGGGTACTATCAATGTGCAAGCCTAAGTCCTTCACGTCAGTACTAAAAGGAACGATCGTACCATTGAAGAGAACCGGTGGCAAGGTTGTACTGTCCACCTTGCTAATACCCCGAGAACTGCCAATGATGATCGCCTGACACTTTTTAGGGTTTACGGCTACACCAAATTTGTCAGCCCAGGTTTTTATGGCTTTCAAGTCCCTGTTTAGTTTGTCGATAGCGTCAGGCAATTCATCAACCCTTCCCTGACAGTACAATTGCAAGTCGTCTGCATACATACTATTGTGCAACCATCTGTGATCTATCTGTCAATGTCGGGGACCTTACGAGACATTCCAATTTATTTAACAAAAAATATCCTTGTAAGTCGGTATAGTAAAGCAACTTCAATGTTTATTTAAAATTGATTTTGAAGTCTATCTTTGAATGAAACTGAGTCTTATTATTATAACCACGTGGCCCAATTTCTTTTTCCAATATTAGTTATTAAAGCCCAATATCCAATTCCCATCATTTTGACAAATAAATTATTTTGCCATCATTCATTTGTTTCAACCACTTCTTGATATTATAGCTAAGTCGGAAAATCGCATTGATCAGGACAAAGGTGTTCGATAGCGACATTGTCTTCTAATACTCCTAATGCCACCATGAATACTAATTCCATAACTACTTATACACTATCTCTGTGTGTTGAAATCTAACCAGTTATTGAACAGTACGTGCTTCCAACCAATGCCAAGGTTTCTGCGGCAATGTAACCTTTGTGATTTATGATTGCTATTTAGGATTCTGCTCATCTGTTTGCAACCATACAGGATCTTAGAAGTTTTCTTGACGAAACTTGACGACGTGATTGATATGTATATGAACAAAAATTAGTGTACAAACAGTGGTCTTCTTTCTCTTTCGTGGCATTAGTGACTAACCTGGTGTCAGATTTTTAAAGCCGTCCATGGGGCTCTGATTTGGCTTTAATACCGTCGAGGAATATCTCTCAGGCATGCCGGTTTCCTAACGATGTTTTCCTTCACCGTTTTTCAAGCAAGTGATAATATACAATACGCACATGAATCCAAAGAGGTGCGTGCCTTGAGTTTGAACTCGATACCCTATGACTTAGCAGACCGACCGCTCACACCACTAGGCGTGATAGCCTACTGCTGCTGTTATATAGTTATGGTGATTCCCAAGTTTATACATAACGATAGTTGGCAGTTTAACGCATGTGCGTCACACATAGCGCAATCATTAATTGCTTCATAATTGAATTTGCATTTAATGAATAAAACATACGCACTTTCTTCATCAATAAAACGTTTACTCTGTTCAATAACATAGAAATAATCTAAGCTCCTTTTATACCGTATTGAATATTCAATTTTACTCACAGTCTACTGTGTAATTGAGGGGAAACTTATTAGGTAGTTGTATAATCACAGATTAGTATGCGATCGGCTCCTCTGCGACACAGATAAGCTGTTCGAACTCCGATAACGATCAGTATTCGAGTTACAAAGGCAATTGTCCGGGATTTTTTTGTCCAAAGACCATTGTAAATGAAAATATTCGATTGCGTTTTGAATGCAATTTCTATGTTGTCCTGACAGTAATAGATACTATGTCGCATTTCGTCCCCACAAAAGATAAATTGCGCATTGATACTCGATATACCTGATGTTTTTCTGCCGTGTTATTCCTTTGTGTTGAGTTGTGAATACAATGGAGATCTGTGATTAGCTGTCGAATTCAGAAAAATATATCGAGTCTATAATTAGGTGCTATAGGAACCACTGAGTCGTTTGTAAAGTTTTATCGTTTTCCGCCATGTTAAGATGAAAGAAACATCTCAGCTGCATTGGAATATAAAAACAAAATTATGTAACCAGTA
Source organism: Conistra vaccinii (assembly GCA_948150665.1). Lineage (NCBI taxonomy): Eukaryota > Metazoa > Arthropoda > Insecta > Lepidoptera > Noctuidae > Conistra > Conistra vaccinii. The sequence continues at coordinate 9,145,033 of OX411329.1, read as the reverse complement.
ACTGGCCAATACGCACACCAGAATACTTAATGTAGATTTCAATATTATTACGATCAAGAGATTGTTTTAGAAAAGTGATCATAGCAAGAGCCAACCTCAATCTGAACAATAAACTGTTTAATAAATAATCCAGTATTGATACTAAATATAACGTAAACTGAAAGAAACTCCACAGTTCCGCACGCATAATGCTTTGTGCAGACCAGCGCAACTTGTCGCGCGACGCGACACCGGTTATTGTTATACCGTGAAGTTTTCTTAGAAATTGTATTGTTCGTGTCGCGTCGCGCGACAAGTCGCGCTGGTCTGCAACAGCCTTAAAGCACATGACTAACTTTAGTACCTATGGTTTGTGACGTGAGAGAGGTTACAACTATGACAGATTATAGAAGATGGTAAAGATGAACTGGATGAATTTCATGACAAATTGAACCCTGGTCAACGCTAGAAATAGCAAAATTGGACAGATGAAGACAATAGGCACAGGACAATAATTAAGCTAAAAATAAACGACACAATTTCACGCGTTTTTGTACACATCAACAAAAATAAATATTGAAGTAAGATTTTCACGCTTCTGTCTATACAACCAAAATAGAACAGGCCCAAAATATGGAAGAAACAAAAGCGAAACAGAATGCAAATGCAGCATTCGCATTCTTGGAATCTACATCGCAGTGGGCAATCACTTCAAGTAAAACTCAACGGGGCTCAAAACGACGACAATACACAAACAGTAGCCCCAGTAGCCCCTTTTATTTTATTCTACGGAAACCGGACAACAGCTACCAAAACTCATTGTTGTACTCATGTTTTTACTCCACCATTTGTTTTCTCCCAAAAACATAATAGGGTTACGAAACCTAAGAATCTATTGTTCCCATCTGTTACTTACCTTCAATTATAAAAGACGGTAGCAAAATATTGTTTATTTTACAGTTGAAAGGGCTTTTAACAGTGACATATGGAGTCTTTCTGTTTGAGTGCATTCAAATTTATGGCCCCATGACCACAGAAGAATTGGGTTATTGTTTAAATTTAGAAAGCTTGTTCTGAAGAATTGTTTCTGTTGAAGCCACACACCGTCGCTAATTTATGTAAAGTTGGTTTTTTTTAGCAGTTTTGTAGAATGAGGATGATGACATTTCAATGCTTCTTGTGAAGTCGTTTGAAGCAGCATGTGACGGTTTCGTTGTATTTTATTATTTCTAATATTTTCACGTTATCACCATCAAACTTTTTAAAGTTTTCTATTCACTACTATTCTGTGCACCACGCTTGCCTGCCTTGTAAGGACTATCGACGTGATTCGATTGATTATATAGTCATGATTAGATTTCTTTGCACGCTGAGTAAGGTAGAGAGTTCGTAGGGAAACGACAGGGAAAGTAGACAAAATAATTACTTCTCAGTATTTCGCTTTGATTCCCAGATTACGTACGTATAAACACGCACGTATAAATATCGGCAATTTGAAGATGCTTGCAGGGTGTATGCAAAATAATACAATCCTCCAATAGTTCATGTGTTATGCATTTAAAGTAATCATGTTGATGTTTTCTAATAAATAATTTGCTATTGCATTTTACTCGTCTTGGCAATGCTCTTGTTCACATCCTGTTCAAAACTATTGTGTTCGTTGTGACATAAATTTGATTTTTCTTTTTGTTTCATTGCTGACAAACTCTACAATAATTTTTATTTCAAAATTATCTAAGGAAGAACTGACATCAAGAGAAACAGATCTATAGAGAATACATATCTCAATCAGAATTTGATTTGAAAATCAACTCTTTTGTCTATCAACGTAGCTATGTATCTTTTTAACAAATTTTTCTCCATAGAAAGCCAAAGCCAATGTTCCATATGTACTTTATATCATCTACCTATACATACCTGTTCACTATGCAGTTAGTAACTACAAGTGTCGCATTCAGTTCAGAAGAACTTTGCTTCGCTAGTTCCTATGAAGTGAGCGCAATCGAAACTGAATTCATAATAATGTCTCCAATTTCTAAGTGCAGGTGTTAGTGCTAGAGTTACTGAGAAAGTAAAAAGTACCTAATTAGCAAAAGTCATTAGACCTATGACGTCCTCAGAATAATAATATCATTTAAAGTATATGACATACCTACTTATGCTATAATTGGAATGAAATACTAAAAAAATGGAATGAAATGAATGTTGCTCTGTGGATGGGTGACCATCTTTACATACCGAGACTCCGCCGTGCCTCGGAAAGCACGTTTGTCCTGGCTATCCTTCGTGGATCTTTGACAGTCATTACGGGTCGTCAGAATCCCGAAACTCTGACAATCAGTCTTACCAAGGAGGTATCGTATTACCCAGTTACTGGGTTGTGGAGGTCAGATAGGCAGTCGCTTCATGTAAAATACAGCTGCATCCGGTTAGACTGGAAGCCGACCCCAAAATACGTGGGGAAAAGCTAGGCAGATTTTGAAATACATAACTTTTGTGCACAGGTAATGGTTTATTTTAAGAAATTGCGTTATTAGAAATTTCTTTAAATTCATAGGTGGCTTGCTTGTGACATTGCTGAGCCCGCTTGCCAAACAAACAAACAACACACAAACATACCAAAGATGTAAATATGTCTAGATAGACAGTCTAAACTGTGAACTTGTCAATAAAATAGCGTCTAGAATGTTGGCACACTAGAAAAGCACAATGACAGTACCTACAATGACATGGCGCCAGTGTAGCACACCACCATAACAAAGTCGGTTTGTTCGTTTTAGTTCTTTTGCAGTGCGACACTCTATGAAGACATATAAATTATCAAAGCCATATTATTCATAGTGAAAAATGTGCCTTCTATTTTTTTTTTATGTCGATCAAACATTATCTAGGTTGTGTAAGCTACACGTACTCGTAGGTAGGTACTAATACAAACAGCCATACTAAGCGATTATGATGATTTCAAAATCGTGACGAAAGAATAATTTGAATAATGCTTAGGAGGATTAAACGATTTAAATAATGCATAATTAACTAGTGAAAATTTCCCACTACATTGTTTATGAATATCATTATAAAATACAGCTTACATTATTATTACAAAACCAAAATTATTCACAAACCAACTACAACAATACAAATAAATATTTACACTCGCTTAATTGCTAAAGGGTTGGTTTTACAACACAGCAGTTATAGTTACAACTCATCAACAATAGAACATTGTAAACAATACATTATTACCACCAATATAAAGAAACGGCATAATTACACCAAGTTTTTGTTAAAGAACCAGAAAACCGGTCAAAATAACGGTAATTTATTTACCTATCAGTGAAAACCCCTACTAAAAAGGGCCATAAAAGGCTTGTTATTTAATTGCCAAATTATATATAAAAAATATAAACTCATTAAACTTTGGAAGCTAGTTAAATAATTGTTTTGTGAAATTAGAAGGTACACATAATCTTTATTGGACACATTAGAATCGACAAGCTTCAATGTGAAAGTTTAAAATCGAATGAAGCAATTATATAGATGGGTTCAATTAAACTAAATGAAGTGCCACATGGAATTGTGACTGGACATTGAAAGGTTTTTATTGCTGTGAGAAACAATAATTTTGATAATAAAATTGACGATTAATATAGCAGTGATGATAATAGCACTTAGTTAATGAATGCAATGTGGACATGTTCTGACAAGCGATGTACACACGCATGTGGTTTATTTAATGTTAATTAATAAATATTACGGAGGTTTTGTTGTTTTTTTCGTAGTTAAAGTGGGTGTTAAAGTTATGTTTCTATGGTAATCAGCTTATTGAATACCTTAACCAAAGATACGATTAACAAAAACTGTTAGATATTTAGTTTGATGATCATTTTATTTTTGTTTTTATTTAACACCAACCCGGTCAAGCTTAGCACGGTTTTTACGACTTGACAAAACATAAATATTTCTTTAATAAATTCGTTTAAGGCGGCTCCCTGACCAAAACGCCGCGCTAGCCGTTTTTTGTACAGTTTTTAGGAGCGAACTACTTGTTATTTAATAAGAAATATCAACTAATAAAAATACATTAAATTTCTACATAATCTTGAGTCCAAACGGATCGTCTTTTTTTTTTGTTTTAATATGTATAAGTTTAATTAATCTCCTTCCAACGAAACCTTAAAAATGAGAAATAATGATTTATAATATGAATCTACTCGTAAAGTAAACATTATTTAACTTTGCTACTGACACTAATGGATAGACAATTTAATAACGAACATTTGCAACGTTTTTTTTTTTTCAAAAGACCAAATTTTGATTTTATAAAGATTTTATTCCAAAATCTGGGCGTATTCACTACTGTAATTCATGCGCCCCATACCGGGATTCAGTGCGCCGCAAGGTCTCGAGGGGGAAACACGTATCGCTTGTCACCGCGTCGGTCACGTGATCGAGCACACACACACACATCGTCACATTATCAGTCGATTCAGTAGATAATAATATAAGTTTGTATTTATACTATTGAGTTTTGCGAAAAGACGCTACTATTGTGTAGGTAAACTGTAAACACACAAAATGCGAAAGTACAAGAAAGTTGAATGAATTTGGTCAAAACCAAAATCCAAGATGGCGGCTGCATTTTTCGTCATTGGTGTCGTTTTATTAGTTTTCAGCGGATCTAAAGTTGATAATGAGGTCAAAATGTAAATCCAAGATGGCGTCTGTGAAAATTTTCAAATTTTTCGTCATGGGCGACGTTTTCGTAGTATTTGAGGGTTCTAAGCCGATAGTGAGGTCAACATGTAAATCCAAGATGGCGGCTATGAACATTTTCTAATTTTTCGTCATGGGTGTCGTTTTCGTAGTATTTGAGGGTTCTAAAGCCGATAGTGAGGTCAAAATGTGAATCCAAGATGGCGGCTATGAACATTTTCTAATTTTTCGTCATGGGTGTCGTTTTCGTAGTATTTGAGGGTTCTAAAGCCGATAGTAAGGTCAAAATGTAAATCCAAGATGGCGGCTGTGAAAATTTTCTCTTATTTCGTCATGGGTGTCGTTTTCGTAGGTTTCGATGGTTCTAAAGCCGATAGTGAGGTCAAAATGTAAATCCAAGATGGCGGCTATGAACATTTTCTCATTTTTCGTCATGGGTGTCGTTTTCGTAGTATTTGAGGGTTCTAAAGCCGATAGTAAGGTCAAAATGTAAATCCAAGATGGCGGCTGTAAATTTTTTCTCTTATTTCGTCATCGGTGTCATTTTCGTAGGTTTCGATGGTTCTAAAGCCGATAGTGATGTCAAAATGTAAATCCAAGATGGCGGCTGTAAAATTTTTCTCTTATTTCGTCATCGGTGTCATTTTCGTAGGTTTCGATGGTTCTAAAGCCGATAGTGATGACAAAATGTAAATCCAAGATGGCGGCTGTGAAAATTTTCTCTTATTTCGTCATGGGTGTCGTTTTCGTAGGTTTCGATGGTTCTAAAGCCGATAGTGAGGTCAAAATGTAAATCCAAGATGACAGCTACGAAAATTTTCTCATTTTTCGTTATGGGTGAAAAAAAAACTACGAAAACGATACCAATGACAAAAAATGACAAAAATTTCACATCTTGGATTTACATTTTGATCTCACTATCGGCTTTAGAACCCTCAAATACTACGAAAACGACAACCACGACGAAAAATGAAAAAAAAAATTGCAGCCGTTATCTTGGATTTCCATTTTGACCTCACTATCAGCTTTAGAACCATCTAACTAAAACTACGAAAACGATACCAACTTTTATTTATCAGTATAAAAGTACATCATTATGTGGTTAAATACAATAGGTATTTGAAGGCAGAGGGTCCGACATCTTAAATGAAAGTAAGAAATATAGCATAAATCATCTTTTATTCCCAAAGCTTATTAACACACTAATTCAAATTATATTTCCGACGATTTTACTCTAATTCAGACTACAATTAATTCAGTATCTAATCGCTACAACATGTGCACCGGGCCGAGCCTGCGACAAGAATGATCCCCTCCTCGCTGCGCGCTCGTTTATGTAGAGCGGCTCGAGTAGTAGGGAAAGTAGGCGAGGCCTTGTTTACGCATTCCACTGCGCAGCTGCGCCGCTCGGCCCGTTGCACGTGCTGTTTACAATAGCGACGCCGTCATATTCATTAGTAGTAGTAGTATATTTATTTATTTTCAAAATATAGTCTAACAAAAATAAACAATTTATCCACCCATCAATATGGGTAAAATTTCTTACCTCGCAATCTTTACGTAATGTCAAAGACTATTTATTTTGATATTTTGTCGGTTGCTAGGCAACGGATCTTACGGTCACGTCCTGACGCGAGTTTAACATTTCAAAAATTACAGATTCTAAAGCAAACTTTCATCCCCTATTTCCTTTTTCAAAAAGTTGTTGCCGACACCTAATTTAATTAATTTTATACCAATAGGTACAGTTTTATATACCGTATATATACTTGTACTTAAAATTTAAAAAAAACAACGGGTTGCACTCCGGGAATGCCGACAGAAGTGAAAACTTGAACATTAACGTTGTGCATCTTTGAATATTTTGGAATGGTTAGGGAATAATTTTGCATGAATTGCTTTATTTATCAGTATAAAAGTACTATAGTTTATGTAGTTAAATACAATATTCATTAGTAGTAATATTTATTTATTTTCAAAATACAGTCTAACAAAAATAAACAATTTATCCATCCATCACCCATCAATATAGGTAAAATTTCTGACGCGAGTTTAAAATATTCACAGCCGCCATCTTGGATTTACATTTTGATATCACTATCGGCTTTAGAACCCTCAGATATTACGAAAACGACACCCATGACGAAAAATAAGAAAATGTTCGCTGCCGCCATCTTGAATTTAAATTTTGACCTCACTATCGGCTTTACAACCCTCAAATACTACGAAAACGACACCCATGACGAAAAATTAGAAAATTTTCGCTGGCGCCATCTTGGATTTCCATTTTGACCTCACTATCGGCTTTAGAACCATCGAAAAGTACGAAAACGACACCCGTGACGAAAAATGAGAAATTTTTCGGTGCCGCCATCTTGGATTTACATTTTGACGAAGTTCACAATGTGAATTCGAAAGAAGAAAGTCGCATCAATGGAGCATAAGTATCAACGCTTTTTTGTGTGACGATTTTTACTAGCTACCACAAACAGCGCATTATAACTTCGTTCCAAAAAAATATTTTTCGAATGTGTGCACAGAGTACTTTTTATGAATGTGTGTGATGTCTGTGAATTCTAAGGTCAGTGATTTTTACTTGTATTCGTAAGTTGTTCGCCTGATGGCGCTAGTAATGTTTTACGAAGTATTGTAGAGGTGGGGTGCGGCAAAGAGGGAACGAATGCTCAAGGTTGCTTGGTCGGGGTACCACCTTAATTTTAATATAAACCTCTGTAAACTGTTTGGTGAAAATCGCATCAAAATCCGTTGGCTAGTTTAGAAGAATAACGCGACCATACAGACAGACATGAAAAGCGATGTATAGAGAGAATATTTATAGAGAGAGAAGTATGTCACCAACAGTGTATAAAGATAACATTAGCTTTAAACAGTATTTAGGTACAACTTGTATCTAGGGGCAGATTATAAAATATATAGGTATAGCGTCGTAGATTTGATTTGAGGAACTCATGGCTAAGTAATAACAGTCGCACTGTTCGATCCATCAGGTTAAGCTACGCTTACCGGGGTTGGTCTGTGGATGGATGACCATCTTAACATACCGAGACTCCTCCGTGCCTCGGAAAGCACGTTAAGCCGTTGGTCCCAGCTGTCATTCGTGTATCTTTGACAGTCGTTACGGGTCGTCAGAAGCCCGAAAGTCTGACAATCAGTCTTACCAAGGGGTATCTTATTACCCAGTTACTGAGTTGTGGAGGTCAGATATCGTCGTCGCTCTATGTAAAATACGGCTCAGCTACATCCGGTTAGACTGGAAGCCAACCCCAACATAGTTGGAAAAAGGCTAGGCAGATTGAACGTCGTAGATTTCCATACACAAGTCATAAGGACTCCTGGAGACAAGCGCGACGCGACAACGCGACGCGACTCTACTGGAACAATGTTATAAAAACTTGATGGAAACTGTTCTACTAGAGTCGCGTCGCGCTTCTGTCTGTGGGAGCCTTAAATCTACGTTCAACCAATTCTCAGAAATAACAAGTAAACAATGGGGCAGCTGAAAGCATAGAAAGCTCTAACCATCAAAACATATACCTAAGCACTGATTTAAAGCCTTTTTAGATCCACACACAGTAAAAAAATCCTAAAACTTTTTACCACCACCATATGAAACAAGCAACAATTTCTCAACATCATTATATTCATTAAGTCAGTTCTAATACAGCTTGTTTGTTTTTATTCGCCAAAATTACATGCTTGGACAACGTTTAGACCATGATTGCGCAATCCCACTTATGATTATGACTCATAATAGTACACTTTGTATCGATAAACATACAAATAAGGCATCGTTCAGGCTTACATCTGCAATTAGGCACTAAACCAATGATGTGAAGATTGCTCGGATTAAAAAAGTTGCAGGTACTTATAAATGGAGGTATGTTTGCATAAAAAGTAACGGCAGTTTTTTGTTGCGGACGTTATTGGTTTTCGTTTTAAGGGGTTTATTTATAAAGTTTGCTTAAAGTTAAGTGACGTTCAAACGTCAAAAATGTATGGTTAAACAGTCGCTAATCATTACTTAACTTTAAGTAACGTTTATAAATAAACCCGTAAATGTACAGCATTATGTTATAGTTTTTGCTGGTATTTAGGGTCGATAGTTCAGGCATACATAAAACATTTGCATCTAATATAAAAAAGTGTGTGTAGAGCTACATATACATTTACCTAGCTCTGTTTTAAATACACAGTGACATTTAAATAACCGTTATAAGTAGACAGTTGAAATATTCACAAATTGTGTATGTCTATTGACACAAATAATAAGAATTTAAAGTTAATATTTAAGGGGGTCAACATACAAGAACCGTGCTTTTTTCGGCTGTATTTTCTCGATCTTAATACGGAACGGAACCCTTCGTGTACGAGTCCAACTCGCACTTGGCCGGTTTTTTACCACTGAAGTGCGGCCTTTCGTACATCTGTGGTAGTAATAAGGAGTTCTAATAAAAAGTAAACTTAGCCATATTCTATCATCTGAGTTTCTTTCATTTCTAGACTTCCTTAACAGCTAGCTTGTGAGATAAACTCTATCTTTGAAATCGAGAGAATTTATGTAATAAAAACGTAGGCTATTTTTTATCGTCCTGGCAAGCAGTCCCTAGGGTTCTGTGATGAAATATTATTTCTTTTTGTTACTCAATCATGTCGTTTCAGATCAATCATGTTAAAATTGGGAATCCACATGAGACATCCCTTGGGTAGCTGCTTTTGTATTAGGTACCTCGTAACGTGTTGAAAAAATACTCTGTTGGCTGGACTTATGACGGGTGATGAATAGTCTTATCAACTGTTTGATAGTTTGATATTTATTAGGTGTTTATGCTACAAGACTAGCTACTACCTAAAATATAGTTACAGGTGAAGGAAAACATCGTGAGGCAACTACAATGCCTGAGAGATATTTCTCGACGGCATGTGAAGCCAAATCAGAACCCCATGGGCGGCAAGAAAACTCTACACCAGGGTAGTCACTAACCACACGATAAAGAAAAAAGATGTGTGAAGAGCGTTCCGACTTTTACAAACCTTGAAATTAGCCTTATTTTGGTTTCATTTTTACAAATTCGGTAAGCCATAAGTCAATGTTTGACTAACGATCATTCACACTAAAGCACAACATAACATCACACCAAGTTTTCCTGAAGGGTTAGGCAGAGGTGTACCTATAGTTATAGTACACCCACACTTTGAAACAAAAAGAAAGAAAGAAAATACGTTTATTTGCGGTAAACATGACGCTTATAATAAATATAACTTACTAGTAACACAAAATAAAATAAAATAAAAAAGTAAACAAGTTGAACTTTAATATTAAAAACATTGGTGAAAAGTGTAATCAGAATGACTCCTTTTTAAGCCGCCCTCCGACGGTGCGCCATATCGCGGACGCACGCGCACGACGCACCGTGGGAAACCTAGCGTGCGTGGTAGCGCAGACGCGCGTTGTACGCGTGCGTGGCGGTGCGTCCTCGTGCGGGCTGGTGCGCGTCCGCGATATGGCGCACCGTGGGAGTTGGCTTTTAGATTCCAAATGGGTATTTATTTCACTATCAAAAACATTAAAGCAAATAGAATAAGAGTCGCGCAAAACTGCCAATTTTACATCAAAGTTTAAAGACAGCTCCTCAAAATCCTTTCGTGAAGCTATGCGTAAGTGAATGCTTGAATTTGAATCATGTCCACGGATGACTAACTCAAGTATGAGAGGGTAACAGCCCACCATTGATTTTTCAAGCCTCACATGGCAAAGGGTGAGAAGAGGAAATCCAATAACGTCTATTCACCCCTGAATTTGGACAAATCGAATTCGAATTAACGTGGCAACAGTTTTGGTAAGTTGGTTTACGTAGAAAAGTTAGGTTTGGGATGTGTTTACCGATTAGATGGATAACACCCGAAAGGATCTTTGACTGCAACTCTCAAAATATGCGTAAATGTCATGTCCAACGTTAATAATAGGTATACTAGATAGGATTTGCGATGGTAATTTAATCCCCTAATATGAGTTTTTAGTGGGCAGTAAAATTCTGCAAAAACCTGTCCAGAAACCAGTTCATAATTTGTGTTATTCTACATAATTTACAAACTTAACTCAATTACATATTACATATTGATCCTTTGATGCACCGCTTTGCAGCGACGCAAAAAGTTCATAAACACTAAACTGCAATAAATAATTGATTAATTTTCATAAAACCCTGTCATAACTTATCATTGGAATCCATTGATTCGTATTCAATCCTTTTCATTGTTTTGGGTCAACACAAATTATATACTGACAGACATTCGGACACATAATTGATACCTCTACTAATGTATGCATTTATTCCTCGAATTCTTTGAAACAAAAAGTTTTGACTGACTCATAACATAAGTATAAGTCATAACTTAGGACCTATGAAGAATTCTTCCAACGAACTCGATTTTGGTCATGACATCAGTATATTAATTGATTCTTAGTATGCAAGTCTGAAGACTATAATTTATTTTAAAATACCATTTAAAAGTAAGACAGCAACCTATTAAAATTTCGTTTAGCGTTATGTTTGTTTAAGCACTCAAAGGCTATAATTATCGACTCTGGTGGTTCAGTCTCTGAATTAGTGATGGGAATTGGAAATGTATTTTTGAATCGAATCTATTCGAAAATAACATCGTTATTAGAATTCAGACTGTTATTGAACTTGGTGCGAAGATAAAACATTAATCGATGGTATTCACGCGAATATCGTTATCATGCTATTGCAATTTATTGGAATATGAATAACATTGGAATCGCTAACTTTAACTCAGGATTGGTTGCATTTATGTAAAACTATGAATTTTTATTTCAATTTTAACTTCAAAATCTATTGACGTGAACTGAAAGCTTTTGAACTTACGACAACCTTTTCAAGAAGTAAATCACTAATCGATTTCCAAAATTAACTTAGGTACCCAATAGGACCTATATAAAAAATCGTATAACAAAGGCAAACAAATATTGATGTTTAAAAAAATCGAGTTTGCAACCAAAACTTTGTTCTTTTGACTTCTCTTTAAAAAATAATTCATTATCTACCTAGCCTTTTCCCAACTATGTTGGGGTCGGCTTCCAGTCTAACCGGACGCAGCTGAATACCAGTATTTTACATGGAGCCACTGCCTATCTGACCTCCACAACCCAGTAGCTAGGTAATACGATACCACTTGGTAAGACTGGTGTCAGACTTACGGACTTCTGACGATCCGTAACGACTGTCAAACATCCACGATTGACAGCCACGACCAACGGCTTAACGTGCTTTCCGAGGAACGGAGGATACTCGGTATGTAAAGATGGTTACCCATCCACGGACCAACCCCGGCAAGCGTAGCATAACCTGATGGATCGATCCATACGGCTGTTATTACTTAGCCACGAGCTCCTCTCTTTAAACAATAATTATAGATTCGAATGTTAATAAAACGGAAATGTTAATTATTGTACGATTCTGATCAGACACTGATTACATACTGGCCACTTAGACTGGGAGGCTGATTGAATGCGATGGTATTTAGACTAAGTAACCAATTAGTATCGGTTTTATCTTTACCCGTAACTAGTAATTGCAAGACAGTGGTACTTTAGCTTTTAGATAAAATACCTTCTTTTTTTGAAGAGATAAATGTTTGGACACATTATAACCATTTGGACGAGTCATCATCAATTCATCATCCAGCTTATCATGAATGTTTTCAATCAGTCTGCCTAGCCGACTAGGTTGGGGTCCGCTTCCAGTCTAACCAGATGCAGCTGAATACCAGTATTTTACATCTAGCGACTGCCTATCAAACCGTCGCACGACAAATTGCGCTGGTCTGAAAACAGCTTTAAACTGGGTAATACGATACCCCTTGGTAAGACTGGTTGTCCGATTTTCAGACTTCAGACAACCCGTAACGACTGTTAAAGATCCACGTATGACAGCCGACAGCCGGGACCAATGGCTTAACGTATTTTCCGAGGCACGGAGTAGTCTCGGTATGTAAAGATGGTCACACATACACGGACCATCCCAGACTAGCGTAGCTTAAAACCTGATAGATCGGCCCGTGCGGCTGTTTTAGCCACGAGTTCCTGAATCATGCATGTTTTCAAAGCGTGCAATAATAGTATTAACGCCGGTAGCACACCTCCGCCAAACCAGCAAAACCGCAGTAATTCAATTGGACTGACTCGTGTCATGTTCTGCTACATCCGATTCGAGAAGCGGAAAATGACGCGAGTCTTTTAAATCAACCTACTGCGGTTTCGCAGCTATGGTTTCGCAGGCGAGGTGTGCTACCCCGGCCAAGGCCCTTCAAAAATAAATTTCTTAAAAAAAGTTAGTATTGTTAACTTTGGATGAAACCAAACAACTGTTTTGTTTGGTTTCATCTAAAGTTAACAAAACAAACACTTCAAAACTGTCCTAACTTGGAACTCTTAATGACTGCGTTATTTATCTCAATGTGTAGCCCTATGTGTGTTTTAATTAAATAAATTGCTTTATCTGCTCTGAGACAATGGCGTCAGTTATGGGGGAATTTTATTAACACGGTCCCATCTACGTCATTCGTTCGGTTATACGGGTGACCACTCATTTACTTAACAAATAGAATTGATTTGCTTGATCCTAATCTTATTTCGCTCTATATTAGATTAGTATTTGTAAGGGGCGTGTTTGTTTATTAGTGGGCTGGCTTATGGAGTAACAAAAGTGCAATGTAAAATAGTTGGGTTTTCAGGACTTAGCCTAATGTTAAAAACTGCCTAGTTTTTTTTCTTGGAATAAGAACAAAGTAACCTAAAATAATAATACAGTAGTTTCCATGAAAACGTTATTAAACCAGCAATTCCTTCCACACGAGAGTTTTGACGTGTTCGGAGAACTCATCTGCAATGTTACAGGTTTCTAAAATACATCCCTCTGAAATAACTATACAACTTTCGACTAATGGTGTTTTTTTGTAGATTTATTTACAGATTTAAGCCATATTTGTAGTGAGTCCATTTAGAAAACGATGTGAAACTTTTCATATTTGTTTCTCTATCACGCATTAGTTACAATAACAATAGGTAGTGAATGTTCACTACTGTGCTACAGTCTCGTCCTCGAGGGAATGCGTTCCCGAAACCTGTCAGTTGGACAAATTCCAATAGTAATAAAGATCAAATTTGCAAAACACATTATTCGTTAGGATGAAACTGATAGGTGTCAAGAACGCGAAAGAAGAGACAAATTCTGTCAACGTCCGGACTGTAGCTATTGCTCAGTTGTTCTAGTTATTCATTATATTAATTAATAAAAAGATTAATTAAACTACTCCATAAGGGCAACAAAGACCGACATAGTTTATAATGCTACAATTGACTTTGACTCCTTTCAATTACATCTTGTAAGTTCACCTACAAGATATAATTGATATTTCTAAGGTGCTTAGGTTTCTCTAAGGTTTTCAATTACACCTTGTATAACATAAGTACAAGTAAGTTGACCTTTTTAATACTCGTACTTTGCGGGACACTAAACGCCCCCAGACGTAATATAAGGGTAACACTAAAAGTTTTTAGAACTGACTGGTTAGCAACAAAGAAAAACGAATTTAGAACTCTTTGGTAACCTGATAATGTATGATGTATATTGAATTCAGCTGTCATTTATTCCTATACTCGTAAATTGGCGGCACTTTGGAAAGTGCGTGTAGCCTGATAAAATGAATTTAACGCGAGAAATTTTCGCTTTTTGATTTATTACGACTTTCGTTGTAGTATTAGTTAACAACAAAGTTATATATAAAATATATGATAAACTTCGATTAGCCTGTCATGATGAAGCCTCGTCACGTGCCAATATTTACAACTGGTTCAATGAGTATAAGCATGGTCGTAGGAATCTTACTGATGACCTGCGTGAGGGACATCCTGCAACGGCGACAACTAACGATAACATCATTACTGTGCGGCATTTGATAGAGGCTGATAAGAGAGTGACCTACCAACAGATTCGGGCAAGCTTGGACATTGGTTAGAGTCAGGTGCAAAGAATCTTACATGAGCATTTTATTAAGCGTCAGGAAGCTATGTACTAGATGGATACCCCATAATTTCTTTAATAATAATAACATAATATTTTTTAATTTTTTTTTGATTTGTTAAGTACTTTTGTAACAAAGGTTATCCGTATCAATAAAAGATTTTTAATTTTCAATTTTTTTTTTTTTTTATTTGACCGAAGACCAAAAACGCCGTGAAACGGCGTGAAAGTTTGGTCCGTATCTCAGTGATTCCATAAAATGCGACGTTGCTTAGAAAGGAATGGAGAATATTTCGAAGAACAATAAAGGTATTAGCAAATTAATGCTTCATTCAGTATCATATTTGCTAAGAACTTTCAGTATGTCCCACGTCCCAATAATACTGCTATTGTCTCTCATTCAATGTCCTTCAACCGATCAGTCATATTATTATCATCATTCATATTATCAGCAGCTCGAGGAGCTCGTGGCTAAGTAATAACAAGCTGCACGGGTCGATCCATCAGGTTAAGCTACGCTTGCCGGGGTTGGCCAGTGGATGGGTGACCATCTTTACATACCGAGACTCCTCCGTGCCTCGGAAAGCACGTTTAGTCGTTGGTCCCGGCGGTCATTTGTGGATCTTTGACAGTCGTTACGAGTCGTCAGAAGCCCGAAAGTCTGACACCAGTCTTACCAAGGGGTATCATATTACCCAGTTACTGGGTTGTGGAGGTCAGATAGGCAGTCGCTCCATGTAAAATACTGGTATTCAGCTGCATCCGGTTAGACTGGAAGCCGCCTCCAAGATAGTTGGGAAAAGGCTAGGAAGATTGATTCATATTATCAGCAATTAATGTTTTGGTACCAAAACCTCCACTTGTTCCTACTTTGGTACATATTAATGAGGCTACAAATGCTGTTTTGGTAATAAGAGTGTGCAACACGTGGTTTCAAACAGACCGCCACACCGACATTGTTATCACAGCGTACTACTTACTTCGTAACTATAGTACCGTGAGAAATATACGTTGTAACATTTTCTTATATTTGTTAATACTATTTGCATACGGTACTGTTTTAATGTGTTACAACTAGGGTCTGCTTAAAAACGGGCGTGATATTTACTTCTCTTCCTCTCATAAGGTGAACAAGAAAGCCAGGCAAGTTTGGTTGCAGATCTGAATCTGGGCTAAGGTGCTCCGGACATTCCTTATCTTACTATCGTGTCTTGTTTAAAAGAAGACTATGCTAACATAAGTCTTATTTTGAACGAGTTAACGTATTGTTAGAAGTGAGGACGTTCCGATCTATTCCGTAATAATGACCAAAATCAGGAGATTTTGTCACTCTAAAGTGACAAAGTGGACCGATGACCTTGTGAAGGCAGCAGGAATCCGCTGGATGCGGGAAGCACAAAATCGGTCGAAGTGGCGGTGCTTGGGGGAGGCCTATGTTCAGCAGTGGAAGTCTTTTGGCTGAAATGATGATGATGAAAGTGATTTATTTCAGTCACTTTATTTATGTTTCTCCGGTGAGATTTTTACAGACTAGACCGCCTAGTCACGAGTTTGTTTATATTTTTTTCTTATAATAGTCGTTTTAAAATCATACAAAGCTTAAAACCCAATTTAGTGGCAGACTATGTGACGGAGGTATTTAAATTCAATATGTAAATTAAATAAACGACGATAGTTTCCAAATTATAAATTCGAACACGAATCATTATCCAATTATGTAGAAGCAATTTTGGTGTATCAGAAGGTTACCAATAATTTTGAATTAAGAACTATCACTATGCTTTGGCTATGCCTGAGAAGAAGACCTGCCGATCTGTTCTGTGAACATTGGAATTAAATTTGAGATGATCCCTAGCATCAAGTGGAATGACAGCTCACTTCACGTAAGTTTCTGGCTTCGACGTATTCGTTAACCCACAGATTAGTACATATGGAACACTCCGCAAAATGAATGATTAGCGACTCTTGCTATAACACTATAAATTGCAATTCAGGTTCCTCTCTTTCTAATCTTCAGACTACGTAACACTCACTAAATTGGCCCAGCAAGACGGGCCTCCCGCGTAATTCGTAGCTTCATACCTAAACTGCGGAGTGCCCCTTCTGTATTCATCTGTGGTTTAGATAAGGTATTGTTTGGTGAGAAAATAATCAATCGCAGCCCAAAAGATTACAATTTATTTTGAATATAACCCGATTTTTCAAAGTGTGCGCCTGTCAACGTCAAAATATGTATTACAGTGTATTTATATTTTCATAATTCAATTCTGACAACCTACGAGTTTAACAGCTCCAAACGCACAGTTAGAAAAATCGAGTTAGGTATACTACTTTGTGGAACAAAAGCCTAACGAAATAAGAACAATGAAAACCTTCTTTCGAAAGAAGAGTTCACTTACGTTCATTTGTTTTGGTCATTGTTATCTCAGTCACGGTTTTTCCGCGAATTGATATCAATGTAACAACACATGTTGACTTTGTAATGATTCTCCTTGGTTTACTTTGTCTGGTAAGACACTCGCGATGATTCAATTTAGTAAACGCTCTGGTACAGTATAAAATATTACGTAGAAAATTATTAGAAAATTCTTTACAAGAGATTTCCCTTACATTGACTTGAATTGGAAGTATACTAGCCTATCTTGTACCCTTGTACCGTTATTGACTAGGATTTCAAGAGATCTATTTTTGATGGTAAAAACCGTCAAGAGTATAATTAGGTAGATTAACAAATCTTGTTTTCATCAAAGCGCAATCAACGTGATGTAATGGGTAATATAGTGGATGTCTATGTCCACGTCACGGCATCACGATTATACAGGGAAATAAAATTAATTGAAATAATTATACATATAAGACAGAAAGAAACATATTTAATTTTGGACACGCACAGGAAATACAATAAAAAATAAATAAAATAAAACAATACCTACGAAGACGCTTTTTTTTCTTCCATAATAAGGATATAACGCGCACGTATTCTGAAGGTTTTATGGACGTAGACGTCAACGACAATATTTACTTATTACATTAGAAATTTTAAAAGCGCACATTGTGTTTCCACTATCTCACCGTATATCTCTCCGTAATTTTGTTTCCTAAATGTTCATATTAAAACAACTGAGAGCTTACAAAAGCCGCTGAAAAACACTCGCAAACCGTATTACCCATTTATAAACTTCTATCAGACCTCGTAAAAACGAAACCCTGAAACGTTGACCTTTATCAAAACATCATCAATCAACTCTGTTTGTCTACATTATGTCGGATATTACTCTCCTAAGAGATTGTTTGTGTCAGCTAATACCGAATTTTTATTTTTTACGAAAATATTGTTTCATCAATATTATTTTGGGAATTCTGTAACGTACCCATCTTCAAATTAATAGTGTTAATCTAGATCGAAGTTGATAAATGAATGTGTGTCTATTCTGTTCATTTATCTTTAGTAGGCAAACCTGTTTAGGCGGAAACTCCGCCCTGGAGTGAAAATGTGGTACTGTTGCGACTTACTGGTGACTTTCCCGAATTTAATTTATTTGTTGGCGAATCGATTTCTGGAGTTGTCAATTCACCTACAAATAAATTAAATTCGTGCACTTTTCAATAATATTATTTTTTCTCAAGTAAAAATGATTCGCCCGTTTCGGGCGAGTAGATTCGGGGGAATCAGCAATAAGCCACTGTTCCACAAACAATGGGACATTTAATGTCGTGTCGTGTTGTCTGCACGCTACAGGAACTGATGTACGCTACTGAAGGTGCCTAAATCATAGCCAAATTCTGAGCCGGCTCTATTTAGATTACCATCGACACGTACACATAAGCAGGTAGTGGATGCGTTAACTGCAGCATAATTAGCCTATATTATTCCCACTGCTGGGACACAGTCCTACTCTCTTCAAGAGGGAGTGGGCTGTAATCTATGTCACATGTATTCAAATTTTTGGTTCTAGGATATGCCGGTTTCCGTTATTTTAATAGTAGTAAAATATTTTTCTTTCTTTATTTATTTAAGGATGAGATGCCTCGCTAATATTAAAGACTGATCTTTAACGCCGGATACCTATGCTTTCTAACTTTACTGATAATTTTCCTCTCTCCATCTCCGGAGGATTTTAATATCCTATCTTATTCTGAAGATGCGTATAATATTTAATATTATACGCATCTGATTCATTATTTACATCGTACTTGGGGAAAATAAATATTTACGCTTACAATTTCTCCATAATTACAACGAATTATCTAAAGGCAAATATTTTGTTACACTTGTACATAATCAATGTTTACATTGATACAAAGTCCAATATAACGACTTAATTATAATGTATTATCTCATGTTTAGAGGCGGCACTATTTGCTTTTGTTTAATATACCCTATTAATTTGATAGATAACCTCACTGTCTCCTGGCCTTTATCGAGTTGTCCACCGCCAGCTAAACTAGGTTAGTTTGAGGTTATTTTAGTCTCCAGTGTCTCCTCCCACATGTATGAAAAACTGGCGACCTAAACTAAACTAACTTAGTTTAGTTTGCGGTGGACGGCTCGCTTTAGAATCTTTCGCTTTGTTTCCACTTATAATTTTTATTGAAAACAAATGCATAGAAAAGACATCGCTTAAGAAAATGGTTTGAACAGAGTAAGGCCTTTTAACACGTCACGGTTTCTATACGGTACGGTGTATAAACTGCGCCGTAGACAAAATGTGTAAGTCAGCAAGCTTCCATAGTGATCCATACAACAATGACGACCTTGCCTACACACGGCGAACAAAACCGATAGACCGAAGATTCTTACTTTCTTTCTTTAGTTAAGGCAAGAAAAACGTGCGTGTACAAAGGGCCTTACGCTCCTAGCATTTTTCTTTTTTTGTCCTGAAGTAGACTATAAACATATTAGTTTAAGTAGGTATTAGTTAACATTATTGGATCATGGTGATATAATCTATTTAAAATTGCTGTGGTTATGCTAGTTTAAAAATCATCAAATAGCTTTAAAAACCAATAAATCATGGATCATTGACAGTCCGACTTACCTTCTATTCCGATTCTTACATGCTGGAAATATTTTTAAGAACGAAATAATTATAATCTATCTACTACTTAGATGATATCATAAACTCTCCTTTGACGAGCAATGTATCAAAATCATAGCACGTACGGAAGGTGTATTCCCGTTGTCCCCGTAACCTGCATAAATCTGCTTCTACTTTAACCCATTTTCATTTACTGTTGAACTCAGATCCTATTGTATGCAAGAGACGTGCAACTGGGACTTTACTGTAACCAGCCAGTATTAACAATATCTTCACCTTTCGTAAGAATCCACTGCAACCTGTTTGCTTGTCCGTATTGAAGGGTCGATTTGCATCATAAGCAAACCAAACAGTAAATATCTTATATCAGTTAAATCCCATACAAAGTACGCTACAGAGACAAATTTATAAACTCCGGTTGCAATAAAACACCACAAAAGAAACAAATTACCAATGATAAACGACATGGGATAAAAATCATTTATATCATACACGAGAATTTCTACAATTCGACAATGTTACAAAAGAGTTTACTTCATATTAGACGCGTAAATATCCACTCGGTATGCGGCATTCATATTTATACAGTCAGTAAATTGCTATCGGGCGTAATGTAATAATGTGAATTTACATAAATTTTCTATAACATTTACATTAGGAATAAATGAATTGCTGGTTGAATGGTGCCTTTGGCCGGACAAGCGCTTGGTTCACGCCCGGAGTCAGCCAGAAATGTGTAAACGTAATAAGTAAAACGGCTGGTTTTATTTATTCTGTTGACCATATATTTCCTGGTGCAGGAGTAGAAGTAATAAAATAGTGGCGGAGTGGTAATCAAAATGTTTTCTCTTAGTAGCTGTTAATTATGTTTTTAGCTTTATGGCTGGTATAAATTAATCGACACGAGCGTCTGCGGTTGAAGATACATGAGATAAAAGGAGGTATATGTCAACAGCAAATAGTGCATACTTAGATGTTTCTTAATTATTATTACTCATTTATTAAGAGCGTTCATCCAAAAAGGTGGCAACATCGCAAATAGCTGTCAAATATTTACCTGTTTTTATTAATTTAGCAATATGACTATATGAAAATAAGAAATATGGCTAATTTGTGAACTAGATATTAATTGTGAATTGCAATTATAACTTTTACATCTAAAACTAAATATTCGTTGTTACGATATGAATTATTGCATTTCATAATCAATATTTTAGTTCACTAGTTAACCATATTTCTTATTTTCATACAGTAATATTGCCAAATTAATCAAAACAGCGGAATATTTGACAGCTATTTGTGACGTTGCCCACGTTCGGTATAATCGCTCTTAATTCAATTTAAAATGAGACAGACAATATGTATTCAATACATTACACAAACAATACTTTAACATTACAATACAAAACAAACCCACCGTACTTTCAACACTTACATTAATGGCCGATGACTGTAGGTGACGTGCATGTCACTGCAGCGTCGTATGTATGGACAGTCGACCCTGTCAGTAATGTATTTGTCCAGTGGGCTAACCAAGACAAAATAGCCAAAAAACCTGGTGTTTCCAGGCTAAAAAATTGTTGCATTTTAGTAGGTTTCGAAGACCGTCCTCGTATTACGGTTGAAACTGTCAAGATTACACCCATTCAATAATAAAGAGAAGATATCCGAAGATAAGGCTTCACTCTATATTTGTTCAAGTTCAAGTGTCGCCACCGTTTCGTCACTCCTGAATCTCACACAAAAAGAAAAGAAATAGATACAGCACCCACAGTATCCGTGGAAACACTAGTAGGTATGTACTTAATGTAACCCAACTTACATAGCAGCAAATTCCACTTCAAAAAACCCATTAAAGTTCACGACATTCTTGTATCTAAAACCACAGGTCCGCCCACAATATTGCTAGCTCACAGAAAAGTTAAATATTATAAAATTTAAATATTATAATAGCCAGTCCACGACTCTCGAGACACAATAGTCAGACCTCTGATTTGAATCGCAGCACAAAATACTGAATGTGAATTTAACTTAATCTAACTTTACGTTCTCGTGATGGTTTGCCGTGACTTTTTATATCTTACAAGCAAAATGGTTGGTTCTGTAATTCTACATGCAAAAGATGAGCAGAACTGAAAGCTCCTTTATAAAAGTGTCTTATATTCGTAGTCATCCAGCTGCCTCGTTGGTCGCAAGCTCTCTTACTGAGCATGAGGTCCTGGGTTCGGTTCACAGGTCGAGCAAAGTCTTATTGGGTTTTTTCCTCTGATTTCTCAGTAGAAGCCCAGAGTCTGGATTTGTTCCCGGTTGATAGCAGTTGGTTCGCCCACAATTACATGGTACTTAAACATGACTGGCGAAATGTGGGCGTAAGTACAAAAGGTCCACAACTGCCTAACCCACCGAGGTTACAGGTGTGATTTTATGTATGATGTGTTCATCGAGCTGGTGATTGTAAAACCAACCTATCACAAGGCTTGGTCATCCAGCCTTGTAATCCCATGACGAATATCCAACCTTAAAGTTTTCTATTAATTACTGTCAGTAGTGTTTTAACGATTAGCGTATAGGTACACAATCAGGTAAGGTTGACATTTCGAAGTAATAGATAGGTAGGTACGATTGCCATTTATCCCACTAGCTACGGTCACTGGAATGCATGCATCTTTCATAACGTTAACTTACAATAACGAATTACTTACCTATACTATTTCCAACCATTTATTTAGGACATATACACGCTTAAAATCCGTAATTATTACATTAAAAACCAAAGTGAAAAAATGCAATGCTTTATGGGCACTTTGTTTTTTTCATCGAATTATGAATTCGATGATAATATCAGACGGAAATGCAATTTGGACATCATTACTTTAGCTGTCAAAAGTTAAATAAATGGTTGGAAAGATTATACATATAAAACCGATGTAAAGGTACATTTAATAGTGATACAATGAATACAACTTTAAGGAATACGAAAACCAATTGCACTATTCGCCGAATTCGATAAAAAAAAAAACAAAATTCTCGACTTTCTTATACCTTGTCAACATGGATTTCTTCATTGTTCCCGACTTAAGCTTAACGACATTTAATTTCCGGATCAACAGAGTTAATTAACTACATGAGTGCAGTAAAACATTGTACCTTGTTGATTAAAAGTTCAACTAGGCACGGTAACAAATATTACTAGGCTATAAAACCTAGGTCTCATGGTTTCAGGTACTTAGGTTATGATTTATGACTACCTAGTTCCTAGAAAGCTTTAGCACTCATTTCCGTTGAAACTTGCAACTTACAACCATGTTTTTCATACGGAAATTAAAAGAGAAGAACTTGAGCCTGCCTCACCCTTCGGGGAATACAGGTGTGATGTTATGTTTTGTTGTATATAATTTGAAACTTTTAATAAGTGTCCGACCGAAAATGGATTTTCAGCCGAAAACGAAAACGAAGCTTCGGCTTTAGTCTTATTTTCGGCCGAAAACGAAAATAATTTTGAAATTAAAAAATATTAATATTTCCCCGGTACCTACAATGAAATCTTGTTTTTTTTTTAACAATATAACAGTTATAACAAAATCCTACGTTGAGTGAACCCATGGGATGATTCACCCCGAATGACGCGCGAGAATTCAAGAACTTCTAATTTTCGGCCTTGCCGAAGCTTCGACTGGTTTATGCTCGAAAACGAAAATATGGCGGAATCATTATTTTTTTTGCCGAAAATAGCCATAAATGAAGTTTCGTTCGGTCACTTATTTTAATTTTAATTAATAATGCCTAAATGCTTAGTCTTTTAGTCCCTTAGTCACAGGCTCGCATATTTTTTTATCATTTTTAGGTTCTGAATTTTACGAAAGTCTGTCTATTTCACATTTCACCAGGTGTATGTTTACTTCAAATACTACCGAAACATCAGCTATTACTGTTAATAGACATTCCTACGTAATTGCAGTCTTGAACGAATCGATGTAATTGATAACGGTTTGAAGTAACTATCCCGAAATTGTAACAGTATTTTTGAATATGTTGGAATCGGAGTTATCCATCATCGTAGAAAGTTGTCCTCTTGTCAAAACTGTCTAAAATTTCTCTAGAAAAGAAACATGATGTGACTAAAAATTAAGTGAATAGGTACCTACTGAGTTATTTCGTAATCTGATACGAGATGAATGAAAGAAAAAAAATTAACGAGACTATTAGCTCAGTTCAAAACGTGTTTTAATCTCGGAAAAAGAAAAACCTGCCAAGTGCGTGTCGGACCACGCATAAAGAAGGGTTCTATAGTTGGGAATTTGGGATGAATTACCCCAAAAACAATCTTAACTTAGTACGTAGTTGAAAAAAATGTTCCTTCATACACCGATATACGTCACGGTCTATTCTCCAACTGCAAAAAATGTAGGTTTTGATTTATTGCAAAATCTTGATTTTTTAGAACTCCAAGATTACGGAACCATAGATTTACGTATTTGATATTAATTTCAACTTGATACGTCCACGCGTTCCTGAGAACGAGTCTTGAGTCTTGACAGACTGACAGACGGTCTACGAAGTGATCCTACAAGGGTCCTGTTTTTTCCTTTTGAGGTACGGAACCCTAAAAAGTAATTGAGACCATTATGCAAAAAATCTGGATTTAACAGGAATTAGACTGCGAGCACATTAACTAACTAACATTTAAATCTTCGGCCAGCCGTCAATAAAAGATGACATTCACAGCTATCATCTCTACTAACAACCAGTGACAGGATACAGCCATGAATGCTGACATTGTTCTACTATAATCCAGTCATAGAACCTACATCGGAAACTCCAATATCAATGCGTACATCAGTTGCTCAAACGCAGTCCGGTTAAACGTAAAAACGCATTAAAATTCATGTTAAATGAGCGGAAATAAGACTTGAGTCAGAGAATGAAGCCGTCATTGACATAGGTTGTAACTATCATTGACACGTACCAACTGCTCACTGAAAGTTTGAGTTCCACTGTTGCACGATACGGCAAAAGGGACTTTGTTTTTTGCCGTATCGTACGACATTGGAATCCAAACCAACATTTTCGTATCGTGCAATATTGGATTGCATTGATGGCGGAGATACGTGTAAATAGAGTCCAAGGTTTTGCTTTACTGCTTTCACATCATCGTCCTTTTAAGGTAGACGTGAAGTAATTTTTTCTTAATTTTCTAATGATAGATGAAGTCCTAAGTTCAAATTCACATGTTTTATTCACTATAGTTACTGCTCAAGCCAAAAACATTATTCCGATAGAATATCTTGTATATCCTGTAGAATACTCCAATCATCAATGAACTTTGAGATCGATAACAATTTATTTTATTATTTAAAGTGATCTACAAAAATTGTACAGGTAATGAAAAAGAAAATAATGACAACACATTACTTCCAAAATGTCTACAAAAATCGTCCAAGTAAGACTGACTTATTGGGATTTATTTATAAACATTGCGTAAACAAACGTCAAAAATGGATGGTTAAACAGTCGATAATCATTACTTAACTTTAAGAAACGTTTATATATAAACCCGTTATTGCATAAATCGAGAAAAATATCGTCTCGTCTAACAAAGTCCAATGGAAACGTACCATCGTAAACCAGTACGCGACAAGCTCCAGCGACAACAGCTCCAATACTCGCATAAAGTACTTATACGTGTGTAATTCACCGATTAATTAAAAGTTATACAGGCGTGACCGGTGTAATTGCCAAGAGACTTGTGTTACGTTTAGTGCATTCACTTTTATTGGCCCGCCTTTATGCCTAGCTAAGAAAGTGGGTGAATTACCCAGAGCGATCGTTAAGTTTCTTTATTTCAAATTGCAGTTCAGAAATTAATCACACTTTATGTTGAATGTGAGGTCATCTTTGGTACTTCTAAATGCGTAATGTTAGAAATTAATTTCGGAAGATTTCAATTTGCACTTACCCCCTTACTAATAAACGTTGTATAGCGTCTGTATAGTTACACAACGCTTTGTCTTCTTCTTTCGAATGTCAAATTTCTGACGACTGAAAGAGAGACAACGGTGTGTAATACAGACGATATACGAGTACAACGTTTATTAGTAACGGGGTTAAATTAAAAGACATTGACCACAAGTTTTAGTATCACATGAGAAATTGTTCAATGAGTTTTGGTTTACATGTTAACTGGTCCAATTACGGAGATATCCATCGATATCACCAGATTAACTGTGTTCGCATTACTGATGCGTTAACTGACATGCCCTGAATGGTCAATACACCGGAATGTTCAGAAGTTATCAGTACTTAACATGGTAGGTATACTGCACTTAGTTTGTACTTGTAAACTCAGAATTAATAACAGAAGGATTGGGAAAGTAACAATAACAATCTCTATGACAAAAAACTTAATACCTGTGGAGAATTTAACGTTCGAAATTATAACAAAAACAGTGTAATGTCCACAAGTAATGCTAATGTAGTAAAATCATTCTTGTCGTTACTTAAACGGAATTTTCTCAACAATTGATATTTTCTCTCTGCTGAAACAAATTCAGTCCAGAAAATTACCAAGTTTAACAGTACAGGTCGCTAAAGCATCATAAAAGCGACAGAAAGTTATTATGGTTCTAATTTTAGGTGAAGTTAAACTAATATGACCAACAGAGAAACACTCCGAAATAGAATGCCATAACACTTAACTGAGAAGGATAAAGAAACTAAAGCGAACGAAAATGTTCACGCTTGTGAACTTGTTGGTATTAACGTTTCAATAAAGGGAATAAATATTAGCGCTAAAATGCGTACTGCTAAACATGGACCACATGAAATAGAATCTGGTAATTTGAACAATCGTGAAGAGTTTGCCCTATTTAATATTACACTTGCGAATGATTTTTAATCGCTGATTGGCGTAATTAGAGCACAGAAATATCCTGGTGATACCGATTCCTTTTATTATTATTCGCCATTTTGAACATAATCATGATCAAAGGAAAGATCGTCTGTGCTTTAGTACAGTACCTACTTAGTATTTAGTTTTTATTTTGGCTTGAGTATAGATTTCGATACTTTTTGGTGGTATATTGG
The DNA here is from genome assembly GCA_948150665.1 of Conistra vaccinii. Taxonomy (NCBI): domain Eukaryota; kingdom Metazoa; phylum Arthropoda; class Insecta; order Lepidoptera; family Noctuidae; genus Conistra; species Conistra vaccinii. The sequence continues at coordinate 9,118,155 of OX411329.1, read as the reverse complement.
CGTGTGCTAGCTGTCATATAGCAAATAATTTAATTTAATGTTTTGTGTTTCGTAATGTAAATTATTTTGCATACGTATAGAATCAAGTTTTTCTAACTGAACAAACAGTTGTGCTGCTGGGGAATTTTTTGCGCCACTTCTTCTTCCCAGCTAAAGCACTAGGAAATGGTGAAGGGCGGGCGTTTTTGCGTGACTGTCTTATGTAATTTTGACGATCGAAAGGTGCTGATTCTCAGCCTAGTTTAAATAAATGACTTTTGAATTTGAAGTAGAAGCAACACACGGAAGAACCCAACAAAGTTAGCGTAGGCGCAGTGTATGACTTTGCCCATCCAAGTAAACACTAAAGCTACACCTCACAAGAGCATAGAAACAAGACAATTCGAGTATCACAGCAATGAGTCACGTCCGGATAATTGTTAATAAACAGTAGCAGTGGCAGAGGCAAGCAGTCGAGGTGGTCTTTGTTCAACAAGTTAACACCTACTCCCGCCGAATGAGCTTGATAAATGTTTTTATTACCGTGCACCACAAGTGCAACAATTCAACCAGAGAAAATTACTTTGTGCATAACGAAGCTCAAACAATGGTTAATAATGTTACGGTGTGTGACGAATCCAGGAGACCAGTAGTTGTGCTGTGCCGCACAATATCTACAAAATGGCACCCGCTGTGAACAAGGACACAAGTCTAGAATGTGTAGTTACTTGGAATTCGATGGTGGCAACTTGGTTGGTTGAATTATTGGTGACGTTTTGTAGGATCGTGCTTTCTTCATTCATTCGTCCATGTCATCGAAAGTCTTTTGTGGATCACTCACCGGAGTAGCACAAATGTTATGAATTTATAAGGTCTTTTTTAAACATGTAATTGCAGATTTTTATTAAGCAAAGTTTACCTACATTAGTAATCAAAATGAGTTCTTATTAATTTCGTTTCTTTTGCCAAAATTATAACTATGCTAATTAATTAATATTTCATTAACATTCACAAAACTAACAATGTATTTGAATTTGAAATAAGGCTTTGAGTACTAATTAATCAAATAACAAAAGTAGCCAGACCGTGGTATATTTTTTCGCTTTATGAATAAGTCAAACGCAAATCACCTTTGGAAAGCAAATGCGAAAAAGTTTAAATATTTTATGTTTCAAAAATAAAATGAGTTAAACTAAAACCTTTTTTGGTTTCATGCTCTAAACAGCTACCTACGCATAACAATGCAACTGCGTGAGCTGCTGACTTCAACACAAATATGTCCACGATTCGCGACGCTACCCCATAAATTAAAGAGATAAATGGTTCACCAACAATGGCTAAATAAACCGTCCCGTTTCTTATAACACTCGAAAATAAGCTTTGTTTGGTAGCACCGTAAAAAGTTGAAATGTCCATACGCGAGGACTTACAATGGATCAGAATATTTAAGGGGAGTTTAATAAACGCGTGGGCACGCCGATTGCTGCAAAAAAATTTAGTGCAGCATTCGATACAGTATTTTATGGACACTTTTGGTCTATTAAATATCTTTAACGCGACATAATACCATTGTAGTCTGGTTTCTATAACGCAAGTTATTGGAATAAAGTTTTACAAGTCTCTATTTGGGATAACATAACTTTTATAGGTAGTTTTCATTCCCACGTATTAACAGTGCATACATATTTTAAGATATTTATGAGTTTTATGTTATTTGTTCACACACACTCAATAAGTGTGGTTATTTGATGGTACTTTACTTTCATAAACTTATTTTACGATTGAAAATCTCATTTCATCACAAGATCAAAGACGACAAATAAATGACTAAAACTTAAAAATTAACATAACACATATAACATCACGCCTTGTTACCTCGAAGGATTGGGCAGAGGTGTGGTACCTATAGTAAACTCACATTTCGCCAGTTATGTTTAAGTCCCATGAAATAGGGGGCGAGCCTATTGCCAGCAACCGGGCACAAATCCATTCTCCGGGCTGCTACTGAGAAATTCCAGATAGAAAAATCCAATAACACTTTGGCCGACCCGGGGATCGAACCCAGGACCTCATGCTCAGCAGTAGCGCTTACGACCACTAGACCAACGAGGCAGTAGGTGCGGTGCATAATTCTTTAGTTAAATTCAATTTTTAAATGTGAAGCAGTAAATTTAAAACTTGAGAAAAAAAAACCACGGAAATCAATTAGTGGAATCAGGTAACCCGACTACTAGGAAACCATATCTTCAAGGACTCTTAAAATTAACCCAAATACATCTGTATTGAATGATTCCACCTAAACATTGGTATCGTTTCATAAACTCTTATAGAGATCACAAAGCCGAGTTCTCATAAAAACGGCCATGTATAAAATAAGTGTTTACTTTGTCGGCGGGAGTGCTTTGAAGTGGCTTCCATTTCTGTTCATAGCAACCCTTCTAACATGTGTGGAGATAAAGATGAAATGTAACTACGTACTTGTATACTCTTTCTCTTTCAAGATTTTAATCGAATATTTTATATCGTTACGTCTTAGAAAGTTACGTGGAATTAATCAAAATCGGCACTAAGTTGATTTACTTATCGATAAGTATTCATAAAAGTGTGCAAGAGGGCAGCCCCACACTTAATTTGGTGAGAATCGGAAAGCCATTCAGTACTAATCAAGTTAACAAATGTCATAACTACAAGTTCTCATGTGAAGATACCGTTGGTTTCTTACAAAAACAAGGAAACGAAAAGTGTGACAGTTGTAAAGTTTTCGACGGAAATGACTTTAAATTTTAGCTAGAAACCGATTTTCTTTAGAAGGTCAAGATTCAGTCACACAGTGTACGTAGCAACATAAATCATGAACATGTTTTCATTTATTCTACATATTTATGTATTGCTAAAGTAAGATTTATCTAGAAAGTAACATGTTCTTTCCGAAAAGTAAACGACCAACATACAGTGATGTGAAATCTGAAAAGGTCCACCAATTCCTTTACTAAAAATCTAAACCTTGAGGTCAAATCTAAAACAAAAGACGAAACTTTCACCAAATTCCGTCGATCGCTAAATGCCAATGGTTTTCCAGCCAATTACCTCAAAACTCTAGAACCTTACTTATTTACGAAAGCACGATCCCCTGCACCTTGCACCCTGACATCACAAGATGGATCTGCCGAGCCCCCGTCCACAAATTACATGAAGCAATTTTACCCACAATCTTAGCAATGACATTACTGCAGCGGAATCTCACCCACGATGTTTGGTTGAAAACTGTTGTGGAGTTACGAAACTAACAGCTGACAATTTGCAACTATTGCATTGGATATATATTCATGCGTACTTACTTGTCGAAATAGCAGATTTAAAGAGTGAAAGTCTAAGACATCTTAGATAGGAAAATTTCAATTTCAATACCAAAGGAGTTTGTCCAAATTCGGCTTCGTGTGGACACGATGCTCGATAAGAAACAAATTAATCAAAAATCAAGTTTCGTTTTTAATCCCATAAACATTCTATACTTTTGTATCAACTTGCACCCATGAATAGTGTATTTAATAAGTACTGAAATTTTTTAATTCGACATATTGACATTACTCGACCTTCATTAATTCACAGTGATGCCAACGTAGCAACGATTAATCGTATAGATTAAAATAATTATTTACAAATTGATATAATTGTTATTTTTGAAGTTCAACTACTTCCTCCTCATTCATGTTAGAGTCTGGAGTTTACAGTCAATAAAAGATGTTATTTATAATCACTTACATTATTTCAAACATTTTTTATCCATATATTTGGTAAACGAAAGTATTTTAAAGTATCGAGTTGGTCAAGGAGTTTCACTTATAACATTTATTAAATCGATTATTTAAAAAAAAGTTTAGGTAATGTCAGAGTTGTCATTTCAAGTCACTTTATTTCTTGGCATCGTGAATATTGTTTTCCTCGTTTTACTGTGATATTTTTTCAAGTATTGTTTTGGTTTTGGGTACTCTTACAACTTCTCACGTTGACTCGGCACGCCTATGAACTCTGACACCAATCCCACCGTTGACCCCAGCTTAAATATGGATATCGAACTCGCCGAAACTTGAATCGTACGGATACAAACGAAGCAATTTCGCTTCAACTCCTGCATGTGGTGGAAAGGAGAAATCATACCCTCGATCTTGTGGAAATGGAATCTGTTATAAGGCAGTGGATCGCTCCAAAACTGGTAGATACATGTCAACAAAAACACGAAAATGTTACATGGAAATGAAAATAACAGTCAGGGATGAAATTTAATCAAACAGTGTTGCTCCAACTGCATAGTAGGGGGAAGTGGGTTGCTGTGTTCATGTACGGACTATAATTTGGTTTTTAAGCTCTACAGGGTACCAAGATAATATATATCCATCTGCCCAGTTCCTAGACAATATATTATTAACTTATGAGTCAGAATAATAACAAAATGTATAAATAAAAATGTGTTTTATTCCAAACAACAAGTACCCAAAACAAGACTTAGAAGCATCGCGATACAATCTTATTACAATATTCTCTTTCCTACTAGTATTAGCTATTAAACCTGTATTATATTTATACTTAAAGTACCTGTCCACACCGAGCCAAATTCCCATACAGCGTGGACAAAGTCCTTTCTTCATGAATCAAATTTGAGTTTTTAGTAATGTCCTTGGCAGCAGATCTTTTAAAACTGAAATGAATCAAAATAGTGCAAGTATCCATGATGATATTCCTTTGCCTTGCACAATATATCCTAAAGTATATTTCCTAAGTCAGTGTATGAAGCACTATTTGATTCACTTCTAAAGTTATATTCATTTTAACCTAGTAAAATTGCTACATCAACGTTAAACTTTAGCAGTTTTATTAACGCTATATTTTATAGACTTCTAATATTTTAAAAGTTCAGCCAAAACGAATCTCCGTGCGAAAAGTTGCAAAATTTTAGATGAAACTTGCAATAAAGAATAAGATGCATGTCCTACACGATGTTACGTTGCATCAGTGTTTTTTTCATTGATACAAATAAAACGTTCCCAAGGTGAGATGTTGAAAACATTTTGAAATTCACTTCTCAGATTTTGCGTGAATAGTCGCAGTTCTATAACTATTAGCTGCTATAGCATTTTTTTATCTACTAATGTAGGTACATACTAATGTCGGACTAAACTTTATTTTGCACTACTTTAGGCCATTACAATTTTTGCGTATTTCTTAGCTCCATGATACCTCTCCCTAAAAGAATTCGTCCACGCATCGCATCCTACCCTCTGCTATATATCCCCTTGAAATTTTAGGGGAACGCAATCATTCCCTTTGATTCCTGTTCCGTCCTATTCAATTAGAAGGCGTCTCTAACTGACTTTTATAAAAAATAGTTTCCTAGTTAGATTTAGATTCTGCAGTACGGAAAAATCACGGTCATTATTATTACTATTAACGGTCCATGATAAAAAGATTTATTATATAGTTTGCCAAATTAATGTTCATTGTATTCATAAAGAAGGCTTTTAGGAACTTAAAATGCAAGTCATTATTTAAATTGATGTTTGGTGGTCAATTACCTACTACATCACTAATTCAAAATATATTTAATGAGGAATAATTAATGGAGTGTTATGAATGAATGAAATGCACCGACTCTTGCGTGGTTTGACCAGACTAGATTACTCGAATGAACCCAAAGATTAATAAACAAATCAAAGTGTAAACTTTGATTTGTTTATTATCTTTTTTTTATGCACGTTTCTGTGAAAAATAAAGTTATTTTTCTTTCTTTCTTTCTTTCTTTCTTTCTTTTCTTTCACTAGTCCCTGTAGCCTCGTGTTTCATGGGGCAACAGAGACCATTACATATCAAGGAGAAGGCCAGGTGGCGCAATAATGGTAGGGAAGACGTACCCTTACGATATAGAAGGATTATTAGAGCCGTATCGGATATTCATCCTAAAGTAGGCAATGGAGTTGTGGAGAGACGGGTGATATTTATCTATGGGTGATATTTATTTATGGGTGATAGTTATCTATCTGTGATATTTATCTATCTATTAAAGACGTCGCTGGTCGTTGCCAGGTTGGTTCAGCACCCTAATTACGTAACGCAAACTCAATTTTAAATTGAAACCAATTGAATACGATTGCCAGTCCATTGCTTCATAAGTTCGACAAAAAAATTTGAGCAGATTATTTTTGTCGAACTTATGAAGCAATGGACTGGCAATCTTTTTCAATTGGTTTGAATTTAAAATTGATCGTGCATTGCGTAATTGGGGGGCAGGATCAGCTTCACCGAATCTTGAATGGTAAATCTTCTGGTGGGGTTAAACTGTTTTTTCGCCGCTTTTCTATGTCACTGCTATGCTTTCTTACACGTTGCATACATGAACTAATCTGTGATATACCAAACCGACTCAAAAACACTCCGACTATCCAATAACACGTGAGATTTGTCACAATTACCATCTTGTTTCAGTGAAGACAGAAACAATTACGAATAAGGCTTATCGATCGTTTAACGATGTCAAACCCTTTCAAATAAATGGGTTAATAATTTCGATAAAAGCCCTTTCAAATCCTGAGAGCATTCGAAGAACAGAAAATCCTAATGTTCCCAAATCGTGCACGCTTTTAGACTAAAACAAATTGATGTGCATTATTACTCAAGATTCGCTTCCTTCCTGGCTGGAGTCTGTCAAATGTGCCAACGAAACGGGAACAATGGAATCTCTATTGTAGCATTTTCACAAATCCCGTACTGACATAGTCACTTCCTGTATCTCTGAGCCGTATTATCTGGGTATACCGAATCGGGTCAGTGCAGTGAGAATGATGCAACTACGAAAACTGCGAGCTTGAACGCTGTATTGTTTCTTGTTGTCTTGTGAAGCAAAAAGCCATTCAAAAATGAAATTAATGAGCAGGAAACTCTTTTATTTTTGTCAGTAAAATTATTGTAACTTATAAGAAAAGAAATTCAAATAATAAAGATAATAGGGATTCCAAAGGTCCGGGACCCCAGGGTCCCGAGAAATGTCAAGAGACGTAAAATAAGATAATAGATAAAGTTAAAAAAAAGTTAAAAATTTAGTTTTTTTATAAAAATATTAAAAATGTAAGAAATATGTTAAGAAAAACGTAAGAAAGGAAATTCAAATAATAAAGATAATAATAAACCAATGCCACTAAGACCACCCAATTCAGTGTCATTAAACACTAGTTTGTCTCATCATCAGTTGCGACAACAAACACAGATTATGGCCATTCATTTGACCGTCACAAGCACGTTTCATTATGGAAGTTTACTAAGAAACAACGGTGATAAAATTCACACTTCGTACACCTAAAAACAGGCAAAGTTCACACTTACAGGCAAACGGTCGCATGAGTTTGTTCCGGCCTAATGAGGCGGCGTCATTCATTGCGCAAGCGCAGAGACTGAGCGCCGGCGCATTCGCCATGCTCCGGAACAAATTGCACCCGAATACGGGCGTGTGTGGATGATGGTGTGATTTTTAGTCGTAATTGAAATACATTGATCGCTTTCGACTAGGTTTTGTGTGAAAGTTGGTATTGATTTGGATGAGTAAAGAATATTTAGTTGAAAAAATATATACGACATGATGACATGTAAAGGCTCTCGCGATCAGACGCGACACTGGTAGAACAATTTCCGTGAAGTTTTCATAGAAATTGTTGCAACAGAGTGGTGTCGCGCCGCTACGACGCGCCTGTCGGCGGGAGCCTTATAGGCTTATGGCCCTGCAGTGGGTGAAGTTGGACTGTGGATATTATATTACGCCTTTAATTTTGACCAGTAATAATTCTTAAAGATACAATTATTGATTCAATTTATGAAACCGGGTCAGTTTTCTTTAGTCCAGAAATTTCACTATAATTTATTAACGAACCTGTCTTCTTCACAAGGGACCTAATTAGCTAAACATAATTTCTTCCTTATTATATTTTATGTAGAAAGTTGTATCAAACCAGTTGTTGTTCTCTTTTCTTACCGTTCTTCTTATCTGTACCAGTTGAAGTGATTAGAAACGCTCCACTGATTTTTGGATACGAAGCTGTTTATCGTATTTTTAAATAACTGTCTCATCCGGGCTTACAAATCACTGAATCAATAGTCTTTAATACACACATTTGAATTAATTACCTATGAAGAACTTCCTTTTACCGTTAATATTTACACAATACTCAGCTGGAAGTATTTAACTAATACGTCGTCGTGCATAATAAGTAATAAAGTACTTGCTAATACGCATTGAAAGGTTCTAATTGTGCATTTATAATGGCTCATTATCGGTTAATGGATCTTGAATTAGTATTTAAACAGTCATATTTATTTTATTACTGTACATGACACTTATTTATAATGCACATGAGGATTATTGATTTCCGATGAAATTTGATAATTATTGTCTTAGTCCCAACCTGAATGTCGTAATCGTTTATGGAAATCAATATAATAATATTTTTTCCCCCGAAGATATAAGATAAAAACAACAATTGAAGAAGTGCAAACACAAATCTTTTTGCCTGACATGGTAATTTGAGTGGCTATTTAGCTACGAGCCCCTCAAATTACAGCCGCAAGTTACAGCCGCACTGGTTGATTAAAGGTTAAGCTACGATAGCCACGGTCCACTCGTAGATAGGTGACCATCCATTACATTATCAAGACCACTCCGTGCCTCGGAAAGCACGTTAAAAAGCCGTTGGTCCCGGTTGTCATTCGATAGATCTTTCATCTTTGAAAGTCGTTACGGGTACCTACTCAGAAACCCAAAAGTATGACAACCAGTCTTACCAAGGGGCATTACCGAAAGGATTGCGGAGGTCAGATAGGCAGTCGGTCCATGTAAAATACCTACTGGTATTCAGCTGCATCCGGTTAGACTGGAAGCCGAGCCAAACATAGTTGGGAAAAGGCTAGGCAGATTGATGGTAATTTGAGACCAGTTGCCCATGACTATTCATTATAGCGGTCTCCGCGGAAGGCCGTGTTCGTCAGTGGCTTTCTGCAAGCTGAGCGACTTAAGCATATTTTAATAGACAGATATAAAAACAGGGTAAAGACCTACTGATAAAGCCAAGCCTTAATTGAGAAGTGGAAGAACCAAACCATCGATAAAACCACCAAGATTTATGGTAACAACTCTTTAACGACAGATAAAAATAGTAGACGTCAAGTCAATCAAGGTACGTCTTAACACGTAAACGGCAGTAGTATATCGATTTTAAATGTAAATGCGAACAGCTGTTTATCGTCTGAATGATTGCATTAAGCTTGCATCGAGCTTAATTACGTCGTGTGGGCGAGCGTTCGGTTTCATCTTGAGACGAACGCCAATCTAGGAATGACAGACTTACGACTGTTACGGTTTGTAGGACAAAAACCGGTATTAATTAATTAGATGATGTGATAGTGGAAAAAAGGGTTAGTCGCTAATGGTTGGAAGGCTAGTGATGTGACTAGGATTAGCGCGGAGACTTAATTGTATCGAGGTTTGACATGGAAACCTGACAGTGCTTGCTCGCAGTGGCTGAGATTTAAGGGTTAACGGATAGGAATAGAAGTTAATGGAACTGTGTAATCGGTCCTTCGTGTCTATTTTGTATTTACCATAATGAGGTTAAGGCAATAGTAGAGATGGAATAACTTTTGTTTTTTGATAACTTTGAAACTTGAATAAGTTACTGCTGAAAGTTTTACTTACATACATAAAACACTAAGATGTAGAAGCTTAGCTTTAAGTCAATAAAATGATAGTTTGTGTTTATTCTGTATTGACCATAATGAGGTTAATGCAATAAGAGATGGAATTACTTTTGTTTTTTGATAACTTTGAACAAAATTCTAGTTTTTGCTGAAAGTTCCACATACCTACATAAAACAATAATATGGTAGAAGCTTGGCTTTAAAGTCGATAAAATTATACTTTTTTATATTCAATGAATGCAATTCAAAGTCTTATTTAAATATAAAATTAAATTCAATAACACCAATAATAACTGCGATTTACCTTCAATTGAAGACACTCGTATATTTTTTACTGCATGAGGGTACTTTATTCCACTAACAGTAGTTTATGATGCATTTAAAAAGTATATTTTTTATCAATAAGCCGCATCATCATTTTCAAGGGGCCGCCGACAGTTAATAAATAACGCTCAAGTCAATTCGTCACACTTTTTACATCTATTATTGTCAATTATAAAAAATTTAAACTATAAGCAGCGTGATTTTTTTACAACAAAAGGATGGGTTAAATTCAATGAACTTTCTTTTTGTAATGGCTTTTATTTAGTTTAGGCACAACAATAGTTTGATTTGTTGAACGTTATGGCATGTTTTTTTCAGCACATTTTTCACATGATGTGCTTTCGATGAAACTTAAAAGCGCATCAGTTATATACGAACCTATATTTACGCAGATCATCATCTGCCTAGCCTTTTCCCAACTATATTGGGGTCGGCTTCCAGTCTTACCGGATCGGCAGCTGAGTACCAGTATTTTACATGGAGCGACTACCTATCTGACCTCCACAACCCAGTTACTAGGTAATACGATACCCCTTGGTAAGACTGGTTGTCAGACTTTCGGGATTCTGACGACCCGTAACGACTGTCAAAGATCCACGAATGACAGCTGGGGAAAACGGCTTAACGTGCTTTACAGCACGGAGGGTTCTTGGTATGTAAAGAGGATCACCCATCCACAGACCAACCGCGGCAAGCGTAACTTAACCTGGCAGATCGATCCGTGCGGCTGTTATTACTTACCACAAGTCCGTACTATATTAACGCAGAGCATATAAATATTCAAGTTTATTTTGTTATTTTAGAACTATTGAAACATTAATTAATTATGATGGTTAAACTAAAAATCGTTTTGTTACTTACATTGAACGGTATGTGTCCTGTGTTTGTCGAAGCTTGATGTCAATAGGTGCATTGGTAATGTAAAAGGTTGAATTTTCACCCAACATTTGCACCAATATGGTGTCGTCACCTTTCTCCTCAAATTACTCGACAGCCACAACCAAAATTGATTACAACATTGCTGCCACAGTAAGCAGTGTTTGACTTGTTTTTTTTTTAAACGCCTCTATACTTCAAATGCCAAACGTTTGTTTGTTTGCTACCTCGTGAAGATTGAACGGTATCTTTTGTGAGCATTGGAATCTAAAACAATAAAGATAAGAACTCTTTGATCAGTTTTTGCTTTTAGATTTAAGAAAGTATGCCAAACAAAACCACATGATTGTATTGACTTAGATCATCATAATAAAGGTTGAACGTGAACCGCACTTTACTAAGAGGCTCTTGGGCTTCTTATGCAAAGCATGGAATAAATTATTAGGTACCTATAAAGTGTACCATCATCTTGTTTTGCTCTAGATTTCTTTGACTTGTGGAACTTTCTGAGAATACATAAGAAATTCCAACCGGGCGGCTTTTAGACCCTACCTGTATTAAAAAAACGAAAGTCTTACTCCATTTATTCTTAATTTTTTTTCTAACTTGAGAAATAACTAATTACCCAAAAACTAATGCTTTTTTAAAGCTAAAAAATTTCACCACGTTCACAGCTATTTTATCCTTTCAAAATCAGTACTTTCATTGTCATAAGCATGATTATTTTCAACAACAGCCTACTTAAGGCTTGCTGAATTTAAGCTTATCATAGAAATAATATTTAGACGTTTAACCCTCGGCATCCGTGGTGGCAAAAAGTAACACGGTATCTAGTGGGTCTGTCAGACACGGATTTTTAGCTTGTTATTTTTCAAATATGTTATTATAATTTATTATTACTATTGTTTTACTAGGGGTGTATGTATAGGTATGAGGAGTTAAATAAAAAAAAAATATCAAATCAACAACATTTTATTTATTTTAGGCGTAGAAATAGACTTCGTTACTCTTCTATCACAAATTGCTTAGTAGAAATCCGCGCAAACTACACGCTCGTTCTACTGCCTACTAGAGTCTGGCTAACGAAAGTTGGCCCCAGAATATTGGCGGCAAATTTAAAAAATACATGCATGACAACACTAAATACACCAGAGATACCGAACGACAACCTTGTCAAATTGACGTTCACGTTCATACAGAGTTGCTATATAAAAAGTTCGCAAATAATTCCAGGGCCAACTTTCGTTAGCCAGACTCTACGGGAGCGTGCTCGGGCTAGGGCGTCTAGCTATTCAGGCCAGCTATACTGAGTGCGGTTAGGCAAGAAATTCAAATTTGAATAAAAAACAACAGTTTATGTGCAGAGGTGTGTCTATTATACCCTAACAAGCATGCCGAAGGTTAAGTTACAAACGTATCATCAATTTACTTATGTTAGGCGCGATTTTTCAAATAAGTCCAGATTTATTATTTTTTCATTTTTCATACCTAGTAACATCAATTTACACTCCCACGGAAATCCTCCAACAATACTGCCATATCGCGAATTACGCACATTCTACCCAAAACATAGGGCCAAATGTTTGTTCTAACTTTACGTCGAAGGGCGCTAAAAGGTTTGCAAATAGACGTTAAGTAACGCGTCAACTGAGACAATGACGTCTGTTTTACCGACGCGTCTGACCCCTGTTTGTTGATGTGTGGTTCCCAGGAAAACTGGGTTATAATGTAATTTGAGGTGTTATGAACGGTTTGATCTAGTTTGTTAGTAGGGAATTATGTTAGAGAACATTGAGAAATATTTTTGGTGAAGCGGCTGTAACCAGCATTGTCACTACCTGTAGTAGACCAAATTAATTCTCATGTTACTGATTGAGAAAAACAAACAAGCGTGCCTTACAGTAGTTGCATATGATGTGTAACATATTCTCATCTCGGTAATAAGCAACATTAAAGGGATGGGCCCTCGTCAAGGTGGTTTCTGACGGCCAAATCTAGCACCGCGCGCGCTCATTGATTATAGCAAATAGCGCGCGCTTCCCCGGTTTCCTGTGACAAACTTCCATCCCTTTTCACGAAATCACTCCACCAGATTAGATTATTTAGATCTAGATTTTGATTTTGATTGCAGGAAAGTGAGAGCACAGAATCACACACAATAAAGCTTTGTGCAGACCAGTCGGTTATTGTTATACCGTGAAGTTTTCTTAGAAATTGTATTGTTCGTGTAGCGTAGGGCAACAAGTCGCACTGGTCTGCAAAAGCCTTTATGAATTCACATCAATAATGGTGAAGACCATAATGATACCTACGTATAGGGGCCGCGAGTTACGGCGAAAATTATGTATGCCAAAAACATAGTCATATTAGAATTTGTATTTGCTCACATACAAACAAAGTTCCTTATTGGAAGGAAGCCCTATCTTGTATGAAAGCACACCACCTAACTTATAAACAGCAGATGATTAATCATTTAATAAATACCCAACTAATCATAGAACAAAAACGAACTCTTTGAGCTCATAGATACTTTATTAACAACCCATACAGGCGACAAAGTTAATAACAGAATGACATATCAATTAATTAACAAAAACTCGAACAATAAGCTGTCGTAAAACTAATTTAATATCTGTGAGCAAACAGTTTATTTGCCGATACGCTATGGCGCCAGCTGTTGCGACGAGGGTAGCGGTAGCAAAGAAGAATCGCGTAAATAGCGCAGAAGTGATATTGAAGTTGCTTATGTAGGTAAGTTCTCATACAAAAACTATTATGGCCGACCAAAAATGCACTATGTAAGAGGCTTTTTCCTATCTAGTTTCTGAATTGTTTGTAAAGCCAGTTTCAATATCGATAAATTACCTACCACGATGTTTACGTTATTGTTCAAATACCTAAGGTATTTTTACGTATTAAGACATTCGGGACTCTTTAGAAGTTTTCAGAAGAATTATTATTACGCCTGTTTTGTGACTTGAGATATTTACATATTATGTAAAAAATTGCCTTTTTTTTTGCACCTTTTCTAAAGTAAAAACATCTTTTGTGAAAAAGCTAATGTTAAAATCAGAATGATGACGTAAAAACATGTTCAGTTCTGTTATTTATTGCGTCTTCATCTTTGCAATATATTGCAGATACAAGTTTTTGTTTCGCCATCGATCGTCTCCTGAATGGAAGTCGAATAATGGATGCAGAAAATAGAAGAATAAGTAACTAAACTGTTATTATAATACCTTGGACTTGACTATCAGTCACAATTTACCAATACTCCATTAAATGGAAGAAACATTTTTGGGGCGGTTTAAAACACCTTGAATTTTATTGATGATAATATTTGATTTATTTCGTTCTAAAACCATCTCGTACTTATAAAACGTTCACATTCAAGTCGCAATCTGTCTAACTTGTCAAAAATGTTGGTAAATACATAGTATTTTTGACAGATTGCGAATGAGATGCGAATACGAAAGTTTTTAAAAATTACGGGAATTGCCCCTCTGGTATTTGTTTTGTACAGAAATATGTTCTTTTTAAGAGTTTCCTTTCCATTTTGCCTGACCCGCCACAGCGGGTCTTAGTCAATTCCTTCTTAAGTACCTGGTTTTCTTGTATGCATAATTAATCCAATTCATCTAATTAGTTATTCACTAAGAATTTCTAATTAGATCTTGAAGCGCCAGGCGCTATCATTGCAGTTGACTATTAGCCGCAATAACATGTCCAGGCTTGCAAATGACCATATTTAAAAGTAGTTATTTTATCATCAGCTGTACCTGTATCAGCAAATAATTTGTAAGAAGTTCTGAGCTTATTGACGATCGTATACTTGTAAAACTTATTAGTTTTAAATTCATTAATGTATGTTTTATCATGCAAATGCCTGACTTATAATAGCAGCGCCAGGTTTTTCTGGGACTCATTACTAAGACTGTTTTCAATCACATACAAAAAAATAAAACCCCACATTACAGAACAATTTCGACAAACCCAAAGAAAACCTTCATTCAACCGACTAAATACTCCTCTTTTAACGAACGAATTCCTTTAAGACGACCTGCTTGGTCCCTCGGTAATAAATATAAGATCATCTAATGCCATCATTCGGTGCGAGTCAAAGTGATCTCTAACGGAGATTTGGTCCGATGTCACTGATCGTATATTGTCGCCCGAGATGACTGCGATAGCGTATGATAATGTTGGGGCGAGATGCATTCATGGGAGGAGCGGGTAGCGTTTTGTAGCGATCTTAGAAATATAATTTACATTTAAGCAAAACTGTACAAATTTTTATGCCTTGTAATTTTTTGAATAAAATATTATTATTGGAACGAAGTTCCCTTTCGCGCGTTGCGAAAGGGGGCTAGACGGAAAAAATTAAGACCAAAAGTTGTAACGACAATTTTTGTTTTATAATTCAGAGCCATCTAGTATAGAAAGATTTGTTAAAAATTATACTAGATGGCTATTGAACTTCATTCCCACCGGGTGTCCCGACTTTTTGTTATAAAAATTTCGATATTAAAAATAATAAACTTGCACATAAACTCACGCGTCCTTCCCATAGGGTAGGCAGAAACCGGCTACGATCTTTACATACTCCTTTTGCTTCGTAAATAATAGACTTTTACACAGTTTGGGTCAAACAGAAAAACACAGTCTCTCTTATTCAGATATTATAAATGCGAAAGTTAGTTTGTTTGTTACGCTTTAACGCTAAAACGGCTGAACGGATTCGGATGAAATTTGGCACAAGAGTAGACCATGACCTGGAATATCCCGGTTGTACGTTCCAATGGGATAATTCCCGACATGCACGCGGGCAAAGCCGCTGGCAAAAGTTAGTATTAAATAAACTCTATATTTTTTTACTCTATTTCACTGTAGAAAGTTATAGGCTTTTTACTAAAGTTAGTAAAAAAAGACTTTATTTTATATAAGTTTATGCAACTTGGTGACTAAGTTATAAAAATACGACCTCAATTTAATTCAAAAGGAAAGATAAGTTGCTAAAGTTGTAGCAAATAATAACAAAAGTGACTTTCTAGCAATCTTAAATTCACTTGTAGAACATAAATACTAAAACAGACAAATAATTTTCCATTCAATACAAACAATAATGCTAATAACCAAGATAAATCAATAGACAATAATATTATATCACCAGCGAAGCGGAAGATTATAAATTGATAAAGGTAATTTGAAAGACAATTAGACAAATACGCTAACGAATTGTATAATAAAGATAAGGTCAATCGAGTATTTTGAATTAATTAAATTTCTATTCTAGCGTTATGCAACTTGACAATTGAATATAAATTTATGTTACACTAGTGACACTATCGTTGAAGCCATTAATTAATTTGCCATGTAATCTTTAGAAACAATTGTTATGATTTACGATTTGTACGTGACTTAAGAGTCAAGCTAATAATAACATAATCATCTTACAATAATCCTTGTTCACTATTATACCGCAAGATTATTTTAATTTAGGTAGGTGCTTCCACTTTTAAAAATTTATTTGATCGAACATGAACATAAGATACGTTGTCATTAGTAGAAAAGTAGCAGTAAATTATATTGCAAACACTATCATAATTAAGTGCGAATTCACTTTATCAACATCTTCATCTCTTTATTTAACTGACAGTTCTTGTTGATCACCTTAATCGAATCAATACGAAACAGAGATGTCGATTTTATATCTAAATCGAAACGCGAGATACATTAATTCATGCTTTTAATTCACTACATAAAATACACTGGCGCAGCATGTTCTCTATCTTATCTGATGTCATTTATAGGATTAGGGCTAGATGAGACAGATATCGAATAGATGGGTGGTTGAACACCAAGGAATGTTTGAGAGAAATCGTTCAATGAGTTTCTAGCTTTGTTTTTATGTTAATTAGTAGGAACCAGTCGAACGGGATTCGTGAACAAACTTCCGTTGGAAATGTTTGATGTATCATCACGGTACGTGGGTTCCTGTGACGTCAACTGTCTTTGTCTTTTGATGTTAGAAAGAAAGAGAGAAGATGATGCCTAAATGGTTTACCAAATTGAGTGAGAACTAAAAGATCATTTTAACAAACAAATGCAGTGCGGTCGTCGATGTTTCGTTATTACCGTTCATGATGGAATGATTAAGAGCACAAAATTGTGTTAATGTATGAAGGAAACATCTCGACTTAAGTACAGATTTATTAAGTAGTTACACAGGATAAGTGTGTTTTCTACCACAGACTTGTATCTCCTTTAGAAATATCCCAATGTAGGACGACAAATAACATGCTCTATTTATGAAGATATCGAAATCAGATTACCATATTCATAAGAACATGAAACCTACATTAAACAGTTCGCTCTATGTGCTATTTCCACTTTACTTACTCCTCATTTTAATAAATAATTTAAAATAAATGTACTTGTCAATCTTACACACAGACATCTGTTAAATTATGCAACAAATCGATGTTGAAGTAATTTTGAACCGCTTTTCAAACATGGTGGTCTCGGCGACCGCAAACTCGATAGCCAATGACGGGGAACGAAAACCGCTAGTCCACAGAAATGAGGATGTTCTTGTGTCATGATTGGTCGTTTTTATCAGAAAAACAATTTCAAACAAAGAATCTACATAAAAAGAAATAAAAGGCAAAAATGAAGACAGTAAATAATTCTAGCCGGATTTAAGTCACATTTTGCTGGTTCACAAAGCTACTTTAAATGTTAAACTTATAAAAACATGATTTGTTTATATGGCAAAGACTATGAACGGAACATATGGCATTGCGCAAATTGTAGACTTGCAGTTGCCATAACAGAATATAGTCTTGCAGTCGTAAAACCTGTCTATATGCAAAAAGTAAGCGTTGGACACCGGCTCTATAGTGAAAGATGGTAACAAATGTGCTTTTTGCAGACCAAGGGCCATATAGAAAATTATAGGTGACTACCAACTTGTCCTCGAGTTTGCTGAGGAGCTTTGAACCTATTTGTATTCAACAATGTTGTATTAAAAAGTTGTATATTGAGAGGAATTAATTAGCAGAAACCATCAAGGTCTCTTTATTTATTGAGATAAGAATTTGGAGCTATAAAACCAAATAAAATATCTTATGGCGTCAAAGAGAGAATCTTAAACATTTTTACATCTCAAACTTGATGAATTTGTTCTCAATTTTGATGTTATATCTGAAGCATAAATTTTTTTTAACAGTTTTTCCTTTGTTATTTTTAAATCACCTTTATTCCTCTAGTAAAATTATATCTTGTATATTCCAGGGACTATGAACGATCGTTCAGCCGCAGAGGCGCGTGTCAATCGACAACGGACACCACTTTCGTTTTTTTGTCTCTCGATGTGGTTTATACCGGATTTGGGGTCGTCGCATTATCTGTTAGTGATACTAGTTACATCCTTTATGACGGAATTATCAGTTCATTTAGAGAAATTATGTTTCGAAATTATGAGCTTTTTATTTAGTGTGTCCACTAAAGATACTATTTTCAAAAAATGTCGTAAACTTACAGCATGACGGAAATATTTATTCTGTTTGAGTTGTTTGAGTCAAACAAGATCCCAAACAGCTTCAAAATGTTTTATACCAAGTGGGAGTGTCAGTCATCATTCACTTCGAAGTAGGTACATGTCTATACACGGCAATAAACGGACCAACGCCTACATTTGTGACCACTTCCACTTACAGACGGCCAGAACATCTTACACAATGTTACCTCTGTTCTTTAACAATCAACGCAACGAATCTTTGGTTTCTCCTTTCAACATGTCCACTTATTCATATGTTGTGGTCATTGTTGCATGAATGACAACAATACGCTGTTATTAGCTTCGCCTAAGGTTAATTTTAATTAACATGATTAGATGTTTCCGTATAACATGCTTTGTATGTTTAATCACTGCCAATTACTTTGGACATATCCAATCTGTAAACTCCCTTTGTAGCTATCCCTGGAATATCATGATTGTTATTAGTTCTAATGAGTTTTTAATTTCATCGAAGTCTCTTGAAAATGAACGATACAATAAAAGAAGCGTGAGAATGGTTAAAACATTTCGTGCATTAAACGCCACGTGATGATATGTGTGAACTGCACAGCTTTAAAATGAATTTAAACTGCGTTGCATTGTTATAACAAATGACGAATACTGCTTGCGGTACAACGGTTGAATGGGCGAAAGTTGGGCGAGCCCATCACGATCCTCGGTTTATCATGCAAACACACGATGTTTGTGTGGTTTTTAGAATATATTATCATTATTCATTCCCTGTTTTCCTTTTCGGCCTTGATTCACCGTTTCAATCATGCCGTTCATGAGCATGTTAGATCTGAATATAATGGAACGGAAAATGTCACATTTTTTAGGCAGCCGACGTCATACCTACGAAACAAAATTAAGACGACATACGAATTTAATTAAATATAGTAATGAAATGAACCCACTATAAGGTAACCAACAATTGAATCGTTCGTCTTTACGTTCCAGCAGGTAAACTAAAAATTTGAAAGTTAGTCAATGTTTAAAACTGGGAAGTAGAATTTCGAAAGGAAAAGAACCATTTTAAAACGTAGCGAACTAGCGAGCAAATTTCGAAAAAGGTTTTTTTATCACTTTTTTGCGGTGCATTTCAAAGCTACAAATCTTATGTTTTTCCTTAAACAATAAGAGGCATTAAACAGCATATTTCGCGAAATGATAATCTTCCATCGATAATATCTTTAGCACTGTCATGTAGCGATCCCTTTTCGCTGAAGAGGAGTGGCTGACAAATGAACCGGTGGGAACAAAGTGTAGATGAATCATTAGCCATGATTTGCCTTATCGCTTTAAGGTCCTGAATACCAAGTAGGCTTATAGCAATGATGATTCAGGTACCGGGCTTTAGTCATCAGTATGTGGATTTGTAAACGTGACCTGGAAAATTTTACGACCGACATAATGTGCATTTCAGAAACGACCAACTTGCAAGAGCTTGGCCTTCTCATCCAAATCGCAAAAAGAAAAAAGAAGCAGTTTACAGAAAGTCAGTAAAAGCCTGCAATAAAATATTGTGTATCCCAAATACTGAGAGAAACAGAACAATATTGTTACAAAATTTACATTTCCGTCTGAAATCGTGGTTTCATTGTTTGTACATAAACATTATCGCCAAGTTTGCTAAAAAGAGCCTCTAGAGTCCGCTTCCCTCTTAGATCAACTTGCCACTCACTAAACTGTCTTAAGATAATAAGTATTGAAACCCTTTAGAAGGGTGCGGGCAAGAGTCAATATTTGCAAATATAAGACGTTATTTAGATGCAAGACACGATCCTCTGCCCCCAGTGTCGGCCGTCCAGCCTTCTTATGCAAATCTCGCCATATCTCCGACTATTCACTAAGAGGTTTATTTGGCGAGGTCCTTTGAAACTCTTCAGAGTGGGTGTATTAAATTTTTCATAACTGCCCACTTCACTTGGATGTGCGTTTATTATACTTTCCGCATTCGGCGCTCGTTATTTGATATTTTAAAATTTCCGCACAGAAAGTTGCACTCTGGAATTTCGGTCATATAAAGCTTAAACGAAAATTATGTAATGTATGTGAACTTTTGCTTTGTTAGTTTTCATTTGCAAAACTTTAAATAAAAAGCGCTTTTGCTCTTTATTGTTCAAGTAATATTTAAATCCCGTCTACTGTTTTCAGTTTAACATGTTTGGGAGTAAAGGCAAGGTACCTATTGCGAAAAGAATATGGTTACGTGTATTTAAAATTGGCCGTATTACAAGAAAAACACGCACGCTTTTGGTTATCAACGTATCTTGTCAGCACCTTTCAATTAATGCTGAGGAAAGCGGTTTAAATTGAAAAAGTAAAAATTCAAGATTTTACATTTTTATAACAAGCTGTGGTTCAGTAAGTGGGAATATCTTTGGTAGATCACGATCTTGTTGTTTATAATTTATAATTTATTTTTATATCAACTTGCTTGAACAAAATATTTTTCGGGTATTTTTTCTTTGCTGAGATAAAAAAATAACGTTATGTGCCTGTTACGTCATATAAGTAATATAACTATAATATTATTCTTTATATTCATGTAATTATAAGTGAGTTTTATTATGGAAATTAAATTAAATCTGTAACTCTTAAATTTACACAAATTAAAGCTTACATGAAACTGCAATGTCTCAGAACATCCTGGATCTCACAAGCAACTCGTGACACAATGGTATCTTGCCATCAGCGATGCATCAGCTTCGCAAACCTACGGGTACTTGCGAAATGAGTAAGTAATATAAAAATACTTGGTCACGTCATGGCAATCTAGAAAGATAATCTATCTCACGGTTCTAGGGAAATAACTGTAAACCCTGTTAGAGTCATTTGACCCAGCACCCCACCTGTTCACGAATTGAATTAAACCTTTGCATGTCTAAACGCAGTAAAATCTATAGCAGTCGAAATAACGATATCAAAATATTTCAACAACCATTGTTGTTGTCAAGGGTGAGAAGATAAGTTAATAATATAATGACATATTATTGCTCCCTCTATGCTTATTCGGCTATTTCCACGATCTTAGCCTCATAATTTATAATTTTATCATTGCTGTCAGCATCATCTTTATTACTTGTTTCACAAAGTTTAAATTCCTCTGGTTCTTCTGCCTTTGTAAGTTTCTTTTTAAAGAAACAATCGTGTTGTTATTATGTTTATGGTATAATGTCAAAATAAAATGTTTTCTCTAGTTGTGAGCGCGTCATTAATTCGAATTTTATTCACATTATGGTGCGTGACTGCATTATGTATTTGAATTTCAAACTGTTTCGATAACGCATCTTAATAGGTTATTTCTATTAAACATTATTGTCTTCCTACTCACTTTATGTCAATTTTAAAACGTGGATAGTGTAAAGTTTTGTGTTGGTTTTGTCGTTCTGTGTACGAATTAATTTAATGTTAGCTATAACTGCTTACGCCGTAACAGGAATAATTAATATTTTTGTAATGAACGTCATTACACTGCCATGTATGTAACTATTACTATAGGTACAAACAAAATGGTACAACTACAGTTTCGTATGGTTTCCATCATATCGGAAATAAAAAAGCTGAGAGGTGTCAATGGACACCCGGATGGAACGAAGTTATGGAATGAACCTCACAAAGGCATGCCACTAATTAGTACCTGTGGTCGCTCACAGATGGCGTTATAATAAAAAAAAAAGTGTCGTTACAACTTTTGGTCCCAATTGTTTCCGTCTAGCCCCGTTTCGCAACGCGCGAAAGGGTACTTCGTTCCAATTAATATTTCTGTTAAGAAGTACAACTACAGTTTCGTATAGTTTCCATCATTTCGAAAATTATTAATATTTCTGTTATGAACGTCATGTCATGACATGTCTACTCATCACACTGTCGAATATGTATACAATAGATACAAACCAAATGGTACAACAAAAGTTTCGTATGGTTTCCATCATTCTAACATTACAAACTAGCTCAAATTAACTCAAATTTTAAGAAAGTTATAAGATAATATCATTTATTTTTAATTGAATCACTGAAACAACAACTACAGAATATTTACCAACAGAATCAGATACCACGATCAATATGCACCAAGAGTAACTATCAAATGGTATAATTATGCCGTCAACATCCTCAAAGTTAGTCTCTCAGTAAGTTAGTTACAAGACTACTGATTGTCTGTAACTAAGTATTTATTTGCTCAGGAAACTAATAACAAACTGGAATGGCTTGGAGGGATGAGGAAGCAGAAACCGGTCGCAACGATGTTTGTTTGTAGAATTTGTGACATGGTGTTTATTTTTATAATAATAATTGCCAGTGATGGTTGAGAAATCCAGAGGATTTTAAAATGCTTTAATATGAATGAAGAAAAAAATCAATATAAACGAAGACTAAACAAATACTTGAAAGTGGTTTTAAAACTAAACAGTTGTATATGGAGTACCTACTATGAACATTGTGCTGATGATGATGATATACATCTTCTTCTTCATCGTTCCCTCAATGCTAAGGATCGCGAGCACATACGACGCGTCTCCAAGCTATGCGGTCTTCTGCAGTGTGGACCGCTTGGTAAATGCTGGCTCCAACAGCCTTCTTGATCGCGTCTGACCATGTCACTGGTGCTCTACCTTGAGCACGTCTTTCTTTCACCCGACCTAGTAACATAAGCTTTTCCAGACCATGTTTAGGTGAACGCATAATATGTCCTAAAAAGCTGAGGACACGCTTCTGGCATATTGTAGATAGCCGCTTGATGATGTTGAGTTCCTGCAGTATGGATTCATTCGTTCCCATGGCGGTCCCTGATAATTCAGCGGTCCATGGGATGGCATAATTGCATATTTTTTTAGCCTATTTATTAGGAACTCAAATAAAATAGTCATTTTCCGACAAAAATTTTGTAATAAATACAACAACTATAATTTAAAGACACACATTTGATTCCAAATTGCGTGCTACTAAGCATACGTGGGTTTCTTCAAATTTTTTGCAACATAGTTATGAAAAGAGAAACCTGAAAAACTACCGTATCAGTAAAGTTGCTAATAGTCAGAACAAAGTGGATGCTCTAAATAATTGTAGTGTGTCATAGGTTTCTAGCGTAGTAGTGCGATACAGTCATACGAATACGAGTAAGTTTCCCACGTAATATTGTACAAATTAACAGGGCTCAGTTCTATGTGAACTGACATGTATTACATAGACTCACGCTGTGATAGTTTACTGATTCACAAATAACAGGAATTTATTAGGTTCTTGAAGAATTTGGCAGTCATTTAACGGCCAAAAATTCACCTTACTAGATCAAAAGAGGAATTGCCAATTCAACACAGTCAGCGTATGTGGTACCTATGTTCTGAGACTACTCTCAACTTAAGGGATCATTCCCTACATGCACAGGTTTCATTATTAGTAAATTTATTTTATACTAGCTGCGCCTCGCGGTTTCACTCACATAAGTCTCGATCCCGTAGGAATATCGGGATAAAAAGAATCCTATGTTCCAATCCAGATCAGGTCTACCCATGTGCCAAAGTTTATCCAAATCCTTTCAGCCGTTTTAGCGTGAAAGCGTAACAAACAAACAAACTCACTTTCGCATTTATAATAATTATTTCCTTTATTTCATTTTGTAAACATATCATTTACATTTTTAAATATTTTAGTAAAAACAAGAAAAAAAAACAATAATTATTCATATTATTAAGGTAGGATTCTCAATGCTACATTATTTATTTCTCTCGTAAATACTTACTAGCAAATACAAACAGGACAAAACCTAGTTCCTAAAAACGAAGCATTGGCCTTAAAGACTGCACTATTAGAAATTGTCATGTCATATTTGGTAATCATATATGTAATCCGTTATTCTTACACTAGTTAACATTGCACAACAGTGTGCCCAGTGTAAAACCGGAAGTTCACCACATCGGAGCGTAGAAAGAAATTGTCCACTATCCCAACATCATTTTGAAATAAACTATCAATCACGGTTCACCGCACCATTTTTTATATGTTATCTGTAAACACAGCAACGTATAGCATCCACAATATCCCGAATGGATATTGAATATCGACGTTAGATGCTCTATAGCTATACAACTCATGCATTGCTCGCTGAGTTCACTTTACAGTTTGGCAAGTCCAAACTTTAACAGCAATGGATGACCATACGTCTCAAGATTTAGCAAAGTGCATTTATCAAAAGATAGACGCTCTCAAAGCAAATCTGCTGGATATTATCCGCGCCCTTGTTTGAACAAACTTTTTTAATTTTCTTCATAAAATCTATCCTTTTTGAGCGGTCAAGCGGGTGGGAAAGTTTTAAAAGCATTTATTCTTTGTATAACGTTAAATAAAGGTTTAAAAGTAAACATAAGATTGGCTCTCATATTGCTGAAACCTATTTAAACATTGACTTTAAAGTTTATGTCATTGTTATTCAGTTAATACTCTGAGGATAGACTGTTACAGACCAAAATTGAGTAACTTAAGAATAGGTAATAAAACTTATTCTTTTTGTTGACAGTGAGACAATTGCTTTTTTCAAGTGGCCACATTGATACGTACATTTAAATTCTGCTCACGTTATCAATTTGAGTCGCATGTTTTATTGCAATGCAGCTAAAAAAGTTTTATTAAAGGGATTGCTCGTTCAGAACGGTCTTATTGATCTCCCAAATTATGTATAAAAAGTTCAGCCAGAGTTATAATTTTTGTGCTTAAACTCGATTTGACATCCGTAAACTAGTAATTTATATTCCAGACCACACAAGGGTGACCAACAACCTACAAATAGTCGGACCGTTACTCAAATTCCCACAATTTATTGCATCACAATGACGACACAACTCACAACTGCAAATTGCACATCGCTTTAAGAATGTACAGTCAACAAAAAAGATAAGTATTTAGTGAGATAATTACAACAACCTTTCAACCAGAATTATACGACTACTAAGTTGTCACATCTTCGACTTTACTCATTAGACTGCGTATTTTTATAAAAAAGTTATTCTTCACACAATAACAATGAATTTTTCCAGCGTAGTGCCAAGATGTTTATGTCTTAACTGCAAGCCCAACTCTTTCGCCGTCTGTACATTCATTTGTATGAAGACAACGCCTGCGGGCGGCTCACAGTCTGTAATATCGGCGGGTCATATTAGCACTGAATGACACACGTACTGAACCTGTGAACTGAATTAGAAATGAGAAGTATGGTGGCTGTCATTTTGTTTTATCGTCTCTGAGACTTCGACTGGAATAAAAAGGAAAATTGTGAGTTAAAAAAGTTGAACTGTTCTATAAAGCCAGTTTAATAAAAAGAAAAAAAAATATACCAAAAAGAACGTCAGTTTTTCAATATTTTTCAGTTGGCCTAGAAACTTGATATTACTTTTTCAGCGTTTATTAACGGGTATCCTACTTCTTCTTTGTTGAAACTTTGAAAATAGTGTGATAAAAGTAGGTACTATCCCGAACTACTTTTTGGTTTTTGTTTAAGTCTGTGTCGAGTTAAAGAACTGAGAAAAATGAACGTTATTTTTTTTGCAATACTAAAGCAATTTTTATTATCACATTTAATTCACACTTTTCTAGGGTTCCGTAACTCAAAAGGTAAAACAGGAACCCTTATAAGATCACTCTCTTGTCCGTCTGTCTGTCCTTGTGTCACCACCGATTTTCTCAGAAACGGGTGGACCTAGCACGTTGAAATTTATACGAGATACTAAGGTCTATTGTCCCTATTAGTTGTATAAAATTCAAGGTCCTGAGTCAACATAATGAAAAGATATGTGCAAATTTACATTTTCGCGAAAACTTGCAAGTACCATTTACCTTAACTGTCAACTTTTTATATTTTTCGGAATTTTCCGAAAATTAAAGTGTGTCCCTATACATATATAGTCCTCTGAGTTGTATGGACGCTCATACAATTTAGAAGACTAGTTTCTGGGCACAGAACTATTTAGTTACCTATACGAATGAAATTCCTTACGGAACCCTCGGTTCGCGAGTCCGACTCGCTCTTGACCGGATTTTTTACAGTATTATGATTGTTTCTTACAAATCATTAATATAGTACTTATCTGACACCTGTCCGGCAAAACTCTCACGCTTCGTAACCCTACACCATCGGTACCTGAAGAATACAGCCCATGACTGTGCAATTGCTATCGCTATTACTTCTCGAAAGTTAATCGCTATCGGCTCGTATTACGTGTCATAGGAACTGAGACGTTTGACAACTTCTAATGATATAGAACTTGATAGTTATTTGACAGTTTGATCGGTGTTTTGGTTAATGTGAATGAGGATGTTCAATAGTGTGGAAAGAAGGATTAATTTGTTAGTGGTTTTTAATGGATAATGATGCCATCTTATATAATCCTAGTTTTTGCTTTCGAACTCATTCTTTTCACTTTTCCTAATTGAGTACAATTTTTCAGTGGTATTGGTTTTGAATTTATAACCCGTGCACCTAAAAATAAATATATTATTTGTAGGTGGTGAATCGACGACTCCAGAAATCGATTCGTCTACAAATAAATTAACATAGTGCGAATCGCTGCAAGAAAAAAAAAATGGAACTCCAGTAGCACACCTCCGCTGTGATACCATGGTAGTGGGTTCCGCAGTAGTTTAATTTAACTGGCTCGCGTCATTTTCCGCTACAGGCATCCGATTTGAGTAGCGGAACATGACGCGAGCCAGTTGAATTGAACTACTGCGATTTTGCTGCTATGGTTTCGTGGCGGAGATGTGTTTGCGGGTGAAAGTGTCGAATCGCCTGTTTCGGGCGAGAAAATCGGGTGAATCACCAATAAGCGTATAATTTGATGTCAGTGATTTCTTGACAATTTGGCATTGAAACAATTAGGAAACGTCCATTTTTTTTCTGTCTCATTTAAACACAATTACCGTATAGGTCCGTATAAATTGTAGTTCAAATCAAAAGTATTCCTGAACAACGATGATTTCAGCAACGATTTCAGAAACGATGTCAAACTGCAACAAGAGTAACTGTAGCTCTACAAGTCTACAACTAAAACTTTTCAAACTGTATATTTCACAGGGTTATGCAAATAAGACCCTAAAGTATACTTCTAAAGTGGAGTTACTTTTAATAAGTTCAAATGCAGTCGGATCGGTACAAGTAGGTGCGAAAGTGCTAACTTTGCAAAATTTTTCGTTTTACGTGAACTGACTCGAATTTACATAAGAAGAAAATCCCGTGTGATATTCGCTTTTGAATAGTACTACTGAGATATTAAACTAGCGGTTTTATGACTTTGCTAGCTTTCGCCAGTGAATTTATTCGAGACAATTTAATTTTAAACCGTTTTACACTTTACGTTGCAAGGTGATTTAAAATTGATTCTAGCTAGAGCTTGCATAAGCAGTGGTGGCCCAGTGATAACGGCCGCGACTTACGAGTTATAGGTCGTAGATTCGAACCCAGACAGGCGCTTTACTTTGTAAATTATTTCATCACCATTATTTCTCAAAATGGTGAAGGAAACCAGCATGTTTCGAACCAAAACTTCGAATACGTGTGACATCTACCAATACGCACTGGGCCCGCGTGGTGGATTACAGCCCACTCCCTCTCATCTGTGACCTGTGTCCCAACAGTGGGAACAATGTATGCTGTTTATACTAGAGCTTGCATGGCTTTATGTTTATATCCCTGATGATAATTTACGATACTAAGAAATGACTAAAAGGCCAACATCAGTATTAAAGTCCCACCACACACTCTATTCACGCATGAATATGGAAAGGTACTTATAAGTGGAAAGTTTATCGATGAACGCTGTTGTACAACCAACATGGACCATCCCTAGATGATCAGAGCCACATTCATATAACAATCGAAGCACCTTAATAGTCCATAAGCACACCGTCTTTAAAACCCATTAGTTGGCAGAACAAGCAGCTAATATTCAATTTTCCAGTGAAACCTACATAAGCATAGAAATTGGCTTACTTCACACATAATTCCAACAAGTTTCCAAGACCTCTTATAATGCAAGTATGTACATAATAACGCTAGCCATAGGTCAGTCTCATGTTTGAATTTGTAATGTTTATAAATTACCCGATTCACAAAGGCTATTCTTACGGAAAATAGGTAGCACAATTACAATACAACAATACGATTTTAAATTAAACAATTGACGTTATGTGGGGTATGACAAAGACAAAGAAACTGAGGAAAACGGGAAGTGTATTTCCGCGGGAGTCTATTTTATTTTAGCAAATGTCCGAATGCTCTTTTGGACAATAAACATCATTCCCAAATAAAAATTAACAACCGACTTCCAAAAAAGACACTACAAAGTCAAAATTTACAAAAAAATTTTTTTTTCTTTTTTTACCTTCTACGGGGAAGCTCTAATTTTGGAAGTCGGTGTATTTGGTTTTGAAGTTTCGTTTTTTGCCACCGACTTCCGAAATTAAAGTTATTTTTAGTTGTTCGGTTGTGTTAAGTTTTTATTTTGCACTTTTTAGTTGTGGTACTTACCCCACACAAATTCGAATACCACTAACCTGCTATGTAAATAACAGTGATTGGAAGTTACCATCATATCATCCATATAAACTAAGTGGAAAAAATACGTATTATTGAAGCTAACTCAAAAACTATCCAAGTAAAGTTAATAAAATTTATATCGGACCACCTGGGGAGCATGCCCTTTTAAAACAAAAAACTATTTTCAAAATCGGTCCACAATTGACGTAGAAATCGCGTAACAAACGTAACCTCCTCCTTTTGGAAGTCGGTTAAAAACTAGCCATCTTGTTACTTATAGCAGCTTGAATGTGATTTGACAGAGCACCAATAGACGTAACTTGATCCTAGGTCAGATACAATATGTTATACATAACATAGATAATCAGCCTTTAGTGTTTCCACTGCTGGGACAAAGGCCTCCTCTCGGTGAGAGGGAGCGGGCCGTTATTCACGACGCGGGCCCAGTGCGAGTTGGTAGATGTCACATGGTTCTAGGACATGCCGGTTTCCTCACGATGTTTTCCTTCACCGTTTTGAGAGCAGTAGTGATGAAATAATGTACACAAAGTGAAGCTCTTGTCTGTGTTCGAACCTACGACCTTACAACTCGTAAGTTGCAGCTAATACCAATGTGCCATCACTGCTCAGTATGTTATAGTGAACCTTAATTAATAATACAGCTCTTAAAAATAGACACTGTAAAATAAGTTAGAAATTGAGTCATAAAATGGTTCGTTCCTCTTCTACGATCGTGATACTTCTAATGAACAAAATGAGCTAGCAAAAACTGCTTTAACATTCTACAAACTTGACTGTCTGCCAACAACGTCTTCATAACATAGTTATATAGGTACTGGTTGCTGGCTCTGGACTTAAAAGTGAAGCATACCAAACGCGTGTTTTCAAATTCTAGAAGAACATAATATGTGTTCAGAGCATTCCTTTTAATCTAAACTTAAGCTTTAGTATAGCATAATCAGCCTCTGATGTTCCCACTGCTGGGACACAGGCCTCCTCTCTGTGAGAGGGAGTGGGCCATAATCCACCTCGCGGGTCCAGTGCGGGTTGGTGGATGTTGCATGTCTTCGAATTTTTGGTTCTAGGACATGCCGGTTTACTCACGATATTATCCTCCACCGTTTTGACAGCAGTACAGGTGATGAAAATATATACACCAAGTAAAGTACCTGCATGGGTTTTAACTCACAAGGCCGATACCACTGGGCCACCACTGCTCTTACTTATGCTTAAAGCGGTAAAATTGTTTGTGTCTGTAAGAGGCAATATATGTAAAGAAAAGAAAGGAAGAAAAATATTTTATTTGGGACGGTATTTCTTTTTTTGTACGAATTACAAAAAATATTTGAATGTCAATAGAAAGCTACTCTATTCCCGATTGCCAATAGATGCGAGAAAAATCGTCCACGCGGACGATGTCACTAGCAGTTCCAAATAAGCAAAATGAAATTACAAAATCAGCTTCAATGTTTTACAACCTTACTGTACCGATACCCGCCACATCCCTATAACATATAAGTACATAGTTCGGCATCCACACAACACACTAGGTGGCATTCCCCACAGCACCACACTAAGAGTGTATTGATGTTGTTGGTTATAGCACTTACCACGTCTCAGTACCGTTATGCAGTTTGACTTACAAATAAACGATCGACATCGAGATGTTTCACTTTAGAGTCTTGTGTACTTAGGCACGGGCCCAAGACGATTCTGTTATTATAGGTTTTGGAATTGGATCAAATATTGGTTGAGATTTAATTTTTATGGATGTTTGTTATGGTGTTTTGGTTAGATACATAAATAATTTGGATATAAAATATTAATAAACTAAGTGCTTCTGCGCTATCCGCTGTAATTTAGCCAGCAAGAATAAATTCCTGACTGCAAGAAAAACAAACATTTTTCTGCCTCAAAACCTGAGTCTGAAAAAAGATTTATTTATTGATTTATTACACCGACTATTCTTACAGATCAACTCTAGTACAATATTCAATTCCATTCAAGTGCTAAACCATGGTTATCTTGAGCCTCCTTTATCCTAGCTCTTGAAAGGAAATGTAATATTTACAAGGGGACATATTATCGGCTCCCCAAAAAGGCTTTTCATAAATTTCCCACAACACCTCTGGAAGGGCCTATCCTTCAAGATAGGATAGTAATAAAATCGCCCCCGTACATATTATAGGTGCAGGGACACCTCGAGGGATCCATCTATTCTGTTTAAGCATTAATACTGTAGTACATAATCATAGGACACCCTAAATGTTGTTGTTTTTGGGTAATATTAATATATCTTGGTTATTATTGCGTTAGTTTTGTTGACCAGAATAACTTTAAGTAAGTTTATAAAATATGAGGTAAAAGAAAAAATATCTTGGTACGTTTTAATATACCTACGAGCTAGTGAAAAAGTGGTATCTTATGCGAAATCACTATCACTGATTTCTGTATCAATTTGTTCTTGATCCTCAACAATATTTTCTTCTGGTTTATTGTTAGTTGTCGGAATAAAAATAGAAATTGATATCAATTATGTTTTTCTTTATCGTCTTTTAAAATTTACAGATTATTTTAAAAGTCCAAAAAATGGAATAATATCTTTTTTCCAACTTATTGACCATAAGTAATTACTTGACTTTAGGTAGTACATGGTCGACCAAATGGAGTCCCATAAAATAAAGCGATTAACTGAGCCCTTCAGAGCTCATTCAATATTTTGGATTAGAGGTAAGCCTTTAATACTGTAAGTAGCCTGAATCGAATACGACCTATAAAAGTCAACCGACGATTTTATTAGCGAGACTTGAGAAACTTTTTAGTTCCTTTAAATTTTGTAGTAGCTTTTGAATCGTATAGTTTTAAAATTGGTTGTAGTTTGTAGTAGTAGTAGTAGTAGTAATATTGGAGTAACTTGAGTAATGAGCTGATTCCAAAGTAAATTGATTGATTTCATTGGGCTAAGTATGTGCCCTTAAAAGTAATAATAAAATGTATAGCATATTATCGGATATTATTGCTGCGAGGGTGGGAAAAGAAACCGAATACCTTAGTTCAAACGGACACACACTCAAAATAAAGTATTTTATATAGATTAGAATGTTGGTACAAAGGAAGTCCATCGAATTGCAAATTTCTAAAGAAGCTTTTGAAACAACAAAATATTAAATATACAACCCGTAGACTCCTTATAAAAACATAAGCTAATACATTATGAAATATGCGCATCCAACGCTAAATAATAATAACGAAGATGCTCATGAAAGCGAAAATAAAAAGCGCAAAGATAAAGAGCGGATACTTAAAAATTTACATTTTAAAGGACTCCAAAACAGGGGTTGTAAATTGCATCTTAAAAATACACAGGTTTTACAAGATTAGCTTGGCATAGCCCTCGGGGTTGCTTTGATATCAGTAACAGAGGAGATCAAACAGATGAATTAAAAAGACTGCGAAGTTTAAGAGCACATCCTCTTCGGTAAGTATCTTAATTGCGCGGTTAGGGAAGCACAGGCACTTTTACTATTCAGTTTTTGATGATATGAGTGTATGGGTTTTGCCTTTGAGTTTACAACAGGTGGAATGGTTTTTTGATGGTTATTGAATAAGTTTTTAGCTGAATGATGTTATGTAATCTTTATTTCAATTCTAAACTGCATTTGGAATAATTGTATTTAAGCAGAATGAAGACAAAACAGAAAATTTCAAACGATGATTTTAAAGAATTCTCTGTTTTAATTTAGGTACGTAGTGCCAAAGTACTACTGTCCAAATTAATTTTAGCTCCAAAATGGACTCCCTTATCCCTTCATCATTATGTGTACAGATATCATATTTCAGAAGGGGTCCTGCCCGGGTTTATTGCGTATGTGCGCATCCATCATTCAATTTAACACGACTTCACGAAAAGGTCAACAGTTTTGTTGTGATTTTGTGCTGGGAACGTAAAGGTTTAAGTTGTAGTTAAAGGTTTTATAAGTATAGTTAGCATGGTTGAATCACAGATTACGTAGTTTATGATTTATGTAGAACTAGTGGACAAAAGAGATTAAATTTTTAGGTGCAATTTTTTTTATCTAATTTAGACCTTGCACATTTCACACAATCGCCGTCGTTTTAAAAAATAGTGTATTATCTATTGTGTTTATTTTCACTATTGAAATCCTCTGCTCGGAATATTGAAAACTAAGATAAAAAGTTATGGGTGCTCAAAACCTAATTTTTCACAATTTTTATAAGAAAAATCCTTTCAATTCATTGTTTCAAAAACAAATGCTTGGCCTAAGTAAATAGACCGCCGAAGTAAATTTATCACGAAGAATGCCGTGTCATCGCAACTAAGAGCTTTGTTTAAATCATTGGGCCCCGTCACGCCTCTTACAATGACTTTATAGAAAGGGTTCCAGTTAAACAATTTGAAATAAGTGTTGTCTGTTAAGCATTAGAGGAATTTTAATTGAATAATTCGAATGAAACTCGATTAATCTGTAACTGCTGCCTTTTATAGCCATCATAAAACTTTAGTTTTAGTAATTTTGTTTTGAAATTTTAAGGCAGACACTTTTTTTTACCTAAATGACAGATGAGGTTATCAAAATTTTTTAATAAAAAGAACAAATAAAACTGTGGAGCAGCTGCTTTAGACAACGACCATTTTTTTTTCTGATTTGTTAATAACGCCTTTTTTTATTAAGCGACCGTAAAATAGATGTGGATGATCATTAATTATTACCGGGCCGCAGTTTGTTTTAGCTCGGTCACGGCCTACAAATTTATGTATGAGCGAAACCATTAAGGGATTGTCGCTTCGGGTCATTTTGTTTGTAACATATTAAAAAAAATCTTCGGTGTGCATAAATTAAGAGAGGGGTTGGAATTAACCCACCTTTGCAGGGAAAATTTACGCCCACGTAAACACATTGTGCTCATGCTCGGTTAATTGCTGAGTTAGCAGAGCAAATAAAGAGCCTAATATATTGGAATAAAATACTCCAGTACATACCTACGCACTAATGTGAGAGACTTCAGTTTTCTCATACATCCACAATATTCCTTTGATGTCCGAGTTGTCTCTTTCAATAAGCTTAATAAGGACTCTTAATCACGAATTCAAGCCTCTTATTAGTTTTATAAGGTTCGACCTGATTTAGTGCCACCGTATAAGCAAGCGTAAAACTCATCATCATCTGCCCAGCCTTTTCCCAACTATGCTGGGGTCGGCTTCCAGTCTAATCGGATGCAGCTGAATACCAGTATTTTACATGGAGCGACTGCCTATCATCTGACCTCCACAACCCAGTTACTGGGTTACACGATAACCCTTAGTAAGACTGGTTGTCAGACTTTCGGCCTTCTGACGACCCGTAACGACTGTCAAAGATCCACGAATGACAGCTGGGATCAACAGCTTAACCGAAACTTGCTTTCCAAAGCACGGCGGGGTCTTGGTCACCCATCCACGGGCCAACCGCGGCAAGTGTAGCTTAACCAATCGTAAAACTGTAGAATAGAAATTAATTGAACTCCCAAATTGTTTGTTTAATAACAACAGATTATCAATGAGCAACCTGCTCAAACATACTTGTTAACATCTGTAGCAGTATCGAGTATCTAAAGAAGTAACAGGTGAATAAGTGTTTTTGTCTCCCCTGCATATCATCTGGTCGATGAATAAAAATCCGAGCATTGTCACCTGCGCAACACATTGCGTGGGACCCACCTCACAAGGACATTACTTTTAACCTAATTAGTCTAATGTGAGAAGTTGAATTAACTTGCTAATAGACCAACTTCGGCACTTCCCACGGTAATGATTGACATGAGAATGTTTTAAGTAGTGAATAATAGTAACCTGATTTGAATAGATAGTGAAATAAATTAATACACTTTCACCCAACATGTCGATTTCACGCGAATATTGAAACCTTTGCCATCAATGGGTTTTGTATGATGCAATTCAATACGTTGCTCTTTTGGTATTTTTTTGTAAGGGTCACACACCTACACGTGTGCGGAATCCTCTGACAAAGGCATAAAGTCTAACAATTGATTGCGGTGTATCGCCAATATTGTGGCGAGACGAATCCATTGTTGTGCATTCTGGTGACCTAATGACTTGTTTTGCACAAGCCCGTATCAGGTAACTGCGACAGATGTACGAAGCCTGATAGTGGGAAAGTTTGAGATGCAAACTAAGACAGACGTGACTTTGTTAGACTTTCTACTATAATAACGTTCGGGATGCACTTAAATTGTCATTCGTGGGAATATAAATAATGGTTATGACAATCTCTGGTGTCATCAAAGATACAATGAGAAAGTTTTTGTCATAGTAGCTAGTAGTGTAGTAGCAGTTGCCTGTTGCTTGGTGTTGCGAAGTCTTAGTTTAATATTAATTTGTAGAAGTAGGATACTTAGTTGTGTTTAGGCGTCGACCCGGGGTGTACGTCGGAACTGTCTTAAAGTAGCGTTGTCAGAGCAACTCCGCGGGAGACGAGGGAAATGTTGGCAGGGTGTTCAGAAAACAGATATGAGGTCTGACAATTTTGAACGCTGCGAAAGAAAATGTATCTATGTATTGTTGTATTTTATAATTATATCCCTTATGTTGCACCAGCCATGTTTTTTCTCTGAATCACTCTAAGGTTGACTGGTAGCAAATGCATCAGGCTTTAAGTTCACAGTCATGCAAAACATACTTACTACCTTACTGTACAACAAAGGTACAGTATTTATATTACTTGAGCATGTGTTTAATAAATAACATGGACAAGAATAGATAACTTATTATAACATTAAGTACTAAAGTTAACTCCTAAAGTAGTTGTAGTTGACATCACTGCAGGCAAGTGATAACGTTGCAGTTTTTGAAATCTTAAAATTAAGGCAAAAGTTTTCAATTTGTCCTATTCTACTGAAACTACAATAATTATTGTTTTAATGCTTGTATTTGACTGATTTTTAAACATCTATAAGCTTTACAGTTCCACCTAACAAATTATTGCATTTATTTGATTGTATGTCAGTTAAACCGCTATTCAAAAAGTCTGCTGCAGTTTTGCACCGTGTGCCTGCCCTATAGATCAACGTATGCTCATAAACCACAGACAAGAGACCTAATTCGTGCACTCCTATAGACAATAGTCTATTATTTGAAGCGATCATACACGCCACAGTGAAAGCGACACACATACCCATTAGATTGGGGATAATTCCAGGGCAGTTACTACGAGTATATCAATATTACCGTGTATAATGTGGAGTTTGAACTGTGAGGAGACCTATGGGTTAAGGTTCATGTAGGTATAAGTGTGTACGAACTTAGCACATACAAAGTATATCACGCATAAGAAAACAATAGATCAATGTTTGCAGCTTCCAATAGGGGGGTTATCAAAGCAGGAGCAGGATTTGAACCTCTTTTTAGACTTTATTAAGCCATTTTCACTATAATATGAAAATATTCAAAACTGATCTTGTCTTATGAAATTGCTCGTTTTGAATAAACCTCTGAATCTAATGAAATTCTCAAGGTATTCCATTAGCACTTCATTTATCATGTCAATAGAAACACATAACATTACGACAATAATCCCCGAAGGATTGGGCAGAGGTGCACCTATACCTACACTCACATTTCACCAGTTATATTTAAGTCCCATGCTCCCATCCGGTGAGCCTATTTCCATCACCCGGGCATAAATCCAGATTCCAGGCTGCTTACCAATAGAAAATCAACATAAAATCACATCCACTTAAAGTAAGAATTAATTGGTCAAATTCACAACGCTATAACTGAAGAGGTGATTAGAGAAGTGCTTAAACCCATCTCTAAACCCTAATCCCGGCCCCTATTAATTTGCACGTACGTGTCCCATACAATTGAAACACAGTAATGGACAAAGTACGGTTTAACACGCTCCACGGACAATTATGGCCGTCAAATTGCAGCGGACACAGGCATTTTAAATTGTCCTCATATGGAAAACCTAAATTGCCAAATTGTACCAATTCTCCTATAGTTTGCAGGCTTTTAATTTAGTCTCGTTCACTAGTTGCGGTCAAATGATCAATCAATTTTTGAAATGTTGCTTCGTGGTTTATTAACCACAAATGTTGAATAACTACTTGTGTTTGACTAGTAAAGTGTGATTGGAGTACCTATACATTCTAGTGGCTGTCGATGCTCTTATAATTTGATTTTGTTATTGAAACATTTGCGTTTTAATTGATTTAAATTTTAAAATTAGTAATGAAATACATTGACTTTATACATCGATCACTTTAAAATTCACAAGATTTACTAAGTACATGTAATATGAAATTGATAATTAAAATATAAAAATTTTGTGAATAAGTTCCTGCTGTGTATTTCTTTAATTTGTACCTCTGTTACCCCTTATTTATGACAAACACAAAAGCATACTGCCTTATTATAAAAACAGTTATACAAACCAACATTATATTCGCATTCATATCATTATCTAAAGATTTTATTTATCATTTCAATCTGTTACTATACATACACATTTCCCCTTTCCTGTATCATTAAGCCATACCTAATTTAAATGAACAAATTTAACTTCAATTATTTTGAAGTGATCCGCCGCACCGTATCCTTTTCACGTGCACCCTTCCCTTCATTACAATCCTCCGTTTCTACATCTAGATAAGGGCACCCATCTTTATTTTTCTACCCTCCTGTTTCCTAGGGGCACCGTTCATTTAATTCCGATTCAATCCGTGGCAAACGAAATCATTTTTTAGTAGGAAGAGATGAACTTTCTGATAAAATGTTTAATCTCTTGTTTGTGACTGCGGGATGTGCTTTCATGAACTCTTTTGATGCTGATTGTAATGCTGGGTTGATATTTTTGAATTGTGTTGAACAGTAGAGGTAGATATTAATCTTATGTGAACTTTATTTCAATTGCTGTTATATACTTTACCTGGTTCCCATATATGGATATATAGGATATCTGTTTGATCGTAACGTTTTGAGTAAGGTTCATCATGATTTTATTTTTCAACTCTGTCTTCAATCTTTTTTAACGGTGCCATTTCTTATACTCCACTTTAGTATAATTCTTCATAACAACATTTACGGGTAGCAACAGCACCATTTAGGTACACTCCTACCAACCTGTACTTATGTATCATACACTTGTCCACATATTACGTCGTGACGTACAAGTCCGTACAACCAACGTATCAGTGGCGCCATCTCACGATTCAGTTGTTAAAATCAAGAGCAACTGCACCCACGTGGCTGGCCATTATAACCGCAAATTGGCTCCATTAGCCTCTTTTCGCGAGGAATCGCATTCATCAGCAGTCGATTACACTACTTTGTTGCTTGCTTCTTTTGTATACCGTTGAATGTGACTAGATTGCATATAGGATATAGGGCACGTTTGAATAAGTAGGTTTTTATGGCTTCGACGAACGTTATTTACGTAACTAGTTACTTTTTTTTTTAACTGTAGATCAATCTAGTAAGCACAAAGGACATTGGACAAAAATGTATGGAGCTTGTCCAAATGTTCTCCACTAACGAGCCCTATGTCACTGAATAGTCTAATAAATAAATAGTAACTTTTACTAACATATCCATAGAAGAAATCTGTCGGTGATAAGTTAAAGCTAAATAAAAACGACTTGATTGATTTTAACTTTTTTTTTAAAGAAAGAAAAATATCAAGTGAGATATCATTAGATTTGTTTTGATTCTAAAAGTGACACTAGCTATAATAATTTTAAAATAACAACTTGACGGATTTTAGCCACCATTGAGTGCATCAAAGTAATTGAATAAATGAATAATAATTTTCAGTTCAGTTTTATAAGGGGGTCTAAATAAAAAGTAAGTACTCCATTTTAATTAGACTATGCATTCAGTTACATAAGTCTCGTTCGCGGTGAACATTTGGCCCATTATCTTTTATCAGCATACTCACAGTGAAGAAAAGAATGTCTACCAACATAGAAAGTCTCAACTGTGATTATCAAATTGACAAAATATCAAATAACAGAATTAGCCTGGGGACAACACTAAATTGTTTTGGAAAGTGAAATAACTCCGTTCTCTACACAATAGCTATCTAAGGACAGATTATAGCTCATTTGGCGCCATCAAAACGTTTGTTTTTAGTACAAAACGACACCGTTCCGTTTTTAGTACAATAGTAGTTCTCACGATGTTAGTCACTCCGCTATTTTGAGTAGGAACATTAATTTCAAAGAAATGGCCGCTCTTTTGCTTCCGTGCTTTTATGGGCACAAGAAAAACAGAATGTTTCTGATGGTTTCTCATATCATTCTGGTTGAGATGTTGATGGGTTACTGTTGTTGCTTCCCGTCTGTGTCATCAAACTGAGCTGACTCAATCTGCCTAGCCTTTTCCTAACTATGTTGGTTCGGCTTCCAGTCTAACCGGATGCAGCTGAATACTAGTTACATGGAGCGACTGCCTATTTGATCTCCATAGCCCAGTAGCTGGGTAATACGACACCGTATGGTAAGACTGGTTTTCACTTTCGTACTTCTGACGGCCCATAACGACTGTCAAAGATCCACGAATGACAGCCGGGACCAACGCCTTACGTGCTTTCTGAGGCACGGAGGAGTCTCGTTATGTAAAGATGGTTACCCATTTATGGACCAACCCCGGCAAGCGTAAATTAACCTGATGGATCGAACCGTGTGGCTGTTATTACTTAGCCACGAGCTCCTCAAAACTAAGCTCACTGGGATTAAATAGTTTGGAGGCCCTGGTAGCCCTTTTCCCTTGAAACAAAGTAAGAATATACTGCGATTACTAAATCATTGTTAAAATGCGATGACTATAACAATGTTGTCTTAACAAAGTCGTCTATTAAGAAACTAAAGTAGACCAGTTCTCAGAAATCAACGGTATAAAACAAGCTGATAATATTGTTTGATATTATGACAATATCAAAAGCCCACTAAAATATTGGATTACTGTCGGCAGTAATCCAATATTGTTGGCAGCTTGTAACTTTAAAGGACAACATTGCATTTTACACGACGTATTTACACCGAACTTGGTTTCAAACAGTGCTTTGAATGTTGCTCTGGTTACTCCATATTGGATCATTTTCTCTGATGTTTTCTATAAAAGGAGTTCCAAGAATAATAAGGAAGTATATGACGAAATGTCTCCCTAATAGCAATTTTATTTTTCTCAAATGGTACGTGGAGGGCTTCGTCACCGATCTATTTTGTGAGTGTTGTGTATGAAATGAAATGACATATCGACTGCAAACTTTACTTACCTGTCAGAGCCTTCACTTTGTACTTTATGCACGTGATCATAAGGGTGAGTATAGTCTTGGTTGAGCGCAAGTTTATCGTGGTCTAGGTTACTTGCACCGTCAGTTCTCTCCCCAGTATTGCACCCTAATCGAATTGCTCCACGGATGGTGCGTCTCGTCTTGTGTGGGTCGGACCCCTGTTCCGGACATCAGAGGTCGTGCTGCGAAAAATAAATAAGCACCGAAATCAAAAGGCGATGCTTTAATTGGACCATCTCGTTCTTTGAGGATTACTTAATTTGATATTGTCATTGGCTTTCACATAAATAAATGTAATGACGTAATGTGTCAGGGTCTGATATGGATGCTTAGTGTTATTTGTTCTGAGGTAAGCTAGTTGGGGAAGGAAATATTCTTATTAGATTATTATAGTTCTACTTTGGAACCTTTACAATAAGACGTTGTATGGTTACATTCTAACAAGCATCAGATTTTTTTTTAAAGAAACGGACTTTTTACATAGTAAGGCACAAATAAAATTGCATAAAACTTAAAGAATTTAATTCAAATTAGAATGATTTACTGTAAAACCTTCCTTGCATGATTGTTATTATGTGACGACATCTACGACACACACAATAATTTCTGTGCCACATTACCAAACGACACTAATTTACACTAATAACAACTGTCTCAAGATACACATGCAAGCAAATTCTCACTGCCATATTTACATTGCCCAATCCATTATTCTGTCATAAATCTTTACACACGTGCCTAAATCCGTAGTCAGTCTCATTTATGACAAAAATCCTCAAAATTCTGCAAAAATGCTCTACATTTCCTATAGCTCTTAAAGCTTTGTAATTAGGTTGATTTTTGGGTGTTTCAGGGGTTACTATAAAGTGGTGTTAGTGCTAATTTGTAGTAGAGTTTTGTAGTACGCGTGGCTGGGACTTGACAGCGCACGGCGTGGTTTCGTCATGCTTGGCGGAACGAATTGTCTAGGCGAGGGAGGGTGAATGTGTGTGTACCTCTTTATATTGGCGTGAATTTGTTTTGTTCCAAAGTTCAAAAGTTGAAATATTGTTTTTTTTTTATAAAAGTACCTTCATTTACTTTCCCCTTTACGATGTATGAGAACTGCACCACCATTATTATTCTATGGATAATTTTTGTATAAATTAAAAATGTAATCTCTATCTTGAGTGCTGTTACTTTACTATACAATTCAATACTACTTTTTTCTTTTAAAACTACTTATGTAAGTATAACATAAAACAACATTTAATATCACGTCTCTTACCCAGAAGGGTTAGGCAGAGCCTAATACTACCAATAATAACTGTACCCTGCACATTCAATTCTAATAAGCCGATTCCAGTAAGACTGAAAGTCATCCCCAATTGAGACAAAATAAGAAAATCGACCTAGCATTACCCGTTATATTAAAAATATTTTTATAAAATCCCCCTTTTAAGAAGCCGCCAGCATCACGCACACACCAAAAATTACAACAAATGCAACATCCGGAAGATATGAAGGACCCCTTTCATACATTTGCCCCCAAAAATCACTTCCATTAAGTGAACTTTGTCACATGTCCGAAACAATGAACGCTGTCTGATGTCATTCTGTTGTCGTCAGCGTTCAATTCGTTTCACTTTTATTGGGAATGGCGGGAGCTGGGAGACAGATATTTCATAATAATTTCTTTACATTGAAGTTTTGTATCTTAATTGATTCTTGTTAGCCGTGGAAACGTAGTGGATTGTACTGTAGCCATCCTTAAATTTAATTTAATTTCATAAATAATTCTTAATTGTACATAATTGTTTGTCTTCCCGAATAAAGGAAATAAAATAAGTTGAGCATATTCCTTAGATAATAATCTTAAAAGACATTTTTTTACCTCTCCCGGTGAGGTAAAAAAAAAGTCTTTTAAGGTAGCTCTTGACCTGCATCTCATCTGATGGTAAGTGATGATTAGGCCGAACGTGGAAGCGAGCTCCACCCGAAATCCTCAACCACAGAGGAACTGGCTATCTTACCTCTAACTGCCAAAATACAAGAATGCTGTTAACATTGTTATTATAGCGACAGACTTAGATAAGATGGTGGTAGCTAACCAGGCGGACTTAGAACAAAACCTACCAGCAACCAAATCCGTACCGAAAATGCTGCCCCCACTGGGTATCGAACCCGGGACTTCTGGGTTTGAGACAGGTGGTACAACTAGACCACAGAGGCGGTTAAGGATGTACACCGACTTGGGCTGAAGATTATCGATTTGCAGACTGGCCATATGAAAACAATGATTGCGCGCACTCTTGCAAGAAAACAGTCTTTAAAAGAACTTGCCAAAAATCTACTAACAATTTTTTTTAAGTATTATACAAGGCAAAAACTGTTTCGTCCTTCGGTTCGGACTATCTAAGCAACTCTTACAAGAATGAAAACAAATAATATATTAAGAAAATACTTCAATTTGTTTTGAATTATTTTGCGTTAAGGAAAACGTATTCGAAATTTTGAATACAACATGATGTTTCCTATTGGAACTGCTTTAATAATTGGAACTAGAGAACCATATTAAATATCAGTCAATCATAATAACTTCCTCGTTTATAACCCTCTGACTGCATTGAACATTTATTCAAATCATTTAAACGCAATCGATAACGCTTAACCAGCTTTAAACGAAAAGCAAGAAGCCGCATCTTGATTTATGAAACTCTGAACCAGCAAATTGAAATAAATACTGATATCGAACAATGAGGTCATATTATTAGTATCAATCTTAGATAATACATAACGTAACATCACGCCTGTATACCCCGAAGGGTTTGGCAGAGATGTACCTATAGTTCACCCACATTTCGCCAGTTATGTTTTAAGTCCCATGTAATAGGGGGCGAGCCTATTGCCATCAACCGGGCACAAATCCATACGTCGGGCTGCTACTGAGAAATTCCAAAAGGAAAATCCCAAACACTTTGTCGGACCCGGGAATCGAACCTAGACCTCATGCTCAGCAGTAGCGCTTGCGACCAATAGACCAACGAGATCATGATGTTGATGATAGGATTTACAAGCTTTTCAAATTCGGAGCTGGAAGTCTGCTGTACAAAAACTTTACGCTGGGACTACATTGTCGCGTTCTCGCGCGCTCTCTCTCGATGTTTCGCTAAGCAACAGAGAGCGCGCGAAGTATAGTTCACGATAACGCAACAAAGTAGCCCCAGCACACTTTACCTGACCTGTGAATCGATCCCAGGATCTCTTACTCAGCAGTAGCACTTGCGACCAAACAGTCTCACAGTCTCTATAACTTAGATAATTACATAACATAACATAACATCACGCCTTGTTTCCCCTAAGGGTTGGGCAGAGGTGTACCTGTTGCAGGTACACCCACATTTCGCCAGTT
The DNA here is from genome assembly GCA_948150665.1 of Conistra vaccinii. Taxonomy (NCBI): domain Eukaryota; kingdom Metazoa; phylum Arthropoda; class Insecta; order Lepidoptera; family Noctuidae; genus Conistra; species Conistra vaccinii. The sequence continues at coordinate 9,074,452 of OX411329.1, read as the reverse complement.
ATGTCTAAGTCCCATGTAATAGGGGACGAGCCTATTGCCATCAACCGGGCACAAATCCAGGCTCCGGGCTGCTACTGAGAAATTCCAGATAGGAAACCCCAATAACACTTTGCCCGACCCGGGGATCGAACCCAGGATCTCATGCTCAGCATTAGCGCTTGCGACCAACCAGTCTCACAGTCTCTATAACTTAGATAATACATTTATTATATTCTTACCGATCAATATATTTATACAACATCAGCTTAACAAAATCTAATTCACTACTCCGAAAGAGGTGGCAATAAAAATCGTATTACGCCCATTTTAATTTAATATATTACTGATGTTTTAGAAAATGCTTAATAAATCCGATTTCTGTTTTCCCTTATTCTGTCCAATATGCCATAAATTGTGATAAGCGTCTAAGTCTACCTCAGTTACGGAATGAAATACTTTTATTTTACATTGTCCCATTTGGTTTCTGCTATTGGTTTTCGAAACTGTTGAGTCGACTTACTTCTTGATGATAAAATATTTGATATAAATAGAGATGGGATAGACTCAGACCACCGATGAGTAAAGCTAACAATGGCTTTATTTTTATCGTAGACAAATATCACGGGAAATGTTTGTCTTATTCAAATTTGAATTAGGCAATATCAGTCTCGTCAATTGAATCTGAATCCTAATAAACGTTCATTTTATTCTGATTTCATAACAAACAGTTTAGGTTAACAGTGGCGTTTTTTATCGCTATCAATAAATAGTTGGAAAATTAGTTTCTGAACGTGTTCTTAAATAAATAAACAGATTTTCAAAAAAAATACGGATCAATAGAAAATACCGACCGGCCGGCTGTCTCGCATAAGGTCGAAGCATTGTGCTCAGCGATGGCCGTTTTGCGTGGATCTGGCGCATATTTTCCCCCAACTTGTTCTTTTCTTTTTTGTGTGCTTTCTTTGCGTCATGTTTACCGCAAATAAACGTATTTTCTTTCTTTCTTGTTTTCTTTTATTTACCTAATAATAAATTGTAGGTACATAATAAATTAAAGCAACAGCTTCAAACACGTAATTCGGCATTATTCTTATTATTATATCTAAATAAACAAAGAGAATCATTAAAACAACATTCACGTTCCATGGAAAGCAGTGCAGTCAGACTAAACGCTAATAATTCGAACGAACAACTCCGAACAAATTGCTTAAATTTCATAAATTTCCATTTGACTTCCGTGTTTTGAGAAAAATCTAGCAATCATATTTCATCTTTTTCTGTTAAAATAAGCAGACAATTGTAATTTGCCGCGTCACTGCATCGCAAGGAGAAAAATGGTCCAGTTTTTCTGGCTCACGGGGATCTAAGCGACGAGTTTTATTTTTTATGACGTCATTAACTGGAGGAAGCTGGGGTAAATAGAGCCTGCGGTCGGGCCCTCTATTTTAAACTGTTGATTGCGAACATAACGGCAGGGCAGTGATTTACATGCGGCTTTAGACGAGTTCTTGTTGATTTTAGTACGAGTATGGCGGTTACTTAGTAGGCGGAAGATAAAAAGTGGGAGATAGTGTGGTCTGTAAGTCAACCAAGGAAATTATGCAGTGGGAAGTGCGTAACTACGGTGATTATGTGTTGCGCCGTCATTATTTTATAATGTCGAGACTCGAGACGCTGCAATGCAGAAATGTTGATGACATTTTTTATTATCAACTTGTTGGAATTCAGGTATCAAAAATCAAACCGAGCAAGCGAGGTGTCAAAAACGTAAGGGTTGATTTAACTTTATCAACACGACAGTTTGCAACTCAATCCTCACACTTCGACATCACACCTAAAATAGAGGTCCCCCGCTGACTTCAAAAATATTTATATCATAAAAACATTTCACACCATCGAAATCTCGGAAAATGTAATTTTAATATTGAGAAAACAAATCGGGTACTCGACGGGGGGCGCTTCGGTCACTCGATCCCTACTGCTACCGTTTACGCCGTCGGCTCCCATAAGTCGGTCATTCGAGAAGGTAAGCTATCGAGTTACATACTCGATAGATTTAACATGACTCGACGGTGACTCGAATCGGGTGACAGTTTGAGCGCGACGCTATGTTCGGTGTTCATTAGAATAATAGAGTGAAATTTTGAACAATTTAAACAGTTTTCTAGTTATATGCATGTCATTTATTCTAAACCATAATATCGTGTAAAACAACAGCCATATTAAGGGCCCGGCGAACACGGTTCGCAACTACAAGTCGAGATGGGAGGAAAATGCGTTTGGAATATTGTTATCTCTGTTCTGCTCTGTTGTTGTGTCTGTGACTGTTGTGTGTTATGTGTGTTGTGTGTTGTTAGCGTTGTCACTAGCTATCGGAATTTATGATAAATTTGAATGTGTTCCGTAATACCAAAAATGAATGAAAACTTAATATTCTTTCATAATTTTTTATATACTTTGTAACTTGATAATATAAGCTATGCTTGTGCAGAAACAATATTCCAAATATTGTTGTTTATAATACAGAAAAAACAGTATGAAAACATGTCATTTAGCTATAAAAATGTGAGAAATTCAATTCGCTTAAACTTCATTTAAGGTAAGTTTTTTGGAAAAAAATAAGATGTACGAACCCAGATAAATACTGTCTTAATCCGAATATTAACATAATATGATGAAAATATGCTCATATTGCAAATGATTTAGGTATTACGTTTGTATGGACAATTCAACGGTCGCCGCGGTCTTAAGTATGTTTATTAGCAAACTCTTGTTAATGTACGGAAGGAAGCTAAGTTAATCACAATTTTCCCGAGTTAAATAAAACATCAAACAAACATTTCACGGTGACTCAGTAACAACATTCACAATTTTAATGATAAACCCGCAAAAACAAGGCTGCGGGCATCCGTTAGTCGCAATTTGCGATAATCACTGTATAAAGAAAGCTTCACCCTTCTCAGTTGATTCCGAAACTCATTTGCGGTATATGTTTTTGATCTACACGGCTTCTCTGCGAGCAGTCACTAGGGACACCATGCTTCTGTGTTGACTGGATATATGGTGTTTCTATTACAAACAATGCAGTTTTTGATGCGATCTTGACAGGCTCTAAACCCCTAGAGCGTGTAATATTTTCCTAATTGAAGCCAATTGTTATTTACGTTACTTTTGCAGTTTGTTTTGAGTTGTTGGTTGATCGCCATTGTCTGTAACAAACAAAAAATACAAAAAATCTTGTGATGATGGCAAATACATAATAACATCGAACAAGAAAACTCTTACTCCTCTGAAGAGTCGGTATAGAACCGAGGACCAAAAAGAAACAAAGAGTCAAACAATTAAATACATAATAAATCGCTGGAACAAAGTGACAAATCGAATTTTCACGTCAGCATTGTCACTCTAGGTCTCATTACAAGGCGCTCAAGCGCATAATTTTGTGGTTACCACCAAACGAGAGAAGGTCGCAGGCTGCGGCCGCCAGCCACGCGCCTTTGACGCGCACAAAGTATATTTCAAAAAAATATATGTAATTTTAATGAGACTATTATTTTAATAATTATTTTGCTGGCAGCTCGTAAGAATTTTTTTATCAGATTGATGCTGGAAATAAAAGTGAATGTGGTTTCGTTTGCAGCTACCGATAAAATAAATGAAAACTAAAAGACATTATTTTGATAGAGGTAAAGAGGGTGTCGCTAAGAATCAATTACCAAGTTCATAAACGATAAATTTATGTTAAGGACAACCAAAAAAGTGATCACCGAACACATTCCTACTTTCTTCGTTCCCATATAGACTCGACCATTAAAATAACAAATTAAATACAAAGACGACGAAATCCATTTACGATGCATTTCTATGCATACATTTCAAACGGATGAGCCCAGGCTTAATCTTTTGTAACACCAATCTGACCGATTATACACGGTTCCGTTGTAAGCGATGAATTCAATTGTTACAGATGAAACTCATTGATTCAAAAGTCAGAACCCGTGCGAGAGACGTCGCATTGAACATTTTATAGTTGGTTTTATTACTTATAAATGAGACGATTAAATTTATAGTTCTTATGATTAGCTTTACGAGGAACCGGTTAGTCTTACGTCACATCATTGCATCTATGATTGTCCACATCGCCGCCTCTTTATATGACGGTAAATATTAATTAAGCAGTAAAATGTTAGGTAATCATCAGACATCATCTTTGTTTTATATCTACCATCGTGTTGATAAGCGAAACGTTGCGCGTTGCCCAAATTGAGTACTTGTTCACGTTAAGGTCAATGGCCTAATGAAATTTTATGCAGACGACGAATCAGTTAAGATTGACTATAAGATAATGTAGGCATATGTGTACATTGCCTATCTAAAGTATCAGTGATATCTATCCGTTAGATATGAATACGCGACGTATGCAGATGTTGTTCTTAATTAGTATCGCAGTTGTATGCAATTTTCTTAATGAAAATGTATTGTTATTGTGCCCTATGTCCTTGCTACATTCATTTGATATACAAAGTTGAATATGAATTAAAATTTGCTACAGATAAGATTTTTTTTGGCACATAATCAGTCTGCTTTTAATTGTTGGATCATTGAACGATACAAGCAGACAGCATTACGACATTATTGCACAATAATCACCAATCGTATTGAATAATAGAGTTTTATTGACCTCATTTCTTCAATCAACTTCAATATATTGCAATAACGAAAGCCAATTGATTCTTATTACGATTGATATCATCGTCACCACTATTTTCCTTATGTGTGTCATTTTTATCAGCTTCATCTAGACAATGCATAAATGCACCAACTTTCAAGCGACCCGGTGCAGTATTTTGAACAGTACCTAAAACTCCTGTATCTGTTTTCCTTAAACAACTTTTGCTAGTTCCACAAGCAGATAAGCAACGTTTACAGCTGTTTGTCTTGCAGTCCATTCATATGCATGAACGTAAATACTTATCTTTATATTCGTTTTCCCTAGTGATATCTACGGAACTTCTGTCAGAATAGTTCCGTCATTGTATGACCAGTTTCTAATATGATGCGACTGCATTTGGAGACTATTTAGAAGGCCTCAATACAAGAGTTTGATATAAAACTTGTACCGTTGGTCACGTGGTCGCAAGCGCGACTTCTGAGCGTGGAGTCCTGGGTTCGCTTTCCAGGTCGGACAAAGTGTTATTAGGTCTTTCCATTAGAAACTTCTCAGTAGCAGCCCGGAGTTTAGAAGCTGGTGGTGTGATAACCCCGTACCTTGAAAGACACGTAAAGCCGTTGGTCCTGCGCCTGATATATCTCTCCCCGGTCGTGTAGGTTTGCCGTCCCATCAAACTATGAGAGAAAAGGGATAGACAGTGTTTTCGTTTTTTAAGTTCAAGAATTTTGGCTAGGCGTTGATCAACAAGTCAGTCACTGAGTAAGTGTGTCAGGAGTTTTCCTTCTATATTTTAATAGACTTATTTGATTTAAAACTTCTAAAAGATTACAATCATCAGCAAAAGTAGATATATCCAATCCGAACTTAGAAGCTACCATGTCAAGGCCAATCAAAATATTTCAGTAGTGCCATTAAGAAAGACGGCAGAAGATTTAGTAAAGAACACTACCAATTTAGATCTCTTGACATCCATTACTACTAACGAGTATAATAATAGCGAATCAGATAAATTGAGTATGTTTAGACAAGATCGTTCCATTTCAATGTGGGCAAATAAACTGAATTGTAACGTTATGATGCCAAGGCTATAACAATAGAAAATGTTGGTCTAACACTTCAAAGATCGTATGTGATATGTTTAGAAACGCTTGGGTAGAAAATTCCAACTCAGAATGCTTCAAGAAACTTGTGAAAACAAATACTTGGACGTATAAATAAATACATTTTGTACAAGGTGAAATCTTATGGCTGTAGTAAAAATATGATGTGCTTATAGTAATTTCTCAACGTAAAATTAGAAATCTTGTAATCCATGATTACAAGATGTAAACCATAACGTTTTTTTTTCTTCTTTAACAAAATTACTGGTATAGCTTACTAAATACCTTTTCCTATGACACACCAGTAGCTGATTATAGACCAATCAATCTGCCTAACCTTTTCCCAACTGTCTTTGGTCGGCTTCCAGTCTAACTGATATTCAGACCAGTATTTTACATGAAGCGACTGCCTATCTGACCTCACAACCCAGATACTGGGAAACACGATACCCCTTGGTAAGACTGGTTGTCAGACTTTCGGGCTTCTGACGACTCGTAATGACTGTCAAAGATCCAAGAATGACAGCAGGATTCAACGGCTTACGTGTTTTCCTAAGCATGGAGGGGTTTTAGAAGATGGTCACCCATCCACAGACTGACCGCTGCAAGCGTAGTTTAACCTGATCGATCGACCCGTTCGGCTGTTATTACTTAGCCACAAGCCCCTCGAGCTGACTATAGACCAATAAACCTAATTTCTTATTAAATAGAAACAGAACTTTTCTAGAAACTTGTAAATCAGAAGAAGGCCTTCGATCATCCTCATTTAAAAGCTAAGCAGGCTATATTTAAAAGGATGTTTTATTAAACTTTTTCTCTTGTGGTACAAGAGCGTAGTGCACTCAAGTAATAAACAACAACAGTAAGCATCTTAACAAACTAACAACAGTGATTTTCATGAAACAATGTTACTTTATCGGTATGAACCCTTCAGACATTTTCAACTCGTAAAACGAGTAATTTAATACAAGATTTGCATATGAAAGCTTACGCAAGCTACAACCGTTTGCAATCACATAACTATTGAAACAAATGGTCATCTGCGACAGAAAGATCTGAATCAGAGAGGTGTAAAAGAGAAAGGAGACAGGAGTCAAATGAGTTGACCCAAGATTCCTTGCCACAATCAGCGTGCGAAGGCAAGTCTTGTTGGTCCTGTCAGTCTTGTTAAATGTGAAATTCAAGCCATATTCAATTAGGCATACATTACTTCAATGAGCAATGAGCCTGTTCAACTGTGTGGTATGGTAAAGAGATACTACATACGTATAAATAATTATTACAGTACAGTAATACACCGCAGTAGTACGAGTACAGTTGGTTTCATGGTCGCAAATTCGCAAGCGCGACTGCTGAGCGTGGGGTCACTCGGTTCGATTCCCGGGTCGGGCAAAGTGTTATTGGGTTTTTTCATAACGAATTTCTTCGTAACAGCCCGGAGTATGGAAGTTGGCGGTGTGTGATACCCCCGTGCCTCGGAAAGCACGTTAAGCCGTTGGTCCTACGCCTGATCTCTCTCCTGTCGTGTCGGACTATGAGAGTGAGGGAAGAGAGAGTGCACTTGTGTCTGCGCACACACTTGCGCACTATAATATCTCCTGCGCCGAAGGCTAGTTTCTGTTGAGATTGGTCGCCATGGCCGAAATTCGGTCTGGAGGACTATTACAGTACAGTACATGGCAGTAGTCTAGCTACAGTCTCGATTGTCGTACGATTTGTATTTTAGGTTAATTTTTCTATTTGTCTTTTAGGTCAACGTTTTGTGATAGCTAAAAAAGAAGCAATGACATAAACTATTTATTTTCAATGAGGGTTTTCATGAGAATTCACGCCACCAGATAGCGGCACTTTGACAAGAAGTCTTCCATTTCGACAATGAATATAAAATATATAACGACGTTTATCATTCGTTTCATTCATTCGTTCGTCATTCAGTCATGAAACACAAGATAGGAGCTTTGACACTTTTGACAGGACCTGACGTCTCGGTGCTGCCATCTAGTGATCGTCGTTTTAGAAAACCCTTATTCCATTTTGTTCTTTAGTTTCCAAGAAGTAATTTCTATTAACACCTGGGAATAATAGCTTTAACCTTGTAAGAAAACTATTATATTCAGTATCAAATTAAGCCCATTTTATAACGGGCAAAGGTCAATAGATGTAAAATCCAGTTTATTGGTTATCTATCTCATTTCATCAAGAAAATTAAGTAGGTAACTGTGGTTTTATTGCTTGAAAATGTTTTCAAAAGTTGTCGTCGCGTCGTTTTATGAGTAAAATCATATCAAACTCCTACGCGCCCGATTTTATTGCGCTGACATTAAATAAAGAAGTGGTTATTTTAATAACGTAATTAACCGTGTGGTGAAAACGATCATAAAATTATATAAATATATTTTCAAGTAGGTCTACTAACTCTGTGGAAAACCGAAAATGATAAATATCATTTTCCGTTTTCTGTCAAAGATCTACAAATTTTTGCCGTGGCCAACGGCTTCACGTGCTTTCCGAGACACGTAGAGTCTCGATATGTAATGGATGGTCACCCAGCCATGAATCGACCGCGGCAAGCGTAGCTTAACCTTCGACCGACTCATGCCTGTTATCATTTAGCCACGACCCCGACAGTAATAAGATCATATCATCATATTCAGCCTATTAATGTTCCCATTGCTGGGACACAGGCTTCCTCTCTGTGAGAGGAAGTGGGCTGTAATCTACCACGCGAGCCCAGTGCGGGTTGGTAGAAGTGACAGGTATTCGAATTTTTTGGTTCTAAGGACATGCCGGTTTCCTCACGATGTTTTCCTTCACTGTTTTGAGAGCAGTAGTGATGAAATTATTTACACAAAGTAAAGCACCTGCCCGGGCCTATCACTCGTAAGTCAGGGCCGTTACCGCTGGGCCACCACCGTAATAAGATTCCTTATGAACTACAAATAGTATTGCATCGTACCGAAAGACCAAAATAAACCAGTGATGACGTCATAAAACAAAATGTCCCCGTTTATCATCGCGAAGAAATGTTAATTAAATCACTGTAAACATTGGGTGGGTAGGCAGAAATCGTCATTAATACACGACAACTAACACTAATGGGTGTGGGTGGCTGACTGTTCAAACGCGAACCGATTGGGTTGACGACAAAAATGTTAGCTTATATTTAGAACTTGCTCATTAAGATTTAATAGGTTTATTATAAATGCATTTGATGCTGAAATAGTATCTTTTGTACTTAGAATACAAAAGTATAAAAAAAAAAGAAAACAGTACTCGACTATTCTGATAGTAGATTTGACATTGAGTTTTGTAAAATACTATTATGTATCTAAGATATTAAGTACATTGTTTTTAGAATTGCCTATACATTTGTTTATGTCCCACTAAACCACTGTGTATCACAATGAAATTAAGGTTCTGCAGAAAAGACATCAAAGAATCTTACCACCAGATTTTAAATCTACCTTGAACTAACAATTAATTTAATTCTCAATCACGTCTGACTCACAACAACAAAAAAATCGTCGTCACAATTCAATTAAACAGCGTCAAAATAATCATTTCCTGTGACATAAAAAAACGGATCACCTTTTTGTACCCAGAGTCAAAGTCACAAGAAAATGAAACGGACTCCAAAAATAGGCATTTGTCGCCAGAAGTAACATTTTTAGCCGCTCGGTCAGATATGATTTAATGGAGTGGCGAGAGGTTCGTTAACATTAATAAATTCTATGCCCCTACTATGGAACTGCTTGTTTCAAACACAAATTCGTTTGAGTATTCTTTTCATACTGCATTAGGTCATTTGCTTTTTATTAGCTTCGATTCCCATACTGTCCGTTTGTTATTATTACGACCACTACAACATGGGTTCCTGAAAACGTCCAGGGGGCCAAGTCTACTAATTTACAAACGTCATAATGGTGTCACGATGGTGAGTTTCTGACAGATTTCCCATACAAAATCTGTCAAAAATTCACCATCGGCGTAGATGGCGGGACAAACTTGACGCTTAAAGGAGGGATTGGTCCATATTGACTCAGAATCGAGTTGAGTGGGAAAAGGAAAGGGAGGCCTTTGCCCAAAATGTTTGGGGTAATACGGGCTAATTATATTAATATATTATAAACCTACTTGGGCACTTAAGAAACGTTGTTTCTAAATAGTAGGTTATGAACTTATGACTAATTACCAGGATTTTTTACATAAGGGCGAATGAATTAAGGAATAGAGTTTCTAACTGGTATTCCAGCTGAAAATAGGTTTAGGAAGGTTGTATTAACAAATACTACCTGAATTCTAAAAGCCAAACACTGTGACAATCAAAATACTTTATTTCACATAAACCTACATGGGCACTTATGAAATGTCAGAAGCTAGGTGCGCGGTTCCAATTGGTCGTTTCTTATGGAGAAAAGTCGAAAGGAAACTCCTAACAGTGTAGGCCTTTCAACAAGAACCAGGTAATTAACAAAATACAAAATGGTTAACAAATCCACAGTCTACTAGGCCTACAACGTTCTCACATTCACAATATAGAAAAGAATCTATTTAAAAGATAAATAAAATAATAAAAATAAAAACCAATTTAAACCAAATGACATGATTACCATTACAACTGCAACTAATCTGAATAAATATCACGTCCACAAAAGCTTAATAAAGAGTTGAAATTAAATTGTAGGTATAATATCATGTCAAAATAATGAGATGGAAGGAATAATGGTCAAGGAAGAACATAGGAAAACTCGCAAAATATCTCTGAAAAAACCCATTTTTATATCAAAATTAAAACCAATATCTCTATTTATATACAAAACATTTTGCAAAATTGCATAATATGAACTACTTACTTGAAGAATCCAATTAGAACTAGGAAATCGATTTACAACAAACAACCGTCAACCATAAACAAAACCAGTAGTAGGGAACAAACTCCTTCCTTACCAGACGCTTTTAACTTTCCTTCGGCACTTCGTTAGTCTTGTTTGTATTTATTTAAAGCGTGATAACTTATCCGGCGACTGAGAACAGGATATGTGCCTAACAAAGTCCTGGGATTCTGGGATTAATTTGCCATTTCCACGCCTAATCTGTAAATACTTTATGTGATCGTTTTACCTTCGAGAAATAAGTTTTGAAACAATGGTTGTTAGAAAATATTTATAAAGTGTCGTGGCACTACAGATTTAAAGCATCATTATTCGTTGGTTCTGATTCAAAGTTCAAAGTTCAAAGTTTTTTATTAATGCGATTTTTGGTGGTACAACAGGGTCTTAAAAATATTTTATAGTAGCTCAAAAATCTACCTTATAAGGCATGCATTGTTAAATTACAATATTAGAAATTAGGTTTCATATTACATGCAACATAAATAACTAATTAATATCTATAGAAATTAAAGTACCTACATGATATAATTCATTGTAATAAATTAATAGACATAATTATAAGAATATTACATTAAAACATAAATACATACTGATGATGACTTAAATGGTTAAACTGTTTTTTGATAAGTCACGAAATGCTATTTTCATTATTAAACTAAAAGTGAAAATGAGCAGTTACAGTCACACTTTCAGTCTTCCTCTTCTTACCGTGTGGTTAGTGGCTAACCTGGTGTCAGACTTTTAAAGCCGCCCATGAGCCTCTGACTTGGCTTAACATGCCGCTGAGAAATATCTCTCAGGCATGCCGGTTTCCTCACGATGTTTTCCTTCACCGTTTTTGTAGCAAGTGATACTTAATTATACAATACTATGAATCCGAAAATTCAAAGGTGCATGCCTTGGGTTCGAATTCGAGACCTATGACCGCAGTGATAGCTTAGTGGTGTGACCGTCGGACTTTCAGTCTGGAATTGGAGCTCCTTGTTTTATTGAAGTAAGGTTAGACACAATCCAACTGTAATCTAAGATTATTTTACCGTTACCCTCTCAAACTTATTACGTTATTGTGAAATGTATTTTTTTTATTTTACAAGACAAAACACACAATTAAGTCGCAACTCAAGGGATTTTTAATGTAAAAGGAGACTAGCAGTTAATAACAAGTTTTAGTACAGCAGACTTCCAGCTCCGAATTTTCAAAAGCTTGTAAATCCTATTATCAACATCATGATCGAATACATTGCAATGACCAAAAGGTCATAAATCATAATCCTTTTTTTTTATTTGACTGCCTCGTTGGTCTAGTGGTCGCAAGCGCTACTGCTGAGCATGAGATCCAGAGTTCGATTCCCAGGTCGGACAAAGTGTTATTGGGTTTCCATCAGGAATTTCTCAGTAGCAGCCCGGAGTCTAGATTTGTACCTGGTCGATGGCAATAGGCTCGCCCCCTATTACAGGGGACATAAACATGACTGGCGAAATGTGGGTGTACTATTATGTATGTACAACTCTGCCTAACCCTTCGGGGATGACAGGTGTGATGTTATGTTTATGTGGATTTGGATTAAATTTGGCACATGGGTCATGACCTGGAGCCGGACATAGGATACCTTTTATCCCGATATTCGCACGGGATTTGACGGGATCGAGCTTATGTTGGTGAAACCGCGACTCGCAGCTATAGTCATCAATATACATAATTATGTGAAAGTGAACATCGTGTAGAAAACTTTGTGCCTTATGCATTTCATTAGATCCTAAGGACCTACAGGGTCAAATTAAATTAGCTAGCGAAACTCCGCAGACGTGTTGGGATATCTACTAAACATGTTAAAACAATAAATAAAGATTTTATGTTTTTTTTTTTTGGGCATTACCCTTAATTATTTTATTAGTTTTTTTATTGTGTTAACTTCACAGCTAGGGTAAAGATATCTAAAGGCGATAAAACAAAACAAAAAAACAGTTTTTCTCAACTCATACTTCAAGTAACTACACCCTAACTTGGGGTCGTTGACCCTCGAATAAAAATCATCAGATTTTCTTTGATCATGTTTAGATATCTATACCCATCTCCATATGAAAACTACCTTTTCAAAGGTACGACTAGAATCAATTATTTTTTTTTGTAAATTGTGACGTTCATAAGTGCCTTAAGGCTTTGCGACGCGACACGAACAATACAATTTCTAAGAAAACTTCACGGTATAACAATAACCGGTGTCGCGCTGGTCTGCATAAAGCTTTATTTTAAATAAATGATTTGACTTTGACCATCACGTTTGCGTAGTTTTGCTAGCTAATTTCATTTGACCCTGTATATCACAATACTATTGGCAGTAGATTACAAAGTGTATTAGTAGGCCTTAAAATTTTATTTCCATTATTACCGCCTAGCTTAAAGCCAATAAAAAATTCTAACACAACAACGCAACTAAAGTGCCTCATGTTCAAAAATACTTCTCTTGAAATAACCTTGGTTGAATAAAACGTTTCAATTTCCTTTAAGAGTTGATACAAACATGAAAGTTGGCGGTTATTTTAAAAGTGTGCGTTAAAGTTTATATGACGCTCGGGAGAGCATGTCGCAACTAAAGAACAAAATTGAATTTGTAACGTGAAACGTCGGTCGTAAAGAGTTATTATTATAGGTGTTTCTTTTGTTTGTTATAATAATGCGCTCAGTCGACGCTGCGCTAAACAAAAAAATCTCAAAGGACCAAGTTTACAGTTTGTGCAAATGAAAAATAAATCTGTTTTGTTTTTTTTTTCGCTATGGCAATCTATGTTGGAGTTAAAAGTGCAAATCGAAGTACTGGCACAAAAATATTATTCTGTGCATTTGATTAAAAATTTAATAGAAAAAGAAACTGCTTATTTTATTAGGTATCGGTGGCTCTAATATGACCCTATCCAATAATCATCAAACATACCTACATAAAATATTCTAAAACAAAATCTCCCAATATTACTAGATTGTTTCATTGTTCTCCAATTTAATGTGATTTAACGTTTAACAGACGCTGTCTTGTAGACTGCAATTCCATCTTCTGTCTTAATGCATGATAAAATAAAATACAATAGACGACGTATAACCTAATCCGCTTAAAGGTAGCCCGCGAAATTCAAATTTTCTTACGTTTTTTACAGTTTTCAGCTCAGTGTCAGGTTGTAAGTTGATTAAAATATGATTCGCAACCGTAACAAATATGGCTTTAATTTAAGGAATTTCGCGGGCTACCATGGTGCATCCCCCACTGTTATTAAAGAGTCATAAAGAACCCTAGCTGTAAGAAATCGACACGTGTTCCACCTCTCAACGAGGCATCCTCAGGATGACGATTAACTTGTTGCGAAACCGGACATGATGTTCAATTTGCGTTCGGCGCTTCACGTGGCAACGCGTCGTGTCCGGAATAGGTTATTAAATATACGTCGTCTATTATATTTTATAATGGATTTCTACAAAGTCATGAATGGGTCAAATAACTATTCCATGCATGATATAAACAGCTAGTTCAGGCCTGAAATAAAATGGCATCAATTCGTCACTTTATAAAAGTTGTGATTGTAGGAAACTGATCATGAATCCTCCCACAAGACACTGCATGTGAGGATTATTATAGCATAATCAGTCTATAATGTTCTCACTGTTGAGACACGGACCTCTTCTCTTCGAGAGGGAGTGGGCTATAATCAACCACGCGGGCCCAGTGCGGATGTGTGTTATGTCTACGAATTTTTGGTTCTAGGACATGCCAGTTTCCTCACGATGTTTTCCTTCACCGTTTTGAGAGCAGGGTGATGAAATTATTTACTCAAAGTAAAGCGCCTGTCCGAGTTCAAACCTACGACCTACAACTCTAAAGTCGGGGCCGTTACCACTGGGCCACCTCTGCTCTCCATTATTCCATTCCCCAGCATTACCTATTTATTAACTTTTGCATTTACCTCCACTAAATCAAAACTTAAAAGGGTAAATAATTCAGTGTATATTTATTGTAATTCTATCAATGCAATATATAGTTTGCGACACAAGTAATTAAAACAGCAAACTAATAGTGTAATGTTGATAATATTGCTTATAATTTTCTACAAAAATGACCTCTGATCGGCAATAAAATATATATAAAAGTTCTGCTGGTAACTTATTGGTGTTATCGATTTTAGTATTATGTTTACGTTGTAAGTTACGATTATTATGACTTCTACACTCTGGGTTAACCGTTCATATAATTTTCTGATGTCTCTCTGTCGATTGTATCAATATGTAGGTATTGGTGAATTTATCCATACCGAAGATTCCACCCACGGCTTCAAATTCAGTGAATAATATTCTTCATGCAATTTTTGGCGAGTCGACTTTCTTTCCGTCTAGTTTTCACAAACCTGGAAAAAGCTCAGATAGACATGTTACTATTTTAGGGGGTGTCCAAAACCTTTTGATCATCACAAATATTCTGCCATAAGCTACATAACATAAGAGGCTGGCAGTATCATCACAACGTTAATGTTTTCCCATTGTTTGTCTTTTTTTTTTTTGTATATTCGTGTATTGTAATAGGTATATGTGGATCACTATATTTACATAAATAATTTTTTTATTCCTTAATTTTTTATAATTGCATCTACCACTGTTTGTCTCTGCATCACCCAAAGGTAGAACATGCCATTGGCATTAAGTCTGCCTTTGTACATTTCTGTGCTTGAAGTATGAAATAAATAAATTAACAGAGGTCATTCTGTCATTTTATGTAAAATATTATAAAACGAGCACAAATAAAGACTCATTATAGCAAACATCACTCATATTAAAATACGCTCAAGCTTGTAAAGACTAAAGAGTGAAACCCTCAAGTACTACTTCTTCAGCTAACCCTTTAACATTCTCTCAAAAGATCACAGTACAACTTGAACAAGGCAACTAGTTCATCGTCAACTACTTCAAACAACCGTTCCCCTCGGTTGACTGTTGTCAGTAATAAGTTTCTCGTTTATCTCAACTAGCTCTTTGATATTTTCTCTATACCCAATTTATTTTACATTTTATAAACTGCAGTTAGATTTTGTATATTGCATTTGGAAAAATAAGTGGAATGTATGAGTTCGTTTAAACTAATACAACGTGAAATAAGAAATGGTTTTTGCAAAAACCCATATTATGGCGCTTACATTAATTTGTTTGTATATTATTATAATATTGAAATAAAAGGATAACTGCCAACAAATAATAGATTACATCTTATTCACAAGTAAAGCTAAACGCCAAAAATCGTAAACTTTGATGGATCAAGTTCGATCTATTATACTTTCAAAACGTCTGAATTATTGATCGTTGATTAATTTAGTACGGCGTTTTTTGTTGTTTTTTTTCTCTCGAATTACTTCAAAAACAGGGCAAAGGGTAGCTGCACCAAACGCCGGCCAATAATCTACACCCAACAGTGCGGTCCTCCAGGAAAATACGTGGCAGCAAAATGACGGACGGCATTAATTAACACGATTACCCTATTCGTGATTGGGGGCTAATCGCAGGGGCTGTTTGAACTGGCGACCTATTTGTCCAACATTTGCTTTTGTAATTAAAAGTACATATGAGTTTAATTGGTAGAATAGGAACGGTAGGATCGGTGTGTGACGTATGTGTTGTGGTTCATGCATGTGGTTTTGCTGCATAAACTTGCTTAACTGTAACCTAAATGGAAGAAGTTCACTGGCTCCTGAAATACAGGTACTCTAACCTAGCTCTGGAGCCAGGGCCTCAAAAATTATATGTAACCTGTTTATTCCAACAAAGAATTTATTACGTACATACATACATAACACCACGTCTGTACTCCCCGAAAGGTTTAGGCAGAGGTGTACACCCAGATTTCGCCAGTTATGTTCAAGTCCCATGTAATAGGGGGCGAGCCTGTTCCCATCAACCCGGCACAAATCCAGACTCTAGGCTGCGAGAAAATTAAGATGGAAAATACCAATAACACTGCCTGACCCGGGAATCGAACCCAGGACCTCATGCTCAGCAGTAGTGCTTACTCCACTAGACCAACGTGGCAGTCTTTATGAGGCTAGTTATATAAGATGTGTAGAGAGAAAAAGCTTAAATTCTATATATGACAAGACAAGTGTAACAATTTCTATATTCATAAATGCATAGAAAACATTTTACATTAATCTTTTTCGAATAAATCCTCACCAGTAAGTAGGTCGGTAGCGCAAAACCTTGTTACTAATACGAGAAAGCCTATAACTTCATAAGTGTTTCCGATTCCGAGGAGGATTTTGCCCAAATCTCATATCGGATGACTACTTTACAGAAGTGTTCCTTTGATATCAAACTCTGAACAATTTGAGAATGAACAAGTGGACATTGGGGACGCAAGTGGACTCAGTGGGATGGCGTAAATTAGAACTGTAAGCTTCTTGTTACATACCGTCCTCAAATGCTATGCTGTAAGGATCGGGTGGTCTGTGGATCCCTTTCGGGTCTTCCGTAATTGTAAACCTTGAGATCCGATCAAGGGGTGTGTTATATTAAAATAGTTGCTGTGTCTTTAAGGATTTTCGAGTATACTCTCTTACGTGTTTCTATTAATACGGTATTACTTTGTAGTATTACTGGACGTAGTCGCCAAAGCTTTAACGAAACCCTTCCATAAGAAGAACTGTCTTTGCGCCAGTGGGCAGCTTGATTTAAAACCCTATTGTCCACTCGTAATCCCTTCGTTTATTATGATTGAGAGGGTCAAGGAGAGTTGGGTTTAAGATGAATGATTTAGAGGTGCGTTTGTTGGATTTACTGGGTTAGTTTACTAAAGTATAATTACAAGAAAGTAGAGTGAAACTTCTGAGACAAAACATATATTATACACGTTGATATATAACAATTTTATTGCCTGTTCTCCGTCTAGACAAGTTGACCGATAGAGCGATTTGTATCTGTAAAGACTGTCATATCCTTGTTTCTATTCCCCAGTGTCTAAAATATCTTGTATATTCCGAACATTGCGAAGTAGGTCAAATGTCTTAGCAATGATTCAAACAAATGACTGTGTTACTGTTCTCGAGTTTATTTTGATGAAGACATATCAAGAACCCTCGACTCAATGATCAATCAAGTATTTTGAGAACATTGAGAACTTTAAACGACTTTATTAATTCATCAAGCTACTTCAAGATAAATCCAATAAACCATTTAATAATCTTTACAGTTAACGGGCAATTTAAATAATTAGTCCATAATCGCCGGATAATAAAACATTCAAATATTCGATACGTGCTTTATTTTAAAAGTTGGACGACAAAAACCAGAATAATTAAGGAACTTCTAATTATTTTCTATAGTCGATAGATAACTCGATTGATTTATTGATGACGATGTAACTGAAACAGATAAAAAGTTGAATTTACGATGTTTGTATGATAACCGCTTTATAATTATTTGTTTCGACAATTTAATCGAGCTTGGAAAGGCTTTGTTCTAATGAGTTATTGCTGTTGGAAATTGATCGTTATTTATCGTTAATACGGATTTCAATACGTCACTGATGAGTTATTTTGTTCGGTAACTGATGACACTTCATAATTTTTAATGGCCATTGATTTTAACGGGTTGAATTAATTATTTTTATCTCCTATTTTCCTCGTACTGTTGGCCTATTAATTTTTTACTTTTATCTATGTTGATACCGATATCATTATAGCTTTTATAAGTATGGCACTTAGCAATCTCTCATTTGTGTTATGTTGAATTTTGTGTCTGTTACCATCTTTGTTGTTCGTACTGTGTCTAAAATTGGTACCTATTGGTGTTCTTCTACTTTGATATAAAATCATCACTGCATCCTCCTATATACCATACTTTACGCATATTTACATTTTTTACTCCAAAAACCATGAAAACTTCCAAAAAGCAGGAACACGTCTCCATTATGTACTTTTTATTTTCCTCCAAACTCCTTAACATTGGGGGCATTATAAACAGTTATCAAGGTTATAATATCTTAATGGCTCAAGTTTAGTACAAATAGTCGTCGAGAGAGTACTATTCTTCATTAGCAAGGAGACCCTGTAAATTATTCTTTGGGTCACTTCGGTGCTATTTAAGTTAATTTAATAGTAACTTTGCACACTGCTCACGTTCTTGCGACGTTCCGGCTAATATTAATTTGGTGTTCATGTAGTAAGTGACTCGGTTTTCATGTTGTTATAAGTTTTGTAAGTTGTTATTTTGAGGTTTTTATGTTTTGAAGAAGAAAGCCTCTTGTCTCAGGGTTTGTTTTAAGCACTTAGCATTATTATGGATGAATTTATGAATCCGTTTGGAAAGTTACAGTATAATTCAACAAATTGATTTTGCTTACACTTTCTTATTAGATTCAAACGTAGTTAATTTATCGATTGGATATTGAATACCTGGAACAGAATCAACTTTTCTAAAAGATTTTTTTAAATTAATTTTGGCAGTCCAAACTTTATAATATTATTATATATGTAGGTACTACTTTAATATTAGATTTCTGACTCTTATTATTTCGAACAACGATTAAAATCTGAGTAAGTAAATACCTACCTATAATTATCAATTAGGTACCTACCTATTATAACTTTCCTTAAAAAATAACAATACCTACGTACTTTCCGTCAAAGCAGAATTAACGTTTACCGTTTTAAAACTTAAAGCTTACTCCAATAAGAGTAGCTCGTGGGCGCATTCCTGTTCGAGCAGCATTTTACTATACATGTTGTGTGCCCACACTGTCGTTTGTTGTGGGTGCCAGTGGTACAGCACTCGTGCGATAGATGGCGGCACGTGTATAGGAAAATAAAAAATAAAGTTTTATAAAGTTGTTTCAGAATTAAAAACTGTTTTTTTTCTATTTTGATCTTAACTGTGATTAGTTTTTAGCATGATTTTGAGTAGTTAAATTATTTTAATTTTAATAAGTTATTTACTTTATGATAAAAATTGTTTCTAGTAGCTAGTAGGATATGCTTCTACGAAATACCTCTTCAATCAATTTCAAGAAAAAATGCTGCAAATATTTTGATGTTTCCAAGAAAAAGTTTAAGTATCAAACCTTTTTTACAACGAAAGCCTTCTCAACTTGAAACAGGTTAAGCTCTTCAAGATGAATTTATACACAAATAAATTACAAGTTTATACTGAACCTAAACTGACATAGAGCGGCGGGTGGCCACCCGAGGCAAAAAAATTTTGCCTGTATAATTATTTCGGTACCTATATAGACTTTGGAACATTTAAACAAGAACACGAAATGGAAAGACTTACAAGAAGTAAGTCCTTCTTATATAAAGACAGTCAATGGAGAGAGTTACAATATTGTTAATTAATTTAAAACTGTAACAATTTGGGTGACACATGAGGAACCACGTGACAATATTTAGCATAAACTTCAATAACGTCAGTAGGTATATTGTTTTCATCGATAAACTGTTCTCTATGAAAGTATTGTCTGAATTTAATAAGATTATAAGAGTGACCTAGTACTACAGACAATACAGTGTCTATATTCTTAACTCCATACCCACACTACTCATATTAACAACATCTCATATTTATTATCAAACAAACACAATAAATCCAGATTGAAACCTTAATAACATACTGGTTAGCGTTTTGTTTTTGAATTTATTGAACACGTTGAAAGACGAATAAATCATACATAGACTGGCGTAATAAAGTGTAACAATATTGGGTGTGCTGGACCAAAAAAGGATACGTAATTGGCCTGTGGTCGGTCTTGGTTAACTAGGAGTTAATGTTGGAAAATATGAGGGTTTGTCTGTGTGTGAATAGCTGTACGGATAAGTATTCTACGTATTTATTATTGATTAAATAGACTAAATTGCTTTCCTAGTCAGACTAGGAAAGCAATGAACAGAACAGAGTGGAAAGAAATGGAGGAGGCCTTTGCCAAAGTTAGGCAAACAGACTAAGTTGTCGGTGTCATCGACTCACCAGAGTCGACGATAAGATTGTTATTTTGTAATTTTTTGTCTGAATAAAGGCTTATATTATTATTATTATATATTATTAAATAGACTAAATAATGCCATCCCAATTCCTGAAAGTTTGTTTGTCACTATTGATACCTATCTGTTATGATTGGTAGACTTATGTAATATTAACAGTACATAATGCTCATTAATGTTGCTATATTGAAAACAGTTGCAAATATTAAGCTCCTTAAAACAGAAGTTTAAATTTCCAATTTAACCATAATTATATGTATTTCATAATCTGCAATACCGACCTTAAATAAAATTAGTGAAGTAAATTTTATTAATTAAATAGACACTGCCTAAAGAATATAAAACACGAAAGCTTGGAAACAGCATCGAGGGGCACACTTAGTCTTATCCATTTAACGGTAGTAATAAATAATTCGTGTAGGGATAACGACGGACGAACAAAGCAGGTTTGTTATGGAATTTGATTGGTCCGTAATTACATTCAGTTTTAACTTGCTGGTCATGTGAAATTGGTCGATAATAGCCCGCCGATCGGTCTGTGGGTCCTATTACAATGTATAGAAACGTAATTGTGGAATAGTTTACGTAATTTGTGGAATTGACTTCTTTATGGCATTTGATGAGGTTTTTTCAAATTTGACTCATCCTGTTGAAATCTGTTGACCACCAATAACCACCAACGAAGCGTGTCTGTAGATACTGGAGGTTCTTTAATCCCCGGTTTTAAAATTTATGTGCGTTAACGTGTAACGTCACAAAAACATAAACAAAACAATACAAAAGCTCAACCCTTCCACAGTTCAAACATACAAACGCGCGACTCACATCATAACCGCAACTAAAAGCCAAAACTAATCTAAACGGATATCAAAACCAAAAAATGTATTCGCAGAAAACCGTAGCATATCAAATAACGTAAAAAATATAGGCAAATACAATGGACAAGCAAATATCAGTCCTAGCAGTAGATAGTGAAATAAAAGGCGTGACTAACACCGTAATACAATTTTGTGGTCGCGGTACCAAAGTTGATAATAATTTTATAGGTGATAAATGTGGTGCTGTGTGTGATTTTTATGGTTCTGCGAATGAGAAAAATAACCAAATAAATGATGTATCAACTGATTATATTGCCGCGATTATTCATCAATTTGGCGAACTGAATACCGTAATAGCCTGACTTCACACATTGGTTGGAGATTTATGTGACCATTTCTTTCTACGGAACGATTGATCTGTTAGGTGCTATCACAAACTACGCTATATAACCATTGACAATCCTGAGCTTTAAAACATATATTTTCAATAGCTATAAATAGACACTATGAATGCAATTTATTAAAAAATTTTAGAAACGTAAAACGAAGAAAAATATTACACATAATATCTATGACAAAACGTTCAATATGACATAAGATTCAACAAAGGCTATCATTTATTGTAATATTTGTAATACTTAAATCCCCACGAAAGATTACAAAGGTGACACAGTAACGAAGTCGCAGACAAATCTAAAGAATCACCGTCATAAATTATCCAATTTCTAATAAGCTTTCGAAGAATGACGGCAACAATTCTTTACCAAGATCAAATATTTGACCTACGATTATCGCAAACCACAGATGACTCAGTGTGAAAAAGGCGTTGCGGTGTGTGGCTACAAGAACAGTATCAAATTTTACGACTCCCGTGTTCATGGTAATGTGACAATGTTTATTGCTATCATCGCTGTTTTATTGGCTTTCCGATTTATTATCTTAACAACAAAAACCCACGTTTTTTGCACTTCGTTGGCTCGTTTTTAGTGGTTTACCATGTAATCTCGTGTTCCAATGAGTAGGTAAGCGCCAAAAGGAAATACTTAAATTCCCATTTGACTCACATGAGAGTATTATATTTCTTTGTTTAATGGTTTTGTCATCAAGTTTTACTGTTTGATTGTCTTAAGATCTAGGTGAACAGATAAGCCTAAGACAGATGCTTACTCATGTTATCTTTATTGTTTGTTGTAAAAATTATGCATTATGTGACACTAACACATCACAAATATTTTTGAAGAGATTCAATGAAATTCAATGCATTTTCTGCATTAATTAATTTGGAAGTGGACATAATAGTAGATTGTTTACTAAGGGAGCAAACAACTATTTTTAAGGCGAGAGTGTTTCTTTGAATCCAAAGCGGAGCGAAGGATTCTAGAGTAGAATCCCGAGCGTAGCGAGGGATTCTAAAGTAGAATCCTGAGCGCAGCGAGGGATTCAAAGTACATCACTCGAGCTTAAAATAGTGTTGCTCCCGAGGTGAACACTCTACTTTTTATCACCCTCTATGAGAAAACAAACGTGTGCGGTCCGACCCCCATCAGGAACGAATTTCCTACTCACTGATTGACACAAAATAAAAAAAAATCGCAGTCGCCATGTTGGATTCACATTTTGACCTCACTATCGGGTTTACCACCCTCGAAAACTATGAAAACGATACCCATGACGATTTTTTTTTAAATTTTCGCATCCACCATCTTGGATTTAAATTTTGACCTCACTATCGGCTTTACCACCGTCAAAAACTACGAAAACGATACCCATGACGAAAAATTTGAAAATTTTCACATCCGCCATCTTGGATTTAAATTTTGACCTCACTAGCGGCTTTATCACCCTCGAAAACCATGAAAACGATACCCATGACGAAAAATTTGAAAATTTTCGCATCTTGGATTTAAATTTTGACCTCACTATCGACTTTACCACAGTCGAAAACGAAGAAAAAAAAAAAACGAACCCGCCATCTTGGATTTTAATTTTGATCAAATTCACACTATCTCTCTCTCTTGCCAGCCTGTTACTTATTCATACAATGTTCGTGATCGATCTCTTTGGTGAATAGAACTTTTACTAACAATTTCCACATTCCAAATTCAAATCACTTTTAGTCCCTAGGGATTAAAACGCTATTTTGGTCCCTGTTTACGAGGATTAAACTACGTCTTTTTGAATAGATGTGATAAAAAGGTTATTTTTTATGATTCTGTAAACACGATACCTAGTCTCCAAAAGATTATCTGTGTCTTCAAAGCTATAACTAAACTAGAAAAATAAAACAACAAACAGTAAACAACGAAACTAATAACTAAAACATAAAGAATATGAATTACCTACTTAAAACATACTTAAAACTAAACAAAACACTACTTAAACTGCGCAACTATACAGATCCAACGATAAACAAAAATAATCTCCCACAATAAAACGGCAACTAACCTACAAAGCAGGAAAAGGAGTGTTTTGTTGCCGATAAAGACATTATTAAACTGACCATAATTTCGTTGGCATATTACTGCATCATTAAGATTAGTCTTATCATATTACCGTTTCTCTACGATGAAAATATTTACCATACGAGGTATAAAAGGTATCCGTACGATAAGGCAAGATTATACCAACGGCCCACATTCGGTAGTGCTTTATGAATTTTAAGTGATTCATTGCGTCTAGTTCTATATGAAATGGGTTATCTTAATTGTTCCCTGTGGTAATTTATTGTCCAAATTTGTTGGCGTTGCGCTAAACAGTAGGTGCTTAAAATAAACGTGGTACATTAATGTGGTCAGATACATCATGTAACGTTGTTTTATCGTTTGACATAGTTTTAATTTCATAGTAACTTGTTCATAAACAAACGAGAGATTAATCTTGTGTTTTTATTATGTTTATGGCATCTTATAACTGCTTTTCTTATAATTAATTTCTTTCAACAACTTAGTTTTAATTACACCATCATCATGCTTATACATTCATACATTTTAAGACTCTTTCGTTTTTTCTTGGCAACGGAAGATATTTGGTTGGAAACTTAGGAGACGGAAAAAATACTGATCAATACAAAAATACAAAAAATCAAAATGGGATCTCAATCATACTGCGTATCATGAGCTTAGAGACACTTGATATCAAATATAAACAACTGGCTAAAAGCTCCTAACATAATTACATGTCCTAACTTCACCTTTCACAGTCCCTGAACCGTATAACTCTCATATTCCGAGTGTAAATTAAATATTTGCGGGTGTCTCGGCTCAACGTGGGTTGTGCTTAATGAGCTATCATCACAAGCTTATGTCAACTGTCGCGGCTTCTTCGACAGTCAGCTCCTGATTCATTGACACTTGGACGTTCTCATTTAGTGCAAATATTGTTTGAAGTAATAAGAGCGTCCTGGCCTGTGTTTGTGTTTGTTGTAATGATTTAAAAAAAGGACCAGGTCGTGAGTAAAGAATTGTGATTTTGCCTTTTTGACGACTTCATTATGAAGTTAATAGGTATTTCTTCTTTATATTATAACTGGTCCCTTAGTGTTGAGAATCGTGACATTAAAATTGAAGTTAGCATGATGCAAATAAGGAAATATATTATAGATAGATGTATCATGTAACACCAAAGCTTCTTTAATGACCAATTTAACGAGAAGCTATGCAACTATCCAAAAATTTTGATAAATTAATATTTCGCAAAATAGAAAAATACACAACTAACAAAACTAAAGGTTCGTTGAAATACTAAAAGAAAGTGAACTGACCCAACATCAAAAATCCTCGAGTCACATTTGAACCTCCATCACGCGTTCACCCACTCGACCACAATAAAGACCTCTCAGAGGCGTTCAATAAATTTTCTAATATCGTAACAAATCGGTCATAAGCTTGTACTACCCGATAAAGCTCTATTCAGCTTCACACTATCAATCATAGTTTAGCAAAGGTTATATCAATATCACATAGTTGCACACTCATGCTGCCTTTATGAGAATTTTTCTTCGGCAGTTTGTACTAAGCGCTGAAGAGGGTAATGTCAATCATGATTCTACGATGAAAGTTAGAAAGAAAACCTTCTAAGAAAAAGATGGTGATCTATTTTCTTGACGTCACACGTAATGCCGTTTTGCTTTGTGTCTACTTTACAAAACGAACTCAAATTATGACCTAGAAGTTCATAATTTGAGTTCGTCTAAGTGAAAGTACAGTAGACCGCACGTGAGCTAGTCTAGCGTAATAAGGAGTTTCAATAGAATACAAAGCAAGCTTTATATGTACTGGTTATGTTACCACTGACGTGCAGGCTACCGTACTTACTTCACAATAACAGTTTATCAGCATTAAATAAGATAAGTGGACACTAATCTACTGTGGCCACTTTAATAGTAGGCTTGAAGAAAATACCAGTGGCGAATACTCCAAAGAACTCGATTCCCATCGGCTTCTCTTCGGACACAACCACTCTATCATCATTGAATAATCACACTATAAGTATTTGAATACAATTAAAACATTACAAAACGCCTACATTAAATATTTTGTCTTTATATTCCAACAACAAAACATTTCGCTCTAAAATAACTCGTAGGCGCATTCGGCTTATTGTGAGTTCAATTTCTATAGAAAATAAAATCCGTCTGACGTCACTCGGTCACGTGACTCCGTGCGTTTTATACCAAACTAGGAAGCCGGCTTGCAACGAGTTATAGTAGGTAAAGTAGGCGAAAACGCGCGCGTGGGAATGAGAAAGAGCTATTGCTATTGCTCGCACTCGCATTTGATACTCGGTTCTTGTCGTAGAATTTCGTAATGCATTCGACTTGAACTTCGCTCATTCGGTCGGACCGGAAATCAAAACATTCATCTATAAATTGTAGTCTGTGCATTCATCAATCATTCCAATTTCCATTGACAATGTGAGATGTGTGGTCGATTTTTGTCGTAATCGCATTATATAACCATATAATTTGTTTACAATAAATAGTTAATTTGCATTTTGTATTCATTAGTTTATCATTACTAGTAGTAATATTAGTTTTTTGTGTAGAACAGTGATTAAGATAGTGTTTGTGTTTTGAGTTTCGTGAAAGAGAAGTACGTTTTAATTAGGTATTTGGGGTAAGTAGATAGTATACTGTTAAGCCGGTATGCGCCGAGTTACGCTATGGACTGAGAAGTAGAAAACGCGCGGGAACGAGAAGCAGCTATTGCCACCTCGTTCACGCACACGCAGTTATTCGGTTGTTTCCGTTGAATTTCGTAATGCGTTCGGCGCGGAGTTCGGTACATAATAATATTGACATTGAATTGATACAACATTTGTGGTTGTTTGTTTTTTGACGTAATCGTATTTTAAAAACAATTATTTGCATTTTGATCACTAATTTTTCAGTGAATTCATGTTTCTCATTACTGATACTTGTTGTAGGTATAGAACAGTGATTAAGACAGTGTTTAAGTGTTTTGAGTTTAGTGAAAATAAAGTACGTTGTAATTAGATAAGTGGGGTAAGAATATAATTTATTATGTTGAAATTACTTGTATAAAGTAGATTTGAAAGTAATTAAAACGATCAGTAGGATTAGGATAGATTGTTGCTTGACGGATTATTAACTTTGTGAGGAAACATGCTTTTCAAGGTTAACTTTTGAAAATAAGAACCCAGATAATTATGACTATAAACTACAAACGACGTGATGGTTTTTTCAAACATTTTAATGTTTCCCTTTACGATAAATATCAATGATTGACTGGCAGTTATATCGGAGCTCGTGGCTAAGTAATAACAAGCCGCACGGGTCGATTCATCAGGTTAAGGTACGCTTGACGGGGTTGGTCAGTGGATGGGTGACCATTTTTACATACCGAGACTCCCCCGTGCCTCGGAAAGCATGTTAAGCCGTTGGTCCCGGCTGTCATTCGTGGATCTTTGACAGTCCGTTCAGTTTCGTCACGTGCGGGCAAAAGCAAGTAAAATGTATTGTTTCCCGTGTTTACTTTTCTCAGATTGTAGTACCTAGTATATGGATTGTTTGGGTATGAGTTCGGGCCTGGTAGTATTTTTTTTGTTTTTTTTTTTTTTTTTTTTTTTTTTTTTTTTTTTTTTTTTTTTTGCTCCGGCTCTCGGCTTACCCCCTTCGATTTCCCACGCCGCGCCACGGGAAAATACAGAATGTGATAAAACGTAACCTATGAAGTATCTATATAATAAAAATAAAATATAGTTCATTAGTAAGCGCATCACTTGAAAACGTCTCCACCGATTTGTTCTTACGGATAGAAAATTCTAAGTTGCCGGGAAAATTGTAAAACTGAAAGTGTACCACCAGGTGAGATGCAGACCAAGAGCTTCCACATTATGGGTAAAAAAAAAGTGTATTTTGTACGGGAATTTTGTATGATTTATTGTTTGGACGGGATAGTTGAAAATAAAGACGACAATTTGAAGCAACATCACAATTTATATGGCGCTCAGCTGACAATAAAGCTATGAACCCACCCGAAAAATTAAGCATAACATCTTACGTCACAGCAAATAGAAATACGTGACCATTTCATACTATACGCCATCTAAATATTTGTAGAGCAATCTATATGTTTGTGTACAATAATACTCAAGTGCTCGCGTGCCGTCACCATCTTAATATTTGACTTTCAAATTATTTAAACGTTACCAACATGAATATTGAATTTAAAAAGAAGATTTCGTTTTTTTTTTAATTTAGTATTTTTGAATTATTAGAAAAATCGGTTGCAGTTTCGGGTGTCAGAAACGTTTGTTGACAAATTCCTGTACTTTATTGAAATACGAGCGACTTTGTTCGCGTGAAATTTCAGCCTCCGACCCACCGCATCGCATCCCATCGCCTACTCGCGCTATTACTTCTTCGTTCTTTCTGAATTTTTATCTTTTTGCTCGGCTCTTCAGGGTCGTGGCGTGATATTATATAGCCTTTCCAAGAATTGGAAATCAATGCAAAACGGTTTTTTCAAATCCGACTGGTAGTTCCGGAGATTCCCCCCTACATACAAACTTACAGACGAACTTAACTCTTTATAATAATATTATTATAATTCAATCTGCCTTTTCCCAACTATGTTGGTATATGTAGCAACTGCCTATCTGACCTCCACAACCCAGTAACTGGGTAATACGATACCCCTTGGTAAGACTGGTGTCAGACTTTCGGGCTTTTAACCACTGTAAAAGATCCACCTTTCGAGTCACGGAGGAGTTTCGGTATGTAAAGATGGTCACCTATCCACTGACCAACCGCGGCAAGCGTAGCTATACATGATGGATCGACCCGTACGGTTGTTATTACTTAGCCACGAGTTCCTATATTATTATAATTATGTATATATATTATATTCGTAAAGATTATTCTAAATCTAAAACAAAGCTAACTAACTAACTGCTTTCAACACCGATCCCGCCATCTTCTGGTTTATTAGTCGCCTCTACCTGCAGTTGTAAACAATTTCTGTAAGCCAAACTAAGTAAGGCGAGAATTTTAACAAAATGGCTAGTACGAACTGTACGAAACCCGTATAAGTCATTGCCAGCGGAACACAAAAAGTGTAGTAATAATATTTAACAATGTTGCTTTTAGTTCGTGTATTGAGCAGGTGCACCCAATTATTTTGAAACAAATGAAGGCTTTTAAATGGAACAAGCACAACCGACTGGTTATGTTCCATAATAACAATAAAGAAAAATATACGCTATAACCAAAATTTACAATGCAGATCCCTAAATGAAACTCAATTAAGAAAATATAAAGAAAACTGCACTCAATTTCGTTAGCAGAACTCGATTGTAAAAGTGTTCGGTCTTGCAAAATTGCACAGAGCGAGTATAATGCAGTTTAATTAAGCCACACAATCAGCAGCCGTTACCAAAGGAACGCCCCAAACGTGGAATAAATTCTTGAGGGGCTGGAATCAGTTCCACTGTCTGTGGTGATATCTTGCAAACTTATATTTACATCTGCATTCTTGTAATATAGCCCTAAAATTTATCCCAATAAGGACTTAGTTGCATCAATACTTGAGCTTGCAAAAGTTACCGTATCATGGGGTTTGACATCACTCCCTGAACGTTTAATTTTCTTTTAATCCCAAACGCTTCGATCTTTATCGTTGGGGGGTTGCTGCGTAACGAATTAAACGGATTGCATTGGTGTCACAAATGAGGCTATTTTATTCCTCCTGAGAGATGTCTCATTGGCAGGGGATAGACTGACGTGATTGTCTGTGTTATACTCCACTGCCTTGTTATTGGCATGGCGAATTTCGGATGTGGCTGCGGTTAGGGGATCGATTGGTGTAATTGCGGGAGGCAATTATAATAATATAGGCAGATTTTGGGGTAAAGAACATCAAGTCTTTACGAGTAGGTACCTAAAAATGTTTATAATCATAATAAGGTTTAACCTTTAGCGAGTACCTTATCGACTTGTGGTAAAACATTACAAACTTCTATACGATTTTCCTTTCTACACCCTTTTTACATCTTTGGCATCCTTCAATATTGATATCTTCTAAAATTCTAAAGTAGATATTACAAAAGCATCAATTCCACTATCTTTGTGAGGAGCTCGCTAAGAAAACGTATTTTACTTCAACAAACAAAGATCTTTTACAACGATAGGATTCATACACCAAACTGAACCGTAACTAAAAAGAAAATTACTTGAACGACGAACTACAAAGTCAGTGCTGTCATGAAGACGTAAAACAAAACTTCACAATACATTTCAGTGTAAGAAACGTTTTCAAAGAACTTCTAAGATAGTCTGGAGCGCTTTACGATTTGCGAACAAAAGCCAAACAATCCATTGTCTATCGATTGTAGCCCCGAGTGCAGTTTGTCGTCAAAGGCCGTAAGTTGCTCTTTTCAGAGCCTTTACTACGTTTTGCTGGTTACTGCGTAATTCTATGAGAAGTGGTTACAATATTATGGAGTTTTGATTATGTTGTTTGTCTTGACTGTTGAACATCGCATGAGTAAAGTTGTTTTTGCTTGTGAAATTTATCTATTACAAAAGTATGGGTTTCTACATAGTGGTTCTTATTTAAGGGGTTGACTGTGTTAATGAGTTTTTTTTTTATCAATAATCGATGGTTGTTGCAGAAATAATTAACTATTGCTTGTTTAGAAGGGCTGTATTATTTTCAGATCAGAATTAATCAGTCACGTTATTTTAAGCATTTCCAATTTTCACCACGACTAACATATCAGTTTATTACTTATCTACAACTATTTTTCTTCTAATTACAAGTTGGATTTTTAATAAACTCATCAAAGGACTATAACCATTGGTAGGGTTCATGTCTCCATTGGGAACAGCCCCTTAAGCCCTCCATGTATTCTTTACTTTGTTTCAAGCCTTTAACATTATCTTTCACTTGTTTCTTGCTTGTATGACTTTACATCGTGTTCTTGACTTCTAAATCTCTTTGTTTAAAGGACATTGCCTAATTTTGTATGGAAGTTGGACCAAGTGCTGCCTAGAATACTCACATAGTGCATTTTGTTCCTCAAACCATCACTAACCTGTATTTCAAAGCGCATAAAAATCTATCCCAGGAGTCCAAAGAAAAACAGTCTCTTGTTTTGAATATTTTTATTGGAAAAAATTAACTTAGTAGCAACAAATGTACAAAATCAACTTTTAAACAGTTATTGTGCATTCAATAGACGGATCTCTAACTCCTTGAAAAGCGACCTTCACCGCTTTAGTGCAGACCGCATTAAGGATGCGATATTGGGTAGAGCCAGCTTGCAGAACTGAAGACCGATGATGGCAGGATCGTATCCGCCAAACTTGAACTATTGAGAGGTTCTATGGACAGTTATACACGTCAACCAGTAACCCCGTTACGAATGTGGCAAACGACCCAAGAGCTTGATTAAACCCGACACTATACCGAAGATATCCCGGACGTCAGCTTGTACGAGATTAGGATGGCTCTAAAGCAGCTTAAAAACAACAAGGCGCCGGGTGATGACGGAATTACGGCGGAACTCCTAAACGCCGGTGGGAAACCCGTTCTTAAGGCCCTCAAGAAGCTGTTTGATTCCGTCATACTCGGGGTAAAACGCCACACGCATGGAACAGAGGTGTGGTAGTACTCTTCTTTAAAAAGATGTGTGAGTATGTCAGTCCGACTCTACGACCAGACCTCGAAACCTATCCTTCTGCAGCGAGGTGTGAGACAAGGAGACGTTATCTCTCCGAAATTATTCGTTATCATGGCTGAGGCCATGGAGGACCTCAGTATAATGCTTGATGACCTCAGTAGAGCCTCCAAAAGAGTAGGTCTTAAAATGAACATGGAAAAGACAAAGGTCATGTCAAATGCCCATGTAACACCCACTTTCATAAAGATCGGAAACGCTACGCTCGAAGTTGTAGACGAGTATGTTTACCTAGGGCAAACTGTCCAGCTAGGTAGGTCCAACTTCGAGAAAGAGGTCAAACGTCGAATCCGACTCGGCTGGG
The DNA here is from genome assembly GCA_948150665.1 of Conistra vaccinii. Classification (NCBI taxonomy): domain Eukaryota; kingdom Metazoa; phylum Arthropoda; class Insecta; order Lepidoptera; family Noctuidae; genus Conistra; species Conistra vaccinii. The sequence continues at coordinate 9,042,488 of OX411329.1, read as the reverse complement.
CAAGCTCGGGCGTTCGGGAAGCTACGCAATATCTTCTCGTCCCACATACCACAGTGTCTCAAGACGAAAGTCTTTGACCAGTGCGTGTTGCCAGTGATGACTTATGGCACTGAAACGTGGTCGCTCACAATGGGCCTTAAATCAGAAGGCTAAAAGTCACCCAAAGAGCAATAAAGACGGCTATGGATCACCAAAATGGATCACAAGTGACGTAAGACAGCAATAAGTAGTCGGTTTTTTTTTTATTCTGGCATCTCGAAGCTGACCACTGAGGTCCTGGCTGGTTAACCGAACTTTCCTGTGGCTGCCTTTAGCTACTACACTAAAAGTCTCCATCCAGGGGCATAAACTATTCTAAATTAAAATTAGGCGAACGCTCGCTAAAGACACGGGAGGGGCGCGGTTGCTGGGTCCATAAGGGAGTATAGGGGGGTATTTATAAATACATTTTTGAGAAAAAATATATCAAAAACGTTGTTTAATGCAAGATTAGTCATTATCACAAAAACTGGATTAATTTATTTTTCCTGGGACCAATTTTTTTTTTAAATTTTTTTATAGTTCATGTGTATGCTACAGTACCACTAGACCAACTCACATTCCTAGGCAGCACTTGGTCCAAACCTAGGCAATCTCCTTTTACGTTACGTTTTATTTAATATACAGATTTTAGAACTTTTGAATGCTGCATGATGATAAATGTGAAAATCTTCAATAAAAATTACTGTAATTTGTTCAAAAACTTAAACTATTAGCTAAATAGAGTTTTTAAGTCTACTGAGGTTTGCTTGATAAGAGTTCAAAAAGTTTAAAAGAAATTTTTCTGCTAAAGTTTGTGATAAGCTTGAAATATTTTATTCTTTTTATTTTTAATTTATTAGATATATCATGCATGACCTATATCCAGATACCAACCTAATAACAATATAATTTCTAAACAAACTTCATACGTATATCACTCTGGTTCCACTGCTCAGATCTCCAAGTACTTAACATGTCAAGAAAAGGAACAATACGTTCTCAAAGGATTCAATCCACTCACGAAGCGAAATTGTACGAAGGATTCATATTCATAGCATCATCCCTTCATGTTTATTACAAAAACATATCAGCCGTTTTGTTCCATCCTTTATAACAACATGAAAGGCCCAATTCACAAATAAGATAATACATTTTCTACTGCAGAGCGTGTTTTCTCCTTAATTCAACCATTTTGGAAACTCGCATAAAATAAGACTTCGTCAATTATTATTTCAATTCAACTCGCTCTCGTCATTAGCATATGAATTAGTTCGGGAAATTGGGAGTATTTACTTAGAAAATATTGGAATACCAATGCATATGGAACATTGTTGTATGCACATATTTTAGAAACGAGTACTTGGATTGGGGTAATGTTTTGTTAACGTATGTTAATTATGTTGTTTGAACGTATATAAATTGTTTCGCAGCGACTATTTTACTAGTAGTTCTGCGAACAGATGGTAGACCTCACGAGCACAAAGTTTTTGTAACAATTAATACGAATAAACCACAAAAGCTTTTTTAAACGGGATGAACAAAACACATGGTGATAAATATCACGTTTTCAATAACTTTCTACATAATGATTCTTATTTTAGTGGTAATCCACTAAAATAAGAATCATTATGTAGAAAGTTATTTTATAGGTGCTTTAATAATAAACAAAAAACATGGTAATCAATCTATATTTCATCATATATTGATAAAAGAAAAAAAATATATGAAAAAGAATATATGATGAAATATGGATTGATTACCATGTTTTTTGTTTATTATTAAAGCACCTATCCAACTTAAAAAAAACCGACTGCCGCAGGCTGCTGTAGGTTACTTTTAGAGAAATATGTTTTTTTTTCAGAATTCTCTAGTTTTGTGATGAGAAGGTGGTCCCAGGTCTCCATCAATCCCTGCCTAGTAGTTAAAGGACCGATTCCTCTGGTAGAAATCTAAAAGTGAGCAACTTACTGCATTTTGAGGAGCTATTCTGCTCATCAGGCCGAAGATCCTCATCAGATCTTCACCAAATTTGTATGAGACCAACTTAAAGTTATACTACCTTTCAAATGAAACCATGAAAAAAAAAAACATAAAATCGGATCTCATAAGGCAACAGATCTCCAGTAGCCCCATTTTTGCCGCTTTTTGGAGGTAGTACCCCTTCAATCAAAAATCCTCGACGACAAAAAATATCTATATAGTCCTAAAACCTGTATACCAAGTTTCTTCCGAAGCGGCTGTAAAATACGACCTATAGAGGGGTACCAACAAACTGACACACAAAACCAAATTCTGCCAGGTTACTTGGTTCATGAAAAAAGCCCTTGTCGGAAAATACTTTGATATTCATCAATTTTCTGAGAAGTCGGCCGTTACGCCTAAACCATGGTCACTCTCTCTACAATGAGAAAGACCGCAGCTACAGCAATTTTTTTTGGAAACTGAGAATCTTATAATAGAATCTTCATATTAGTGAAATTCAAGGTATATGTACCTACTCTATTTTGTAACCGACAGTTGCATATAACATATTCGTGACCATTATTTGGACACCATCGGCATCCCATAAATATTTACGGTTTCGGATCACTAGCTTAGATGATTGCATTAAATGCGCATACGAAATGCTCTTCAACGTACCGGAACGCGCTGATGCGATGGGCGGAATTTCGCTTTCATTTAATAAAGGGCGTTGCTAGTAAAATTTTAGTCGGAGCAAAGCGGTTTAATTTGAATTAACGGTCGCCTGCGAAGCGGACGCGTGCGCGTTCTCACGAGATTTTTCGTGACCCTTTTATGGGATAGATTATGCAGTTGCATTATTTTAGACTAAGTATGGTATAATTAGTTAATATAATGCTGGGATTAGTTTTGCTTTTGCTACGTAAATTATCATTAAGGTTTTTCAACATAGAAATATTATGATAAAGAGTATTGAGTCTTCTCCGATTAAAATACCTTTTTATTATTTATTTATACGTATATACTTTATTGTATACCACAAAAATACATAACAAATATGATAAATTTGACACTACAAAATATACAATGGGTGGCTTTATCGCTTACCTATATGAAAGAAGAAAAATGTTAACTGTTTTGTGTTACCAAACAAAGATAAATCAAAGGTTAGTATCCATTTATTTCTAACGGAACTTGTCATCAATTTTACAGGTTCGTTAGGATAGTTTTGTTTTCCATAGATCTAGCAGAGACCTGAATATTACAAGCAAAAGATTTATAGAATGCAACATTTCTAAATGAGTAAGGAAAGGGTCAGACATCAGGGAATGTTGATTGCGCGTTCATTCGCCATGGTCCATTTGATTTACTACGCTTTGCTCTAAACACGTGCATATCACGTAACGAACTATATTTTTTCTGCTGAGACACTGTAATTTCAACCTTATTTTTACGTACAATTAGGTTGTTTATAAACGCAAGACAATTTAGTTTGTAAACGTTAATTAAGCGATATTTCATTTGGTGACGCTTGGCGCCGTCTGCTAAACGCCTTGACGAAATAATCTCTAGAAAGCAGCGTTTCTTTGAATATTATTTTAGGGCTCAAATCAACTGTCCGCACAGTAAGGTGAAACTGCAGGCGCAATTTTAATTGGAACAATATTTCTTAATGAAAGCGAGTGAAAGTAACAAAAGTTTTCGTCGAATTAAGGATTGCGCAGTTGCTTTTGCTTGTACATGTTTCTCAACAAAGCGAGATGATTTGCTACTGTGACAACGCACTAAGATTTGAATTTCTTAACTAGGACACAAAACTCTGGATATTGTCTTGTCTAGGATTTTAGATACATAATCAATCAACTCAGGCTGCCCAATAGATCAACTCAGCCTATCGCAATCCATTGCTGGACATAAGCCTCTCCCAAGGTGCGCCACAACACCCAGTCCTCCGCCTTCCGCATCCAGTCTGTCTCAGCCACATTTTTAAGATCGTCGGTCCATCTAGCTGGGGGGTCCAACGTTACGCTTCCCGACACACGGTCTCCACACTAGGACTCGTCTGCTCCAGCGGCAATCTGTCCTTCGACAAACATGGCCAGCCGACTACCTCCACTGCAGTTATCGACATAGAAGTCAGTTCACTGAAGTCAGTTTGCTTACACAGCAAGCTATATCGATAACTTTTCCGGATATCATTTCTGATTTTATCCTTCAAAGAAACTCCGAGCATAGCCCGCTCCAAAGCACGCTGAGCGACCTTGAATTTCTAGACCAGTCCGACTGTTCACGTTTCAGCACCGTATGTCATATCATATGCAAGATGCAATGTTAAAATGCTGTTTTTCTTTGACAGCGCTTCAAATGCCCAAAATTATTATCTTAGTTTCCGGAATCCTTTAGGTAATGTTAGAAACCAAACACTGCTCCAATGCGTAAACACAGTTTACTAAATAACTAAACAAGTTACCACAACATGTTACAGAAGTTTATTGTTTTACCATTAATGCAGTGTATATGGATACGATGCGCCATCAAAAACTAGGTAGTTAAAATTATAATTTTCCAATTCAAACGTCAATAATGAGGTTTATTTGAAAATTCATTGCAAATAACGATACGTATTGCATGAATTGGATTCTGTTGTGATTGTCGGTATAATAACAATGTGTTTAATTTCCATCAATAAGCAGTTATTGCTATTACAGTTGCCATAGAGCGTTAGAAATAAAGAGATGACTGGGTCTATGGTCACAAGCCGCAGTCATACGTAACTGTACGATTTATGAATTAATTATATGACGTTGATGACGTATTTAGTAATGGCTCTAGCTATGCGAGAACCAATGTTACTTTATTTGGTCTTTTATAATCATAAACTACAGTAAAGCCAAAGGAGGCTTTACTGTAGTCGGGTTAAAATGTGAATGAGGGGATCATTCACCAAAATTGGATGAGAAGATAAGCACTACGGTGGAACATACGTAAATACAGACATACATAACCTATTAAAAACATAACCCTTCCTTTTGGCATTGCCGCTGTCGGGTAAAATTTAACAATTAGGATCGACTACGTACCCGGGACGTCGCGGTCGGTCATACAATCAGAAGTTTGTCTACCTACAGTATCCAGGTAATCGGGAGGCTTTCTGTACGACAGAAAGCTTCCCGATTACCTGGTTACTGTAGGTACAGAGTTCTTCTCGATGTGTTATAGCTGTGATGTACTGAAAAAAATAGTAGCGAGAAACGCTTTTATTCAAAGTAAATGGTAGAAGTATCTATCGTACTCTGTGGGTGGTGGAACATTACCTAAAATATCATTATCATGAAATTATTTAGGGTTCAGGTCATTATATATATTTGTATTAATGTAAGTACTAATTTATTAGATTTTACCAATATTATGAGAGTTAAATAATTAATATATGGAATTCATAACTTCAATTAATGGGACTTTGAATAATTATAATTAAACTGTTTAGTGAACATAATATGCAATGATGATACGTTAGTGTAGTTCAGTTATTATTTCCTATTTTGTTTTATTAGTTATTTATTTGGCAACCAATTCATGGAATATTTGACCACTCATAATTCTGACGTATCCTTGTAAATTCAAAGATAGCAACGGGGAAAGTCCTCCACATCATCCATTATCAGATCAAAGTCTGTGACAGTAAATGCCTCAGAATTTCCGAAGTATGTCAATTCAGTTCGAATACTCTTCATTTATCACCTCGTCGAGCTTCGAAATATTTTAGTAAGCAGTGACATGTTCGAAATCTGTGTGGGTATATGTATGTAGTGGGATTTCTGTTGCTATGGGAAGACTTCGTTTCCTGTTAGTGATGGTGTTCCGGATGTTAGAATGAAACATTCATGCAAAGAGCAAACACTTCGAGAGGTTACATTTTTCTCAGACTTTGTGCTCTTTATCATCAGCATCTCAGCTCTGAATCATTTACTGTTAAGTATTTGATAGTTTCTTTCTTTTCCACCAGTCTCCAAGACTTTTTGCGTTTGTCGTCCATGTGTTTCCTGTCACTTTGACGATGCGATGTCCTCAGCCCAACACAATTTAAATGTCCCGAGTTTCTTAAACCTGGAAGGAATGATTAAAAAATCTATATTTCAATTTGCAACCTTCTAATAAATACTGTTTGCCTGTGAAACAGTTCATCATCATATCAGCCCAAAGATCTCCACTGCTGGACATATACCGCCCAGAAGCATGGCCATTTCGACCGGTTCTATGCTGCTCGCATCCAGCGAATTCCTACGTTCACAAGGTCATCAGGTCTTCAAGCAATTATGTAGACAAAATTGCATTTATCTGCGTTTACCTCGTCTCTATCGTCTTCGTTAATTTCGAAATCTAGTTCAACAATATTTTTAAATCCAATAATGAATTTACCCTCTGCAAAAGTTTTTCAAAAAACTTCAACATTAATTTCAACTCTTTATTCGCGAAGCATTTAGCTCTTTTGCTTGCACAAGCATTGTTTACAATATGAACAGCCATCGGCGTTGATTGCCAATAACTCGTACGATGAATATGACCCATATAAAATCCTCATATGTAAACTGGAGAACGTGTTTCAATGTTCGTAATTGTTTTACTTATTGATTTTGGAAGTGGGTCATTACGCTGGCTTATTTAATAGTTTTCCGCACAAGAGTCTACAATATTACCAAAGTACATTATTGTTTTTATCTTGACTACGGTTTTACGAACACATTACATCACACCTGTAATCCCCGTAGGGTTAGGCAGAGGTATGCCTCGTACACCCACATTTCGCCAGATAATGTTTAAGTTCCATTTGACGGGGGGGGCCGATTGGCATCAACCGGGTAGAAATCCAGACTTACTGAGATACTGAGAAATGCCAGATAGAAAAACCCAATAACTCTTTGCGAAACTCAAGACCGCATGCTTAGCAGTAGCGCTTGTGACTACTAGAACAACGACGCAGTTCCTAAAAAGTTGGAAGAATTATCGTCTATTCAAGACTTAGAGACAAAAAGAGGTCGTATTAATCAAAAGTCAAAGACACAATCTGGACACAAAGAAAAGACTGGATGCGGAAGGCGAAGGACAGATTGATGTAGCGCAGCTTGGGAGAGCCTATGTCCAGCAGTCAAGTGGACTGCGATAGGCTGAGTTGATTGAAAGACACAATCATTTATTTGCACTAAATGCAGTGCAAAAGATGAGAGTAGGTATAAAAATTTTGTTAATGCATTCGCAATGATGCATGCCAACATGCAAAAATAACAAGGTAAGTATAGAGTTATGTTATTTTCTTCTTTTGGTGTGGTTTGTGACTAACCTCGTGTCAAAGTTTTAAAGCCGCCCATGGGCCTCTGACTTGGCTTCAAATGCCGTCGAGAAATATCTCTCAGGCATGCCGGTTTCCTCACGATGTTTTCTTTCACTGTTTTTGAAGCAAGTGATAATTATACAATATGCACATGAATCCCAAAAGTCAGAGGTGCGTGCCTTGGGTTCGAACTCGAGACCTATTGACTTGGCAGTCTGACGATCACACCACTTGGCTATCACTGCTTTTATGTTATAACTTTATAAGTACTTACATGTACAAAAGTATTTATAAATAAGCGACAAAACAACATCATCAGCGTAATAAGTGTAAATGTATGTTGATCGGAAGGATTAAATTATTAACGACATTATCGGACTTCGTACTGAAAGCGAACTCATTATTATTTTAAAGCTTCGAAAATACCAAGAAGAATTAAAATCCCGATTTCACATTGTGTATGCCATTATTTACAATATACATATTTGACCGGTCATTGTGGCAGTGAAGGCGATTATGAACTCATGTACATAAACTATTTATCATTGTTCTGTCGCACACCTTCCTAAACCTGAATGTAGATATACAGACCCGAAAGAAAAATCCAGCCAGCACAATAAAACATTCTATCAGCTGGATAGTTTCCTTCAAAACTGGTAGGAGATAGCGCTGGTTCGCGAAAGACGGAAGGAGTGGCGGGAGGCCTTTGCCACAGGGTAAGCCAATAAAATAAAAAAGTTTTTATTAAAAAAATATTTTATTATCTAATAATAAAACATAACATAACATAATCAGCCTATTAATGTTCCCACTGCTGGGACACAGGCCTCCTCTCTGTGAGAGGGTGTGGGCCGTAATCCACCACGCGGGCCCAGTGCGGGTTGGTGGATGTCACATGTCTTCGAATTTTTGGTTCACGATGTTTTCCTTCACCGTTTTGTGAGCAGTAGTGATGAAATTATTTTACACAAAGTAAAGCGGCTGCCTGGGTTCGAACCCACGACTTACAACTTGTAAGTCGGGGCCGTTACCACTGGGCCACCACAGCTCTACTATCTAATAATATAATATAATTAATTATATTAGTTTCCAACTCAGGTCTCTGATGATTTTGCAGTCGAGCCACCGACCACTACATCTATTAAGATTACTCATAACCCTATCACATTATTAGTATCCTTCATAATCTACCTCTCAAAAGCCAGTCACAGTTTATCAATTCAGACGGAAACGGAGACAAAAAGCTGTTAATAATAAATGAACGGAATGAACGATTGATATCATTCAGCATTCGCGCCAGCCGCTGCCAGCACATTGCGAAATGTGTCTATCTCCTCATTAATAGATCTCATTTGTCAATGCACATGACACCTCGTCGATTTTCTATATTTCATCTAAGTATTGAGAGGCTATTTTGTATGAATTTAAATAATGTTCTATTGATTAATGGCGGAGTTTAACTTTACATACAATTACTTGTTATAAAATACTGTTGAAAAGTCATTTGACATACAACACAAGTATTCATCATCTTCTAGGTAGGCGATCATCATCATTCTCTTGCCATTATCCCAATTTATTCGGCGTCGGCGCAACATGTCTTTTTTTCCCATAATTCTCTATTTGTCGTCACTCACCCCTTTCTAGCCATATCATCTTTCACACAGTCAATTCATAATTTCTTTTATCTTCTTCTACTCTTATAGCATTCACATTCATACTCTAACTTTTCACATTTTCAACTAGGCTATGAACAACGTAAATTACCATCAAGAATACAGTTATAATATAGGCAGTGTATAGAGTGCCACCATTGGCACTCTATCCCTATCGGATAAAGTGCCACTACAGGCACCCTAGTAACACCGCCTCGGCCCGGCTAAAGTGCCGCAAGCATTGGATTGTCATTGACACTGTCACTAAGTCACGTCACTTGGTATTTTGTTTGATTGTCGAGGTTAGATCGCTGTAAAACACCACATTTCCAAAACATTATATTCTCTTGTGCCTAAACGGACCCTGGCACTTCGCCGGCCGCTACCGCGGCACCGCTCGCTACGCTCGCTCGGCTCGTGCGTTGTATGGTCACAGTTCTAACCTAACCTAAATAACAAGTGACAGTGACAATGCAACTCTCACGGCACCCTAGCCGGGCCGAGGCAGTGACACTAGAGTGCCACAAGAAACTCGCGGCACTCTATACACTTCGTATAATATAACAATTTGCTCGATCGTAAGCACAACGAAACTCTCCGAAAGTGATACAAATCTCAACATAACTACCATCACATACCACAGTATACTATACGTCCTCGATTTCCATGTACTTTACAATCCAGTCTCAGTCTGCCTAGAAAGTAGCAGGATCTTCGACCTAAATCAAAACAAAGTCTGGTAATACATTCAAGTCCTTAGCTTGACTCATAATTTTATTCACCACGGAATGATTGACCGAATCGAGTGCGACCATTGTCTGCGGGTAGTCGAGGCACCCTGGCCGACCATTTGTCAGCCTACATCGTTTGTCGTACGTCGGGTACATAACTAATTGCTGCTGTAAATCGTCGGCACACGCGACATTCGCCGACGCTAGCTATCGAATGAGTGACGCGACCGGCGACATTTTTGTTTGAAGTTTTTTTTGTTTTTCCGTGGGTTGTGAATGTGTTATAATGAGTGGGATTGTAGTGTTGGGTGGGTTTTGTTTGTCATGTTTTAATATAAAGTTGCGGGGGCTACGGGATAGTGTACATGGATGTGGAGGCAGATAAAACGTTTTAGAAGTTATAGTCGTCAATTATTTCTGTTACCTGTAGTTTTCATCGGAATACATCCGATGAAAACTACAGAATTGTTTAAAGACCTACTTGTGACTGTTTAAATCATTTATACAGGATTCTCAAATGTATTTTATGAATGTAATATTTACACACCAGCAGGCTAAATAAAATGAATCATGCTTCCCATAGGGGCACGCAGAAACATATAAAAAGCCACCTGCTAACATCCTTACATACCATCCTTGATCCAGCCTGTCCCTCTTGCTGTCCTCCCGTCAGCGAACGCCCTAAGCCGAGGTTCGTACCCCACAGGGGGTGCCATTAGCGAGCGTTCGCCTAGTTTTAATTAGCTTAGTTTGTATGCCCCTGGCTGGAGGCTTTGAGTTCTTTTAGGAGCTTAAGCCAGCCACAGGAAAGTCCGGTTAAGCAGCGAATACCTTAGTGGTAACCTGCGAGATGCCCTAGTCAAAAAAAAAAAAAAAAACATCCTTACATGTACTCCTTTTGCTTCCTGATTCCTAGATTCTTATTAGCGAAATGTCCATGCGCAAAACCTTTCATGACCTCAAAATCGATTCGACTTTTCAAAACGCGAATTAAGATTTCTGTGCCTGTCCGAAACAAGTCAATTATTTTTCTGTTAGCGACGTACACATTGTCAGTCAAACAGACGGACAGGTGATCTGACAGGGGAATAGTCCCGGAAAGTTCCATCAAAATCCCAAATGAAAGGTGGAAAAAATTCACAAAACTACCTAGAGACCGGGCTAAGGGCCAATTTTCAGTCACTTTGCAAAATGACTGGCCTACCCTAGGCTTGGAAAAAACGGTACCAAGCCTCGAAAAAAAATGATACGCCCAGTGTTTTCAGTCATTCTATTTCATTTAGAATTTTAGATACAATAGAAATAACGTTTTTTTTTTAGTTTATGCCTATCTCTGATCAAATTAACCAACAAGCAATAGTAGCATCAAGGCGCAGTCATTCAATCAAAAATAAAACCGCAAAACAGTTGAACTTAGACCGAGCCACTACCAGATTTGAAGCTTAACTAGTTGAACCTTAAACTGCCTATGCCTGAACTATAACATAGAGATACATACAAGTACAGTCCATTTGTACATTAGTCGAACCACTCCAATTAGTTACCAGAGCGTCTAGTGGCTACATGACACGTCGGGTTAATCCCGGCTTACAAGCGCAACTGTACTAAACAGTTGAAATCCTCTACAATGCGGTGCATTCGTGTCTTCGAAGCCTATGACAGGATCAAAAGGTCTCGCTACCAGCGGATTATATTGTGGGCCTATATTGAGTGAAGTGTGTGCGGAAAATGGCCGGCTGTTGTTTAAAGGGCAATTTAGACGGGCGTCAAGTGGAGATTTCAACAATGTTGGTGCAGTAGTTTGTTTTGTCCATTATTGGGAAGCTGTATATGTTAATCAGACTACTAAAATGCAAAAGACCTGGATTATGTATTGCAAAAGACCTGGGTTATGAATTGCAAAAGACCTGGGTTATGAATGAGTTGTAATAGAATTAAAGCGCAGTAAATTGGGGTTGTCCAGATATAAGGATGAGAGATGGACTTACCGAACTACTAAATGGCTGGGCACAAAAGGCAAACGAAGTGTGAGGAGACAGAGGAAAAGATGGGTCGATGATATAATAAAGACTGCTGGAACAAGTTGGATGTATTTGGCCAAGGACAGGGACAGGTGGAAAAGGATGGAGGAGGTTTTTACCCAAGAAGGGTCCATATAACAAAGAAAAAGAAGAAATACTTAGTTTATAATCTGATATGTATTTGTATTGCTAAGTGAAAAATAAAGCTTTAATAAAATTGGGGTTATTAGAGGTAGCTATTAGATGATTAATGATAATAATGTTGGAATAAAAACCGAAGGAAAAGTCTGAAATCAATCATAAAAGTTCACAATTTGCAAAGTTGACTAAACTCTTCGATCATTTTTCAGAAACAAAAATACTGAGGGCGTAAGCGTTTTGCACACTGAAAATGATAAAAATGTTTCTAAAGTAGACGCTTAGTCACTTACAAACGACACAATTTTTCACCAAAAACCTCTAATAAATAACAGTCTTAGAAATAAAACAATGGCTGATAGTACAGTCGTACAAAATAGCCCAAATTCTTAGTACCAAGTAGAGCTAGAGAATGCTGAACACCGAAATAGACCGGCGCCGTACATTTTGCTTTACTTCGAAACGGATCGAGGGAAGGAAATGAGTTGTGTACTTACGGTATCAACAGTATGCATATGTTAAGGAGTTGTTCTTGCTTTTTCGATTTACAATTTGCGAATATACTTGTACAATTTGGTGGTGTGGTAAGTACAAAACTTTGGAGTTAGGATGGTCAAGATGAATTTTTACAAATCTAAATAGATTTTTGTTATAACTATAGAGAAAAAAAAAACAACCGACTACCAAAAAAAGAGTGCTAAGTGAAAAATTACTTTAATTTCGGAAGTCTTTCGTTTTTTGCCACAAGTTATTTTTCACATTATAGTATTTTTTTGGAAGTCGAATGTTTTTTTTTTTGTAATAAGTTTTATTTTTCACTTTTTAGTTATGGTACCTACCCCACACAAATTTGAATACCACTACCTGCTATGTAAATAACAGTAAGTAACAGGAACTTATCATCATATCATCCACATAGGCTAAGCGGAAAAATACGTATTATTGAAGCTCACTCAAAAACTACTCAAACAAAGTTAATCAGATCTGAATATCTTAACATTTAGACTAATGCAAACCCGGATATCGTAATCGCATTAGGATAGGCTTGTGTCATAGAGATAGTTTCCATTTACCCATACAACTTTATGTCCTGTAGAAACTGTTCCAGAATTCTCATGTCAATTGTCTCTCTCAGACCAGTTTAGTCCTTAAACGGCTGCAATTATTCTCGCATTTAAGACCACCTACACATCACGGAATCCGACTACGAATTATTCATGAAGTTTATAATTCTCGCCGCATCCCCGGGCAATAAAGTAATCAAAGATTGAACATGAGCGTTGACAACTTGGACGATACACATTCAGTTAACAGCCATACAATTCATGTTAGTTGCTTTTAAGTAGTCATTATATGCAAATTACTGAATCGTGATGATGTCTGTCTTGATAGACTGAACGTGTTTTGCTGCATATGTAACTCAGTGGTATAGTATTCAGCAAGCATGCTGTGATAAATTAGAACTGGTTGTGAGAATATGATTTGTCGTGATGTCGTTGCAGTTATTTTATGCAGAAGACTTCGCGACGCGATTGTGGTAGAACAATTTCCATGAAGTTGTCATAGAAATGATGCTACAAAAGGGTCGCATCGCATCGCGTCTGCCTGCAGGTGCCTTTAAGGAGTTGATACTGTAGCGGTTAGACCGCCACATACAAAAATTACGAAACAAAAAACACATGACGTCACACAATTCCTACAACGCGCAGTTAGAGTTTACTGAGCGAATAACATAGATAAGACTATCCGAAATCAACATATGGGCAGTTGCCCGCCAGACATAACAACCCGTCTGGTTGGAGGATCCTCCCTTTTCTATGGTGGATGAGTGAACTTTACACCCTGTTCCTCATACCCCTAAATTGGTGACCCCGAGTATGAACGTCAACGCAGCCTTCGTGCAACTACTTCAGCGTGACGTCATCATCATCACTCCCGCAAGCTTTCGTGAGGCGAGTCACACAGCCAGCCAGCACCCACGGCTTCAACGGGTATCCTGACCACCAGCATGCAGCGAACGCGCATTCCTGGTCATCACCCTCAGCCACATCACCCCGACTCACTGGGGAATCACTGCAATCACCTCAATCACCGCAATTACCGCAATCACCTCAATCACCGCAATCACCGCAATCACCTCAATCACCGCAATCACCACAATCGCCGCAATCACCGCAAACAGTTCCGACCCACCGTGAACTGTGCGGCACCCGGTTTCGACTCACTGGAACCACAATCACCATCGCCGCAATCACTGCAGACAGTTCCGACCCACTGTGAACTGAGCGGCACCCGGTTCCGACTCACTGGAACCACAGCTGGCACTGTGAAGCATCGCAAGATCCAAGACTCAGCCCACTATCGACCTCCGGTCTCCGGAGGGGAGTGATGTAGCGGTTAGACCGCCACATACAAAAATTACGAAACAAAAAAGACATGACGTCACACAATTCCTACATCTCGCAGTTAGAGTTTACTGAGCGAATAACATAGATAAGACTATCCGAAATCAACATATGGGCAGTTGCCCGCCAGACATAACAACCCGTCTGGTTGGAGGATCCTCCCTTTTCTATGGTGGATGAGTGAACTTTACACCCTGTTCCTCATACCCCTAAAATACCATAATAGTACAAGTGTGTATAAATTATTAATACTCAAAGCACACAAATATAATATATAGAGACGGAATTAATTCATATTATTAAATAATCATAAAATCACGAATTGATTTTTGGATATATCATCACTAGCTTGCGAGCTACTTACTAGCTTTTTTCTCTATAAACCTCAAACAACATTATAGACACATACTTCGATTACTGGAGGAAAAAATCACTTGCTGGTGTTAGAGATACAGTTTCGTTTACCAAGAATTCGTCAAACTTCAGAGCAGTGTGTCCATACCAAGAAGTGGAAGCGTAATTGTTTTGAAAGTAACTGTCAGTTAAGACGTGGGAGTTTGTATGGCCAATCCAACTTGCACAACTCTCAGGATGTTTGCACGAAATTGTAGCTCCACATAATGCTACGAATCTGTAGCAGATTGCAGCATAATTTTTAATTTCCTTGGAGCTAAAATAATGAAAGTAATAGCAATAGTAATTTTATTGCATCACAATTTTTTTGTTGTAGTTGACAATCTAAAACGAGTTTTAAATTTGGTACGTGACAATAGGAAGAGGTTGCATGACGTTGTTGCATTGGAAGGTGGGTAGGCCTCTGGTGTGGGACGCAACCTGCATCGACACCCTTGCGTCATCTCCTGTTCCTGGCACGGCGGGCTGTACTGTTGCTGCGACTGCTGAGACCCCTCAAGTGGCGCAAATACCATATACAGTACAGTTTTGAGTCGTTTGGGGTTGAAAACCTCGGGTCACGGGCCCCGAGTGCGTGTCTCCTTTTTAAGAGTGTCTCCTTTTTAAGGAAATTTCTCGCCGACTGGTCGACAGTTTACAACCAGAGCACTGCTTGTTCTTTGTCCAAAGAATTAGCATTCCTGGCACAGTTCCGCTCATCTACTCTCTTCTCCACTCCAGTGGATAGGCAGCTATAGCGTCCTTTTGTTTTTATATTTTTTGGCAAAGTTAAATTAGTATTTTATTATACAATGTAATGTCTAAAAAACGTGTACTTACTACACGTTTTTTAGACATTACAGATTAATAAAAAAAAATGTGCTGTATTAAATAAGACTGAAGATAAAGCTTTGAAATAATCGACTCACCAGAAATAGTCATTTCGTCAGCATTATCATCATATCAATTGAAAGACGTTCATAATGCTGGACGTTTACTAGAAACTTCAACATAAACAGGGTCAAAAAGTTAAAGTAAAACACTACCGCAGCGCCCGTCGACCTTGTAATCAGCAGTAGTTACTTGAAATTATAATGTTAATTCCATTTCATATATTTATTTTAGTGAATATATGAAATGGAATTAATTAAAATAAATAATCAACAATTGTTCACACTGGTTTTATGGTAAAGGTGACGTGCAAAAATATATTTGCAACAATGCAACAATCATTTACATGCAAACTGCGCAAGCATAAATAATTCATTCACATTATCGTTAATAGATATGATCCATCACGTAAATGAAGTTTTGCTAGTTAATTTCATGTGGCCTTTTTCTGCTTGATTCTAATTTCTTTTTGAAGCGTTCTGCGTAATTTCGTCTCTAAATAGCACTTTCTTAACAAAGTTACCTCTGTTCTTCTAGCACAAATTCATGGGCTGTTAAATACGGGTGGTATGCTAAGCAGGCTAGCCGAAACAATGGTGATATCAGATCGTTTAGAGCGAACGTTTTTGTGTTAATTTATGTTAGTGCCGTTTGGATTTGTTAAGGAAATCTAGGTGTCTGGGCACAGATAAATACAGATGGTTCACTCCGGAAAATCATTTTAAAATAAAAAGCGACTCTTACTACGACACAATAAAGTGCAATTATTCAGTTCGCACAGCGCTAATTACTACAGTTATATTCACCTAGAAGTTTCCTCTCTTTCTTTAGGTGATAGACGTGCGAGCAAGTATGTCATACTAAGTACGCGTACTTTAAAACCGCTGACTAAGTTCGTCGGCAATCCAACAGGTCTGAAATTTTTCTCGTAATCCGCCTTGGTTTGTAGTTTCGTGTGTCCGTCAGCGCCGCGAGTCGCGAGCCGCCATTTTGTTTCGACATTTGTGTTACCTATGTTTGTTCAGAAAATTTGACAACATCGAGATACAGTGTGAGAAAGCTTCACGTGTGTCACCGAAGGCGAGCCGAGTAATTTTGCGGTCAAAGCGGTCAAACCGCGTACTTTAAGTTCGGACTTCTATCACCCAATTTAGATTTCTGACAACGATACACTCACTGAATTGGCCCATCAAGTCGAGCCTACTGAGTACTTGTAGCTTCATACCTAAAATGCGGTATGAACCACCTGTATTCATCTGTGGTCTGGGTAAGTAAGTATGTTGAATAGAGTGATTTACTAACCGGTAATGTGCCGTAAGTGTACAACTGTTTACTTACATGAAATAAAACGTTTGTTTTGAATTAGGTTAGCTGATTTCAATTAAACTTTCTTGGAGTCAAAGTATTACATTTCGTCACAAAATTATTGAATTAACTGTGAAATGTGGGTTTACTATAGGTGCACCTCTGCCTAACCATATGAAACCATAATTTTATTAATAATTTGTTTATTTTCCTACTTTGCAAGAATCATTCGGCCTTCTTCGAATGAGAAAACACACGTGACACCTACCACGCAAATAAGCCCAACTTCGAAGCCTACAAAAACCCTTTAATCGTAAATCACTATTTGATCAGTTCCCATAACATTGCAATAATTTATTATTTTGTTTTGATAGATTTTTATCACTTCTCTCAATAATATCTGCGGGCGGGCCTGTTTGATACTGATCAGTATATTTGAAATCAAATACTCTTTTGGGGTGGTTTTGATTTAAAACAGAAGCGGGTATGGAGGGTTGTCGGAAAGTATAAATTGAATTCTTATCTTAAATCTGTCCGAACAGGATTTCGTCTCGACTCAATTATTCTATTATTAATTTTGGACTGCCATTATAATCTTGATAAACTGCTCAATTATTCAGCGTACTTGGGAAAGCAAAGCTAGAGTTATTTAAAAGTGTCCAAATGAATTGATAAAGTCTACAAGAATTTTATTTTTGTCAGGTGTCGCTTCAGTCAAGCTAAAACCATTTTGTTGTAAGATCTTCAATAAATTTCGATCAGAGCTGATGTCCAATTTATATCCAAACAGTCGTTTATGTCAAATTGCTTTCTTAGTAATTGCAGGGAAACCAGTTCGAAATTACAAAGCCCCATTGAACATCGCCAAACATAGTTGATCGTGATCATGAATCGTCAGTTGAATGACGCGTCAAATTGCAGCTGCGGCGCCACCCGATGACGTCATAAACTTGAAAAATAACGCTGTAATATTATTCGCTGTTTGATTATTTGGTTCCGGTTCCAAGGGGTTAACATTACTGCTCTTGCCATAAATATAAACATTACTAACATTGAGAGGAGTGATCGGCGCTTGTAGAATACAAATCGTCTGATTGAAGTGCATAAATAATCCAGTAAGGAATATTGCTTTTCTAAGAAAAATAGTAACTACTTAATTACGTAAACTAGCTATCTACTTATTCATAAACATTAAAAGTGCTTAGAACATTTTTATCGATATTTATGACACTATATACAAATAATGATCATGTTGTGGGTTTACCACGTTTTACTTTACAACGTTAGAATTTGTATTAAATTATTTATTTCTACCTGAATAATAATTACATTATCAAATCAGGAGATCGCAGCCGTTTAGAAAATATCTTCTCACTTTAAACAAAAACAGCCAATATTCTTTACAAGCACGCAGGACATAACCTAAATGGATTGTCTGAAAATAAAAATAAAACAATAAACCATATAGAATACAAGCAAACTCTTTGAAACATAAAATACTTAATAAAGAATAGGAGCACTAACGCCAAAGGTCTTCATGTAAGCTCGGCGGTAGCCGTAAGTAAGAGAGTCAATATTAACGCATATAAAAAAGCAATTCACATGCCAGACGCGACTGGAGGCTTTCAGCCCTGCCCATTCAAACTTCTTATGCAAATTATATAATGTTCTTTACGACATGAAATGGCAAACTTTACTTAAGGAGTAAATATTTATGTAGTTACATATATTAGAGCGGATTTTTTTTCCCTTGAAATAAAAGGAGAAAATCTTTTGGCTTGGTACGGTCTTATGAAATGTTGTTTGGGTTTGTAAGACAGTTTGTTTGGCTTATTTGCCAAGGTGATACCAAATTCTGCCTCAGTCTTGCGAGTTCACGGACAACTGGGGACCTTACAAAGGTACTTATAGCAAAACACAATGTATACGTTTCGTTGGTTAAAATTAAAGTTATCATTAGACTGAAGTCACATGAATACTTTGAATAAGCCATACTATTTTTACAAGAATAAATAGAGGAAGAAGTCACGACAAGCAGATAATGCAACAAACAATTAAAGGCATCAAATTATCGAACAATTCAAAAGCAAACTCATCGTACAAATAAAATTTCCTGCAAAGCAAACATTTTGGGAATAGTTAGAAACTTTTGCAGGTGTATGTGTGTGACATCTGGTACTATCAGACATCTTGCCAAATTCGATGGAGAGCCCACTTGGAGACAGTCCAACTTGGCACTTGACGCCACATGACCCGTATTAATAAGCGACTATAGCTTCTGTAGATATGGGGTAAACGATGTTACATGAGAAGATTCATGGTTAATGGAAGACTAGGAGCTACTTGGTTTGACATTTAGAATACATTACATCATCGTTATTATCAGCATATAATGTTTTCCAATGCTGAGACACAGGCGTCATCTCTTCGAGAGGGAGTGGGCTGTAATCTACCACGCGGGCCCAGTGCGGGTTGGTAGATGTCACATGTCTTCGAATTTTTGGTTCTGGGATATGAAGGTTTCGTCACGATGTTTTCTTTCACCGTTTCGAGAGCAGTGGTGATGAAATTATTTACACAAAGTAAAGCGCCTGCCTGGGTTCGAATCCACAACTTACAACTCCTAAGTCGGGGCAAATTCCACTTGGTCACCACTGCTCTATATTACATGTAATATTTATATTTGAAGGTCCAAATGGACTGCCACGAAAATATTTAATCAGAGGACCTAGGCCAGTGGCAACTGCTTACAAAGTTTCCAATTTCTACAACGACTTTCAACAGAACTGACATAACGTTTTCGGTAACCTATGTCAATCCAATACATTTTTGACTTTCATCGTTATCCCTGGTTGAATGTCACTTTGTCTAGGCCCTCAGCTGTTTGTTGATCCAGATCTTAAATATGCTTCAAGTGCCGCGGTATTCCATCCACGTCGAAGGGAGTAAAGTATTAAAATACCTTCAGAGGTCCCCCTAAAAATTGAAGTACGTGGCCTGCCAAGTACAACATTCGGGTTTATGAGAGTCACGTCTCTTTAAAGCCATGAAGAGTGACTTAAAATGAAATATTTTACGTCAAATTGCCAACCCTTTAGTTTCATACGAAAAAAATGTATATTGTAGTCCTTTCTTCATATACAAAATAACAAACTTAAAAAATCTAGCAATTTTAAATGTCAATGACAAAAACAACTTAAAGACATCGAAAGAAAAAAAAATATAAATAGCTAAAGCTGTTAGCCAAACAATATATTCAAAGCTTGGAATCCCAGAAGAACAAGCAAATCCCTTATTATATAAGAATAAAAAGAAATTAAATTGAACACGGCCAGTGGCCACCCTCTTCCATAACGCAATCATGGGACCAAATCAAATATCAATTGAAAATAGATTTGGCCAAAAATCTGTGCAAAGTTAGGGGGAGGAACGTAAATTTCCATCTTTAGTCCCCTGACACTTATTTGGAATAACCGATGAGGCTTACTCTATTATCTTATTACCGGTAAATAACTTAATAAAGCTTTATTGACCAGAGTCCGAAAGGACCAGTAATATTATGGTATTATTATGTTTATGTATTAGGGTGAAAGAAAAATAATATTAACATTTGGCGCGAATTTTGTTTTGTTGGGTAATTATGGTTGCCAAACTTGTCCTAGTGTAGGGTCAAAAGAGGTATTGCATTTCTGGTAGCATAATATTCGTAGCATACGATATGGATAATTTAACGGACACTTGCATAAAGGAAAACTTTTACTACCAAGTGAAGGATTTGATTTGATTTTAAGGATATGCCTTAAAATCAAATCAAATCCTTCACTTGGTAGTAAAAGTTTTCCTTTATGCAAGTTTTCCGTTACTAATACATTTAAATTTTTATTTCAAAATACTATAAATCGAGCGAAGTGAGGGGCTTGTGGCTAAGTAATAACAGCTGCACGGGTCGATCCATCAGGTTAAGCTACGCTTGCAAGTGTCAGTCCGTGGATGGGTGACCATCTTTACATATCGAGACTCCTTCGTGCCTTGGAAAGCACGTTAAGCCGTTGGTCGGTTGTCATTCGTAGATGTTTGACAGTCATTACGGGTCGTCAGAAGACCGAGTCTGACAAACAGTCCTTACCAAGGGGTATCGTATCCCAGTTATTGGGTTGTGGAGGTCAGAAAGGCAGTCACTCCATGTAAAATAATAGTATTCAGCTGCAACCAGTTAGACTGGAAGCCGACCCCAACATAGTTGGGAAAAGGCTAGGCAGATTGAATACCATCAATCAAATTGTTATTACATAAGAACAATATCGTGATCAAAGAAGCCGTTAAGATTGCATAAGTCAAAAGTATAATTTTAGTTAATATGCACATACGAGCTGCAATTGTACCTACAAACAATTTCAAAATTATCACGATATCGTGAAGTAAGATTATATGGTATAGGGCAGATATCAATGCAAAAGTTACGGAAGAGCAATACGAAGCTATTGAACCAATACCTCTAAGAATTAGTTTAGCAAATTGAACTGGCAATAAAGTTGATTATTGAGTATGCTAACTCTAGAATCAACTATGATTACGGTAATGTCTACCAGTCCAAATCAAAATCAACCTTAAGGAAATGTCCACGTACTTCTCAATTATTCTGCTCAATTTAATTATCAGATATACCTCATGCAGTAGTTTCACTCGAACAGACCGCATTACCGCCAATAATCCTTGGAGCGTTCGGATGTGTTCAAAATTTCACACCATTTCACAGTTGAAGAGGCGATTAGTAGTTGGCGGCGGGATGTGTCGAACCTCGCTATTAATTTGTCAGTTCCAATTGTGCCGTCTACTGATAATTGCTGAAATGTTGCGGTTAAATATAGCCTTGATGCAGTTGCTGTATTTTTGCTAAAGCACTAAATGGCGCAATTGAGTCACAATAGAAGAATAAAATAGAATTTTGGTCAAGGAAAAAGGTATATATTTTTTGGTGATAATAACTGGTCATCTTCCACTTGAAGGAGACCCTATTGTAGAAAACGATGATTCTTTGTTTGTTGGTATTTTTATCCACAAAGACCGCATAACACATCAGCTGAAATTAATAAAATCATCCTGTTACACCAGGATCCTTGATGGACATCCAATCCCAATATTTACAGAGCAAAACCGTTTAGGATTAACTAGATTGAAACTAGGTAATCCTATCTGCACGGAGCCCGTTATTCAAGATCCCGTATGAATATAATAGTCTCCGATATCGAGGATTTTAAATAATTAAAGGTCTGGAGGCAATTTCACGGAGTTGTGCGGATATTGTCTGGCGATTAAAATAGATTGTAAAGGAATATGTTTCGGGATAATATTGTTGGGAATATATTTTAGATGATCGTCGGGTTATTTTAAGTAACTAATTAAGTTAAATGTAATTGAGTATAAACTTGGTACATGTTTCTTTGTGATGTCAATAATATTTTTTTATAATTAATAATAAATTGAAAAGAATCATGGAAAGATAAATTCCTTGAAGATTGTGACTTCACTAACCTGCAATTTTATGCTGTAATTTAAACATTGGCGATGGTGGAATATTATTTAAACGATACTAAAGCTCATTTCAGACTACGCTATAATATAATAGCATATAGTTCATAGCACAACAATATCGCTCTCCATACATTTATTTAGAACACGTTCACACTTTGCTATACTATACAGGGTGTTAAAGTAATTGCGTGCCATAGCTTCAGGGTGAGTTCAGTATCGATAAAAGAACCCGTAAAAAATAAAATAACTTTAAAAAAAGTTTTAAAAAAACCGAAAATTATCATAAGATGAACCTAATGTAGTACCTACTAATTAAATAGCGATCGTTTAGAATTGATAAGAAAATTGCTTAAAATATGTTTTTATTTTGTTTAATTGCTAATTCATAATTTCCTAGAGTTACCTACCTACCTACTATCGAACGCAATGAAATACCTACGCCTGAACACTTCGATAACGCCGGGTGAAGGATAGGTAACTAGGTACGTAAATTACAATTCCTAGTATTTCTTCTTCCTACTTTAGCGTCTTATCTCCTTCAAAATTAAAACCTACAAATGAAAAAAGTTTATCTTGCAATTTTTTTTTTTTTATCGATATTAAGAAATTGATGTCGTATTTAGACTAATCTATGTAAATCACAAAATGTTTATAGTAAACTACTAAAAAGGCGACACAGTAAACATTTACGAGAATTTGTATTACGTGCCTTTCAGCGTTTACATCTAGTTATTACAAAACCGAACAATAGAAATGATTCACAACGCATTTTCACCAAGTAATAGCGAAACAATAATAATTTTATGGACCATAATATATAAAATATTTTCATCGCTCTAACATGAAAAGTTACCTAACGATTTGTAATGCTTTTATTTTCGGAGATAAAGTTACGTTTGAGTATCGAGGTGACGACAATAGACAGAAAGATAAATTTTATTTTAAAAGTTTAGTGCTTTAGGCTGATTTCTCACTTTGCTCAACGTCTTTATACGAGCATTCTGTAACAAATTCAACAAGTCAGTCAACGTAGCACAAGGCGAGCTAACTTGCTAGTTTTACCCAAAACTAGAACAAACTATGGCAAAAAAATGCTTACTTTTCAAGGAGCACAACTTTTTAATAGAATACCCTCTAGCATAAGAAATCTACACTCGTTCAATGCATTTAAAACTCAACTTGGTCAGTATATAATTGCGGATCAATCACTTTTGGAGAAATAAGAGCATTGAATGGGTACCTATCTGGTTTGATGACAACGAACTTTGTGTAATTAATGTTGTATGTTTTAGTATATTCACAAGTAAGTGATATGTAATTATGTCTTTATTGAGAATAAAGTTTCTTTAAACCTAATTCACATCTTAAGAGAAGTGACTGCCTTAAAACGTAATTATATTTTTTATGTCCTGTGAGGTGTGTACATATATGTATTACCATTTAAAGGCTTGCTATGATTGAATTTAAGCTCTATAGGCCGACCGCTTATCTGAGACGGTTCCTGAGGTAGCTGCGCGGTGCGGGAGGGGTGACAGTTGTCATAGGTTGAGGAATTGGCCTCGCATCACGACACCACACCCCTCCCGCACCGCGCTGCTACCTTTGGAAAAGTCTCAGATATGCAGTCGGCCTATTAATCGCAAGAACGACAAATTTTCTCACATTCTTACATTTACAATACCTACAAAAAGTCCTCATTGTTATTCATTAGTCTGTTACCAAAATCTACCATTAAACAATGAAATTGTTGCTTAAATACACTTAGTAAACATATTTAGTTGAGTAACATTTTTTTTTTTCTGTAAAACGATATCTGGTTGTATAATAACCCTAAAAACCTAACAAGGATTCATCGGCATTTACAAGCGCGAACGATACCCACAAATCCATACAAGTAAAAACAAATAAAATCATAGGAACTGATATAATTTTATACTGTCTCAAATTTTATTACTGATCATATCTACTGACTTATTACGTGTTCCACCCGCGCTCGCTATTTTATGAGTTTCACACAATTTTGAGAAGGTTATGTCATCATTGGTGTCAATGTCGATGCTGTGATCATAAAATCAGATGATATCTTATTTAGGAGACAGGCTGAGATTTAAAGATCACAGATTCTGAAGATGATGAAAGTTATTGAACGATAAATTGTATATTTGAAGCGCCAAGGCATAGTGGCAAGGGTAAATGGACCAATCTAGGAACCAAGGACCAGAGAGACTCATCTTAGTCTTATACTCATACTCGTACATACAAAAACTAACGCCTTCTTCCCGTAATAATATAAATAAAATAAAATAAAATAATAATAATAGTCCTCCAGACCAAATGTCGGCTATGGCGACCAATTTTAGCGCAGACCTTCAGCGCGGGAGATATTATAGTGCACAAGTGTGTGCGTGGCCACAGGTGCACTCTCTCTTCCCTCACTCTCGGACCGGAGAGAGACCAGGCGCAGGGCCATCGACCCATAGGGGTAGGTCAAAGCTACAGAACGCCACCTATTACGATCCTTACATACTCCTTTCTTTCTACGTTCATCTTAGTCTCGATCTGTAAAAAATAAGTCTACATTTTTGACAAGTTATTGACATTGACTGTCGCTGAGATGAGATGGCCACTAGGTTTTGAACGTTTATATATAATTATGGAATTGGACTTCATGTTTCATGTAATAGTAGGTATATTAATGGAAAAATTGTTAGGGTGGCATATAATTGCATCTTTTTAACAAGCCACACTAACACTTTTGCTACTGATTATACCTTTTCTCAATTTGATAGTAACGTGGGACGAGTTGCAGAATGAAAATATTATTTATTTAGATTTTCTGCAAGTCGTACTAAATGGGCCGTAGGTATGTAGGACGAGTTGATGAATTACTCGAAGGTAGATGAGATCTTTAAGACAAACAAAAAAAATACCACATTGTTTATCTCTATATCTACAATGTTACCTATCTAACGCGGTTAAGTATGAACGCTCGCTTAGTTAAGGATAATTAATTCTAACGACACCCATCGTGGCTGTTAAAATGCTTCTAGGCACTTTTTAATTCCTTTCACAAGCGTCTTATTTAAAAGCCAAGGAAACGAGACATAAGTCCATGTTGGAGGGTTTTAAAATGGTTAATTGCCCGATTTATAATAGTTCATTATATTAAAGTATCTACTGTTTGACAGTTATTTTAATGTCCCCCTTTTTAAAGCCATAAACGTCTGGTGTTTTAAATTAGGAGTGTCCCATTATGGCAACTGAGTGATGTTGAAGACATGGAAGCTGATTGGTTAATTTAAATGATCAGCTTCGAACTACTCAGGAGTTTTGTTAGCGTGTTTTACAGTTGGTATTTATTTATTTATTTAACACTTTAAGCACACAAATGTACAGAGGCGGACTTAATGTCATAGGCATTTTCTACCAGTCAACCTTTGGGTGATGCAGAGACAAACAGTGGTAGGTGCAATATCGAAAATTGTGGAATAAATATTTAATTAAATCTAAGGATATACATATACCTATCAAAACTATATTTATAATATACCTAAAATATACATAAATATAATAATACATAAATACACGAATATACTTAAAACAAATAAGACAAACAATGGGAAAAATATTACCGTTGTGATGATACTGCCAGCTTCTTACGAATGTGCTCGCGAACTTTAACTACACATTATTGGTACCTACACATTATTCTTTTTTTTTGTCTTCAATGTTAATGTTTATGTTGTCACAAAATATTATTAATTACCTACTACAGTTTGTTCAAAAATACATAAGTACCTACAGAAGTGTGTTTACAATTTGGTATTCGGTGTTTTCCTGAAATATCAGAAAGAATGGCATGGGAAATGTCTGACTTTTCTCGCTAACACAAGTTAGATTAAATTGTAAATTTTTATTCAGAATTAAAATGAAATGTGTAAAAAAAAATGTCTAATAATTTACTTCAATTAGACACATAAAAGGCACTTTTGAAAGTCAAAATTTACAGAAAATAGAATTGGTTCTAGTCGCCTTCCATAAGGTAGTTTTCGTATAGAGAAGAATGGGCAAGAAACTCCACCGTTACTCTTATAAAATGCACTTACATATCAACTTATACCTGAATAATTAATAAAATAAAAATAATATATTCGACGAATTTTTCTACGTCTTAGGTAAGTTAGATTAATTATTTTCTTATACGTTATTTTCGTATAATATATAGGTTAAATAAAAATAATAATACACAATTAAAACACAAAACGTCATGAAACAGCAAACATCTCAAAACAATATTTTAAAACAGCTTCCACTAAAGTACATAAATTATTTTAACCAGCGTTTATTACTACCTAAATACACTGAACATAGCAAAGACCCACGGGACGTAGTTACAGCCCAACAACTTGATAAGTAAGCTAGGACAGTAAATAGTGATTTACTACCTATTATGTGTACTAGGCTTAGCAATTTGCGGTCTGGGTATGTCTTATTACGAAATAGTTTTTGGATGGGACTTTTCTTGTTAGCTTGAAATGATGATTCATGGTAGCGAGGCTAAGGATTAATGCGGTTTGGTAATGTAGAATTTATACAGGTAACGTAAAGGATGTTTGTTGAAATACCTACCTATTTGTTTAAATATTTTCTAGTGAGGAAGATTGTAGGTATTGTAGCGGTTAGACCGCCACATACGAACTACGCCTCAAAGACATGACGTCACACAAATCCTGCAACTTGCAATTACAGTTTACCGCGCGAACGACAATTGTATAAGACTATCCGAAATCATCATACGGGCAGTTGCCGCCAGACACAATACCCGTCTAGCCGGAGGATCCTCCCTTTTCTAATGAAGATGAGTGAACTTTACACCCTGTTCCTCATACCTCTAAAGTATTATATCATAAAGGTGCTCGCTCTCTCACTGAGAGCATTGTAATGTAACGTTCAGACTCGAGCATTACATCAGTGAGAGCGGACAACCAAGCATTACAGTGTGTAACCTGTAATGATATTATACGAGCATTACAGTGCGTAACCTGTAATGATATTATTCGAGCATTACAGTGTGTAACCTGTAATTATATTATCCGAGCATTACAGTGCGTAACCTGTAATGATATTAGTCGAGCATTACAGTGCGTAACCTGTAATGATATTTTTCGAGCATTACAGTGTGTAACCTGTAATGATATTATTCGAGCATTACAGTGCGCAACCTAAATGATACAATTCGAGCATTACATCAGTGACGGAAGTGAACCGAGCATTACAATGCGCAATGTCTGTAATATGTAATATTGAACATGAAATGTTACATTACAGGCTAATGCACGTCAGTCAGGGAGGCAGTATTGTAATTTAATGCTCAAAATCAAATCAATGACGGTACATTATAGGCAAATGCTCGCGGAGAGGGAGCAATCCCCTATTCATTTAAGAAGGTAAGATTCACAAAATTAGGGCCTGGAGCAGAGTCCACTCATTAAATATTTAATGAGATTTCATTGATTGAATTGATTACCTAATTAATGGAACACCTAAACAAGGTGGAAATAGTACAATATTAAAAAAAATATCTGCTAAAAACAAAACTTAATCCTACAACAGGCAGAAAGGTTAACTAACCACTATACATTTCGTCCTTAGTCCTTATTTCCTCTCCACCGCTGCAAATTGTAATTACTAACCACTACAGATTATCTAATCCTTACTTCATTATAGTACTCGTAGCGGCTTTAATATGTATGTAACGGTTCCCTCTAATTGAGACTTATGTGATAGTTAAGGGTTTCTCTACACTTACGCTAAGCTACATTATATAGATATCTACCTACAATTCTACTTTTCTTGACTTCAAGTTACTTAGCAATGCGATACTGTCTGTGTGCATTTAGAGTTAGGTAGATTTAAATTAAAACTTTTTTTTGCCTAATTTCTTAACATCCTCTTGCATTTGTTTATTTGCATAAATAAAGGTACAATTTATAATTTCTTAGCTTCCTCATAGGTTTTTCCAGGAATTAGCCAAAAACTTAAACTTCATGGCATGACAAACCGCTGACTGCTAAGCGTGGGTCACTATAAAGTTACACCAAAACACTATCAATCAATAATTGGAATTAAACAGTTTCTTGCCTTATTTTGTTAAAAAAAAATACAACAACACACATGCTGCCACCTATTGGCATCTACAGTCAACTTAGTTAATGTAGTTCGCTGCTACAAGATGTCGCTAGAGGGACCTGCGCATAAGTTTATCTTCAGTTACGATTCAATAATTAACTAAAGCGATTATTTTTAAATATTTATTTATGGAATAATATTTAAATGCCTAAAGCGTTTCAGTAAAAATAATAATGAGGTAAGTTTGAATCATTAATTTGACGACCATTCACAAGAAAATGTACTGTGATAGGTAAAGTTTGAAGTTCGTTTTCAGCAGAATTATTAGCTTAAGCGATTAAATATAGAGGGAATAGTTACCTAATTAATTAGCTTTGCCGCAGTTAGACACAATAAAATGGATAACTAGCTACTAGCTATCTAGGTATATTTTTTTTATTTGTAAAGTTCGAATAAAACTTTTATTGAAACATTAATAAGCTTTTAATGTTTTTGACACCATCCGATCTTTTAAATTTTCCTCCTTACTCGAAACAACAACGTACAAAAACGTGTGGATCAGGCACCAATAAGTTTCCTATCTTCTCCATCCATCTCGATCTTCGAAGCTTTTATGGTAACCATGACATTTCAATCTTTTATTGATTAATTGACTGATATCTTTGTGTTGTATTTGAGGTTCCTTTATTATTTATTTGAGGAATTCTCATAATAAAACTCTTTGGTCAAATAGACAGCTTACATTGTTACACGCGAAATATGTACACGCAATTAACAAAAGTTTGCACAATACATTACAAAATATAGCTATTTTGTAACGACTCCACTAGATTTTTACCAATACAAAATATTTTAGAAAAATATTTTAAGCTCGGTTATCAAAAATTCAAAACGATACTTACAATGAGAAACTCACGTTACCAGAATAACTTACTCTTCAAACCAAGCCCAGAAAAAGCACGTCCATTTTATTTACATTTTACTTAATAATCAAGAAAATACATTAAATTCAAAGACTTTTTTTTATCAAATCGCGATGCGACAAATCCTTGCAAGAAGCTGCCACCGCTGCTATATTAATATTTATTAATTCAATCATGTTACCAACAACAGTGTTTTGTCGGGAATCGACATCGACGACCGGCGACTACACGACTCAAGAATGCAATACCGTCCCGCTAATTGACAATGCTCTAAGAAAAAGTTATGATATCATTATGTTGACGATTTCATTTAGTCCAACGTGCTGGGATTACTTCATTAGATTTAATTATTGGTTTTGGTGTTTTCGTCTGCGGAAAAGCTGTTCTGTCATTTTCAATTTGGTTATGCACTAGGTACTTGTTCATTGACATTTGGGTATGAGAGAACTGATACCAACTCTGGAAAATAAGAAATTCTGTATCTGATAATTTCACGAAAGTTTATTGTTTCATCTAGAATATACTATATTACATTTTAGAAGCAGATATTGATTTGATTTCAGCCAAAAGACGTCCACTGCTGGACATAAGCCTCCTCCAAGCACCGCCACTTCGACCGGTTCTGTGGTTCCCCCATCCAGCGGATTCCCTCGATACCTACCTAATATTAATTTAACACAGCTTCAGACAACCACCAAATTCAAAAGTAACCGACAAATGTATAATTTTACAAATTCCCAAAAAACTATATCAATTATCATCCCACCAATTTCGCGTTACAAGACCAAATAATTCGGACATTCGGAAACCCGTATTATCCGCGTAATTCAGTTCGGATATGAGGGCACGCCACTAGTGTCCGGTCCCGAAAATGTGTCCGTTAATTTGACAGGCCCCCCGGACAAAGACCCAAAGCCATGGAATCCAGATTACAGACGGAAAGCTTGTCAGGTCGTGCTTCTCGTATTGCTCTAATTTTACGAGGCTTATTTGAGTTTACTTCTGAAGTTTTGTATTGTGACTTTCAATTTCAACTCAAGTACATTAATAGTGCTTGGTAATAGTCTAGATTAGGTCCTACCAATATAGTTACTATGAAATTAAATTATATACCTAAAACTTATATTCGGGAAACACACGGTTGAGAATGCAGTTTCGTTGACAAAAGACTCTAGTCAGTGAATTAATTGTTAAGAAAATTGATACCTTAAATTAATTTGCCGTGTTATAACCAACTCGTACAAGTTTCAAACAATGACAGTTGTGATTTATACATACATGTAAAGAAAAGAATTATATTTTCTTTATAAATTAGAATACTACTAAACATTTATGTCACCTAACTACTAAACAAATACCCTTATACATATACGGATAATTTAAGTATTCATTTCCCCGACTTAACCATATATATCTCGCAAAAACTTAAAATTACTGGACCGATTTGAATAATTATTTTTTGTTTTGGTTGTCTCAATACAGGGCAGGCTCAGAAAAAAAAAACTGAAATTTGGACAGGACAACGTCTGACGGGGCAGCTAGTACTAAATCATTGTAAGCTTTGTAAGCACATTCGTGCTATCTAGCCCCAATCACAATAACACTATAGCCAATTTACCACTCACACTCACACAATCAAAACAAAACACATGAAAATGAAACAATCAGAACTAAGATCATATCCCTAATACAGCCAAATAACTGTTTACCGGCAGACAAAGCGCCCCGTTGTCCACTCTAATATTCTCTCACAGGATGTCCGACAAGGTCCGAATACACCCAATGTCTAGCTAAACTACTGCTATATCTACAGCTATACTACCTACCCTCTAATTAACTAGGATTAGCTCTCTATCTCGTAGCTCTGGAAATGAGCTTGTTGTGTTCTCCACGGCAGGTATTTGTACGGAAGCTCGTGTTCCTATGTTAAAAATAAACGATCTGTGAATGTCTGATTTGTCGGAGGAATGTTTTTGGTCCTTATCGATATTGGTGTATTTGCAGTTTAACCTCCTTACTAATAAACGTTGTATATCGCCTGTATAGTTACACACCGATTTCTCTCTTTCAGTCGTCAGTAATTTGACATTCGAAAGAAGAAGACAAAGCGTTGTGTAACTATACAGGCGATATACAACGTTTATTAGTAAGGGGGTTATGCCGCATGTCTGCTGTATTAATTCGTTAGTAACTTTATCCAGTAACTAACATAGTTACTATGGTTAATGTTTACTAACAATTTTTGAATGTTCATCTGAAATAAAATGAATGGTTGTTTACTAACAATTTTTTAATGTTAATCTGGAATAAAATGATTATTATATTACACTAGCTTCCGCCAGCGGCGTCACCTGCGTGATATCTTTATAAATTATAGCCTATGTTAATCAGTGATAATAAAGCATTCTACTAGTGAAATAATTTTTAAAATCAGTCCTGTTGTTATGAGTTTATTTATTACGAACAAACAAACAAAAAATAAAATATTTTCATATAATATTATTTTAGACAAACAAACATACAAAAAATCATATCCTTTCTCTTTAATATAAAATTAGTTTAGACTAACTGCGCCCTGCGGTTTTACCCGCATAAGTCTTGATCCCGTAAGAATATTGAGATTTAAAGAATTCTATGTCCTCACCCAGGTCTTGATCTACCCATGTGCAAAATTTCATCCAAATACGTTTAGTCGTTTTAGTGTGAAAGCGGAGCAAACAAATAAACAAACACTCACTTTCGCTTTTACAAGGTGGAGACGACAATACAACAAAAAATTAAACGGTGTGTCCCTAGTTACGTTCCCATTCTATATACGAAAAATCAATTGAATATATTCATTAGTTTAGTCATTATAGCTCGGCAGAATCCATAGTCGGCTCGGGCTATTTCGTTTATCCACCCCAAAAATCCACCGTAAGGTGGATATTCTGAAATGTATGCCCGAGAATTCACCCAAGGCCTAGTTGGATAAACGGAATTTATAGGCTTAGGGTGGATCCGGCCATACATTACATTTAATTTGTTTGAAAAACTCGTTTTTTTTTTTCGAAGCTAGGATTTATTTGACAGTTCAAAAATACTCTTAAGCATTAGTAGTGCCAGTATTTAAATTTTTTGTTGTATGGTAGTCTCCACATGGTATAATATTTTTTACCAATATTCGTAGCAATCAAAGAAGCATTCATTCTACGTCCAATCATGCTAACACAATTTATTGTGCCTTTGTCTTTTCGTTTTGAGGATTTAGTTATATCCTAATATCGTCACCAGCACTTTAACCAATCTGTAAGTCTTTAAGTGCATGTAAATTAGTGTGAAATCGATTCGGATTAGTTCGTTAGTGGCATCTGATTACATTTGCGGTTCTAGGACTCATTTGGGATTCGATTTCATTGCCTTGCTTGCTTTAGTGGTTGCTGACGACACTATTAGTTCCTAGGATAGCTTTTTATGTGTAACTATATGATGACTGCCATTCTTTAGACTTATTGTTATTTTATCCTTATGATTAGGCTCTCTGATACTAAATACTCTAACTGCCCCGTGGTCTCGTGCGACTGCTCTAGCGTGGGTTTCTGGGTTCAATTCCCAGGTCTGGCAAAGTGTTATTGGGTTTTTCCAGCAGCAGCTTAAAGTTTGGAAGTTGGTAGTGTCATACCCCCGTGCCTCGGAAAGCACGTAAAGCCGTTGGTCCTGTGCCTGATCTCTGCCCGCTCGTGTCGGTTTGCCGTCCTATCTGTCCATGAACGTAAAGGATCAGAGAGTGCACATATGTTTGCGCACATTTGTGCACTATAATATCTCCTGCGTTCGTACCTAGCTAATCTTCAACGAGATTGGCCACCGTGACCAAATCCGTCCTGAGGATTATTTACTAAATACTCTCCAAATATATTTTAGGAATTCACCGAAACTACACAAACATTTTGTTCCAAAATCTTCTAAAATGTACTGTAGTTTTATGACTCAATATGCCATTAGCCATTACCTATACAGTGTCCAGGAGTAATACTTACAAAAAGCCTCCGTGATTATTCATTGATTCCAACTAAGATAATATAAAGGTAAAAGGGGTCCTCACTTCTTTATAACATTTTAACAACTTCTTTACTGCAAGATGCGAACATCTTTATCTGTAACAAGCAATTTCTCTAAGAGGGTAATAGTGAACGAAGTCGTTTACCTAGTTTACGATCTCTGTACTAAGACCAACATAAACATTAACAATTAACTCATTAACTATTCAATGTAATTGCATTACCTCCGCAATGGATTAATGTGTTCCTTGTTCGATTGCTGCGATCCCGTGTTTTTCCTCATTAGTTACCCTCTCTGTATCCCAAAGTGAATTCTTTAGCTCCTTTATTGGTGAGCACTTTGACTTCAGTATAAATAAAACAATTCAGATACTGTCCTGAAATTAACTGAGACCAGGGTTGAAACTTCCATTACACCAAACGCCCTTTATATTAACTACAGCATGTACAAGTCGCTTCTAATTACCAGTCTTCAGAAACCTCATTAATTTTAACACTCGCACTGCCACTTACTTTGAAGTTTCCCTAAGCAACAAGTACAAAAGTCCCATCATATCAATTCGCTAGCCGGTAATTATAACATTTAAATATGGAAGTCTGGCGTAAACGGTGTCCGTGCAGGCGGAAAGTTATACGTCCCTTGACACACCGTGATTAGACTGTCATAGGGCGGGAGCGTGCATTGTAATCAGGTTCGCGGGCACCGTGACTCGGATTGTGTATCTCCACACTTAGATTGGGTAGCGGTCTGTACGACTAGACGCGAATTCTAACAATCAAATTGACATTAAAGGGAAGGGCTCATTGAGCATCAAAAAATTCGTCCGCATCGCTGTCAGCGGGGAAAGTGCCCAAAAGGCTGGCAGCGTTGCCACGTTGAATGGCAATGCTGATTCTTTGAATTTTTTTTTTTTTATATACTTGTACTTAATATAATTTTATAATAGTTAATTGACATTTAGTAAAAAGATTTGGAATTAAAAATACATTGTAATTTAGAGGTTAAGGAACAGGGTGTAAAGTTCATCTTCATTAGAAAAGCGAGGATCCTCCAACCAGACGGGTGTCGTGTCTGGCGGGCTGCCAAACGATTGATGGCGAGGAAGTTATTTATTATGATGTTCGCGCGGTAAACTATAATTGCGCGATGCAGGATTTGTGTGACGTCAGGATTTTTTGTGACGTCAGGTCTTTGATGCATAGCTCGCATGTGGCAATGTAGATGGCGCCACAGTAATACCTTTTAAAACTAATTAGCTTCACGTCATTATTATAAAATCGAGAACTTGAAAACTATCTTCTTTTCTTGGCATTTCATTATAGCCCAATTAAAGAATGAGATTAGTTTAGAAGCTGTACTATAACTATGCACTACAATTTTTCTATCAAACGAAAGTCATGTAAGACTTTACTGTGTTTTCTATTGTCGTGATTTCTTTAATTTAATTTGAAAAAACTATGTATGATTTTAATATCGATTTATAATATCCACTGTGGCAACACTGTCAAAGCACAAATGATTAATATTGTAAGAAACTTTTAAATGTATTTCCATTATGGCAACTGAATGTATTATTTTACTTTGACAACACTTAGAAATAACGGTTATGATATTATCGTTATTTCTGGGTGGGGTCGAAAGTCGTTTTAAATGGTAAAATGTAATGGATAGTCAGTCTTCGTTTGATTGTGAAGTAGTACAGTTGTGTGCATTAAAAGTATTAGCAAGAAAAGAGCGTTTTTCTTAACAAGTCAGAAGTGACAAGAACCACGAGCTAGCTGTTGGTGAAATCGTAAGTAGTTTTATGAATTCTATATACATTATTCGTTATTTTTATCCCAGTTATGTTCAGTGAGCATTAAGTATGGTTATTATGTAGTCTCATGATTCGGTAGCAATCATTGTGGCGTATTTCCCAGATGGTTAATATTTAAATCATAGTTAAAAGTAATTGGGCCGATGCACGTGCTACCTTTGGTCGAGGCAACTCCTCGATAAGGTTATCGTTGCGTTGGACTAATTTAAAATAATATAATGAGTAAATGGTTGGGCCGATGCACGTGCTACCTTTGGTCGAGGCAACTCCTCGATAGGGTTATCGTTGCGTTGGACTAATTATAAACAATAAGTAAAATAGTTGGACCAGTGCACGTGGTACTCTTGGTCGAGGCAACTCCTCGATAGATCTATCATTGCATTGGACAGCTTGGAAAATAAATAAATTAAAAATTGTACGAGTGAATGTTGGGAATTTCGCCACAGGATTTCACTTTGAATAGTATTTTAACTATGTCTGCTCCGTTCACTGAATTTTCTGAGCAGCTTTATAGTTTGTTGATGGTACGGTGGTATGGTAGTTTGGTTATGTTTTGTTTGCTGGTTTGTTTAAGCAGCAGCTTAGATTTTGTTGATTGCGGTTATGACTAATGACTGCATGAGATATTGTATTATAAAATGTAATATACTGTAGTCTCCTATGCGGCGTGCACTCGGGTTCAGCCATGTAGGTGAGCTGTTCAGAGATGTACGAGTATAGTGTAGATAGACTCCTATGCGGCGTGCACTCGGGTTCAGCCATGTAGGTGAGCTGTTCAGAGATGTACGAGTATAGTGTAGTCCCATGCGGCGTGCACTCGGGTTCAGCCATGTAGGTGAGCTGTTCAGAGATGTACGAGTATGGTGTAGATTCCTATGCGGCGTGCACTCGGGTTCAGCCATGTAGGTGAGCTGTTCAGAGATGTACGAGTATAGTAGACCCATGCGGCGTGCACTCGGGTTCAGCCATGTAGGTGAGCTGTTCAGAGATGTACGAGTATGGTGTAGATTCCTATGCGGCGTGCACTCGGGTTCAGCCATGTAGGTGAGCTGTTCAGAGATGTACGAGTATAGTAGACCCATGCGGCGTGCACTCGGGTTCAGCCATGTAGGTGAGCTGTTCAGAGATGTACGAGTATGGTGTAGATTCCTATGCGGCGTGCACTCGGGTTCAGCCATGTAGGTGAGCTGTTCAGAGATGTACGAGTATAGTAGACCCATGCGGCGTGCACTCGGGTTCAGCCATGTAGGTGAGCTGTTCAGAGATGTACGAGTATGGTGTAGACTCCTATGCGGCGTGCACTCGGGTTCAGACATGTAGGTGATCTGTTCAGAGATGTACGAGTATAGTGTAGACTGTTATGCGGCGTGCACTCGGGTTCAGCCATGTAGGTGAGCTGTTCAGAGATGTACGAGTATAGCGTAGACCCATGCGGCGTGCACTCGGGTTCAGCCATGTAGGTGAGCTGTTCAGAGATGTACGAGTATGGTGTAGACTCCTTGCGGGGTGCACTCGGGTTCAGCCATGTAGGTGAGCTGTTCAAAAATGTTCGAGTATAGTGTAGATCCCTATACGGCGTGCACTGTGGTTTAGCCATGTGGGCGACCTATGATGTACGAGTATAGTGTAGATAGACCCTGTAAAGTTTAAGAGTTCTTTACGGCTTACACTCTAGTTTAGCCATGTAGGTGAGCTTTATGGAGATGTATGCGTACAGATTATTACAGCCATGTAGGCGAGCTGTACTTCAGTTTAAAAATAAAGATGTACGAGTATAACTTCTAGTTCCTTACGGCTTACACTCTAGTTCAGCC
The DNA here is from genome assembly GCA_948150665.1 of Conistra vaccinii. Classification (NCBI taxonomy): domain Eukaryota; kingdom Metazoa; phylum Arthropoda; class Insecta; order Lepidoptera; family Noctuidae; genus Conistra; species Conistra vaccinii. The sequence continues at coordinate 9,005,382 of OX411329.1, read as the reverse complement.
ATGTAGGTGAGCTTTAGAGATGTATGCGTATAGTTTATTACAGTCATGTAGGCGAGCTGTAGTTCAGAGTTTAAAAATAAGATGTACGAGTATAACTTATAGTTCTTTACGGCTTACACTCTAGTTTAGCCATGTAGGTGAGCTTTATGGAGATGTATGCGTACAGATTATTACAGCCATGTAGGCGAGCTGTACTTCAGTTTAAAAATAAAGATGAACGAGTATAACTTCTAGTTCCTTACGGCTTACACTCTAGTTCAGCCATATAGGTGAGCTTTAGAGATGTATGCGTATAGTTTATTACAGTCATGTAGGCGAGCTGTAGTTCAGAATTTAAAAATAAAGATGTACGAGTATAACTTATAGTTCTTTACGGCTTGCACTAATTATTACAGCCATGTAGGCGAGCTGTACTTCAGTTTAAAAATAAAGATGTACGAGTATAACTTCTAGTTCCTTACGGCTTACACTCTAGTTCAGCCATATAGGTGAGCTTTAGAGATGTATGCGTATAGTTTATTACAGTCATGTAGGCGAGCTGTAGTTCAGAGTTTAAAAATAAAGATGTACGAGTATAACTTATAGTTCTTTACGGCTTACACTCTAGTTTAGCCATGTAGGTGAGCTTTATGGAGATGTATGCGTACAGATTATTACAGCCATGTAGGCGAGCTGTACTTCAGTTTAAAAATAAAGATGTACGAGTATAACTTCTAGTTCCTTACGGCTTACACTCTAGTTCAGTCATATAGGTGAGCTTTAGAGATGTATGCGTATAGTTTATTAGTCATGTAGGCGAGCTGTAGTTCAGAGTTTAAAAATAAAGATGTACGAGTATAACTTATAGTTCTTTACGGCTTGCACTCTAGTTTAGCCATGTAGGTGAGCTTTATGGAGATGTACGCGTATAGTTTATTGCAGCCATGTAGGTGAGCTGAAGTGCAAAGCCTTGTTATCTTAAGCAGCCATGTAGGTGAGCTGTAGTTCAGAGTTTAACGTAGGCGCTTGTGTAATTTTGTGCAACCATATAGGTGAGCTATAGTTCAGAGTTCAACGTACCTACGTTAAACTCAGTTACAATAAGCACCTGCTTATTTAATCTTATGCAGCCATGTAGGTGAGCTGTAGTTCAAAGTTTAACGAAGGCACTTATGTTATTCTATGCAGCCATGTGTGCTGTTAGTAAGTCATGTAGGTGTGAAAATGATGGCCGAAAGGCAGTAGATTGTATAAATTATGGAATGCTAGAAAGCAAAAGAACTGTCTTGAAGAAAGAACAATGGCAGCTTGTTACACACATTGTATTATTTGAAATTAGATCACTGCGTCTTTAAATGAAAAATATCCTATTTAGCTCTGCGGCTGAACTAGTTTGTGCAATATTTTTATTAGAGAAAGCAGAGATTAATATTTAGTAACACAAGCATCTGGTCAAGAGTTGTAAACTGTCAATGGTTGACAATGTCCAACCAAGCTACATATTTTTTTAGGACTCTAATCCTATTTCAAAATTATTATTACATTTTTGACCTTTTTCCTAGTTTTTGCAATATTCTTAGGTAAGGAAGAACACACAGAGACCTAGATAGTCAATTCTTTCGAATAAGTGTCACTTTTCAGATGTTTCAAATAAGATTTCGCCATTGTTTTGTATTAAGATCTGCCAAACATAAACGGTTCTGGAAGTTCTATTACCAAACCGAAATTTCAGAGTTGATATTGAAACTGAATCAGTGATTAATGGGACAGAATTTTATTGAACTACTGTTATGAAGGATAATGAATTTTCTATACCCTTCAAATAAAGTGACCGATATATATTTAATATCAATTGGAACTTTACGTCTATAATTATGTTGAGGTAGAGTCTACCATAGGAGCATTACTCGGGCAATATTATCTCGACTTGAAGTACACGAATTAATCCAAATCAAGAATATCGTTTACATCAAGGCTTTTATAAAATAATTAATACTCAATACTTTAATTGCATTCCACAATGTGTACTTAGGTGGTAAGTTAAAATTATATGTGATCATTATGGACCCTGTCGGGCACAGCAAAATAGTCTTAGTCTTATCATCAATCTTCCGAACTAAATCTAATATTATTATATTAGGTTATTTTTTATTCCTTTTATTTTACACAAATCATAGAAATATAAAAGAAATATAAACTTATATCTATGACAAACCTTTAAACGAATTCAAAATCAATATTGGTTGCCTAAAGGACGTTATGTAAAAATATGAATATATCTAATAATTATGTGACATCTTGTAGAGATGGTGCATATTTCAAAGATAATGCGCCAACAACGCGTAATGGGCTATTTATTGCATCATGTGTCCATGCCATATACTTAGACCATTTACTTTTCCAATTATAATAATTTATCCATAGTCAAATCAAATCGAGTCAAAAAGATTTATTTGCTAGAATATGGTACAATAGATGTTACAGTAATTTTATCCTGCCATGATATGGCGTGCAAATACATTAATACTGTCGGAATTTGGTAAATGGATAGATATTATAACAGACATGCAGTATACATTTCTCTTAAATAATTTTATTGGTGGGAACTGGAGTGTCTTTATGGCATATCCGGCTATTTACCTTGTCACCAATAAATACTATCTAATAAATTTTACGTAAAACTGATTTATTGATGCATTTACAAAATATCTCATTGGTAGACCAACTCAAAAGTGTCGAAAATTTACAAGCACCGACTAGAATCATTTTAATTTCAGATCATGGCATAGTTTTCCCTTCGAAACAGCTTAAAGACTTTGTGCTAGGGAAGTTAAAAATTTACTAAACGCTTAATCGCTTACTTGTCCTGGAGGAAATTGCCAAGCCTATAGGTTCAACCAGACGATTCTGACGACCTTGTCTACTCAAAAGTTTGAGTTTGCGTTCGTTCGCATCTTGAACCAGCAACTGGTTAAAGTGCGATGGGTCATCATCATCAACGCCATTATCGCGACAATAAATAAATAATAAAGTGCATCAGAATTGTTTATTCGACATTAGGTTTAAAGGGTCGTCTGAAAACAATTTCCAGAATAATGAGCCTAATCTGTAGGTAGAAGATTTAGTCCCACCCATTCCTTCAAATATTGACGAAATATAAGAATTAAAGCCTGTAATTAAATCTTGTTTAATGCTAATTATATTTGAATCATTTTGCAATTCGGTTAAATATACAAAAACCAAAGACGTATAAAAGATTATTTATTTCAACAAAGATGGAATAAAGTAATATGCCAGACTTAAATTAAATAAATAGGTGTTTCATTCATTTCATTTCTTGACACCGTGGATCAACATCAAATCGTTAGGAATTCAAAAATCCTCTGGTTCATTATTGATTTGTCAGACTTTTAATAAATCGTTAATTTATTTATAATATAAAATGGTTGTTAAAATTAGTTTCAACCCCGTCGGTTTCGTGTCGCGAGTGCGATTGCTGAGCGTGGGGTCCTGGGTTCGATTCCCAGGTTGGGCAGGGTGTTCTTTGATTTTTCCACTAGGAATTACATAGTAGCAGCCTGGCGATTGGACGTTGGACACCCCGTGCCTCGCAAAGCACGTGAAGCTGGTGGTCCTGCGCCTGATCTCTACCCGGTCGTGTTGGGTTGCTGTCCCGTCGGACTGTAGGAGAGCAGGAGAGCAGAGTGCATCTGTTTACGCACACACACTTATGCACTATGCCTCCTGCTTGCTTGGCTGGTCACTGTTGAGATTGGCCGCCCCTTGGCTGGTCTCTGGTGAGATTGGCCGCCTCGTGGCCGGGAGGATTCGTTCAAGAGGATTTATACAAGTGAAGTGAAGTGATGTGATGTGATGTGAAGTGCATACTCGTTTCTCTTTTATCAGGTATAGATAGGTTAGGCATAGGTACTGCCTGTCACAAATGTCTATTGTATAGTATATTATATTGTATTTATTTATTTCTGAGTACATGGTACATTAAGGTCTTACATTAAAATACTGTTTCACATATACTACCATTGCTGGTGTAGAATTGGAAGGAACAAAGAATAAATCATAATGTCAAAATAATGTCAAAATAAAAATTACAATGTCCAAGAATTCATAATGTCAAAGTACTAAAGTCATTATTAAGGTTTTAATTACATTATCAAAAGCTATGTTTTGAAAATTTATTGACGGAATATTAATTGGTAACATTCTCAGGGCAGGTATTCTGTACATAATTATCTTGATTCTATATTTTTTGTATAGTTACTTATATTTGTTATTTGATGTATTGCCTCAGTGTCGTGATTATTGCGTGCTTCGGAGTTAGCACGCCGTCGGATGGCCGAGTGTCGTGATTTCTTTAATTTAATTTGAAAAAACTATGTATGATTTTAATATCGATTTATAATATCCACTGTGGCAACACTGTCAAAGCACAAATGATTAATATTGTAAGAAACTTTTAAATGTATTTCCATTATGGCAACTGAATGTATTATTTTACTTTGACAACACTTAGAAATAACGGTTATGATATTATCGTTATTTCTGGGTGGGGTCGAAAGTCGTTTTAAATGGTAAAATGTAATGGATAGTCAGTCTTCGTTTGATTGTGAAGTAGTACAGTTGTGTGCATTAAAAGTATTAGCAAGAAAAGAGCGTTTTTCTTAACACTATAATTAATGCCTATCTTGGAAAATTCTTTTTCCCTTTGATTTCCGCGTTTCTCCATCACCCTGTCCAAACTCTAATGCAGGAACAAAAGCTTTTTTGTAACCAGTGCACCTCGGGGACGGACCGAGCGAGTCATTTACATAACTGCCTTATTTTATTTAAGAGTAGTCTCGCTCTCACTTTGTTACCGACACGGATATCTTTATGCAGTTCCCATTTAGTCTTTTTCCTTCTTTTCTTTTATCCGATAGATTTGCGGCCAGTGTGTTCATGTGTGTCACTGTATTGTTCTACGTAAGGCTACGTGCATATTGACAAAATGTATTTGTTGCGAATTTTAGGATCTTCGGAACTGGCAAACATTTCACACATCTTTTTCAGGTAATGAAAACAAGTCTACTTTGTAACAGACTTCAAAAAGGGGAGGTTATCTGTTCTTATGTAATTTTTTAACGTACATATTTACGTCAATTACGAACAGATTTAAAAAAAAAATCCTAAAAGAAACTTGCGCGGTGGTCACATTTAAATTTTATTTACTAAGCTTGGGAAGTTTTTGAGTTAGCTTCGATAATACGTATTTAATCCACTTTGTTGATGTTATAATACTTCCTGTCACTATTGTAGTGGTATACAAATTGGTCTGGGGTAGGTACCATAACAAAAAAAGAAAAAACTAACATTAAAAATACGAAAAAAACAACAAGCATGTTTTTTTTTTTTGTCTTTGCAACGATATAACACTTCCAAAGAACACTTTCACATCATATTCATCAATATGTATTCTTGTCTATGTTAGATTAATCTCAAATTCTAGCTTTATTGCTCTTTCGTGGTAGAAGCACAAGTAAAAAGTTTATTTTTATTTTTAACCATTAGCTGAAATACTGTTCAAACAAATAGATGCATATAATCACATAATAATGAGTTCATAGTTATTAAATACCGTGTTCAACAATAGCTTTATTCATAATTAATAGTTAATGGCTATTGTTAAATATAATATTTGCTTTTGCTGTTTGAACTGTTAATATTATTATGTTTTTAGTAGTTTCAACCTCGGCATGAATATTAAAGAGGTCAAACGTGTTATTAGAGCTTCATGTAATAATAGTTTACAGTTAAAATGAAAGAATTATTTGTGTAATTTTAATTTTCATTCCTGTTGAACGTTCTTGTTCTCTTAAATCTTCACCAATTAATTCCCAACAGCATAAAATATTCAAATATTAACTTACTGAATGCTAATACCTACTTTAATCTACTTCAATTTGCCGTGAAATGAGATTTGCCAGCTCTTCTTCCTATTTTTTCTTTTTCGAACTTCTTTCATTCTTGTTGAACATTTGGAAGTAATCTTTGGATATGGAGGCTTCCATATCCAAAGATTACTTCCAAATATTCTCTTTCTCATCGACGCATATTTGCCAATTGCTATTACTGCTATGTTGTAAGTGTAAATCTTCATTAATACTTGTCTTCTTTAAAAGCCCGGTATTTATCGAGATCAGAATACGTTTAAAGTGACTAAGACCGCATTCATGTAGAACGCTAGTAACCGAAGGCGATATGCTTGCGCTTGTCGGCATTGACAAGCGCTGGTTGTCAACGCTGGTCGGCGGAAGCATTTTTCTGTCTTTAAAATTAGCTCGAACCGTCGCCAATAAGCGCCGCCAATTCCTATTTGATTAGTCGGCGACGACGGTTCGCACTGAATCGGCAAAAAGTGTGAAAGCTTCCAGCGCCGACGAGCGTTGACAATCGACGCTTGTGGGCGCCGACAAGCGCTGGCATATCGGTGCCGGCTACCAGCGTTCTACATGAATGCGACCTTAGGACTTGCTCATTCTGTCAACAGTCATTCATCAATATTCGCTTTTCAAGGCAAGGTGATTATAGGAAGGTGCTGTTCTAACCTGAATAAACCTTAAGGCATAAATCCAACATTACAAAACCTATATTATGTAGACCTGCCAAGGCTGTCAATGCAAATGAATGACTTGCTGGTAATTTACTAGAACTCCACACAGTTACTTAACACCTTAATATTGGTTTACTTCCTCAATATTTCCAACTGGACGTGGCCCAGTTTGAATCAAGTGAGAATATGGCTGTCATACTTGAAGTCTCATAAATATGCTTGAGTTGGTTACCCTATGGTGGTAAGTAGAACACTAGCTAAACGTGTGGGCAGGAAAGACAATATAAGTACTCTGCTGGAGTTAGATTTGTAGAGCTGAATGGAATCGCAATCTAGGATGTAAACAATGCCTTAGCAGCTCAGCCAAAGACATTAAACCTGTATTTATTTTGAATAAGTCAAGTTATGTTGACAACATTTTTTTTTGTTGGTCGGCTAGTTTATTAAAAAACATTGAACACGTATTTTTTCTTTTTTTATAGAATTACATTGAGTTAAAATGTGGCATTACGTCACTCCCCGGTAGATTTTATACTGACTTGTGACGTAGCGACCCCCACTCCTCAAGTTTAATGCGTTTTATATAAACATTTTTTTATTAATATGATAAAGCAAAAAATACGTTTCTAATATTTTTTTAATATCTGAGTGACGGACTAAATAGTTTTTTTTCTCCCCTTTTTCCTATATTGATAGTTTTACTAGTTGCTGATGCATCCCCGAGATCAACCCAATCCGTGCCGTTATTCTGGCATCTGCTTAGGGTATAAATCCACTGTAATAGAGTCTTTAAATATTTTGCAAGCTTCGAAACTTCTAAATTCCTACATATTTCTAAAAATATTCCAAACATCGCAAACCCCTAACCTCATCAACAACCCGTCCACCACATATCCGTCTACGCGACATAAAAGATTTGGTAGTCCAATTTCCATGTTTACAGGTGGTAACAGTGTCAAGTATTGTGACCGCGGCTTCATACAACCTGTGCAATGTACCGAATCATTTGTAGCAGATGAAATGTAAATGCACACTCGTTACTCGGCGCCGCAGCGCGCTTCGTATTCATGAGTCCGGTGGAATGGAGCTAAGTGATGAGAGGAAGCGATTTCAGTAAAAATTACAATAAACGAAAACTGTGACTGGGAAATCGGGTATGTTTCCTTTAGTAGGTAGGAAACGGTTAACAATATTTCGTATATACTCATTGTATTAAACTACAAATTCACCACATCCTCGACTCATTACGACAAAAATACTAACTGTCGTAACTAAAACAGAAACTTCGCTCATCACAATGCTAAGTTGGGCCACTTATATCAACCTTTGTACTTGTTCATTATTATTGATCGCGTTCTTCTTGACGTTTATAGGAAAGATTGGTCTGGCTCACGATTAAGTTGAGTGGTAAAAGGAAATTGCCCTGCAGTGGGACAATACAAGCTGATATTATGTGCTTTTTGTCCTTTTTGGAAATCTGAAAGTTACTTTTCAATTTTCATTGTTCGTCAATGAAAATACCTACCCATATAAATACGCAACACACATACACATGTATGTGTATGTGTAGGTATGTACATGTATGTGTCGCACACATATACCTACACATATACATTAACACCTACTCATATTGCTATAGGAACTCTATCAACTTATGCCCCTCCTTATGTTATATCATTACTTTCAGCTCCCCGATTTTCTTGATAACTGAAATGAAAAACGTTTGATATCGTAGCCACTCAAGTATTTTACCTATCCATCAAAACATTGTTCTAAAGTGTTGTCTTATAATGTACAAGTATAAAGTAAACCTTTAGAACTGAATTTCCTGGAAATGTCTTTATTGCACTTTATTTACACACGGCTATAATAGTGCCATAAAAATATTCCCATAAGACATCTTTTTCCGCTTGTGACTTGCACCTAGCTCCTGTCAGAGGGGTATGCGCACATTATCTTCAAATGTGTCAACAGCTCACGTTCTTTCTCGTTTACTAGGCACTATCCGTCTATTGTTAGACTGTTTCGACTTTTTGTGCACTTTTTATGAAAGGTTAAACGTCGCTTATTTCTGTTATATCGCTACTTGAGTTTGGAAATAAAACTATGTTTTAAGGGACAGAAATATGAAAATCTAGCGTCATCATGAAAGCTCCCGCAGAATTTTGAGCAGTACCTTTTAAGCTATTGCATAGCTTCTATCGCGGGCCTTGACCGTGCAGACCGAATCCAGAAATTCCGTAACGAAAATACCTAACGCCTAACGAGAGTGTTGTATTGAAAATTATGTTTAACTGTTTGACAACCAAGTTCAAATATTTTACTTAGACGAATGATCCTTGACTATTAATAGTTAAATTAAAACCTTTTTATTAGTTTGATGTTCCCATTACGTTGTGTCAAGTTTTAAAAACTATAAATGTGAACAGTTCCTGTCAATGTCACCATTGCTATTTCTTGTATTCGGGTTAATATTTTACAATTTCATAAGTTGATAAAAAATGCTATGCAATAGCTTTACCGCGGCAGTCCCCGAGTGTCACACGTCTTTTTTCTTTTCACACGATATACAAATCTCGTTGGTCTAGTGGTCGCAAGCGCTACTGCTGAGCATGAGGTTCTGGGTTCGGTTTCCGGGTTGGGCAAAGTCATAGTGGGTTTTTTCATCAGGAATTTCTCAGTAGCAGCCCGAAGTCTGGATTTGTGCCCGTTTGATAGCAATAGCCGGCTCTCTCCGCAACTGACCGTCTTGCCTTTACTTTTGCCTAACTCTGTTAGGACATTATCCCACTTTCCATTTCATTTAGTTTCGTTGACTGGTTATCAGGTTCACATGAAAAGCTATATTTAGCAAGTTCTTATTATACCGGATAATAAGAACTTGCTAAATATAGCTTTTCATAAAAAAGACTACCGTTGACTAAAATAAACATTTTAGGTATGAAACTTACAAGTACGCGGTAGGCTCGACTTGTTAGGCCAATTCAGTGAGTGTAACGTAGTTAGACGATCTACGAGTAACGCGATAGAAAGAGAGGCAATTTCTAGGTGAATATAACTGTAAGGTCTATTTAAATCTTTGTTTCCAATTGAAGTTATTTCTACTTACAAACATCAACTTTATGCAAGTGTAAATAACGTTGATTTTAAACTTCCTAGTACTGTTAAAAAATACATATTTTAAATCTTTGCATGCCTATGTAGTAAAATATGGCTGAACTCTATATTTTCTTGTCATCATTTACTTTTACCCATAAAAATCTTCCTAGCCTTTTCCCAACTATCTTGGGGTCGGCTTCCAGTCTAACCGGATGCAGCTGAATACCAGTATTTTACATGGAGCGACTGCCTATCTGACCTCCACAACCCAGTAACTGGGTAATACGATACCCCTTGGTAAGACTGGTGTCAGACTTTCGGGCTTCTGACGACTCGTAACGACTGTCAAAGATCCACAAATAACAGCCGGGACCAACGGCTTAACGTGCTTTCCGAGGCACGGAGGAGTCTCGGTATGTAAAGATGGTCACCCATCCACTGACCAACCCCGGCAAGCGTAGCTTAACCTGATGGATCGACCCGTGCGGCTTGTTATTACTTAGCCACGAGCTCCTCTTTTTTTTACTTACTTACTTTTTTATTTACTTTTACCCATATTGGCAAAATAAAATTATCTTTATCATAAAAAATATAAAATTGTAGCGCAAACTGAACCTTATGTGTAGGCACTACATATGTTTTTCCAAAAGCTCGTGATTGTTTACATGTTTGGCAAATAAATTGCGAACGCAAATAGAAGGTAATTAGCGCTGCGCGACCTGAATCGCACTTTATTGTGTCGTAGCAAGAGTCGCTTTTAATTTAAATGATTTTGGGAAGTGAAACATCTGTATTAATCTCTGGCTGCATGCAGAATTTTCCACAAGGTAACAATATAATTTGAAATCGCTCTAATGAGCGAGTCGATTCTGGCCACTCAATGTTACCCCTTTACTTTATTTTTAATCAGCACCGAACGCTGTCCAAATTAACGACATAACACTTATGATTTATTTTAATAAAACCATCCCCGATGATATATAGTTACGAAATTATAAAACAAAATGGCCACGGGGTCCAATTCTCAAGTCAAAATTTATGCGTTCCATACAGCCGAGCGATGCATCTCCTTTCCGTGTCACCCGGGCTGGGTCCAATTAAGTTCAACTCACGACCTCGGATTGAGGCGGCGAAGTGAGCGATCGGAACCGTACACAATGTGGACATGTGGATGGTGTAATTGAAATGGTTAAAATTGCAGATTTTGTACGGAAAAAGTAGAGATTATATAACGCTTTTAAATTTACTTCTCTCACATTTTGCACCGTCTAGTTTCGGCACCAAATATTTATATGAGAATAGTTATTGAGAAGAATATTACCCCGTCATAAAAGTGATGGAAGGACTCATGGCCCAGGATACACAATGTGGACATGTGGATGGTGTAATTGAAAAAGTTAATATTGCAGATTTTGTACGGAAAAAACGGTAGAGATAATTTAACGCTATTAAGTTTACTTCTCTCACTTTTTGCACGAGTTTCGGCATCAAATATTTATATGAGAAATAGTTATCTACCTATATAAAAATAAATATACATATAAATACATACCTACAAATAAATCAAATTGAAGTGTCTATTTGTAATATCAAAATAATAGCTTTTTTCTTAATGCATATGAAAATTATGAAAGTATTATATGGTATTTATAATAAAAAATGTTTGTCTCTCTGTCTGTACCTAATCTCTGGAACGGCATAGACTGATTTAGACTTGACTTTCACTAGCAGATAATTGATGTTATTTTATTTTTAGCAGAACAGTTGCTAATTGAGAGTATTATTAGAGAAAAAGAATATTAACCAGTCATAAAAGTTGGTAATACCGTAGAAGGAGTGGTGACCCAGGGTATACCGGACGTACTGGCGCAGGCGTGTCTCCCAATTTTTATACCACTTGCACAAAATAAATAAAATCAAATACAGCAAGTGTATTATCACTATTTTAAACAATTTTTTGCTTGTTTAACTCAAGTACCATGCGTGTAATGATAAAAGCAAATGATACAGTCTGTTTCACAGTAATTCTTTAGTCAACTTCGGCGCAGGTTTAAGAGAATTAGGTATGTACTTTTTGCTCAATCTATTATTTTCGTCTTGAAATCCGTTGAGTTTTTTCCTCTTATGGCCGATTCCTATGATTACGGACCGGTATTCGTAAAAATTAAGACTCTTGTATCTTCAACAATAATGTAGCAAAGACCTCATAACTTTGCATAGTAGACCTTCCCATAAGGAAGAAGCTATGACAGGTAAAATTAACTTACGAATCTATTGATATGCCCAGTCGGTTTGGCAATAAAAATGTATACCATTAGTATGTAAAACGATTCGTTATTTTTATAGGAACCGAGCATTAGTGATGTATTCGCCATTTTTTTTTGTTTTACTTTTTAATAGCAGACAAGGACACAACTATCCTTGTATTAATCACTAATATCACTACGATATATTACAACATAATATATCGTGGAGCTTACATCTTACAGCCTTGTACTGATAGAAAGACAATTATTGATAACCGGTCTAACGCTCTGGTGCAGTGGACACCAGACATTAAAAAAACAATTGACAACATTCATTCAAATCAATAGTGGGAAATGATTTTGGGTTATATACCCAAAAGCGGCTGCAAAGCGCTTTTCTCATGGCCTCACGACGGCCTCAGTCAGGACTTCGTGTTAGAGAAAGCGGAAAGCGGGTCGCTGCTAGATCACCACTATTAGATTGTCATGCATGTTGGATGAGGTAATTAATTGTGACGGACCATTTGCAGGAGTTCACTCACTTGCTGCAACTAGGATTTATCGTAGGAAAACATGGTAAACGTCTTGTATGATTTGTACTTTATGCTTGTTTTAGAATCTTTTGCACCTGAGAAACTTCGACAAAATAATAGAATGCGATTCAATCAATCTGTAATCAATTTGATTCTATGAGCCATTTATAATTTCTTTAGGTACACATAACGTAAAGAAGAAATATTTGTACTTTTAAAGATAAGAAATAATAAAAAGTGTAAAGATTATATAGAGTTTTAGAACATCGTCAATAGAGTCGTCAGAAGCCCGAAAGTCTGACACCAGTCTTACCAAGGGATATCGTATTACCCAATTACTGGGTTGTGGAGGTCAGATAGGCAGTCGCTCCATGTAAAATACTGGTATCCAGCTGCATCCGGTTAGACTGGAAGCCGACCCCAAGATAGTTGGGAAAAGGCTAGGAAGATTGATTGATAGAGTTTTTGATTGTCGTTCAAAAACCATTTTTTTTTTTTGTTTCAGTTGAAGTCTCCTATAACAATACATAAAATTAAAAGTAAACATAAAGTTGATATAAAAATCACACATACACAATAAAATGATTCTCACACATTCAAATCAAATAATATTAAAATACATAGACATGTCATTTAAATCAAATCAAATATAAAATACATACAAATGTCATTCAAAAAAATATAAAATTAAAAGTAAACATTATCATTATTTAAAAATATAGCATTATGTTATACTACCTAATGTAAAACTTACTCAATCTGAAAGCATTGCCATCCTTGAAATAAAGATAACATTTTATTAACCTCGTAAACATTATTAAAACACTATATTTTAAGCTTACATTAGAGAAATAATGCCTACCACTAATTGTAAACCTACTTAGCCTGAAAGATATGCGTGATTTAATGCACAATGTATTTAGGTCATCGGCTACCAACCACTTATAAAACACAAAATGCATTTCATATAGGTATGGTACACTACCGTTTCGTGACTGCCAACAACATTAATAGGTACATACGTACACAGCACAATATCGTTAGTATTACAAGTTGAAACAAGCGTGAAAATGAGCTAAGTGGTGAAACAATCTGCGCAAATTCTCATGCTGTTAATGAATTCATGTCGGATTCCTAATGTTACCGACATCGGCTGTTAGTTCGTATGAAGACTTCAGCTGTTAGTTCGTATGAAGGCTTCAGCTGTTAGTTCGTGTGTATCTGATAATAATGAAGGAAAGTGACGCGTGAAAGAGTCATTATTACATAATCATACATAATCAGCCTATTAATGTTCCCACTGCTGAGACACAGGCCTCCTCTCTGTGAGAGGTAGTGGGCCGTTATCTACCACGCGGGCCCAGTGCGGGTTGGTAGATGTCACATTTCTTCGAATTTTTGGTTCTAAGACATGCCGGTTTCCTCACGATGTTTTCCTTCACCGTTTTGAGAGCAGTGGTGATGAAATTATTTACACAAAGTAAAGCGCCTGCTTGGGTTCGAACCCACGACCTACAACTCGTAAGTCGGGGCCGATACCACTGGGCCACCAGTCCACCACTGCTCTCATTATTAGAAACATAATAACATCAGAGGTGTACCCGTAGTACACCCACATTTCACCAGTTATGTTTGAGTTCCATGTAATAGGGGGCGAGCCTAATTGCCATCAGCCGGGTACAAATCTAAGCTCCGAGCTGCTACTAAGAAATCTCAGACGGAAAAATCCAATAACACTTTACCCGACATGGGAATCGAACCCAGGACCTAATGCTCAGCAGTAGCGCTTGCGACCACTAGACCTACGAGGCATTCAAACAGAAACATCCATGGGTAAGATTGATAGCTTGCTAAATATATTGATTGCAAAAACCTACCATTACGAAACAATACGATTCATTTCAACATAAAGAAACTGGGGGCCAAGTCTACTAATTTAAAAACGTCACAATGGTCTCTCCATTGTTAGTTTTTGACAGATTTACCACACAAAATGTCTGTCAAAAACTCACCATCGAGAGACCATTGTGACGTTTGTAAATTAGTAGATTTGGCCCCCTGGACTAACGTCCAATTCAAAGTTGACAGCTGTAGTATTACACAATTTGCGTAATTGTACGTTTCAGTAAAAACGATATTCAATGTATGAGAGGTGTGGTATGTAAATGTAAACTAAGGGCGAACGAGAATGTTAACGGCCGCCTTTACGGTTCGTTTACTGTATTTGTACGGGAGGAATAAAATTTTATTGATGTAAATAAGCAATGGAAATAATAACACAGTACTTTGATGTAGAATTAGCGTTCTCATTGCATTTTTAATGTTCTGTAAAGAGGGATCAGGAATGAGAGATACCATTAAAACGTATCCTTATTCGAATGCATAAAATATGATAGCGATGGCTGTTTGATAAATTTGTATGATTAACTCACTTAATGTTTTTATTATTCTGGGCTACTTAAATAACATTTTTTAAGTGTATGTCATCATCATAATCAGCCTATTAATGTTCCCACTGCTGGGACACAGGCCTTCTCTCTGCGAGAGGGATTGGACTGTAGTCCACCACGCGGGCCCTGTGCGGGTTGGTAGATGTCACATGTCTTCGAATTTCTGGTTCTAAGACATGCCGATTTCCTCACGATGTTTTCCTTCACCGTTTTGAGAGCAGCGAAATGAATGTTTTTTTTGTTTTTTTAATTAGATTTCCTAATATTACTAGATACCTACATAGGTATTATAAAACAAAGTCACTTTTCGCGTTTGTCTGTATGTCCGCGTTGTTCTTCTAAACCACGCAACAGATTTTGACGAAGTTTCCACCATCGTTTAGAGAATTTATTCCGAATATATTAAGGTTTATGTGTATATTACGTTGATATTAAAATTACGTTTACCTAAGAAATCTCAATGTTTTGTCAAGTCGTAAAAAACGTGTGAAGCAGGAGCGGGTCGCTAGTCATCATCTGCCTAGCCTTTTCCCAACTATGTTGGGGTCGGCTTCCAGTCTAACCGGATGTAGTTGAATACTAGTATTTTACATGGAGCGACTGCCTATCTGACCTTCACAACCTAGTTACTAAAAAACACGATACCCCTTGGTAAGAATGGTTGTTAGACTTTTGGGCTTCTAACTACTCGTAACGACTGTCAAAGATTTACAAATGATAGCCGGGTTAACGTGCTTTCCGAGGCACGGAGGGGTCTTCATGTAAAAGTAAAGATGGTCTTCCATCCACGGACCAACCACGGCAAGAGTAGCTTAACCTGATCGATCGACACATACGGCTGTTATTACTTAGTCACAAGCCCCTTGATCTTAGTCACAAGCCCGGGTCGCTCGTAATATTATAAATGCGAAAGTGCCTCTGTCTTTCTGTTACCTATTCTCGCCATACCGGCTAAATGGATATGGATGAAATTCCGCACATGGATAAAACATAACCTGACAGAATATATATTTTTTATCCTGGTTCAATTTCTGACCTAAACTCGGGCGAATTCATGAGCAAAAGCTACTAAGATAATAAAATCAGCAGTATCTACATTAGGCTGTACATACAGAATCATTTATCCTATATATATAAATGATTCTCGTGCAGATTATGACAGTCGATTGTAGCAAATAGATTAGCATCATTCTAGAGAGCGGAAGACAGCATTTTGTCGTTACCTTAGCATCGTTTGACTACAACCATCTTGTCCCTAGAATAAATTATGTAATTCTTGCAATCGTTTGCATGATTATCATAGGTATCTATACTTATTTATACATCATAAATAAATGCACCTGAAAATAAGCATATCCAAATTCAAACAACTATTTTACAAAAAAATACAACCGACTTCCAAAAAAAATACTACATAGTGAAATTAATTTTAAGTTTGGAAGTCGGTGTCTTTGTATTGTATTTAAGATTTTTGGCACCGACTTCTAAACTAAAAATAAATTTCACTTTTTAGTATTTTTTTGGAAGTCGGTTGTTTTTTTTTGGTAAAAAAGTTATTATTTTTCTTTTTTTAATTATGGTACCTACCCCTCAACAATTCGTAAGCCACTACAGACTTACTATGTAAACAACAGTGACAGGAAGTATTATAACATCAAAGATACACCAAGTGGATTAAATACGTATTATCGAAGCTAAATCAAATCTACCCAAGCAAAGTTATTAAAATTTAAATAGAACCATCACGCAAGATTCCTCTACCAAATGAAAAAAATACTTTCAAAATCAGTCCACAATTGACTGTTGATGAAAACACACACAAAATACAAAGAAAAAAATACAAACAAACGAACATAAATAAGCAGTACCTTTGTACTTAAATTATAACTATGTAGTATCTTTATGTATTTTACTGTGTGTACATAAATAATAAAATAAAGAAATAAATAAATGAGTAATTCATCAACTCGTCCTACATGCTTAAAAAATCTTCAACACCGTATGTAAAACTACATTCTTACAAATAAATAAATTCTGATTCTGATTCTGATTATAATGCCTACGGCCCATAACCTCCTCTGTTTTTAAAGTCGTTTAAAAAGATTTTAGTTATTATTTTACTTTCGCTACTGCCATGTGCTTTAGTTAATCCTTTTGTTTTACCTACAAAGATACATACAGCACTTTATAAATTCGAGTAAGTAGTAAAACCACGGAAATTTTAACCTAAGAGAATCTTGCTTATAATCTACAAAAACGCTAAGATAAAGAACACATGAAAATTTTCATCGTAAACTGTACTTTGTTATACTTTCTTCAGCTACTAAACAGTACCATAGCGACTGTAAAACTGAAAAGTTCTAACGCATTTTGTCGTGGACTTGGCGCTGGCGTCGCACTTCTCACTTTTACACATCTTTTACTTTCTCTACCCTCATTTGTTTTGGATGGTTATGCGAAAACTTTTTACTACTGAATTTTCTTAAAGAAAGTGCATACAAAAGGAGTGTGATGAGTATAAGGTGAAAGTTCATCGCCTTTGTTGGAATACAAGGAGCATTTGTGTAAAGTCCTTTGTGATCAGGAACAAAAACGTCGAACAATGCTTCCTCCCCGATTGATTGATTAATTAACTTAATTTCAGTAGCTCTTCGGGAATGTGTAATATTTAATGGCAGGAATTCTGTTCTGAAGCACGATTGTTTAATTTCTAAGTATCTACCTACTTGATTATTTCTTAGGTATTAGAAGGTGTATTGATATTTCGTTGTAGTAAGTCCCTATGTGAATTAATAAGGTCGACTTGGCGGGGGCACTGCCGTGCTCTCAGAATAGGTTTGAATAGGATATTAACGTTGTAGGTTGAAGGAATAATATTTCTGTTCTGACTGAACAATTGACAAAAGTCTCAACATACTAATTCAGTACAGTGATTACTCTATTGTAATTATTTGTTTATTTAAATTTCTTAGATACTTACTAATATTTAACCTCACAATAATAATAATGATGAAGTGAAAACTTCTTTAGGCACTTTGAGCACTATTTGGGTGAACAAAAATCATGGAACTCGCGTCATCGTCACCGAAGGCGCGTTGAGCAGTTTTTGTTGACAGCGCTCTTTTTTATTTTTTGGATTTTTTTTAATGGAGCTACAGCGTTCGTTCTTGTACTGACAGCAAGCCACATAAATTCCTGACAGTTTCGTTAGATGGCGTTACTTAGTTTTCACTTCTATCGGCAGTCCCCAAAGACTGCCCCGCATGTTTTTTTACCACCTTTTTTATAACCGCACTTAAAGCAAATAAACTTTGCTTTTGACCTTTCTGACTTTGGATATGCATCTTAATTTCTCTTGCCATTTTGTTGTTATTTAGAGAAATAAATAAACTTACGCAATACACAGCGGAACAGGTTACATGCATACCATAACAAAACATTCACATTTAATTCAAAGATCACACAATGGCACATTAATAACCACAGAGCAATTTGACGCAAGCCGCACCAGCCCTAGGCAAAACTACTTAGCCTATTTCCTTCACCTGATTCTTCCACCTTGCGCAATATGTTTCCCAGTTGACCCACTCTAAGACCGAGATCATAAAGTATGACATTTATCATTATAATCTCATAATATTTAGGGCTCACTGTTCTTAAATAATCTCGAAACTTTACTTCTAAAGATTTCTATATTCGATCGTCAACTGTCTCTGATCCCCAAAACCATCCTTCTTTTCAAATTAACCACAATGTGACGTCTATAGCCATCACACTAATGGCGTTTAAACGAAAACGCCTTTCTATGAGTGCGTCATTAATAAGCTAACTGGGATAAAATATCGCACGCTCTACAAAGTTTCTTCTGAAAATTTATTTATACGTATAAAAATTAATCGCATCTGACAGATAAGTCGATATGTCTATACGTCACGGCCCATAAGGACGGGATAGACCGCTATTTTAATTCGTTCTATCAAACGGAACGTTCGCACGTTATAAATAAGGCAGCGGACAGAATGTCGCGACGATTCCACTGGCAATATTTCACAGCCAGCTAACGCATCGGGTGTTCATCTTACTTAGATTGTAAAATTGTGGATAGTCATCATAGATTTTTTTTCACCATTCTGTTGGTTGTGAAAGTTTTGTTGGATATTCTCATGCTTGTGGTAGGAGAGTTAGGTTGATTGTAACAATTTTTTTTTGTAAATATTAAGGCATAATTATTGTTATCCTAACTAATATTATAAATGCGAAAGTGAGTTTGTTCGTTTTTGTTACGCTTTCACGCTAAAAAGGTTTAACGGATTTGGATAAGATTTGGCACATGGGTAATCCATGAACTGGGTTAGGACATAGGACACTGTTTATCCCAATATTCATAGGGGATCGAGACTTATGCGGGTGAAACCGCGGGGCGGAGCTAGTAAATAATATTATTTAAAAAAAAAGGTTTTACTTGAGAATGTGCATCTATCTGTTCATTGTGACTTGATGCAAGCTCATCTTGCGATATGTCTGCTGAAAAATGATTCCCTAAAGAATCTGAGAAGAATAAGAAATAAGAAGAATAGAAGAGATTTATTTATTGTTGCACAACAAAACTCTCGAGTAGATTCAGAGTACAAGATGAATCTTTTTCTATCCAATATTCTCGAATCTATGAAAGCAACGCATCGGGAGTCCTTTGATGATTCTGCTTATGAATATCGTGAGTGTACTACGCTGACAGCGTAGCGGGAATACGCGACCATCCGAACGAAGCCAACGAATATGTTCGTACGTTCGTACTGATTACATTTGTATACGGTTATTCGGTTCTATTTTATTTAGAGGGAAAATGTAGCGGAAATCTGTCACCTGTTTGTGATTTTGGTGAAAGTGTGATTCGATTGAGGGGTATCGTTGATTTATTTGTTATGATTGGCAGTGCTTGTAGGTGTATTTTTACTTCGGTCTGATTTATTTATTTATTTTCCTTTACCATTTCTTTTACAACAAATACAATATCTTCGGTTCGCCAATATGTTTTTTTAGTTTTTCTGGCTTAGCAGATCATTGTAAGCTTAGTCATATATTTGAGGTATATAAGGAAAAATCATATTATTAAGTCGGAGAAAAACCTATTTATTTATTTAACCATTTATGTACACACATTTAACAACAGACAAGAAGAAAAGAACAGAAAAATACGTACAAAGGTGATGCTTATTTCTAAAGAAATCTCTTCCAGCATACCTGCGATAGGACAGGGGGATACAAAGAAAACAATTTATTACTTAATAAAATAAAACACATAATATGAGATAATACTTACTTACATACTTACATACATAATACATTAGACCATTACACCTATTTAGTATTTTTTTGCATATATTATTTTATATACCAAGCAAAAGCTAAAAAAAAAACTAACTAGGTACTGCCTGCTGACCCCTGCCCACTTCGTTGGGCGGTAATCTATAATATAAAAATGAATCGCAAAATGTGTTGGTAAGCGCATAACTCAAGAACGCCTGGACCAATTTGGCCAAATCTTTTTTTTAAATGTTCGTTGAAGTTCAAGGATGGTTTTTACGGCGAGAAAAATTAGAATTATTGCTGGAAAAACCCTAAAAATAGCCCTTTTCTTTTTCCCATACAAATGATTTCTAACTAAAACGTAGTCAATTTGAGCTTTATTGC
Organism: Conistra vaccinii; assembly: GCA_948150665.1. Taxonomy (NCBI): domain Eukaryota; kingdom Metazoa; phylum Arthropoda; class Insecta; order Lepidoptera; family Noctuidae; genus Conistra; species Conistra vaccinii. The sequence goes on along the minus strand of OX411329.1, from coordinate 8,984,777 downwards.
TATGGTATAAAGTTCATATTAAATTACAAGCACTCACTGTTGTCTAAGCAATGTAGGTGTGTTCCTAACGTCAAAGATCATATCTATCAAAACAATGTGCGTGTGTGCGTTGGAGCACAGAATACATAGTTGGAGGAGTTTAATGTCGCGTTCCGAAACTCGCGTTTCTTTTGTATTAGTTTCGGCACGCGAGATAAAATGCATCAGTTTCCAAGTCATTACATCAGTCAAACAAAAATCGCGTTACCAACAGTGTTTTATTATTTTTAATATACAAATTTTAAATAAATAAAACAATTCGTACGGCTTAAAAGGATTTGACTTCAAGTCATATCAAATTAAAAAAAAAAAAAAAGTTGTCTGTTACCTAATCTACTGAGTTTGCTTTTGACAACTGATACACGAAACAAATTCGTATATCGTGTTTTGTGCAGAGTGTTTAGTTAGTTAGTGTTTGTTTAGTTCGTGATTAGTGAAAAAATAATTTATATTTGAATTGCCTCCTATAAGACGAAGCAATTTAGGTAGAAGAACCAGAAATGCTACAAACCAAGCTAATTACCGATCTAATCGTACTGCACAAGAACGTGACGACGGAAATGAACGTGAAAGAATTCGGATATCACAAACGCGTGAAGCGCGAGCGCGACATTCAACTAATAATCGCGCAAGTTTGAATCGAGCTGCTTTCAGTTACGATGTGTCAATTGACTACAGTAACTACCAATGTGTTGTTATTGGTTCTATGAACTCGGTTTGCTCACACTGTAAGGCATTAAAATACAAAAACGAAGCCAATGGATTGTGTTGCGCAAATGGTAAAATTGATACCATTGGATCCACCACCAGAACCATTGTACTCATTGGTTTCAGGAATAGGAACAGATTCTATACACTTTTTGACACATATCCAACAATACAACAATTGCTTTCAAATGACTTCATTTGGGGCAACAAATGTAGTTCGGGAAAATTTTATGCCAACTTTCAAGGTATGTATTATAGCAGTTACTCATAATTATTTTAGCGAACAAAATTTTCTGTCACCAAAGTTAAGATGTGTCACTAATCTTCAATTTCTTAATCATTACGAAATATATCACTTAGTCATCATATTATATGGTGATTCATTTTCAGTGACACTTTTATTATATTTTATTATATTTGATAGATATTAGTTAAAACTAAATATATACTTTTTAAGATCAAATATTATTTAATTTTGATCACTGACAATCCATTAATTTATACCACACCATAATATTTTTTTTTTATTTACAGATACAAGGGCAAATATATCACAGAGCAGGTTCACTGTTACCAGTGTCAGATAGCGACAACAAATTCCTGCAAATTTATTTTATGGGCAATTCACCACAAGAAATTGATCTGCGTTGTGCACATAACAATTTAGTAAAGAGGTCTATTGTAGAACAATTACAAACTTTATTTCATCAACACAATCAATTGATTATATTGTTTAAAACTGCCCTGGATCTGATACCATCCGATAATCACAAAATTGTAATCAGAGCTGATAAAACACCTGCAGGTCAACATACAAGACGTTTTAATGCACCAACTATTGATGAAGTTGCTATCGTTGTAGTTGGAGAAAACTTGGAATCCCGTGATATTGTTTTACATCGTCGGAATGATCAATTACAACGTATAAAGGAAACACACCGCTCATATGATGCACTGCAATATCCCATTATATTTTTTTTTTTTTTTTTTTTTAAATCGTTTATTTCGATCCATAAAAAGATCATATTACGACATTGTACATTTAAATAAAATAAAATATAATTCCAATCATCATCAATATACACAAAAATAATTAATTAGATAATATAAATAACATTAAAATTATAAAATTAAATTCAATTAAAATCTTAAAACAATAAATAAAAATGAAAAAATTAAAATGCTTAAAAGTACGCCTGCCTCTGAGTCATTTGTTTGTTTGTCATTACATTAATCATAAAACAATGGTTAATGTACTGACAATCAAACCTGTCCGCAAATACGCTCAGGATGGTGTTGGAGGTGGCCCGGACCCTGCGCCCCAGCGATGCGCACCGCTTTCGCATCGTCGTGTAGAAACAGTCGACACGTGCGTCGGCGAACATCCCCGACGCGCTGCAGTGCCGGGGCAGCCCCAACAACACCCTGAACGCATTATTATACTGAACACGGAGAGCGTTGTACTGCTTCTGGGTATATGACACCCACAGGCTGGCTGTGTACAGGGACGTACAAAATGCTCTGAAAAGAGTTATTTTGACGGCCCCCGAACAACGAACAAACCTGCGGGCGATCATATTGGCCCTCACAGACAACGCCCTCCGCTCCCTATCGATGTCCGCATCATCCCTCAGGTCAGAGGTCACGATATGAATGAACTTATTATAATTACTCAAACACACCACACTACACAACGTTTATAATAATTACGTACTTACTACCATAGCACACTTATTATAGTAAATATTTTATGAACTCATAGAAATATGGTCTTACTTAGTTTTTAGTTTATTATTATTTCTTAAATTTATGTTACGCACAAATACAGATATATATTTTTATTACATTATGTATGTACATACTATGTTCAGCTGAATCACGCATATTTCCACAGACTAATTACCTTCATATTTCAGTGAAGAATAATACTTAGTTACTTACCAGATTTTATTGTTCACGCAGGGGACGTCAATATGTCATTCCATAGGTGATTGCTGAAAACCAGCGCTGTTGACGTTAGGTTCGTCCGAAGTCACGGCAATTCGCTGAGCAATAACCTGTTCATGCACAGATACGGCGCGCAGATTTTTCATACTATTATTTTGTTACAAAAGTAGTATAATTCTGCAATCGGCATTTTGTTTTGTTTTGTGATGTTGTTGTTGTCATTTGCCAATGTCGCAACAGTAATTACCACAGACTATCCTAATCACTATTTAGCTTGTATTGCCTTTGATCTGTGGCCTTGATATCAACCAATGAGCAACATTGTACAACTTTTTTTATTTTATTTTACTGGTTGAATACGAGGCTTTTGGCTACTTTTGTATCTGTGTATTTTATGTTTTATTTTAAAAGTGCGTTTTGTTTGTGCAGAATAAACAATTTTTCTTTCTTTCTTTCTATATGCCCGAGATATTTAAACTGCTGAACTCTTTTTAACGTGACACCGTTCAATCGTATAGGAGGAACAGAATCCGGGCAGCTCCGACCCCTGGCCTGAAAAACCATGCATTCACTCTTCTTTGCGTTATAGAGCAAACCGTGATCCAGTGCGTAACGCTCGCAGATGCCCAGCAACCTGGACAGACCACAGACCGAGGCGCTCAGCAGCACCATGTCGTCCGCGTAGCTAATATTGTTGACACAAACACTGTCAATATGGCAGCCGACACGGGTGCTGCTGAGCTCCTCTATCAGTGCGTTCACGTACAGGTTGAAGAGCTTCGGCGAGGTCAGCCCTCCCTGCCTCACCCCACACTCCAACCTGTACGGTTCCGACAAAGCCCTTGACCATCGAACGACGTTGACCTGGTTAAGATACCAGTACTTGAAAATGTCTATCAGTTCGAGAGGCATTGAGATGTTATTTAATTTTTGCCATAAGATGTCATAATTAACCAGGTCGAATGCCCTCGAGAGGTCAAGAAAACAGGCATAAATAGGTGTGCTCCTATCGGAGTAGTACTTGACAGTTTGCTTCAAACATAAGATAGCTGACTCAGTAGACAGTCTCGGTTTAAAACCAAATTGGTTGTCATATTTTGGCAAGGTGAAGATGGCTACGATTTCTCAATAAAAATGATAAATCCCATTACAGGTAACTAAAATATTAGTTTAGCTATGGCGATAATATCTCAGTCATTATATTATGTATTTTAATTTTATATTTGAATGTTATTAAAACAAAATCTATTTACAGGTTCTGAAACCAACAAAAAAGTAAGTTCAATGAACTATTATTCATACCGCCTAATGATTCGGGAAAATGAAGATAATCACATATTGAAATGTCGGCGATTATATCACAAATATGTTGTTGACATGTATGTTAAAATTGAAACGGAGAGATTAACATTCATCAGGTTGAATCAAACCAAACTCCGATCTGAAGAGTATATTCACCTTCGAGATGCGATTAATACTGATGGAAATGCACAGAATGTCGGTCGGATGACTATTCTTCCAGCAACATACATCGGAAGCCCTCGGCATATGCACGAATATGCTCAAGATGCCATGTCGTATGTTCGTCATTATGGTACAGCAGATTTGTTCATCACATTTACATGCAATCCGCAATGGATAGAAATCAAGCAGGAGTTATTCTCTGGGCAATCACCCATTGATCGTCATGATATTACAGCCAGAGTCTTTAGACAAAAGTTGAAATCTTTAATGGATTTCATCGTAAAACATAATGTGTTTGGTGAGACACGCTGCTGGATGTATTCTGTGGAGTGGCAGAAACGAGGATTGCCACATGCACACATTTTGATTTGGTTGGTTGAAAAGATAAGGCCAAATGAAGTTGATGCAGTGATATCAGCTGAAATCCCTAATGTACAAGTAGATCCTGGATTGCATGAGGTAGTTATCAAAAACATGATACATGGTCCCTGTGGAACTCTTAATCAAAATTCACCGTGTATGATGGATGGTAAATGTTCAAAACGATATCCACGGACATTAATATCGGAAACAATTACTGGTAATGACGGTTATCCATTGTATCATCGCAGATCGACAGCAGACAATGGAAAATCAACAATTGTCAAATTAAATCAACAAGATATTGAAATAGATAATCGTTGGATTGTTCCATATTCACCCATTTTATCAAAGACATTCAAAGCACACATCAACGTTGAATCTTGCCATTCAGTGAAATCTATAAAATACATTTGCAAATATGTAACCAAAGGGAGTGATATGGCTGTGATTGGAATTGGTGCAGAGAATTCCAATGATGAAGTTACCCAATACCAAATGGGCCGATATGTCAGTAGTAATGAAGCAGTTTAGCGAATATTTTCTTTTCCTATTCATGAGAGACACCCTTCTGTTGTTCACTTAGCTGTGCATTTAGAAAATGGACAAAGAGTGTATTTTACAGCACAGAACGCAGTACAAAGAGCTGCTCAGCCACCATCTACTACATTAACCAGTTTTTTTGAGACATGCCAAAACGATGATTTCGCACAAACATTGCTATATTCTGAAATGCCAAAATATTATACCTGGAATCAATCCTCAAGGAGATTTATACGACGGAAACAAGGAAAACCAGTTCCAGGATATACAGATGTATATTCCACCGATGCGATTGGCCGGATTTATTCAGTACATCCAAGCAATGATGAATGTTTTTATTTACGACTGCTATTAGTCAATGTACGTGGCCCAACATCATTCCAACAGTTACGAACTGTTGATGGTGAATTGTGTGGATCCTACAGAGAAGCCTGTCAACGTTTGCAATTGCTTGAAAATGACGCTCATTGGGATCAAACTCTTAATGATGCTGTAATATCATCACACGCTCATCAAATACGAACATTGTTTTCTATAATCATATCTACATGCTTCCCATCAAACCCAATTGATTTGTGGATCAAGTACAAAGATTATATGTGTGATGATATTTTGTATCAAATACGGAATAGAATGGGAAATCCAAATATACAAATCAGTGAAGAAATTTACAATGAAGCATTGATTTCAATTGAGGACATGTGCTTGATAATGTCAAACAAACTATTAATTCAATTAGGCCTGACCGCGCCCAATCGTCCAATGCATGACGCTTTTAACCAAGAGTTGCATCGAGAAAGACTGTATGATCTCAACGCTTTGAAAGAATTAATTCAAACAAATCTTCCACTGTTAAATGAACAACAGAAGTATGTATTTGAAACTCTTATGAAAGTAACAAATGATGAAACTGGAGGGATTTACTTCTTAGATGCACCTGGTGGTACAGGAAAAACTTTTTTGATTTCATTAATATTAGCAACAATTCGCTCACAAAATAAAATTGCACTTGCACTCGCTTCGTCGGGAATCGCAGCAACTTTGCTTGAAGGTGGTCGAACAGCCCATTCAGCACTAAAATTGCCATTAAATATGCAAAGCAATGAAACTCCAACCTGCAACGTTTCGAAGAACTCTGCAATGGCAAAGGTTTTGCAGCAATGTAAATTGATTGTTTGGGATGAATGCACGATGGCACATAAAAAATCTTTGGAGGCTTTAGACAGAACCTTAAAAGATCTACGGAGCAATAATAACCGATTTGGTGGTGCAATGATTTTATTAGCAGGAGATTTTCGTCAAACATTGCCAGTGATTCCACGATCAACGCCAGCTGATGAACTCAATGCATGTCTAAAGTCCTCCAATTTGTGGAAACATGTCAAAGTACTTCATTTAAGCAAGAATATGCGTGTCGAGTTGCAAAATGACCAATCTGGAAACATATTCTCTAAACAACTCATTGACATTGGTAATGGCAAATTTCCTATAGACATGTTGACTGGCTGCATTAACTTTCCTCAAAGTTTTTGTCAGTTAACTCGATCAAAAGATGAACTTATTCAGAAGGTGTTTCCAGATGTTTCTCAAAATTACAGAAACCATGATTGGTTGAGCGAACGAGCTATACTGGCTGCAAAAAACATAGATGTAAATGAATTAAATTTCAAAATTCAAGAACAAATTACAGGCGAATTGAGGATATATAAATTAGTTGATTCGGCTACTAATCAAGATGATGAAGTCAACTATCCACCGGAATTTTTAAACTCGCTGGATTAGCCAGGATTGCCACCTCACAATCTTCAATTAAAGGTTGGATCGGTGGTTATAATGTTGCGAAATATCAACCAACCGCGTCTTTGCAACGGTACACGGTTAGCGATAAAAAAATTACTAAACAATGTGATAGAAGCAACTATACTCAAAGGAAAGTATAAAGGAGAAGATGTTCTCATACCGCGCATCCCAATGATTCCGACTGATGTGCCATTTGAGTTTAAACGACTACAGTTTCCAGTGCGGCTTGCTTTTGCTATGACTATAAACAAGTCCCAGGGGCAATCATTAAGTGTTTGTGGTATTAATCTAGAAAACCCATGTTTCTCACATGGTCAATTGTATGTTGCCTGTTCCCGTGTTGGAAAACCATCAGATTTGTTTATCTATGCGCCAGGTAATCAAACAAAAAACATCGTATACCACAAAGCACTACAATGATAATAATAATAATTATGATTCACATGATTAACAATAAAGCGATTACTTACTTTTAAATCCTTATATATGTTTTATTTAATTATTTTTTATTCACAACGCCCTATCACCAGGGTGACGGTTCTGTTCAGGAGAATTTTTTAAAATACGTAGGCACAAAAACTGCCACATTACAAATCTTTTTGACAGGACGAAGTCTGTCGGGTCAGCTAGTCATAAATAAATATATGAGGAGCATCTGTTCAAAAGGTCGTATTTCTATGATAAACAAACTTTACAAAAACAGAAAAAAACCTCTAATTCCTATTATAAAAATTCTAAAATTAAATTAAATTTAGATCATTGTGAAGATTAAGACTACAATATTACATGCATTTTTAAAAATAAAAAAAATACACCATAACTTTTTTTTTATTTAATTTTAGTTCAGAAATAAGACTTATTGATCGGAAAAATCAGAAACTCGACCTTTTGATTTGTCACTTCTAGAAATATGCCCTTTTGATTTGACAAAGTCAATATGATATTCGTTTTCACAGTGACATTTTGCGAATGGGACATTCTGCGTCAAGACCATTTTTACTTTATAATAACTTCCAAAGTTCAAAATTTCACAAATTTCATCTACTCGCATCGAAAGACAGAACGTCAAGAATAACATCTGTCAGTGTCATCTGTCGACGTCGTTAGAGAGATATGCAGTCATATTTTTTCTTTTTTTTTTTTTTTTTGTAGTGTTGCTATTGATAATGATATTCAACGTACAGCCGTCATCTTTTGACTCGATACCGTTATTTACTCGAACGAAACGATTTTTATTAAAGTTGTTATGTATGGAAAAAAATATGACCTTTTGAACAGAAAAATAAATAAAAGATGCTATTTGTAGAAGAAATATGCCTGTTTTGTTTAAAACAATCCAAGGGAACATTTTAATGCAGAAATACATCCGTTTTGATTGGAATCCAAGTTTTTTGGATTTTATTATATGGGAAATACGCTCCTTTTGAACAAGTTTTTACGCTCATTCGATGGAGTTTTCTGCCATGAGTTCAAAAAAAAAATAAAAATAAAAAAGTTGAAAAGTGAAATACGACCTTTTGAACAGACGCTCCTCATATATTTATTTATGACTAGCTGACCCGACAGACTTCGTCCTGTCAAAAAGATTTGTAATGTGGCAGTTTTTGTGCCTACGTATTTTAAAAAATTCTCCTGAACAGAACCGTCACCCTGGTGATAGGGCGTTGTGAATAAAAAATAATTAAATAAAACATATATAAGGATTTAAAAGTAAGTAATCGCTTTATTGTTAATCATGTGAATCATAATTATTATTATTATCATTGTAGTGCTTTGTGGTATACGATGTTTTTTGTTTGATTACCTGGCGCATAGATAAACAAATCTGATGGTTTTCCAACACGGGAACAGGCAACATACAATTGACCATGTGAGAAACATGGGTTTTCTAGATTAATACCACAAACACTTAATGATTGCCCCTGGGACTTGTTTATAGTCATAGCAAAAGCAAGCCGCACTGGAAACTGTAGTCGTTTAAACTCAAATGGCACATCAGTCGGAATCATTGGGATGCGCGGTATGAGAACATCTTCTCCTTTATACTTTCCTTTGAGTATAGTTGCTTCTATCACATTGTTTAGTAATTTTTTTATCGCTAACCGTGTACCGTTGCAAAGACGCGGTTGGTTGATATTTCGCAACATTATAACCACCGATCCAACCTTTAATTGAAGATTGTGAGGTGGCAATCCTGGCTAATCCAGCGAGTTTAAAAATTCCGGTGGATAGTTGACTTCATCATCTTGATTAGTAGCCGAATCAACTGATTTATATATCCTCAATTCGCCTGTAATTTGTTCTTGAATTTTGAAATTTAATTCATTTACATCTATGTTTTTTGCAGCCAGTATAGCTCGTTCGCTCAACCAATCATGGTTTCTGTAATTTTGAGAAACATCTGGAAACACCTTCTGAATAAGTTCATCTTTTGATCGAGTTAACTGACAAAAACTTTGAGGAAAGTTAATGCAGCCAGTCAACATGTCTATAGGAAATTTGCCATTACCAATGTCAATGAGTTGTTTAGAGAATATGTTTCCAGATTGGTCATTTTGCAACTCGACACGCATATTCTTGCTTAAATGAAGTACTTTGACATGTTTCCACAAATTGGAGGACTTTAGACATGCATTGAGTTCATCAGCTGGCGTTGATCGTGGAATCACTGGCAATGTTTGACGAAAATCTCCTGCTAATAAAATCATTGCACCACCAAATCGGTTATTATTGCTCCGTAGATCTTTTAAGGTTCTGTCTAAAGCCTCCAAAGATTTTTTATGTGCCATCGTGCATTCATCCCAAACAATCAATTTACATTGCTGCAAAACCTTTGCCATTGCAGAGTTCTTCGAAACGTTGCAGGTTGGAGTTTCATTGCTTTGCATATTTAATGGCAATTTTAGTGCTGAATGGGCTGTTCGACCACCTTCAAGCAAAGTTGCTGCGATTCCCGACGAAGCGAGTGCAAGTGCAATTTTATTTTGTGAGCGAATTGTTGCTAATATTAATGAAATCAAAAAAGTTTTTCCTGTACCACCAGGTGCATCTAAGAAGTAAATCCCTCCAGTTTCATCATTTGTTACTTTCATAAGAGTTTCAAATACATACTTCTGTTGTTCATTTAACAGTGGAAGATTTGTTTGAATTAATTCTTTCAAAGCGTTGAGATCATACAGTCTTTCTCGATGCAACTCTTGGTTAAAAGCGTCATGCATTGGACGATTGGGCGCGGTCAGGCCTAATTGAATTAATAGTTTGTTTGACATTATCAAGCACATGTCCTCAATTGAAATCAATGCTTCATTGTAAATTTCTTCACTGATTTGTATATTTGGATTTCCCATTCTATTCCGTATTTGATACAAAATATCATCACACATATAATCTTTGTACTTGATCCACAAATCAATTGGGTTTGATGGGAAGCATGTAGATATGATTATAGAAAACAATGTTCGTATTTGATGAGCGTGTGATGATATTACAGCATCATTAAGAGTTTGATCCCAATGAGCGTCATTTTCAAGCAATTGCAAACGTTGACAGGCTTCTCTGTAGGATCCACACAATTCACCATCAACAGTTCGTAACTGTTGGAATGATGTTGGGCCACGTACATTGACTAATAGCAGTCGTAAATAAAAACATTCATCATTGCTTGGATGTACTGAATAAATCCGGCCAATCGCATCGGTGGAATATACATCTGTATATCCTGGAACTGGTTTTCCTTGTTTCCGTCGTATAAATCTCCTTGAGGATTGATTCCAGGTATAATATTTTGGCATTTCAGAATATAGCAATGTTTGTGCGAAATCATCGTTTTGGCATGTCTCAAAAAAACTGGTTAATGTAGTAGATGGTGGCTGAGCAGCTCTTTGTACTGCGTTCTGTGCTGTAAAATACACTCTTTGTCCATTTTCTAAATGCACAGCTAAGTGAACAACAGAAGGGTGTCTCTCATGAATAGGAAAAGAAAATATTCGCTAAACTGCTTCATTACTACTGACATATCGGCCCATTTGGTATTGGGTAACTTCATCATTGGAATTCTCTGCACCAATTCCAATCACAGCCATATCACTCCCTTTGGTTACATATTTGCAAATGTATTTTATAGATTTCACTGAATGGCAAGATTCAACGTTGATGTGTGCTTTGAATGTCTTTGATAAAATGGGTGAATATGGAACAATCCAACGATTATCTATTTCAATATCTTGTTGATTTAATTTGACAATTGTTGATTTTCCATTGTCTGCTGTCGATCTGCGACGATACAATGGATAACCGTCATTACCAGTAATTGTTTCCGATATTAATGTCCGTGGATATCGTTTTGAACATTTACCATCCATCATACACGGTGAATTTTGATTAAGAGTTCCACAGGGACCATGTATCATGTTTTTGATAACTACCTCATGCAATCCAGGATCTACTTGTACATTAGGGATTTCAGCTGATATCACTGCATCAACTTCATTTGGCCTTATCTTTTCAACCAACCAAATCAAAATGTGTGCATGTGGCAATCCTCGTTTCTGCCACTCCACAGAATACATCCAGCAGCGTGTCTCACCAAACACATTATGTTTTACGATGAAATCCATTAAAGATTTCAACTTTTGTCTAAAGACTCTGGCTGTAATATCATGACGATCAATGGGTGATTGCCCAGAGAATAACTCCTGCTTGATTTCTATCCATTGCGGATTGCATGTAAATGTGATGAACAAATCTGCTGTACCATAATGACGAACATACGACATGGCATCTTGAGCATATTCGTGCATATGCCGAGGGCTTCCGATGTATGTTGCTGGAAGAATAGTCATCCGACCGACATTCTGTGCATTTCCATCAGTATTAATCGCATCTCGAAGGTGAATATACTCTTCAGATCGGAGTTTGGTTTGATTCAACCTGATGAATGTTAATCTCTCCGTTTCAATTTTAACATACATGTCAACAACATATTTGTGATATAATCGCCGACATTTCAATATGTGATTATCTTCATTTTCCCGAATCATTAGGCGGTATGAATAATAGTTCATTGAACTTACTTTTTTGTTGGTTTCAGAACCTGTAAATAGATTTTGTTTTAATAACATTCAAATATAAAATTAAAATACATAATATAATGACTGAGATATTATCGCCATAGCTAAACTAATATTTTAGTTACCTGTAATGGGATTTATCATTTTTATTGAGAAATCGTAGCCATCTTCACCTTGCCAAAATATGACAACCAATTTGGTTTTAAACCGAGACTGTCTACTGAGTCAGCTATCTTATGTTTGAAGCAAACTGTCAAGTACTACTCCGATAGGAGCACACCTATTTATGCCTGTTTTCTTGACCTCTCGAGGGCATTCGACCTGGTTAATTATGACATCTTATGGCAAAAATTAAATAACATCTCAATGCCTCTCGAACTGATAGACATTTTGAAGTACTGGTATCTTAACCAGGTCAACGTCGTTCGATGGTCAAGGGCTTTGTCGGAACCGTACAGGTTGGAGTGTGGGGTGAGGCAGGGAGGGCTGACCTCGCCGAAGCTCTTCAACCTGTACGTGAACGCACTGATAGAGGAGCTCAGCAGCACCCGTGTCGGCTGCCATATTGACAGTGTTTGTGTCAACAATATTAGCTACGCGGACGACATGGTGCTGCTGAGCGCCTCGGTCTGTGGTCTGTCCAGGTTGCTGGGCATCTGCGAGCGTTACGCACTGGATCACGGTTTGCTCTATAACGCAAAGAAGAGTGAATGCATGGTTTTTCAGGCCAGGGGTCGGAGCTGCCCGGATTCTGTTCCTCCTATACGATTGAACGGTGTCACGTTAAAAAGAGTTCAGCAGTTTAAATATCTCGGGCATATAGAAAGAAAGAAAGAAAAATTGTTTATTCTGCACAAACAAAACGCACTTTTAAAATAAAACATAAAATACACAGATACAAAAGTAGCCAAAAGCCTCGTATTCAACCAGTAAAATAAAATAAAAAAAGTTGTACAATGTTGCTCATTGGTTGATATCAAGGCCACAGATCAAAGGCAATACAAGCTAAATAGTGATTAGGATAGTCTGTGGTAATTACTGTTGCGACATTGGCAAATGACAACAACAACATCACAAAACAAAACAAAATGCCGATTGCAGAATTATACTACTTTTGTAACAAAATAATAGTATGAAAAATCTGCGCGCCGTATCTGTGCATGAACAGGTTATTGCTCAGCGAATTGCCGTGACTTCGGACGAACCTAACGTCAACAGCGCTGGTTTTCAGCAATCACCTATGGAATGACATATTGACGTCCCCTGCGTGAACAATAAAATCTGGTAAGTAACTAAGTATTATTCTTCACTGAAATATGAAGGTAATTAGTCTGTGGAAATATGCGTGATTCAGCTGAACATAGTATGTACATACATAATGTAATAAAAATATATATCTGTATTTGTGCGTAACATAAATTTAAGAAATAATAATAAACTAAAAACTAAGTAAGACCATATTTCTATGAGTTCATAAAATATTTACTATAATAAGTGTGCTATGGTAGTAAGTACGTAATTATTATAAACGTTGTGTAGTGTGGTGTGTTTGAGTAATTATAATAAGTTCATTCATATCGTGACCTCTGACCTGAGGGATGATGCGGACATCGATAGGGAGCGGAGGGCGTTGTCTGTGAGGGCCAATATGATCGCCCGCAGGTTTGTTCGTTGTTCGGGGGCCGTCAAAATAACTCTTTTCAGAGCATTTTGTACGTCCCTGTACACAGCCAGCCTGTGGGTGTCATATACCCAGAAGCAGTACAACGCTCTCCGTGTTCAGTATAATAATGCGTTCAGGGTGTTGTTGGGGCTGCCCCGGCACTGCAGCGCGTCGGGGATGTTCGCCGACGCACGTGTCGACTGTTTCTACACGACGATGCGAAAGCGGTGCGCATCGCTGGGGCGCAGGGTCCGGGCCACCTCCAACACCATCCTGAGCGTATTTGCGGACAGGTTTGATTGTCAGTACATTAACCATTGTTTTATGATTAATGTAATGACAAACAAACAAATGACTCAGAGGCAGGCGTACTTTTAAGCATTTTAATTTTTTCATTTTTATTTATTGTTTTAAGATTTTAATTGAATTTAATTTTATAATTTTAATGTTATTTATATTATCTAATTAATTATTTTTGTGTATATTGATGATGATTGGAATTATATTTTATTTTATTTAAATGTACAATGTCGTAATATGATCTTTTTATGGATCGAAATAAACGATTTAAAAAAAAAAAAAAAAAAAAATATAATGGGATATTGCAGTGCATCATATGAGCGGTGTGTTTCCTTTATACGTTGTAATTGATCATTCCGACGATGTAAAACAATATCACGGGATTCCAAGTTTTCTCCAACTACAACGATAGCAACTTCATCAATAGTTGGTGCATTAAAACGTCTTGTATGTTGACCTGCAGGTGTTTTATCAGCTCTGATTACAATTTTGTGATTATCGGATGGTATCAGATCCAAGGCAGTTTTAAACAATATAATCAATTGATTGTGTTGATGAAATAAAGTTTGTAATTGTTCTACAATAGACCTCTTTACTAAATTGTTATGTGCACAACGCAGATCAATTTCTTGTGGTGAATTGCCCATAAAATAAATTTGCAGGAATTTGTTGTCGCTATCTGACACTGGTAACAGTGAACCTGCTCTGTGATATATTTGCCCTTGTATCTGTAAATAAAAAAAAAATATTATGGTGTGGTATAAATTAATGGATTGTCAGTGATCAAAATTAAATAATATTTGATCTTAAAAAGTATATATTTAGTTTTAACTAATATCTATCAAATATAATAAAATATAATAAAAGTGTCACTGAAAATGAATCACCATATAATATGATGACTAAGTGATATATTTCGTAATGATTAAGAAATTGAAGATTAGTGACACATCTTAACTTTGGTGACAGAAAATTTTGTTCGCTAAAATAATTATGAGTAACTGCTATAATACATACCTTGAAAGTTGGCATAAAATTTTCCCGAACTACATTTGTTGCCCCAAATGAAGTCATTTGAAAGCAATTGTTGTATTGTTGGATATGTGTCAAAAAGTGTATAGAATCTGTTCCTATTCCTGAAACCAATGAGTACAATGGTTCTGGTGGTGGATCCAATGGTATCAATTTTACCATTTGCGCAACACAATCCATTGGCTTCGTTTTTGTATTTTAATGCCTTACAGTGTGAGCAAACCGAGTTCATAGAACCAATAACAACACATTGGTAGTTACTGTAGTCAATTGACACATCGTAACTGAAAGCAGCTCGATTCAAACTTGCGCGATTATTAGTTGAATGTCGCGCTCGCGCTTCACGCGTTTGTGATATCCGAATTCTTTCACGTTCATTTCCGTCGTCACGTTCTTGTGCAGTACGATTAGATCGGTAATTAGCTTGGTTTGTAGCATTTCTGGTTCTTCTACCTAAATTGCTTCGTCTTATAGGAGGCAATTCAAATATAAATTATTTTTTCACTAATCACGAACTAAACAAACACTAACTAACTAAACACTCTGCACAAAACACGATATACGAATTTGTTTCGTGTATCAGTTGTCAAAAGCAAACTCAGTAGATTAGGTAACAGACAACTTTTTTTTTTTTTTTAATTTGATATGACTTGAAGTCAAATCCTTTTAAGCCGTACGAATTGTTTTATTTATTTAAAATTTGTATATTAAAAATAATAAAACACTGTTGGTAACGCGATTTTTGTTTGACTGATGTAATGACTTGGAAACTGATGCATTTTATCTCGCGTGCCGAAACTAATACAAAAGAAACGCGAGTTTCGGAACGCGACATTAAACTCCTCCAACTATGTATTCTGTGCTCCAACGCACACACGCACATTGTTTTGATAGATATGATCTTTGACGTTAGGAACACACCTACATTGCTTAGACAACAGTGAGTGCTTGTAATTTAATATGAACTTTATACCATAGCAATAAAGCTCAAATTGACTACGTTTTAGTTAGAAATCATTTGTATGGGAAAAAGAAAAGGGCTATTTTTAGGGTTTTTCCAGCAATAATTCTAATTTTTCTCGCCGTAAAAACCATCCTTGAACTTCAACGAACATTTAAAAAAAAGATTTGGCCAAATTGGTCCAGGCGTTCTTGAGTTATGCGCTTACCAACACATTTTGCGATTCATTTTTATATTAATCAATATATGAGGAGCGTCTGTTCAAAAGGTCGTATTTCACTTTTCAACTTTTTTATTTTTATTTTTTTTTTGAACTCATGGCAGAAAACTCCATCGAATGAGCGTAAAAACTTGTTCAAAAGGAGCGTATTTCCCATATAATAAAATCCAAAAAACTTGGATTCCAATCAAAACGGATGTATTTCTGCATTAAAATGTTCCCTTGGATTGTTTTAAACAAAACAGGCATATTTCTTCTACAAATAGCATCTTTTATTTATTTTTCTGTTCAAAAGGTCATATTTTTTTCCATACATAACAACTTTAATAAAAATCGTTTCGTTCGAGTAAATAACGGTATCGAGTCAAAAGATGACGGCTGTACGTTGAATATCATTATCAATAGCAACACTACAAAAAAAAAAAAAAAAAAAAAAAATATGACTGCATATCTCTCTAACGACGTCGACAGATGACACTGACAGATGTTATTCTTGACGTTCTGTCTTTCGATGCGAGTAGATGAAATTTGTGAAATTTTGAACTTTGGAAGTTATTATAAAGTAAAAATGGTCTTGACGCAGAATGTCCCATTCGCAAAATGTCACTGTGAAAACGAATATCATATTGACTTTGTCAAATCAAAAGGGCATATTTCTAGAAGTGACAAATCAAAAGGTCGAGTTTCTGATTTTTCCGATCAATAAGTCTTATTTCTGAACTAAAATTAAATAAAAAAAAAGTTATGGTGTATTTTTTTTATTTTTAAAAATGCATGTAATATTGTAGTCTTAATCTTCACAATGATCTAAATTTAATTTAATTTTAGAATTTTTATAATAGGAATTAGAGGTTTTTTTCTGTTTTTGTAAAGTTTGTTTATCATAGAAATACGACCTTTTGAACAGATGCTCCTCATATAAGGTCCATTAAAATAGATAGACAAACTTTTCAGAAATCATTCAGACCACCAAAATAAGTAAAATGGTAAAAACGTAAGAAAAACGCATTAAGTAGATACAAGAAAAATAAATCATCTAACGAAGATACACTAAAAATGTTGGTTACCCGATGCCATTTATTATTGTAGGTCAAAATAAAATCACGTTAAATCAGTGTTTTTTTTTGCTTGGATATCTTTGGTTAGACGTACTGAACGCTGTGTTAAAATTTGTCCAACTATTTTAATGGCACCTTGTATAGCCTATGACACTCGTAAATAACGTGGCTTTCTATTGGTAAAAGACTTTTCAAAATCGGTTCAGGAGATCCAGAGATTACCCCCTACAACCTCACCAACTTTACCTCTTTATAATATTTGTATTAGTATAGATTATGCAATTTTGTTTTCAGCAACATGATTCTGTTGGTGTAGATTTTTTTTTGTAAAATGGTCACAATTAGAACTATTTGGCATTATTTTCGTTGATACGAATTACTACCCTACCAAACTACGTTTATAAAGAGACTCCATACTTACTACCAACATAACCGACAAAAAAAAAACTCCAGAGTAAATTGTCGCCGGTAACAAGATGTCGGAGAGGCTGCGGTTTCAAGATAATGTTTTGTGGTTTCGATGATGGCCCGACATCAAACTAGGTGTAGGTAGGTGCTGTGACCTGAGAGCAATCATTGTAGTTTGACTTTACATTATGGAAGTAATTCTAAGGATGCTGAATTAAGGGGGAGGATTAAATAAGGAATGTCGTGGTCGGTGGATGGAGAGTTATTAGCAAGTGTTGGTTTTTTGCCAGACTTATCTCTTTGATGACTAACTTGCTTTGATCTTAACTTAATAAGTATTTCTGGGAAAATGCTCGAAGAAACCTTCCAACAGTTTTCTTCTGCAAAATAAACAACAGATACCTATTTTATTTTAATTCAATATTTTTCTGAACCATTAATCAGATTCACACGATTTACCTCACAGAGAGAAGGCCTGTGTCCCAAAAGTGGGAACATTACGTAATAGGCTGATTATGCTATGATTAGGCTATGACACGATTTACACTACAAAAAAATCAATATTTAAAAACTAACTGAAATACTTTTTATGGGTTTATGACAATATATATAAATATATAAAAAAATCAATTGCCGTGCATTAGTCTCGCATTTATAAACTCGAAAATCGGTAGGAGGACCATTTTTTTTTTTGTTTTGTTCACCTGAATCCTGAGGTGGATTCGAAAAAAAAAATTTGGAAAAACCCAAAGGAACATCTGAAAAATCGAAATCGAAATTTTGACAGGACAACGTCTGACGGGTCAACTAGTTTAAAATGAATATTGACATCCCCATCATCCATCCAATATCCACATTGGTCTTTCGCTTTATTATAATATCCGTGTAATACATATGGAATGCCATAAAGAATTGAGTATTGAGTATCATTCATCATTTTAAACATCCTCTCATAAAGACAACAAAAGTCAATGATTTATTAATAATCAAATATCCTTTAAAACTCATTACAAAAATAAATGTAATAATACCAAACTTATTATTCGAACGCCAACAGGCGTCGCGTCGTGGTCAATTACCATTACGCTACCATTTACAAAATGTCATACTACCCAATGAAATTATTTCACAGTCCTTCACGGTTATTGAAAATATAAAACTGATATAATTATTAAAGGGGAACTTAATTCCACGTTGCCAATATAAAGCATTAAGTTTAAATTGTTGTGTGGTTAATTATTTGCTGGCATTAAAACAAATAGGCCGTCGACAAAATGGCGCTGATAATTGCGGTGTATCAAGAATGTGCGGGCGAAGTATTTTTGTGCTACAATTATTTTATCGGTCTTTCCTTTTTTGTGCAGGGAAATTGAATTATTAAGTCGCACACATCTTCTTAGGGTCCCGTGGATTTTGAGTCTTATTAATTCATAATGATGTCATCAAGTTCTTAAATTAGTAGGAAATAACTGATTGTGTAAAATAATAAAAAACATGGAATTTGGAATGAAATAATATATTGCACAGAATATTTTTGCGTTACGAAATAAAAATCAATGAAAGGCAAAGAAATTGACAGATCACGCACCTTAATGGTCACGTCCCATTTCAACAAAATTAATATCAAGTAAAGATTCTATAAACTACAGTTGGATTAGGAGCTCGTGGCTAAGTAATAACAAGCCGCACGGGTCGATCCATCAGGTTAAGCTACGCTTGCCGGGGTTGGTCAGTGAATGGGTGACCATCTTTACATATCGAGACTCCTCCGTGCCTCGGAAAGCACGTTAAGTCGTTGGTCCCAGCTGTCATTTGTGGATCTTTGACAGTCGTTACGAGTCGTCAGAAGCCCGAAAGTCTGACACCAGTCTTACCAAGGGGTACCGTATTACCCAGTTACTGGGTTGTGGAGGTCAGATAGGCAGTCGCTCCATGTAAAATACTGGTATTCAGCTGCATCCGGTTAGACTGGAAGCCGACCCCAAGATAGTTGGGAAAAAGGCTAGGAAGATTCTATAAACTACCAGTACAGTGGTGTCGCAGATTTAGGCATGAAAATCACGCCAATACTCTTAACAAGGTACGGAACCCTTGAAGACAAAGACCAACGCTTGACACATTTTTTCTACAAACATTATCTATCTAGTGTAAATATAATAATAACTGCAAACACGTGCTAATCGTGTGTAATAGCATCTTATGAGCTTATGTATTCATTATACAGCAGGTTAAGAAACAAGAAACGAAACGAAACGCTGCTTTGAACAGGTACTTACCCTCTGTTTGGAGTTAGACCAAGGATGTGTAGGTACGAACTATTCCCAACTAAACTACACGGTGGCCAACCTCAGTACGTGAAAACTGTTCGAGCATCTCCGGTAGAATGTATGTACCTACATTATCTATCATACAGTGCTTCTACTACAATCGAGTCATCCTGAGAAATATTTTACATACAGTACATTATCATACTAGTGCTTTTTCTCTAATTCCATCATGCCGAAGAATGTTCTGATGAAAAATCTGACGATAAATCGAGTTGTTTTATCAAGTTGTCTATCATAAATGAGTCAAAACAACTCGTGACACAATCAAGTAATTTTATTTTCACTGATGCCTTTTACGCGTTTGTATGGGATGTCCTAATAAAGTTAAAAAATAATCTGACACATCTAAAAATTAATCAATTTATTTCATTATTTGTCTACATCACATAAATAAAAGTAATAATAACTAATTCCAGACTCAATTTTCTTCAATTCACTTTATACCTTTTAGTTTACCTTGAAGTAACTTGGAAAATTAAAGTTTCCAACTTATTTTTTACGACGCTGTTGAATAAAATGTAACGCTAAACGTAGAGAAGCTTTTACTTGAGTAGAACAACTTTACCGTTTGTCATAAGTTTTTATTTACTCACAAACTTACTTTTCGCTTATAAGTAAGGTAATAAAAATTCACAAGAATATGGCGTTTAGGAAATTTTTAACACCACCTGAAGGGCTGTTAAATATTTTATGGTTTTTTAAACGATATGGGCCAGAGAATCTATGTAGTTATCTGTTGAATCACGCCTTTTAAATCGTTAATGGTATGGTATGGTGTCGAATGGTATGTTATCTTGAAATCTTAGTCTTTTCCTTTGAGTTAAGTTTATATATAAATACTCCTCTAGTTTTCATACAATATCTTACTTCATAGTCACTATGTCTCCTTTGCCCGTTTCGTTCCGCGTAAAAACGAACACACTGTATTTTTTTATTGAAAAATTGTGGGAAATAATATCTATATTTTTGAAGAGAGGATAATTATTAATTATTTTATGAAATATTACAGGATTAAATAAGCTGGCGCACCCACCTGTTTGTTGTAGCTATATTTTTCTTCTCTCCCAGTACACAACGAAGTTAAATTTATATCCGTGTGTATGCTAATTACTTCGAAACACATACGAAACGTGTCGTTCACAATATTATGACCTGCATATTATCATAAAGTACCCAACAACGGGGCTTTTTATTAATGAAACGACTAGATAATAACATAAATTTTTATTGGGTATTATACTCGTATTTTCGTAACGAGATAAACGAATTTACTTTCTCACGACATGCAAACGACAATCAATTTTATGTCAATGTAAATATTTACTGTTTCTGACACGGAAATTCTATTTATTTTCAAATTTGTAAAATTATTTTGTGCTTATAAGATTTTACGGCTGAAATGATTAGTTTTTTATAGTTTTCGTAAACTTATTAATATTATAATTTGTGCCATATTCACAAGGTTTTGGAAATGTGGAATTGTTTTAATAATATACATAACGGTACGTGTAAATAAATACTTTATGGCAACCGCCCGGTGTTTGTGTGATATATGTGATCGTTTAACTGAAGAAAACATTAATGTATCCGGTTAAGAATAGGAATTTAAATTTTATTCTGTGATTGAGAGTTGGCTCGGAAGTTTAAAGGCTTATCACAAAAGTCAAAAACCTGCTTCTCGTTATTTAAAGATGTTAGAGATAAAGAATAGTCGACGAGACGATAGTAATTTCGTCGTAGTTAACTAAATGTCAGAATAAGGCTGCGTTTCCACCAGACATGAGCGAGGATGCGCAGCGAGGTGAGTGTGAAATTAACTAATCACTTAGCTCAAGCTATGACAGTGAAGCGATGTAATTGGTTAGTTTCACACACATCCCTCGCTACGCATCCTGACTCATCTCTGGTGGAAACGCAGCCTTACAAAAACGTTTTCAAAGCAGAGACAAAAATGCTTAAATTACAAATTCACTCCACAAAGCAAAATCAGAACGCAACCATCACCTACAAAATAAGCTGTAAACCTCAACCAAGATTAATTTCTCAGGCGATTTTAAATAACTCAACGCAATGTGGAGGATAGCGAACGACTTCATTTTTCTTTTTTATTTCTTTAGTGTGCAATGTAAATAGCTCGCGATGCGTCCAACCGGCCAGGTGCAATTGCCCGCAATTTGTGTCAGTAAGATGGAGTCGCAATTACTATGTCTCGACAAAGAAAAATTGATTTTTCATGTTGGTTTTAAGGTGGTCCTTGATTATTTTGTGCCAATAAAGGCTAAAAGAATAATTGTGTCTAGGAATCACTGAATCACTTTGGTGGTACTGGGAATTCTTGATTGGTTTATTGCTTGTTTGCTAGTTTTTGTCGGCTTTTTGCAGGTATAAAATGTCTATAGTGTTACTTTGTCATTTATTGACTGTAAATTAGTTTTTATAGGACATGACACAATTCAAAGAGCAAATAAACTGAAACTGTAAACCTTTAATTTTTCGAAGGCTGTTTTAAAGAATGAGGCTTTAATTGGCTTTTGGTTGTCTAGTGCATTTAAGAACTCACACAAATTGTACGCTCGAATAAAAAGAAAGAAACAGTACTAAGTGACAAATGTGGAACACTCAGACATTTGGGCACACACCCAAAAATTGGCTACAACCGGCAATTGTTTTTAATAGCAAACGGGACTAGAGAATCAAAGCTCACCCAAAACATTTGAAGTTAAAGAATGCTCATCAGATTCAAGTTCCATCGGACCATTTAAACTTCGGCCTTTGATACCCCAAGTGCATTTCGAAAGGGTTATGCAAAGGCATTTTACATACAAGGTGTCCAATATATCTTGACACTTTATGGCGTCGTTGCTTGCAAAGAGAAATGTCGACTATATGTCAAAATCGGAACATTTAAATTTAGTACCATAATTCGCCGTCTGTCAAGATATACTGGCTAGGCTGTATGGCACTTGTAATTGGATAGGCCCTTCAGACGCTCGACCGACAGATGGCATGTTCAAATTAAATTAACAAGGGTATGCGAGACCCGGAGCCTTCCAGACCCAAGACGCTTGTATTCTTCAATGAATTTCTTTTGTTGTGTTAACTTGGTTCAAGTAAAATATTTCATAGATATTAGCAAACAAGTTTGATGTAAAAACAATCCCGGTAGGTAGGTACAACTTTTTCCAGTACTTTTATATGAAACCTGTTTCAGAAAAAATATAAGCATGTTTTCGGGGACAGATACAGGACGGGGGGGTACACCCGTCATTAAATAACAAAAAAAAATGGTTGTTTATTAGCTTTCGTTGTACAAACGATAATATCTACTTTGTGAAAGTTTTCAAGAACCGGATACAAAAATATCTAAGTTAGATATGGCCTAAACCCCGCTTTTATTTCAACAGACAATAATTTTTGAAATATAATTTTTATTTGTGTAGGTATATTTGCATACGGCAAACAGCAACAGGGGCACAGACTTAAAGGTTGCAGTTAAGTGCATATTATGTTGCTAACCCTTCCATACAAATGGCACGCATGATAAAAACATAGTTATTAGCCGGTACTGCGAATGCAAATAATAAATAATAATAATAATAAAAACGTTTATTTTCTCCACCACAAATAACAATCAGTACAATACATAAATGTGTATACAAAAATACATTGATGTTGTGGAGACTGGAGCCTGTACTAGGAATACCTGTGTTACAGGTCTCCAGGCCTCCAAACTACCCGGACAAGTCACAGTATACAAACATATCAGCTTATAATGTTGGGAAGAAAAATTAAAACAAAAAGACTAAAAAACTAATAATTAATTATACAGCAAAGTAGGGTGTGTGGGTGTGGGTGTGTAGTGAGTGTGATACTTCAAACTGGTCTTCTAATGTCGTATAGGTAGGACATGTGGAACGGTTTTTATGAAATGACTTCTAAGAGTCTCTCTGTGACTTCATAATCATGATTTAAAAGCCAATTTTTTTATACATTTTTGAGGTTGAATTTTGATAATGAGTAAATGGAAATTTCTTTATTGACTTTGTTGTAAAGGTAGTCTCCTAAGAAACAAAAGAATCTACGGCTAAAGCTAGTTTTGAAGGACCTTGATTTACATACTGTGTGTTTGCGTCTCCTATTAAGGATTTCGAGAGGATTGTATGGAAGTTGAGTATGCCTGTGAATGATAGTACTTAAGATAAATAATTGACGAACTGTCAGTACTTTGCACTGTTGGTAAAGTTCTTTCGTTGGAAAAAGAAAAGGAAGCTTACGACTAACTTTAAGAACAGCTCTCTGAGCCCTCTCCAACTTAAGCAATGATGTCTTTGGGGCTCCGCCCCATGCCGTTATGCAATATGATAGTATTGACTGAACTAGTGCATAATATACAGTGTCAATAGTCTTAGTTTCCGCCACATGGCGTAAATTTTTAAAAACATATATTAATTTTCGCGTTCTCGCTGTAAGTGCGTCTATGTGCGGCTGAAAACTAAGACCACTGTCAATCTGGATACCCAAATATTTGATAACAGCCGTTTTTTTAAGAGCAGGACATGAGCATGAATTGTTTTGCATGAAGGAACATGTGTGTGAAGTTAATGAGAGATTTGAATAAGAAGAGGTCGCGTGATTTTTTATGGAAAAGGGAATGTACATAGTTTTAGACACATTGAGGGTGAGTTTATTATTATTTAACCACTCCGCGACCATGTTGAAACCGAGCTGAGCATTTGAATAAACTTCTTCCCATGAATCCGCATGAAATAGCAGAGCTGTATCGTCCGCAAAGGTGACCATCCTGCCACCACTCAATTTGAGGTTACAAAGATCGTTAATATACGTCAAAAATAACGTGGGACCAAGAATACTGCCCTGTGGTACCCCATACGTGATGTCAAGATCATCACTGCACATATCACCAACCCTTACTCTCTGCATGCGATTTGTGAGGTAATCAGAAAATAATTTAAGTTGTGTTCCTCTCACTCCAACCCCCTCCAGCTTCTCGAGGAGGAGCGGGGCAAATTAACTGTAGTACGCGGGATGCGCCCGCAGTCCATTATGGTGATATTGAGGTAAGGACGTGTTTAAAGGTTAATAAACAGGTTACTGTAGGCACTATCAACTACAAAAATATATTAAAAAAAATAGATCACCAAAAAAGGGTAGAGGTAGGTACATTAAAAAGACCTACCCGACTGAGGAACCTATAAGTAACTCACGCGTGCCTAGTTGTCTCGTAGCCTATATATGTATGAAGTAAAGGATGCAAAAACTTATGTAAGGATCGTAGCAGGTGGCGGTCTGTTGTTTCTGCCTACCCCCATGGGAAGAAGTGAGTTTATGTTGTGTATGTGTACGTAGCTCCAAGGGTCCACCGCACCTTGTACGGTCAGCACTGCTACCAACTTGACTTACTGGCTACAATTTATGTTGTGTATGTGTACGTAGATCCTAGGGTCCACCGCACCTTGTACGGTCAGCTCTGCTACCAACTTGACTTACTGGCTACAATTTATGTTGTGTATGTGTACGTAGATCCTAGGGTCCGCCGCAACTTGTACGGTCAGCTCCGCTACCAACTTGACTTACTGGCTACAATTTATGTTGTGTATGTGTACGTAGATCCTAGGGTCCGCCGTAACTTGTGCAGTCAGCTTCGCTACCAACTTGACTTACTGGCTACAATTTATGTTGTGTATGTGTACGTAGATCCTAGGGTCCGCCGCAACTTGTGCGGTCAGCTCCGCTACCAACTTGACTTACTGGCTACAATTTATGTTGTGTATGTGTACGTAGATCCTAGGGTCCGCCGCAACTTGTGCGGTCAGCTCCGCTACCAACTTGACATACTGGCTACAATTTATGTTGTGTATGTGTACGTATACCCTAGGGTCGGCCGCACCTTGTACGGTCAGCTCCGCTACCAACTTGACTTACTGGCTACAATTTATGTTATGTAAGTGTACGTACACCCTAGGGTCCGCCGCACCTTGTACGGTCAGCTCCGTTACCAACTTGACTTACTGGCTACAATTTATGTTGTGTATGTGTACGTAGATCCTAGGGACCGCCGCACCTTGTACGGTCAGATCCGCTACCAACTTGACTTACTGGCTACAATTTATGTTGTGTATGTGTACGTAGACCCTAGGGTCCGCCGCACCTTGTTCGGTCAGCTCCGCTACCAACTTGACTTACTGGCTACAATTTATGTTGTGTATGATTGTGTACGTAGATCCTGGGGTCCGCTGCACCTTGTACGGTCAGCTCCACTACCAACTTGACTTACTGGCTACATTTACTACTTCAGTTTATTTAACCTATTATCTACTAAGACCATCACTCAAGATGAAGAAAAACCGAAATAAAAAGATATTAAAGTCATGCCTGCACACGTGTCATCGCTTATTTTAATTTTGATACAGAATTAAGGGATGAATAATGGTGATGTCTTTAAGGTATTTTGTTAAAGACCCGTCGGATGACGTTCCTGGAAAATTGGTAAGTACTGTAGCCACTATTGGGTCTACGGTACCGGGGTTATAGTTGTAGCGGTTAGACCGCCACATACAAAACTACGAAACAAAAAGACATGACGTCACACAATTCCTACATCTCGCAGTTAGAGTTTACCAAGCGAAAAACATAGATAAGACTATCCGAAATCAACATATGGGCAAGTGCCCGCCAGACATAACAACCCGTCTGGTTGGAGGATCCTCCCTTTTCTATGGTGGATGAGTGAACTTTACACCCTGTTCCTCATACTCCTAAATTGGTGACCCCGAGTATGAACGTCAACGCAGCCTTCGTGCAACAACTTCAGCGTGACGTCATCATCATCACTCCCGCAAGCTTTCGTGAGGCGAGTCACACAGCCAGCTAGCACCCACGGCTTCAACGGGTATCCTGACCACCAGCATGCAGCGAACGCGCATTCCTGGTCATCACCCTCAGCCACGCCTCCCCGACTCACTGGAGATTCACCGCAGACAGTTCCGACTCACCGTGAACTATGCGGCACCCGGTTCCGACTCACTGGAACCACAGCTGGCACTGTGAAGCATCGCAAGATCCAAGACTCAGCCCACTATCGACCTCCGGTCTCCGGAGGGGAGTGATGTAGCGGTTAGACCGCCACATACAAAACTACGAAACAAAAAGACATGACGTCACACAATTCCTACATCTCGCAGTTAGAGTTTACCAAGCGAAAAACATAGATAAGACTATCCGAAATCAACATATGGGCAAGTGCCCGCCAGACATAACAACCCGTCTGGTTGGAGGATCCTCCCTTTTCTATGGTGGATGAGTGAACTTTAACTGCGAGATGTAGGAATTGTGTGACGTCATGTCTTTTTGTTTCGTAGTTTTGTATGTGGCGGTCTAACCGCTACATCAGAACGAAAGTTAATGAAAGACATTTTGCGTATAGCATAATTATTCCTAGAAACGGAACTACAAATTATTATATTTTATGTCGAGCTGCCTGACAGCCGGGGGCTGACTGTCTAAACTTTTCTTCTCTTCTAAATACAAATCAAATGTTTGTCTCGTAATCATCTATCTTAACTCGCGGAGGTCGCATTCTAAACCTTATGGAGTAAAGCCTCTACAGTACCGTAAAGTGTTAATACAATAAAGAAATACAATATTTCGGATAGGACTGACAATACACAGGGTTTTAAGTGAGAACATCAA
The DNA here is from genome assembly GCA_948150665.1 of Conistra vaccinii. NCBI lineage: Eukaryota > Metazoa > Arthropoda > Insecta > Lepidoptera > Noctuidae > Conistra > Conistra vaccinii. Next base: position 8,957,168 of record OX411329.1, on the reverse strand, counting down.
ATTATAATGGCTCCTAAACACAGTGCCGCATGGCACGTGCCTCCGGCTTTTGCGCCTTCATTTTCTTTGCGTTTCTTTCTGCGGCTTTGTGTAGCACCCATAATAATGTATCCTGGCAACCATACGATGTACCGGATGTGTCATAAATATAATAGTTCTGCTCTGCCTAGATACTGGACATAAAGTAAACAATTTTCTTAGTCTGCTTATCATTAAATTTTTCATAATTTCCCACCACATCGCATCATAGTCAATTTATGTTTAATAATCGAGAAATTGGTTCATCAAAGTATCGCATACCTACCGCATTTACGATCCATAATGCATATTAAGAGAACTTTTACAGTATTTAATTTCAGACAGTAAATTTTAAAACTTCATTACAAAATGTTACAGTGGGCAACCACCACCGCAGTAAACATTATGGGGCATATTAGAATTGTCGGAAGAGTATACAGGTATATAAAGGGGTAATATATTAAATTAATGCAACCCATGTCCAGCGGCTGAGCAATAACGTCATAAATGGTTGTTTGAATTACAGCTGGTTATGTACTGAAGTTTATATAAGGGTCGTAACAATGTAGGAATGTCGTGTGTGGTCGAATCATTGGTCCTCCTTTGTTTAGCCAATGGTATTTTAGTGTGCTAATGCAAGGCTGTATAAATGTGTACCTCCTACCTTAATTTGTATTTGTATATAAGAGTCAAGATGGTGGAGCAAAACAAACAAGCAAGCAAAATACATTTTGTAAGATACAAGTACAAGACTCCTTTTAAATTGCCCTTTTAACATCAGTACCTGGGGGACCGAACTCTGCTCTGATGAAAATAGAGGATGCTCATTTAATAGTACAGGCAAGTTCATACTATTTCCATGCTGCCATGATAGTACTTACTAATTCCATGCTGCTGTGATAGTAGGTACTTACTAATTCCATGCTGCTGTGATAGTAGGTACTTACTAATTCCATGCTGCTGTGATAGTAGGTACTTACTAATTCCATGCTGCCATGTCATTAGACCTAGCTTGATAGGTCTAGCCCCCGTAAACCCCGATATTGCAACTTTCATCGGAATCGTTACAGCCGTCTTCGAGAACGTGATTACAAATATATTGCACTGTATTTCCCCGAAGTGTTGCAGAGGCAGAGGTATAACTATAGTACATCCACATTTCGCCAGTTATGTTTAAGTCCCATGCAATAGGGGGCGAGCCTATTGCCCCTTTAGTTTCATCCATTGAGTTAAATGTACAATGGTTTCATCATATTTATTGGTAGCTAATGTAATTCTACTTCAATTCATGAAAGTTAAACACACAAACAAAATATGGGCTAAACTTCCAATGAAGCTTCAAAATAACAAAACATTTAATCACGCCTGTATTCCCCGAAGGGTTAGGCAGAGGTGTACCTAGGTAGGTACATAGTACACCTAAATTTCGCCAGTTATATTTAAGTCCCACGTAATGGCGGACGAGTCTATTGCCAATGCCATCAACCGGGCACAAATTCAGACCCCGGCTACTGAGAAATTCCATATGGAAAAATCCAATACCACATTACCCGATGTGGGAATTGAACCCACGACCTCATGCTCAGCAATAGTGCTAGCGACCACTAGACCAACCAAGCGATAACAAATACATGGAAACTAACTCACCACCTTCCAATCCTTATTAAGAAACAACGAAGAATCACCCATAACAACGAAGAAAATAACTTCTAGGTCGATACTGTACAATACTAACTAACTACTAACTAAACCTATGTGAATTTATAGGGTCTATTTGTAGCTTAGACCACACAGCACGAACCAAAGCACACACGTCATGTTACAATTCAAAACAGAAAATATTCGCCATAAAATCTCCATACACGATTGCAAGACTTGCTTTACCACACAGTGTACCAACAATTTACATACGCTTGTATCAAATATTTATGACAATCAAAACACAATGAAAAGAAAATTAAACAAGTACAGATCGTGAATTATCAGCGTTATCTTGTCAACTATCAGATCCAATGTCGATTTATTTCATCGTCGGTTCATTTGCACGGAGCTGCAGTAAATTCTCGTTTGCGGCAGGCTTGTGACACTTTTATGATAGTGTTCGATATAAAGAGGATAAAAGCCTATTTATACAACAACGGTCGGTAGGGAGGGCCAAATCTTCATATTGCTACTGGAATACGCTAAAAATTACAATGAATGGGAGAAATAGTTTTATTTGGTTGAACCTTTTTTGTTTCGGAGCGGTAAAGCTTGATATTTTGATAGCATTGTCGGTTATATTAATTGTAGCATGATATAATGATATAATAGGATATCCACGGGATTTTTCTTACCAAAATAATAGTACAAAATAATATTTTAATCATACATTCTGGAAGTTAAATCTCTCAAAAAAATTCTAGACTCCAGCTCAATTTCACAGCATATTTCGATACTGTCGGTATGAGACCGATCCTCCTTTTAAATTCACCCGGAATTTTGTTACCGCAAAATAACTCTTACATAGATATTGTAACAAATATCCGCATTTCCATCAATTTCATTTTCTATAGTTAATTCCAATGCATAAAATAATAATATGTCAGGAAGAATTTTTATATGAAATGTTCGTCTTCCCTTCTCTCCCATAAACGGACATCTTAGAAGGAATTTCACAGAGCCCCTGGCTATAATAACAAAGTGATTTCTTGTGGTAACAAGAACGCCCATAAATTCTACTGTATTGATTCATGTGATTATTAATTGTCCAGTATAATGGGTCCAGTATTTTTTTTTTTAACAGCCATTACGGGTAATCCTCGGCTAGGTTGATAAAATTGCTTGTGACAATGTTGCCATATTTTAATGTATCACTTTATATGAACGATGTTTTTGATTTATGTATATCTTGGACATTTTTATTGGATCTGCTGGCTTATTAAAAACTTTATAGGTAAAAAAACCTGCTACTTTTTTGCGGATTACTCATTTTCTACCTTTTTTTAAACGTACGTATTTGTTGTAAAATAAGCGAGGCTCAACCTCGGCAAATAATGTATGGAGACTTGCCTAACGATAGCGTTCTATTCAAACTAGCAATACTTTGTTCCGTTATCCCTTCAACAAAGCCCAATTAATTCACAGAAATTCCAACATCCAAGTAACAACCAATCCACAATCAAGATATCCCCATTACACCGGGCTCACATATACAATACGAACGAAGTAAAGTTCATCCGCTTAAATAGTGACGCGCTTTGAAAACTACCGCGATGCTTGTGCCTCCGAACATACTGCCACCGATGTAACATCTTCAAGAAATATTTTCATGTCATATCGGTGCATTAAAATGAAAGGTTATTTATTCAATTAAATATTTCTAAAACATTAAATCCTGCACGCTGTTTGGGTGCACCGTCAAAATTTAAGCGGATAGACTGTATCAAAACAAAGTTCACGATCTCACTCAATCTCCAACCTCGATAACAACGCACAATGACACGTTCAGAAGCACCTCATACATTGATTATATTCTTAACAAAAAGGCGCATAACTACCGTAATTGAGTGGTAATGCAATTTCGCCAGTAGCAACATCTCAGCTCATGAACGAACTGCCAATCAACTTTGATGAATGGTCGCTTAACGAATTTGTTGTAATCTTAATTGTGGTTTCTTGTTAGTGATTTCATGTAGGGTTGCGTGTGCAAACGGCTTTATTATTTTAAATGTTTCTGGAATTTAAATATTGTGTGCAATTAGTTCTTTCTTTGAAATTGAACACAAGGAGACAGCGGAATGTTTGTTTATTGAGTGGCCGTCTGTAAGGGGTAATCAAAAACAATACATAATTATTAAATCAATTTTAACTGCCTCTGTGGTCTAGTGGTTAAACCAACTGTCTCAGACCCAGAGGTCCCGAGTTCGATTCCCAGTAGGAAAAAAATTCTGCTCGGTTTGGTTGGTGGTAGTGCTTGTTCTAAGTCCGCCTGGCTAGCTACCACCATCTTATCTAAGTCTGTCACCATAACAACAATGTTAACAGCATTGTTGTGTTTCGGCAGTCAGAGATAAGATAGCCAGTTCCTAGGATTCCGGGAAAAGCTCGGTTCCACCTTCGGCCTGATCATTACTTACCATCAGGTGAGATGCAGGCCAAGAGCTTCCCCGCTGTGGGTAAAAAATAAATAAATAAAATGAAATAAATAAAAATCTTTATTGCAGACCTCATGATTAGTCATGATCCATACAAAACCACAGTAAAATTATATTAAAAGTCCAAATAAATTAAAATATTGTTATTATATTATTTTTTATTTTATATAATATTTTAATAATATATTCTAGTATATTTCCATATTATTTGAATGTTTCTATTTTTTTACTTTATAGTCGCTTCTTGTTTTTGCATACGAGTAATTGTTACAAAGGGATAAAGAAATTAATTAACTGAAGCCAAAAACGATTCAGCTAAAGATTAATTTAACTACAAAACGCCACCTGCTACGATGCTTACATACCTACTCCTTTAATTTACTACAGTGCAAATAATAATGCTAATCAGCAAAGTGGCAACCCTGCTACTTAACCTACGTGCACTTATAGAAAGGGATCTTTGACACTTAATACCAATTAAAATCTCAAAACCAACAAAAGAGACAAGAGAATACAATTGAACTTGAATGTAGTTATCATAGAAAATGATTTATTAAATAACTGTACAGTGAGTGTGAAAAGAAATATTCACTACTTGTTCGCACAATAGATTTTATTATTTAGCGAACGTGCTTACAAGCTGAATTCGTTGTCAGGCATTGTAAGTACTTCCTGCGGACGGAGAGCAGAGGGCAGCTCGCCGTCCGATAAGGACCAGGCCCGGGTCGACGGCGCGTCGTGTTCCACGCGCGCCTCAAAGAGATGTCAGCAAAACTGACGGGGTCCGTTAGGGCCGATGCCTGCCGGGGTTGCGGGTAGTCCCAAGGGGAAACCGTGGCCCCTGGCATGGCAAGGGAAGGAACACGGGTGGGTTTTAGTCAGTAAAAGTCTGACACGCCCTTCCGCTCCGCCCAGAGCGGGAGAAGTCATTGGATGATTTACCACCCAAAAAAAAAAAAAAAGGCATTGTAAGTACTTACCATTTCCTTGATTTACTTAAGCTTATAGTCGACTGCTTAACTGTTCATGCCATCTCAAATTAAATAAGGAATTAGCTAAAACATGCAGAGTGCTACCTGAATATTATTTTAAAATTTTTGAGTTAACAAGATTTTTTTTAAATTGTTGTTTTTTACTCCGCCGTATGATAATTTAACTAGTATTCGTGCCATAAAAAAACTGGGGTTTATTCATAAACGTTACTTAAAGTTAAGTAAATATTTGTGACTGTTTAACCATACATTTTTGACGTTTGAACGTCAATTAATATTAAACAACGTTTATAAGTGACCCCAAAATCGTTTGTAGTAGCGATCTAAATACACTCAGCACACTTTGTGATAGTCCTTTGGTCTGCTATTACGATGGGTGAACATATGTAAACAAACCATTACACAACGCATGTCATACGCTTAATTCGAAAAGTATCTAATAATTTTATTAACAGTCCTTCAGACTGAATTTCGGCCATGGTGACCAATCTCAGTGGCGACCAGCCTTCGGCGCGGGGGATATTAGTATATGCGCAGACACAGGTGCACTTTCTCTTCCCTCACTCTAATAGTCCGATGGGACGGCAATCCGGAACGACCAGAGAGAGATCAGGCGCAGGGCCAACGGCTAAACATGCTTTCCGAGGAACACCGCCAACTTCCAAACTCCGGGCTGTTACTAAGAAATTCCTAATAAAAACTTAACCCTTCGCCCGACCCTGGAAACGAACTTAACCCACGCTCAGCAGTTGCAGAGCTCACCGAAAACGAAACTGGCAAACGTTAGTATCAATTTTAAATTCAGTAGCAGTGGATTACTGGCCATTTGGTCGGTAGCCTGAAAGTATTCCCATACCAACAAGGAAAGCCTTAACCACCTGTCCCTTAAGCATAAAATTATATACCTCGATTACACAAAAATACCGTTTACGTATCCAACAATTACTCGTTGAATATTTCCTACATTAATTCTTTATCGAGCCATTCAGCTAATAAGTATAATGCCGTTGCATGTCTCAGTTGATCGCCTGCATCTGTTATCTTCGTTCCCCTTAATCGTCAGTTTCCGAAGGCTTGCAAAACAAACATACGGACAGTAATGATCCTCCAAGGAGGCCGAGTAATATCTGTAGCGAGAGATGCTCCTTTAATGTCGATATTATCGTTTGTGGAATTATTCTCGGTTCCTAGAATCGATGTGAACGATACATCAAGTATGACATGGAATAGTTTTCCTAAATACTGAAATTGATAGATGATAAATTACTACCTACTATTAATCATTCATAGAATTGTGACAATCTGTGAAACCTTTGCAAATCGAGCGCCAATCACCGTTTAATCGTTAGTCAGAGCAATTTTGGGTAAAATAATTATATCCTAATCAAAGCCCCAATATTATTTGGGATCCTAATTACAGAATTTGTGTTCGAAATGATATAATTTAGGACTACAATAACGACCACTGATCAAATCGCAATTCTCGATTCAATCATTTCTGTATCGATAGAACTATCGATGTTTAAAAAGCACTAGTGAAACGAGTAAAACGCCCAGAAGGGGTTTTTTTACCCGTCTATAGTAGTGGAGATGTTATTTGTATTAATTAAAATGTAAATCTCGACACGGGTTTAAAATAGTGAGGCGGCAAAATGCTTTTAGGTTGTCAGAGTCCGTTTATTGAAATTTAATTGCAGTCAGATTCAGTGGTTTGTTTTATCTTGTGTCATAAATAATTTATATTTATCTGCATTTTTTTGTTGAGTCAAAACATTAATAACATAGTGAAAGTGAGGGACAGCCTTTGGATAGCAGTGAGATGTTTTGACTGAAATTGCATTGAAATGCCTAACTAAAATTTTACCATAGTTTTAACGTATTCTTCAAAGACAAAGGACTTGTTATTTGTTGGCTGCCGCGCTGCGATTGGACGACTGCCGCGCAAACATTCGTCGGTTTAGTTCTAACTTAGAGCGCGGCAGAATATGTGTCCTGCAAAAGTGCAAACGCTACGTGTTGCTGCCGCGCTCTTGCCCCCTCAGTTAAGGTGTGTCCATACACCTTAACTGCAGATAAACCACCCTGGGAGGATGTTCTTTTTGTAGTAATTAAGTACTTACCTAGTGATCTTTTTGGACCTCATTACTATCAGTAATTGATCTAGTTTTCATCAACAATTACTTCACTAGAATATGAATCAATATTTTACAATTTTCCATCTGTCTGTTCGCCAACAAGACAGGTGGATGGTGTCCATTCCTTTGATAAAGTCTTCTTATACCACTTGGAGTTCGAGTTTCCCTTACGTGATTGAATCAGTAATGAAGAGGTCCGCAGGAGAACCAAGCTTATCGTCATAGCCCGAAGAATTACCAAACTTAAGTGGCATTGGGCAGGGCCAATTGCTCGCAGAACAGATGGCCGAAGATTCTGGAGTGGCGACCGCGTACCGGAAGACATAGCGTTAGAAGACCTCCCACAAGGTGGACCGATGACCTTGTGCAGGCCGCAGGAATTCGCTGGCTGCGGGAAGCACAGAACCGGTCGAAGTGGTGATGCTTAGGTGAAGCTTTTGTCCAGCTGTGGACGTATTTCGGGTAAAAATGATGATGTTCATGAATGATACCATTTAGACCACCCAGAATACAACAGAATTAATAATATAATATAATATTGTATATATAATATATAATTATATATAATATTATAATTCGGCCTACCGAACGCACGATCCTGCGACATCACACCCCTAGACTGTTTCCTTTGGGGCTATATAAAGTCCAAAGTCTATATGGATAAGCCGCGTACGATTGAGCAACTGGAAGCCAATATTACTCGCGTCATTGAAAATTGGAACTGCAGAATTGACCATGTTAACCGCAGTTACGGACAACATTTGAAAGAAATAATCTTTAAAAAATAAATGTAAATAATGGTTGTTTTGTATGACAATAAAGATAACCCGATACATTTGTAAATATTTTTTTGTTTTAGTTTTGAAAAAAGTACCTCCAAATGAATCACCCGTTATAACACTCTATGTGTGCACTGGCGATAATTGCAAGACAGAATCAATAATTATGGATAAACTAGAATTTCTCATCGTTAATTTATGGCAGATGATAAAACGGATGTTACTCGATATCTAGGCATTATAACTTGTGTTTTATACAGCTCTTATAGTTTGAGAATAATTCCGAAAGTACAATTTCGAATATTATGATTATATCTTTTTTTTTCGGTCGGCGAAACTTATTAGATCTTTAAGACTTCTATAATGAATTTTAGCATGACTTACAGATTTCAATTACTTTGGTTCTCGAATCAGACAATCAATGAAAGTAATTTTCAACTTTATTTTAAAGTTTCATAAGGTTGAAATTACCATGAAGTTATTAAATCAACATCAATAATAGCTTGGCTGAGCTTAGCGCTCAATTGAAACTTAGTGAATTATTACGCACGATAATAATCTCCATAAATAATTATGAGGACAGGTGTTCAAAACTCATGAAGATTGCATTTTTTTCAATTGGTTTTAATAATCTGTTGCATCTTGATCGAGTCGTGTTCTTCGACTTTGTAGCGCATTGTGTGTCGGCATGGGATTATATAATAAATTAATATGTTAATATGAAATAAATACATTAAATAAACAATCTTACTTGCTCGGGATTTTATGCGCATGCTCAGCCTATAATGTTTCCACTGTTTGGACAGGGGCCTCCTCTCTTCGAAAGGGTGTGGGTTGTAATCTACCACGCTGCTGACCCAGTGTGGGTTGGTAGATTTCAAGTCTTCGAATTTTTGGTTCTAGGACATGCCAGTTTCCTCACGATTTACACAATTTAAAGCGCCTGCCTGAGTTCGAACCCACGACTTAAAATTCGTAAATCGGGGCCGTTACCACTGGGCCACCACTGCTCTCTATTTCATGCGCGCAAACGTTGAACTCTTACTCAGGTTCTACCTGCCATATTGATTTTTCTTCAACATACTACGGAGTACACCAACTCAACAACTGGTTATATCCAGTAGCTATACCTAAGCAGGTACCACAATCACATCACAAGATTTCCCAAACTGGCTTTAGATGAACGCAAATTCAGCATTGTAGACCTCTATATTACCCCATTGCTGTCATGCACTATCAGCACGCACTTATTACAATTTATTTTTGTTCTTTTTTTCAGGAAGTTTCAGAACTTCAGACAGCTTTTCCTCCGGAACCATTCCTTGTGCGCCGAGTTTTTAATCTAAAGAAATCTTAATATAGGTAACGGAGCAGGATAGCCTTTTTCAGAAGTGGTCATCAGTGGTTCAGTAGCTTCAATATCATCAGGATTGTGCCGGAATAAAACTATTCGTCGTGGACGTGGTAAGACAGCGGCTCCCCTGAAATCCTCTTCTGTCACCAGAATACAGCCGCCACGCAACCATCGATGCCACGCTCTGCTTGAGTGACGGTCAGTCAGTGTCACTCTTAAGGTGTTAAGCACACATTCAACTCGGAATGGGATCGCCACCGTATCGCCATGGTTCCTGAGCTTATCCCGAGGCGAGGTGAATACGGTACGATTCTAGTGTTGCAGTAGGGAGTTTCAAGCTGTTTTAAGACCAGCGCGATTTATCGCGCGACGCGACACGAACAATACAAAACTTCACGGTATAACAATAACCGGTGTCGCGTCGCGCAACAATTCGCGCTGGTCTGAAAACAGCTTCATACAAAGAATAATGAATGGCTCGAGTTGATACGGTGACGATCCCTTTTCGAGTTTATATGTGTGCTATTTCCTTTATTCCTTTTTGGTGATTCCGGTAACTTCGTAAAAAAACTAGAAGGCACCTCTTGCTGCGCCGTCATAGGTTTTGCTTTCCGCTGACGGAGGTTCTGTGTGGACTTACATTAAAAAGGCTTGACTCTTTATATATTTTTTTTTTTATATTTCTTCCAAGTTAATAAAAATTTCACAGAAATAACAAAAGGGTTAATTCCACATCATAAAACTTTATTCAAACAATAAAGTTTAAAACATTTTAATTAACAATAAATTGTTATAGCCCACATTTATAAATTTCAGATTGCACTCCCATATAAATTGGAATTCATTTATAGCCACACGTAATATATTTTGGCATGATGAACTAGTTATTGTTTGTGGTTTTACTTGGTGTCTTACTGTATTTTTGCAAAGTTCTGTTCAGCCCTTTCTGTTTCCCTTCTGTTCCTACGTACACATCAAAGCAGTGATAGCCTAATGGTGTGACCGTCAGACTACCAAGTCATAGGTCTCGAGTTCGAACCCAAGGCACACACCTCTGACCATTCGGATCCATGTGCTTATTATATAATTATCACTTGCTTCAAACACGGTGAAAGAAAACATCGTGACGAAACGGGTATGCCTGAGAGATATCATGTGCAGCTAAGTCAGAGGTGCATTACCGGCTTTAAAACTCTGACACCAGGTAAGTCAGTAACCACACAAAAAGAAGAAGAAGTACACATTTGACATTATATTGATTTTACAGGTATCTGCGCTTTATTGGGCTGCATAGGAACCCCAATAAATACCATCTATCTTTGTCAGATTGACATCAATACAACAGAGCGAGAACAACAATTAGCCAGAATTTAAAACCATAGAATGACCACCTTTGACCATTTTAACAGAGCTTTTTAGGGTTAGGTTCTATGGACACTGACAAACAAACAGTACATATGTAACAACTTCGCACTGTTTATATTTAATTTGACGTTGATAGCCTTTTTATTTTATCGCTATAGGGCTTTTATACACTAGTGGCTAAAACAATTCGCATTAATATAAACCTTTGTAAAACATAATAAAGCAGAGTTAAATTTTATTCACTTAAATTGAGCCCGCTATAAAAAATCCTTACAGTGAAATATAAACTGTGTCGTTTTATTTGTGAATAACTGAATATAGCTTCTTCTTCTTAGCGTGTCAATGGCTGTAATAACCCATAATATACATATAATTATAAATTTTATGTTGTTTGCCCCAATAATTCATTAACGCTAATACAGACATCTGACAATTGATTAATATTTTCACCACGACGGCAAATATTATATAGCTTTTTATACGCTCAAGTTCAACTATGATGCTGCATAGGCCATAACTTTTGTCAAGCTAGGCCATAACCTAAAAGGATTGTGGTAGCTGACACCAAAACTCCTTGATAGCTTGTTCATCAAGCGCCTAACTCCTGCGGCTGCCTAGATCGTACTGGAAGTCTTTTCTATTGCTATGATTACAAGAGGACCAAAAGAGATAAAGGCAAAGTTTACTAATTGGTTACTTTAGAACAAAACAAAAATCAGGACTAACATCAGCTTTATTATCAGGTGAGATGCACGCCAAGAACTTCTCCGTTGAGGTTTTAAAAAAAAACTGTTGACTATTTTGGAATCTCCGCCATGATTCAGTTCTTGAACTTGAACGAATCGTCTTTCTTCTTGGCACACTAGATCATCCTGGTTTCCTCCGTGTAGTAGTGACATGAATGCTCTGCCCAACTCTTCGAGGAAAACAGCTAAACAGAATCACAACTTCAGCGTGATGCTATGTGGAATCGCGAGCCGATTTTCGGCCACCGTAAGCGCAGGCTTGTGGATGGAGAGCAATGGATAGCTCGACGTCCGATAAGGACCAGGCCCGGGTCGACGCGACGGCGCGTTGTGTTCCACGCGCGCCTTAAAGAGATGTCAGTACAACTGACGGGGTCCCCTGGGGCCGAAGCCTGCCGGGGTTGCGGGAAAGTCCTAAAGCGTTACCGTGGCAACGTACAGGCAACTGAAGGAACACGGGTGGGTGTTAGTCAGTAAGAGTCTGACACGCCCTTCCGCTCCACCCAGGGTGGGTAAAGTTAATTGATGATATCCAACCCAAAAAAAAAGTGTTATGCTATGTTATGGATCCTCCAGACGAGAACTAAAGTAGGTCTACTTGCGGTGTCTGACAAAATACTGATGTCATCACACCACATAAATCTTGCGGCATGCACTGTTGGACATCGCCACCCCTACAGATTTTCAAATCAATCCCTTTCAACTCGTTAACTAACTCCAGTAATTATCATGAAGAAACTAGAAGCTTAGCAAACAAGTAGTCCTATAAAATTCAGGCAATTACAGCATCAGTCCGCAAAACCCACGAAGAATACATAAATCTATCAAATAAATACATCGATACTGCCCCAATGTATCGTCCTCCAGTACTATTTGTCTTCACATATAATGAAATAAGGGTTAATAAGAGGCATCGCGTCACATTTCAGTCGTGGTGATTATTCTTCATTGGTACGCAGTAAATAACTTTCCCCTTTAGAGCGTAGTACGTCGGTTAATTTTAATTGGATCCGAGTAAAACCCACTATTGCCACTAAATGCTTTATTGCTAATTGATCTGGAGCTCAGCGGAAATGGGAAATTGTACGGCACACGCATTTTGATCAGTATTTAAAGTGAATTTTGTATACAGTCTTAAAGATGGGTAGGTAATTGAAAATTGCAACACACTGTTTCACTCGATTCCTATATCTTACTAACCCATCAATCTGTTTAGCCTTTTCCCAACTATGTTGGGGTCGGCTTCCAGTCTAATCAGATTCACCTAGCGAATACCTGTATTTTACATGGAGCGATTTCCTATCTGACCTCCACAAGCCAGTAACTGGGTAATACGATGCCCCTTGGTAAGACTGATTGTCAGACTTTCAGGCTTTTGACGACCAACGGCTTTACGTCCTTTCCGAGGCACGGAGGTGTCTCGGTATGTAAAGATGGTTACCCATCCACGGACCTACCCCGGCAAGCGTAGCTTAACCTGATGGATCGATTCGTGCGGCTGTTATTACTTAGCCACACCTCCTCTTACCAACCATTTATGGTTAAACTAACTCTCGTTCAAAATGGTCAATGTTGGAAGCAGCCTTTACAGTGCAGTATTAGCTTTCATCTTCATCTATTCATCATAAGGTTCATAATAGTACATTATGATACGAGTGTGCTGTATTGGTCATTACCCATGAGGCGGTATTATTCGCGCGAGCCAAAGGCGAGCGCGATAATTTAGCCGAGTGGGTAATGAACAATGCGCACGCGTTTCATACGACGTTTTTCAACACATTTGCGAGGAAAAAAACAGTGTTGTTGTAAGAACTTATGCTACAATAACGTTACTATAGACATGATACCTACATTTAGATTTATAAAGTTCAACTGACCTTTGTTGCCAGGTACTGACTATCCACTTCCTGTAAAAACGTTTCAACGTCGGTTCGTATTTTTCTTAATATGTAACCTGCAGTAACCACACAACATATACGATAACAAATATATTTTATGAAAAATGGCGCGCTGGATTTTTTTCGGGTAGCGATGCGCGCGCAAGGCACCGACAAAACCGCTGAACAGCCTACAATCACGTTCGGTCCGAGGTGGAGACAAAATTTGAAACTTGAAAAAATTAGATTTCGCCGCTAATTATTACTAATTATTCTCTATCGAGAGAGAGTGAGAGAGAAAGTGCGAATTTGGTCAAATGGAAAATCCAGTATGGCGATTGTGAAAATTTTCGTCATTGGTCTCGTTTTCGTAGTTTTCGATGGTTCTAAAGCTGATAGTGAGGTCAAAATCAAAATCTAAGATGGCGGCTGCGAAAGTTTTGTCATGTTTCATCATGGGTTTCGTTTTCGTAGTTTTTGATGGTTCTAAAGCCAACAGTGAGGTCAAAATGTAAATCCAAGATGGCGGCTGTAAAAATTTCTCATTTTGCATTTTTCTCACCCATGACGAAAAATGAGATAAAATTTTGCAGCCGCCATATTGGATCTACATTTGACCCCACTATCAGCTTTAGAACCATCGAAAACTACGAAAACGACACCTATGACAAGAAATGAAAAACAAATTACAGCTGCCATCTTGGATTTACATTTTGACATCACTATCGGCTTTAGAACCATCGAAACCTACGAAAATGACACCCATGACGAAATATGAGAAAATTTTCACAGCCGCCATCTTTGATTTACATTTTGACATCACTATCGACTTTAGAACAATTGAAAACTACGAAAACGATACCCATGACGAAAAATTAAAAAATTTTCGGAGCTGCCATCTTGGATTTCCATTTTGACCTCACTATCGGCTTTAGAACCATCGAAACCTACGAAAACGACACCCATGACGAAAAATGAGAAAAATTTCGGAGCCGCCATCTTGGATTTCCATTATGACCTCACTATCGGCTTTAGAACCATCGAAAACTACGAAAACGATACCCATGACGAAAAATGAGAAAATTTTCGCAGCCGCCATCTTAGATTTCCATTTTGACGAAATTCACACTTTATCTTTCTCTCTCTATCGTATTAGAAAAAGACAGACGCAAGAATGAAGCCGCGTTAAAGAACTTCGTTCCAAAAACCTGTTAACTTTGTCACACTATATTAAGTCGCAATAAGAAAGACATGTCGTGCCTTGATAGTACTTACTAATTCCATACTGCCAGACTGCCATGTCATTATTCCGACTAGTAAATAGTTATCTATGGCGCACATTACCGCACTAGTGCGATTATGTAAAGAAAAAAGCACGTGTCTATAATACACTGCATTATGAACCTAAAAGCGGGTAAATAAGAGCCACTTTACGAGCAACTGTGTTGAAAAGTTTATTAAGATACACATACATACATAAACTCACGCCACCTTCTCATGAGGGTAGGCAGAAACTACAGAACGCCACCTGCTACGATCCTTACATATTCCTTTTGCCTCAAAAAACAATAGACGTACATAATATTTAGTAATTAATTCCGCTTAACTATTCCAAAAGAGTCATAAGAAACCCTGTAAGAAATCGACACGTGTTTCACCTCTCAACGAGGCATCCTCAGGATGGCGTTTGACTTGTCGCGATCCCAAACACGGCGTGTTACCACGCCGAGTGCTGGGCGCAGGGTCCAGTGCTCGGCGTGGCAACAATAGTTAAGCGGAATTTGTACTAAATATATCTACGTCTGTTGTTTTATTATAATGGACTTTCGCAAGGTCATGCCTGAATCAATTAAGTTCTAATCTTTTACCTCATTTACTAAGATAGCTACTAAGATTAATTCGATAGCTCCATCAGTAATCAACCAGACTTGAATTCCCAATACCTAATTCCATAAAGTACCTGATAGATATAGGGTTCCCATTACACTAAAATTTTATATAACTTTCCTAGCATTGATTGTCAATGTACGGAATAATAACGCATGAGCATTTACGGAAGCTAACAAATTAGCAGTAAATTAAGGCCGCCCATTGTATGTTTTGTAGTGTTCTTTTTTTGCTATGTATGTTCTGGTGTACAATAAAGTATATATAAAGAAATAAATAAATTCTTAATCCACACATTCATCAGTAGTAACAAATAAACAAAGATTTTATATCGCACTGAATTTATCACGATAACTCATTTCTCTACCGAAGCCTTTGGTCGCGTATATTGAGTCGCGAAAGTAGCATCTTAATAATACCGAGGATAGATAGTATCCCATAGAATTATCACATAAATCAAGCGAGTCAATGATTAATACGATACAGACGATGAGAGTCTGACCACTAGTACGTCGTTATAACGGTTGAGTGTAATTAAATTGAGCTTCCGTATACATTCTGTGACGGCTCCAGTAATGGAGGATTACTACGCTCAACTGCTAAGCGGCTCGCCTCGGAAAATTGAGCTTTAGATATCAACAATATAATCTTTTGAAGCGATTCTGTGGTGATGAGAACAGAATACATTGTAAAATGTACCTAATCATGTACCTGAAGGAAGGTAGGTAGATTTCTACTGGATTATTATCGGTGATAGTATACTCTTGCACATGGTGAGACTGCAATACAATAATTTTAAGATATATTCTTTTTTATTTCTCTTCGATTTATTTCTCATTCTAAAGACGGCACTGATTCCCGTCTTCAGAATGATTAAAATTTCAAAAACAGATTCAATTTACAAAAACAGATCACAATTCAATTTACAAAAACAGGTTACAATTCAATTTACAAAAAAAACATTACGATTCCAAATAGTACCAAAATGACTTTTTTGTAATTGTTTAGTAATCTAAATTATACTTCATTTGCTCGTAAATGTTTAGTTTTATTTTACAATAATAAGTTCTATTAATAGCTTAACCTCGTAAAATTTGCTAGAAAAAGTTTCAGACTTTTCGTGCTAGTAATCGTTTTCCAGTTAAACGTGTTGCAAAGTTGCAATGTTTGCAGTTTGTAAATAGCATGCGATAATTTTCTACTAAATAATTAGTATAAAAATGCTTTTACGAGTGCGTTTGCTTATGTTCCATTATAATTAAAGTATTTTACGAAATAAATCTCTTGTTAAAAAAACAAAAAACCCGACTGCAAAAACACTGTAACTGAAAAGAGAAAAACAAGCATTATAATCTATAGAATTTTGTTATCGCAGGCGGGGACAAACTAATAACCGGAAATATGGTGTAAGTTTTATTTGTCAAAATTCTATAGATTATAATGCTTGTTTTTCTCTTTTCAGTTATGTGTTTTTGCAGTCGGGTTTTTTGTTTTTTGAATAATTTTCTTTATTTCAAGCTTTTTAGTTTTATTAATATATCTAAATTTGGAATTGACTCATTACTAGCTTTTATTTGATACCAATATTGTTATAATTTATTTTTAAAAAAACCTGCCCCTCCCTTTTTTTTTGTATTTGCAGATGCAATAAAGAAATATTATATAGCCTATGACATTCCTACAATTAAGACAAATCTAACGACACCTCATATCTTCAAATCCATCAAGCCGTTTAGGCTACAGAGCGTGCCAAAGAAATAGCCATACATACATACATACATACTCTCGAAAAACATTACCCTCCTTCTGGGGCAGTCGGGTAAAAAAGGGGAACGCTTGCTACAAAATCCTTGACAAAAATATTTTTGTTGCTTAGTAAGACAGGATATACGAGTTTTCTTTCTGGATACGTAACCCTAAAAAACCCAATATCATTACAAAGTAACATGCTGTAGCAATCAATAAATCAACAAAATCCAAGATTGCCTTCATTAAAGTAATTATCTTTGAGCAACCAAAGTAAACGTATACATCAGGTTTGTAAAAGTAAACCTCGAAACAAAATTACTCTAAAACTCGAACCTGTATTAACAACGGAATCAAACACTTCCTGAAATTAAACAACTTTGTGTAATGATGCCGACGTCAGATGAATCATTATTCTATAATTATACTATCAAATAATATGAGAAAATTTTAATGGCTGTAATTTTAATGAAGTAAAACGTTATTGATTTTGCTTTGCTTGTGTACTGCTGCTTGAATTTTTTTTTGAGTTTTTTTTTTTTTATCTAGCTAATTTCAACTTATGGCAAATGAAAAAGCTGTACTCACTTTTCAACAAAAATGACTTTGAGAGCTGTATGTTATGGACGTCTTTTGGGCGGTAATATTATTGTTGTCTAAAACCAAACAATGACATCCTCAATTTCAAAGGCACTATACCGAAAAAAATCTGCTGATCCCTACATTTTGACGGACTATGCGAACATAATGTAGGGAACAGCAGATTTTTTTTGTCCCGATTTCAGGGTTGGTCCCATAGTGAAAGTTATTCATAATGATGAGTACAATGACCCCTTAAGAGATTGCCAACGCATTAAATTTCATCCTGTATTATAATTTATTTTCATCTAGGCATGTACCCACCAATTAGGCTTAATCACCTTAATGAAAGAATGTTTTAAGAAAAATTTTCATTAGTTTGAGAATTATTTTATAAATTCTCCAAAATAGTCATTATTCAGATACACGCAGAAAACACCATTAATTGTTATGTGAAGATCTTAAATCTCAGTAACATTTGAGTCGAAATATTTCACTCATAATTCATATTATTAAAATAGACGCAGAAATGTCTCAAGAACGTGACTCCAAGTTAAATATGCTGAACATTAAGATTCCAACTTAGACTGAGATGATATCAACACGAATAACTTGAATAAAAGTAGAATAAAGTACGTTATTATATTTGATGATTATAATGAAGCAGCAAAAAGTGCTTGGGAAATATATGATATGAGAATAAACGTAGTTGGTAACAAAATCATAGAAAACGTGTGTTATTATGCGCGTACTAAATATATGCGAATGTAGAAATGTATGATGATTGTGTTATACCATATACATATATGGCCTATGATTTATAAATAATACTATCAACACAAATAATGTCTCGAAAGAAATTGCAAGTGGCCGAAATTAGAAGAAATGAACCTACGTCTCCAAAACTTGAGTCAGGTCAGGTTAGGTAAGTTCCTTCCTTATCCACAATCCAAAAATCAGAAATTCCCGGATATACAATGCAGCAACAATCTTGCAATATTGAATTTTTCATGCTTTGTAAAATAAACAACAAACCAAACTATAAAATAAATCTCAGTTATGGTCGTCATACTTTACGATAAACTTGATCTAAATTCAAGAACCTCCGTTCACAGGTATATGTTTCCTATGTTTGTAATGAATAGTTTTCGCAGTACGCATGCGCTGGCGTTAAGCGACTCGACCACGGTGGTCCGAGTGCAAGGCACGTTTGTTGTATTTCACGATGTTAATTTTAAAATTAGCGTCGGCAAACAAATCCTGTAAATTGTTTGCTTTCGTCTACCAACAGACCGATGCTAATGGGTAAAGTTAAATCCTACCATTCAATGAGAACTATAACAACAAAACCATTACGTAAAAACGTCTTGTTTAAAATGTTTTCTTCCTTCTCATTAACGAAATTTTCATTTTCAACCGCTTCCCATATTCAATATGGAAATATTTGTTCCAGTAGCGACCACACAAGGACGAAATTGGTAGTCCGTCGCATCTCGTTTTGCATATTTTCTGCATTACTGAGCAAAAGTCTTTTGTCAATATTGTCTCCTCGAGTCATTGAGTAAATGACGGAGTCTGTCTACTAAATATACAAAATGTAAATTAAGCTCGGCATATTGTTTTCTTGCTTTGTTTGTTTAATATCTCAATATCCTTTAATATTGCACGAGAGTATAAAGTTACAGTTTTATGAAGCTCGATGTCAAAGATTTTAATGGTGTTGACAATAAATTTCTTTCTAGCACGTAATAGAGTTTCTTGCGAACAATATCAGCACAGTGGACGGAAGGTTTAATATGTTTTTATATCTTCTTCACCGTCTTTGCAAGCATATTTATTCGATTCTGAGGTCTTGGCTCTGAATATACAAATTCAAATGCAAATCTCTGCGCATTCTTATAGACTAGCACTTTCATAACAAATTGCTTTACTGTTATTGAATAGATATAATAAATTCTTGAGAATAGATTATTCATTTTATTTGCCAAAAATGTTAGTAAAATGCGCATCAACATTAAAGGTTGACGAAACCGTTACACGGAGACAAGATACCCGGTCGGCTGGGAACTCAACAAAAGCTTTTTAATATCAGCACACACCCTGCGGCAGGAAGGGGTTATTTACATAAAAGCCACGTAGTTATTTAAGAACAATCCGGTATATACGTGTGTATACGAGCGAGACACGAATATTGTTATGCTAACTGGCTTCGTTAGTTTGTTCCTGGGAATTGTTTCGCTTTGTTGAAAGAGTCGTCGGTACGTGAGCTCGGATTTGCACCGTGATCTCTGTAACTGAGTTTGTGTACCAACTAATTTGCTTGAATTTAATTAAGATTGTATGGAAAGGGATTAGTTCGGGAGTTATGGAAAGTATTTTATTGCAGCTTTGTTTTGACTTGGACATTATACAAAATCACTTCTACGTAATTAATGGTCTCATGAGTTAATCATACAGACAAAATACATATTCCACCATTTACTGAAGTACGCATTCTATTGTTTTTTAATTGTACAGTGTATTTGTAAATAAAGTGACATGCATGTTTCTGCATTCCTGAATGATGATTGAATTTGCCGAGTTATTTGGTGTCCTCTATATCACCTTCGTCAACGACGCAAGCTTATAGGAAGCCACAGCCATATCGCAAAAGACTTCAACAATAATCCTTCGCCACTTTCCATACTTAACTGCATCAGTTATACGCAATTGACAGACTGCCAGCTGACGGTTTTCCAAAACCTATTGAAGTTAATGCTAGGCAGTGTTGTCTACTTGATTACATGCCGACTGCCGCACACACGCTCCAGACGTTTGCAAATTGCCCCTTACCTCCTTTGCTGGATGGTTATTCCGTCATTGATGGCTCGCAGGCGATCGTAGTATCGAATCAGAATGTGTTACGCGTGACTGCTAATATTTTGAATGTCAATTCCGATTTCAGACTAGCTCGTAGTTGAGTGTCGTTGGAAATGAGGGGTTGTGGTGAATGATAGTGTGGTGCTCTGGTTTGAATTGGACGATTGGCAGACTGCGCAGTTGCTTTACATTATTATTCTGTATTGGTACATGTGGTAAAAGTATAAATGTCTGTTCTCCTAGCAATGACTTTATTGTTACATTTGTAACACATTCATTAAAAAATATCTATGATTTAAAAATTATTTACGTTCTTTTGTTCACCGATATTTATTTTAGCCTTAACTACATTAAAATAACTGACAAGCCTATATCAATTTACCAGTAAATATTAGAAATTCATTAGTATTATTGTCTTTTTATGATGTATTTTGACGATTTAATCCCAACTTGAATAATGAGCCTAAATCATCAATAAATCCTATACTATTAAACATTCTCGAAAACGGCTGTAACAATTTTGATGCAAGTTGCAATATAGCGATTTACGGGGGCGAAAAATCGTTCTATAGCTAGATCTCATATCTGGGAAAATTCGTTTTTTCCATATTTTCACTCGAGCAGAGTTCGGTCACCCAAAGTTTAGAACAAGATGGCTACCTTAGAATAATGACATGGCAGCATGGAATTAGTAAGTACCTACTATCATAGCAGCATGGAATTAGTAAGTACCTACTATCATAGCAGCATGGATTTAGTAAGTACCTACTATCATAGCAGCATGGAATTAGTAAGTACCTACTATCATAGCAGCATGGAATTAGAAAGTACCTACTATCATAGCAGCATGGAATTAGTAAGTACCTACTATCATAGCAGCATGGATTTAGTAAGTACCTACTATCATAGCAGCATGGAATTAGTAAGTACCTACTATCATAGCAGCATGGAATTAGTAAGTACCTACTATCATGGCAGCATGGAATTAGTATGTCGGTATTATTATGGCAGTATGAACTTTCCTATACTACTAAATGAGCATTCTCCATTTTCACCCGAGCAGAGCTCAGTCGAACAGGTACTTAAACAAAATACAGTCACCTGTGTGCACTCACCTCCTTCCATAACTTCCTGAACATCAAACAAAACAAATACAAAAGTAACGAGCAACTCAATAATAACACTCAACTATTCGCCAGTACTTTGCAGTACTTCGCAGTTTGCACGTTATAAAGTGGGCTCTTTGCCTGCAGTTTGTGTGTAGTCCGTCACTGCAGGTAATTGCGTTGAAAGCCCCACTCGTTTGTTGAGCGATGACGTTTTGATTTATTTGTAACGTGATGGGTAACTTCGCGTTGCTTTCTATTGGGGGGAAGGTTCGTAACGGAAGAGTGGAAATGTCGTGGTTAAGTACTATAACTATTGAGCTTTGAAGGTCGTAGTAAACTAGAGGCTTCTCAGGACTTCGTTTCTCTTGGATTAGACATAAAGAATGGCAAGGCTATTTGCTATAAATTCAAAATATTTTATATCACATAAACCTACATGGGCACTTATGAAACATCAAAAGCTAAGTGCACGGTTCCGAAATTCGTTTTCTATGGAAAGGAGCCAGCAAGAAACTCCACGGTTACTCTTTAAATAATAATTGACTTTTACAATATTGTAAGATAACAGTGTTAATAGGTATGCGAGACAGTGTACGTCTTTCAACAAGAAGATGAAAGACGTACGAAAGAATACTTTACAAAATAGAAGATGGTCAACAAATCTACTGTCCACTAAGCCTACAGCGTTCCCACAAAATAGAAAAGAATCTTTATAAAAGATAAATAAATTAATAAAAATAACAACCTATTTTAAACGAAATGACATGATTGCTATTACATTACAACTGTAACAAATCTGAATAATTATCATGTCTACAACAGCCACTAATAAAGAGTTTAAAGCTTTGTGCAGACTAGCGCGACGCGACACCGGTTATTGTTATACCGTGCGTGACCTTTTCTTAGAAATTGTATTGTTCGAGTCGCGTCGCGCTGGTCTGCACGAGCCTTAATACTGTTTTGGAGCCTTCATAAGGCTACCGACGTATGTTAGAAATTTTGTTATCAAACATAACAAATACGTGTTTATAGAAAAACAACTTTAAAACATACACAAAAAATTCAGTTTGCTCTTCAGCTTCAAATATTTTTATGACTTTTTTAATAGTTAATACGTTAAGTGTGTTTAAGAATGAATAGTTCCTAACTATTAATTCTAAAGCTATTTTCAGACCAGCGCGATTTGTCGCGCGACGCGACACGAACAATACACAACTTCACGGTATAACAATAAATCGCGCTGGTCTGAAAACAGCTTTAACCTCACTTAACATCTAGTGTAAAATTGATATTTGTTTATGAATAGAATAGCTGGTATATGCAGTCAGCCCCTCTAGCAGCTTTGTCATTAGCAAATCGTATAACCTATGAATTTATTTATTGAAAAGAAGAAAACTCGTGCCGACAAGGTAGAGACTTTACCCAGAAATACTAATTCAACCTCTATGGACCAACATTACAAATATTAGTAGAACAGACCATAGAGTGAACAAGATCCAACTTCTAACGTCAGTACCGCCGCCAGCGATCATGCATTAATACACGAACAGAATACGTGTAGAACTTGTACGCGATGTGCTTGTCACTAACAAAGTGAGGTTTGCTGGTAGATGTATGCAGAAGCATATTTGTAATTAAAAAGTTTGTGGGTAACCAGGTTTATCATACCAACTAGGTCTGCAATAAGCCCGGTAACAGTACGTCCAACTTACGTACCTACCTACTTCTGCAAAACCAAATCACGTCCACCTCGATAAACAACCGACTTCCAAAAGGCACCACAAAGTCAAAAATAATTTTAATTTCGGAAGTCTGTGGCAAAAAACGAAAATCAAAACCAAATATACCGATATTTTTAACTTTGTAGTGTCTTTTTTGAAGTCCGTTTTTTTTTTGTAAAAACGTTTTGGTACCTACCCCACACAAATTCGAATACCACTACCAGCTATGTAAATAACAGTAACAGGAACTTATCATCATATATTAGCGACCGAAACTAGTTTTCCGGCCGAAACCGAAACCGAATGTTTGGCCGTGGCTTTAGTTTCGGCCGAAACCGAAACCGAAACCGAAACTCACGTGGTGAAGTATAAAATTCCTTAAAATACTGAAATTTGGTGCATTTTACCCATTATTCTGCATTAATTAGGACATGAAATGGAAACACAGTATATTAATTTTGTTGTAATCATTTATTTAATATAATATAAAAAAAAAAATTTTTTTTTTTTTTTTTCAAATTAAGTTCTCATAGCAAAATGTTTATCAGTTATCAATAATTGTTACTTTTTCATTAAATACGAAGTATTGGTATTTTGAAATCTTATTAATTAATACTTTGGTTTGTATTTGTACTTAGAAGAATCATCAATCTCTTTTAGGTACCTCTTATATAAAACAGGGCCCGAACTGGGCCGCGAGCGTCCGTCAAAGCGTTGCCGCGAGAAACGAAGTTAGGCGAGCGTGCACGACAACTTCCGAAATCAGTTTCGGTTTTGGCAAAAGTTTCGGCCAGTTCTGGCCGAAACCGAAACTGCCGCCGAAACTTGATTTTTGGCCGAAACTCGGCCGAAACCGAAACCGAAACCGACCTTTCGGTCGGACACTATCATATATCATCCAAATAGGCTATGTAAGCAAAATACGATTATTGAAGCTAACTCAAAAATTACCCAAGCAAAGTTTATAAAATTTGGGACCACCTCTGAAGTAAGTATGACCTACCAAACAAAAAAAAAACATCATTGGCGGAGTAGTCGCGTAACAAGCTACTCCTTTTTGAAGTCGGTATAATAATGTTTGTATTTCGTATATCGAGTTTAATTTTCGGGCAAATTAATCCCCATCAAATTAGTCAATTACAGTACCGAGCATCGATATCCGATTCTAAACCAATTGACAACGATACTATCATTCGATTTAGGTAATTGCATCGATGATATCGGTATAGTGAAAGGTATTTTGGTTTAACGATAAATCGCAATACAAACTCAAATTATCAGAATAGAAAATCCAATTCGTACCTACTATAAATCGTATACATGAGAAGATCAATAGAATTTTCACGGCATTTTCAAAGAATTTTCACGGCATTTTCAAAGAAAAGTGGTAAATAAACATGAGAACCGCTTTCATACAAGTACGTCACCTTTGAAAGAGCAACCTTGACCGATGCATGTACTCTTCAAAACTGTGTCAATGTTGAGACGCTCTATTAAAGGCAACCTAGTGAAGTTAATTTTACATCTAAAAATCTAAAATTCATTGACAGACAACGCAAAGCCACCGCTCGCTGGGGCTAGACGCATTTTTGCACAAGAGTTCCTTTCATAACGAAAGTGAGCACTAGGGAAGCATTATCAAAAATTCATCCACTCACCTTGCAGTGAATGAATTTTCAAAAATGCATTTCAAGGGGCTCGTATATATATACGAGCTCAGTAATATGTGGCACTAAGTCAGTCCAGTGTTGTCTTGCACCTGGGTTCTTGTAGACACTAGATTCAACCCAGTCTACTGCTGACTTTGCGCCCTCAGGTCAACTCAATTGACTAACCTACCCATCTATTTTCGGGCCCAGTAGCTTCCCCGGTTCCCCCTAACTTACTGATTTACTGCCGATCTCGTCTAAAAAAACCCACTGACTGCTGACTGCCATCGTATAAAACAAGCATCAAATAGCATATTGGGATTGTATAGAACTTCGTAATTTTTGCTGATCATAAATCCCATCAAACAATAATCACCTAGGGAAAGTTTAGTTTCAGAGCATCTGTTACATAGACAGCAAGTTATTTCTCGTTAGTGTCTACGAGCAGAGGCGAGCAAAGTAAAGTGAAAGATGAGTAGCCAAGCATCCTCTGACGACAGTCATTAATTGCTGTGATATCGATAGAATCGAAACACCTTACTCTTAGTTGGTTGGTTGGTTACTTAGTCTTAGGCGAATGTTGCATAGTAAGCGGAGTGGTTGGGTCATAGGCGGTTAGCAGAGCGAGAGATTTGAATATCAATCTATTATTTTGAAGGCAGGCTAAAATAGGAGAATGGTTTTTATGAAAATTGTGTTTTTTCCCACAGCCAAGTGGTAAAACCCTAGTCAATGATGGGATCCAAAGTGCCCTGATACGCGGTGTGCATTGCTATGAACTTCCTCACAATCATGCATGCCGCGTATGAAGTTCTTGGCCCAGTCATTCAGTGATAACTTTTCAAGGTGTAATGCGGGCCATAGACGTTCAAGTAATTTGATCAAACAAGCTGGTTCAAACAATTTGATCTGATAAAATTAAGAAAAATCATATTTCTTCATGCCATATTATGACAGCTCATTTTGATCAAATTTTCCTACACACATTCATACCAATTTGATAAAAAACTGTTTGAACCAGCCTGTTTGATCAAATAACTTGAATGTCTGCACCATAGTGGTGGTGTTAGTCGAAATGCAGAACGGGCGTAAGTAGGTAGGTATAGATAAGTAACTCATTTTTGCAATTTATTTAATTTAATTTCGACGAATTTTTTTTTTTTTGGATCCCCTGTTGTCGCTTGTCTCGTTCCTCTCCGCTCCGCTTTCAGTATGACACCTGCTTTATTTAATACCAAATCTATTAATTAAGCCCTCTTCTAACTACTACTACTAATGCCTTCGAACTACGAATACACTAGTCTGCTTCAAAGATTCGACACAAGATATCCAAACATTGCCCCGACACCTTTTTCTAAGTTTAATAACACCTTACTAAGCCTTAATGTAATTCTGGTTAATTAGACTTTATCTCTACTTTATCTCGATGGATGTCTTCCACAGGGCCCGTGATTTTGTGTTTGGTAAATATTTTCCCTGATGAGCGACCGCTGTTAAGACAGACAGATAAGGCGCGCATTAACATTTTTGTTCGACCGGCATTTCCTACTTTGATCCACCAATGTCGAGTGTGAAGGGATTATTTTTATCAGTTTTTTTTTGGAATGGCGTTGTAATTTGGGTAGCGTTTATGCAAATTGGAGATTATGTAGGTCTTCAACACAATATATTCACAGTGAATGTACAAAGTTTTTTATTTCCCATTAAAAGGTAATAAGGTCTCTTTTCAAACAAAGAAGGCACGAACATTGATGATAACCCCGGGTCCACACTCTCGCGAGTGCGCATCGTGGAGGCCCTTGCACAGGAGGCTACACGAGTGCTACCCATCCACACTCTCGTTTTATTCAGTTGCTTGCCATGTTTAACTAAAGATGGACGTGATTGTAGTGACTACGACCGCTGTTTTGTGTAATTACCAATATTATAAAGCGCAAGAGTGTGGTTGGTTCGCTCGCCTCGCGCCTCGTGTCCTTTGACTGCGGTCAAAAAATGACACCGAGCGGAGTACGTGCAAGGCGGGGCGAGAGAGGACAAGAGGAAGCGAGGGCGCCTTCCACACTTTCGCATGTGCTATTGCGCATGCTTCACCTCGTCTGGCGTCCTGGAGAGTGCGGACCCGAGGCAAAAGAGTGATTGCGTAACGCACATCAAATATTAATTGCATTATTTACGTTGTTCAGCAGACGAATTTATTAAACCTATGAAGCAATGGATTAGAACTTCAAATCCCTTTCCCCTTCAATTAATTGTCATTGAAACTGTGTTACACAATTAGGGTGCAGGAAGTTTTAAATTCTTACCAAATAAGTGTCTGTCGCTGGATGCGAGAAGCACAGAACTGTGGTGGTGTTTGTGGGAGGACTATGTCCAGCAGTGGACGTCTTTCGGCTGAAATGATCAATGATGATGAATAAAATAATTATGTACCTAAGTATAAGGCCTTTGTGACTGTGTGTTTGTGTGTGACTTTTCTCTGCGTCGGGCGATCGGCGTGGTAACACGTCGTATTCGGGTTCGTGACAAGTCAATCGTCATCCTGAGGATGCCTCTTTGAGAGGTGAAACATGTGACGATTTCTTAAAGGTTTTTTTTATGACTCTTTAGGAATAGTCCAGCGGAAGCAAATAAAAAAAAATATCTAAGTACTTCTATTGTATTTTATTTTTGTGGACCACACCTCAATGCTATAAAATATATAAACACATTTCTCACCCAAAACTTACGTTAAACAGCAACAAATTGTAAGCTTAACATACTATAAACGATGAAAGTGCCAATATTTCACTTTCTATCACTTTTCAAACACCCGAACAAAGAAATAAAACGAAGGCAAACAGCCGAGTTTGTGGTACAAGTCTTATAAACACGACAGCTCTATGTGTTCGGGTTATTTGTTAGATAACTAGCTGCGCCCGCGGCTTTGTCTGTGTTAGTCGGTAGTAGTTACTTTACAAGCATGAGAAATAGGTTTCTTCTCGTAAATGTATAATAAATACAAGGTAATGTATTCAATTACTTATTTATTTTATAAATGCTGTATTGTACATATTTATTGATATTGGATTGTATATAAGCTTTCCTGTTACATTATTAACAATAAAATATTTAAACACATGCAATTATTACACAACTAACTATTTACACTCGGTATTATATTAAAATACTCATTATATACACAAATTTTAATAAAAACAAAAAGACAGCTTAATTTAGCATCAATAAAGATTTTATTTTTTATTTTTTTTATTGATGTTTAGCGTCAACGACGACATGCCTATTATATAGAGATGAGTACTCTAACTTACATATTTTTTATTTAAGGATGCGTCAAAGAATGCATATCCTCTCCTACTAATATTATAAACGCAAAAGTTTGTGAGGATGGATGGGTGGATGAATGTTTGTTACTCTTTCTCGCAAAAACTACTGTACGGATTTGGATGAAATTTGGCACACAGAGAGATTATAATCAGTATTAACACATAGAATACTTTTCATCCCGATATTCTCTCAGGATCGAAACTGATGCGGGTGAAGCCACGGGGCGTTGCTAGTTATGCATAATTGTGTGTGTAACAAATTGTTGAATAATATACTGAAAATCTGATAATTTTCACTTACTCCTATATTTTTTACTAAATAAGTACAACCTTTTGTATACTTAATAGAGAGCTATATTTTCGACTGATCAATACGCAGCAAGGCGTAAAGAATCGAAGTTAAATGTTGATTTTTAACTTTGTGGTGTGTTCAAGCTGATTCTACGAATTATGAGCAACTGGTCAGACTCAGCTCAATTGTATCTGAGAGCAAACATTTGTAAACTGTAGGCATTTTTTACGTGTGTTTAGCGTAGTTACAAGAAGTAGCGATAAAAACGATTATTTTGGGACACCTGAGGTGTTTTTCAAACATCATTAAACAAAGTTTAAATAGACTTGATAAAGCACACACAGATATTAAACCGGTATAAACTATATAAATAAGTATTTATTTTATAAAAAGGATAGCTTCTCAGCTGACAGAAAGTATAACATAATTATTATTTAAAACATTACGCCATTAACGAGTACACAGAAAAATGAAAATGCTAAACAGTGACATAATAACATAGGGTGACGTAGGTATACAGTACTTATATCCTTACTTTAGCTGTAGGTAGTCATCATCATAGTCCACTGTTGGGCATAGGCTTCCCCATTCGCCCGCTCGATCCTCGCTTACTCTCATCCAGCTACCAGCCACCTTGCGAAGATCTTCAATAGAAATCTCAAGACAACTACCTCCAGTAGGTTATCTTGAGATTCACCCATGTAACCCTACAATATTTACTATTTATTTATTTATCGAAGTGTATAGAGTGCCGCGAGTTTCTTGTGGCACTCTAGTGTCACTACCTCGGCCCGGCTAGGGTGCCGTGAGCGTTGCATTGTCACTGTCACTTGTTATTTAGGTTAGGTTAGAACTGTGACCAACCAACGCACGAGCCGAGCGAGCATAGCGAGCGGTGCCGCGGTAGCGGCCGGCGAAGTGCCAGGGTCCGTTTAGGCACAAGAGAATGTAATGTTTTGGGAATGTGGTGTTTTACAGCGATTTAACCTCGACAATCAAACAAAATACCAAGTGACGTGACTTAGTGACAGTGACAATGACAATCCAATGCTTGCGGCACTTTGGCCGGGCCGAGGCGGTGTTACTAGGGTGCCTGTAGTGGCACTTTATCCGATAGGGATAGAGTGCCACTGGTGGCACGCTATACACTGCCTTTATTTATTTGTGCACAATTTATTGCCTTAAGTATACTGTTGACATTACAACCGCTAGTAACTGTCGCAATACTAGTTGATACTGTATTATTAATTTATTATATAATTAGGTAAGTACATAGCATAATCAGCCTATACGTTCCCACTGCTGGGACACAGGCCTCCTCTATTTGAGAGGGAGTGGGCTATCACGTGCCTAGTGCGGGTTGGTGGAATGTCACATATCTTAAAATTTTTGATTCTAGGACATGCCGGTTTCCTCGCAGCAGTATGCATAATCAGACTATAATGTTCACACTGCTGGGACACAGATCTCTCCTCGGTGAGAGCAGTCAGTGATGAAATAATGCACACAAAGTAAAGTGCCTGCCTGGGTTTGAACCTACGACCTGCAACTCGTAAGTCGCAGTCGTTTCCACAAGGCCACCACTGTTCTACTCTAATTACGTACATACACGTCCAAAATGAACTATAATTTAACAAAACACGTACTATAAACAGCACTTAGCAACAGCACCAACATTCTGGCACATCAGCTTAAGTTGAGAATTAGGACAAAAGCACCAACAAAATCTACGTGACACATTAAAGGTTTTATTTTCACACACAACGAGTGGAATGAAGTCACGTGCTCAGAACACGTGAACTCACTTTGCTTGTCGCCAAATTTATGCAACTTTTCACGATGTAAAAACCTTTCATAACCCTTCTAGAAACCACTGTTATTGCGGGACTATTCTGGGTGACGATATCGCAAAAAATATTTCTACATGTAAAATGTTGAATAGCTAATACCTTTTGTAATAGTAATCATCATCATCATCATCAGCCTATGAATGTTCCCACTGCTAGGGACACAGGCCTCCTCTCTGTGAGAGGGAGTGGGCTGAAATCTACCACGCGGGCCCAGTGCGAGTTGGTAGATGTCACATGTCTTCGAATTTTTTGGTTTTTGTGAGCAGTGCTGATGAAATTATTTACACAAATTAAAGCGCCTGCTTGGATTCGAACCCACGACCTACAACTCGTAAGTCGGGGCCGTTACCACTGGGCCACCACTGCTCATGCATAATAGTAATAGTAGCCTTTATTAACAATCTTACAATCTAATTACATGACGGAGAAGGTTATGTGCCTCTCTTTCGTTATTATCAGCCATATTTTAACTACTGTCGGAGTACTGTGGGTAGTGTTGGTTATTGCAAAAGAAAAACCGTTTGCAGTTCAGATCGAATTATAAATTGACGATCAAATTAATCACACTAGCAATTCACACTCTGTAGATACACGACAAAACTATTCGGAACGCGTGACAGTTTCTAAAGGTCATCATTGCTTGACCGCAACCGATGAATCCCTGTTTAGCTCCGGCTCCGGCCGGCCGCCGTAATGTTGTAGAGTGTCGAGCGCCGCTAGGCAGCGCCGGCGTCAAGATTAGTAACATATTTCCGACACACATATTATGTACTTATATTATTTAGTTAATAAGAAAACTTTATTCAGACATCGGTTTCCCCCATTTTGTTTCACAGTTTTCCTCTTCCCCTCTACCCTCTTATTTGTATCTTCAGTGGCTTAAATTGTGCGTTTTCAGTCAGTCAGAACAGAAACTGTTCTTAGTTACGTTTATTTACGAAAAAACTAAGTATTTCTGCGTGCATATCTGATAATACCTAAATTAAATCTCCTTCAATAACATGATAAACAATTTTTGAAGGTGACCTTTCGAGGTCACCTTCAAAAATTAATGTATTTAATGAAGTGCAATTACAAATCCAATCTACCGAATTAATAACCTAGTAATTGATACGCAATCATTTCTTGTACTGAAGCCTTTCAATTAGCAATCAACAGAGTAAATAATTTAGAAAGGAATATACCAAATTATAATTATTCATTTCTCTAAGAAAATGGCAGTCAACCTAAACTATACAAAGCTGATAAATTTAACCTCTAATAAACAAAATAAGTTTACTTCACATTATAATTATATCCAATTGAAAAAAAATGTACGTGTTAATAAAAAGGCAAAAAAGAAGACTTCCATCCCTGTTCACTGAACATACAATTCTGCCAGTATTTATCTAGGTAACAGACATAGCCCGAAGAATTGCCCATTAAACAGAGGGACAATTCCCGTAATTTTTAAGAACTTTCGCATTCGCATCTCAATCGCAATCTGTAAAAAAATACAATTTATTTACCAAAATTTTTGACAATATTGACAGATTGCGACTAGAATGTGGACGTTTTTTTATGTACGAGAATTAGCCTCCAGATCGCCGATGAGGACGACAGGTTCTGGAGTGGCGACCACGTACCGGAAGACGTAACGTTGGGAGACCTCTTACAAGGCGGACCGATGACCTTTTGAAGGCCTAAGGAATCCGCTGGATGCGAGAAGCATCACCGTTTGTCGCAGTTAGTTAGTTTAAAAACTACTGTGAAACTGCACCAACGTAGTACACGAATTACAATACTGTCGCACAATCGTTAGGCTCACTACCGTAGTATCGATCTTTTGTCCCACAATAGTTTTTCGCTCTACCGTGACATCGAGGTTCAGTGTGTCGCAAAAGCGTCCATTCGAACTATGGTGAGTCGCAGTACAGTTTCGTCGCACAAGCGTTAATCACAAATCCATTTGTCGAGGCCACGTTGTACACTCCGGTCGAAGTGGCAGTGCTTGGGTGAGGCATATGTCCAGCAGTGGACGCTTCGGTTGAAATGATGACCTATGCCTCAAGGACGAAGAATGATATAACGGAGCGTTAACAGTCTGCTAGCATATTATCAAATTAATACTCAACCAAAACTTTTCCTTTCTTTCGTTCTTTTTTCAAACTTATCCTTCGACATCTTAAAGCCAACTCCCACGGTGCGCCATATCACGGACGCGCACCAGCCCGCACGAGGACGCACCGCCACGCACGCGTACAACTCGCGTCTGCGCTACCACGCACGCTAGGTTTCCCACGGTGCGCGTCGTGCGCGTGCGTCCGCGATATGGCGCACCGTCGGAGGGCGGCTTTACGCCGTCTATTCCCAGTAGTAACGTGTGAGTGGGACACTTGAACATCCAGTTGGCACAGAAGTGGCGGGTTACGCACCGAGGCCCCAAGAAGACCGTATAGTTTAAGATCCCGACTAACATCGAAAATGACTCGTGTGTTTTCTTAAATGAAAAGTATTTTGGTAATAGAAAAAAGAATTAGAAAATTTAGGTTGCCTATATTTCGGGTCAGTACCAAAGATTTAAAAAGGTGGTTATATTTGCCCTCACCGTATTTAGTCGTGTGAAAAAGTGTCAAAACTGAGAAAACTCTTCTCACACAATAAGAATGACGTTTCTATCACAATCAAGTCAAGTCTCTGCGACACTGTGTGTGTCAGAGGTGTCAAGAGGAAACAGAAATGCGATAATTTTTTGACGCGGTATGACGAATCTACGATTTAAATCTTTGGTCAGTACCTATATCGGGCTACCTAGCTCTATAACTAGGTAGCCCGGTATAGGTACTGACCCGACGACTAAGTTCTTAACGCAGTGACTATTCACTGCGTTAAGAACTTAGTCGTCGGGTCATAAATAATTGTTATTAGTCTGTTTCGCTCGCACTTAAGGACCTGATAGAGGTAGCAAACTATCGCTAGGACGCAAGGCGCTTCACATTCAGTTGGTACTGACGTTTATGGCCCGATGACTCAGTTCGTAATGCGACTACTTTAGACATAGATTATTTTTAAGAGCCAATAAATAGGCAATCTAACTTTTTTTTATTCATTTTCTTCGTACTCTCGATTAGTCTTTAATTCATTCAGTAAATAAAGGAATGAAAGAAGAGTTCGAAAAATAACTCAAATACATAGCGGATGCGTGTCGGGCGCGGGTCGGGACGGAAGTACGGTCAGTTTATACAAGCCCGCCGTATTGCCATCCCGACCCGCGCCCGACCCGCCCCCGACACGCCCCCGCTTTCTGTGTGTATGTTTCTGTTTCTTGACCTTTAGTTACAAGTAGCCGTCCCTTATCAATCCAGTCATGGTAAGTTCGTTTGTGCATTAAGATTGAAAAAGAATACTTTTCATTTCGTAAACAGATGAGTGAAGGTCGATATTAACCAGGTTCTTAGACTAGTAGTGCGCCACCATCCGATTGCCTCATTCTTTCTTATTTACAAGAAAACCTCTTGCATGGACATTCGTTAGCTCTGGGGACACCGAGCTGCTTTGGGATTTATTTATATTTGTACATTGTTCTTCCATTAGTTTGTTTGCATTTCATTTGTTTCTGATCAGGATAGTCTTTTGTTTTTTTGAAGATGTGAGTGTAGTTTGAGGTATTTTTGAATTTGGAAAATGCGCACTGGCACATGACGCGAGTCACAGCAGTCACAGAACATTTACTTCTAAAACTTTATTTCCTCAGACGTTTTGGATTCATGGGCGCATTGTATAATTATCACTTGCTTCAAAAATGGTGAAGAAAAACATCGTGAGGAAACCAATGAATGCCTGAATGAATGCCTGAGAGATATTTCTCGACGGCCTGTAAAGCCAATTCAGAGGCCCATGGGCGGCATAGCAACTCTCGACACCAAGTTTATCACTAACTGCACGAAAAAGAAAGAAAGAAAGAAACTAGTTAGAAAAGATCAACTCCACGAAATGTATATAAAGCGACAAAGCATACCTTGTTAATTAGAATTTTTTGTAAAAAAATATTGCTTTTTTTGTGAAAATATCAGGGTACCAAGGCATTTCACATTTCAACCTTGTCTCCAGAGACTTCTGCACTCTAGAGTGGCAACGTCTCTGAGATACCATCGCTCTAGTATTGCAGATGTTCATAGGCGGCAGAACCCACTTATAGTTGGGACGCCTGCTTGTTTGCTACAAGAAAAAAACATAATTGATGGTCACCCATCCACTGACAAACCCCGGCAAGCGTAGCTTAACCTCATGATCGACCCATGCGACTGTTATTACTTAGCCACGAGCTTCACAGCCTGTACTTACACAGACAATATTGTATTGAAATTAACTGAGCATGATACATTTCATATTAAGATGGCGTGTAACCAATATTGTATGGCGGCCGCTTTTCGAGACGACTCTGCTCAGGTTTGGTAATCGCAAGTTGATTGAATTACTCACGCACGTCAGGATT
Organism: Conistra vaccinii; assembly: GCA_948150665.1. Lineage (NCBI taxonomy): Eukaryota > Metazoa > Arthropoda > Insecta > Lepidoptera > Noctuidae > Conistra > Conistra vaccinii. The sequence continues at coordinate 8,922,277 of OX411329.1, read as the reverse complement.
TTGTCATAGATTATGAAATTCTGTTATTTATTATCTCGTGATTTTCATTGCATATGGTTGCGGTCAAGAAAAGATTCGTTGAAAAATACCTAACAAAGTATGACGTTTAAGACTGGACTTGAATAGCGTCACTTCATAAACCAAAGAAATTGAACAAGACTGACCTTAAGGTCGCCACGGTAGCTCGCCGTCTGATAAAGACCAGGCCCGGGTCGACGGCGCGTTGTGTTCCACGCGCGCTTCAAAGAGATGTCAGCACAATTGACGGGGTCTGCTAGGGCCGATGCCTGCCGGGGTTGCGGGATGTCCTAAGGGGAGACCGTGGCCCCTGGCAACGTACAGGCAAGTGAAGGAACACGGGTGGGTGTTAGACAGTAAGAGTCTGACACGCCCTTCCGCTCCGCCCAGAGCGGGAGAAGTCGTTTGATGATTTCCCACCAAAAAAAAAAAGACCGCTACCTGACGTAAGTAGGTACTTTTCTAAAATAATGCACGGAAATTCAAACTAAGTAATTATTTATCAATTCCAGAATCAATGACGGAAACGATAATTTTTCACGTGCTGATATGCTCATTTGTTTCTTCTTTACTTTAAATAGCTCTATTTTCAAAACAAATCGAAATTTTTATAAAATCTTTGATAAGTCCTCCTTGGTTGCCATCTGTTGAAGTAACAAGTTCGTTCCATTTTTAAATGACATGACAGATATTATGAGTTTTCATAGTAATTTATTCGGCCGCTAAACATGACAGATATGGATTTTCATACAAACATTGCCGGCCGAGCGCTCGCATGTATTCGACCAGTACCTACAGCATTTTCGATTCATCTCAAAGAAGGCTGTCAAATAATGGTTGAATTTCCAAGCTGATTTTTGCAAACGTAAAGAACCAATAGTGCAAGTGCAATTTCAATTTGCAAAATTCAAAAGCACTGTACCAAAATAGGCAAAAACCGCTTCCAATCATAATCTTTGCCTCAAAGCCTTATTGCATGTTGCAATATACGCTTATTAATGAACGACAAATACTAATTTCGCATGCCTTTGTCCCGGTCGATCATCGCTCAGCGTTCCTCCGCCTGAGCGCCTGCAATAATCCGTTTCTGACTGACATTTATGAATATACAGCCTTGTGTGGCTATTGGCAAAATCCTTTGTGACCCGCCTAAAGGAATACCCGTACAGCGTAAGATTCAATGCATGCTGAAGGATTGATTTCGCTGAGCAGTATCGTATTCGACAATACGCTCGCAAGACTATTGAAATTTGAAATCGAACGAAGTTAGCTCGGCATGGTACTCGATTGTTGTGTAAGATGTTTCGATGCTGTTTATGGATTTTTTTGTGAATTTACTTGTTTGTCAGTTGAAAAATTGAATATATTATATGAGAATATATGACAAGTGTCATCAACAAGTTAAAACTTAAGCAAATACTTTTTGGATAGAAAGAAGATTGGAAAGGTTTTATGCCAGACTTCTTTGAATTAAATTATTCGAATAAATGGGATAAAACAACGTACAATCACACACACACATTGTATTATCCCTTTTCCCAACTATGTTGGGGTCGGCTTCCAGTCTAACCGGATGCACCTGAATACCAGTATTTTGCATGGGGCATCTGCCTATTTGACCTCCACAATCTAGTAACTGGGTAATACGATGTAAGACAATCTCAATATCTAATTAAAAACAGACTAGATGGTGAAGGAAAACATCGTGAGGAAACCGGCATGTCCTAGAACCAAAAATTCGAAGACATGTGACATCTACCAACCCGCATTGCGCCCGCGTGGTGAATAACGGCCCACTCCTTCTCACTGAAAGGAGGTCTGTTTCCCAGCAATGGAAACATTATAGGCTGATTATGTTATGTAAAAACAGACTCTACATTCAATTAGCATCATTCAGATGTCGACGAAAGACTTCACTTATCTCTCGATAAAGCACCATATACACAACATAATTATGTTTATCTGATTGATCCCTATGCTTACAACTAACAACCTGACAACGACGACACGAATTGTCGTCCATTCCCGTATCGGCTTTTCATTTCCAATTATTAGTCACTTAATGTAGAGTATTAATGTAAAAATATCAGCAATCAGAACTCATTTGTACACGTATTCCCTACATATGTAACACCGTATGTTACAAACGCGACACAATTTATTTCACTGTCGATTTTTGCGATCGTTTCAAATGTAACGCTGGTCTGATATTTCAATACTGTTGAATGTTGTTCCAAGGTGTAGGGTATTAGCGATGTATTTATTAAATATCACTGACTACTTGGATAGCCTAGTGGTTGCAAACGCTTCTGCTGACCATGAAGTCCTGGGTTAGATTTCCAAGCCAGGCAAAGTGTTATTGGGATTTTCCATCAGGAATTTCCCAGTAGCAGCCCGCAGTCTGAATTTGTGCCCGGTTGGTGGCAATAAGCTTGCCCCCTTACTATTACATGGGACTTAAACGTTACTTGCAAAATGTGTGTGTACTACTGGTACACCTCTGCCTAACCATTTGAGGATTACAGGCGTGATAATATGGTATTAAATATCAATGTTAGGAATTAATGTAACTTTGATATAACAACAATTTCTTGCTACGGAATAAAATATTTAGGAATTGCTCATAACATCACTTTCGACTGATTTCAATTTTGTTATTTACTATCTAAGTCAAAATTTTAGTACATTTGCTACTTAACTTTGATTGCCTAATGTACTAATCAAATTAACACATCAAAGGTAGGGACCACTCTATTTGAAATTTCTTATATGAAAGCAATTAATAAAATTAATTCAGGCCTTACTTATGTTTTCGCTATAGTTTGACCGAGACCGCCGTACCGAGCCTTAGGAATGCGTGGTACAGCGTAGCGGGGGGAACCGTTGACGAATGAGCGGCGGGACGGCGTTAGCGTTGACGAACGAGCGCCGTGCACTGCCCCCCCGTCTCGCCGTACATCTACTTAAGGTACGGTATAGCGGTTTCTGTCAAACTATATAACAAAATATTCTACTAGTATTTTCATCGTCTCTACAAACAAAGCAAACTTAACTAAGGTAAAATGAGCACCTTATGTACCTTTCGGCAATAGGTAGCAGTCTATTATTTCTAACACAGCATTGCTATCCTTAAAACCAATAAATTATGTACAACAGAGTTTGTGGTTGATACCAGCAATTGTTTTGTCTGTAATTGAAAAACGCTGAAGCTATGCATCATCTTCAATGGCTGGTAAATATCTAGTAAAAATAATCGACCACCCTGGTAGATGGTCGTTGCGATCGATAGGGGTAATGCCATAATTGCCACCGTTGGCAGTCAAATTGATGGTCGCCGTGTGATGTTGTATTACGCAGGTGGAAGCTACTGCGCCTGCGTCTAATCTGTTTCTGATATTATGCCAGAGAGGATATAGGTGTATTTTTCGAAACGGTTTCGTATTAAAAACCTAAAGAACGATTTTTTTCGGTTACGTTTGAACGGAACGTTATTAAAACGTTATGTTATTATTATATTGTGTGCCTTCACCCGACTCAATTTATATTTCTTTCAATGTTTTTGAAGAAAAACGAAATTTAGATCATTATGGGTTAATGAAACGTTTTTAACCGGTTTAACAGTTTTTGGGTTGATCAATAGGAAACTCGAACACAAACCGAATAAATACCGTAAACGGCAAGCGCATTGGAATCAACGATATAATGAAATGATAATGTACGATTATTTAACTAAACAAGTTCAAGCTTGTCTTCGCACGCACCGTGCGCGGCTGAGTCCTGCGGAATGAACCGGTTTTTCAAAACCTTCTCATTTCGTTTTCGTTCCGAACAAATTCATGTACTACGAAGAACGATAACTGTTAGAAACGTTTTAAATAACGTTTCCGAGCCCTGTATTATGCAGCTTTAGCTTCCTCACTTTGTGATGGTTATTGGAACTTTCCGGTTGAAAATTCGCTTGACTTATTGCGTTGGTATTGGAACTGAGTCCACTCGATGGCTTTATTATTACATTTAAATGGGACATTGGTTAGTGTCTACCAAAACATTCGCCCTTACTTTATGTTCGGCAATTAAAGTCTGTACATAATAAAGTTTGTTCATTAGAAGTTGACTCAATCTTCCTACATTCCTTTGACAAGATTGTTAGCTCCCACATAAACCCAACATTTACCATCATTACCTCCCAGAAAACATAAAACATGGACATGCACACTGCGACAAAATCAACAATAAGCAACGTCATAAAGTCGCACCGCTGACCATTCAACACTTGCATCGGAGCGTTGATTACACGGCGCGTGTGTCGATTTATAACGCCAATTAGTCAGAGACGCGTGCCTGCGACGACGACAACTGACAAATCGCAGTCGACTGCCGACTGTCGCACGTGGGTGGCGCGCCTTACTCCCCTACGGTTAATGTACTTTGTATTACTAATAGGTAGCAATTTTATTTATAATCGTTGACCGTTGATATGGCGTTTTTTGTCCCCTTTATGCGGTGATTCTTTCCCTTTCTGTCATGTTTTATATAATATAATAATTGTCTCCTGGCTATAGTCGCGTTGTCTCCCTCTACTTTGCATCATGGCATAACTTGTTCTATTTTCATAATAACGTGATACTCGTCTTGCATCCTGTCCTGTCCCTTATATGGAATAACTGGTTAGTATTTGATAAGTTTCTTTAATGCAAATTATAGTCAATCAAACGTCAACAAGATAGCGTGTTTTATTTTTTCCAGTAAACTCACTTCGACGTATTCAATTAATCACTTTAAGACCATCGTCATTCATAGAGAACACACAAAAGGTAAGACACTTAATTGCATAGAAAACTGGTCACTAACCATTCAAAGCCAGTTTTAACCTCCAAAACTAAAACCAATATAAATTGAAATTACTTCGAACAACGCCTGCGCAGACGATTTCCGTCCAAACGATCAGATAAACGGATTGTCTCAATAATTAATTGTGACATTTATCACAACTGTTACCTACCTACCTATATATACCTACGTGTGAAATTGGTTTCGCGTGCAATCAAAGAACTAATTTGCATGATTACTGCGTATAGCAACCGCAATAATTGGAATCTAATTGATGTCAATTTGTTATTGGGATTCGATAATTGCTCGATATAAAGAGCTTTTGAGTAAGTTTGTAGGTACGGTGTAATTTATACAATTAATCGATTTACGTTCATCTTTGTGTTGACCGAAACAATTAATTGGCGAAAATAAATGCCCAATTGTTTTGTTGTTGCCTCCTATTTTTGCGTATTTTTCTTTTGTTTGAATTCGAAAGCTTCCACTTTCAATTTTATTATTGAACCATTTAAATCCACAAGCAATAATTAACTGTCGTAAGAGAATATTGTTATTGTCAATAATCGGCCTTGGGGAATGGATTGAGTTTCGTAGAATGTTGATCTTATAAGACGGGACTGCAGTAAAGGTAAGGCAACTTTTGAGCAATCATTATCATCATTTCAGTCCTAGTCAATCAGCTTAGCCTATCACAGTCCACTGCTGGACATAGGCCTCTCCCAAGCTGCGCCACAATACCCTGTCCTCCGCCTTCCGCATCCAGGCTATCCCAGCCACCTTTTTAAGGTCGTTGGTCCATTTAGCTGAAGGGCGTCCCACACTACACTTGCCAATACCTTCGCGGTCTCCACTCCAGGACTCGTCTGCTCCACTGGCTATCGGTCCTTCGACAAACATGGCCAGCCCACTGCCATTTCAACTCTCTTACTCAACTACATAATTATATCGGTAAGTCCGGTCCTTTTCCGTATAATTTCATTACCAATTCCGAGCATAGTTTCCTAGTGAAATGAAATAACTTATTCCTCCAATTCCAGCCATATGCTTTTTTTTGTGATATTGCCATTTGCAAATTGAAATTAGAAATCAAAATGTGCGGTGAAAAATAGAGAAATAAGTTCCTAATTAATATTTTCACTGCATGCGAATGCAGTGAAAATATTAATTAGGAACTTCTTTCTCTATTTTTCAGGTTCAGGAGACCAGATCTCAAATAGTGACGGGAAGATTCGACGGAAATGTGAGTTATTTGATAAATTTTACTTTTATTTTCCTTATATTACTTTAGTTCTATTATTGAGTGAATACTTTGTTAACTTAACAAATAAAGTAGTATGTTTATTTTTCCAAACCTCTAAACTGTCATATGATGGCGTTCTCATGAAAAATATTCATACAAGATAAGGCCATCCAATCTATGTTAAAGACAAATAAACAAGGGCGGAAAGGTAAAATATTCTTTAAAAAAACCGCTACTACATCGACTTTTCAGCTCCATTCCAGCACTAAATTTCAGAATATTTTTAAAGCACACAGTGGATTATTCAGGGAAAAGCCTGAAGCTCGTGACGAAGCGATAGGCGGTTTTAAACCGACCTGTGTGGCCGCGCAATTTAAAATTTAATCACGCGTTACGTTAACGTACAGAAAGCGGGTAAAGTTTAACGCGTATGTAAGGTGGCAAACTTGATGCGCGGTGGAAGCTGACGTGAAATTTTTATTAGTGAATGTGTGCATACTTAATTTGCACTGAAGTGTATGATGAGGTGTTGTTTGTTACACTTGCTGTCAAATTATTAAGGTGATGTGTCAAAGTTGAGGTACCTACTTAACACGTCTGTTACACTGAAAACTTGACTGTAGTGAAATTCAAGCATTACATAATCATAGCATCGTGCGTGTAATCCCCGAAGGGTTAGTCACAGGTCTACCTATAGTACATCCAAACGCCAGTTATGTTTAAGTCCCATGTAAAAGGAGGCGAGCCTATAACTATCGTTAACCGGGCACAAATCCAGACTCCGGGTTGCTACCGAGAAATTCCTGATGGAAAAAGTCAATAACACTGATTCCCGACCTGGGAATCGAACCTAGGACCTCACGCTCAGCAGCAGCGCTTGCAACCAATAGACCAACGGGGCCAGTCGTGGCGTGGCGACCAGTCAACTAATCAAAAATTATTAGGTATGTCTCTTTATAAACTTTGATCAGGATCACCCAAGTAATAAACGGGGCATAGAGTAGGTAACTAACGATAAGCTTTAGGGCTTATTTCACGAAGTCCGAATAGCCACTACTTACCGAATAAATTCAAAAATGGAACAGAATTTGTATGAAATTATCTGACAAGTAAGGTAATAGGAACTTAATCGTAGATGGTGAAACAGGCCCTAAGACATTCAAACCTGTATTTAACTTGACTCCCGTTACTCTCGTCAACTTAATTTCTTGTTTAAGTGATTGGTTTTGATATCAATCACAATATCTACTTCACAATATCTAACCAACTTTAAGTAAACATGATCGTGGATAAATTAAATTGTTAATATCAGACATTAAGATTGGGCTGGGCCAGTTAAAACTACTAGATCAGGAGTAAACAAATGGCGGACTGGCGCGCGACGCGCCGACCTATTTTTTAATTTAGATAAACGGTAAAAGTTATTGAAACTTAATAAAAATATAATTTAAAAAAAAAACTTTTTCGTTAGTACAAGTAATCGTCTATCAAACGATCCGCGACAGTCATATTATTGACTGAAATGAGTGCATAGTTGCTAGTTTTAATGTTAATTTTATTCCATTATTTGTGTAGTTCTGTTAACAAGCGCTTCTCGCCATCAAACTGGAAAGTTTGGTGAGATATATTGTAAAAGCAACAAATAATGTACCTATGTTTGAGAAGTATACAAAAATAAATTTAATATTTTTTTTTGAAAAACGAACTCACAATTTTATTAGACTACATAATTGGTGATCCCTGTACTAGATTGAGTAATATTTTATGTGCAAGACCCGCCTAGACAGTAGACCTAGCCTAATTATTTTATATCAAGGAACTATAATATTTGTTAAGCATTATCGAATAAAATATAGCATATAAATAAATCTTTGGCAATTTACATTAATTAAAATTTGACAGTCAATAAATAATGTAAAACGACACTTAACAAAAAAGTATCGAAAGGAAACAGGACGGAGGCGTTTAAAGCTTAAGAAAACATTAAAAATGTTAATTAAATTGCACAGTATTAATCATCGAGGAACGTTAATTTAGGCATGTATTTGACCGAACCCATTTTTCACTCGTAAAAATATTATGTAACACTCTAATATAATGATTATGCCTCTTTTTGTAAACTAAAAATAATTCCTATTTTGGGGTTCTAAAAATACTAAATAGCCCAGTAACTGCGACCAACTTAGATGTAACTGTCGCTCGGCTTGTGCGTGGTTGGTCACAGTTTCAAACTAACATAACCCGTTCTGCCGAGATACCCTAGCTTAGTAAGTACTTACGACTGTGATAAAACGCCAGAAAGTTAAAAAGAGGCTCAATTATTTTAAAAAGTGCGCATCATTAGAAGCGCAAGTAGTTTTTAGAGGCTCATGATTTAAAAAAGTGTTCATGATTAGATGGTCAAAAAGTATTTTAGAGGATCAGTTAAATATTTCCCGTTAATTTATATGTCAAGTCTACGGCCCTCCTAGTAACTTATTACTTCTCATTACCCTCAAATAAACCGTAGAGACTAAAGTTAATTTGATCAAGACAGAGATAACTTTACGATGCGAACTAGCCACTTAAAATCTGATTTGTTAAATTACTTATTTACTTAACAATTTTCCGTGCAGACGGCGAGCGAACAATGTACGGTAAACGGCTCAAAGGAAATTCTTTAGCATCGATATTATAATCATGATAACGCGGCTATTTTGTTAACGGATTGCAGCGGTATGCTGAATAAGGTCAATAAGAAAATAAATACATCACTTTATGGTGCGCTTTTATAATGCCTATCGTGACCATATTATTGTGGTCGTCCACGTCTATAAAATGTATGGAAATGCGTACATTTTATAACGTTTTCGTGGACGGAAATTTAAAAGCGTCTTCAGACTTCTAGTTTTACAATGTATGTAAATTGTGAGCACCCATGCTGCCATGATAGTAGGTACTTACTAATTCCATGCTGCCATGATAGTAGGTACTTACTAATTCCATGCTGCCATGTCATTATTCTAAGGTAGCCATCTTGTTCTAAAGTTTAACTCTGCTAGGGTGAAAATACGGAGTAAACGAATTTTCCCAGATAGGAGATCTAGCTAGATCGATTTTGCACCCACGTAAACCAAGTTTCATTGAAATCGTTTATTTGTAATCACGTTCTCGAGAACGTGATTACAAATATACAATGTCGCCCATGCGCATGTGACCGCCCGTAATTTTGCACGACTCTTAATGCGAAGCATTAGAGTGTGCTCTACGATCGAAAAATTTTTTTTGCCCCATTTCTGTAACTGTTTTTATTGTTACACTCCTGCTAGTACACAGACCCTACTTAATTTATATATCATTATATAGATGATTAAATGGAGATTAATACTGTACTATTTAACAATTGATTTAATGCAGCAGAAATGGAAAAAGCATCAAAATTGTTAAAAAAAAATCCTGTCCGTCAATTTATGAACCCTGAAAACATTGTAGCTTGCGATAAAATCAATTAATTGAGTAAATTTTTTTTTTATAAGTACATTTGTTTCAGCCGTAGAAGGAACCCTATTGAAAATGGCTCTTTTATTCAAAGTAGTTTAATTATAATTAATAAAATACTAACTAAAATATAATATCTTTATCTAAATATTAAATTTCTAACCTTTGACTTGATGTTGCCTAGCAACCGCCAAGTAAATATCTTTGTCAGTCTTTGACATTACGACTTCATGAAAAGTTATAAATTGTTCATTTTTGTTAGAAACTATGTTTTGAAATGGTTTTGAAATTCTTTTTCGTTTATGAATGAGTGTTATGTATGAGGCGTGCACTTTTGGATTTTCCAAACTATTTTCTGAATATTCATGAAAAAATATCGAAAATAAACTTCAAAAGGAACTTTTTTTAAATAAATACACAATTTTTTACCGAAAAAATGATTTCGATTCCGTTTTTTTTTTCGTAGTCGATATTTTTTTGTAAAAATTTTAATTAACCTGTTAAAATAACTCATAAGCTTTTGGAAATAATAAACAGAATCCAAATCAACCCATAAACTTCGGAGATGTGTCAAAAAACAGATCAGAACAAAATCTTTAAAAAATAAAAAATTGAATAACATGAAAAATGTTATAGATAGACCCCCCCTTTTGAAGTTTATTTTCGATATTTTTTCATGAATATTCAGATAATTACGGGCGGTCACATGCGCATGGGCGACATTGTATATAATCACACTCCAGAGCCACAAGATACAAGCGCGACGATGCTTTGTTTGTGGATCACCGATTATGTCACATTGTATTGTTACTTTTTATGAATAAACTTTATTATTATTATTATTCATAGGGTGACTGGTAATTAGTGACCGATACTTAAACACGTGACTTTACTCATCATTATGAACAACTTTTACTATAATGGGACCAAACCTGAAATCGCAAAAAAAACAATCCATACATTTATGTTCGCAAAACTCGTCAAAATGTATGGAACAGCTGATTTATATTCCGTGATTTCAGGTTTGGTCCCATAGAAAAATTTGTTAATAATGACGAGTAAAGTCACGTGTTTAAGTATCGGTCACTAATTACCAGTCACCGTATATATACAAATATTTGGTACTCGTTTAATAGTTTAGGATATTGGTGAAACTACTAGTTTTTGAAGAGTGACAGCTGTCTAGATTTATGAGTGGTATGGTATTCTATCGTCGAACTCACATGGGCACTAAAAGACACTAAAATATGCAACTATGCATACCGAAATGACGAACCCACCGTAAAAGTCTGTCAAAAGAATATTTCTATAATTTACAACACACTTTTAAAGAACTTAGTTAAGTTATTCTAACACGTCCACCACAATAAATCAAACAGCTGTAAATATAACGCAACATTTTACATTTAAATTAACTCACATAAACTTGGTAAGTTCATTCACTGACAAAGCCCAAAGATAATCCCCATATTAAAAAGTACACTTTAACCGTATATTTTGTTCAAGTTAAATAAAGTAACACAAATATTTAATTATGCGTTATTTCAACACTTGAATGACAGCTCGAGAAACGTTCTGATAACGTTGTTTAAATGAACATGTATATTTAAAAGATTAAGAGAGAACTTTACATGTAAGAGTATTTTATGTGGAATATTAAGCCGTTAAATTTTTTAATGCGCAGGAGGTTAAGGTGCGTCTACATAATGCTTATTATACTGAGTCGCAATGTACCGTCATGTGTTTGAAAAACCAGAGATTTTTTATTGATCTCCTTGGTCGTCAGTCTGGAAACTATATGAAACTGAGGATCCATAAAATCAAAATAGTTGTGTAAGTGCAAAAACTATTTGAATTGTGTAATAAAATATTTATAACAACGGTGAAATTTATAATTAAATTCGTTTACTCTCTTTCCAGGCGAGGCAAGATAAAGCAATCACAAGACGAACGGAAAACGCCTGGAAAATCTACTGGTCTATGAAGAAACTATTCAAGGGTGAGTTACCTATGGTACTGAAACGCAGGCTCAGAGCCATGTGTATTCTCCCGTCCTAACCTATGGTGCACAGACTTGGCCTTTAACTAACATCCTGAAGTCCAAACTCAACGTCTCCCAACGAACAATGGAGCGCAGTATACTAGGCGAAAACTTACTGGATCGTGTTCGAAACATAATATTGCGCTCCAGAACAAAGATAGCTGACGCAGCTCAAAAAGCTGCCCAACTTGGGACTGGGCAGGACATGTCTGCTGCATGGCGGACAAACTGTGGGCTCCGATAGCAGAACTGCCCTGAGACAGTAGCATATGCCACGTAGTAAATGGCGGGAATAGCTGGATCAGTTCCTTCGAAACTGAAAAGAAGATGCGCGGTCTCGCGAAAGATGGAAAGAGTGGAAAGAGGCCTTTGCTCAGAAGCGGAACAGGCTAGCCTTTTTTTTAATGGTGATGTTAGCCCTAAATGTGCAATTCTGGACACATCTTAAGGCGAGTAAAGGCTTTAGTATTCTTCGGGTCGCGCTAAAATGATAAACCTTCGACTTTCAGTAATTGATTGTTATTAGCCTTTCAAATTAAATGTGAAATTGCTATATTTTACAGATTAAACCAAACCCGTGTCGAGGCATGTGACTTGCAATACTAAAATTATTTTTATTGAAACCAACTGGAGGCCTTTTTAATAAGAGTTATTTGTGGACGATAAAAATCCCTTGCAAATTGTTTAAGACTTTATTCGTATATGTACGTTAGTACCTTAATAAAACCTGAACTATAAGAACGTATAAAAAATAAATTATTTTAATCGCATGGCAATTTAAATGCCCGAATTTGGTTTCGTCATCGACTTTTTTTATATTACCATATCGGTATTGTGTAATTAAATTATTCAAGTAAAGCCAACAATAACTTTAAGTTGAACTATTATTATGGCAATTTCCTAAGTTATTTTACATTCTTTTCAGCATTTGTTAGGTAGGTAGGTATTAAACCTGGTTACCGACTTCCACAAAGAAGGAGATTCTATTTTCACCTGTATGTATGTGTTATTACAGTACAGTTACAGTATATGTATTTTTATCGATATTTTCGTCAATTGAGGACCGACTTTAAAAATTATTTTTTCATTTGATAGAAAAAGCTCGCGCGGTGGTCCCATATAAATTGTATTAACTTTGCTTGGGTAGTTTTTGAGTTAGCTTCAATAATACATATTTTTCCCACTTAGTCTATGTCGATGATGTTATAATTTTCTGTCACTTTTATTTACATTTTTTTGTACAAAAAGAAAACAAACCGACTACGTCGTGTCTACGTCGGAGGCAAAACATGAAAATTCAAAACCAAAGACACCGACTTTCGAAATTAAACTTATTTTTCACTTTTTAGTGTTTTTTTTTTTGTAGTCGGTTGTTTTATTACAATGTCCTCTGCTTCAATTTACCGCTGAACATCTCTTTTATCTAATACCCACTGAGCCGAGCGTAGATAAGTCAACAGTGCGCTTTTATTAGGTATTACATTTAGGTGTCGCATAGTGTTAGTGAAAGCTGACATATAAGTCCACGACCACGAGTAGGTTGGCTGTCTTGGATGGATATATACAGAAAGTTACGAATAGGGTGACAGTCAAATAAGGCTTCTGTAATTGTAAAAACTATCTACCACAATACGTAGCAATTATCGTACCCACATTGAGGACCAATTAGCCCCATCACATAAAAACGAAACAAACATGAAAATAAACAATAATCAGTAACAGAAATTACACGGTACAGTAACACGGCCGTAAAACTGAGTTTAAAAACCGAGTAATTAAAACCCAATGACACCGCCAGATAAACAAGATAAAAATGCAATAATTTCAATCATTTACGATCAAGTTTGAACGCGAAATTAATTATGATGAATATTTAATTGATTGACTAGCGACCCGACCCTGCTTTGCACGGCTTTTACGATTTGACAAAACATCGAGATTTCTTTATTATGATCAAGTTTAATAAAATATAACAGACGACGTATATACATATTTAGTTACCTAATCCGCTTAACTATACGTCAAGCGCCGAACGCAGAGTCGCCTCAGCGTTCAGCGCTTGACTTGGCGACACGTCCTGTTCCAAAAAGTGTAAAGAAATTTGCGTTCGGCTCTTGTCGTGGCAACACGTCGTGGCCGGGTTCGCAACAATTCAATCGTCATCCTGAGGATGCCTCGTTGAGAGGTGAAACACGTTTCGATTTTACATGGTCCTTTATAACTCTTTAAAAAAAGTTAAGCGGATTAGATTACGTTATAATATAAGGTTGCGTTAATTTTTTAATGGATTTCCGCAAAGTCACGCCTGAGTCAATTAATTATTTTAAGTTTAATATTAATGTATTATACACATAAACCTTCCGGAATAAATTATCTAAATGAATGAGAGGAGCTCGTGGCTAAGTAATAGCAACTGCACGGGTCGATCCATCAGGTTAAGCTACGCTTGCCGGGGTTGGTCAGTGGATGGGTGACCATTTTTACATACCGAGACCTCTTGGTTCCGGCTGTCATTCGTAGATCTTTGACAGTCGTTGCGGGTCGTCAGAAGCCCGAAAGTCTGGCAACCAGTCATACCAAGGGGTATCGTACCCATTAACTTGGTTGTGGAGGTCAGATAGGCAGTTGCTCTATGTAAAATACTGGTATTCCAAAATAGTTGGGAAAAGGCTAGGCAGACACATAAACCTTCCGGAATAAATTCTATAAATTAAGGTGAAAACCGCCTCAAAATCCGTTGCGTAGTTTAGAAGGACAACGCGATCACACAGACAGACATGAAAAGCGACTTTAATTTATAATATTTATAGATGTATAGATAAAGACTGAGTGACTTATTCAGTTAACATTCCGTTTGAGAGCTTGATCGCACGAGACATGTGTGTGACTGTTTAATATCGCGAATTAATTATAAATTATTCATGTTTCGTTAATTAATTAATTGGGGCAAGTATGAGGACATTTAGATCGTTAGTGTTAACGAGTAAGCTTTAACGATGATACAATATTGAGCAGCTGGTTTGCTTACTTAATTTTGTTTTATTCGATGAATGATATTTTTACAATAGTGCGTACCTATTGAAAAGATGGTGAACTTACTAATTTTATTTTATGTTTATTGACGACTAAAATCTCTCTCCTATTATATCAAAATATTTACTTTCAAACTTTTACCTACGTATAATAACAACTAAAACTGTTTAATAAAAACGTACGCGTCGGTTGGTAACATACCCCGTCGTATGATAGATATAATATAATAGATAAAATCTGTGATTGTAGATGTTATTTTATTCTGTTAATTTTTATATTGTGCCAAATGTTTATACAGGGTAGCAGGGACATCGACGCGAAGCCGGTTACCATGGATTCAGTACATGATTCTGAACGCCCCTGCGTTGAAATTTTTCG
The DNA here is from genome assembly GCA_948150665.1 of Conistra vaccinii. NCBI lineage: Eukaryota > Metazoa > Arthropoda > Insecta > Lepidoptera > Noctuidae > Conistra > Conistra vaccinii. The sequence goes on along the minus strand of OX411329.1, from coordinate 8,907,260 downwards.
TCGGTTATTTAAAAAAAAAACAGCTGTTTCATAGAAAAGTGCAATACCTACGCGGTCAAAATGTATGGAGCAGCAGATTTTTTTTTTAATAACCGACGAAAAATTTCAACGCAGGGGCGTTCAGAATCATGTACTGAATCCATGGTAACCGGCTTCGCGTCGATGTCCCTGCCACCCCGTATAATTAGGTATGTTGTGTAAATTGAAGATTGATTTAAATAATTTCATGTTTAGTCAATATTTTCAACCATACGTAAAGATAATTACTTAATTGAATGTGCCTTACTATTAACATTTGCATGCCAAAATATGGCGAAATGTGTCATCGTTCAAGAATACCTTTGTATAACCGCATTTAAAGCAAATAAATAACTTTGACTTTGACTTTTTGACTTTGACACGTATGACTTAAAACAACATTTTCACAGCCGCCATCTTGGATTTTCATTTTGACATCACTCACCCTCGAACCCTTTGAAAACGATCTCCACGAAAAGAAGTTTAAAATATTCGCAGCCGCCATCTTGAATTTGCATTTTGACTTCTGGTTTTGATTCTAAAACCATAAAACACGATACTCATGATGAAAAATCAAAAACTTTCGCAGCAGCCATGTTGGATTTTCATTTTGACCAAATTCACACTTTTCTCTCTCAGAGAGAGTCTGAGAGAGAAAGTCGCATGGAGTCGCATGGTGGGTGAAGTTTACTCCTATCGCAAACCGCGTTAAAGAACTTCTTTCTAAAAATTCCAAATTGTATAATTAATATGAATTGAGAATTTACCTCATTACCACGCCAATAACTTAGGAACCACACACACCATATAGGTGAGCTAATTCCCGAAGCATTCGACATCAAAATCAATCTAGGCACCACCACAATCTCCATCGACATTATCTCGACAAAATCGTTGAAATCTCGACTCGAATCATTTATCGTCGATGCCATCAATATCGTTGCACAAAGTTATTGAATTACCGATGATGTGCTTACAATATGTGTATTTGTTCGTTTTGATTAATGCTTCCCGTCTGATGAATGGGTGACTGATTGACCTACATCATTGAATCTCTATAGAAACATGTTTATGCTCAGTGATTCATAATTGGTTAGGATTTATTTTGGAAATTATTGAAAAATAATGGTTCTGTAAAAAAAATATCTGCAATGTTTTTTCTTTGTAATTATATATTTTCTAATTTTATTTTCTTTTCTTTGCGTAAAGCTTAGCTTTTTATTTAAATTTTCTAAAAAAAAATTACCATACTTAATTCTATTTAAGTATTTGAATGAATCCTGAAATAATACCTATTATGCTCGCGATTAAAAACATGTATTTACATAGCACAAGTCATATTTTTTCAAAGATATCTACGTTACTTATACGATTATTAAAATTTTAATTTGGCATAACACACAAAATTAAAATAAAAGAATACTAAGGTTTACGACATCTGCCTAATAAGTACAATAAATACAATAACGGCTATGATTTAAAAATAAATAATTGAATTTTATGGTATGTTTACATCAAACTCTTCATGTAAAGATAAGACTTGACAATTTGGGGGCAAATACATAACTTAAACGACCCAAACCTGCTTAAACTAAATGAAAAATAATATCATTAGAATATTAATTAACACCTATTGCGATAAAATAGACATTAGTCACATTATGTGGGCTCCACGTAACCAATTTAAATGGGACCACATTTATTTTTAAGAACACTTTTAAATTCAAATTAATAGCCAGCTACCGGTCGTGTTTTTCTAACTTAGAGGTCCTAAAATGTTTTTCGAAGACATCTAATTTAAATATTTATTCGGTGTCGGATAAAGATGGATGTCATTCGTCTATTACCCACGTACGCTCGATGGACCTAAATAAGATGGATCGAGATCGGACGATTTATATCAATTTGTAAACGATTCCTTGCTATCCTTTTCCGTTCGATCTAAATACCTAGTAGAATTTGTCTTGTTTATGCAACCTTCCCACATATACATAAAATGGGAATTTGGTTAATGATCAGAATTCTTTGTTTGGTATCCACATTTTTTAAATTAAAATGTTTTATTTTTTTTGTTGGCAAGCGTAAAGATTATTTTTATGTGCTAATAATTCTTGTGAAGCATCAAGTCTTAATCTTTTTAGCTTTCAATGTATTTAAAATTAGATTTATTTTAAAAGATGTTCTCAGTTTTTATTAGGTTAAAAAAGATTACGTTAGATTTCTTGTAACGGATTGTTTAGCTAAATCATAATTTTAATTCGTCTGGAAACGGATTGGATCTTTATGAGTAAATATGAAGATCTTTTTTATAAAGTTAACAATATATTTATTTTTCTTAACAGTGTGGTACACCGTTCGTGCTGCGATATACAGAGAATCGTGAAGATAAACGACAACTTTCATACAAACCTAATTGAAAGATTGAATAAAATTTTGGTATCGAGAATTGTTTTCGGTTCGTATGGTTACGGTTATGTTACGATTATGGTTATGGTTACGGTTTCCTCTTGTTTCTCTCTTTAACTTTAACTTTTAACAGGTTCATGTTAACTATCTCTAAAACTCTGCATTCAGTGGAAGTCAACAAAACAATGCAGTGTACAAAATTCAAACGGACTTCGATTAATTGAACCGTAATTAAACACTGCTCTTTTAAATCCTGTACACAATTCGACTTTGCTCTTAAAAGCTAATGAGTTTTATTCTTTCAGCTAATCTAACTGGCCGATTGGATCACGGAGTGCAAAGTGTTGTATCGAAAGGGACAAAATGACGTACAACGGCGGGGAGTCGCGTTCCGTCGCAAGCTCACAGCACTCTGCCAAATGCTTCTCGGATCCGGATTTGCTGGCATTGCCCGGATATACGAGTGTACATAACTGACGCTTACACCGTAGCGTAACGTAAGGCAGTTCTTACAAAGTGATTTATATTTAGATAGGAAAAAAAACAAAGAGTTGCACTCCGGGACTGCCGGCAGAAGTGAAAACTTTTTTGAATATTTTGGAATGGTTAGGGAATAATTTCGCACGAATTTCTTTATTTATCAGTATAAAAGTACTATAATTTATGTGGTTAAATACAATATTCATTAATAGTAGTAGTATATTTATTTATTTTCAAAATATAGTCTAACAAAAATAAACAATTTATTTAGACACTTTTCATGAAGTATGTTTTGACTGTTTTTAAGCTATTGCATAGCTTCTATCGCGGGCCTTGAGCGTGGATACCTAATCCAGAAATTCCGTAACGAAAACACGAGTACCTAAGAAAGAGTGTTTTATATTGAAAATTATGTTTAACTGCTTGACAACAAAGTTCAAATTTACTTAAACGCATTAATGATACGAGAGTGTTGTATTGAAAATTATGTTTAACTGTTTGACAACAAGGTTAAAATTTACTTAGACGAATGATACGAGAGTGTTGTATTGAAAATTATGGTTAACTGTTTGACAATAAAGTTCTGATCCTTGACTATTAATAGTTAAATTAAAACCTTTTTATTAGTTCGATGTTCCCATTACGTTGTGTCAAGTTTTAAGTTTAAAAACTATAAATGTGAATAACAGTTCCTGTCAATGTCATCATTGCTATTTCTTGTATTCGGGTTAATATTTTACAATTGCGTAAGTTGATAAAAAATGCTATGCAATAGCTTCGCCGCGGCGGTCCCCGAGTGCCACACGTCTTTTTTTTTACCCATCAATATGGGTAAAATTACTTACCTCGCAATCTTTACGTAATGTCAAAGACTATTTATTTTGATATTTACTGTGTCGGTTGCCAGTAAAACGGATCTTACGGCACGTTCTGAGTGTTCTAACGCGAGCTTAACATGTTTTACCCATCCCAAAAAAAGTGCACAACGCTAAAGAAGTTTTCACTTAAAAAAATACAATGTTTACATTTCCGGGTAATTAGAAAACGTATAAAACCGAGTCCTGATGGTCAATCAATCAGCTTAGCCTTTACTCAACTATGTTGGTGTCGGCTTCTAACCGGATGTAGCTAAATACCACGTCATTTTACATGGAGCGACTGCCTATCTGTATCTGACCTCCACAACCCAGTAACTGGGTAATACGATACCCCTTGGTAAGACTGGTTTTCACACTTTCGGGCTTCTGACGACCCGTAAGGACTGTCAAAGATCCACGAATGACAGCCAGGACCAACAGCTTAACCTGCTTTGGCACGGAGGAGTCTCGGTATCTAAAGATGGTCATTTAACCACGGAACAACCCTGGCAATCGGAGCTTAACCTGATGGATCGACCCTTGCGGGTGTTATTACTTAGACACGAGCTCCTCCGAGTGCTGATAATGAGAATTAAAAATATCTCTGTGGTAGGAAACAATTTTATTCCGGTACATAAAGAACGTGTCTATAAAACCGAAGATTTGATTTGTATATATGAGTAGGTACAGGTTTCTGGGTGTACCAGAAACCTGTACCTGAAAGAAAGTGTATCAGAAAGGTATGGTCAAAGGACCATGACCAATTTTGTATGGACCCCGTCCCCCCCCTCCAACAGCCATGTGATACATGCCAATATGTTTATAAGGATCCAGAAAAAGACTTACTGTCTTGTTCAATTGCAAAATCAATGGGATTTTTTTGTAATAACAAAAAACATTTTGGTTGGCTAACCTAACCTAACCTAACCTTACCCATCCTTACCTAACCTAACCTAACATAACCTAACCTAACCTAACCTAACAGTGATAAACTGATCTTGAATTTTGAAGGTCACATGGCACTCCTGAATGATGAACAGCATTTGTGTATTCTTGTGATTGGGTAATTGTACAAAAGATTAAAAGAAAAAAGTGGGTTAGGTTAGGCTAACCTAACCTCGCCCTCTACCAGCCCCCGTAAACAGGTCTATAGGGACAGCGGACTCGGGGAGGTCCACCGCCTCCCTTCCAGAAGGACCCGTAGTGGCGGCACGTAGTGTTCCAAGCGCGCCCCTTTTTGACGTCGCAGCAGGAGTGAGGTGCGAGACTCACGGGCATGTGGTGGCCCGCATTGTGGGTCGGACCCCGTCCCCCCCCTCCAACAGCTATGTGATACATGCCAATATGTTTATAAGGATCCAGAAAAAAACTTACTGTCTTGTTCAATTGCAAAATCAATGGGATTTTTTGTAATAACAAAAAACATTTTGGTTGGCTAACCTAACCTATCCTAACCTTACCCATCCTAACCTTTTTTTTTTTTTTTTTTCTCGGGGTGGAAATCCTCATGGATGTCCTCCGCCCTGGGGTGGGCGAAGGGGTCTGTCAGACTCTTACTGACTAAAACCACCCCGGTGTTCCCTCGCACACTTGCGTCGGGGGGCTGCGGGAGCAAATTGCAACTTCCGCTGCCCCGGACTTCTGACGGCCCGCACTCTGCGGGCCCCGTCCCGTAGGGGGAGTGAGGTGTGCAAACTCCCCCCGTTACGTCTTAGAGTGGCGCGCGTGGAACACTACGCGCCGCCATCTCGGGTCCTGTGTGATGGGGGGCGACGGATGTCCCCGAATCCGTCGCCCCTGGACCCATTTAGGGGGGCTGGAAGAGGGCGTTATCCGCCCTCCGCCGACGCCCGGTGCGCCTGCTGCGGGCCGGGTGAGTGGACGAGATCTCCCTCTCCCTTTCCGCAGCCTCCTTCTGCGAGATGACTGTCTCGCAGAAGGAAACCACCGCGTCCCACGACTCGGCACTCCCGACCATCGAACGAACGATGGCCGGCAGTGACAAGTCGGCTCCAACTTCTGGAACGAGGGCACGGCGCGGCTCCTCCCACGCGGCACACTCTGCCAATGTATGCCGCGCCGTGTCCTCCCGACAATGGACGCAGTGAACATAACCTAACCTAACCTAACAGTGATAAACTGATCTTGAATTTTGAAGGTCACATGGCACTCCTGAATAATGAACAGCATTTGTGTATTCTTGTGATTGGGTAATTGTACAAAAGATTAAAAGAAAAAAGTGAGTTAGGTTAGGCTAACCTAACCTAACCTAAGAATTGACGAGAATATCCGTCAGGCCATAGAGTGAAACAGCTCACAGACGATACTAGCCATTATTTAGCAGTAAAAATAGTGATTAAAAATCAAAGATATGGTTTACAACATGTTATTTTGTGCCAAAAATAATAACATTAAAACATGATTTTTCTGGGATATCCCATATTTTTGACAGATGTCGTCATAGTAAAAATTGATCACCTTACCAAGATGGTTGGACTGAGATACATTTTAAATCTGTTGGTCGATGTAAGGTTTGGGGGGACGTTTTGACAATTGATGTTCCACAGAAGTGGGCCCAGGACCGAGCACTGTGGAACACCGCACGACATAATATATCGTGCCAACACCCGCCGTCACGTCCCCTGTAGGTGACACGCCTTTTCGCCAAAACCTAACCTAACCTAAGCTAACCTAACCTAGGTTAGGTTAGGTTAGTGACAGTACAGTACAGTGATCAACTTACTGATCTTGGATTTTCAAGGTAGCTACATGGAACTACTCAAAGATGAACAGCATCACCGTATCCTTGTGATTGCGTAATTGTACAAAATATTAAAGAAAACAGCAGGTTAGGTTAGGCTAACCTAACCTAACCTAACAATTGACGAGAACATCCGTCAGGCCATAGAGTGAAACAGCTCACAGACGATACTAGCCATTATTTAGCAGTATAAATATATAGCCATTGATTTTGCAATTGAACAAGACAGTAAGTTTTTTTCTGGATCCTTATAAACATATTGGCATGTATCACATAGCTGTTGGAGGGGGGGGACGGGGTCCGACCCACAATGCGGGCCACCACATGCCCGTGAGTCTCGCACCTCACTCCTGCTGCGACGTCAAAAAGGGGCGCGCTTGGAACACTACGTGCCGCCACTACGGGTCCTTCTGGAAGGGAGGCGGTGGACCTCCCCGAGTCCGCTGTCCCTATAGACCTGTTTACGGGGGCTGGTAGAGGGCGAGGTTAGGTTAGCCTAACCTAACCCACTTTTTTCTTTTAATCTTTTGTACAATTACCCAATCACAAGAATACACAAATGCTGTTCATCATTCAGGAGTGCCATGTGACCTTCAAAATTCAAGATCAGTTTATCACTGTTAGGTTAGGTTAGGTTAGGTTATGTTAGGTTAGGTTAGGTAAGGATGGGTAAGGTTAGGTTAGGTTAGGTTAGCCAACCAAAATGTTTTTTGTTATTACAAAAAAATCCCATTGATTTTGCAATTGAACAAGACAGTAAGTCTTTTTCTGGATCCTTATAAACATATTGGCATGTATCACATGGCTGTTGGAGGGGGGGGACGGGGTCCATACAAAATTGGTCATGGTCCTTTGACCATACCTTTCTGATACACTTTCTTTCAGGTACAGGTTTCTGGTACACCCAGAAACCTGTACCTACTCATATATACAAATCAAATCTTCGGTTTTATAGACACGTTCTTTATGTACCGGAATAAAATTGTTTCCTACCACAGAGATATTTTTAATTCTCATTATCAGCACTCGGAGGAGCTCGTGTCTAAGTAATAACACCCGCAAGGGTCGATCCATCAGGTTAAGCTCCGATTGCCAGGGTTGTTCCGTGGTTAAATGACCATCTTTAGATACCGAGACTCCTCCGTGCCAAAGCAGGTTAAGCTGTTGGTCCTGGCTGTCATTCGTGGATCTTTGACAGTCCTTACGGGTCGTCAGAAGCCCGAAAGTGTGAAAACCAGTCTTACCAAGGGGTATCGTATTACCCAGTTACTGGGTTGTGGAGGTCAGATACAGATAGGCAGTCGCTCCATGTAAAATGACGTGGTATTTAGCTACATCCGGTTAGAAGCCGACACCAACATAGTTGAGTAAAGGCTAAGCTGATTGATTGACCATCAGGACTCGGTTTTATACGTTTTCTAATTACCCGGAAATGTAAACATTGTATTTTTTTAAGTGAAAACTTCTTTAGCGTTGTGCACTTTTTTTGGGATGGGTAAAACATGTTAAGCTCGCGTTAGAACACTCAGAACGTGCCGTAAGATCCGTTTTACTGGCAACCGACACAGTAAATATCAAAATAAATAGTCTTTGACATTACGTAAAGATTGCGAGGTAAGTAATTTTACCCATATTGATGGGTAAAAAAAAAGACGTGTGGCACTCGGGGACCGCCGCGGCGAAGCTATTGCATAGCATTTTTTATCAACTTACGCAATTGTAAAATATTAACCCGAATACAAGAAATAGCAATGATGACATTGACAGGAACTGTTATTCACATTTATAGTTTTTAAACTTAAAACTTGACACAACGTAATGGGAACATCGAACTAATAAAAAGGTTTTAATTCTATACAAATTAGTAGTTTCACTCTATACAAATTAGTAGTTTATGATACGCAACGGTGTAAAAAAGTACTAACATAAAATCTTAAAGGATTCGGGAAGTTGCATCGTTGATACATAGTTATATAAGTCTGATACAGGGAAATACTCTCACGTGATTGATTGCTCTTTTTACAGAGTTATTTCTGTATCGAAGAAAAAAACTGGGTTAGGGGACGCATTTCCGTATATTTGTTGAGCGATCCCATTACTATGTGTCGACAAAAGTGTACTAGTAATGATATGTGTGTACTAGCGGGGATTATATCGATTTTCCGTATGTGTGTCGAGATTACTGCGTCTCTATTTGGGCTTTATTATTTCTTTTGTTTTTTATTTTCTTTATAGCATCCTCTTATTATTCCTACGAGATGTATACCTTTATATATGTCCAAAAATGTTTCGTTTAATTGAATATGTATATAAGTATGTCGCTTATTAAAAAAATACTATACTGTACTACTACACTATATACTACTATCGTCTTCGTATATACCTAATCTCTATCACTATTTATAGTCTATTAATTTATACAAAATATAGTAAAACAATTTAAATAGTAACTATGGATTTTCTTGCCCATTCTTCTCGATACGAAACTAGAAAGAAAAGAAAGAAAGAAAATACGTGTATTTGTACTAAACATGATGCAAAGAAAGAATAAAACACGAAAATAACAATTTAGTGGAAAATATCCGTCACACCCACGCAAAACGGTCATCGCTCAGCATAATGCTGTGACCCTATGCGAGACAGAGCCCCAGCGCTGGTTTTCAGCGACAGCCGGCGTTGACGCGATGACGTCAACCTGTACAGCATATAATGAAATAACAAAGTAAGAAATCAAAAATAAAATAATATTAATACAATACTTAGTCCTAAATGTATAAGAGGGCGGGCATATGAGTGTGTGTGTGTGTGTATATAAGCTATAAAATTAACTACATTTGGCTCCTAAAATCAATTAAATTTTCTTGTAAATTTTGACATTCAAAAGTGCCTTTAATTACCTGCTTGAAATAAATGATTTTACTTTGACTTCAGCCAATTAGTCCGCGCGATCTTTGCATAGCTCCAAAAACACAAGCCCACTCTAAATTTTTCTGCGAAGAATTCGCTTCCAACGATAATAAATTTATCCCTTCCCCTTGTATTTTGTCAACGTGGATTTATTTACCCTTGTATGTTTAAAACTAATCACAAAAGGCAATAAATACCTTAGAGGTTACATATTTGGATCGTCGAATACCCCTGTTGGTCGGACACGCCACTCCCGCGCAGGTAAGTCGAGGTAAGTGAAGTTGCGTGTACCGCTGTCAAATAGAACTATTTTATTACGGTTTTTATTCGCACAACAATTTAAATTTAACGAGAGCGCTTCGGTTAACATCGGGAACTTAAGCATTGTTTTGTTTTAAACGACGTTTTTGTTTTTGTTTCCGCAGTCTGAAGGGGATTCTTTGTGTTTGAGCATTTTAAACGTAATCGTATAGAAATAAAATTCATATTTGAATTTTTCTAAACATAACGGGCTAAATGTGGATATAAATTCTACAGTGTGTTTGGAGAACGTTTACCGATATATGCTATACTCATTTTTATCAACAAATGCACTTTTATAAATTACCTAACACCCCACGAATAAGTAGAAGTATAAAAGTATAAAAAGTTTTATTGATTCGTAAACATTGTTACAATTTAGGTTTTACACTGGATCCCGCACTAGGATACCCTGTGTCGCAGGATCCAGTCTCTTTCGACAGATAAAACGAATTATAAAAGATAGGTTAACAAATGCACCGTTTCAGTATAGGTAATAAATCAAACTTAGGACTTAAAGGTGATCAAAATGTATGTGTGTATGTGGTGTGTGTAAGTATGTAAGTAATGAGTGTGAGTGTGAATGTGATGAGTGTATGTATGCATGTGATGAGTGTTAGTGTGTATGAGATTGGCAGCCATTTTATTTTTTATCGGCTGAAATCCGGTTTGTTCAATAAAATGCTAATTATTTGAATCCAAGAGACCTACAGACGTGCAAATAATGATATTTATTTTTATCAATATACTAGCTTTTGCCCGCGACTTCGCCCTAATGGTAGACGAAAATTATTCCACAGGAACGTACTATCGGAATAAAAAGTATCCTATATGTTAATCCAGGTTATAAACTGTGTGCCAAATTTTTGTCAAATCAGGTTAGCTGTTTTTGCGTGATTGAGTAACAAACATACCTACACACTTTCACATTTATAATACAGGGTGGCAGGGATATTGACGCGAAACCGGTTACCATGGATTCAGTACATGTTTCTGAACCCCCCTGAGTTGGAATTTTTCGTCGGTTATTAAAAAAAAAATCAGCTGCTCCATACATTTTGATTGCGTTGGTATTGCACTTTTCTATGAAACAGCTGTTTTTTTTTTAATAACCGACGAAAAATTTCAACGCAGGGGGGTTCAGAATGATGTACTGAATCCATGGTAACCGGCTTCGCGTCGATGTCCCTGCCACCCCGTATATTAGTAGGATAATAGGATTAAGCTTTGACTTATTATTGTTTTTATATTATTATTGATTTGATTGATAAAATTAGTACTTATTATTGATATAGTTATTTATTTATTCAATAGTCCAGTCATATAAGCCCATTAGCCTGATCTCACATAGGTACTTACTTAGTAGGTACCTACAAGCTTTAAGTTAAAAGCTGTACTTAAACTCGGCACTTACAAAGAAACTTAATTTTTATGTTCACATAAAACTACTTACAAATAGTAGGTTAGTTGAAATCAGGCAATAAACTTAGCAGGAATGTAAAGCCGAGTAGATTATAGTAGAGCTGCCTTCTATAATGATAAGAGGTTCTTTATAGTCGAAGCGTTCATCATTGTAAGGGATCATTTTAATGTAACTGTTATAGAACTTGTATTTGTGTTTGTAACTATTGTTTCAAGTGAATCGGTAAAATACCTAAAGATTTTACTGCGATTTTTTGCAATGATACCTACAATTTTTATTTAATTAAAACTTATCTTAGGTCATGTTTTTGTTGGTCTTTCCTGTCCATAGGGAAAATGTGTTAGCCTGCCCACTGTTCTGAAGAGTAATTTATATGTGTAAGATTACACAGTTTATTGTATGAAATTATAAGTACTCGTTTATATGAGCGTTACATACGGATATTATGTTTGATGTAATTTAAATTTTAATGAAAAGTAATAAATGGGGAACTCAGACCCTGTAAAAACCAATCTCAATAAAAATGTATTTTTTTAAGACCAAGTAATAGTACCCTGAATCAGGAGCCCGTGGCTAAGTAATAACAGCCGCACGGGTCGATCCATCAGGTTAAGCTACGCAGGCCGGTGTTGGTCCGTGGATGGGTGACAATCCATCAGGTTAAGCTACGCAGGCCGGTGTTGGTCCGTGGATGGGTGACAATCCATTACATATCAAGACCCCTCCGTGTCTCATTCTCGCCTCGCTGTCATTTCTAAATTTTGGACAGTCGAACAGAGATCAAAAAGGTCAATGAACAAAAAAGACTTGGCATAAATGTCTGTAGAACTTAAAACTAGGTTAAATTAAGCACTTATAACTAGTTCTAACATGATTAATTCCTGTCCCAGATAACTTTTTAATTTAAACGCGCTCTGATTCAAAGCGAAATAAAAGGTCTTAATTGAATTAAGTTTCTGCTAATGAAACTGCTCAAATTTCTAGTCTGCTAAACGTTTAAGTAATATTGGGCTTAAAAAGTTAGGCAAAGTACACACAAACGATTTCGTAACTGACATACAGACAGAAAATTATAAAATTCCATAGAAGACAAAAGCATATAAATTATTTTTACCCGACTGCCCCAGAAGGAGGGTAATGTTTTTCGAGAGTATGTATGTATGTATGTCTATTTCTTTGGCACGCTCTGTAGCCTAAACGGCTTGATGGATTTTAACATAGGAGGTGTCGTTAGATTCGTCTTAATCGTAGAAGTGACATAGGCTATGTAATATTTATGTATTGCATCTGCAAGTACAAAAAAAAGGGAGGGGAAGGTTTTTTTTAAAATAAATTTCAACAATATTGGTATTAAATAAAAGCTGGTAATGAGTCAATTCCAAATTAAGATATATTAATAAAACTAAAAAACTTGAAATAAAGAAAATTATTCAAAAAACAAAAAACCCGGCTGCAAAAACACATAACTGAAAAGAGAAAAATAAGCATTATAATCTATAGAATTTTGGTATCGCAGGCGGGGACAATAATAATATAACAATAATAACCGGAAATATGGTGTACCTAACTTTTGTTTGTCCCCCCGCCTGCGATACCAAAATTCTATAGATTATAATGCTTATTTTTCTCTTTTCAGTTATGTGTTTTTGCAGTCGGGTTTTTTATAAGTACTTTATTTGGCTTGGTTACGAAACCATTAAATTAATTATTAAACATATAATTTTAGATTTTGTCAAAACCTGCCCTAACAGAAACTTGTAAAGAGGGTTAAATGGTACTGGTGTCACTGATGTGCAAAAGCCTCCCTACTCTCTTTCCACCTCTCTCTGCCCAGCTGCCAAGGACCAATCTTTATTAAAGGAATTAGCTCATCCCGCCATCTCCGTCTAGGCCTGCCACAACTGTTTGCCTCTAAACTGGGTCGTTTGGCCCATTGATCTAATAAAATTGTATATTAAAAATCATATCCAAAAACTAACTTATAAAATTGTGTATTTAAAATCCTCATGGACAGAGTCAGAAGCAAATACTAGTCTACAAATAAAGACCACTATTAAATGCAACTGAAAGGAATTTCCATATAAACTACATATAAATTACAAGCAAATAGTGATCAACAGGATAGCGTAATGTTATTAGTAAATAATCGTACTGATATATAATCCCCTTTGCCCCTTTTATGATACCCCACGGAACATGATGGGGGCTATTCATAGTCCAGACTAACAGCAGGATTACTTGTTAGTGATAGTCATTATTTTGGATACCATTTTCATATACGTCTTCCTCATACGATTTCGATATGTTTGAGAAGTCTTTCAGTAAAAGCAGACTTGTGTTAGTTTAGACCATTGGACTCCATACGATCTGGGACTAGTAAGTTTTGTATGCTGTCCTGTATTGGAATTATATCCAGCTTTACTTCAAATAGGAATTTAGTAACACAAAATAATTGGATAGAATATTCATCAAATGGTTTCTCAAACAGCCCATCTCAATTCAATTCAAATATTTTAAAACGCAACATTTAAGGTGCAGGCAAGAAAACGAATCGTTAAGCAAATTAAGACCTTACAGCAATTCGCCATGTTATAGTTATTTCATACAACTGTTAAATAATGACAGTTGTAATTTGAATATCCGGACAATTTAAGTTGGTAGCCAACTCCACGGACGAAAATATCGCAGTGATAGTCTCGCGGTGCCATCAAATTCAATAGAAACTCTACGAATCAATGACCACAAGGAAATATCATCGCGGCGATAATTTGTCTCGTCCGTGGTGCCACCTTACAATTAATTTCCCTTGCTTTACGATTTTTATCCTTGACAATAGTACATCATTCTATATTTCTCCTAGTTATTTCTAAACCAATACTAAAACAACCACACTGTACACGAATAAAACTGTATATGGTAATGTAAGTGCACTTCGGCCCACAAAAACCGTACCTCTCAAAAACACTTCGATCTATTTTTATATTCCACTACGTAACGCGGTTGTTTTACAACAGAGTCACGTACAACAGCATCTGTCACGGGGAGCTGTTTTAAAACCGATGTGTCGTTGAAACTATGTTGAAACCAAAGAATGCATTGCCAGACGTACACGGGTTGAATTGCAGACATTCGGGACACTTCTCGACAGGACTGAAGCGTAACGCGACTCCACTGCATTCTTTGCGCTCTGTCGTTGTTATTTTAAGTTTTAAAGTCGTTTCTATTGTTTTAGAGCTTTGTAACGGATTTAGCGGTTGAGAACTATGAGAAGCTTGCTTGCTTTTAAACTGTGACTATACAGTGTAACCTAGTAAATGCTTAGAATTAAAAATCCTACTGGATCTGCTGACTAACTTTCAAATTATTTAACTCCATTCATCTGGAGTTCAGTACCACCAAGATTTATGCTTCTGCACTTATAGAAATCTCAGCATTAAAATAAGCACAACACTTTTATTGCAATTTAAAGTGATCAATCTCAAACGTACCCATTAACACTCACAACATGAACAATGATCGCAATACACTTCCAACAAAAAAACTGACAACATCGTGTAAATAAAAACCATTTCTTGTCTCAACAGTGCTATCAAAAAGTGGCTAACCATTGTTCACATTGGAACTAAAGAGTCCGTTATCAAACCACTTAAATTGTAACACGTTCTACCGCAGCTTGCGTCGTGTTCCACAACTGCTAAAACAAAGAAAGAACGCACCTATTACTCTCGTTTAAGATCGTCCATTAAACTCTTACAAAAACCTAATGGTTATCAATCTGGGCCACCCAAGTAGATGAATTTAGGAACGTGACTTTTATGTAACACGTCGTAAATTGCTATAGTTTGTCTCGCGTGCCCTGCACAAACCTAAAACTTTTCCACGAACAACCTCCAGCGCATAGCGTACAGTTCAAAGATATTTTTTGTAAAAACGAAACGTAGAAAGTATTAACAACGAGGATGGCATGAATTTTTTCCCCGAACGTCAGGAATTTAAATTCTTCTGGCTCCTTACGCGATCGCGTGTGGTCTAATTATGAATACGGCACAATAGCATTAACTTTTTTCTGTAGGAGAAAAAACTTCAGCAGTTTCCCCGCGAAAATGGAATAAAAGTGTAAAACGGATAAAGGAAAACTTCTAGACCTGTTAAGTGGCGATACCCTACTTCGCGGCTCCATTACTTTGCATTTTATATGCCGCTCGACTGCGCCTGTTTACTTTGAACTTTTATTATATTCACTTATCTAAGAAAAATGTTATGGCTCTACTCCATTTTCGGTCACGCGAAATTTGGCGCTTATTACGTAACGTCTTTGGGAATTTTGTTGCTATTATACGATAAATTAATGTGTTTCTTAAAGATCTATCGTTGGTGTTTAAATAGCTTTTAGTAAAATTAATAAGACCAGTCCATTTTTACAGAAGCTAAATCGTTCACCTTTAAGAATAAAAGGTTCTTCATTGAAATTGGTCTGGTTTTTGAGCCACTCATAAATAATGTGATTACATTTAAGCGCTTTAGTATTAATAGCTTTTTTCTAAATGTCTATCTATTAATTAGGTATTTCAGGTTAGGCTAGAATCTTAGTTCATTTAATACATAATTAAATGATCTACGGGTTAAGAGATTAGACAAGATTTCGATAAGATAATAAATAGCTACCTAAATTATTATTCAAACTCAGAAATCCATATTTATAAATATGTCAGTAAAAGCAGTATTAAAAAAAAAGTGGTGCCTAAGCAACGTTTAAAAAATGTATTTCTTGCATTTCAATATTCTATCTTAGTAGTATCTACCCTTTTAAGATAGACCATCTAAAAAATAATTAAGTCAACAATAGGTACTTTATAGATCTAATAGTATAGTTTTTATGCATAGCAGAGCATAATCAGCCTATAATGTTCCCAGTGCTGGGACATAGGCCTCCTCGTTTTAAGATCAAGTACTGTAATCTACCACGCGGGCCCAGTGCGGATTGGTAGATGTCACATGTATTCGAATTTTAAGTTCTAGGTCATGCCGGTTTCCTCGTTTTCCTTCACCGTTTTGAGAGCAGTGGTGATGAAGTTATTTACACAAAGTAAAGCCCTGCCTAGGCTCGATTACCCACGACGTACCTTGTAAGTCGGGGCCGATACCAGTGCGCCTCCACTGCTTGCTTCGCTGCTAGTTTTTATGTTACCTATTTCATAATTTAAAAAAAAAGCTTTGTCCACACTATGTCTTTATGTATTTCCAATCCTCCAAAATTGTATAGTTAATTAATTAATTACCAGTATCTTACAAAATCGATTTCAATTTCGAACACGCTTTATATAAAAGCCTCTGACAAATAACAATATTTAATTTGACTTCGCATTCTTAATTTAAAAAATCGCCTATCTAAATCAATAGATCGTTATCTATCTAAATTCCTTGTCGCGTTTTGAATCTTAAAGGAATTATCATTTTGCAAACAAACCAGTTCCATACGATAAAAAATTAAATTTACTACACTAAATTAAATAAGATAAATGTCTTTGATAAATATTTATTCGGCTTCATAACACCTAATTAGTAATAATTTGTAGTGCTGATGCAATGTAAAATAGTTGGTTTGTGTTCGCATTGTGCTAATAAATTAGAAGCATGGCCTTCTCCACAATGGTTTTTATACAGGAGTCATTCTGTAGCTATTTTATGGGATGGCAGAAACAATTGTAATCTATTTACCACACCATAAGCTATCTCGTGTAGTCTGACTCAAAGAGGACCCAATTTTGTAAGCCAGGATTGAAACGGTCACCAACAAAAACAAACGAATAGGAATCTCAGAAAAAAAGGAAATCTGTGTTCTTTCAACTTTTAAGGCCGTTTCCTCATTGGTCGTTGCTGTATCGTTTCGGTATAGTACCTATGCTCTGTATACCGAAACGATACCGCACTGCCTTCATTTACGAATCTGACGTTAAGTTTTTCGATATTATTTGTGCAGTATCGCTTACCTAATTCTTTGAAATATAGGCGCTTGGTAAGCTTTCAGTACCGAGTATGCTGTAAAACGCGTGACATGAGCGGGTACCGCACTGGATGTTTCTACCAAGACACGGTAAACCAAAACGATCCCGCCCCGCTCCCGCGTATACCGAGCCAATCAGGAAACGCTCATTGAAATATAGGCGCTCGGTAAGCTTTCGGGGGCGAGTATACCGAGCATGCTGATCCCGCACCGCTGCCGTACCGACCAGTGAGAAATTGGCCTTAGTAGGACAAGAGTTTCAGCACCTAACATTTCGATTTTTCTAGTCTCGGTAAGTACTTTCGGGCGGTGAAATATAACGTATTGGAATACTAAACAGTTAAGTTCAGTCTGTATTTCTCCATCTAAAAACAGTAATTATTATAATGCAACTAGTTAAAGCAACTTCAGTTAATTGCTTTTGTGCTGTGTCGCTATAAAATATTTTAACGAACGTATTTTTAGTAAAATTGGAAGGAATAAAACCACCTTTCGGGTCAATATTTTTGTGCAAAACCTCCGCAACATTTTATGTTCACACCTATGTATGTATATTTTACAATTTATTTGCATAGTTTAATGTGTATCAAAGAATAATAAATCGTGCCGCCCACGGAGTATCTTTAAAATATATTAACATACACTTGACCTTTGTGTTGAATTCTATCAGGGCGAACATTACTCAATAAAATGTTTAATACGGTGCTAAGTATAATATCGAGTGAGAACAATAAGCCATAAACATGCAGTCATATCAACGCATAATGCTATCCCATACCAAAGAATGGGTTTTTCTTTATTTCAATAATATGCGGCGCAAGAGCTTCGGCGTAGAGTTACTCGAATCATTTCGCGCACGACTGGATTAAAATAACAGTTTAATCGTAACTTATACATTTTAATGCTCTAGTCGTGCCATAAAAATATTACTCGGTAAAATACTCGCATTTGCAAAAACGAAAGTTTCGATTTCGATTCGATTCGATTCATCCAATATCGTGCATGCTTATATAATTTCACGCCATTCTGCTGTGGGAATAGGCGAAAACTTAAAACGCCACGTGCGCCTCTTTCGCTTGCTCCGTATTCGTACTACCTGTATAGGATCTAAAGAAGACCTATCCCTAAAAAGGGTGTTAACGCCTCCAGGCACCACACCACACGGCACATTCATGCATACTTTCAATATGAGTACACAGACAAAACATGAACATATAAATAAAAGAGTTTTAAGCATGACTTGTTCCAAGTCGCTCCAACATTTCAACGTCACGGATGTCTTCAATTATTAACATTATAGAAGTTGCGCATAAGGCGGTTGTTATGAATAATAAAATAGCAGAATACGCCGTGAAAACAGCAAAGAAAGTGCAAGGGGTGCAGTACAATGGCAAGTAAAGGCAACAGTGTAGGTTATATGCGTTGACAATGTGCATTGTGCCTTACGTAGGACGGGTCCACGAAGAATTTTAATATTCTCAAGCGGGAGATGCGGACTTCATCTGCCTCATAGCGACGCAGTTTGCACTACACGAAATGCTTTAAAAATTCATGCCGGTTATTCAACCCTGTTCTGAAACGGGGGCAGGATTGGCGTTATTGATTTTTGGACCTTTACTTTGGTGCAGTGCATTAGGTGATTTAATATTAATATGAAATTGGTCTTATGGATTATGCGTTCTGGTTGCTTATTAAGGGGTTGCCTCGCCCCTTCTCCACACCAAAAAAAAAAACATGAAATGAAATGAAATTGTTTATTCTGTAAATTGGATATCGGAATCACTTTTACACGTCATATTAAAAAATATTAAAAATAAGCTAGATGAGGTCGGTTTCCTAACTGACTACTCTGAGAAGAAAGGCCGAAACAAACTCAGAGGTCGCAGTCTCTTTTAAAGTCCAGCAGACATAATCTTGGTCAAGTCATATGAGAACCATGTAGATTAGTGTCTGAAATGGTCTTTTGAGGAAAGAACCACACAGATTTGAGAGGACCTGTCCAGTCAGTGCAAGCATTTGTCAGTAATCGTGGAGCTCAACTCGACGAACAATACCAAAGAAATGACGTTTGGGTAGGCCGCATCAACTACTCAAACTGCCAGACCATCATTAAAACTAACTGAGAGATAAAAATACATGCGGGGCAGTATTAGGGGATTGCCGATAGAAGTGAAAACTAAGTAACTTGTGAATCGTATCCATAATATGAATACGATGGATTCCATATAAATATGTATCCAAGTATATATAATATAATGTATACTAATAACGCACGGAGGTATATCTATATACATATATACACAGCATACATAATAGCTCATGGAAAGCGTCCGGTGACGAGGACGCAAGGTTCACGCTTTTTGTTCACCCAAAAAGTACACATATACATATAGCACACACTATACATATAGCTCATGAAAAGCATTTGGTGACGATCACGCGACTTCCATGATTTTTGTGCCCCAAAAAAGTGCTCAACGCGCCTAAAGAAGCACTTCAATAATTCTGTATTTTTCTGATAATCTTTCATTTCTGTAAAGACCTTACTACAGTGCCGCTGCGTCAGACGAACGGTCAGTCACAACCGGCGGTTGACTCTTCACGATCTCTCCGCCGAAGGAAGTCGGCTTCTGCTTGAAGTTCTCCGAGCCGTGCCACAGGTCCAAATCGGCTCGATTTGGCACATCAAAAGTGTCTAGGGATCAAGCATTTTTATGCGGATTTCTTGAGATTGAGATGTGGCTTTGTAATAAATTTATGATTTTATAAATTTATATGGATCCTTTTTGGTGCATTTCATAATTTGAATCAGGAACTGTGAATCAAATTCGAGTAAAAGATGAAAATCAGCTGTCAATATTTTCCCTATAAAAACATACAACGCATTGAAGACATTATTAGTGCTACTGTTTCCCTACTACTGATTAAAACCAACGTTATTATGGAGCAGCGACGTCATTTAAGCAGGGAAGAAATGCTCAGAGCCGTGGGAATGATAGAAGCTGGTTCCCGGCAACGTACTGTGGCTTTAGCTCTGAATACAAGTCAGAGTGTTATCAGTCGACTTTGGACACGTTACCGAAGCACTGGTACCGTGGCTGAGCGCCATGGAGGACGGTATCGCTGCACCACACGGAGACAAGACCGATACATTCAAATCTTAGCTCGAAGAGCTCCAACAATAACCGCCATGATGTTAGCCGTGAGGCTTCATCACTCTTCAGGGAACTTAATTAGCGACCAAACAGTCAGAAACCGCTTGCATGAAGTGAACCTTCATTCCCGAAGACCGCTACGGGTACCACCTATAGCAATGCACAATCGTAGGATTCGATATCAATGGGCTCTTGAACACAGAAATTGGGCAGAAGAACAATGGCGTTTCGTGTGCTTTTCTGATGAGTCTCGTTTTGGTATGAGACCGGATACAAGACGTATACGACACTGGAGAACCCCTGGACGCCAACAGCGATTAAAATCCTGCCAGGAAGTCCATCCTTATAGTGGTGGAACCATCATGGTATGGGCGGGTATTTGGATCGGCGGAAGAACTGAGTTGATTTGGATCAGAGGCAACCTCAACGCTCAAATTTATGCTGAGACGATTGTATCAGACGTCATCGTTCCTCTACAAGTGCAAATCGGTCCCTTATTTCAGTTAATGCATGATAATGCACGACCGCACACCGCAAGAGTTGTAAGACAGACTCTCGCCGCAGCTAACATCAATGTCCTGCCCTGGCCTGCTCAGTCGCCAGACTTGAACCCGATTGAGCATGCATGGGATATGCTACAGAGAAGAGCTCTGCCGAATATGGAGGGTATCCAGTCGCAAGAAGACCTTTTTTTGTTGTTGCAACGAACATGGGCGGCCATTCCACAGCGTGATTTGGATGAACTCATTTTGAGTATGCCAAACCGATGTTCTTGTGTTGTTAGTGTTCGCGGTAGAAACACGGATTATTAATTGTTTAAGTTACCCAATAAAATTTTAAAGAAAACTGTTATTTCAGTCTTTTTTTCGAACTTTAATGTTAGTGGTTCAAATGTCAAAAATCCCTTTATTAGGAAAATGGCAAATTTCTTTATTAATGCAAAGGTGACTTGGTTTATCGTTACTGTGACAAACGAAAACACTTTATTTGATGAATCCTTAAAGAAAATTTTAATTAATATCAATCAGGAGAAAAGTTATTGCAAAAATATATGTTGATCCCTAGACACTTTTGATGTGTGTATTAAATAGGGTTTTCGTAATTTGAACCCCTTTGTGTTGTAGGATTATATGAAAACTTGCTGCTGATTATGAAATCCTAATGATACTCATAGAAATTGCTTTAGCACGTTTACATTTCTGATAAATCTGTATCCCCAATGAGGGAGAACTGTAGTCTCCAACCCCTCACTGATATTCTTTTCAGTGACAATACTGACCTTACTTCCTTTGACAAGAATTTGTCCAATGGAGAACTAGGGTGATTTGAAATACCAGTATACCATAGAGGGCCGGGTGGTCTATACCTTCCCGGAGACCAATATGGTAACACCTAACATTATTCGCAGTCACACGCACCTCTAGCTCTCAGATACTCTTCAATACAATCTCCCAACGGAAACTGCAACAGTTACTAATAAGTACAACAGTCTCATTGACCAGAAATCGCCAACAATATGCACTCGTGACTTCGAAACACTTGAATGCTGTACTAACAATGCAGTCATCGTAAGCGCCTTGTGTACAGTCTCCCGCGCATATTTACATATGAATGTGATTCGCTCAACGAAACGTTATGTTAAACTTCTTACTGTTCATTTGAGACGTCATTTAATCTGTAGCTTTGAGGTCTCCCGGGGGTGCATGCACTCCCAAAAAAGGATCACATTTTATTTTTATCATCTCGTTAATTTTGTAAATATTCAGATTGACAGTCGTTATTGTTCGTAGTTCCCCGAGCTGTTCCGTCATTTAGCTTGAAGATTTCCTCTGATAATACTTTTTCCAGAGACAATCTGTTCTGGCTTGCTTCCATCCAACGACTAGTAATCTGCTTCGTATCATCAGTACGCAGAGCATGACAACCATAGAAACGGGTTTTCTACGGGTTTTGTCGACGGAAGAATAGACTAAATGACAGATTGTGATTGTTTATTTGCCATTTTGTCTATTCTTCCGTAGACAAAACCCGTTTTCAGTGTGGTCACGCTAAGCGTGCTGTTCAGAGGCCGCCAATATTTTCTCTCTTCCGTTCTATTTGAAACTATCTCGCTGAGCGTGCATTCTGAAAGTGAGCAACGTCGCAAATAAATATTTCGCTGTTTTGATTAATTTGGCAATATTACTGTATGGAAATATGAAATGTAGCTAACTAGCGAACTAGAATATTAATAATGAATTTTATTGCAATAATAACACTGAATTTGATGTTGTAACCGCTTTAGGTGTATAAAAAGCATTTGGAAAGTTTCCCAATACTTTTTTTTTACATCTAAAACTAAATATTCGGTGTTACGATATTATTGCATTACATAATCAATATTTTAGTTAGTTAGTTAGCCACATTTCATATTTCCATACAGTAATACTGCCAAATTAATCAAAACAGGTAAATACTTGACAGCTATTTACGACGTTGCCAACTTTTAGGATAAGCACTCTTAATTGCACATGAGGTTTCGCCGCGTTAACTGTTGCCAAACTTAATATTCCAAGCAATAGAAATTATTTTACATAATACATCTTTATGTAAATCATGTTGCTGTACTTAATACTGTATATAAGATTTGGCTTATTGCAGCTTTATGTAAACCAAAAAGTCATCAAGGACAACAATCACCTAATCTTCACCCTTTCATTCTTAGACAAACAAATATTGAACACAATTCACTGCAACAATCATTATGAAAAACACTTATATCTCATTGGAGCCGTCACCAATGTTATGGCAGACCCAGACGCAACCCGGAACAGAACCCAGAACGTGGGTGGACGTTATCGCAGCGACGTGAATCAGCAATTTTCAACTAATTAAAGATAAACAACATTTGATGCGCGTATGAGTTTTAAGGTTTAGGGTCCCTTGGTACTTTTGTAGCAAGTTCTTTTGTGGTGTGATTTCTTTTGACTAACAGCACGCAAGCATCACTAACAGCATTTTTGATGATTATAATAATTATATTTTACTAGCTTTTACCCGCGGCTTCGCCCGCGTGGATGTCGCAAAATATCCCACGGGAACGTTCTACCAGGAATACATACCTAATAGCCAAGGAAAAGATCATTGACTAACTTTCAGCGGACGCAGTGGTAGGCTACTACAGCGCCCGCGTGGTTAACCATAATTATTTTGTTACGCGTAATTTTGAAACTGTGATATCTCTTAAACTATTCATTTAAATGATGTGATGTAAAGGCATATTTTAATCAAAATTGAATGCCCAATTTAAATAACCTATTTAATTGGATAAGGATTAATAAGATACCGGTCAAAATAGCTTCGGAAATAACAATGAAAATTTTATACAATTTTGAAAGATAAAAATGGTTATTGTGGGTCACCCTTAAAAGATAGACATATGCCATCGCGGACTTTTTTGTTGCAATTTTTAAGATATACAATACTCTAGAACATAAATTTGATTTATCTCTCACGACTTACGCAGCGCACGCCAGTAAAGCTCCCAGTCGGCATGATTTTTTCCCACATCTTCAACAATAATCGTCATATTTCAGCCAATTTACACAAAACCTTAATGAATTATACACTAAAACCTTCCACATGAATCACTCCGTCCAATGGTGAAAACCGTTTGAAAATCCGTTCGGCAGTTTTTGAGTTTATCGCGTTCAGACAGACAGACAGACAGACAGACAGACAGACAGACAGACGCGGCGGGCGACTTTGTTTTATAATATGTAAGGATTTAAAATGTTCTTTAGATATTTTCGCGTAAGTACAGAGAAACTGTAATCATACTACTCAAAATTGTGGTCTAGTTTCTTATTCAAGAATTTGGTTGGTATCTTTGACAGTCGTTACGGGTCGTCAAATGCCCGAAAGTCTGATAGTCTTACCAATGGGCATCGTATAATCCAGTTACGGGTTGCGGAAGTCAGATAGGCAGTCGCTCCATATAAAATACTACTATTCATCGGCATCCGCTTAGACTGGAAGCCGACCCCAACGTAGTTGGGAAAAGGCTAGGTAGATTGATTTTGGTTGTTACCTATACACAATAGTAAATTATTATACAACTAACCATGTATTTATTAACTACAATATGAATAAATACAAAAACAAAAGGACACTTCTTACATAAGTATATGTAACATCTTCTATTTGCATGCTTATTAGCACTTAACTCTTATTTGGGCAGGATAAACAATTTCTCGTGTCAGTTGTATCCATTTCGTCACTTCCATGGATTTGCTAGTTACTGTATAATCAGAATAAACTTGTTCCACTGGGGACAGGACTATTTCGACTAACCCTTCTAAGCATGACTAGGGTTAAGTTACTCAACCGCCTAGGGGATATTAATGTCGGCTTGTTTGTGGACGTGATTTGACTTTACAATGCAATGCACGGGACATGATATCCTACCTAATGCGAAGTCATAAGTGTGAATTGGATAATAGTTCCACACAGCAATAGCAAATTTTTTTTGCCAATTGATCATCTTCAGCTGATAATTCATAATAACATAACAAGCCTGTAATCCCCGAAGGTTTCGGCAAAGGTGTACCTATAGTACACCCAAATTTCGTCCCATAGCCAGCAAAGCAAAAGTCCCATAGCCAGCAAAGCACAAATTCAGACTCCAGGCTGCTACTGAGAAATTCCAGATGGATAAACACAATAACGCTTTGCCAGATCTAGAAATCCGACTCAAGACCTTAAATTCTTAAAAAAAATTAAAACAATTATGTAATTAAATGATTTTATTTTCTGTAAATAGGTTTATACAAACACTTACACGTCAATAATATTTTAAAAACTAGACTGACTGTGACTACTCTGAGAAGAAAGGCCGAAACAAATGATATGTACTCGTACAACAACACTGTATGAAAATCTGTAGGTTCGTACTTATATATTTTTTTGTAATACGTTAAGAAAGATTGGTTTACCTTCCAAGACCCACTTAACTTCAATACACTTACGGAACCCACAGGTCGCTTAAATTGCTTCTTTTTTTTATAAATAAGTAAATTAAATGCAAGGGAAAATTAACTCTTCTT
This sequence comes from Conistra vaccinii, assembly GCA_948150665.1. Classification (NCBI taxonomy): domain Eukaryota; kingdom Metazoa; phylum Arthropoda; class Insecta; order Lepidoptera; family Noctuidae; genus Conistra; species Conistra vaccinii. The sequence goes on along the minus strand of OX411329.1, from coordinate 8,881,865 downwards.
GCAGTGACGGCCAGTGACGGCGGAGTGACGTGGCCAGCCATTACGGTTCGGAGGTCATTGACCTCACGACTGGAAAACGGGGCGATGTTTCTACTACCTGTTTACGCTTTGTTTTCTTGTTGAAAAGATTGAGATGTTTTTAATTAATAGATTTAATGAGTAATAAGATAATAATTGTCTACTATAAATGAAGCAAGTCTCACTTGCTAAACGTTACGGTATGCAAATAATTAAGGCGCTAATGTTTTAATGACCATTGTGGTTTAACCGTAGAAACCAAAAAGATGACATAGATTTTTTTTTCCATTGTAAATCGTAAAAATGAAACTGTAGTCTTTTTCTTAAAAGCACGATTCACTCGTTTTTATTGAGGATATCCCAACCAAGTAAGTAGTAAAATTTAACCGGGGGTTCTTTTTGTTTAATCAACTTTTACGGCGCGGAACCATGGGGACATTGGCTTAAACCACAAAGGGGTTTCTTGCAACAAAATTTTACAACCTGGTTGCGGTCTCTGAATTATTTTATAGGTGAAGTTTTGTTGTGCACATTTTTTTGGGTTCATTGGTGCTAGGGATGCGCAATGGATTCGTAGGTAGGTCGTTAAAAACATAAACCTCATTTTGGGTTTCGCCGCAGGCTGGTAATAAATAAACCATGAGTATCGTAACAAAAATAAAACAATTTCTATACAAAGTATCTCGATGCATTTGCACTTAGAATGTTTAATTGTTACATGATAATCTGCCTAGTCTTTTCACAACTATATTGGGGTCGGCTTCCAGTCTAACTGCATGCAGCTGAATACCAGTATTCTACATAGAGCGACAGCCTATCTGACCTCCACAACCCAGTAACTGGGTAATACGATACCCCTTAGTAAGACTGGTTGTCAGACTTTCGGGCTTTTGACGACCCGTAACAACTGTCAAATATCAACCAATGACAGCCGGGACCAACGGCTTAACGTGCTTTCCGAGGCACGGAGGAGTCTCGGTATGTAAAGATGGTCACCCATCCACAGACCAACCCGTGGATGGATCGACCCGTGGATCGGTTATTACTTAGCCACAAGCTCCTCTAACGCTGTTAATTGTTACATAACATGACTAAATAACCTTTACTTCTAACCCTTACGAATATGATTTTAGAGCCACTGAACCTATATCTATTATTAACTTTAAGCTAGCATTAATATTGTCTAAATACAGTCTGCAACGACTCAGCAATCCCGGTTAGCGTAGCTTAGAGGATAATCTGTTACTTAATGCCTTTCTCACGTCCCAAAGCTATCATATAAAATAATATACTAAGTTTGAAAACAAAGTTCATTTATGGCATTACAGAATTGCATTTCAATGTAAAACAGGACTGTAACATAGACACATCCACTATCGTTTGAGGCCATCTTCCCCTATTATGTTGTCCCAAAAATCGGGGCTATGGAATTTCATACTGACCCATCCCGGGCAATTTAATAAACTTATCGAGTAACGATATTGAGACGACCACGAGAAACACATTAAATTCAGATTCTTGTCCTGTTTTCATTAAACACACACCCTCGTGTGCTAATGGAATAGAGAAAACTGTTGGGTTGACTCGTCGAGGAACTAGATAAACTTTGAGAAAATAATAAGTAGCTAAAACCATCGTAACTTTTATGTACGCTAGATACTTGTTACAGGAGGTACCGATTGATAAATTTCATTTTTCGTAAATGTTCATCACGTCGGGTTCATCAGTATCATCATCATCATCAGCCTATTAATGTTCCCACTGCTGGGACACAGGCCTCCTCTCGGTGAGAGGGAGTTCACCAGTATAGAATAGTATACATTAGTATTTAGAAGGAGAACAGAAAATGGTAAGCACACACATACGAGTAGGTTCAAGAATATAATCAAATTATCATGTGAAGACATTTTTAATTACCTAACTCAAAACTTATTTTTCTTTTTTATTGATAGACGTTGTTGATGTATGAATCTGTACAGGTTGCAATATGCACATTGCATGGAGGTACCCCACATGTCTAAAATATGTAATAGTTACCTGAATGATAAATGAACCTACCTATTTACCTACCATTTTCACATTATTTCACTATCATAATTACTTTTTTCAACGAGCATTAGAATATACATTATGTTTATTTTTAAAACACTGCAGAACTGCAACTGTAATAGCTTGACATACGTTAAAGTCCGTCACAATAGAACACGCCAAAACTGTCGGAAACCACATTTCACCCATCACAAAGAGCGAATGCAATTGAAAATATATCACTCAAGCGGCAACCGAAACAAACCCCCCATAATGTACCAGCAGACAACTCGACAGTTTTCCCTGTCATTCCTTTAACGTGGCAGTTTAATAAAAGGGCGGAGCGCCCGTATAGTCAAAAGATAACATCATAGACGTAAACATGAATAAAACCGAGACTACACCAATTGGCCGATACCCTTCGGTACCGATACCGGTACCAACCCTTTTATTTGTACACGAATAACCTCTCCACTGTTCTCCTAAACAGAAATAAGCAACTTTAATTGAATCGAACGGCCCTCAACGAAAGGGTGACAGGAATTTTAATGAAATGCAATTAGGTACGTTTTAGAGTGTGGTAAACAACAAATGAAATTTTCCAAAAAGCTGGGGCTGATAATATCGTATTGTTTCTGTTTAATTGACTAAAGAACTTATTCGATTAACTGTAGGTACTACCTACTAAATGGGTTAGTTTCGATATCAGTTAGATATTCTGTTTAGTCGCCTCATTAGTCTTGGGCACGGTTGCTAACCGCCCCAATGCTACCGAGGACAGAATTTGATATTTCAACTTGATAAAAATCACGATCGAGATAAATCGAATTCTTTTCTTAAAAATGCTGCTATCACAGTTCGAAATAAAAATAATATGTCACGACCCCTTATCATTTAATCTGTCAATCAGGGCACCAATTTACGAACTTTTGAGTTATCGATTGATTTCTGCATTTTGATTATTTTAAACGTAGTTGGGTGAATTTCCCAAACAGAAAATTTTCGTGGCGTGGATGAAAATGCCACTGCAGAAAGTTAAAATACAGTCGAAATATTTTTTCTAAATAGAAAAAATGTTGCTACCCACTTGAGGCAAAAATATTTTTTAGTTTGGATTTTAGTTAATTATATTTTAAAAATGTTATACCACTCAACTTGTCATCGCGGTGGTTGTCCCCGATACGATTCTGATGGTAACTTGCCTCGTACAAGAAAAACTATTTGTTATTTAATTTTACGTTTACTTTTATTTAATAGGCCAGTAGTAATGATATTGACAAACCGTGTTATTATTCTTATACCTACCCAGTGAAGTTACTGATAAGTGAAAACATTTTTTCCCGTGAACTAAACTCATTCCGGTGAGCAAAAGAGACACAGGCATAGTTTGCTGACAGCATGTACTCCTCACCTAGCCCGCGCCCCCGTGGTCCTCAGCTAGCTGTAGTCGGTCAACGCTGAGCGCTTGACGTGGAGCAAGGATCGCTACCTTGCTGCAGCTTCCCGCAAAAATATACTTCTTTTCGGTGAATGAGGACAAAAAAAAGTTTTGGTGGCGTTTAAAATGAATCTCAAATATCTCGTATGTTTCAGATGATATTTTGATCCCATTTAACATACATTTAATAAAATAGAATGAAGGATAATTTAACATTTAAAAACAAATAATAAAACCTTGAAATAAATAAAACACCGAAATGAGAAAAAGGCACGACATTTTGAAATTGACCCAGTTAGAGACAGAAAATGTGTTTTATTTAATATCGGTCAACTTTAAATCGCTTCAAATAAAACGCCATTTAAATTCATTCCTGCCATTATTCGCGTATTCCTGCTGCACAACTCACAAAACGAGGTTAGTTGTTATTTCGTGTACAATTCAGAGAGACCACTTTTTCCGGTGGAAAGTTTAAAAATAGAAACGTTTAAAACACACACGTGCACTATTGCGATCGTTAAATCCAATGCGTTATTGCCATAGACCCACAAACGGTACTGAAACAACCCGATTCGGTACCGAACGATATATCGATTCTTACGATTTTTCGAAACGCTACTTTAAAAAATTTTCAAAAAACGAAAATTCGTGTTAAATGTTTTTTTGGAAAGTTGTTTTTTTTTTCCTTCTTAGTTGTTGTACCTACCCCACACAAATATCTGCTATGTAAATAACAGTGACATGAACTATCATCATTATAATCCACATAGATTAAGGGGGAAAAATACGTACTATTGAAGCTAACTCAAAAACTATCTAAGTTAATAAAATTTATATGGGACCACCTCGGGAGCATACCCTTTCAAACCATTTTTTTTAATCTGACTGCTATGGATGGAGAAACTGGGGGAAAAAGGTTTTTTTTTTTCAAGACATACGCTACAAACATAGAACCCTTTTGGAGGTCGGTTAAAAATACTTAATCGATTCTTAATAATCGGGTTCCGTACCTATAGGATGAAAACGGAACCCCTTTTATAAACTAAGCCTACACCGTCTGTCTGTCTGTCACAAAGCTGTATCGTTTAAACTGTAATAATTTTCATAGAACAGCAAGGTGTTACTATAGCCTCTACCAATCAATCTGCCTAGCTTCAACTATGTTGGGGTTGGCGTCCAGTCTAACCGGATACAGCTGAATACCATTATTTTACATGGAGTGACTGCCTATCTGACCCCCACAACCCAGTTACTGGGTAATACCATACCCCTTGGTAAGACTAGTTGTTAGACTTTCAGGCTTCTGACAACCCGTAACGACTGTCAAAGATACACGAATGACAGCCGGGACCAACGGCTTAACGTGCTTTCCGAGGCACTGAGGAGTCTCGGTATGTAAAGATGGTCACCCATCCACGGACCAACCCCGGCAAACGTAGCTTAACCTGATGGATTGACCCATGCGTCTGTTATTACTTAGCCACCTCAATAAGCCTCTACCATGGCATTTAATAAAAAGAAGGTTAACTAGGGCAGACATGGCCTGAAATCGCATAAAACAGAGATTTGAAAGGACAATGGGGAGGCCTTTGCCCAGCAGTGGGACACAATATATAGTAGACTTATAAAATAATAATAAATAGTTTTAGAGGTACAGAACCTTTTATGCGCGAGTCCAACATGCACTTGCCCTGTATGTTTTCAATAAGCTTGAAATAGTATTGATCTTCCATGAATATTTATAATCTACTTACGATTTAAGAACGTACTTATGTACTGATTAAAACTTTCCGTTTACAGATGATTTTGTTTGTAATTAAATATGATAATGCACTTTGAGCGAGTCGTTGGGCCTTTAGCATTGGAGAAAAAATCAATGTAATGGAAATTGGACGTAACAGAATGCAATATTTATAGTTAAAATAAATTAAACGATCTTTAAATATGGACGATAATATAAGCTTTTACAATTCTGAATAAAATAATCAAATTGGATGATAGTGATGTGGCGACATCTACATCGCCACATGCGAACTACCACTGACGTCACGCGGAATCCTACATCGTTCAAGCAGAGTTTACTGCGCGATCAGCATATTATTATGCTGATCGCGCAGTAAACTCTGCCTGAACGAGAAGTCATATATATATATGACTTCCCGACATCAATCGTTGGGCAGTTGCCCACCAATCTCGACACCCGTGTGGTCGGAATATCACCCTTTTCTATAGAGGATTAGTGAATTTTACAGCCGGTTCCTCATATCTCTATAGTGAAATGGATCAGGAATAATATCGACTAACAACACCAAGCAGAATCAGATATCGATTATATTTCAGAGCTTTACCAAAAGCTCAATTTAAAATATACACGAAAACGAAACGTATTTCAATACTTAAAACTTTTTTATTTTTATATTAATTTTCTTTTGAATGAAGGGGGCTTTTGGCTTTAGTATTACCGTGTAAAATTTTTGTAATTGTACGTTTGATTTGTGCAGAATAAAATATTAATATAAAAATAAAGTTACAAAAATAATCAAAATAATAGCCAAGATTTTACGTACTTTCCAGTAAACTATCTTAATAATGTACCAATTCTGATCATCACCATAGTTGAAGTCCTGAACTAATGTACCATTGAAATACCGCTAGGAAGAGTTATGTACCACTCGGCGCAATACGTGCATACGCTACGTTTGCAGGTAATATATTGCGTACTATGTCTACCGGGAAATGTCGGGTACTGAACGTAGATTTCCCTTATTGACTGTCACAATGAACGGTCTTGAGCTATTGCACTATCTTGTACCTCTAACATAGATATTTAATATCGTTAGCTAAAAGCTGCGGTAGTAACGCTATCTAGTTCTGAGAAGTTTTATAGCACAATTTGTTTTAGTCTGCCTGATTGATGTAATCGTCGTAAATGAGACTGCTGAGTCGAACTCAGGTGGAACATGAGGTGTTGAGTTCGATTTTCAGGTCTAGCAAAGTGTTATTCCATCAGGGATAGTTAATTGACTCAGGCGTGACTTTGCGAAAATCCATGATAAAATACAATAGACGACGTATATTTAGTAACCTAATCCGCTTAACTGTTCTTAAAGAGTCATAAAGAACTCTGTAAGAAATCGACACGTGTTTCAACTCTCAAAAAGGCATCCTCAGGATGACGATTGACTTGTTGCGAACCCGGACACGACGTGTTGTCACGCAACACACTCGCTTGTCGTGGCAACACGTCGTGTCCGGGTTCGCAACAAGTCGTCTGGATTTGTCCTCTGTTACATGGGCTGGCAAAATGTCGGTGTACCTACTGTATTCTATATACCTCTTGGGTAATAGAGCCTTACCATTCGGGTAATACAGGCTATACTTTGTTGTTTCAGTACTTTCAGGTTCAGAATCCGCTCTTCAGGGGTCTCAAGAGAAATATAAACTTATTAACCTATGGAAATCTAGGTCAACATCTGCTTTGAAACACTGCCTGAGATCTGAGCAATAACCGCAAATACGAATCCTGTTTCGAAGTCGTGATATCAAAATATACTGCAACCAATAGACCACACTTTCACTATTACAAATACTCTCTATCATTACACGTAATGATACACAGTGAGAGTAGTTCGTATACACAATAAAACATGCAGCTTTCCTAATGGCTGTTCCACACGACTGCACAGAAGTTACTTACTACACAATGATGGTATACTATTATTATGATCATGTTTGACTCGTCCGTCTATGTAGGTGAGGCTTATATAATTATCAAAATCATTTATAAATACCGACTTGATCAGATAGACGACACGCTGCGCGCACAATCAATTTATAGCGGAGTCGAGACAAATTGCGTGGCAGTGCCACCAATATAGATGGCCATCTCTTTATTAGTAGTTGGCCTATCAGGCTATACTATGACGTCATAATATATCCTGATAGACCAACCTTTGTCATCAAACTTTTCGAAAATAGGCGCCGTTAATTGGTGTCATCAAATTAGAAGCTCCGCCCAACACGCTACTTTTAAAGAAATTGCTCATTTAGTATCGGTCATAAAAATATAATTTACAGCCTATAGCCGATATTTGGGGAATCAATTAATAATAAAGCGAACTACAGTTTTTATAGCCAAAATAAACTACGTTGTATAGAGAGGTTTAGTCAAAATTCAGATTGCATTCTCATTTTATAGACATTTGATATACCCGGCTAAATAGGCGTACAGACGATATAACACTTCAACTATTTATCGATGTTTATAGCCGATAATGATGGGTACGATTTTTCGTTTTACGACTTTGTAACTATGACAAAAGTTGAGGCTCTTGAGGTCATGCCTTCATCGCCCGAAGAGTATCAGTAACTCCGTAAAAAGATACTGGATACGTTACAAAACTTAACAACCGGGACATAAAATGAAACTATACCTAATCTCAAAGGGTCGTATAAGTTGTTAAATTAATAATTTGTTTTGAAAACTAATACTCGTAAAAGAGCTTTTACTTAGTGATGAGACTATTTTTGATACGAATTCACATAATAAAAATATTTTTATTTGTATTTTATTTTTCTTTAATTTCTTTTCCCTGATCGGGTAAGCAAACTTTCGACTGATACCGTGTCTTACATCGGAGCTACTGCATTCAGAATGGAGTTAGTTACAATTTATTAGATAGTGGTAGGAATAACCAAGACAGCGCGCTAGGTTACAAAGTAGACTTCATAAAATATCCCTAATCTTAAGAACACAGCTCATGGGATAGAATGGAATTAATAGTGTATTAAGCACTCACATTTTCTGGAGTTCGCTGCAACATATTTAACATTTTTCAATTCCCAGATCATCGAACTCTCATACGCATTGATCAAAACACCAATATTTTACATTCGCCTCAACTGTCCGAATTTCGTGTACAGTAACGTCATAGCCGCATTGTCCGACTGTCGGACGCTCGTCAAGTCCGAGTGACGTGGCCAGTCAGACGTCAGACGTCGATTCCACGTCATTGGCGAGTGAGGGTTGACTTCGCGCCCGTCAGATGTCATGTTGGCAATCTACGTCGGGGCAGGTGAGATATGAATGTTGATTGTGATTACTGAAAATATATTTTTTGTAAACCATTTTAATTAATTTTGCTGTAATGACAACATCGGGTCTTGTAATGTAAGTGACTGAAAGAATAGATATTCGTCGTTCTTTAAATAACAACAAACCACGTCTCGGGTAGCTTTACATATAACAAGAGAAAGAATAGTTGACATAAGGATTTTTATTGATTTAGGTATATAACCCGATAAAGCTACTAGATCTTCGATGATTGGAAGATAATGGCGATTTATATATTTCAACTTCATTATAGGTAGACATAATAATTATAAAAGATATATGAATAATGTGTTTGTTTTTAAGACAGTTCAAAAAAAGCAGAAGTAGATAAACATGAATAACCAATTAATAAAATAAGCTAATTTAAAATCGAATCTTTCTTTAACAAGCGAATCTATAATTTTTCTAGACTCTTAATGAAATTATTATCATTAAAGAAACAATTCAAACTATAGGTCAAACTAATTAATGTTATAAATATGTATGTTGCTATCAGTTTCACATTTCATCGCATAAATATCGCACGGATCTCGTTTTCAATCTGCGGACCCTGTTTATAATTCATTTCTTTTCAATTTTAATAAACTCATCAAATCCCCATCAAGATGGTATCTGGGAACGCTTTGCATACGAATGTGATACGTCAATCTGCCTTAAGCAAATAAAATGCCTCGCGTTATTTGGCCAACAGCTGTTAGCCGTGAAGCCAATCTTTTGACCGGAACACTTACAAAGGAAACACCATTCAAGAGTCCTGTGCAACACTCTCTTATCACTAACCTCTTCCTAAAACCAACTTTATCAATCAGCAATAGAGTTTAATTTTCGGCATCGAAGGGACTGCAGCTCAAAGAAGTAAGACATGTTTATTTTGTGAAATCCAATTTTCTGCTGACATCTCATCTGTCAAAAAGTAAACGAAGGGTGTTGTAAAAGTGTCTAAGCGATAACCAACACTGTACGTTAGATCGTGATATTTGATTTACTGATGTTCTCAAGTTAATCAAAATCTGTGAATAATACTCACTAAAGAGAATAAGAGATGAATATCAGAATCATATTGATAGACCATGAATGACCATGAATCATTTCTAAGTACAGTACGACACAACTTAGATGTAGCATCGGCAAAATTCGTAAAACCGATCCCCATCCGAACTGAGTGCACCTTCAAAATCACCAATCTGTATTACTGCTTTAGGTGAAAATGATCTTTCGAAAATGCAATAACTTATAAATTCTTATAGCCATATACATTCGTAAAATTGATATGAATGAATGAAAATTTTCAAATCTATGCTACATCTAAGTTGTGTCGTAACGTACTCTAAGTAACTTTGTTGCAAAACCTATCTACAACGCAGATTTAGATAACAGTAAAATCCTGAAGATACCCTAACAATTAATCACTGCGAAAGCAATCGCATCGGTCATACGATGTCACTTCAGACCGCGCTTGGCTCTGCTCTTGCGATTTTCCCGATAACTCCACCTCTTCAGTACTCTTATCGCTATAAATCAGACCACCGGTCACTACACCAAAAGCACTTTTGGAAATAATGTCAATCTGATTTGGTTATCAAAGACATCCTTACTCATTGTGCTTCAACCTCCGCAGCAGGGAGTAAACGGTACATTTCTTGAATTAAGACGTAGTTAGTATTCAGATTCAGACTCCCTACACCTCGACGAGGAATGCTTTCCGCCTCATAAACTCCTTCAAAGTATACATACCGAGCCTCAATACCCACAAACCGACGAGCGTTCGGAACTTAAACGAGTAATTACAGTGCTTATCCAATTTGGCAGGGCAGAAAAACGCGACCCCCCTTGTACAGGAAATTTGTTTTAAATTTCGACAACAATGGGGAGATCGCGAGTCGGATAATTGCGTACGGGAACAGTCCGTGACGCCGACGACGGTATAAATCCACCAGCAATGAACGGTTAATAATAGCTTGCACAGGTTAAACAGCGCTCTCAATGGGACCCCATGACAGCAATCTGCAGAATCTGCAATTGAGTATCGCATGCTTCGCGCCGTTTACGCCGAGCCACTTGCCGACGATTCGAAAATCTGTGATAATATTTTCACGACAACCAACGATAAAAAGATCACAAACAAGATATTCTGAAGATGTAAAAAGTTTTACTGTGTCAATAAATCACTGAGATTATAAATCGGTTTTACAACCAATAGGTGATCGGAAAGTGCTATAAATCATAAGTGAAATAGGGGTTGTTACAGCCGATGTCCCTGGAGGACCATTAGAACATTCCGGAACCCTCTCATGGTAAATAAAATATTAAAAACGAAGAAAAAGTTTTTAATTAACCGTGGTTTAATACTGGTGCAATAAAACTAAAGAGCTTCGATCAAAACAAATCAACAGTTATAATGATCGTCATTAATCATTATAAAAATTCTTTATCGCCACCGCAAATAAAAACTAATATCTACAATCTCGTGTTCGGTTACATTATGGCTATCAGTAACCATTAAAGTAGGTGCAAGACAACATCAAATCATATCTGGCATCAATAAATTGCCAAATTATTTAAATCACGTGTGGTCTGGGCGGAAATATATTATTCAACAAGTAGATATTTACATGGCTTTAAGGTTTTTGAGAAAGTCAATATGCATTATTTATGTTTTAACTTTTGTTCACTTTTTGATTTGTTATGGCTGAAAACTTAAGTACTTAAAAGAAAAAAAAAAGAAAAAAATATTATTTAGTAACAACAACAAATTAATATAAATTACAATGGAAACGATGATAGCTACAAAAAGTTTAAAAAACTGTGTTGCAGCTATCAACGCCCGTCTAAAAATAAGATTCACATTGTTCCAAACTTAACTGTGACTTGGGTTCAGTTTTTTATTTTAATACTTATATTAATATAAAATCCATGCAAAAACCATTAGTAGAAGACATAAATTTTCTTCTTATGTAGCAGTGTAAAGCAGGATCCACAGTGTATAATAATTATAAAGGGCTCCTAATACTACGCAAAATTACTGTGCTAAATTCCTTAGAAATAAAATAAACATTTATTAAAATTATAATTTCTTAAGAAAATTCCAAGAAAATAACTACAGTATTAAAGTTCAAGCTAGGAATTTCATCTAGCTTATTAACCCGCATAATTAGTTAAGTTAAGTTCTACAAGTACACGACCACAAAACTTTGGCTTCAGAACGGCCAGCCTAACGTTCTACATAATTTCTTAAGTTCATCATCAGAGTAAATTCACGTGTTTTGACCTACGTGCTAGCTCACTCATTCGTCTAGAGACGAACAAACAACCAAACTTAGCTTCTTACAAACAGTCTTGGTTCATAATGGAAACCTTAATTAATGCTCAAACTTAAACTCGGAATCGTCGTCTCGAGACCACACTATTCTTCATTATTTTGCTTGAGTCGTATAAATAAATTAACCGTGACGGTTCGCATATCGTATGGGACATTAATAACTGGTAGTACAATGAGTATTACAATAACAATTGGGACAGGAAGGTTGTAAACCGATTATGTTGAGCGGGCGTCACTCACTATGACATCAATACAATCGATTCCAACGGATTTATAAATAAGATATCGATGCTCTGATTTTATCAAGCAGCGCTTAATCGAAGTCATGAGAATGAATGCCTACTTCCTCTAGCAAGTTAAAATAATTAGGGACCTTGGACAAAGATCGTATCTCAAGATAATGCGGTTAATCTTCTTGGAATCTCAATAAACATTAATGCAGCGAAATGAGGATATTGGTAATTTACGAATGAAGCTGCATGAAATCGGTGAATCATGATATTAATTTAACAAACAATCGAGCCAACTGTAATTTATCACTTGATATGCGTAAACGCATCAAAGAAAATTATATCATCGATTACGAACAAAATACACGACAATCATAGAATGCAAATGCGATTTTTCAAAGCCGATAATGATGCGTCAATTTCCAATAGTAAAATAATACGATCAAATAGAGGGCGAGATAAATTGCAGTCCTCTGCGCGTTCTGATCGCGATCGCGCGGCGCAGATAAAACGCAAAGCGACGGGAACAATAACCGATGCACTTCCTTTGACAATAGTCGCGGCCGGACCAGCCGACCGGCCGATGCAAGCCAGTAATTTATACGACGCTCTGAGATCGCAACGATACGCCCCACTAAATCGATCAATAATCCTAGAAAGTGATAAGACCCAATGGGAAACTATCAAATTGAAACGTCAGCAGGGTATAATCAAGCGACACCACAATTTATTACACAGTGTGTCCCTGGATAAAGTGCACAAACGGAAATGGGTGAAACTAGACCATTATTTATCGCCAAAAAAACTGGAAAAATCAAAAAAAAAATGCGTTGAAATTATTATCGTTTTTTTAACTTTTTTAATGCCTATTAAAGACGCCTGTGTTGAAAATGTAATAACTTTTTATTAGTTCAGGGAATTTCGTTAAAATAAAAACAATAATGTTGGCTGATAATTGATGCTGTATAGTAAATACAAAGAAACCCCTTAAAATACAGCCATCAAGTAAAAAAATACGTTTCTTTGTTTTTTTTTTTGAAAATATTGTCAAATTTTTTCAATAAATTTAGATTTGTACAAAATAAACTTTAATTTTTTGTCCAATTTTTTTGGCGATTAATAATGGTCTAGTTTCACCCATTTTCGTTTGTCCACTTTATCCAGGGACACACTGTATATGGTGGGAAGTTAGCCGGTTACGTTCAGAGTAAAGCGGCCCGTAATAATTATGATGTCGCTGCATGTCTAGATCAGCGCTGGTGGTCTCAGCTTGCTTACCAACTCGATTTTCCTTTCTATTACTTAAGTAAACAAGCTTTAGGTAAGCATGCTCCAAATAAAAGTGTTGTACCAACTCTCCCACAGAAAATTCTGAATTAAAATGCATGGTTTGAGTGTATCTCATTATGTCATGAAGTTTATGTCTTTAACGTTAATAATATGACTCGCTTTATGGTACGGATATGGTCGAGAACAAGACACGAGGCACGCTCAGTTTGTCTTGGGCGACAAACACAAATATTAGACACGAACAAGCAACGGTACGGAATAGCAAATCACAGTGTATTTGTATAAGAAGCGTACTTTGAAGCAGGTTTGTATTTGTAAACAGAGCAGTGAATGTTCAATACAGTTAGCTGCCAATGACAGTGGAATGTCGCTAACAAAATCAACCTTATTTTTAATGTTTTCTCTGTAAACACTATTATGAACGAAGGAAAATGAAAACGCAGTCAAATTAAGATAACAATCTGTTGAGAGGCATCTACAGCTGATAAAATATTTGAACGTTGCTTATGAAATAAAATCTTTCCGAATTCTCTACACAGGCTTACTGAATTACGATACGAAGCACATACAAAAAAATGCTTTCGCTTACTACGCACAGCTCACCAAAACACACGTGAAACAAGGTGCATGAAAATGGACGTTATTATCAAGCCTTAAGAAACAAACGAGGTCCTGATGCTGTCCCATTTCTGCGTGCCTCAGATCCGAGTCAAAGTGGCCTGACAACTAAAAAAATTTATTTTATTCATGGAAGAAACTTTAACATCAAGTTTATGTTAAAATTCATAGTGTAATGGAAACAATGCATTATGCATTGACTCGTCTTGACACAATGACATATGGAGTAACTTCTGTTTGACGTTAGGGACGGGAATTTAAAAATATCAAACATGTAAAAACATCAATACGTTTTCCACAGTTTTTCACATTACATTGTAAATATATTTTTTGCGTCAGTTAGCAATTTTTGCAGTCAATTTATTTCGATAAAGAACGAAGCGAATGTTCGGCTTAAGTGGACGCTGCGTTTACGCATAATTGGAACTCCTTTTTGCGCACGAGTCGAATACGAAATGATCCCGATATTAATTCTGTTTTTTGTAAATCTCCTTTCACATTTCTTACTAGTTCGTATTCGATCAAAGTTTAAGAAACTGTGGGTTTGTACGTTTCATTTTCTTCAATTCGATGAGCACGGATTGCGAAACAAAAAAAAAGTATAAATTCTGTGAGATTTAGATCTTTTACGTTCACTACTCTAAACTAAAATGTTCAGTCAATGGAAAAATGGTAAGTACGATCTTTGACCTCATTCACATTCTTTATTTTCAAGACCACACTGTTTATTTTGAACAATGAGTTTCTCGATTGGTCATAATAATACGCTGCAAGCGCATACAATGTAAAATCCATCACGTATCGTCCTAATATAACGTCTAGCAGTGTCCGATGCCTATCAATTTGGGCATTCTTCAATACACATCGATGGTGAGATATTGTCGATACACGAGGTATAAAAACAATAATGTGAGATCTGTAAGGGGCGTGACTTGCGCGTGGGCAGCGCGTCGGTGGACATTGTTTAACAGACCACGCCGATATTAGAGCCCAAACATCCACGCTACGAGATTTTATCGTAATTATAATGCTCTTTTATTGGTATTTACACAGGTCTACTCAAGTGATGCTATCGTCTAAACGTGTTTTGTAGTTTTGAAATTCCACAGCGATGATGGGCAGGTTAATGAAAGTTACTTATTATGTCAAAATGACGCTTACGATACAGTTATGTTCACAGAAACATCTATTTTTGATTACTTTATTTTCTATTACCTGACTATTCGAAATCGTCGTATGAACATAATGTATCGGATATGTTTACATATTGAATATTAATATTCGATGGTTATCACAAACTGACTGCTACCGTATGCAACTAATTTTAAAGTTAGATTCGTGTTTTCGATGCATATATTTTTTTATGAAACTGTTTGTTTTATCAAACTCAAATTATGCACTGCATACCGAACATGCAATACTGGCCATTAAAAATTCCCTTATAGGTACAGACAGTGAAAAAATACAATGGTAGAAAAACAAAACACGGGGTCTATTAGCGTTTTCCACCTAACAATTCAAAGTAGACCGCGAAAGGCTTGGCATATTATTCAAATTCGCACACGTGATCCCGATTGTCACGATGCTAGGTTTGCGGGCTAATTAAGCTGAGCACGACATAGGATCACCGTGTCATGAATGTCATGAGTCCAGGCGAGATCTTGGCTGCCGTCATGACTTGTGGAGAAAGCAAATTAGGGCTATTAGTACACGCCACAGAGAGATGCGACCAACCCCGAGTAATAGGTGTGGCAATTAATTATGTACAGTCGTGATGGAAAGTCCCGGGACTTCTGTGTTTTCTTTTTTAATTAAGACGGGTTAACTGTGATAGGGATTTGGTACGTGCTCCTGCTTTTCATATATGAGGTGACCATAATTACTTAGTTCCGGAAAATAGCATCTTAGCAAATAGATTCCTGAAAGAATGATTTTTCGGGCTTAGTAAGAAAAAAGTGATTCATTGATAAAAACGAAAATCGTAGATCTACCTATAATCATTTTTCAAGAATCAGTTTTCCACAGAAAGCCAATTGTTTCTCTTAAAGTTCATTTTTCAATCCCAAAGACAAGAGCATTTGACATTTCTAGTGATTGTTCTTTGTTTGTTCAATTTGGAATCTGACATTTGCACCTGTCAAATTAGTCTCTGGGATTAAAGAACGAACTATAGTCGATAATGCTACATAAGCTTCCATAGCTCCCAAGCAACATTAGCTATAGAGTTAACTTTACCTATAACAAATCCTTCACACATCGTAAAAGTTACAAGTGGTATTGATTTTAAACGTAGTAAAACATGTGCGGCAGTAATAATGGCAGTTATTCCGTTAGAAAACGAGTAGTTTCCTCGCCTGGTTAAAGAATTAACTTGTTTCCCTGTTCAGGCGTCAGGAAAACAGCCATAAATTCTCTTTTCATTCAAGCCACTATGCAAACAAATAGTAAAATGTGCTAACGATGTTTATTTATTTAAATAACAATTCCTTCATACATAAATAAGCAAGTATCAACAACATTTTAATAACTAGATGAAAACCCGGCTTCGCTCGGGTGAAATGTGACTCATAATCATAATACACATGTAGGTACAAAATGTAGGTAGATATTCTGTAGTTATCGGTTCTCAAGGAATATTAAAGGCAAAGCAAGGCATGGATTCGTATAACATCTGTCATTATCACCTTTCAAGCAATCCATACATTGAAAATGTTTTTTTTTTCCATCCTCCATAATTATATCAACTTGCCCCCCTGGGCCATATGCTGGCGACGCCCTTGAATATCATTATGATCATCCTCAACCACAGCGTCAGAACGTCGTTCAATTAAAAACAATAATCGTTTTTAGGGGTAAGTATTAGAATTTAACAAAATACTCGACAATCCGAATTTTGCGGATATATGTTGTCGACTCGAATCTTTATTATTTTATGTTTTATTATTTAGGTAAGGAGCTCGTGGCTAAGTAATAACAAGCCGCACTGGTCGAGCCATCAGGTTAAGCTACGCTTCCCGGGGTTGGTCAGTGGATGGGTGACCATCTTTACATACCGAGACTCCTCCGTGCCTCGGAAAGCACGATAAGCCGTTGGTCCCGGCTGTCATTCGTGGATCCTTGACAGTCGTTACGAGTCGTCAGAAGCCCGAAAGTCTGACACCAGTCTTACCAAGGGGTATCGTATTACCCAGATATTGGGTTGTGGAGGTCAGATAGGCTGTCGCTCTATGTAGAATACTGGTATTCAGCTGCATGCAGTTAGACTGGAAGCCGACCCCAATATAGTTGTGAAAAGACTAGGCAGATTATCATGTAACAATTAAACATTCTGTTTAATTGTTACATGATAATCTGTATTACCGTACCCCTTGACGAAATTATTAATATAGATTTTAATAAGGCAACATCACACGTGTATGTAGAGCAGTGGTGGCCTAGTGGTAACGGGCACCACTTACGAGTTGTAGGTCGTAGTTCGAACCCTAATAGGTAAGACGTCGCACTATCTCACGATCCCGTTTAAAATATAAATGAATTGTAATCAAAGAAATGAAAATTTCGAACCAGCCCAACTTAGCATAATTTGACATTCAAAACCACAGAGAGCCACATTTCTAAACGTTACTAATACTCTAACAGGTACAAAAATATGTTTTTGTGCGTGTTCATATAAATCTGACTTGAATGACGTTAATCTTGATAGACGTGATGGCTTAGTTTTATTCATTATGTTTGAATATATATTTTTAGTTTGGCTATAAAATTGTGTATTTTGGGAGTGAAGAGTTATGGAGTGCCTGTGTTGCGCTTTGTGGTTTTTTATTAAAGAGTCTTTTGCGAACAAATAGTCGTTCTAGAGTCGAGGCGTTAGGCGTAATAGGCGTTTTCTTAAAGATCACTAAAGGATTGCTTAAGACTTAGGAGCATCGTCGTCCTCTCTGTCTATAACAACATAACGTGATGCTATTTATTGAGATTTTGTTACTTGAGGTACTTGTTGAAAGGCCTACACTGTCCTCTCATACCTCAAACTCAAACTCTTTATTGCATTCATGTGTACATTTAGTTGTTACATTTATGTAAGTAAGTTCCAACATGAGACCCGTACCCTAATTACGTAATACACAATCAATTCGTTTTGAAACAGATTACTAATCCATTGCTTGATAAGTTCGAAGTTTAATTCTGCTCTGCAACGTAATTATCGCATTGAATGTTGTTGAACTGTCAAAATAAAACAAATGATCGCTATCGCATTGCTTCTGCAAGATACGTAATAACCCTACCGGTTACCTATTAACACTGTTATTTGAAAATATTGTAAAATCTTATTATTTTTAAAAGAGTAACCGTGTAGTTTCTTGCCGGCTCTTCTCCATAGAAAACGAGAAATTGGAACCGTGCACCTAGCTTCTGACGTTTCATAAATGTCCATATAGATTTATGTGAGATAAAATATTTGGATTAGATTTGGCAATTTCAATCATCATAAAAAAATGCGGTTGCCTTAAGCTTTGTGCAGACCAGCTCGACCAGTTATTGTTATACCGTGAAGTTTTCTTAGAAGTTGCGTTGTTCGTGTCGCGGGTCTGCAAAAGCCTTTATAGTAGTGACCTATAATCCTCTTATACGAGTAGTGCTGGATTTTCCAGGACATGTTATCAAGTAGATACGAGCAGGTAAAAGATTTTGTTGGTGTCAATATAGGTATTGCATTGACGTAAATGTTATAAAAAAATACCTCGAAAAATATAAGCCCTCGATTTTCTTGACACTTGTATTTATCAGAAAACACTTTCAACTAGGGAGAGGTTTATATTCATTCCTAGAAATAAAAGTCCTTGGTTTCGCTACAACACCTGGTACCATATTTACTACGCAAAACTAACATTCTAAACTTGATATATCTTGTTCCCTTGAGGTATGCTGAAAAACCTAAATTATTGAAGTAATATGAATACGATATGATATATTATTTTAATTATTGTGCATGTCAGGACTATGTGGATTTTTTCCTCAAAAGACCATTTCAGACACTAATCTACATGGTTCTTATATGACTTGACCAATAATATGTCTGGACTTTAAAAGAGGCAGCTGGGACCTCTGAGTTTGTTTCGGCCTTTCTTCTCAGAGTAGTCAGTTAGGAAACGCCGACCTTATCTAGCTTATTTTTAATATGACGTGTAAAAGTGATTCCGATATCCTATTTACAGAATAAACAATTTCATTTCATAGACAAAACCTATAAGCAAATCTCTCGCTCGATTAATAATCATCATAAGTAGTCTATAATGTTCCCACTGCTGCCCTCCTCTCTTCTCTATTCTGTTACGCGGGTCCAATACGGGTTGGTGGATGTCACATGTCTTTGAATTTCTGGTTCTAGGACATACCGGTTTCCTCACGAGCTTTTCCTTCACCGTTTTGAGAGCAGTGCAATGGTGATTAAATTATTTACACAAAGTAAAGCACCTGTCTGGGTTCGAACCCACGACTTACTCGTAAGTAAGGGTCGTTACTACTGGGCACCACTGCTCTCGTTCAATCCGACAACATTCTCATAACTGCATTCAGAAACATTGCTGATCATCTGAACAATAATAAAAAGGCATATTATTATTTTACAAAGGCTAATAGCTAGCTACTAAGCTCCGTTCTCTACAGCAGAAATAAACGTAAGTCTAAATTTTACAATCCATAAAACCATATAAAATAAGGCTCTTTAACTTGCAACCGCGGTTACGAGAATAAGAATCTACGGCCATAGTGCTTACGTCGCAAAGCACATTATAATGACGTCAGACCTTTATGGTCTATTTTATTCCTCCGCTGTGCAAAGTATAGTATAGCTTTAATACCAAAATCACCTCAGAGTGTGCCTATAAACAGAAATCCTACTTTTGTCGTTTACAACATAAAATTACAAACAGCAGGCTACAGGAGCCGATTTTCTGAGATTATAGTCATAAATTCAATCGTAAATAACTTATAGATGGCGAAAAAGTCTTAGAAGATGAATTTTAGTACATTTTGGCAATAAAATTATAATAATCCAAAAACGTGTCGATTTAAAACCTCCAGGGTCACGAGTCTATCTCCTAATCTTACATTTGCGAGATGAATATCAAAGTGCTAAAATATGTTTACAGCTTCAATATGGTCTATCGAATATTTTAGTAGAAAACTTTTTTAATATGCCGAAAAATTTAAGTTTTATGATATTGTTGGTATTATAAAAGCTACTGTGGGGTGATATTAAAATGTTTTGAATTTTTAATATTTATTTGTAACGCCTTTTATAACACAATTTTTATAAAGTTTTAATTTTTAATGTGGTAAGAGGCCTCCCAGACGATAGATCAGACTATATTGTGTTTTTTCTTGAATTCGGGATCCTTGTTTAATTAAGCCATATTAATCATTCATCTGCTCACCTCGCACCCAACGCAATATGTAATCAACAAAATGAAAACACAAAACGCATAAATCGTGACTTCTAATCCCGGCTTGATCTATTAAATTAAAATATTAAAAGGGTTCTCCCAAAATTCAAGGAGCCATTAAATCGCTTCAGTTACCTCATAACGGATTCAGTAATTTGCCCATACGTCTTGTTATGGTCGTTCAACAAGATTAAAACCCTAGCCACCCTTCATAAATCCTACCCAGTACTCCAAACGCGATATATTATTCATGGGTACGTAAAATCGGAAGCACACCCAAATTGTCAATACAAGGTGGGTGCCCCCGTTACAGCTATTTACTGCAGTTTTCGCAGGAAACCACAAATAAAATGGACTCTATGCATATTAAAGTATCATCATACGGACGGGGCTGCAGTTTATTTGTCCCAAGGGCTGCGTTTATGGGGTCGCTTTTATTGGAAGAAGTGTCAATAGTAAAATCTGAGGCAGTCATTTTGTGCACGAGGGAAATGTGACGGTGCGACGGGAACACAATATCGTCTGTAAACTGCATCTATGTATTTCTCTATATTCGTCTTTGATTCTTTAGAGACATCTAGTACCTACTCCTACTTGTTCAGTTTAGATTAGGGATCTGTCAGTTGTTTCTTTTGAATTAGGTTACCAACCACAATAATATTCATATTTTCTTCCAAAAAAAAAAAATGTTCTCAAAGAAAATGTTCTGATATTCATTTTGAAAAAATTAATCTAAATTGTAATGTATAACTGATAAAAGTCCCAATAAAATAAATTCAAATAAAATTAAAAGTATAGACTTACAGTGAGCATCTATGTATATACCTTATATCCTCTTGAAGAGCGCGATAAACCATCGCTACCGTTTTGATCCTGCCCATATAATATTTGTAAATAGTTCCAGTAAGCGCTAAGCGCACAATAAAATTCAATCATGTTCGCAGGCGGTACATTTTGTGTCCCACAAGAATGCTTTATCGTGACACTGCTCCCACGCTGCCCGAGAATCAACTCTGTAAATTCCATTCAAAGATGAATGGATGTCCACACTAAAATATATCGGACACAGTTTGCCCAACCCAGTACTTGTCGGAAGTTATTGACGGACGTTCAATGGACACCGTTCATTGGAACACGAAATCATATTTATGACGAATCATAAGGAGAGCTTTTTAAATTATCGTTTCCGTGGCGCCGAAAGTAAAAATGTTGCCAGATTTATCTTTAATGCTCCTCGTCAACGGAATTAATGTATAAGCATGTAATATAAGACGTCTTTAGGGAAACATTAAAACTAATTTGGTACAAACAGGTAGTATAAAATTTAATGACAGCGTTTGGATAATGTTAATCCCAATGTGGTCCCTGGCAAAAAATGGGCAGCGTCGTCTTAGTTTATCGTGATCATGATCAGCTAATATACAGAGTTATTGGTTATACGTTACCAATCCGTTAAGAGGATGTAGGAGAGGTAATTTGCAACCATGTGACCCCTCACGACCCCTTTGTCAATGACAACCATTTTCGAATAATTTGGCATTTTATATTTTAACTAGCTTCCGCCAGCGGCTTCGCCCGCGTGATAAATTTATAAATTATACGAGTAGCTTACTATATTATGCATGAATTATACATATAAACCTTCCTCTTGGATCACTATATCTATTAAAAAAAACCGCATCAAAATTCGTTGCGTAGTTTATAAGATATATGCATACATAGGGACAGACAGCGGGAAGCGACTTTGTTTTATACTATGTAGTGATGAAACGTATGAAACAAAAATATAAAATGTCAAATAATCGAAAATTGATGACATTTGCAAATGACCTCTCCTACATCCCCTTAATGGATAGCGGACATATAACCAATAACCCTGTATAGATCTAAAAGTAAAAAAGGACAGGGAAACTAATAAACGCTTTACAGGAAAAAAATATGTCTTCCTTATTACAATATTGTTTTGCCGGTGCTGAAAAGTATTGAATAGTTTTCATTTTCCAGCTGTAGCTTTTCCAGTCTTCTCCTCCTTTGTGTCACTGACACGACAGTATTTCAAATCTTTATGGCACAAAACTTCGCTACTCACAAGCTGTCATCGGTTGCAGCGCAGAGGTCACTTTGATAGCATATTTTTCGACACAGAGGGCAGAATAGGAGGTACAGCATGGTTTGCAACACAGCTCCACATCCACACCACTTCTATACGTTTTCCAGTAAGGAATAGATTGACCATTTAGATTACAATTTTATTACGACGGATATACTAATTTGAAACATAATAAAGGAGTTAAACTAGGGACATGTCACTACCTACCCATGCGGGCTGCTAATCATGTAATTAAGGACCATAACACAAAAAAACTAATTCGTAGTTCCATCTCATATAATGCAAAGGACGAGTATCAAACGACTATAATTTATAAGCAGCTGAGTGATTCACCTGCACAAATCAAAATGTCTGTATTGTTTTTTTTTCTATGCGTTTGATATCTTCATAGAAACTTATTAGTATTTCATGAGCTCAACCCTACGACGAAGGGTGCTTGATGGTACCTACCGATATTTTTAAGGCCCTTCACTTCATGCGGGAAAAACGTTACTTATAATTTTTGGCTTTTATGGTGTAGGTACATAATAAAGACTCTTCTATCTCTATCTATCTTATTATTCTTATTTGAATTATTTACGGATTAACAGAATTATTCCGATCTGTCACTATGTTTTGTCCCCTTAGAACGACAAATGATACTTTTTATTTCTGTTTTTCCCCAATAGAATTTAATAAATATTAATTCTTAAAAGTAATGCCACACATTATTAAGCAACATAATATTACATTAAATAAAAGACTAGTGGTTTGCGTTTATAATTATCTGTCTCCGATCTGTCCCCACCCTAAGCCACTTTAAGGGGACAAACAGGGTGAAAGATCGGAATAATTCGATTAACACATATTTAAGTTATGTAAATAGTGTAAAATCAAGATAATGATGCCATTTTTCACCACTAGCAATCATTTTAATTACAGCACATAATTATTTTTGCTTTAATTAACCTAGTCATGAGATACAAATCAATTAATAAATTATTTTCAACGAGTTCATTTCCCAAACTGTACATAAAATGGTTTTAATTCATTACCCCGTTTATACAGACAAATAAGGTGTGGAAACAAAACCGCGCGTCCGTCTGGAACGCACTTAACTTTATAATCGGCCACATCAATCAACCTGGCCTTAATGAATAGTTTGCTTAAGGGCAAGCTTCGATAATCTCGACAGCGATAGAATTACACAATGGGAGGTTTTGGTGTCCACTTTTTATTCTAAACAAGTTTAGTGCTTTAGGATGGGCGAAGGGTTAACGTTTTTTCTTTTAAATTATGTTTGACAAGTTTACGTTGATCGTAGTTTTTTATACGTGTCACTTTCTTTTCGAAAACTTTGGTGCTCCAATTTGTGAGTTCAAAATAGTGATCAAGATTTGCATAATATCTGCATTCCTTCTACAAGAACCGAAACTTCCAGTGATTACCTTGGATCGATACGATGTTCGATATTGACAGATCATTGACTTCTCAATAGCTAATCTACCAGACAGTTACGGGAATTACCTTCTAAGTCTACATAGCCAAAAAAGGCTAGCCAAGGACGAATGCTAAATATGCAAATACCGTTGATAATCGCGTTCCCATAAACGTAGTTTCCAAGTAAACCATGACCAAATAAACAGACAAAAAAAGTGGAACAGACTAATTCACTCACTATCGTCTCAAATTTATGGTCTCCTGGTAGGTAACATTTTTACGTAGAGACTTTTTTACCTTTACTGATTTATGGTATGGACGTACACATAAATAAAAACAACGTTAGAGAATTGTACATATTTACTTACCTAGCTACTGTATTTTCATTTTCAAAAGTTACTAGATTCCAACTTAAAGACGTAGACCGAACTCTAGTTTTTTTTTAAGGATTTAAAAATATATCATCAAAGTGTTTTTAATATACTAAGAAAGTGGAACGGACTTGTGTAAAGTAAATATAATTTTGTACAATCAGCACTATTCTAATTATTATTAATATAACGCGCATTTTCGGGTTGAAACATGTACGGTGCGCTGCCGCAGGGTTAAGCCAACATCAGCCGAGCGCCGCGCATGCGCGCTCCCCGCGCGCCTCCAGCGGCGCCCCTCCTGGCTCGCCAGAGAGTCGTACGACGCCCGCTCCGACGCGCGCACGTAATATATCGTTCTGTCCGCGGCCCTCGCTCGCTCCCGCCAAAACTTGTGAAAACTAAAGATTGTGTTGCTAAGGACCTGTAAATCAAGCTGTGAAGTATTATTAAACTGTTGTTCGTGATTGAAGTATCGTGTTTCTGTCACTGATTCACCCACACCATCACCGTGCTTACAGTGACGCCCAACTCGCGGCCATGTTTTAGAAAACAGTGGCAAAACGAACCCAGTGAAGTGCAGTGAAATCTTCAGTGACGACAGAGACATTATCATGCCACGAACGACACGGGCAACCCGAGCAGCGATGGTCGGCAAGGCGGAGGAACAAGGAAGTGACGGTTACTCCGACGCGGACTGCGACTCGGTGGTGGAGGAGCTGCGCGCCGGTACTGATGCACGCGTCTCAACCGACGCGGCCGAGGAGATGCGCGCCCAGGCAGGCGCCGCCCTCGCGCACACGCTCGGCGGGGCCCACACCGGCGCGCCCGCCGCAGCACTCAACACCGAGCGGCTGCTGTCCACCATGATGGAGTCCTTCGCGAGGATGCAGGCGGAGACCAACCGCACACTAGCGGAAACGTTACGATCTCTACATCATGGCAACCAGTGGAATCCAGTCGCGTCGACACCGGCGGCATCGCCCACGGCGAACGCGCCCGCGACCTCCGGCGGTAACTTTTCAAAGTGCACCGCGAGGTTCGACGGGCAGTCACGCGACACCGAGGTATTGGAGGCGTTCATCGATGCAGTGGAGGTTTACAAGGAGTGCGCCGACGTGACCGACGACCACGCGCTACGCGGCCTCTCCATGTTGCTGAGCGGCGACGCGGCGGTGTGGTGGCGCGGCGCCCGGGCCTGCGTCGGCTCGTGGCCAGACGCGCTCGCGCGCCTGCGCGCTGCCTACGGCGTGCAAAAGCCCGCGTACAGGGTACTGCGCGAGGTATTTACGCGGGAACAAAGTGAGTGTGAACGCGCCGAAGTTTTTATATCAAAGGTACGATCTTTATTAGTTCAGTTACCCTATGTTGTACCAAGCGTGATGATAGTGGATATTGTGTACGGCTTATTACATCGTCGAATACGTAAACGTTTGTCACGAGACACTATTAGCGATATTGATAATTTGTTAGAGAGAGCGAGACTCGTGGAAGATTCGATAACGGAATTAAAAAACTCGATCGTTTCCGCGAATAACCCGAAAGTACCTACCGCTCCCGACCGCGGTACTACGAGTCCGAGCGCAACCACAGGTTCCAAACTCGCCACTAACTCGAACGAAACCTCGAAACGAAATCGCAATAGATGTTCGTTTTGCAAAGCGTTCGGTCACGCGGCTAACGAATGTCGTAAGGCCAATAAAATCGATAGCAATAGTGACAACAAAACTAATAAAGTAGGTACTTGCGATGGTAAATGTATTAACCCGATACGTTGTTATGGATGCGGCCAGCCAGGGGTAGTCAAGTCGAAGTGTGAAACTTGTTCGATTAAACCCGCGCCCACCAAACCGTCCGATTTTAATGTCGTAAAAGGTGACTTCTATGCGACATCGACGCCACATCCTTTGATACCAATAAGCGTAGTAGGTAAGGAAGGGGTAGCGATAGTCGATACGGGGGCTACGCACAGTGTTGCTAGCCCATTATTGTATTCGTTGTTAGTGAATAACGGCGTTCAATTCCAAGAAACGGAGCGTTATATCGGGCTTGCCGATGGCTCGTGTCATAGGAAAATGGTGAAGACCGCTACCGTACCTGTCACTCTGGATAGTCGAAGAGTCGACACCGAGTTTATGGTACTTCCTGGTGATGACACCAGAACACTTTTAGGTCGTGATTTTATTGCTAACGCGGCTATTGTTTTAGACATAGCCCAGGAGTCATGGCATTTTGCAGATAGTCCAGGAGACCGGTTCCCGTTTTTGCAATCTTATGTATTGAACAGCGCGGCCGTGATGCGAGCAGAGATCTGCGACGTATCACTGCGCCAAGATGAAGGTACGAGCTTGTCACCGGAGCACAGGGCCGCACTCAACGAGTTCTTGCAAAGCAGAGTCGCTCAGTTCGCTTCGGCTGGACCTCCTACAGACTTCGCTGTCCATAAGATTAAGGTAAGCGAAACACAGGAACCTTTGGCTTCTCCTCCCTATAGACTGTCGCCGCCTAAGAGAGAGGCACTCGAGAAGGAGCTGCACAAACTCGTCAACGCTGACGTCATTGAGGAATGCGAGTCGCCGTGGGCATCAAACGTCGTGCTTGTAAAGAAGAAGGACGGCAGCTTCAGACTGTGTGTTGACTATCGCAAGCTCAACGCTGTCACCGAGCCTGACCGGTACCCTCTCCCGAGGATCGAGGACATTCTTCACGACGCAAAAACGGCTAAGTATATGACTACACTTGACCTCCGAGCTGGCTACTTTCAAGTGAACGTCGACCCTAATGATAAGGACAAGACAGCATTCACGACACCGCTCGGCACTTACAGATTTAAACGCATGCCAATGGGTTTGCGCAACTCAGGCGCTACGTTCCAGAGGCTGATTGACAGATTCAAGTCGAATTTACCAGGTACCACTCTTCTAGCATATTTAGACGACTTGTTGATAATGTCCGATGAGACCTTCGAGAAGCACCTCGCCGACCTCACCTCCACGTTTGATCGACTCGCCTTGTTCAACCTGCGAGTTAACCGCGAGAAAAGTCACTTCGCGAGGGAATCGGTAAAGTTCTTAGGGCACGTTATCTTACCAGGTGGTATTCACGTCGATCCAGGGAAGACCGCAGCAATCGTGGACATGCCGACGCCTCGGAACGTAAAACATCTGAAATGTTTCCTGCAGACCTCCAGCTGGTTCAGGCGCTTCATCCCTGACTACGCAGAGGTCGCCAAATCGTTGACAATGCTGCTGAAAAAGGTAAGTATTTGGAAATGGGGCCCGGACCAGCAGGCAGCTTTCGAGAAGATCAAGCAACTGCTAGTATCGGCGCCGATCCTGCGTCAGGCTGATGCGACGTTGCCTTTCGTCCTCAGAACCGATAGCAGTGGGTATGCTCTCGGGGCGGTTCTCCTCCAGGGGGAGGGGACCGACGAGCGCCCAATAGAATACGCCAGTCGACTATTAACCCCGGCTGAAAGAAACTACAGCACGACGGAGAGGGAGGCTCTAGCCGTTGTCTGGGCAGTTTCCAAGTTTAGGGGATATATAGATGGCGCTGAAGTCGTCATCAAGTCAGACCATCAGCCGCTTAGATGGCTGATGAGTATGAAGTCTCCGAGCGGCCGCCTAGCAAGGTGGGCCCTGAGCCTTCAGGAGTATAACCTGAAAATAGAGTACACACCAGGTAAGGCCAATGTTATAGCCGACACTCTGTCACGTCCGGCATGCGCCGATGTCGCCGAAGACGCCGATTGTGACCTGTGCTGCGCTGCGGTTGACGTGCCCTCTCGCAGTCTGAAGGACCTGCGCGAGAACCAAATAAAGGACCCGGAGGTAAGTAAGATCGTCGAGGCTCTGGAATCCGACGATCCCTCTAGGGGGAGGGTATGGGCAAACAAAGGGTATGTACTCGCCGAAGGTGTGTTGTATAGATATTGTCCTGACAACGAGGAGCATGACGACGCTAGTCTGGTGGTCCCAGAACAGGAACGCGCCAAAGTATTGGCCGAATACCATGATGCACCCACTGCTGGTCACATGGGCGCGGAACGTACGCTGCAACGCTTAGTCGGCAAGTACTACTGGCCAGGAATGCGTTCCTACGTTACGCAGTACGTAAAAAATTGTGTACCTTGCCAGCGTTATAAGGCAGACACTAGGAAACCTGCTGGGTTGTTGCAGACGCCCGCTTCTACACGTCGTTTTGAGGTGTTAGCCGTGGACCTGTTCGGTCCTCTACCTGAAACAGCGAAGGGACACAAATGGATCCTGATAGTCGAGGACACCTGCACGCGCTGGGTGGAGCTGTTCGCCCTTTCTTCAGCTACCAGTGAGGAATGCGCGAAGGTACTTGTATCAGAAGTATACTTACGGTTCGGAGTCCCCAGGCGCCTTGTTAGTGACAACGGTGTCCAATTTATAAGTGAGGTAATGCAGCAGACCTGCCACGCGATGGGAATTACACAATCACTTACCTCATTTTACCACCCCGAGGCGAACCCGGTGGAACGTAAGAACCGGGACCTCAAACCGCAGCTGGCGATTCTGGTAGGTAAAGACCATGATACGTGGGATATCCACTTACCTGCAGTCCGCTTCGCCATGAACTCGGCAGTCACATCTGGAACGGGCTACTCGCCTGCCTATTTGAACTTCGCGCGAGATATGCGCGCGCCCGCAGACGTCATGTCAGAGATGCGCACCATTATCGAGAACGATAACTATGTAGGTGACATTACAAATTTTCTTAAGAAGATTTCGTCAGTACTCGTAGACGCTCGTGACGTCTATGAGAATGCCCAGGCGGCGCATAAGAAGTACACCGATGAACATCGTCGACCAGCTCCGGATTATAAGGTTGGTGATCTAGTGCTATTGAAAACCCAGGGGGCTAATGACACCGCCAGAGGGCAGACGTCAAAGTTTATCCCTCGCCGTGATGGACCATACAAGATTCAGGCTGTGGTCAGTCCCACTACATACATCCTAGAGCGCCTCAGCGACGGTACGGTGCTAGGTAAATACCATGCCTCTGTTCTGACTCCCTTCGTTGGTCGTATTCAAGCTCCAGTACAGGAGAAACGTAAGAGGGGAAGGCCTCGTAAACGCTAACCCAAACACGAGGGCGTTCGTTCGGGTTAGAGGGGGAGACTATAACGCGCATTTTCGGGTTGAAACATGTACGGTGCGCTGCCGCAGGGTTAAGCCAACATCAGCCGAGCGCCGCGCATGCGCGCTCCCCGCGCGCCTCCAGCGGCGCCCCTCCTGGCTCGCCAGAGAGTCGTACGACGCCCGCTCCGACGCGCGCACGTAATATATCGTTCTGTCCGCGGCCCTCGCTCGCTCCCGCCAAAACTTGTGAAAACTAAAGATTGTGTTGCTAAGGACCTGTAAATCAAGCTGTGAAGTATTATTAAACTGTTGTTCGTGATTGAAGTATCGTGTTTCTGTCACTGATTCACCCACGCCATCATCCGTGCTTACATTAATTATTAAGAACCTGGTTCTTTTAAATAAAGAATTAAAAAAAAACAAAAATCTACTTCATAAAAATTTTTAATTCATTTATTTACTGACAGACAACGTACCGCCTAAACCTGGTCTGGAAGCACAACCATAAGTTCATTTTAAAACGAAAGTGAGCACCAGGGAAGAATTTTTGAAAGTTCACTGCCTAAAGGGGTTAAATAGGGGATAAAAGTTTGTATGGTAGTTCGTTATTTACCGATCAAAAATCTTATCGGGCAAACGGCTTTTCGAAATATGATTCTCCACTTTCTATTAAACATCCACCAGCAGTGATAGCCTAGTGGTGTGAGCAGTGATAGCCTAGTGATCTCGAGTTCGAACCCAAAGCATTCACGTGCGTATTGTATAAATCACTTGCTTCAAAAACGGTGAAGGAAAACATCGTGAGGGAACTGGCCTGCCTGCGAGATATTTCTCGACGGCTTAAGAAGCCAGAAGCCCATGGGCGACAAAAAAAACTCTGACACCAGGTGAGACACAAACCACACGGAAAAAAAAATTTTACATTGAGCAATGGTAAGCATCTACGTTGTGGTAGTGGACTTACAGCAAGGCGCAGTCAAGGATGTGGAGGTTGTGGGACATGGTATATCGATAGCCGAGGCGCAATTGGGCATGTAAAATAACCGAAGTGACTAGAACTGTTCCAAAATAAGCACAGTGTCAGTCCCACGATGTGGTTCGGCAGAAGCCATTTCCAAGTCATCGAACTTTGATCTTACCGAGATCCATCCAAGACGCCATAAAGTATTAATAGTTGAAACATTATCGATACTATCAAGGAGTTTGTTTATCATACTAATATTTTTACTCCCACCGTTCAGTAACACTGAATGATGAATGAACCGTACCGATCTTTATCGTTCACCGGTCCCCGTCTCATCTACTTCATTGTTAATACACCATTGTCATATTATATTTATAATAGATTCGTATCGTTCCATGTGAATGTTTTCTATCAAGTAGTGGGTCAGTTAATACAGAAAAGATCCACTTTCTAATAATGTTACCGGTTGTAATATCAATTTGCCGAATATGATGAGTAATTACAAAGCCTGCTCTTGACAAATGCGTTGTGAAATATGTACCGTAGAAATTTGATTGGTTTCGGTGTAAGGCACACGAATTTAGAATTGTGGCACGCTAGAGAAATTGGTATCGTTGCTCTAAATATTCTGCATCGTCCGCGTGTACCAATGATGTTTTAGAAAATATGTAATTTTGGTCGTCATTGTAGTAATATGCAATTAAAGTTAATTCTGCATTGTTATATACTTATTACAGTTCTCCAACGTAACGATGCCAGTAACGTCCATACTATGATAAGGTCCCATGCGATATGGCCGAGCCTGTTACCATGCTTTGTACAGTTTCCAACGCCAGATTACCAAAGCGATCTTTCAAACTAAAACGGTACACCATTAACGCTTTACCCAACATGAGAATCAAACGCACTACACGCTCGTGAACTTAATACCACGCGACCAATGAGGCAGATACAATTTAAATGATACGGTAATCTGAGCACATAAGTTAAAGTAACAGATATTCCGTCGCACACCTACAGCTCGACCTATGATAGTGAGCCTACAGTCATTTATCAGGCACAATCTTAATCACGGCCATAACGGGAATCTGCATAGGCTGCAGTTTATCTCGGGAACAAAGTAACAATTTCAATTAATATAACCGACACGCTGTATATGGTAGAACGTTTTCACGCCTACTATTTGGTGATTACGGTACCTAATAGGACTGGAATGATTGAGAAAATAATCTATTGTTAACGCCAACATCAAAAAGAATGAATTCTAAACATCGAACGTACGTAGATACCAACACCGAAAGCGAACTTGTAGAAGTCAATGGTAATGAAAAGTCAACTTCGACACAAAGCAAATGTTGAGAACCACCTCCAAAACATTTAACATTAACAACACCGATGGTACTGCATTCCAGAGAAGGAAGTAGGGCATCCAAATCTTAGATCACGAACGAATCTCCCACAATGTGGGTACCGATTCTTGTCACACACGGGATATACGTACACTCACATGTTACCTTGAATTAGTCGCTACGTTACATACAGATATATGGCGTAAAAGTGGTGTGAAAGACTAAACTAGCACGTATCTAAGTAGAAACCAGACATACACAAACACCCAGACCATCAACAATTGCTGTCAACATAAAAATATATAAATATTCATTTCATGAGAATCTAGAATTGAACCTAAAGAAAGTATAACCCGTAGAAATCTATCAAACGGGATTAGAAGCCAGTTAATAAGACAGTAAGATTACATTCAGAAAGGGCGAATTTTGACAAAATCGGATAGCCGTAGTACTCATGGTACCGTAACTTAGATACGACCTAATTTAAGTACCAAATAACACAAACATACATTTCACAACAGAAACTGTTGAATAACATCCAAAACTCAAGTTCTGCATCAAGTAATTTGTTCAAGTAGACCGTACAAATCTAAGCTCACGACTACCCTCGTTCCTACTCAATAGCGACACACATGCTCCGTACCGTGTGATTAGTGTATGTTACACGTGCGACCGTTGACATGCGATGGTTCATATTAATATTAAGACCTATAGCGAAAAGGATAATAGACTGTTGTTTTCTATCTAGTGTCAAAAGGTCATTGGGTGACATAGCTATTATTTTTCTGAGAAACAATTACAGCTGTTATTGCTTACTAGCTTTTGCCCGCGGCTTCGCCTGCGTGGATGTCGGAAGATATTCCACGGGAACTTACTACCGCATACCGCGATTAAAAGTAGTGTTATTCCAGGTTTAATCAATCAATCTTCCTAGCGTTTTCCCAACTATCTTAGGGTCGGCTTCCAGTCTAACCGGATGCAGCCGAATACCAGTATTTTACATGGAACGAGCCTATCTGACCTCCACCACCCAGTAACTGGGTAATACGATACCCCTTGGTAGGACTGGTGTCAGACTTTCGGGCTTCTGACGACTCGTAACGACTGTCAAAGATCCACGAATGACAGCCGGTACCAACGGCTTAACGTGCTTTCCGAGGCACGGAGGAGTATCGGTATGTAAAGATGGTCACCCTTCCACTGACCAACCTCGGCAAGCGTACCTTAACCTGATGGATCGACCCGTGCGGCTGTTATTACTTAGCCACAAGCTCCTCCGATGTGTTATTCCAGGTTATAAACTATAATTTCATCCAGATCTCTTAACCCGGAACATACATCCAGACAAACAGACAAACAAACAAAAATTGCTCGGCATCAGAATCGTTCCAACACCTCGTCGCATTTTTTTTTCAAAAATATTCAGTTTAGTTGTGACTTCGCTACAATTTTATTGTATGTAAAGATTATTCTTCTATAATGTAATGTTTTTCTATATTTTGATTATTGTTTCTATGGGCCTTTCACCTTTTCATCCAATATCACATATGTACCGTAAAAGATGACACAGAGTCTCCTGCTACTCTCTAATCCATATCTTCTATTGTGTCAAATTGATAATTTATGGAGGATCTTGATAACAAGGACTTGGCCATCACAATGGAAATCAGACTTCTCCTGACCACTGTACAGTACGACACAACTTAAATGTAGCATCGGCAAAATTCGTAAAACTGATCACCATCCGAACTAAGTGCGCCTTCAAAATCACCAATCGCTATTACTGCTTTAGGTGAAAATGATCTTTCGAAAACGCAATAACATGTAAAGTCTTATAGCCACAAACATTCGTAAAATTGAAATGAATGAATGAAAATTTTCAAATCTATGCTACATCTAAGTTGTGTCGTACTGTACTGTTATATATTGATGGTGATTATGGTAATTTCCTCACAACCATTTATTGCAGGAACCATAAAGAAGGCCTACTCAGCTCTAATCATCAACTAATTAACTCCTATGCTGATAAAATTGTTTGTGTCATATGTAATGATTACAGCTATCCGTCTGAGACTATGCACTTATTCAACAGCTGTAATAACACCCACGAAGTTTGAATCAAATATTGGATCAAACTTGGTGACAGACATTGTTTCTTTACTGATTGAACTTTATACTTCTTATGATTATCATGACCTCTTAAAATAACCATAAATACCCCAAATTGTTTTACAATAGAAATTATGACTTTCTCCCTCCAAATATCAACGCCTAATTGTTTTAGATTGGCCGTGCAATTACATTGGACTTAATGATTATTTCTTTTTAACAACACAGTTCGCGATTGGTCTTCTCAGCAGGTAATAATGTACTAACGATATAAGAAGTTGTGATCGACTTGTGGTCGACATTATCGAGAACTACATTGCAATTTAGCGTTTTATCGGAGACAGGCCCGCCTGCGGATTTATGCAGGGTTTACATATATTTTGTCAGCACTGACATAATAATAAATACAAGTAGGCACTATGCTGAAGTGGCAGCAGTAGTGGAGGAGCAGGAGCAGTGGCGCACACTGGTCCCGAATGATAAAAAAGTGGACATTAAGAAATTTTTGACAGAAGGTCAACGGATTCGGCTGATTTTTTTTTTGTAGACAGCTGATGCAATTACAAATCACTTTTATAGATTGAGTTTTTGCCAAATAAGCCGTATTTTCAGAGAAAAAAAATATTGAACAATTTTTTGTATGAAAGAAATCCTAATTTTGTCTTTATCTTCCAAGATTCAAACGTATTCAAAATAAAACTTAGCGCAGCTTGTAGAGGTGCTAATTGCTCACCACTTTGTCATAGACACTCTTCTGCGATTTTGTGCTCCTTTTGAGTTACAGGCACTTTAAATATTTTTTGTTTATCTTCCAAGATTCAAACGTATTCAAAATAAAACTTAGCGCAGCTTGTAGAGTAACTCTTACAAATATATGAAATTATCAGTATCAAATAAACAAACAAGGAAATCTCAAAACGTGTTCAGACATGTTTATGTACAGGTAAGTTATTGTGTGACTCGTATGTAAATTTTTTTTTGTATAGAGTCATTGCTTAATTACCCTATAAGTGACGATTTCGGCTCTATTTGGTCATCTAGTCGAACGCGTCGAAAACGCTGAATGATGAATAGGTATATAAATTGCAATTAAAAATTCCCTTTGTAGTTTTGCGGTATTTATGTAGGAGCACATCTTAGTATGTTTTATTTTCTCGTGACTCATCCAAATTGCAAGAATATTTGGCTCATTATCTAACTACCCCATTAAGTAATGAGGTAGTTAGGTAATGAGCCATTATCTAACTACCCCATTAAGTAACGGGATAGTTGGGTAATGAGTCATATATCAATAGTATAAGGGCAAGCGGAACCCGTTTTTGTTCATTACGCGTCTTGTGCTCGTAAAAACAACACAATTTTTTATCAACTATCACCACATTGTAACTTTTATTTATTTGCCTGTAACATTTTTGTATCAAAATGACTACATTTGTGACTAATTTAGACATTTTTTCTTTTTTGAGTAATAGTGGGTGCCTTAAAAATAGTGATTTACTGTGTCAAACCATTATAAATCGTATTTCAAGTGAAATTCCAAACGAAGAGCTCAGTATTATCAAAAAGTTTTGCCAAAATTATACGTCAAACCTAGCTAGAAGATGGGACAATTCAGGTAGAAACGAAAGATTTGGTGTTAAAAACAAGGAGTGGTTGGAGTCTAAAATTTTGTGGCCAACTTTAACTTCTGTGAATTTTCCTATGTTGTTTGATCCAGAATATACCATAGAGGACATTTCAGTAGACGTAGAAGAGCATAATTTATCGTACGAAGAGGAAGCGGGTGCATCTACATCAGAAGCTACCACAAATACTCCCAGAACTAGAAATAAACGACCATTTGAAGATTTAACAAATAAGCAGAAGAAAAGACGTTCTTTGTCTCTTTTGGAGCATTCCGAAGAAGAGCTGTTCTATGCTCTTATTGCTAAACTTAATGAAAACGGGCGCACTGTTTGTTCTAAAGTTATTAAGTGCCTCTCAAATAAGCCAGAAAAGGTGCAAGAAGTAAGTGACTTTTTATATAAAGCTTCTGATAAATCGATTTCCGAGGAAGACACCTTAGCTCTTGCCACAGCATTGAGTTTATCAAAATGGCAATATCTAACTTTGAGGTCCATTTTAAGTACAAATGGCACAGCGGCTTTTCCATCTTACCAGAAGTTACTGTTGAAGAAGAAAGAATGCTATCCAGCAAAAGAAGATATTGTGATATCGGAGTCAGGAGCTAAAATTAAGTTACAGGCAGTTCTAGATTTAACTGCCGAGAAGATTTTGAAAGTGACTGGTTCAAATATTAATGGTGGTGTTTTGAAGCTAGTTAGTAAATGGGGCTGTGACGGAGCTTCTTCACAAAGTTGTTACAAACAAAAACCAACTGGTGACATATTTTCAGAATCTTCTGTATTTATGGTTAGTTTTGTGCCACTTCGCCTTATGAGTGACAACGATGTGATAGTATGGGAAAATCCGCGCCCTTCTTCAACAAACTATTGCAGACCAATTATGTTCGAATTCAAACAAGAAACAAAAGAATATATTCAGCAAGTAGAAGCAACATTACAAGAAGAAATTCAGAACCTTCTACCAACAAAGTTATTTGATGGCGAATTTGAAGTATTTCATGAATTGCATATGACGATGATCGACGGCAAAGTATGCACGGCACTTTCACAGACACAGTCTGCAGCCAATTGCAACATTTGCTTAACAAATCCGAAAGATATGAACAACTTGAACCTCGTTTTTAACAAACCAGAAAACCATGATATGTACAAATATGGTTTATCTTCACTTCACATGTGGTTGCGATGCATGGAATGTATTTTGCACAAAAAATGCTTATAATCTGAATATGAGTCACACAATAAATTACCTGTACCTGAACATGTCTGTACACGTTTTGAGATATCCAAGTTGTTTATTTGATATATTTAAAATAAGACTTTTTTTTATAGAAAGACATTTATAAGAGTTACTTATTAATGAAGAAAATGTTATTACATCTTAGTCTATCTTTAACAAGATTATTTCTAATCCGCCTGAATTAATTTTTTAACTCTGAAAATAGCCGCGGCTTATTTAACAAAAAATACATCTTTAAAAGTTACTTGTAATTGTATCAGCTGTCTACAAAAAACTAGTAAAGCTCATCCGACAACGAAAAATTTAAAGTGCCTGTAACTGAAAAGGAGCACAAAATCGCAATTGAGTGTCTATGGCAAAGTGATGAACAATTAACCCCTCTACAAGCTGCGCTAAGTTTTATTTTGAATACGTTTGAATCTTGGAAGATAAAGACAAAATTAGGATTTTTTCATACAAAAAATATTTAAAGTGCATGTAACTCAAAAGGAGCACAAAATCGCAGAAGAGTGTCTATGACAAAGTAGTGAGCAATTAGCATCTCTACAAGCTGCTTTAAGTTTTATTTTGAATACGTTTGAATCTTGGAAGATAAAGACAAAATTAGGATTTCTTTCATACAAAAAATATTTGAATATTTTTTTTCTCTGAAAATACGGCTTTTTTGGCAAAAACTTAATGTACAAAAGTGATTTGTAATTGTATCAGCTGTCTACAAAAAAAAAATAAGCTGAATCGGTTGACCTTTTGTCAAAAATTTCTTAATGTCCCCTTTTTTATCATTTGGGACCAGTGTGTGGCGGCCCAGTGCTAACGGCCCCGACTTACGAGTTCTAGGTCGTGGGTTCGAACCCAAGCTGACGCTTTACTTTGTGTAAATCATTTCATCACCACTGTTCTCAAAACGGTGAAGGAAAAGATCGTGAGGAAACCGGTAGGGTTATTACGTATCTTGCAGAAGCAATGCGATAGCGATCATTTGTTTAATTTTGACAGTTCAACAACATTCAATGCGATAATTACGTTGCAGAGCAGAATTAAATTTCGAACCAATGGATTAGTAATCTGTTTCAAAACGAATTGATTGTGTTTTACGTAATTAGGGTACGAATTGATTGTGTTTTACGTAATTAGGGTACTGCATATCTTAGAATCAAAAATTCGAAGACATATGACATTACCAACTCGCACTGGGCCCGCGTGGTAGATTACAGCCCACTCCCTCTCACAGAGATTAGGCCAGTGTCCCAGCAGTGGGAACATAATAGGCTGATTATGTATGTTATGTTTTCCAAAAAATATAAAATATCTTTGGCGCTCCAATGACGTTAATCGCTTCGTTAACAGAGGGTGCTGTTGGTAAACTATTTTGTGCAATTGTTTTGTGTAATGTCATGGAACACTGTCATCTTCTGCGACACAGTTTATAACTAATGTGGCTATATTATCGTACGCATTAATTTGAATCATGTACTTTTTGTTCCAATAAAGAAATTTATTTATATATTTATTTATTTATTTAATGTCACTAGAAATGTATTTGAAAAACAAGATGGCGGCATTAGTTCGAATTTTGGCCACGCGCCAAAATACCTTTGTAGCGCTATAATACTTATCTCTGATTTTGCTTCACTGTCAAAATCTGAATTGCTGCTTGAGTTGCTGTCAGACTAATCTCGATAATCTTTATGATTTTGTTTTACCAACTTACAAGGTAACTAACCTCATTAATAGTTTTAATTAATAATGCCTTTGACTTTTAAGTCACCTTTCATTAATAATTTCCATGAAAGAGTACCTAAATAATAATTATCTAAAACTGATACCTAAAAACTCTAAAATATTATTTTACAACATTCCTGGAAGTTCATCAGAACTTATTTAAAAAAATGTGTTGCCCAGACCTAAATCGAGCCTAACTAAGATACCACAGATCAGCTTCTAACAATTTTCAAGAGTATCCAAATCCCAGCTCATTTTTAGATTTTTACTTGAATAGATTTGTGCCCTTTTGCTTAATTATTGACTGACATTATGTGCTTTACAAAAATGGGACTTAACAACATAAAATATCCAGAAATGCAGTTTTTAATGATTCGACTCTCGTTGATAAAAATAACTGGCTTCAATCGCCAGTGGCTACACTTCCCATAGTTTTTCTCCATCATGGCATCCTGTCGCTATAGTGATAATTAATGTGTACTTTTTGTAGGCCCTTTTCTAAGCCTTGGATGTACCAGTTTATGGATTCTTAAGCTTTTAATTATTAGGAAAACTGATTAATGATGTTTTAAATGACAGCTATGGAAGTAAAACTGCTGATTATTGTATTTTGAAGGCATTCTTAAACATTATGAAAAGCTGGTGCTAATAGGTATTATTAATAGCAATGATCTATAAATGTTAATTTAGATCCAGTTAAGGCAGTGAGCTCGTATTTGTGAGACTGCTAAAACTGACTCCATAGCACCTGTTTCTTTTTAACCGACATCCAAAAGGAGGAGGTTTTTATTTTTTTTGTATGTTTGTTACGCGATTTCTCCATCAATTGTGGACCGATTTTGAAAATTGTTTTTTTTGTTTGAAAGGGTATACTCCCGAGGTGGTCCCATATAAATTTTATTAACTTTACTTGGATAGTTTTTGAGTTAACTTCAATAATACCTACGTATTTTTCCCACTTAGTTTATATGGATGATAATGATGATAACTTCCAATCACTGTTATTTACATAGCAGTGGTTAGTGGTATTCTAATTTGTATGGGGTAGGTACCACAACTAAAAAGTGCAAAATAAAAACAACACAAAAAAAGATCAACCGTCTTCCAAAAAAGACACTACAAAGTCAAAAATAACTTTAATTTCGGAAGACGGTGTATTTGGTTTTGAACTTTCGTTTTTTGCTACCGACTTCCGAAATTAAGGTTATTTTTGACTTTGTAGTGTCTTTTTTGGAAGTCGGTTGTTCTTTTTTTGTAAAAAATGTTTTTATTCATCTTTGAAGTTTTAAATTATGGTCTGTTCTTGTCTTGTTGAATTTTTTATAGGCAAAATGCTTGAGTTTTTAAATGAGTTATGAACAAAGAACATGCCTATATTGTAGGTAGCATACATACTCTAATATCGACGGTCCCTACGTACATAAAGACAAGTCGAAAATGGCATTTTTTTTTTATTGCACAATTGGCTTTAGATTTTCCATATACACATACCTGCATATATATATTTTTTTTTAATTACATATTTAACGTCATTTACGAATCGTATATGAGAACAAGTATTATATTTACAACGAATATGTATCGTAGATGCGGACATGTATACGTATCGTTTTGTACGGTGTTTTAAAATTCGGTCTAGTCTGACATAACGCCATTCACGGCGGGAGTTGCCGAGCAAAGAAGGAGAAAGAACTAAAACTAGAGGTGTACAATAATCCTATTCCTATCACGGAAGTGGAATATAGAGGCTTGATTAGTTTATGCCTTACGATGATTATCCCAAAAAAGTATCATACGTTGTATAATAAATAACCTTAAGCATAGTAAGGAAGAACAAGTAAACGACGAAGAAGATTGTTATATTTAATAAAAAATAAAATAAACTATAATATTTTTTATGTTGTATATTATAAATTTTATCAGGTTCGTGTTTAATTAATTAACAAGGTTTATAATTGAAAATTATTTAATCTTCTTAGTATCTAAACAAAAGGTACTTGTAGTCTCATCGAAGCAGGAACTAAACATTAAAAATCACAGTTTTCTAAGATTAATAACTAACAATTTTTATTTAAGCATGAGCCTTAGCTTAATTATCTAACATTATATATTGTATCTAACTAATTAGTAATATTTAATAATCATCACAGGCTCACAGTATTATTTGAGTACCTATGTCTCATCTATCTACCTAATTGGTAATATTTAATAATCATCACAGCTTTATTCTCTTATTATTAAAGTTTTGAGCGTTTACGACGTACGGCATTTCATACAAGCTTTCAAGTCCTTGTTTTTCGAAATGACTAATCTAATTTGAATCAAACTTCATATGCATAAGCAGGATACAAAGGTCTAAAAAGTTAATTAAGAATATTTTCGAAAAATATTTACAGCCAAATTAGACCAATTTTAAATTTAAAAAAATATTCTTAATTAACTTTTTAGACCTTTGTATCCTGCTTATGCGTATGAACTTTGATTCAAATTGGTTCATTGCGAAAAACAAGGACTTGAAAGTTTGTATGAAATGCCGTACGTCGTAAACGCTCTTATGAAAACTTTAATAATAAGAGAATAAAGCTGTGATGATTAATATTAACAATTAGGTAGATAGATGAGACACATACTTAAATAATGCTGTGAGCCTGTGATGATTATTAAATATTACTAATTAGTTAGATACATAATTAAGCTGAGGCTCATGCTTAAATTAAAATTGTTAGTTATTAATCTTAGAAAACTGTGATTTTTTATGTTTAGTTCCTGCTTCGATGAGACCACAAGTACTTACCTTATATTTAGATGCTAAGAAAACTAGATAATTTTCAATTATAAACCTTGTTAATTAATAAAACACAAACCTGATAATTTTATTTAAACATGTCTTTATTTACATTACAAGAAATATAGTCCTACCCCGAATAAATAAAACCGCGTATAAAACGATATGTCTTCATTGATGTATTTTTTATATCCATGGATGGCAATCTTAGGATGTTTAACACATCCGTTTGAAAACAATAACATAATTCTACGTTTTCATAAAACATTTTATTAAAATTCTATTTTATAAACTGTTTTCTTCTTTCCTGCGTATAAAAAGGTATCATAGAGATGTCTGACATGCTTTTATTTTAATATCAGCGTAGAAACAGTTATCTATCAGTTTTTCCAAGAAAATATAAAAAAGAAAACATTGTATAAATACCATTATAAAGTTCCTAAAGCTAATAATACATTATAGAAAAAAAAATTATATAATTGTACATAGAATTATTTCTAGAGCAGTTTGAACATAAAAAACGCTTTCCTGTAAACCTCTGTTTTTGACATGTCTTTATATACGTAGGGACCGTCGATATACTACAATCAAAATCAATCTGCTTAGCCTTTTCCCAAATATGTTGAGGTTGGCTAATATATTAGGTATTAAACTGTATATTTTATAAAAAGCCTTGAAACTTAGTTCTCTTAAAATAACGAGTAGGTTATCTCAAGCAGCAACCTTCTAAGAAAAAAAATTAGTAACTAAAAGAAGTCGACTTCTAATCTAACCGCATGCAGCTGAATACCATTATTTTACATGGAGCTGCATTTCTGATCTCCACAACCCAGTAACTGGGTAGGTAATACGATACCCCTTGGTAAGACTGGATGTACGATTTTCAGGCTGTCAAAGATCCACGAATCCCAGCCGGGACCAATGGCTTAACATGCTTTCCGAGGCACGGAAGTGTCTCGGTATGTTAAAGATGGTCACCCATCCACGGACCAACCCGGCAAGAGTAGCTTAACCTGATGGATTGACCCGTGCGGCTGTTATTACTTATCCACGAGCTCCTCGAGTAACTAAAGAAAGTACCTATACTTATCATAATAACAACCTGTATATCAACCAACACAACAAAAACCCGGATTAC
Organism: Conistra vaccinii; assembly: GCA_948150665.1. Classification (NCBI taxonomy): domain Eukaryota; kingdom Metazoa; phylum Arthropoda; class Insecta; order Lepidoptera; family Noctuidae; genus Conistra; species Conistra vaccinii. The sequence continues at coordinate 8,839,425 of OX411329.1, read as the reverse complement.
TCAACTTCGCATACAAATTTGGCATCGCATCGTATCAATCAAACGTGGTATTTATAAAATTATCGAGAACACAATCATAAGAGCACGTCAAATATCATTATAATCAATGATTGATGGCTAATTCTTTAACCCTATCTGATTATATTAGTCGTAAAGATGCGTGGGACTTGAAGCACAATGCATCATTTTATTTACCTACGCATATCAAGAAGAATCGATGGATAAAGTGATCAGGAAGTGAACGAGACCTTTAGATGGTATATGGAAAAATATCTAGCGGTACTATTTGTGGTTTTTGGTAGCTAATAATGGTACGTACTGGGTCAGATAACTTTGGTACGGTAGTTAACGGTAGCAAAGTAATTGTAATGTCATTGATGAAGATACCCATCGTTTTTTCGAATTTTGTTCATCGATTTTGATTGGCTATATGACCGATTAATATGCGATATATTTATATATATATATTTATGCGATTTCAGGTGCGATCATCGGGAGCATTCGCCTGTAATGTAACGTTACATAATCGATTTTGAGCATTACGTTACAATATTGGCTCCCTGACTGACGAGCATTCGCCTGTAATGTAACGATTGGTGCGCATTGATGATACAATAAAATATTACGGACATTGCGCACTATAAAATGCTCGGTTCTCCTCAATCACTGATGAATGCTCGACTCTATAACGTTACATCACAGAGGCAAGTACTCCCGGTGAAGAAGCACTTTAAGAGTTTATGCTGAGGCAGTGCCTGGTCGAAAGTAAAAGAGTGATGATGATGCAATGAATTAAATCGAATGATTGTTTGCCTAAACCGCTATTATAGATGAATGAGCAGTGAGCAGTTTATTGGATAAAGAGAGAAAATATTAATATTAAACAAACAATTAAAAAACTATAAATGAATGCCTGTCAATAAAAAATAATGTTGATGTCTTCATGCCTAAGGAATAATTATAGGTTCGGTTTGTTAGTTTGGCAAAATTTATGTCCCACCCAAAAGAAATAAATATTAAAATTCAAACAATGTTGTGTCATTAAAAAAATACAGCTCCATAAATATGGACGCTCTCAACTCTCATACATTCGGACGTCCACAATTATTGTTATTTAAGATCGCATCCATAACTTGGCTGTTGCTAATGCTCAAACAAAACCCGGTACATGCAAAAAAATTTACCGAAATTGTTCACTGAGCGGCGAATAAAAATTACGACCGGTTTGTTCGCCCGCGGCCTGCGCGCGCGTCGCGTTCGGCCCGTTTCGACGGCCATCCACTGATATTTATGCCCCCATAAAATACGAACACGCATCGGACTCCAAACGGTCACAACGGACAACGTATCCTTCGATCAAAAGCAATAGAATAATAAAAGCTCAGCTTATGTCTATCGATTCCAACTGAATCGATGCGATTATCATTGCGCTTGCGTTAAACTTCAATCGACACTTTACAGCCAATCTACATATTCCAAGACCGACGTTTTTATCGACACACAAAAGAAATCGTTTAAAATACTGTCACATTCTACGCTCGAAATAGAAATTGTTACCCAATTTTCGAATGTAAGACGCATATATTTTTGTGTAGATTAAACAAAAAAGCGAAGACTTTCAATCCAATGTTTTATTGCCACCTAATGACACGACGGAGATTATTCCGCATTCTTAATTAGTTTTTTGTCAATATAAAGTAGCGTTAATAATTAAGATTCAAAAATTGAAATGTATATCGTGTGCTACGGTCTGCATATTAATTTAGAGATGGGTGTATATTAGAGGTAACGATAACATCATTGAGGATCGGGCATCTGATGTTTCCGATCAATTTACTATATTGCCTGAATTTATTTGTTGTTTGACAATTTAATGGCATTTTCAGTGTCGATCGCTGTTAATTAGATAGCCTTATAGCCTGGAGCTAGACAAATATTTTAATACAAACGTATACAACGCCACCCACGTTCATGAAAATAGTATTCGCAGTCGGTAGGCAGATCGCAGCGTGTTATTAAGTGATATCTTTTATAAACAGCCAGCGCGATAGCTGTATAGCCGTAGGGGATATGTTGCATTTATTATAAAATTAATTTAAAACAAATTAAATCATGTGTAGTCAGCTTTAAAATAGTTTGGTCACTTAACACTTTCTTTTATTTGTAAATGTCAACATAACATTTTGTAGCGTTTAATCTACGGGTCACTTCTATGACTTCAAGATAACTGATAACAGTCGGTCTCCTTACAAGCTTTTATCAATATCACGAGAAGCTTCAATATTCCAATACATAAGGCAAGTACTCTACGTTAATTAATTGATTTACGACTACTTAAACGATAAAAAGATAACGAAATTTCCTAGAACTCAGTGCCCCCGAATATCGAGAACCCGAGAACTCTTATCGAGTATCGCAAACTACCAAATGACATTCGTTCTACGTTTTAAATTAACGCAAAGGCAGCCGAGTGACAGGCGGCGCACGTCACCGTGCGTAAAATAAAACGCACGCGACACACGACAGATCAACTGACTTGTCGGCTACCGATGTCGTGGGACGATAACGTCCCAACGGGATGATGAGTTAATTCGATAGTCGCTGCGCTTTATATCACTTAGAAACTTAAATACGAATTGACGGCTCGGACAAATTTTATAGGTACCTACGTATACCCGAGGCATTGACATGGTCCGTTTAGACGAGTAATTTATTTAGTGATTAGTTGAGCAACAGGGCGTATGAATAAGTGTATGTGTCTGATGTATCCCCTGGGTGTTTGAGTTGTGTGCGTTTTGTCAGCAACAGCTCGGCTCGATTACAAACCTTTCATGACTAGCAACATCAAAATAATTTGAAAGATAACTAAAAATCTCTTTATTGTGAAACACACATAGAAAAATACTATTAAAAGGAAACACGAAAAGATTTTGCGATGTGTTTCCAGTCTATAAACAAATTGAGATGTATCTTCTCCCTGTAACTTCACAGAGACTAGACTCTCAAATCAAAACACAGCATTGCTTGTCGTCAGAGATAACAATGACGCTAGGAACCCAAACGAAACCTTTTATAAGGAGCTCCATTACAACTTTTGATTTATTTTTACCGCTTGAACAGATTCGAGATACACTTACAAGTCTGACTGTTACTGAGACTGGTAAAGGAAAATAAATAAAACAAGTTCTTGACATAAAACATCAATAGTGCATGAGTACTAACAGCTTGGCGCTTGCCTAGGAGCACTGTTGTAGCATTTCAATCTTACGAGCAAACATTAACAAAGGTAGAGTCGTAAATTCAAAGTGTATACTAGAAATTGTCAGCAAAATTTTGCTTAGTACTTTTATTTATTATTTGTCTACATATAAATTTACTATATCTAACACAAAAATGTATACCTATATTATGGACAAGTATGTAAAGGAAAAAATAAATGGAAGAGCTCATTGGGCATCAAAAATTCGTCCGCATCGCTGTCAGTGGGAAAAGTGCCCAAAAGGCTGGCAGCGTTGCCACGTTGGATCGGAATGCTGATTCTTTAACCTAAAAATTGGCCAGTCCTCTGGTCACGTGAAGAGTCGACCAACAGTTTAGCGATGTCCCGAAATATTCGATGAGCACTCGGACCCCACTGTCCTAGTGTTTCAACCCCAAACGGCTCAAAAATATAGCTACCAGTAACGTTGTTATATTTGCGCCGTTTGAGGTTTTCTGCACCTGCAGCAGCCGCCCCAGCACAGCCCACCGTGCTAGGAAGCTGGGATGGCGCAAGGGTGTCGACACAGAACCTGTGGGCTGACACGGTGGGCTGTGCTGGTCGTATCCCATACCAAAGGCGTACCCTACTTCCTAGGCATTATGATCAAATTCGTCTGGCCTCTTCCGATCGTCGCGTGCTAAGCCATTGGGTTCTAAAACAGCTGGCATCTCGGCACAGGTGACAATTGACCGTGCCAACCATAGAAATATATCTTTCTTATATCTATGGTGCCAACCGACCAGCACTCTTGCTACAGGAAAGGTCATGGTGTCTGAGGCGGTCGACTAATTCACCGCAATGACAGTTTAATACTTAAAAATGTATAGTTCAGCAAAAGTATTCGTAGACCATGACAGTGTAGCAGAATTTCTAAAGGCTGGAACGCAATAAATATTTTTATTTGATTTTAAGTAAGGAGTAAAAGCAATAGGTTTTCACATAGAAATAATTATTGGAATAAAGATAAATGGTGAGACTGTCCCCTATTGTTGCTTTTATAGTTAGCAGTTAGGTACAGCAATTATATTTTTCCTGTCATAAATCTGAAGCTTAGAGAAATTCTTGTATCGTAAGGCTCAGAACAGACTATAAAGGCCTTATTTTACCAACAATAACTATAAAACAAACACTAGCCAATCACGATTTATGTGAGCAGAAATAATATGTAGGTACTTGCAATAAACCATTTGTAGTAGGTACCTACCATCCACTAAAATATTGCAGAAGATTGCGTGCCCGCACTTTATGGATCATTATTGATTGTAAACGGTATGAAAATGGACATTAAAGCTTTACAAGACAAATATCTTGTCGATTTTTAAAGTCTGTAAGCGCAGGCAGGGGGCTTTAAAAAATAATTGCTACCCGCCTCTGCTCATATTTCATTTGGAAGTGCAAAGAAATTGCTTCCTTATTAATAGCAATTTATTGGGCTTTATATCATTATTATTTACGCCGTATATGATCACTTGAAACCGGTAAATATTCAATGTTTCATACTATTTCTGTATTCCTATTTGTCAATGTTGGAAAACCTGTAAATTATTTTGCAATTTGTAAATTTAATGAATGGTGAAAAATTTATCATCTAGGTTTATTAAAAGGATTATTTTTTTATTTTCAATAACGAATAATAATTAATTTTGCACTACCACTTTCGTGAGAATTAATTACAAAATTAAAGTGATTAATTGGACTGGAATTTAAACGAGAAAGCTCACAGAAAACAAAATCACCCAATTAACGTAGACATAACACAAATTCTGCACGTACGAAATTAATCAAATCGCCTCTTAAAATTCCATTAAGCGGTACTCATGGAGCTCACTACTGAGGTTCATAACTCAGAACTACTAATAACAATCATCAAAATACTCGAGCGAATCTCGCCAATGAAGATTATGATTGATACTACTATTTAGCTAACGGTAAACCACATAGTGAAATTGAAGTTTTCTTAATGCATGGCTGTAGGTAAAACGAAAATTGGTGATTCAAATTATAATGAGAATGATTTAATGGATCTCGTAACAGTTACCGTCACCAATATATATTAGATACGTGAAGGCTAAACAAAAACTATACATTGAACGATGACAGAGCATTTCTTACAACAAAACATGTGAACACGACGCAATGTAGAATACCGAAAGACAATAGACGGCACCTTTTTATGCAGTGAGATGAAGCATATTAAAGTGAAGGAATTCTGGTAGCAAAAAATCAATAAAGCTCGGCCGAATAAAAAACTAACGGATAAAAATAGACGATCACGCCGAGTAGAAACAAAGTGTTCGTTCAGATACTATTAAAGAAGTGTACGTGCTTGATAACATGACAGTAGAATAGCAATACAAAACAACACATCGAAAACGAATCATTAATTTCCAAGTAACAAAACGGCGAATAGCTTCTGATTGGAATTCGAAAAAGGAATTGTGAACGCAAACAATATAATTAACTGTCACGGGCAAAAAAAACTATTTGATTTAGCTGGAAATCTACTCAAACAGGTAAAGTTTAGTGAAGCAAATGATGCCACAGAAACATTTTAGAGTACTGACAAATTGATTTTTTGTTGTAACAATCTGAGTGTCAATTGCTGACATAATTGCCATTTACAATAATCCACATGGCCATGTTATTTGCCGGATTAACTAAAAAATTATAGAGCTACTAGATAACATTTTATAAACCTGTATTTATGCAGATGATACCAGTTTACCATGAGCCTGTCGAGTTATTAGCGTAAGGAAAATATTGAAAAATTCATTGCAATCAATTTTAAACATCGAATACAGGTTTGTATTGGAACAATTTTGATGAATGTGTAGATTGAGTGTGTATTTTGTTTTGTTATTTGTTAGCAGACAGCTAATTGATTTACACGATGATTTAGTTTGCAAAAAAATAACTTATGATTTAATCGAAAAATAACACTGCTAATATTTTAAGTGCGAAGAATTTTTAGTTCGACAGGCGATCTTAACTTATTTAGTTGGATAAGTATGATGATTTTGAGAGTACCAGCTAGATTGCATAAACTTTCTCATGATTCTAACAAAGGTGCACCAAAAGTTTTCAATACTGAAGCTACAACCAAATAAATCAATGCGCTTTTTGCAAAAGCATTTGATCTTCCTATAATTACTCCAAGAGACTAGTCAATGTTGACACTAAAATTAAGTCCTAAATTATACCCCACATAATCTCACGGTGGACACATAAATCATAATCTGCCGTAGGGCGCCAAACTAGTTTTATTTACTCTATTGCTAACGGTACTGTAATTAATTCGCGAGCAGAAACGGTAGCTGTCGTCTCTGTATTGAACTTAACATGTGGTATTACACGTCCGCTAGTTGTTTGATCAGCTTGCAGAGACTTGCAGCTCTTGCAATGTTTATTAAGTGACTGTCGTACGCTGAGTATGCATTAGAGGGAAAATATTTTTCAATCAAGAATGTGTTGAAACTGGGTTATAGAAGTTTAGATGAGGCATCTGGTGATGCATTGCTTTAAAAAAATATATAATAACGCCTAAGAAAAACAAGTTTTATAATCAATGACCGAGGCTGCATGGTTTTTAATTGCAGCAACATCTTGCTTGGCTTTCATTTTCTCAAAACTTCTCCGTACAAACCAGCCCTGTTGATTGGCGAACATGGCCAAGGTTGGCTCAGATGGGCCACGTTAACGACCGTAACAGGATTGTGTAGTTTGATCTAACAATCACTTAATTGGTACCGAAACTAGGAATGGCCGTGCGAAATCTTATTTGCGTGACGAAATCGGACACGAGAACCTTGTTAGAGAGTCCAAATTAAAACGGAATGATGGAAAACTAATCATTGCTCTCTCTTCACTTATAATATCAGTATGATTAAGCAATAAATAGATTTTGTTGATTACGGAATTAATTCGCTTTATTGGTAGGTTTACGATGATTGCGTCTACCGTCTTCTTCACAAACGTTTTAGAGCTTCATAATATCAAAGTAAATACCTTCGAAACATTTACCATTATGTGCTTTTCGTCTATGTCCATAATTGCTAATACGGATAAAACGAAAAATTGCGGTTTTTAGAGTTCTATGGGTAATGTTGAGTAGCTTCTTAGTTCAGTTTTAAACACATCTAAAAATTAGCAGCGAAATTAAAACATAAATAAAGTATATGCCCAGTATACCCGAGTCTTATTTGCAGGAATGCAAGAAGGTCTATTCTGGCTTGTAAACTCGCTATCCCACCTATCGGCTGTCAGCTGAAGCTTGTAATCTTTACTTGAATAACCCACTCGACTACTCTATAGAGATAAGATGATATTAAGGCTATCAGAACATTCGTATGGTAATTAGACTTTAATTATGTTGTATATGTACACCGCTGTTCATTATTTTAAACACATGGTTTAATAATATAATTTGCTTATCAGAATTGATAAATTATGGTTCAACTTTGCAAGCTTGCTCGTTTGGGGTTTCATTAGTTGGGAAATTAAGACTATTTTATTCGATCAGTAACATAGGATCGATTTTTATCGAGTCGAGAGATATTAATATACTCTTCTTTCCATTTAGTTGTAGTTTGGAACGGTCCATCCAAAAATATTTTAAATAAGCTAAAAAATATTTCATTCACGAAAAATATACAAATGTATCTATCGGGTAAAGTTATTCTATTATGCAGCAGCAGCATCATCAATCAACTATTCAACGAAAAAATAACCTTTCGAGTCCTCTTTTTGGGAGATAACTTACGCGTCACTTCCCAGATTTTTTTTATCTCGTAAAAAATTGAGCCCGTGGCTCAGTGTCGCACGACCTTCCCGCGGGATTCCTTCTCGTACTCACACCGTCACTGGACCGTTCCTACGATTTAATTGATCTCAATGCTCGAGACTAATCGACTCGCTACGGAAATGACTTCTTGTACGGTTGAGTCACTGCTGCAGCCAAAAATGGGTTGGTCAATTGTTTTGGTTGAATACACCCTAAGGTATCTACGACCATTATTAAAATTTCTTTCTCATTAAACGATGATAAAGATAAAATATTGTCGTCATAAAATGACTCTCTGCATCGGGTCAATTGGCTATAAAAATAGGCGTATAGGATAATATTCAAAACAAAGAATAAATAACAAAAGTTACTACAGCACATTATTAAACACGATAGTCAATAAATTAACAAGGGGACCATAACTTTGAACACAAAGTAAACGCAGAGGATTCATCGAATAATTGTACTGCCAATAGCTTACGCGGCTTATTTTTTCACAAGCGGTGTGAAGTAGCCGATGGTATTTTAATGTGACAGCTGAACACATAACCGCACTTAATTTTGTCCTAATGCGAGCACCGGGCCATAAGAATCTTGGCCTTTAGTTCGCCCCGTTTTTCTCCAGAGAATATCTGTGAACTGAATCGACGATGAGCCAGATAAGGCGAGTGTTTCTTTAAATATGCAAAGTGCTAACTTTGTGGGACTCTTTCGACAGGACGCTGAATAATTTTACACGCTCTTAATGGTTCTCGTGTCGTTTTAATTCAGCCTTGCGGTGTTGTGTTGACACGGTAAGGTGAAATTAAGCTAAAATTGTTTTAATTACAATCAGTGGTATTATATTTGGTCTGTACGGTCGGAATAATATAGGAAGCTATTGCATGAATGTGTACTGAGCTGGTAAAATTACCATAATTAATGGAATAGCAATAAACTATGGCTATTGTTTAGTGTTGCTTGCAAATAAAATCTATGGAGATAAAATAATGAAGTAGGATGTTCGCGCTCCCGCGGCGGCACCTCTAGTGTTTGACAGGCGCGGTGTTGGCTACATCGCAGCGACATAATTTAGCACCCAGGCAAGGACTCTGGCATTTTTCTAAAAGACAATACAAGCCTCTCGGCCAATGGAATATTCAGAGTGCCTGAAGAATTCTCATTCTCGCACCCGCTAATGAATAGCTATTCTTTGAGCATTTTAACTATGGGTCTCGGAATGGAATTCGAGTGTACAGGTTTCTTAAAAGGTCCCTCGATATGCGTCGGACCCTTTCCGCTTCGTTTAATTTATGGACACTCATACTTTTTCTTTTATTTTGTATTAATTATTACGAACCGTATAAAAGTTTCGCGCGTTGTTCGACTTCGAAATTTTAGTAACTTACATTGTTAAACACTATTTCTGCTCTAGAGTCATCGAAGCCGGTTTAATTAATTTATTTGATTATGTATGTAGGTACACACAGTAAAATAGATGGAGGAGCTCGTGGCTAAGTAATAACAGCCGCACAGGTCGATCCGCTACGCTTGCCGGGGTTGGTCCGTGGATGGACCAACTTTACATACCCAGACTCCTCCGTGCCACGGAAAGCATGTTAAGCCGTTGGTCCCGGCTGTCATTCGTGGATCTTTAACAGTCGTTACGAGTCGTCAGAAGCCCAAAAGTCTGATACCAGTCTTACCAAGGGGTATCGTATTACCCTGTTACTGGGTTGTGGAGGTCAGTTAGCCATTCGCTCCATGTAAAATACTGGTATTCAGCTGCATCCAGCTAGACTGGAAGCTGACCCCAACATAGTTGGGAAAAGGCTAGGCAGATTGATTGACACAGTAAAATAGATACAGATATGACATATAAATATTGAGTAAGTAAGTAAGTACACCCTCTCACAGAGAGGAGGCCTGTGTCCCAGCAGTGGGAACAATAATAGGCTGATTATGATGATGAAGTAAGTACTTACACCTAGTAACCTGGATAACGCACAGTAAGGTGGGGATTGGCACATGTAAAGAGAGTCCTCTATCCTCAGCAGTGAACAAAGTCAGGCTGTTGATGATAATGGTGAAGTAAGTACACTACATATAAGTTTTCTTACAAGTACCTATCATATAAATTACAGACGTGACATTATCCTCGAATTCCTCATTTCTCTATGAGAGCACAGTTGGTGGCTCACTGCAGGCTGTATCGTAACTAATTCAAACAATTACTCATCTTCCGAGACAAAATTGGGTTTTATTGTTCCGTAATAGAAAACAATGATAATAAGGCTATAAATTACTTGTTAGACACGGTTGTCTATCATCTTATTTCGTTATTAGGCATGAAGTATGCCGTAGTTTTGAGTTCTTGCTAATTTATATTCAAAGTATGTAGGCTCACTATTATGGAAAGTCTTTTGGATTAGGCCTTTTTTATTTTTTAAAGAGAGTTCTCGTAGCGGCGTCGCTGTCATCGTGTCCAGAATACATTAATGGTAATTAGTGTTTTGAATATCTAATTATTTCATTTTACTGTGTCGAAGTTCCCGTCTTCGAGAATGTTTTTGACGTTGTTAAAAGGACCTTTGACTGGATTGTCAATGCTTTCTTTTTAACAAGAAATGTAAGGTCATTGACATGTGTAGCAGTTGATGTGTGATGCGCGAAGCTAGCCCGTGAAATTCAAATTTTCTTACGTTTCTTTCAATTTGCATGTCATTGTCAGTTTGTATCTTGATTAATATATGATTTGCGACCGTATCCAATGTTTATTTATAGAATTATAATCATAAAAATCATTAATACAAACTCTGTAAGTTCATGTTCAATAGGATTCTATTGAATGACTATTTCATGAAATCATGTCATTTGAAGATTATGCTAACTTAAGGAGTTGTATTGCTGATTCTAATGATTATATATATCTGTAAAGCCATATTTTTTACGGTATTACGGTATCACAGTCATCCATGACTGCTGCTACCACAAACTTATTTTATAAAAGAAAAAGAATATCTCCGTAAAAATCGGAACCTAATTAAATTTTATTTATAAGACAGAAATTTGCAAAGTCAGCGTCAATACAAAGGCCATTGAACACAACAACAAAAACATTAAGTTAGTCATCATTCGCCGAATTCGACATTCAAATTTTGAAAATTCAAAAGCATGGTTTCTTTTTTTTTTGTTACTGGCAAAACGGCAACAGATAACTTGGTCATGTACCTTTACAGACCACTTTATGAAATATTGCAATGATCAAGCAACAATGAGCTGTAAGGCTGCCAAGCGACTACGCAAACACAATGTAATCTCTTCTGCGAACCAGAACATGATTTATTAAAGAAAATCCACATTCGAATTTCGAGTCTTGTAACGGTAAACGGAACAATCTATACTTAATAATCTGTGGCTAATTTGAAATTCTTAAGTCGGTACTACAGAGGCCTGACCTGAGCATTAAGTGGCTGTGGCACATTATAAGGATATGCTATGGGAATGCTTCTTAGATATTTTGAATAAGCTTGATCATTGTGATGACCCTATGCTTTTGAGTACCAAACCAAAACCCTGAAGACTAGTTTTGGTCACATTCCAGAAACAAAAAGATACATGCTAGTAAGTTACTTACCTCATCATGTGTACTAAATATGATTCATCAAACGACTAGCGTGTCTATTCGTTTATAAATCTCTTTATCGGTATTTAGTAGCTCTGTAGCGAATTCATCTTCTCCCGTCCTCAAAGTGGCACTGATGTTAAATTCGAATCAGTAGCACAGTTTCGAGCTTTTAAATATTTATAATATTTTAACACACACAAAAAACATTTTGAAAATTCAAGAGGATAGAAAAAAACCATTCATTGTTAAAAAATAGTTTGGAAAATCCAAAAGTGGACGCCTCATACTTATCACTCATTTATAAACGAAAAAGAAATTCAAAGCATAGTTTAAAATGAACAATTTATCACTTTTCATAAAGTCGTAATTTCAACGACTGACAAAGATATTTACTTGGCGGTTACTAGGCAACTTACGGACAAAGGTTGAAAATATTTAGATTAAGATATTATATTTTAGTTTGTATTTTATTAATTATAATAAAACTATTTTGAATAAAAGAGCCATTTTCAATAGGGTTCCTTCTACGGCTGAAACGAATGTATAAAAAAAAAATTGACTCAATTAATTGATTTTATCGCAAGCTACAATGTTTTCAGGGTTCATAAATTGACGGACAGGAATTTATTTTCAACTATTTTTATGCTTTTTCCATTTCTGCTGCATTAAATCCATTGTTAAAAAGTACAGTATTAATCTCCATTTAATCGTCTATACAATGGTATATCAATTAAGTAGGTTCTGTGTACTGGCAGGAGTGTAACAATAAAAACAGTTACAGAAATGGGGCAAAAAATATTTTTCGATCGTAGAGCACACTCTAATGCTTCGCATTATGAGTCGTGCAATAACCTAGGTCCCAATATACTGCCTTTTGTAACACCTCCAATATTTTATCTGAGCAATGAAGTTTCTACTTCAGATAAAGTCAATAAAGCTGACTGACATCCCTAAATCAACTGCAAGCTTTCCTTCGTAGCACGCATAATATGAATCAACATACTTGCATTATTTGTCATGCATCATCCAAAGGCACCAAACAGAAAAACTACAAAAAAACATTTAATATACGTTGATCACGTACTCATTACTATTCAAAGTGAAAGACCGGATGCATTGTAACTAAATGTTAAAGGGAACCGCGATGGCGTTTAAAAGTTACAAATAACCCATTCACATCAACATAATTTATAAACAATTCCCAACAAACCATTACTGGGTGTATCAATATGAAAACATAAAGAATAAACGATCCTTGTCTCTCTTTATATGCAAGAAACACCTCATTAAATGTTTGTCATACAATTTACCTATCTGCATTAACAAGGCTATACAATGGGATAAAAAATTACAAAGGTAGCCGCTTGACTGGAGCCTTATATTGTAAGTTTCAGAGGCAACCGTCTTGCAATAATTGTGGTTGTATCCGTATGTTGACATCGGGTAGTTTCTGCTTGCGTATCGGCAGTGTTTTGTGTTACTTTGTTGCATAATGTGTTGAAGCAAAGAAAGGTGGAAAAAGCAAGCAGTTTCTTATGAAGAACATTTTGCTGTACATCAAAAAGTTGCAAAATACTTTGTAAGCAGAACTTTGCAATACACTTATTATGATAGTCTGTATCGAAAGCCTTTGGCAATTCCGAACATAATGAGATTCGATATCTATCCCCTTCCTCGTTCATTAACCAGGCTTCCGCCTTAACAATCATAACAGCATTGCTAACAACCGATTGCTCTCTTTCCATAATGAAGGCACCAGACTTTCAATAGAACAACATGGCCGTCGAGTGAGTTATTCAAATGAAGTTTTATACACGTTAGTGCATGCTGCGGACATATTCGATAATTTATACTAACAATGCACCGCAGTGTATGTCGTTTGGCCAGAGTTGTAAAACTTACGGCAATGCAATTGAACGTCATTTAGCTTGCTGGATTATTATAAGGTTTATGTTCATTTATTTCAATTTAACTTCTGCCCTTTTAGTTCATGAACAAAACCATTACAAATGTTTTCTATTGTTAGGTTATTACAAAACATATTAAATCGAAGGGCAGTATTGTTTAAAACGCTTTTTGACATTTATATGGGTTGAAAATGTATATGTATATACACAGGTTATTCAAGACCAACAGCATAAGGTGAGAAGAGACCTATGGGAAAGACAGCACCCGCAACCGGCCAATTTCGTTCAGCCCCAGGAGCATCTGCCACCCAGACGTGACCTGCAGTGGCCTATATGGAAAGCAATCAATCGACTGCGGAGTTGCGGACCCAAGTAGGCCGCTGCAAGCACAATCTAGCAAAATGGGGTTAATAGATCCCACAGATACCCAGTGCGAATGCGGTGCTCCTGACCAAACCATGTCCCATATGTCCACACACCTGCACTGCTGAAAATCTAAAAAATGTCACTGATGCTGCGATTGGCATGGCCATCTACTGGACCCAACTCGTTTAACATAATACATGGTTTACCATCGACTCTAAAAGAAGAAGAAGAACCTCAAGAAGGAAAACCAAGTAAAGATAACAATAGAAAAAAAAAACGAACCCTTTTCTGATTGACAAGTGACATTAGAAAACAAGTGCCTCTGTGAACTTCTTAAAAAGGCACGTTTGATATAAAAAGGCCCTGAAATATCCTTTTAAAAACGAAATAAATTATTTACAGAAGCTGTCAACTTATATTTGAGAACGAATTCCTGATACGCCTTTATATTTTGTTTTGTTTCGAAAATATGAACTTAAACACAGAAATCAGAAAGTCAAATCCTAAAAATATAAATTCACGTACGTGCTATTTTAGTCTCTAAACACAACAGTTTAATTACACATGTATTTGTATTTAATTACATTAGGAACAAATCCCGCAATGTACGTATTGTACGTTCTTTCACTAATTCCTGTAACTACTAATATACATGTTAGACAATGCTGTAGCCTGTTAATTGTGTCCGCATGTCCCGTTCCCGGGATTACAGTGCGGACCTTCGTTAACACGGGATTTAGCTCTTTGATACACCCCTACTCTGTAGTTTGGTAAATACGGAAATGAGCGAATCGAGATTTTTCCCGGAAAATATCCGAATATATTGCATTGTATTATTAGGATGAAAATGTGTTTGTTTATTCGGGTAAATACGGGACTGCTTAAGAGATTCACAAGTAGTTATATGGAATCTATTCAGAATAGAAGGAGAGAGGATAGATTGTCTATAATTCCATAATCTATTAAACATTGTAACAGTGAATCAATGTTCACGCCTCCCTCAACTAAGACCTAGGCCAAATCATCATCATCATCATCAGCCTATTAACGTGGAACTAGTCGCGGGCTCGAACTCAATGGTGGGCATGGCCAAAAACCACGCTGTCTCACCTGGCATCGTGTCCGACAGAGATAGTATCAGTGATGAGCAGTTAGAAGCTGGTCTACATGGACAACGGATAGTTCGCACGCACAGAAATACCGTACCGACCAATTTTAGTAAAACGAGCGCGTCAAAAATTACGAAAAGGCTTTTGAAAAAAAGGTTTTTCTGAAAAAAATCACTCACACAGAAAGTCTGACAACCAGTCTTACCAAGGGGTATCATATTATTACCCAGTTACTGGGTTGTGGAGGTCAGGTAGGCAGTCGCTCGATATAAAATACTGATATTCAGTTGCATTTGGTTAGACTGGAAACCAACCCCAACAAAGTTGGGAAAAGAGACAGATTGATAGGATAGCTCATGCATGACCCAAAGAGGTGCCATAGAGAATATGAATTAAAAATCTCGACTAGAAAGTTAAGCTAACGACTATGTAGAAACGAGGGTATTCTGGATTGTTACAATTGACAACTATTACAATAGTTTTGAAGTGATAACTTCTTATGGGAGGGTAAACCGAAGCGTTGCGTAACGCATTACGGCGCCAATCTGTCAGTTTAAGTTATCACTTCTTGGGTGTCCCCAAGACGCACACGTTTTTTTATTAGATTGATACAATTTTTTCGAGTCAACAGGAATTAGATTTACTTATATTTTCCTGCTTCTGCTAAACCTTCTAAGTTTAATCTGGTGTCAAGAACCTAATGTTTCACATCATCGAAGAGCACTAAGGAAGGAATTTAATAACACAGGATACGAAAATAAAACAGGAATACAAATCAAATATCAATTTTCAACACTGATAAAATAGACCAGGAATATAATTTAAATAGTACTGAGAACATACCTATAATTAAGAACAAAACTAATTTCCGAAAGTAACTTCTATTATTTTACTGCTCTTTACAGGAAACGTTTGTGTTATTATTATTACTTATTACGAGTAAAACTAAGCATAATAATAATGCCATTTTATCGTCTGTATCCTGGCTGCGTTTCGGCTACCTTCGGGGAACTTCGGTTTCCCCGAAGAGGTTTGTCTGTGCGATTATTAATGAAGTTATCATGATGAATAATTATCGGAAATATATAGTCAAAGACGGAACGGTTGACATCTGTCGGGCATGCCACCGTCCCGGTAAATGAATCCGACATATTGTTTCCGGTTGTTCTCGTCTTACTAATGGCGATTACTTACACAGTCACAATCAAACGGCTACGTTTACCCACCAGCAACTTGCCTTGCAGTACAACCTTGTGGAGTCCGAAGTACCATACTACAGGTATTATGCTCGACCCAGTTCTCGAGAATGGTCACACCACATTGTACTGTCATGGATCTATCATCACTGACAGGACTATTATTGTAGCCAATAAGCCTGATATTGTGGTGATAGATCGACGAGAGTGCCGTGCAATGAGTATATCGCTGACCCTCATGACGAGAATGTCGTGAAAGCCGAGAAAGATAAAAATATAAAGTATCTTGAATTAGCACACTAGATTATCGACATGTGAGTCGTGGACGTGGTTAATGGCCTAATAGCCGAGAACCTCAACCAACACCTGAGGTGTTGGTTGAGGCTCTCGGCTATTAGGGACTCTCATTGCGCGGCTGGATCAAGGGTTTGATTCAGAAAGCAGTACTCCTAGACACGGCACGCATAGTGAGGAGGTTTCTCTCTGAGCCCTGACCACCGGCAGCTAGGACCCTGTTCCTGATGCCAATGGGCCACAATTTCTTATATTATTAAATATTTTATTTAATAAAAATATTTGAGAATGTAATTAATATGTATATAAATGTAATAAATGGAAAAATCATTTTATTGTTATAAGCCTGTGTTTTCCCACTGCAGGCCAAACGCCTCTCTTCCTCCTTTCCAGTTATCCCGGTCTACTGCGACTGTGAGCCAATCTATTAAGATGAGTCCAGCTCATCCCGCCATCAAAGAGATGTTCTGGGCCAGAATAATACTACTTTAAAATAATAAAGAAAGAAAGAAACAAATTAAATTTATTTAGCACAGACAAAGGCACACAACAAAATATACATATAGACAATTTCTAACGGGAGAAGCCACCATTAAAGTTATTAGGCGGAAAAATTAAGCTCACTAAGCTAATGTACCTAATTGTTGAAATTATACATTATCGGTGCTTTACTTAACGTGTTTAAGTTAGTGACAAAAACGTCGTAAATAGTATTTCTTTTATCAAATTAAATGAGACTTTGGATGATGCTGATTATCTTATGTCACGCGAGCCAAAAATATTCATTATTTTGGTTGAATAGACCTGTTCTGATTCGGTGGAGCTCGTGGCTAATTAATAACAAGCCGCACGGGTCAATCCATCAGGTTAAGCTACGCTTGCCGTGGTTGGTCAGTCGATGGGTGACCATCTTTACATACCGAGACTATTCCGTGCCTCGGAAAGCACGTTAAGCCGTTGGCCCCGGCTGTCATTCGTGGATCATTGACCGTCGTTACGATTCGTCAGAAGGTCGAGTGTCTGACACCAGTCTTACCAAGGGGTATCGTATTACCCAGTTACTAGGTTGTGGAGGTCAGATAGGCAGTCGGTCCATGCAGAATACTGGTATTCAGCTGCATCCGGTTAGACTGGAACCCAATCCCAAGATTGGGAAAAGGCTAGTAAGATTGATTTTGAGACCTGCTGTTCTGATGTAATTTTATCAAACTCCACTATGAAGTTTGATAAACTTTAACCTCTAGTTATTACTTTTTCCCGTTCTGTCTCGAATCAGCCCGCATGGTAATTTATAAAAATTGTTCTATCATTCTTTGACAATTTTAGGCGTAAGAAAAAGACCAAAGTGTTTAAAAACTAGCACTTATCGAGGTTGACCTTAACTCATCAATAGTTAATACAATTTCAACTAATTATTTTAACTTATGTATGTAATTTTGATATTCATAAGTAGTTTGATCGTAATCCAAGGGCGACTAATTCCATGGACACCAAAAAGTTGTCAAACGAACAAATCACTCCGAAATTAAACTGACATCTCATTCAACAGCTTATGAGGGATCATTGAAAATAGTCGGACTATTCGCGTGATACAGAGAAATGCTCAGAAGCACAAGTTGATTTAATATTATTATAAAGGCTTACCAATTAAACCCATACACAGCACTAACCCACAGTTTTTATCACAACTATAGCATCTCGCGTGCATCTAAATTATAGGAAAGCAATTATACAAAAAAAAACATCTAATACTAATAAAACCATAATAATTTCTGGAAGATAAAAATAAAGTTTGATAATAAAACAAGAGATGTTTCTTACGAATTGAGTAAACTCGACCTATAGTGAATTTAAAACCGTAATGTTGCAGTACAAAACGTAGTCATTTATAATTTAATATCAGGGTCTATTTTATGGGCCAAAGAAAGACTTATCAACTGTTGCAAATAGGGCAACGTAGTCGAATGCGTGCTTTAGTGAAAAACTTATTAATAAAAATACTGAAAGAGAAGTCTGAAATTCATGAAAGTTGATACCGAATTGCGTATGTTCGGCTCACTGATTTTCGTGACAAATGTCATAAACAAAAGCTTTGTTTAAATAAGCCTTGATAATTTTACAAAAGTTTAACACCGCATTAAACTACTCATCTTCACCTGCATTACGACACAACTTCGCCCGTTCACGAATCGTCGACTCCACTACACGTTCGTCGGTTCTCTCCTCACGATCTCTCTGTGACATCTAATTACTCGCCAAATTAAGCCTTAGCTATGAAACTTTCTTTCTTTAGGGCGGGCTGGGCTTCAAACTGTTCGAATTTAAATTAATAGACGAAATACTGTTTATCTATCTTTTATACAGTTTTTTTTTTATCTGTAGGCTTAGTGGACTGAACATTTCTTGACCATTTTCTATTTTGTTAAATACCTGGTACTTGTTGAAAGACCTACACTGTCCCTGTTATTTGAAAATATTGTAAAAACCAATTATTTTTTAAATAGTAACCGTGGAGTTTCTTGCCGGCTCTTCTCCATATGAAACGACCAATTGGAACCGTGCACCTAGCTTCTGACGTTTCATAAGTGCCCATGTAAGTTTACATGAAATAAAATATTTTGAATTTTGAAAGTATTTTGTCAGTTTTTGGTAGTGACAATAATGAGTATTCTGTGTTTACAATATTGGAGAGGAGAAGCGGAATATCTAATAAGAGTCTGTTTGACTGAATAGAGTCAGACAGGTGGTAGTAGAACTATGTAAGATTTTTTTTAAACAAACTAGTTACGTAATTATTCACTTTTACTCTCAATGATACGCTCCGCATAATTTACAAAATAACATATCTCTGAGACAGCGAGGCGGGATCGCGGCAGACCACGTAAGAGAAAGCGGGACGAGCTGGATAGGTTCCGCCAAAACTGGAAGGAGGATTCGCGGGCTCGCGAAACATGGAAGGAGTGGACGGAGGTCTTTGAGGCCATATATCGGTGAAAGAAACATTTTATTAAATTAATTTCAGGAAATGTGAATCGACTTTACGTACAAATGCGTCAACGGGAATCATAGGATATCATCATCAGACGATGATGATATCCTATTATATGATTCCCGTTGACGCATTTGTTCACTAATAGATCATTCCATGTAAGTTGGTACTCCGATATTCTTGTAATTTAATTTAATATGCAAATTGGTAACGAGCGGCATTTCTTTACTCTGAGCTTAAAGAATAGCGCTCCAAACAAAATCACGTCGACGACAACGTCTCCATAAACGGTCAACAAAATAAACGTTTCACTTTGTAACACTTTGTCACCCGACGTTCATCTAATGAGAAACTTCATAAGCTGCATATTAATTCGAAAATTAAGCTTAGCATCGAGCATTACACGAACAAATTGCGTCGACCTTTGAGCGGCCAATAAAAACACATTAACGGGCACTTGAATTAATGATTTAACTGCACAAAAGGAATGTCCTCACGTGAGGCCACGAAAACGTACGCTTATCTAAACTAGCCGGCGTTGTATGCGCTCTCTAATTGGCTAATTGGCATACTAGTGAAGATAGATCAACAATTGCAATCTCTTCCTAGTTCGGTTAGATAATGCATCCGCCTCTGTCGCCCTGATGAAATGCTAAGCGATCGATATCGCCGCCATTGAAATACGCTTCACGAACGGTAATTGTAATATATTACAGTGGTAATTTAATACTTGTTTTGTAAACGTTGTACTAAGGTCATTACTATGGGCGATTAGAATTTGTTGGCGCAAAAACAACGCCGCGTGTGGTCGGACGTGAGATTCTATTTACTGATAACAGTTCTTATAAGGTTCGCTTGATATGACGTGTGGTGTGTTTGATTTGAACGTGCAACTTATCGCATGTAGTGTTAGCCCCCTTGTTAATTGACCGGTTCTGAGCATTGAGCAATTTAGGTACTTCAATTTAATGTTATGTTTAGGCGTGGAAATAAAGACATCGTATTCTAATTTATTATCACCACTCGAGAAGCAGGAAGTTTAGTTGGTTGGTTCGAATATTAAATTCGTTTCGTTTTTTTGCTGATACTATTTTATTTTTCCTACAGCTAAGATTTTAAAAAAGGTTAAGAGGGTTTACGTCGTACGGCATTTCATACAAACTTTCAAGTCCTTGTTTTTCGAAATGACTGAACCGATTTTAATGAAACTTCATACGCATATACAGGATATAAAGGTCTAAAAACTTAGTGACGAATATTTTCGAAAAATAGTGTTACCTACAGCCAAATTAGAGCGATTTTAAATTTTCCATATAAACAGAGATATTCAGTTATCTGTTTTTAATAAGACATTTCGAAAATGTTCTTAACTAAGTTTTTAGACCTTTGTATCCTGCATAATACGAGTATGCGTATGAAGTTTCATGAAAATCGGTTCAGTCATTTAAAAAAACAGGGGCTTGAAAGTTTGTATGAAATACCGTATGACGTAAACCCTCTTAAACCAGACGTGAACTATGTCCACAAAAATATTCTGTTTTACCAATTTTCCCTTTTCTATAGAAACATCGAAAGCCTACACCCTAACCGTAGCCCAAATGCTAGGGCTTCTTGAATAATTCCTTTACACATCTTCGTATCGCCAAAGCCCACCCCTAACTGCGAATACATTTTTAAAGCTGTGCGCACATAAAAGGGAATACAAGAGTGTTATTCGAAAGTGCGGAAATGCGTCCCATACATCAAGTGAGGAAAATAGAAAAACAGAGGCGAGATAAAATGTGAGTACATCGCCGTGAAATGTTGCTACAATTCCGAAAGAGACAAATAGCCCTTTGACAACGACAGCATATTTTATATGCACTTGTTTGGGGCATGGAGCTAGAGAAGTAAGCCTATTCTCGTACGTGGTCGGTTTAGAGACCCACTGTTTAGATTGCTGAGCCAGGGCCACTGTTTGATAATGAATGCTGAAGCTGCGGTCGAGCTTAGTTCCGTTTCAGCCTAAAACAACAGGTTTGCTGAACAGGATTAGACGTGAGGACCGAAAATTGTTTACGCTATTCTGTGTGACTATAATGGCTTTGTAAGCGTATTTGGAATTTGCAGCTATTCATACAAGGACTAAATTGAAATGGTATTTGATAGAGTTAACGTTGAATAGGTAAGCTATATCGCAGTGGTCATACCGCAAATGTGACCTGAAAATATATGATGAAGAACGAAACGCTGAAAACCAAACTTAGCCAAACCACATGAAACTTGTCTGTATGAATGTCATACAATTTTACTCAAACTACAGTTTCGTAACTGCAAATATAACTTCTAGGGACACGGTTTCAAATTCACACGTCCCAAAGAACATTCAAAAGAGCTACAAGTCGACATTTTTCGCCGAGACACAAAATAAAATGACATCCTCGGACGTGTTTGTTCCCGGTTGCAGTATTTAACACTCTTTCGCCGATTCCTTTGCCCCGGTGTATTTCCGTCTCGTCGGCCAAATTGTCCTGGACAGTTCATTCGGCCGTGTACACTATCTCACTTTGAAGTCACTTAATTATGTTGATTCTGTGGGCTGTCACTCGTGATATATCGAACTTTGAGGGGAAGTAAAACTCCCTCTTTGTTAGTTTCAATCTAAAATTGAATGCACTTTAGGGTTTTGTGAACATTTCAATTACCGTTTATTTTGGGAAAACTACAGACATAACTAAACTACAATGTAGTTTGATCTTTCTGTATTGAAATCGTGAACAAGTTAGCCCCACAAAAAATATGAAGTGTGGCCTAGTCACTTTTTTATATATTTATTATATTTATTGTATTTATTGTATTTATTTTATTTATTTTATTTATTTTATTTATTTTATTTATTTTATTTATTTTATTTATTTTATTTATTTTATTTATTTTATTTATTTTATTTATTTTATTTATTTTATTTATTTTATTTATTTTATTTATTTTATTTATTTTATTTGTTTTATTTATTTTATTTATTTTATTTTTTCTATTTATTTTATTTATTTTATTTATTTATTTTATTCTTTTTATTCCTTTTTATTTTATTTCCAACTTACATCTATATACAGGGTAACCTATTATTATTATTATTATTTATTTATTTATTCAGACAGAGTCCATATTGTTAGTCACAAAAAATATCTTAGAAACTATGTTAGTAGTACAGACATAATTACAAAAAGGTGGGTACATAAAAAGAGTGTAGTCATGAAACCTTCCGCTCGAGCACTGGATAGATTGCTACGCTATCTGACCAGAACCCGAACGAACGCCTTCATGACTGCCGAGTCATACTTCTCGGCAATTACTTGAAGAATACTGTTAGTGCTGCCCCGCACTCTGCTTAGTAGGGAGGCGGTTCGCTTGCGCATTATAGCATGGAAGCCATCAACCCGAGCCTCCACAAACATACCCGAAGCGCTACAAAAGCGGGGCAGCCCTAACAGTATCCTGAATCCATTATTATACTGGACTCGCAAGGCATTGATCGACCTTTGAGTATAGCTGACCCACAGGCTACTCGTGTAAAAAGTTTGGCAGTAAGCTTTAAAAAGTGTAACCTTTACCTGTTTACTGCAGCGAGCGAACCTGCGTGCCAGCATATTACTTTTAACCGCCAATGCCCTGCGCTCCCTTTCAATGTCAACTTGGTCATCAAGATCCTCAGTGACATAGTGCCCCAGGTATTTAAACTGATAGACCCGTTTTAGGTCAATACCATTGATTTTTATGGCGGGCACACTAGTTGGACACTTGCCAGAGGCCCTGAAGACCAAGAACTCACTTTTCTTTGAGTTATACAAAAGACCATGTTTATGAGCATATTTTTCACAAACCTGTAAGAGCTGCCTTATTGCACTGACAGCTGGGCTCAGCAGCACCATGTCATCCGCATAGCTAATATTATTCATGCACACATTATCAATTGAGCAGCCGACATGTGTGCTGCTGAGCTCAGCTAGCAGGTCGTTAATGTACAGGTTAAAGAGCTTAGGGGAGGTCAAACCACCTTGCCTCGTCCCGCACTCCAATCCGTACACTTCGGAGAGGCTGTCCGCCCACCTAACATTGTTAGTCTGGTTGGCGTACCAGTAGTGAAAGATCCGTTGAACCTGTGCATGCACGCCCGTTTTTTTGAGCTTAGACCACAGCAAGTCATATGACACTAGGTCAAAAGCCTTTGAAAGGTCGAGGAAACATGCATACACAGGTGTACGCCGCTCCGTGTAGTATTGCACGGTGTGCTTGAGGCTCAGAATGGCGCTTTCGGTAGAAAGTCCGGGGCGGAACCCAAACTGCGCATCATGAATGCTGAGATGTTTCTCAAGTTCTGAGTCAAGCACAGCGTCCAACACCTTTGCTACTACAGTCGCCAATGAAATTGGCCGGTAATTTTCTTTATCGGATAAAACACCCGTTTTGTTTTTCACAATGGGAACAATTATAGTTCGCAAGAGGTCGGGGGGCAGGTATGAATGACTCATGCAAAGTGTGTAGAACATTGCCAGAACGCGAGGCAAATGAACGCCTGCATACTTTAGATGCTCAATGCTGAGCCCGTCGTGACCGGGTGACTTACCTCTGGACATCTTCATAATTATAGTCGACACTTGTTTGGCTGTAACATTAAATAAGTCACCGGTCACGACTGATTCAGCATCAGGCATCACCTTAGAAGGACCAAGCGGGGAACTCACCCTAAAGTGTTCCCTAAATAGCTCAGCAATGCCCTTACTGTCACTCACACCTCCCACCTATTGCGATAGCGTACTTATCTAACTCTTATTATTAACTTGTAAACTTTTATGAATGCTTGAAAGAGATTGTTGGTTAAAAGAGAGAGACCGCAAAAATTTATTAAGGAAAAACTGCTATAAATACTTGCCTCAGGTACTAAATGAATATATATATAAAATAACTCGTGATGTTACGAAAAAAACACCCTTCACTTTTTCTTATTCGTGTACTGAAAATATAATCATTATTTTGTATTACCTACTTATTTACTTTTAAATATAACCATATAAGCGCCGTAATGGCGCACGATTTATATCTTTGCATTCCACTTAAAGGGAATTACACAACAATTGAAATAATGGGACCTTGGAATACCCATGGGTACTTAACCTATAAGAAGCCTACTAGGGTTCCAAGGTCTAGTTGGGTTGGGGCTCTTATAAGATTATGCTCTTTATATTTCAAGTGGAAAAGCTGAGTATGCCTGTAGGCTAATAAAAATCCCAAATGGCAGTAAATTAAATAACCATTAGATAGAACCATTGAAATTATAGCTTAAATATTTTAAAATTAATTATGTATTATGTATCCTAGAAATAATATTTCAGCTATAAAAATCTGCACTGATTTTGCAATATTTTACTTCAGAACTTTTCACCAGAACACTTTCCGTAGCACAGCTCGGCGCCAAAATTAGGGGACGTCGCATTGAATCTCGTTTTTTAAGTTTTTCTGTGTTAGTTGGCGGTGCTAAAATTTCGAATAAAACCACGACCAAGCCACGTGTCTGTAAGACCAATAAAATAATTAAGAAAACGCGACTGTTAACAGCAAATATTTAAATCGTCAATCGGCCATAATCAAATCAACAGTCCAGAGTCTAGACGGTCCTCTAAATATGCACGGGGTGTGGCAATTGTGGCATTAGCAACTTTTTTCTACCGATCAACATCTGCTGTATATTCGAATACTACTTCATTATAAAATCACGAATCGATTCCACCTACAATTAAAAGTAGTTAGTAAACATGTCTGTAATTATTGCGCGCATTAATCGCTTTCGAGTTTCGGATCGGAATAAAATGTTATATTTATATTTCTAGACGATTTTTCTTCGATGTTATGATTGCCACTGCCTTTAAGGTCTATAGCCCCCGAGCCAATAGAACAATATATTGTTCTAGGCAACCGGATTTCATTGGTTAAACATTATTCTCCCGTATTTTCCAATGCTATCAGAGTATTTTTTTTAACAGTTTTTGTACACACATATAAACAGATAAGCAGAAATACCAGAAAAATACGTACAAAGGTGATGCTTATGTCTAAAAAAATCTCTTCCAGCATACCTGCGATATAAAAGTAGACGAAGAGATGTAGACAACGTGTGTAAGAGTAGAAGAGAAAACAAAATACATAAGATCAAAAATAAAAACAAAACACTATTCACTAGTTTTTAAATATATTAATAATAATCATGAGAAGAAGAATTATGTGGTAAGTTAACAACGCGGTTTAAAAGAAGATGTAGAGCCAAAAATATTAAAGAATAAGCTTAGATGTTTTGGTCATGTTGAGAGGATGAAATGAAAAGCGACTAACAAAAGGTAGGTATGTATTTAAAAGGCAGATGTGAAGCAGAAAGACGCGAGAGGACGCCCTTGAAGGACAAGTGACCTTATTGGTGATGTTCTTCAGAAAGGTCAGGTGCGTAGTACTCGCAACCGGCGTGCGTGTATGACCAGATGTATGAACGTAAACGACGCAAAAGGAGTATGTAAGGATCGTAGCAGCTGGCGTTCTGTAGTTTCTGCCTACCCCCATAGGAAGAAGATGTGAGTTTATATATGTATCATAATAATCAATCTTGACTTTCCTGTGTTTCGCATTAGTAAGTTAAATTATTATGATCAACAGTGGTTCCATTAAATTGTTTATATTCTTGATATTATTATAGATTTTACTTAATAATAACTAGTCGACGGCTCGAACTCGTTGGTGGGCGTGACTATATGCATGCTAATTAGTCTAATAATTTATTTATTTAGTTTTTTTAATGTGTGGTTAGTACCTATTACTTACATCAGTTTTCTTTTATTAAAATATACATTTATAAGAAATTAATATTAGGGAAATATACAGCTTAAATTGGATACCTACTTACAAAAACCTTAATTGTTAAATGCGAAGATTCATCTAATGAGAAACAATAAGTATAGCAAAACAAAAAATACGACTGAAAAAAAAAAACAAAGTCTCAAACATCTAAATGGATGGGCGCCTACTCGTCCAATAAATTGAGCAACCCTATTTTGATTGTTCACAATCAAGATTGCACAACACACAATTAGACATACAGCTTTCAATAACTCCTCTCAAGGTCGGCGAAAGTAGCCCGTGGATGTAGTTTTCGATTTCGTTACCACGTTCTATCCATCAGCTGTAACATTAGTACTTTCGAATAATCATAGACTAATAAAGCACGCATGCAGAATGTTTTATTGCATGTTTTTCTTGTTCGATTATAATTAGAGTCGGGATCAAATGCACGATTCTAATCGAATGATAGGTACTAGTGACGTAAGGAAGATAATTCCAGTTGGATATCAACATTTGCATTGATTGAGCATGTAACCTTGTCTTGTCGGATATATTAGCAGTGATAGGAAGGTACCTTGAAGATTCATCAGTACGTTGTTTCACCTAATGAAGGTTGACGCAAATCTTGTAGTTATTTGCTGATTCGCATAATATCGTGGTACTATTGTCACGATAAAGAAGTAACGAGATCATAAAGGTTGAGAATTGCTCGATTTGTCTGGTTTTTATTGAGTTTTATGATCGACCAGTAAGTAAACAACAGAAAACCTGAATTTCTATTACAATGTTTATATATATTGAGCAATGAGCACGTCTGTAACCTATTTCATTGGATTACACAGTTTAAAGCTCTGCTCATTGATCGTCCAAACAAGAATCATCAAAGCCGCTTCCGCAAGACATAAAGCAAACCATTACCCCCACTGCTAACACTTAACCAAACAACGCTAATCCACACAGATCCGCAATCAAATCCATCCAGCCAATAAAGCTAATAATACATTTACATCAAAACAGCCAGGTAGACCGCATCAGCATGCATCGCACGATGCAATAGACGGAACTCTGCGGCGAGTTAGTGGAAGGAAACGGAAACACGCGACCGCGACGGCACAACGTTTGTTTTGTTCGATACCGTTTCACATACGACTATCCACCATACATCCTACACAGGAACTAAGTCCCTGACTGTCCCCGCATTTGTGGTACAAGCTCACTCACACATACAAAAACATTTGAAAATGGAATTCTATGTTCAAAAAGTGGTCGGCACCTTCATTTCCCGCTCAATTTCGAATTAAGAACGATTAACAAAAAGCATCTGTGTCAAAATTCAAAATTCAAAAGTCATTTATTCAAACTAGGCTGAGAATCAGCACTTTTCGAACGTCAAAATTACATAAAACAGAACCCCAAAACGCCCACCCTTCACCACTTCATAGTGCTTTAGCTGGCAAGAAGAAGTGGCGCAACAAACTCCCCAGCAGCATAGCTGTCTGTTCAGTTAGAAAATTAATATAATTCACATTCATCATCATCAGCCTATTAATGTTCCCACTGCTGGGACACAGGCCTCCTCTCTGTGAGAGGGAGTGGGCCGTAATCCACCACGCGGGCCCAGTGCGGGTTGGTGGATGTCACATGTCTTCGAATTTTTGGTTCTAATACATGCCGGTTTCCTCACGATGTTTTCCTTCACCGTTTTGAGAGCAGTGGTGATGAAATTATTTACACAAAGTAAAGCGCCTGCTTGGGTTCGAACCCACGACTCACAAGTCGTAAGTCGGGGCCGTTACCACTGGGCCACCACTGCTCCGATAATTCACATTACGCAACACAAAACATAATTTAAATTAATAGCCATTTATGTCAGCTAATATACTAACCAAAAACATCGAGAACTATACTCAGGCAGAAATTAAATAAAAAAATAAAAAATTTACGTAAAAACACTAAAACGTGTAGTTATCGTGTGACTATACTAAAGCTGGTCTATGTTGGATCATAGAAAGGGCACAGACAAGTCCTGTGTCGCCCCTCTGTGCCTGTCATAAAGAAGTTAATCAACGTAGAGAGACCGAGGGTGCAGACACAGTGTTTGTTTTGGAAAGCTATTTTCGGTTTGTGTGACATGATGGAATGTTTATGACGTAGCCACATCCTTGCATAAAGGTGGATTCGGCGTTGAATGCGTCGTTGCACAACGGAAGGCGGTCGTTGAAAAAATAAGCATCTACTTAATCGTAAAAAAACAAAGGTCTTTTTGCATAAATTTTGTTTGTTTCACTGTCTCGATGCATAGGTATTTTTATATCACTGTCTGTGGTAGTGTGAGCTATTACGTGAATATACCAACACCAAAAAATAAGCTTTAAAAACACTTATGTTACTTAGATAAATAATTATTGTAATGTATTGCTAAGGCCAATATAGAGTTAAATTTTTAAATTTTATCATCACGAATTCTTGTCGACGTCGAACATTCAGTTAGTCAGGTAATTAAGCCACTCACAGGCTAACACGAAAACCACGAAATTAATTTCAGTAATCAAAAGCATTCTCTTTGTCGGCAACCGCTACGTCCAATCACATAAAAACTCTAATATAAACGTATCCCTGATCATATGCAATGTCCTTAAGGTGCAACTAGTCGCGGGCTCGAACTCAATGGTGGGCCTGGCCAAAAACCACACTGTCTCACCTGGCGTCGTGTCCGACAGAGATAGTATCAGTGATGAGCAGTTAGAAGCTGATCTACATGCACAACGTATAGTTCGCACGCACGGAAACACCGTACCGACCAATTTTAGTAAAACGAGCGCGTCAAAATTTACGAAAAGGCCTTTGGAAAAAAGGTTTTTCTGAAATAACCACTGCATAAATCAATTACAAATAAAATTTATTGAAATCTTCGTTAATTTTTCTGTGTCGGTACGGATTTTGTTTTCGAGATTTCACACTTCTTGTATTACTTATTTACGCCCAAAGTTGCGTTAAAATTAGCAAGAAAAACGAATCTTTGCTGGCTCATAACTTTTTAATGGCTTTTTATTTTACTATTCTGCTTCCGTACAGACAATTTTAATAATGAGACCTAACGATATCATGTTTAACTTTGAATGTACGATGTCAAATAGTGGAGTAAAACCCCTCCGAAGTTTGTATGGAAAAAATATCAAATTGTTTCACCTTAAGACATCCCGCTGGGAAATTAAATCCCCCAACATTATTTTGCAATACACATTATTTTCATAAGTATAGATTTCACTTTTACGGCCCTCTCCCTTAATACACCGTAATGTCACTCAAAAATATATTAACACGTAAAATACTGCCAATACCAATATGCAAAAAAATATTTTTAAGTTAACCATATTAAAAACGTAAGTTAGTGGAATATATTAAGTTCTCGTAGAACTGTCAATTCTTATACTTTTAATATTCATTTTATGGACTGTGTACCTTTTTAAAACAAGGGTCGGGACTGACTCGATACATTTATTGGCCTCTTCGGCTTGTATCCCTGTCAAATAAATCACTATCACAATAAAAAGACAATTTCACAAAGTTAACGAATGAATTTCGAAATGATTAAGGATGTATGGACTGTATCGGCCACACTGGTGATTTACTTTTGTTTTTAATTGCTGCAGGAACACGCATGCCACACATCGTCCGGTCATATTTGTGTTGTATAGGTACTATCTTCTTTAGAAACTTTGTACCCCTTTTTACGATAATTACGCGTACGGAGGAGTATGAAAATTGGCACAGTTAAAGTTTATATGGAGAAGGAGTGCAGAAAGCAAATATGTTTATATAATATGTATTATAAATAAATGAAATTAATTTAAAAAAACATTACACACTACCACGCGTTTGACAAACACACACTCTTTTGTTCATGGTTAAAAATGGCCTTAGAATAATGACATGGCCGCATGGAATTAGTATGTACTATCATGGCAGCATGGAATTAGTATGTACTATACATGGAATTAGTATGAACTATCCTAGCAAACTTAAAATTTAAATGAATAGTGGTTTAATTTCCACCACTGGACGACCACTAGTTTACTAGTTCTACTTTTATTTAGCAGAATAAACAAAGTAATCGTATCAAAATGCCCGCATACGTAAACAAAGTATTTGGTCCGCGGTAAATCAATGGATTAAAGTCAGAATACCAAATATTGCACACAAACAACATAAAAGCGAGGAAATTATAAATCATCATAGACAAAAACTAAAATATTAGACATATTAATCGCTTTCATATTAAAGAGTTACGCTACACAAGTTTACAAATCGGGAATCCGTATTTTAAGATGGCGCGCGTGGGCGCACGACATTATTTCCGTATTAAAAGCTTCGAGTTTCGTAAGATCCAGTTTTATTAGCTCTGTGTGCATTCTTTCGGTCACTTAGCGGATATCTACGAAAGCCGATTGGGGGACACTAAAACTTTTCGAAGGGCCATCATCAAAGCCGTGCGAAATTCGGACCACACCTCGAGCGGCTTACAGCGTCATGTGAGATGCTTATTAGCGTATACTTTATACCCTCATAAAATACCCTGCGTACAGCGACAGGCGACGTTAACATTCAAAACTATATGGGCCGTGACCCGTAATAGTTATTTACATAAATAATTATATTATCCTGCCTCTCTCTAATTACCTTAATAGTCGTAAAACAAACTTAATTAACTTCGTCCACCACTGTAATTTGAGTCGGACACTGGGACCGAATATCCAAATAGGCAACGAGGGTAATTTTAAATCCACCAACTTCGAAGGAGGCGTAACCGACGAACTCGACGAACGAGACCTTGAAAGAAAATCTTGAGGAGATTAAAATATCAGAGCATCAATTGAAAGTTAAGAAAACAGATTTAACTAAAAGTAAAAGTGACTAGATGAATGAAGTGGATAAAGACGTGGAATTAGGAACAATTAACGACGAAACTCGGTTACAATGGCGACGACACATCAAAGGCACAGGTTTACAGGATTAACGTTTGAACAAAGAGAAACAAAAGGATTAAAAGCTTTCGTCTCAATTTGGCGATGCCACGTTTAAATTAAAAACTGGCAAATGTCATTCAAATATGTAACAAGGTATACTTTTCACAGTATCAGCTGTCACAAAATTAATCCTCGCGCCTCTAAAGGAAGAATAAATAACTTTTTGCAAAAAAATGCATTACTCGTCCATAGTGGACAAAAATCTTTTGTGAGCACAAAAGTCGCACTTAAAATTAACTTTCGTCAAATCTTCGTGGAGATGCTCAATTATTGAAATTCTTCCTTGTGTGGTTGGTGATATGGTTCAATTTGTGGGAGCTGCAGTTAATTCAAAGTGAATGCGACATATTTATTTTACGAAATCCAATTTTCTGCTGACATCTCATCTGTCGACTTTAAACGTTCGGGACTATGGGACTGACTTCTCGGTTTCACGCTTACTCTTTGAGTATCATCTTTGGTCCATGAATGTTTTTGAATTAAAACGCTTCGTGTAAAATTATCATATCAACAGAGATGCGAATGTTGTCCAATTATTTTTGAGAATGCAAATTGAATTTTTATTCCATAACTTAATTTATTTTTTTGCAGTAAGCCCTTTATTCTGGCTAGGTTGAGTGTATACGTTAGGTACCTACCAATATATGTTCGAAAATAAAAATAATCCTATTTGGAAAATACCGAAATCCTTCAATACTCCAATGCAAAAGAAACCCTGAACTTGTTCTAACTAAAGCTAAACTATAAGACCCTAAGTTATAAATGTAAGCCGAGGAAAACCGATCTGTGTTCGTTCGTAGGCGGGCCACTAAGAACCTGTCATGTTTGTACTATTGTGATATAGTTAAACCCGCTATTTTATTGCTGTTGTGACTTCAAGAAATACAAGAAATAGGTACTAGGGAATAGTGAAAATATAGTGACTGTAAAGGCTTTACGAAAAACAAAACACAACTATATGCTCTTTCACGGAACACTTATTGTTTGTTATTATGTGTCACATTACATTCTAACTCAATCAAGTTATATTGTGTTTGATTCTTTGTGACTTCAAATTGTTGACATTTATGTGGAGAAAGTATTTTATTTTCTAGTGTAGCATCTTAGTTAACGTTACCTTTTAATCTTATGGAAAAATAAACCATCAAAATCTCGTCGTAACTTTTGGCAACGGTTAAAAAAGAACTTGGTCTGGATATTACATTAAAGGTGCTTTTCCACCAGAGATGTGCTATGCTACGTTGCTATGGATGCGTTTGATATCCACCAATAATATTCATTGGTGCGGATAGCTTAGCACTGGTGGAAACGGATTCAACTGAGATATGTTTTTTATATGGAAGGATCCGTGTTATGGATGTGTGCTATGGATGCCATGTGTGCTATGGATGCGTGCTATGGATGCTTCCCTACTATCGATACATCGCATAGCTCGAGCTGCGCATCTTCCTCGCGCAGCTACTTTGCGGCGGCGCATCTTCATAGCACATCTTACTCGCACCGCTACATAGCTTAGCATCAGTGGAAACGGTCACATAGTTTCGTAGCTTAGCTTTTACATTCTCCCTGCATAGCACATCTCTGGTGGTAAGGCACCCTAATACGGGTTGCGTTTACTTCTAAACCAAAATTCATCATTTGCCTAGCATTTTCCGAACTATGTTGGGGTCGGCTACCAGTCTAACCGGATGCAGCTGAATATCAGTACTTTCCATGGAGCGACCGCCTATCTGACCTCAATAACCCAGTTACTGCGTTATACGATACCCCTTGGTAAGACTGGTTGATAGAATTTCGGGCCTCTGACTACCCGTAACGACTGTCAAAGATCTACAAATGACAACCGGGACCAACGGCTTAATATGCTTTCCGAGGCACGGAGAGGTATCGATATGTAATCGATCACCCATCCACGGACCGACCTCGACCTGTGCGGCTGTTATTATTTAGCCATGACCCCCTCCTCCATAAGCTTCAAAGCCTTGTGACGGTCAAACGTTAAGCCTAAATTGCCTTGAGCCTTGAACAAAGAGTGTGCTCTAAAAGGACAAAAAAGTGCATTAGAAGCATATGCGGACTTAGATTGATTCATCTAGACCAGTTTTCAAAAGGTTGGAAATCTTACCCTACCTTCATTATACATATTTGAAGCGGCGTATTATTCAATTAACGAATTTCTTAATTAACATGCATATAAATATTGTATACCCCATAGGTATGTTACAGTGATACAATAATATTAACTGTAACAACTGTCTTTTTACCTGTTACAAACAATAAATTAATTCATTTGAATTTGAGTTTTGACAGTCATGTGATTCAATCAAATTCGTCTACCACATGCCTCACAGTAAAAATCGTCTTCATAGTTGCGCCATATCAAAAGGTCCCAATCCTTCTACATCTATTCTACCTCTTCTTTCAAACTCATTGGTTTATCTGGCTCGGAGCCATCACAGTCGTTTGTTATCCTCTAATATAAACGAGCCATTATAATAAAGAATAATGTCCTCCCAACCCACTTGCGAATAACATATCTATCCGGCACATCTACCAAATCTAATTTAACGTCATTAATGGACAAAAGATCGTATTAAAGTTCATAGTGATCATTACCTACGTAGTTCCGATGACGTATGTAGGTGTCGTTGTAACGGTTTATTTTATTTATTACACCATAAGTCACATAAAATTCTAAGCTCCCGGTACTGTGATAGCATCTTGAATTCTTGTCGGTCGTCGGTATAGACCGATAGACTTATACAGGGTATTTGTATTAAATCACTAAAGAAACTTACTTGTTTCTAATGGGAATTTTGTACAAGAATTTTAAGACGGAGCTTAGATTGTCAACTGTTTTTATTTTAGTGGCCAGTTCTCCAATTTTGAATTGAGAAGTTCGTGTACCTAGAGTGTTCTTTTTTTGAAAACAAAATTATTGGAGAGCTGGCTGGATTTTCCACAAAGAGTTCTGCTATCAATTTTCATGTATCCGTTGGTAACAATTCACAATATCGTATTGTACATACATAATATGCGTTGGGTATTTTACAATCTGTAATGTAATACTGATAGGGGTTTGATCCTGATAACCTTGGCTTACTTGGTAACTAATAGCGACATAATACGTAGCTACCTATAAATATATACACAGTATATTATACAGGTTGCTATCCGGAAATTGAGAATTAAAATATTCTTCACTTATATATAGGTATAAATAGCAGCATTTTGTTCGTTTATTCCTACCAATAGAACTCACAAAGCCTCTTTGCAATAACAATGCAATGCGCTCAATATACACAGCCTGTATATTTCCCCGGAAAAATATTTTGACGTCAACATCCGCTTAACTTAAAGGTTAACGAGACCTTCGTCATTGTGACGCATATTTTGAATTAATACTCAAATACTTACTGTAATATTTATTGTGTTTATTTTATGGGCTATTATGAACGTAACATCATCAAGGCGGAGCTTATTTCGCTTAACATAGACCAAATAATAGCTCAATGAATTTAAAGTATAGAGGATGCGCTAGGCTAAAAATATAGCGTAGGTATGCAAGCTAAGGCCAAATAATTTTTCTTGACCTCCAATCAATTCGCAACTTAATTGTAATAAGTATTAAATTCAATATTGTGGAGCGTAAAACTCTGGGTTAATTTCGCCAAAACTCGAACAAAATTTTATGTAACATCTTTGGAATAGATTGTACGAGGAAATTATGATCTTTCTAATAACTTTTGAACAAAGAAATTGTGATAAGTAAAGAGGTAAAGTTTGTTCCTTTATTAAGAGTAGCCCCTTAACTTCTTAATCAATTTCTGTTTAATTAGGATCTTGGAATAATTCTGATTTGAGTTTCGAAAATATTAATAACTTGATCTGTCAAATTGACGTTTAAAGGATTAAGGGCAATGGACTTGCGTTATACTAGATACATAATTTACGTTTGTCGTGTAAAAATGTTTGTACAAACCTGCTTATAGAAATAAAATAATTTATCAATGGTACTTCTATATAAGATTTTACCAAGCTTGCTAAGCTTTTTCCTATTTATTTTCATTCGGATTCAGATTTTTAAAGATAGTTACTGAGTTATCTATCTATCTATATATTTATAAAAAGCAATTGCCGTGCATTAAATTAATTCTCGCAAAAACTCGAAAATGGCTCGAAGGATTTCATTAATTAGTTTATTGTTTTGTTCGCCTCAATAAAGGGGTGGTTTAGGAAAATAAAAATTTGGAGGAACCCAGAGGAACGGGTGAAAATCGAAATTGAAATTTTGACAGAACAACGTCTCAGCAGCACGTGTTAACGGGCAAGCTAGTCGTAGTAAAAAGAAAATATAATTTTACAACTAGCAACAAACGCAATTAAAATAATTTCCCGAACACAAATCGCTAAGCTTTCTTCGATCAACATTGACATTCGAATCACGTTAGGCCGTGTCTACATAACAGCCTTTTAGTTTAATCCGATCTGTTCGAGTTATAAGAAGATTGTAATTGAACGTCAAAGGGGCCGATGGATTAGGAGATCGCCGGACAGACAAGTGACAATTCGGAATCGGCCATTTTGATTGACGTCATTTGACGTTTGTCTGTTAAGCTATTCGTTATGCATATCTCAGTAGCGTGACGGTGATTATTAATGTTCAATTAAAGTTATGTTCAATAATTATGTTGATTATTATTGAGCAACAAAAAAGTAGATTTAGATTGGTCAGTTGGCTTTGATGACTTTGTAAGCAAATGTCAAGTGACATGATGTGAGAAAAAATTGAAATGGTCTATGAATGTTTTAATTTTATGTAGGTTTGATTGATTTAAATTAATTCTAGTATTCCTACACGTATGAAAAGAACGCAAAAACTAAATATTTATTTGACTTAATTCCTTTTGCGTGCAATCAACAGACAATTTCAATCGCAGTCCACTGCTGGACATGATCTCCTTTAGGCTACTCCACAACACCCTGTCCTTCACCTTCCTCGTTGCAAAGCAAAAGTTCAATTTCTGACGGTACTTTTTATGTTTTCTTTCTTTTTCCTTCTATACAGTCGTCGACATCTTTACCAGATACTTTTACCATAAGCTATTCAATTTCATGACTGAGGAACTTAGTCGCAACTTACCTCATGTTTTAAAGAACAGAAAAGCCTTCGTAAGCTATTCTATGAAAAATTAAAATAAAGTAAAGCTATCGTTCCTCAGTTACAAAGAAAAAGATTGACTTACGCGAAGTGAATAACGTCATCTCTATCGTGCAGGCGATGTTCGATAAAATTCTTTATGTAGGATAAATAGTTTCGACGTTGTTTCGACAGCCAGATGTATAAAATAAATCCAGGAAAAATATAGCTGAGCAAGCTATATAGCCAGCAAATCCTAAATATTTAAACACTGATTTTCATATTTCTTCAGGACCTACTGAACTACTCCTTGAATAAAGAATAAAACTCCAACTTAACATGCAAACAGCCTATGCAATATCAATACTTTAAACAACACCCTATGTAGTCCCAATAACTTCCCAAAACCACTTTGTCTCCCCCACAATTTAAAAGTTGGGAAGAAACAGATGACGCTAGGACATAGTCCGCATACAGAAAGAGCATAAAAGGACGTAAAAAATAAAATAATGCATATTTGTTGGCGTAAATACAGTTAGATGTGCGTTGGGGAGTCGAGGAGGCTCAAACTCGTTCAATTCGTGTATCGCGAGCCTATCAGTAACACATCCTGTAGGAAACACGTGACGGGAATAGGGACTGGGACTAGGAGAGGCCTCTAGGATAGCGGGGAATGGGTAGTGGCACAGAATGGATAATGGTAGCTGGACTTGCAATAGAGAACGCAAACTTGTGCCCGTTTTTATTAACCAAGCACCTAAGTTAACGCCTAAATATTATTTTACTGTTGGTTTTTCAACGTGCTGCTGCTGAGACGAGCGTTGAAAATCCAACGGTACGCTTTTATTTAGGTATATATATACAGGTGTCAACTAAAAAAAAAAACATACAAAAAAAAAATTAAGAAGTAAATAACTTCGATGTTGATTCTCATCATTTCAGTGAATACACTTAGTAGGAAAATATCTTATCAAATCTACCAGCTTCGTTTGCCATAAGCGTTTGTATACCTCAATCAATTCAGTGTATCGCAGTCCACTGCTGGAGAAAGGCCCTTCCCAAGTTGTGCAAAAATTGAGTTCGCGCAGTTCGAGCCCCCACCGCAGAGTTTCTTGAAATAAGTTATTTACTACTTACAATGAATTACAATAATTTATGTCTATTGCATTCCTAATGATGCAAGCTTTCATTGATTGTGATATTTTTCAATTCTTAGCAGAATTACGACCGATATGAGACATCTTAAACTAAAAAAAGGTTTCTGATACTGCCGTTGCTATTGTATTGTGTCAGCAAAGATTTTTAAGGCTCATTGCATTCCTTAATTGATGCAAGCTTTCTTCGATTGGGATTTTTTAGATTTCTGAACAGATTTCCGGCCGATATTAGTCTATATTATTTAAAATTATTTTGCTATTGTCAACTTCTTATGCATTTTTACCCCTATTTTACGAAATATTTTTGTTGTATCTCTTTAGGTCCTGGTTGTTCTTTGTCAACTCTTGGGAACGACACCAGAATAACCGTTCTAGCTGAACACGTTTTTGCACTATACGATTTGTAATTTCGACATAATATAGTGAAAAATAGAGGGTCGCACGCATGCGCCTGCCCTCGCGATATGACGTAATAGGCATATGTAATACGTAATAGACCTATCTTTTGCGAACTCATCTATTACTTTACTCTAGCATTAAAAGTCTTGTATCTATATATATAATAATGAATCCCTATTTTCCTTGGTCACGGCATCACGCGTGAACGGCTGGACCAATTTCGATCATTCTTTTTTTGTTGTGTTTGTTATTGTAAGGAGAAGCTTCTTAGGATAGGTAGGTGAAGGTAGGGTAGGTAGGTAGGTGTAGGTAGATAGGTATGTAGGTAGGTAGATAGGTATGTAGGTAGGTAGTTAGGTGCGCCGTAGATAAGTAGGTAGGTAGGTTCGTACGGGTAGGCTACCCGTGCGAAGCCGGGGCGGGCAGCTAGTAATATTATAGTTATTAGCGATTGAAATCTTAAATGTTTTTGGCGGTCAGAAATATTTAACTTACTACCAGTACAACGAGCAAAAGGACGTTGTAGTGGGCCCATAACCTATTAAAACACGTTAACTTTTCGTAATCGACTGACACTGACAGTTTATTCAATTCTAAAAAGGACGGTTACAAAACATAGATAACTCTGCTTGTACCTAAGCATACATACATTTTGTTACCTACATACTAACAGTTTTCACGTCAATGTTGGCAATCTCTCACGTAGTACATATGTTTTTTGTTTAAATTCAAACCTCTTACTTACTTTAAAAGATCTAAGTATAAGGTCGTTTCATACCTATAGCTAATGTTTAATACAACACCTACAGGAACACGCATTGACAACATCAATACCAATATCACTGAGTTACAAACTTACAAGAAATCGTCGTACGTGAGACCATTCCACAAAAAATCAGTATTGATGTCCACCGATTTCGAGGCCCAGCTTAAGATTCACAGGAATAAGACGCGACGGAGGAGATACGTCGCGCATAATGTCCTATTTTGTTTTGTATACAAAGTTATTGTGTTACCGATATTTTCTGTCAAAAAGATTTCTCAAAACATGTTGTGCGAACACATATGGAATATTTATATCTATCGCCTGGAGATTGAAAGATAACACAAACTGCATAACTCTATTTATCAATGGGAGTTTTTTTGTTCTTTTTGTTGCAAATAAAAGGAAGTGTGTCTGTGACAGTCTGTGTTTTACAAATGATCAACGCAAAAGTGTGTCTTTAGTGTAAATTCATGAGATCAATAGCTAAAGTACATTATAGAAGTAAATTAAAGAGAGGCCTATTTTGTTTGAATAGTAGCTGCCAATTCCAATTGACTGTTAAAAAACGAGTGACTTACAGTAGTCGCAAATAATGTGTAACATCTTACATCTTGGCTGACAGTACCAACCGTTTTTATTGCTTCCCTGGCTTCCTGTTACACACTTCCGTCCCTTTTCACGAAATCACTACCACAGCTTGCAGGAAAGCGAGAGAAAAGAGGTTACACATAAAAAATAACAATAAAAGATCTGAAGCGTAAATTGTTTACAAGCTAGATCATCATTATCAATCGAACACTATTTAAATTAACGAACTGCTCTGATCACTGGCCATTAACAATCGATTACCCTGACTATTGCGATCGATACCATAAATAAACCTCACCTTACGTTGTGTAAGGCATAATTACGCGCATAATACAAATGAAAAGCGCAACCGTGCGCACGTAGTCACCATGTCTTACCCAGATTATTTATTGCCGTTTTATCTTACGACGACCGTTTGCGATAAAATAAAAGAAATGTCAGCCGCCCGTGATCGCGATTATCACGAGACGATCGCGACTGAGTAACAGATCCGAACCGCAACATGCGTCCCTATCAATGAATGCAAATACCATATCCCGCGCATCTCGAAATGAATTCAGAAAGTGGATACTGAAACCGCAATGGATGGTTCTAAATTCGAAAGTATCGTTATGAAATATGCGGTAAAACAAAATACACATTCAAAAGACTTTAAAAGCTTACTTTACAACGTGATAGTATTGGTAGTCAGTCATTGACTGGGCAGAAAGACTTGCTCGCATGGCGTGCCCTTCATGTTCTCTGCGCGGACAGCCGGGATCATTGTGTAAGGGAACGTCCTTTAATTAGCACATGTAGAGCAAGATTATCGGCCGACAACGTCACCGAGTGGGCGACAACTGAATAATGACGTCGCTATTTATATCGAGATAATTATTTGTTAAAATTAAACACTCGTTTGTTTAATGTTGGGGCTTGAGTTAGCAAAATAAACTGTTATTGCAGGGCGCTCGCAAATTAAATGGGTATTCCAGGATTCATTACGGTTGTTTTGACTGCTCGAGAAGCTATACAAAAAATAATTATGTACTTAAGCAATAAAATTAGTTTTTTGTTTAGTTTAAAAATATCTTAGATTACTTGGTCAATTTAGTTCATAAGACAGTGCAACAACATATCGTCTACATCAAAAACTTTCGTTGATACGGCATTTCAGAACGCTGCATTTTGCACCGCACCAGGGACAGTCATAACAGTCTATAAATCTTTTCAGAGGCAGTAATTTATTTTATTTTAATGCCAAAACCTGGTACACCCCAGGGCAAATAGCTCTGGCCTCTATTACATGTAAATTCAGAAAAAAACATTCAAAATAACAACAGCAGTCAGCCATTAGCCAGCATAAAGGATATTCTTGCCAACATTATATTGCTAACTGTCCTTTCCAACTTTCGGAGCCAAATGACCAGCGACGAGGAGCCAAGTAAAGCTAAACAGGCACCTGCCATCGGAAGCCAGCCAAGTACTGATAGGCTATCAGTCTGCGCCAACTTTTAAATTAGACTGCCCTATATTTTAAGAGTTACTTTTGTAAAGGCAGGCTTTGTTTTTGTTAATGCTACCTCTCAAATCCAACCGATGATTGATGATCGATCACTTCCTTGTATATCTACTGAAAGGCTTCTGTTTCTTTTAAGTTTTACGAGTATCATAAGTGTGTCACTCTACAACTCCTAATATACAAGGTGGAGACGACAATACACAACAAAAAACTCTAACGACGTTCCCATTCTGTATAAAAAAAATTAATTGAATATATTCAATAGTTTAGTCTATATAGCTCGGCAAAATCCATAGTCGGCTCGAGCTATTCCGTTTATCCACCCCAAAAATCCACCCTAAGGTGGATATTCTGAAATGTATGCCCTAGAATTCACCCAAGGCCTAGTTGGATAAACGGAATTTATAGGCTTAGGATGGATCCCGGCATACATTTAATTTGTTTTAAAAACTCATTTTTTTATTTCGAAGCTAGGATTTATTTGTTCAGTTCCAAAATACTCTTACGCATTAATAGTGCCAGTATTTTAATTTTTTGTTGTATGGTAGTCTCCACATTGTATATAAGTAATTACTTATCGGGCTCTCAACGACTCATCCACCAATCCGCACTGAACCTGGGTGGTGGATTATAACCCACTCCCTGTCACAGAGAGGAGGCCTGTGTCTCAGAAGTGAGATCGCTATAGGCTGATCATGCTACTCACCATTTCCTAGTTTATTTAATTCTTTATTAGGTATCCGGAAACACAAACGGTTCTGTAACTTCTATTTCCGCAATGTCATAATTTAATCAATGATGTGTCTTAATTCTTACGTCTAGGGTCTAGACTCTAGACACATAAGCATTAAAGCATAATAGTGACCGTTGACAGATAATTTATGGTCACTTTAATGATCTCTAACAACTTTACAACATCAACGTCTCCGTTCATTCCTCACATCTCATAGTGCCTAGACTGATTTATACAATTTACACAACTATAACGTCATCAGACTTATCAAAACGATATGCATAACAATCGAATCGATACAAATTAATTGCATAGAGATGAATCGATAACTGATGTCGTATGAGTAATGATTTGTTATCAACGCGCCGATTAAAATCGTATTCGCCATAATCAACTATCGATGTAAATACCTACTAATGTTCTAGTGCATGTATAGCAGTTCTATTTTAGTGCAGTACGAGTGCAACACTAGTGCAAGTAAAGTGCAATTCCAGTGCAACTCAGGGCATTACAAGTAAGTTTTTAGGTCAATGCCAACCACAGTGCAAACTCCGTACAGTTTTAGT
The DNA here is from genome assembly GCA_948150665.1 of Conistra vaccinii. NCBI lineage: Eukaryota > Metazoa > Arthropoda > Insecta > Lepidoptera > Noctuidae > Conistra > Conistra vaccinii. The sequence goes on along the minus strand of OX411329.1, from coordinate 8,797,174 downwards.
TCACACTACGTTCAAGTTCAGTGCAATGAAAGTAGTTTTAGTACGACATTCGTAAAGAAAGGTGTGATATAAAGACTATAAAACTATCTATGACGTTTTGTACTAGAGCTTGACATTATGCACTCGTATTATGCGTCATTATGCGTTCGTAGGATAGTTCAGTTAGGTCAATGCTAGTGCAATTTTCGTACATCCGAATGAGTGCGAATTGGTTATGTGCGATAAAAACACTTTGAAAGTATCTATATGATGTTTTGTCCCAGAGCTTGACATTATGCACTAAATGAAAGTATCTATGATGTTTTGTCCCAGAGCTTGACATTATGCACTAAATAAAGTGTCCGTAGAATAGTTCAGTAAGGTCAACACGAGTACAGATTTCATACATCTGAACTGGTGCTATAGTTAAATGAAATAATATTATAAAGACTGTAAAGGCTTAGGCTGCGCAGGGTAGGCTGCGCAGGCCGTTAACTGTTAGGTAGGAAGAGGTAGAAAATAATTAAAACATCAAGGAAAGTTAATACATATAATTTAGAGTAGGTGGTAGTAGATAACACGGCTAGGTCGCGAACCCTGAGTCTGAGCACTCGCACTTAGAGCTAAGAAGGTATAGGAAGGTACCGTCCTTGACAACACGTGGTAGACGTGCTGGCCAGTCAGCACAGAGAGACAAGACAGAGAGCGAATTTTGTGAGTTTGTGTATATGTATATTATGGAGGGTAATCCGGAACCACAGCTCCTATTCGAAAAACGCTTTCACCATTTGAAAAATACATTATTCCAGATGGGTATAATAATATATTATTATGTGAATATAAATACAAAAAGAAGTACTTGAGAATACTAATGAAATACTATCTTGAATTCATGCAAGAATACTAACAAAACGTGCAAAACGTGTTGTGAACAGAATATCTCACATGTAAACTGCACCCATCCGAAGCCGGGGCGGGTCGCTAGTCATAAGATAATTTCAAAACAGTGATAAAGTTATAAAAGTATTATATTGTTAATATCGGTACAGAGTTAGAGTTCGAACGGTGGTCTTATACATTGTCAATTAGACGATAACGTACAGTAATATTCACCGAGTTGGATTATTTTTATCGTCGATAGGATAGTGTATGTTAAAGATAATAATTATGCTGATGCTCCAGTTTCACTTAACAAAACAAAAACCATAATGACGTGGTAGGGAAGTATTGTTGAAACACGCACCTAAAACCAACATAAAAGTACGTTCTTAGATACCTTTCCACTTGCCCAAGCGAAGTAAAACCATAAAAACTAAAAATGCATGGGAGCACGTTTAAAAAATCACGTTTATGAAATATTAAATCTAGTTATATCTGCCAAGGGAATCTCTACGGGTTTACGTCTACCGAGAAAGATAGGCAGGTGCGCCCAACCCACGGGTGCCGAGTCTCCGAGCATAGACAATTATCATTCCGTGTGCTTGCGAAACATGCTTCGTCACTATCATGCTGCCCATCATCACGACTTCACTATTTACATATAATGACTATTCAACAATAAACAAAGAAATGTGCAACGCCCCTGCTTGTGATGTTATGACATAATTTAATTTTTAGGTTTTTTTAGGTGGGATTAGGATGTCACGTCTGACTAATTTAAAGTCGCATGTTTAAATGTCACTAGATCAGATCAGTGTACAGCTAAGAGTTGGCAGGAAGTCAATATCGTGTTCCTCATAGGTATGCTGCTTCGATGGAAGGTCATTTCATTGATAAATAATCACAATATTTTCTACGTTACAGGAAACGGACTAGTCGTGGCCTTTTTTCTGGAAGTCATACTGAATTAGCAGCGATTGACGGGTCTTCGGAAGCTGCAGCCGCAGGGCTTTGCAGTGCAGTTGGTATCATAAGTTCCTGTGTTTAATAAATGTAAGATGCGTCTTAATATGTTACATCTACTTTATAATAATAATATTATAAAGAGGTAATTTTTTTTTGTTTGATTGCTTGTTTATTTGTAAGTATATATTTAGGGGGTTATCTCCGGAATAAACAGTTGGATTAAAAAAAAAAAATTGCATTGGATAGCCCGATTCTCGAGGAAGGTTATAGACTATGTAACATCATGCTACAACCCTAAGGAGCCGAGCAAAAGAAAAATAGTCAGAAAGAACGCTAGGCGAAAACGAATCACATAATTATTATAATAGCGCGGGCGGGCGATGGGATTCGACACGGTGAATGGCGGGCCGAAATTTCACGCGGACGAAGTTAAGTTCGAAGCTAGAGTAAGATAAACTTCGTTGTGTCACACAACTGATTGGTTCTCTGTCAGCTTCGTCATTTGCGGTCCAAACAAAGCATTTCAACAACGGTGGCTGAAAATTATTACTTGTCACATTCCCTAACATAAAATACTGTCCATTTAAAGTAGCAAGAGAAACCAGTGCCAAAATCACGCCGAAACCAATCAAGTTAACCGCAAAACCTAGTAAGTTAGTTCTCAGGCTGACTACCTAAATCTTATCGCGACACCTTTCATTTAAGTTACCTTACAAAAATGTTTAACGCGCAACAAGTTACTGAGTTTATGTGCAAGTAAGTGGCTGGACACAAGTGACAATGCACCTAAATGAATGGACACGAAATATTGGTGACACTGAGAAAAGGGCCACAGAAGGTTGACTCTGAACTATTTTTGATATGAAAGCACTGAAATAGGTAGGGACAGAAGCAAAAGTAAAGGCAAAACAGATCAAAAGAGGAAACAGTTACTGCTATGGCCACAGATGAATACAGATGGTACACGCCGCAGTTTAGGTACAAGTACGCGGCGAGCCCGTCTTGCTGGGCCAATTCAGTGGGCGTAACGTAGGCAGAAGATAATAAGACTTACGCAATAAAAAGAGCGGCAACTTTTAGCTGAATATAACTGTAGGTAATTAGCGCTTTGTGACCTGAATTAAACTTTATTGTGTCGTAGCTAGAGTCGTTTTTTATTTAAATGATTTTGCAGAGTTACCTATCTGTACTAATCTGTGTCTCTGAACAGTTTTTGATATGAAAGCACAGAAATAGATAGGGACAGAAGCAAAAGTAAAGGCAAAACAGATCAAAAGAGCTAACGCTTAGTGCTATGGCAGAAAGATAGTTCAACTTGACAAAATTAAATGATGATGCAACAGTGTCATTGAAATGAAGCCGTTTATTGAGACAACATTTTGCATGACAAGCGAAGTTTACAGTAATTACATGCCTCAATTGTCAGAGATCTGCTTTTATTATTAAAGGACGACCATTGAAAAAGTAACACTTTAGTTATTATTCTTTCAGCGTAATAGCAACTATGTTATGAATCAGAAATGAAGCTTCTGTACGTTTCTGTGTATTGTTGTTCGTTAGTTAAGCAAGACCGAGTGGCTCTTCGGACGTAACTTAAAGAAATAAATTAACTTTGACCCCACAATGGCCGTGTAAACATGTGTGTTTATGTTTGACATACTGAAATTTACGACTCCACTGTGGAAACTCTAGCTACTTTGTCTTTTGAAGTTAATGTTTCACGCATTTGTTTAAAACATAAAGGAAAAAGCTGTACTGAAAACATATTTTACGCTTTGAGCCTACGATTCATAGCCCTTAGTTTTACAGCCAAGTATTTTACAATTGCTTTTCGTTCAAAAGTTATCTCCAAATGTTATATTTTCTTAATTTTGTAATGTCCTTTATAAATTGATTAAATTTTCCAAATTTTACCTATTAACTTTGTTAGCTTCGTTTTTAACTTTATTGTGCATACTGTGGTCTCCGATAAGTGAAGGAGTACACCAACTTCATACCTGATGTTGCCCTTTCATTATGTGTCATGTATTATGTACATCTTTATTGGAGATCCTAAATAAATAAAAAGCTTAATTAGTCAAAGAAGCTTGCTTTTAAACACAACAATAAGAACTTTATAAAATTAAAACCCAATGCTGATACCATCAAATAAGAAAAAGTAAAAAATTAAATAGAGTCGACGGAATCCGAGATCTCCCCTAATTATCATCTTAATTCCTCATAATGAGGTAGACGTAGCTACCGTGCTTCCCAGAATGCCATCAACATGGAAAACTTAAAATAAGGTTGTTTATATTCGTACATAGCGCCGCCCCAAACATTCCACAATATATAAATTATGACCAATAACGAGTCGTAACTTCTATACCGTCTCGGTAGCCATTAATGAAGAAAAATTGGTAATACAAATCAATATTCAAAACATTCGCTAAGCACAACTATAAAGGAAACTATATAAACTTTAAAATTTATATTCACTTAATCCATCCGTCCAAATATTACATCTTACATCTTGAGGCCATTCCTATTCACAATCGATTAGTGTTCGATCGTTTATTAAAAATGTCGACTGTAGGAACACCATTTCGGTATATTGAGATACGAGCTATAAACTACATTCTCGTTTGAATATAAATAATATTTAAGCAAATATTTTAGAAACCTAATTCGGATTAACAATTTTATATTCTGAATGTGGTTAATACCGAATGATACTGCCATAGCTAAGCATCGCCATCGAATTCAGAATGTATTTCTATGAATGTATGACTATGAACATCAAATATTATGTTGCTTATGATAAGCATAATATTTATTTCAATAAAACTTTTCTATGTTGTAATAGTGAATATAAAAAAAAATATGTTGCGATGTTCAATATAATGAACGTCGAATAGACTCCCTTTTTTTCCAAGTTGTATTTACATCTTTTATCCTTTTAGTTCATTAACTACAAAAATGTAACATCGTGCTTCATGTCTAATACTCGTTAACTTTTTCTGACAAAAATAAAAAAAGACGGTTACTGGTTAATAACGGCTCGAGAAGAAATTACTCTTAAACACACGAACCTTTCGTCATAACACGGTACAAATTACGTCAAATCATGTAGATATTATTTTTTATGCCGAACGAGAGCACCATGTGGTAAATTAGGGTCCCTAATATGAGGAACAAAATAAACAACATAACGACTATACACAGTTTCTTGAGGATAGAAAAAAACTAACAACTTCCCGAAGTGAGTGTCGCGCGCTTCACAAATTATCGACCCCCGAAACTAGTTTACTTGGGGATTATTTTTTGTTGGATCAACAAAATAAAAACATGCCATCAAGAATGATGAATTAGCAATCGATTTTATTACCTATAGACGATTATATAATTTTATAACGAACTTTAAAAAGTCGTAAAACTAACGTTCTGCAGGCAATTGCCAACATTTAATTCTTTTTTCATAAAATTTTAAACATCTTTATTTAAAATTATTGTTAGGTAATGACAGCTATCGAAGACTGGTTCTTGGCCCTGATTATTCAGGTACTTAGGGTCTTACGCATGCATTTTCCCACAGGATCTTTAGTCCAATAAATCTGGGCAATTTGAATTCCATTAGGGTATTAGTGAACCGAAAAGCCAAAAGGCATGTGGTCCTCGAATATCTTTCCGTATATGGGTTCACAGCAACCTGCATGTTATTCCGTATAGTTGCCGAATTGATTATATTAAACCTGTGAAAAAAAGAAATAATTCGCTAATTATTATTGCATCATAAAATCTATGAGAAGTCATAATGATTGAACATATGCCTACAAAGTACACAAGCAATGATTAATCACCAAGCAATCAGGTGCTAACAAAACAGGTCTTTGGCATTGGAACGAATACATTCGCAATACGTATTTATTTCTACATCCGATGAGAGATAAGGTCTTGTTCACACACTCGCCGCTAATTTGACAACAGAAGATGATGATGAGTTAATAAGTAAATAAGTGTGAAGTATAGATAAATGCCGCTAACTTGTTAACGGTAAAATGTACATTTATGAGAAAATTTTAAATTTTCTTGGTAGAAATATAAATTCATTTGAGCCTAATATAAAAATTAGAAAGCTTTTTATATTTACTGATCTCGAAACTTTTATAGCAACAACTAAAACTATCAACCATGATCGACATTTTGAGTAAAGTGGCCCCACTAATCATTTATCAGGAGAGAGCAATTTACTAAATTGAGTTATTATAGTCCCAAACGGCGTATTAGGAAATTTAGCTAAAACAGGTTAAAGATCATGAAATCAATCAACCGATTAAACCATAATGCGTAAAAAATAGTAAAATGGCTAATTTTATTAAGTTTCAAAATCAAAGTCGTCGAGAACAGACAAAACAACACTGAAGTCAAAGTCGATTACGTTGTAAAAGCCGAAGTCGTGCGTGAATGATGACAAACGCATTGACGAGGATTATGCAACCCTACGCGGTTTGAATGATTGTTCGGATTATGTTGTTTTAAATAATTTGCTGGAAGGGACTGGATTTTTATTACTTTTTTTCTTATAAATTGCTAATCTCCGCTCACTACTGCAATTCCTAACTTATCGTAGTAATGATACTCTACGTTCTTAGCGTATACCACAGATAATAATTCACATCAGAACCAACGCGACGATGATTATACTTTTCCTCCTGTTTCATGTAAGTAATTGCGTAAGCAGTACGGAAAAGTGTAAGTACTACCGTAACATAAACCTAAAATAATAATCATACTAGCACTTTTAAGAGCAGTGGTGGCCCAGTGGTAACGGCCCCGACTTATGAGTTGTAGGTCGTGGGTTCGAACCCAAGCAGGCGCTTTACTGTGTAAATAATTTCATCACCACTGCTCTCAAAACGGTGAAGGAAAACATCGTGAGGAAACCGGAAACCGTTAGAAACAAAATTTCGAAGACATGTGACATCTACCAACCCGCACTGGGCCCGCGTGGTAGATTACAGTCCACTCCCTCTCACAGAGAGGAGGCCTGTGTCCCAGCAGTGGGAACATTAATAGGCTGATTGATTGATAGCACTTTTCTTACCATCAGTGCTTTTTCGCCTTCTAGCTATACATGTCGGTAAATATATACGGACTGGGCGAGTTCGAAGTAGGGATGAGTACATACTCATTCCTAGTAGTACACTCTGACTCCTAAGTCACAGGACCACCTCGTTTAGGAGTCAGGGTTTACCTTTCCGTATGACCTTTAGTTAACCAAGTTAGGTATGTATCCTAGTCTTAAGAAATGTATCATAGATTATTATTATTTTGGTTTTTAAATTTTCTCAGGTGATGACCTGGTATTTTCAGAATCTTGCGAGTGTGAACCAAGGTGAGATTCTAGATATTATTTTGAGAAGGTAAATTGCTCTGTACTGCAGTGAAAGTATTATCTAAGTCTAGTTGTAAAAAAATCTTACTATGCGACAAGTGTTTAATATGGCAGCATTTCCTAGTGTTAGGAATATGTATTTGGATAAATTGAGTGCATTAAAACTATTGAATTTGTTTCGGGATAGCGCCTGTTGTTGATATTACTATTAGGACTATAGTGACTCTATTCTTTTTCCAAACTCTGGTAGTATCCTCTTGTAACTCTGTATACTTCCTGATTTTTTGTATGTTATTAGTGTTTGGGACTGCTATATCTATTAAAAATGTGTGTTTGCTTACTTTATCAACATTATTATACCTACCTACGGCTAAAAACAAGCGAGTTCTTTCATACGAACCCTCGAAATTTTTAGTTTAGCTATAGGTATGTATCTGAAGATTTATTATCCGCATCAAAACACTAAATTGTGTGTTAAAAAACGCCGAATCGAATCAAGACATCAACATTATAAAAATCAATCTCTTGATTCTAAAACCGCAACATCATAAATCGCAATCGCATAAAATCATGTCATGATAAAGAAACGAAAAATATAAAATATTCTGAAATGTACAAGATCCTTAAAAGTAACCCAGACACATAAATTTTATTTACATGTCTAGACAACGCAAGTAACGCGTACTTAGCAGCTCAAAAGAAATATACCTGCCTCCATAGGAGTACCACCCTCCCCGTACCACCTCTTTCGATGAAACAGACTGAAAAGAAAGGGTTGATGATTTCGGAATGTAAATCTTTATCTGTTATATTGCTGGACGACACTTAGTGCGGGTTTCACCAATCAATTTGAATGCGTTCAGCACATCTAAATGCGTTCATAGAATATTGATACTGACAGTTCTTGAACACAGTTTAGATGTGCTCATTGCGTTCAGTTTCAATGGTGAAATTCGCCCTTAGACGGCTAAGCGAAATCCATACTAATACTATTAATACAAAATAAAAACTCTGTCTGTATGTCTGTTACCCTTTCTAAGCCGCATTAAACCGCGCCTAAACCACGTTTAAAAGCTGTCAGTGTCAAAACTGTTCTGGAATATTGACTCTGACAACTCTTGAACGCGGTTTAGAAGTGCTAATCGCGTTCAGTTACGTTGGTAAAATCCACTCTTAGGGCTGATTTCACCAATGAAACTGAACGCGATCAGCATTTCTAAAACACGTTCAACAGCTGTCAGTGTCAAAATTGTCATGGAATATTGTACACTTAGCTCTTGAACGCGTTTAGATGTGCTGAACGCGTTCAATTTCATTGGTGAAATTCGCATTAAATCACTTAACCAACCAAAATTTATGGAGGTAGCCTGGGACCGCTGGGCATAGGCTAATTTTCACCCGAATATTTGTTAAAAAAATATACACGCAGCCGAACTCGCGGACAACTGGTAGTTCAACTATAAACTAGTAAATGAAAGAAAACAAGCTGGAAATTTAAATCATTGTCAACATCCATGTGTTATCGTTCATCATTCAGCCGAAAGACGTCCACTGCTGAACATAGGCCTTCCCCAAGCACGGGAACTTCGACCGGCTCTGTGCTTCCCATCCATATAACGTTTCTTGAAAAACTGTCGTGTGAGCCTTAGGCAAGGTCAACGAAACGTATTGAACGTTTATGAACGAATTCATAATGATGATGATGATTAAGCCGTCTTAAATACAATAGTGCGAATCAGATACGACCGAGGTAGTGAAGCGTAGGTGTGAGCAAACATTTTATTTTCATAACTAGGTTTAATAAAATAATAAAATGATGATGATGAGTCTTACCAAGGGGTATCGTATTACCCAGATATTGGGTTGTGGAGGTCAGATAGGCAGTCGCTCCATGTAAAATACTGGTATTCAGCTGCATCCGGTTAGACTGGAAACCGACCCCAAGATAGTTGGGAAAAGGCTAGGCAGATTGATTTTTTGATGATGATGATTTCAAAATCTTACGTTTCTAAGGAGCCTCGGACCCCGAAAGAAAACATAATTTTTGTTTTTTTTTTCTTCGTTCCTGTTACTTTTATTTCGCCCGCCCTTGCATGATGTATTGCAAGGAATCAAATTTTTCCAAACCTGACAAAGTGGCAAACAAAAACGCAATAAAACTTCATTCAGTTTTTTGCAGCTCATTCTTGAAAGTTGAAAGCTTCTGGTTAGTTGTAATAACAGTACGGCTGTTATTACAACCATGGTTGATCGATCAGGTTAAGCTACGTTCAAAAGTGCCTTTTATGTGCCTAATTGAAATAAATTATTTGACTTTGACTTTGACTTTATGCTTGCCGCGGTTGGTCTGTGGATGGGAGACGACCATTTTGATAGGTGCCTCAGAAAGCACGTTAAGCCGTTGGTCCCGGCTATTATTCGTGGATCGTTCACAGTCGTTCCGAGTCAGAAGCCCGAAAGTCTGACAGCCAGACTTACCAAAGGGGTATCATATTACCCAGTAACTGAGTTGTGGAGGTCAGATAGGCAGTCACTCCATGTTAAATACTGGTACTCAGCTGCATCCGGTTAGACTGGAAGCCGACCCCAACATAGTTGGTAAAAGGTTAGGCTGATTATTCAAAGTAAGTTCGTAAGTTCAAAAATCTTTGTCACAAAAAATTATGATCATCTTTCTGCCCTTGTCCTATGTTACTTGGGGACGGCACAATACGTTTTCTTATTCCATTCTTCCTTAAAACCGTCTCGCTATCATTCCCTACCCCTTTCCTCTTCCTTTCTTCCTATACCCTTCTTTATCATATCATTGTACACTCTTTTCTTTGGCCTTCTTCGCCCTCTCCATCCGTCAACATGTATATTCATTAGTCGCAATATTAAACCAATATTTTCCTGTTCCAAATTGGATGCCACTTTCAGTAACTCTCTATGCTTGTATCAAATAGATTTGAAAGCGCGGTCGTCTCTCGGATTAGCGATGGCGTGTTATCACTTGGCTGCAGTTAGCACAAACTTTGGGAGCGCGGCCCGAGGGGGGTTGCAAAAATCAACACCATTTTGCGGAAAAATCTGGAATGACTTGGTGTTTCTCTTCGAACTATGGTTATTCGGGAAACTGTAGGGGTAAGTATAAGTATTTCGATAAGATTTTGATACATTTTACGCAATGCTTAAGAAGGATATTCTCTATGTTAGGAAGAGAGTTTCGTAATTGGTATGGTTTGTGTGAATATAATCTCTCAATCGCCTCTTTTAGTTCTGATACCTAATATTTAGGCTTGTACAATTCATTTAAAATTCAAAATAGCCCCAAGCTTCTTCGTTTCTTCAATTTCAATTTTAATCTCTCTTCAATCTACTAATACCTACCACACTTATACATAAAATTCATAGCTCGTCGACCAAAAACCATTTATCGTCGTGCACGTTTCGATAATTGCGGTTCATACAACTATCACTCGCATGATTTCTTTAATTACAACTAGCTCGACCTTACTAGGGAACCCCAGAGCTTTGCAAATGCGAACCAATCGCGACCCGAATAACATGGACAAACGCGGCGTCTACAATTTGTACCACATTTCGTCTGGTCACGATATCGTCCAGTCTGTCTCATTGGGTGCTTTTATCATTTTGTACTGTACGATTCGATTACGATCCGAAACCATTTCAAGTGCAAGAATTTTAATATCTCTATATTTAATTTTTCTGAAAGACAGTCATTTTCGTCAGTAGCATTTATGTCCTTAACCTATATTATAAACGATTTATAGGTTTGGGTTATGTGCGAAACCCGTTGAACATCCTTGAAAAAACGTATTTCGAATGAAAGTTATGTTAGTAAAGCAAATATGTCGACCATTATGACGGTTATTGGCATCAGCATCATTCATCCCCGTCACAAGTCTCTCCATATCTTCTGTTAGCATATCGTGTCGTTCACGAATCGTACCTAGCAAAATTCTAAAAGTTTCCATTGTTTCACAATTCGACAGATACCGACCGCTCACCGTTGTGCAATAGTGTCGTCCGTATAATTACTCTGACTCATTGTTAAACGCTCCACTGACAGCTTTGTTATTTATCACCTAGTTACTGTTAAGCCAGATATGGTCGGATAGCTTTTTGATTGGTTTTGAACTGTCACCGATGTTAATGTCCTGGCAAAAAGATATGAAGCAAATCGAGGTCCGACTAGTTAACGATTGGAATCATTCATGCGATCTTTCTCGCTAATGCTTCTCCTCTAACTATCAAGACATCGAGGCCTTGTTCATTACTATCATTCATCATCAAATGCCTCTGTTCGTGGCTTACGTTATGAAACTCAAGACATTGAATCGTACAAATAGCACAAAGCTATTAGATTATCATTAGTGTTCCACTGTGTTATTAAGGAGTATTGCAATTCAATTTGTGTTATTCGGTTTCGAAATCGCATTATCGGACATATCGCAATAGTCTCTCATGTCAACACGACTCTCTTTACACATACAGAACAAAAAAACGCAAGCTCGCCGCTCTAAATTTCAAACAAAATTACTGACAACAAACTAACAACGTCAATCACTTTGGCTAATGGCGCACAAAGCGATCTTATCTGGGGAACCATAAGCTCAGTTGTCAGCGAGACGGAGCGGTCAGTAGAAAAAAAGGCTCATTGAAAAATTATGAATTTGAAGCAGTAGCGACGTGGACCGGTCTGTGGGCAAACAAATGATGCTGCCGCCCCATCGCACGGACATCCGTGGCTTCGGGCACCTTCGGGCCTCAACTGTTACGAGTCGTGCCCCTCTCTAGCACCGTTAACTAGCCCGATATTAATCATAATTTCCACTGACGCGATCCGCTCAAGTGTTTTAGATCGGCGTCATTATCTAAAACACTTGAAGCTAACTTTGGATCGCAAGCGCAAGCGATGATAGATGGGGCAACGCGAAAATTGGCCTCCGCGATAGCCAATATGTCTGTCGAAACATAAGGAGTTATACTGACCAGCTAAGCTAATAAATTGAAAAACTTTCAAGAGTAAATTCTCTTTTGAGTTCACGTATCAAATTATAACGTCCTAGATTATTTATGAGAAGGCGTTTCCTGCAGTGTGTGGATAGAAAATTATATCAAGAAGAGTTCTTTAAGATGGCTAGAGAATAGTTTTAAAAGAACAGGCAGTTTCCTTATATATTTTATCAATTCCTATTTCATTCAATGAATATCTAACCCATTACTTAAATGAATCCATATGCTATTGTTCCGATGTATCCCTGCCTTTATACCTCAACCGTCAATAGCCTCACTCACAACCAAACATAGGAACAACTCGAAAATTGAATAATTGGCCAAAGATTCCCACGACATACGACCATGTTCGTATACATCATTGAAATTGAGATTAGATAACGCACAGATGTATTGGCATCTTGTTATAGTGATTAGTTTGTGTTACAACCAAGTACAAGGGTCATAATGTACAGAAAACAAAAGAGGTGAATAGATGCCTCTCATATACACCCGTTAAATGTATGGCCGTACATACAAACCTCTTGGTCAGGGGCTTCCAAACTTTTTTAGATCGCGGCGCACTTACAGGTTTAGTACGCCCCACTACTTAATCGGTAAATGCGGTAATAGGGCGCATCATTTCAGCTTAAACAAGCTCTACAATGATACTAGGGAGATAGGCACAAAAATTAAATCTCCACAATATGTGTAAGTCAATTTATTTTGATTTTTAAGCTATTGCATAGCTTCTATCGCGGGCCTTGAGCGTGGAGACCTAATCCAGAACTTCCGTAACAAAAATACGATTACCTAAGGAGAGTGTTTTGTATTGAAAATTATGTTTAACTGCTTGACAACAAAGTTCAAATTTACTTAGACGAATGATACGAGAGTGTTGTATTGAAAATTATGTTTAACTGTTTGACAACAAAGTTCAAATTTACTTAGACGAATGATACGAGAGTGTTGTATTGAAAATTATGTTTAACTGTTTGACAATAAAGTTCAAATTTACTTAGACGAATGATCCTTGACTATTAATAGTTAAATAAAACCTTTTTATTAGTTTGATGTTCCCATTACGTTGTGTCAAGTTTTAAAAACTATAAATGTGAATAACAGTTCCTGTCAATGTCATCATTGCTATTTCTTGTATTCGGGTTAATATTTTACAATTGCATAAGTTGATAAAAAATGCTATTCAATAGCTTTGCCGCGGCAGTCCCCGAGTGCCACACGTCTCTTTATTTATTGTTAACATCGTCCAGTCATTACTATGTTTTTATTTTATGAGTTCTATTGTTATGTGGTAATGTAAATTATTATTTTAAGTACTGGTTCTATCTGGCTAGCCAGTTTTTCCAACCGAACAGACAGCTGTGCTGCTGGGAAGTTTGTTGCGCCACTTCTTCTTCCCAACTAAAGCACTAGGACGTGGTGAAGGGTGGGCGTTTTTGGGGACTGTATTATGTAATTTTGACGTCCGAAAAGTGCTGATTCTCAGCCTAGTTTGAATAAATAACTTATGAATTTTGAATTTTATGAAGCTGAGTTTTTATATTCTAACTGTTTATTTTGTATCCGTGAATACCTAAGGATACTTTCTAGAGAATGGTAAAGAGGAACGCCCTACGGCGCGGGCTACTTTACCTCTCTACGGCGCACCAGGGCGTCGCGGCACACACTTTGGGAACCCCTGCTCTAGCTACTAGTTATTAAGCTTTGCTATGGAGCCAAGACTCGGGTATAGAACATGATAGGAATAATACCAATGCTAAACTAGAATCTGCCGTAATTCTTAATTCAGAATATGAAGTCATCTGAAATGAATACCATCATTACGTAACACACGGCGACATACCCACAAAGTGGACCAACGACCTAGTGATGGGTACAGAAATCTGCTGGATGACGTAAGCACAGGACCAGACGTTGTGGTGATGCTTGTGAGAAGCTTACATTCAGCAGCAAGCTACGAGTACTGTCGGCTAAAATAATGATAACGATGATAATGGGGAAATATTTCAGAAGACGTAACTGCCAATTTTATGATTTAGGAATTGGAGCTTCGCGACTTCAAAATTCTTACAAAATCCTTTAGGTACCACTTATGTTTCCTTAAAGCTCCCGCAGACAGACGCTACGCGATGACGGGGCGACTTGACTCTGGTAGAACAATTTCTATGAAAACTTAGGTAACAGAAATTGTTCTACCGGTGTCGCGTCGGACCGTCGCGTTGGCCTATCTGCGGGAGCCTTTATGAAGGTTTCTGTGGTAATATATAATACCAGCTACATGACACACAACAAACAATAAACGGGTATTACGGAACTTGTTAATAGAAGCTCTTGCATTATTGAACCGATTGTATGGAAATACATCGAACAATCGTTTTGATATTTTCAGCATCATAAACTATATTTGCGGGAGAAACAAAAGATGCTAATATAAGTAGGTAAGCGAAGACATCATAAATACTGGCTGTGTATGTATTTAAAATGATATTATTTTGCTTACATCTGCCGGCTTACTGTATACGTTAAAGCGACGGTAGCCGACTTTTAATGATTTTATACTGAATATCACGTCTTAACGTGCAGTGTTAGTGATTTGGAAAAAATATATGTTAAATTAGAGCATTTTCTTAATAATTGAATACAGGAATATTTTAGATTATGTTTATATTACAAAGTGAAATTAATTTGTAAAGTTATGTCTAACGCGGATAAAAAAGTGAGAATCAACCAAAATCTATCACCCATATTAATCTGAAACCTTCACCATTTTAACGATAATTTAATTATTGATTGTTTACCTACATGTAGGTACTTTTACGTGTTTTATGAGAATACTTTTTATTTTATGTATAAAAATAATAATGCGTCTAATTTGGGACAGCGTTTCTTGATGGACGAGTCATAGACCTGGCTGGACGTACGACGCGTTGCAAGGCTCAAGGTTACTAGCATATTGTATGTGCGTCTTAAGTAATTCCGATTTTACCATACCGCTGCTAGCTAGGAGCAGGCCTCTATTACCTGTACTTATTGAAAGAAGTAGTTATATGTAGGTAGTTGTATTGAGTAAAAATTATAACATGAATAGGGAGGAACGTCCAATAGATATTTAAAGTCGGACTAAATATACCTTCTAGCTGAAACAGTGAAGGCTCCCGCAGACAGGCGCTACGACGGTGCGACGCGACTCTGGTGGAACAATTTCTTTGAAAACTTCACGGAAATAGTTCTACCGGTGTCGCGTCGCTCCTGTCTGCGGGAGCCTTGAGCTGTTCGATGAGAACAGACCAAACCCTGACTCCTGCAAAAAAATATGAAATCACCGCGGATTAATGTTATTATTTCAATTAACCATTGTATTAAATTCAATTGCATATCATAAAAAAAGAGCAAAAATATTATTCGCAACACAAATTGCACTTTTTGCATCAACGCGTATCGAATTAAGATAATCTAATCTTATAATCTTTATTAATACCAATTGACGTCACCCTTCAGAAATGTCTGATATCAATTAATAAACAACGAATAAAAACGAGTCATCAATTATTGTTATAATTTTTTGTTTGGATCGAAAGAAAAAATACGTCAATTTAAAAAAAATCATTAACCGCCATTGATGTGAAGAGTGATTGACAGTGTGGTGGATTCAATCAGACGAATTTGTAATGCCTACTGAGAACACTCGAGGGAACCCTCGCCTCACGAAGGCACCTTTTTATTTTACATACACGTTTGACATCCCATACAAAGGTCCAGGATTGTTTATACACACAAAAGGTCCCATGGACCAACGCTGACGTTTTTCAATTCATGCTCCCTAACAAATTGGACGGCTTTGGCATCATTGACCGTTATTTTGGCTGATTCATGCAGACTTTTAATTAGTACCTACTGCACAAAATCTCGAGTCTTTTGTTCGAGCCGCTAACATGCAATAACCAGCTACTTAGAAGCTATTTTTAAATCACACGGGTAATAATTGTTACACCTGGCTTCCACTAGCACTACCTTGTTCGGATACACCTTGCAACTCTGTAAATAATTAGTATAGGAAAGCCTTGCTAAGCGGTGCATACCGACATAAACACATCCAGTTTACCAGCTGAAATTATAGCTTTCAATAAAACAAAACAACTCTGATATATAACTGAGACTGAGTTTTGTAACACCTACCGATCAACTTACTCAATACTTATAACATACATAATCAGTCTATTAATCTTCCCACTGCTGGGACACAGGCCTCCTCTCTGTGAGAGGGAGTGGGCTGTAATCTACGACGCGGGCCCAGTGCGGGTTGGTAGATCTCACATGTCTTCGATTTTTTTTTGCTTCTAAGACATGCCGGTTTCCTCACGATGTTTTCCTTCACCGTCTTGAGAGCAGTGGTGATGAAAATTATTTACAAAAAGTAAAGCGCCTGCTTGGATTCGACCGTATGTCGGGGCCGTTACCATTAGGCCACCAAGAGCAGTCTCTTCAATACTTACTACCCAATACTTACTAACTTTAATCCTCAAGATAAATAAGAACAAACAATCTATATATTCTATAATGAAGCTTGTCAACTCGATTAGTTAGATAATAGATATACATAATATAACAGTTCCAATCTTGATACCTACCAAAGATTCCTTCACTTCACTTTAGGCTACGCGATCAACCGAGAACAAACCGACGCCGAACTTAGGTAACAAACCTAATGAATCATTAACTAATCTGGCCACAATAGAGCGAGTGTCCCAAAGAGGAAACGATAAGACACGAAGTACGCCGAACCCGAAAACGAATCATTGTTGCGTTACAAAGTGGATATCTTATCATATGTTCGTACATAGGAAAGTGTTTGTTTCCGTCAACGTGCTGTTGGAAACAAGATAAAGTTTACCCACAAATGACGTCACGTCTGTGTTCCCAGAACTGAGGTCGTTCTCACAGACAGAAGTATTTTCATTTCACTCTATTTTTACTTGCACTTGTAGTTTAAGAAGTGCAGTACGTCCAATACTTTGCTCAACTACATTACCCAAAAATCGAAACGATAAGTCTGTGCACTTTATCTATTGTAATCAACAGCTGAACTCTATCATACTAAATAAGTCCTTCGCTCCCTCAGATTGATTGTGAGCTGTGTAACTTAGCTGTTTCAGAATAATTTAGCTCTGAAACATTAATTAATAAATTAAATAAAAAAGTCTTTATTATTCCTTACTAGCTGTGCCCCGCGGGTTCACCCGAATAATCATTAATCCCGTAGGAATATCGGGATAAAAAGTATCTTATGTCGTAATCCAGGTCATGGTCTACCCATGCGCCAAATTTCATCCAAATCTGTTCAGCCGTTTTAGCGTGAAAGCGTAACAAACAAACTCACTTTCGCATTTATAATATTAGTTAGGAATAATTAACGAATCCTCGACGGGTATAGGATGTGTGGAGTAATTTCCATCTTTTTCTGTTTTTTGCTTTCTCTAGTCATGATTTGCCTACTAAACGTAAATACTATCGAAATTCCCATTCGAAACCTTATGCCATGCCATTCATCAGTACTTCGTACATTCCGAGTTACGCTGCCAACTAAAATATTCCTCGCATTTCAAAAGCTTTTCAATCGTATGATAACAACAAAGTACAGTATGATCGAGAGGAGCAGAGTAAAGCTAATAAATGCGCATGCTCAGCCCACACTACATTATGAATGCATGGTCATGCACGCTTGTAGCCGTAATTGCTGCGTCATTTTGTCTATTAAATAGCTACTGACATCACTGGAATAGTCATTATTAATTTTATCTATTTTTAGTAGCAAGAGGAAATGGATTTATTAAGTCTTATTCTTGGATAGGGGACTGAAGAAAATCAGTCAGTTTATCATCAAGATGTGCAAGCCATAAACTTCGTTCTAAATAAAAAAGTGACCAATTTTCTTTTACCTGTGGACCTGGTCGACAAATAGAGTATGCTCATTTAATCGTACATGGAATAATTCATACTAATTCCATGCTGTCATGATAGTACATACTAATTCCATGCTGCCATGATAGTAGGTACTTACTAATTCCATGCTGCCATGTCATTATTCTTAGGTAGCCATCTTGTTCTAAACTTTGGGCGACCGAGCTCTGCTCAGGTAAAAATACGGCGAAAAGAATTTACTTTTTTTACTTTAATAATTTTCTTAGATATATGAGACCTAGCTAGATCGATTTTTCTAAACTTTGGGCGACCGAGCTCTGCTCAGGTAAAAATACGGCGAAAAGAATTTACTTTTTTTACTTTAATAATTTTCTTAGATATATGAGACCTAGCTAGATCGATTTTTCTAAACTTTGGGCGACCGAGCTCTGCTCAGGTAAAAATACGGCGAAAAGAATTTACTTTTTTTACTTTAATAATTTTCTTAGATATATGAGACCTAGCTAGATCGATTTTTCTAAACTTTGGGCGACCGAGCTCTGCTCAGGTAAAAATACGGCGAAAAGAATTTACTTTTTTTACTTTAATAATTTTCTTAGATATATGAGACCTAGCTAGATCGATTTTTCTAAACTTTGGGCGACCGAGCTCTGCTCAGGTAAAAATACGGCGAAAAGAATTTACTTTTTTTACTTTAATAATTTTCTTAGATATATGAGACCTAGCTAGATCGATTTTTCTAAACTTTGGGCGACCGAGCTCTGCTCAGGTAAAAATACGGCGAAAAGAATTTACTTTTTTTACTTTAATATATTTCTTAGATATATGAGACCTAGCTAGATCGATTTTTCGCCCTTACGGAGCGAAAAATCGATCTAGCTAGGTCTCAGCTAGGCCCCTATATTGCAACTTTCATCGAAATCTTTAGAGCCGTTTTTGAGAAGGTGATTACGGTTTACGGTTTAAGAAATTTATTTCGCTCAAAAAGAATACAATTATTCACTTCTATGAGGAAAAACACATTCATTAAGATAAGCGACGATTTCGCTTGGTAACAAACTTAAAAACAAAAGTAATAAAAAATAAATAAAAATAAAATAAACGGTTTCAACGGTAACAGTTCATACATTATTTAGGTGGTGCTTTAATAGCCTTTTAAAAGTTGGAAGTGATTTACATTCCTCAATTACTTTAGGTATAGAGTTATAGAGTTCAGCCCCCTCATACACGATAGTCTTTCTACCGTAGTTTGTCCTCGGTGCTCTTAAAATTATATGGTTAGCCTGCCTCGTCATGCGCTTTTGAACTTGCAGTCGTTTTGTAAATGTTATTTGTGTATGTACACAAATAACACAACACATTGAATAGTTTAGGATATGAATGTATGTTACTATGTAGTAATGAAGTTTAATCAGTCTAAAATAACGTTTTGACACAGTCACACGACACATAATTCGAGGAACTACAATGTAATGTCGAACAAAAGACGTCGTTTTAAAACAAATGTCGATTCTAAGTACGCTAAACAGTATGAACAGAGTTCTTTGTTACAAACTTATCACGTTTGGGTGACAGGTGGCCTAACAATTGTTTACATAGTGTAACGAAAGTGGTCTTCACAATTTAGTGGTTAGAAACAACCCACTAAACTGTTATTCATTAACTCGACACTTGTAACGACAATTGGAAGATAGTAGACATTTAACGAAGAAATAATACTTACTTGGATAAAATTCATAAAGATTTTTACTTTCAAGCAAATCATGAACATCAGCGCCTAGCCTTTTTCCAATATGTTAGGGTCAGCTTCCAGTCTAACCGCATGCAGCAGAATACCAGTATTTTACATAGAGCGACTGCCTATTTGACCTCCACAACCCAATTATTGGCTTCTGTCGACCCGTAACGACTGTCAAAGATCCACCATCCAAATGACAGCCGGGACCAACGGCTTAACGAGCTTTCCGAGGGACGGGTCTCGGTATGTAAAGATGGTCTCCCATCCACGGACCAACCGCGGCAACCGTAGCTTAACCTGATCAATCGACCCGTGCGGCTGTTATTACTTAGCCACAAGCCACAAGTACAGATAATTATACCGTGACAACCACAAGCCCCTTAGCGTGCTTAGTTAAAGTGTGTTATCAGGGAAATTAATTGATTTTCAAATTGACACACGCATTTGGAGTAGGTTTTAAATCATAAGCAAGAGATATAATTTACTTTGCCTTAAAAAAATTGCACTCAGAACATATTATGAGTCGTCCTCATCATCATCAGCCTATTAATGTTCCCACTGCTGGGACACAGGCCTCCTCTCTATGAGAGGGAGTGGGCTGTACCTAATCTACCACGTGGGCCCAGTGCGGGTTGGTAGATGTCACATGTCTTCGAATTTTTGGTTCTAAGACATGCCGGTTTCCTCACGATGTTTTCCTTCACCGTTTTGAGAGCAGTGGTGATGAAATTATTTTCACAAAGTAAAGCGCCTGCTGGGGTTCGAACCCACGACCTACAACTGGTAAGTCGGGGCCGTTACCACTGGGCCACCACTGCTCCTTATTATGAGTGTTATTCAATAAAGTCACACATTTCACAAAACAGTAGGTACCTGGTACATAATTCGTTTTCGTTCATAACTATAACACACGTGTTTTACTACTCCCAAAGGGAAAAAAGCCTTCTAAAGGAATACCATCAAGACCCACTTGTTCGATTTTGCAGCTAGGGGCGAAGCAGATGAATATGATCTGTCTTGCACCTGCTTACGTGTGCAGACCTTTACAAAAAGGCTGGGTACACGGTTCATATTTAATGACGTCATTAACTGCAGGAGACAGGAGTCTTGTACCATGCCTCAGGCGTCCCATCGCTCGCTTTGTCACTGTGCTGTGTGAATTAGCTTCAAGTATGAGATCTTTATATAAGAAACATGATTTTGTGGTTGTTGATGACCGATTTACCCTCTTATTTTGTGGCTGTCTTCGTAATAATGTTAAAAGAGCGTTTATTTCAAAGTTGGCAACGTCGCAAATAGCTGTCAAAAATTTACCTTTTTTGATTAATTTGACAATTTTACTGTATGGAAATAAAAAAATGTGGCTAACTAGCGAACTAGAATATTAAGAATGAATTGCAATTATAACATTGAATATGATATTGTTCCCGTTTTAGGTGTAAAAAGGCGTTTGGAAAGTTTCCATATACTTTTTTTACTTCTAAAACAAAATATTCGGTGTTATGATATTAATGCATTTCAATAATCAATATTCTAGTTTGCACCACATATCTTATTTCCATACAGTAATATTGCCAAATTAATCAAAACAGCGAAATTGCCCACTTTCTGAAAAAACGCTCTTAAGTTTCTTTTAAAAACTTCTCACATAAGTTTTACTTTATAAATCCCCAAAAAAGGTCTACAATATTTTTTCTTAACAGAATCGACAGCCTGTTAGGTGCGGCGTGAAGCGTGGGCAGTTAAGATAACCTTTCTAAACAAAAGAATGGAAGGCGCAAAAATGATAAGAGCAATGATGATAAACTGTGCTTGCTCAAACTTCAGCC
This sequence comes from Conistra vaccinii, assembly GCA_948150665.1. Lineage (NCBI taxonomy): Eukaryota > Metazoa > Arthropoda > Insecta > Lepidoptera > Noctuidae > Conistra > Conistra vaccinii. The sequence continues at coordinate 8,775,471 of OX411329.1, read as the reverse complement.
TATATTTTTATTACACAACGCGGCCCCATAAAGTGCATTCCATAGTTATCGCTTCTTTTGTATTCAATTAGCCTTGCATTTAGATTACTGATGCCTTTCACGACGACAGTGGTAACGAGCGTGGTCAGCTGTCAAAATGTCCAAACAATCAACCGTATACTTCTATACTCTGTCTCCTTTTCGATACACACCTTTTCGAAACCTCCGAATTGTAAAACATCCATTGAATATTTGATATCGTTCCATATTTTAAATCCTTAGCAATAGCATCAATGAAAGTTCAGACAGTATTTGTACCGAACAAATTTTGGACAGTCAGAATGTATATCGTTGGTAAAGTTCGATTCACATTGTTCAGTCTATTAAAGTATTTCAGAGGTGGGTCAACTTGGACAAGGCGTGATGAGATTATGCAATGAAATGTATTTTGTATTATCACTTATATTTGGATGACAGTAACGTATTGATGCTAACAGGAAAGGTCTTGATGTGACATTATTGGTAGACTTGAATCAAGCGTCTCTAGTCTCTACGCATCATTATTTTTTTATACAACATATACTCGTATAATCAGCCTATAATATTCCCTCTGCTGGGACACAGGCCTTCTCTCGGTGAGAGGGAGTGGGCCGTAATCCACCACACAGGCCTAGTGCGGGTTGGTAGAAGTCACATGTCTTCGAATTTTTGGTTCTAGAACATGCCGGTTTCTTCACGATGTTTTCCTTCACCGTTTTGGTTTTGTTTTCACCGTTTTCTTTTTTATAAAGACATTAAAATTAACTTTTGTTGATACCTTATCGAGCAAATTAAAATAACTTTACCATATAAATGAAACAACTTTGATTACAATCCACAATTTCTTTGAAAAATATCTCTAATAACACCCACTTGTCCAGTTTCAGTCTTCTTATTTTCTGCTAAAGACCTTTTAAATGGCCTGAGTTCTGATTACACCGCGATACGCTCCCCATTACCCGATGCATGCGTAAAGATATATGCCACTTGAATAAAAGAAATAAAGAAAGTGTAGCGGTTACACCGCCACATACGAACTACGCATCAAGTTAGAGTTTACCTCGCGAACGACATAATAAGACTATCCGAAATCAACTTACGGGCAGTTGCCCGCCAGACACAACTCCCGTCTGGTCGGAGGATCCTCCCTTTTCTACGGTGGATGAGTGAACTTTACACCCTGTTCCTTAAACCATACCCAAAATAAGACTGCACCTGAATCTAGACCAAACTATAGTACATGTCATAGTGTACATGTTGAAGTTGCGGACGTCGTATATACCGTAACAAGTTATATCAATTGCCCAACATGAATACGTAATGTGTTATACTCGAATGATCGCCGATTCGACAGCCAGCCGACAAAGATAGGTATCGGACATTACCACAATCCACAACATGGTTTGCGGCATCGGAGATCCGAGTGCTTATACGAGTTCGATTGAATCGAGTAATCAAAGCGCCATGTCTATATCGATTCAACAACTGCTACGGCTATCTGCTGGACGATCGATATTTGTTACATTCGGAGCGACCAACGAGTTTTTGCTGTTCTCTAAATCGATTTTAGAAATCGATCTATTCGATTCTGCGTCTTACGCCTCTTAGAATTGGGTTGTTAGAACTTTTAACGGAAAAAATATAATGGTCATGATTCGATGGTAATTTCAAGCATTCCAAATTGATTTACTGTCAAAATCGACACAATCGATTCAATGTCAAATGTTTGCGATAGTATTGAACCCTTTTATTGAGTTGAACTTTTAACCGACTCGGTCTGTATAGTTAACGACAATGCGTTAACACATATGGTAAACTATGCAGCTGTTAAAATTGAATTACTCATGCTGTAACTGTTTAATGATTTACTATTGAAGAGTGATAACAAAGTAGGAGAAAGCTCGTTATATTTTACTTTTGATGCGACTGTTTTTGTTGACTCTGTACCATCATTTTACTTATTAGTTACAACTACTTGTAATTTTTTTTAAAACATAGATATTGGTTCTCTTCCTAGCGTGTCGATGGCAATCTAAGTAGACTCGGCCCAGATTTCAGTCACGTGTTTGGCGCCATCACTAGCGTCCATCAGTTCCTGTAACGTGCAGCTGAGAGGACACGCAGGACACGACATTGGACCATCTGCATCGTTTGTGGAACAGCATTACATTTACACTCCAATGCGGAGTTGTCTATAAATCTCCACCTGAATAGATTTTCCTTGCGTCGGCCAACCTGGGTCCGGAACCTGGTTAAAAACCCAAGTAGTAGCTATTACAAAAGCTACATTTTTAATCAGTGTTTTGTTATCAAGCAAAAACTATGTTTTCAAAAAAATTACATTGTTGGTGCAACTTTATCATCTTTCTTATCAACCTGACCTATGCTGGATAACAGAGAATAGCAAACAATATGGGAACTACTATCATGTAAATTAAGTAAGGTGTAAGCCTCAAACAAGTAGGTAGCGATAACTAGTTAGCTCATCATCAACCTATTAACCCAATAATCAAGGCTCCACCTACGCTGGAAGATAAAAGAGCTTGCTTGCACACCAAACGAGGCCTAATTAATTATTGTTTACGGTATTTTTTACCGTACACCTACGGGTTCGGACGCAGAAGTTTTAATGGCGTATCACTGTACACATTAAAAGCCATAATCATTATCTGAACATACACTCTCTGCTGCGATACACCGTTTATCAGAAAATAATTTGCCCCCCAAAGGTTAATAAAGTTATTCTCATAAAGCATTCCAGTATTAACTAAATGAGTTATTAAAGAAAACCAATTAAATAAACATGAACAGTAGGTTTACTTTCTATTTAATTTCAACTTGGACATGATTCTCGACCAACAAATGCCGCAGAACCTTGTATAATTGAGTGAAACATGCTTCTACTTTCACTAGCAAATAAGTAAAAGATTTCCGATTCACTTGGAAGCCGAATGTCACGTAGTCAATATGCGTAGGAAAAAAGCCGTTCGGTCAGATACGAGAGGCGAAGACGCGGATTTCAATATAATCTCGAATTTTCGGCTCATGTTATGAAGTATCAAATTGAATTAAGTTCTTCATTTCCCTTTGGTAGGATGTTACTCGTAAGGATGTATTGAAATGGCGTTATTATTATGAGGCAGTACTGTTATATTTTATAATCGTGTTGTAAGTATTCAACCAGCGGTGTCAGTATTTAGTTATGGAAATGACGTAACTGTGATTTTTATACAAAGTGCCATTTTGTTCAAAGTCATTGGACTACCTAAAGGTCTTCAAGATCATTCAACTACTTCATAAAAAAAAATGATATATCTTGTACTTTGTTTTCTTCTATTTTATTATTTCTTTTTTCTAAATTTTGTATCACTACTACAGAGTCTTTTAGTGCTCTCTTAATAACCTGTTACCCAAAATAAATAAAATTTACTATACGTCTGTAAGACCATAATTATTCGATCAATATATTTATCTTATCAGAAGCCTTGCGGCAAAGGGCCTCCAATCGATCTTGCCGAGACATAAACACGCCATGAACTTATCTGCAGCGGCAGATAAAAGCTTAATGGTCATCAAACACTTTAATATATTGTGTAGAAGTTCATGCTATAAAACTGATAAACTTGGGCCCAACCAGTTTTTTATGATAAATAGCGGATGAAATGTGTAAAAATACGAAATACGGTGAGAATCTTAACACCCTTTAATGCCCTGCTTCAATTCACTCAGGGTGTCAGATTACGTTATGAGAAAAATATTTCATGTCTTCTCTTCAGGATGATGACTCAGGTGTATATTGATTGTAAATAGATATACCCAATAATTATTTAAAAAATACTAAACATAGAATTTCAAAGAATGAGGGAAAAGCTCGACAAAATCCATGTAAAAAAAAAGAAGCCCATATAGTAAGACGTGCTAATACAAGAACAAGTGTATCCAACGAGGTGACAGCGTAATCGTCACGATATCGTGAGGACAAATCCGAAGGTTTATGGCGAACTTTATATCTATCTGTAATATTTCTTAAAATAAATACGCTATTACAGGCTCTGTTTATAGACAAGGAACACAACTCAAAGATAGAATAAAGATAGCCTTTACTGTTTACCCTTAGCCCTACTTGGGAATAGCTACACAGAGGACAACATATTTACTAAGGAAACGTATTGGTCTCACTCAAATCGCTAACGCTATATTCTGTAACGTGGTCAAAGATAACATGGTATTGACATTCGTCAGCTTCTGTTCTTCAATTTGCTTTATGATTAACGGTATCAGAAGGTTCAATACCGTACATTAAAAATAAACTTCTGGTGTTTAGTTTTGTCCAGAATTGCTTAAGTTTTTTTAGTATGCCTTTGTTATGAGGAGATACTCCAAAAGTATCGCTTTCAGTATTGAGAATACCGCGAGATCCTCAGAAGGCCCGAGACTTAACAATTTTACATCTAAAAAGCTGTCAAATTCATAATGCCAATAATGATGATGTATTCTCATGCCATTTCCCCCTTTGAGAGTAAGCAGACCTCCACGAAGGGCTCCACCAATCTTCCTAGGAAAACTTAAGAACTTTTTATGAGCATAAATCATTATTTCATCCAACACGTCTCGTCCCCAAAAGTTTGTCTCAAGAAGGCCGGAGAGCAATCTGAGTAAAATTCAAAATAAGCTCACGTGCTGAGGACATGTAAATCTACTCACACTCGTGAGTAGAATCCTAATAACGTTATAGTAGCTACTATACTATCTAAGTAGGACTGTAAATATTTTTTGTTGGGAAATGTAGTTTTGAATGAGATTACGTCATTTGAATATGGGATGATGCTAGTTGTACATGAAGTTGTTGCTAGATAAGGTGGGCAGATTAATGTTGAAGCATACAACGTATCTATTAAAAGGTTTACGAGTATTACTGGACTAACTAACTTTGCCCGCGACTTCGTCTACGTAATATTTCGGCCCCCGACCCACCAATTCAATTTTATTTATTTGTATGAACGTATGTAAAGATACACCGGTGTCAGCTGTCGGGGCTGACTACCTGTCAAAGCATTTCTATTCTGAATATCAACTAGTATTTATCTCGTCATATGCCATTAAGAGCCGCACAACCGAATTTCGATTGATTTCGACGGTGAGTTTTGCGTTAAATGGGCAACTTTGGCGTTCTTATTCTGAGTAACTGAAGGAGTTCGACAACTATGATTTATTGGGTTTTGCACGCAATTTTGTGATAGGCTCTTAACTTTCCAATCATTCGTGGAAGTCGGTTGGCAAAGCCATCCGGACAACCAAAACCTCTACAGTACACTAACGATTTCTATAATACACCTGATATACTGAATACAGCCATACATACATGACCTAATGCTATAGCCATGCTGAATACTTTACATCCTCCATAGGCTCTAGAAGTCAATTCCACAAATATAATTAGTTCAGTTAATTAGTGTTTGTTTGTGCCCGGAGTCTGGATTTGTGCCCGGTTGATGGCAATAGGATCGCCCCCTATTATAACTGGCGAAATGTGGGTGTACCTGCTACAGGTACACCTCTGCCCAACCCTTCGGGGAGACAAGGCGTGATGTTATGTTATGTTTATGTGTTAATTAGTTCACAGTGCATGATCAGTACGCGTGAAGTGGCAAACAGTTACTGATATCAGTCATCTTTCAATGAGCAGCTCTTTGACGGCCCGACCGAAACAATTGGGCTAGTACTCGCTCCAATACTCCCCGTTTAATGTAATCTGTGTTCATAATTTATTTGCTAAACATGTAAACAAACACAAGTTTTCCACTTAGACATACTTAATTTAGACATCTTACTTATGCTAGTGTAAATAAAGTTGCTTTTAGACCGAATAGTACTGCGGAAAAAATATTTAAAAATATGAAGTTGTAGCGCAAACTGAATCTTATGTGTAGGTATTACAGTTTGTTTTTCCAAAAACGTGTGTTTGTTTACATGTTTGGCAAATGAATTATGAACGCAGATTAGGATGTAGCAGTATCTACTTACTTAGAGATAAAGTTATCTTGCAGTTTAGATAAACATCGTCAAATAAATAGCTCATTACTAAAATCTGGAGGGGCTCACAGCCGCACGGGTTGATTGGAAGTTAAGCTACGCCTTCCGCGGTCGGTTCGTGGATGGGTAACCAACCATTATGGAGATCCCTCCGTTGCTCCGAAATCACTTTAACCCGTTGGTCAGCGTTTCATTCGTAAATCTTTGAAAGTCGTTACAGGTATTACCAAGAGGTATCATGTTACCCATTAACTGCTTGTGGAGGTCAGATGGACAGTCTCTCAGCAACTCAACCGCATCCAGTTAAACTTGAAGCCGACCCCATAGTTGGGTAAAGGGTAGCCAGATTGATTTTTACAATAATTTTCTGGGCTTATTAGTGACTCGCCCGAATTAACTCGCCCGAATCAGAGCCAAATCAACCATTTTAATAAATATTCGTTTTTCTTGAGGCGATTCGCACGAATTCAATTTATTTGTAGACAAATCGATAACTCCAGCAATCATCATCATCATCAGCCTATTAATGTTCCCACTGCTGGGACACACGCCTCCTCTCTGTGAGAGGGAGTAGGCCATAATCTACCACGCGGGCCTAGTGCGGGTTAGTAGATGTCACATGTCTTCGAATTTTTTGGTTCCAGCAATACGTAGTAGTAAATTGCAATAACGCACAGAAGTGATTAGGGTAAAATAGGACATAATAATCACATAATATCATAAAACAAGCGTTCTCTGACATCATTTGCTAGAGCAACCATTACTAAATCAAACAGAACACAAATTATTCTTATTATATTATCTTATTCCTTAGTTGGTCTCCCCATAATAACAACTTACTCTCGTTTTCCTTGTGGCTAATTTTGTCAAGGTGAGTTAATTATATCATCTAAATTGTGGCAATGTCTATGTCTTAATTTACATTATAGATTTATGTGCAGATTATATTTTCTAGTGGAAAAATTGGTCTGACAATTAATTACAGCAAGACAAAACTAATGACTAAGGCTGCCTGTCCACTGGAGCAGAGAGGAGAAGAGAGGAGCGGAGATGTGCCAATATTAACCAATAGAATCTTGACTTAGGATCACTGATCTAAACTCAGGGGCGGAGTCAAGATTCTATTGGTTAATATTGGCACATCTCCGCTCCTCTTTTCTCCTCTCCGCTCCAGTGGACAGGCAGCCTTAATCTGGAGGAGGATACCTCGCGACAGACAACAATGGAAATTGTTAGAGGAGGCCTATGCCATGAGGAACATAGAAATTCGAGACATTTTGTGATTTTTTTGATGTAACTGTTATTGTAAATAATGTAATGCTATCTAGTTTCATGTATGTTTACATATCTCGGGACCATGGGGTCCCGGTCCTTTGGAAGGCGTACGAGGGGCCGAAGCCAACTCGCAGAGGCCCCTTAGACAATTTTAAATGGAATGAGGCACCAACCGACGATTATCACTGTATGTACTATGCAAGTGCACCCAAGGACAATCCCCGGTTGGTGCAGGACTATTGCAAAAAATTAAAACAAAAAATATTGGGCTATGGGTTTGAGTGGCTGTATTGGATTGGTTACTTAGAACTATGGAAGGTCTATGTCCCCTGCCTGATCAATATTATTATATTTTCTACCTTTTTTAAAGAATCCAAATGGAACTTAACGAAACAACTTTGAAATCGTCTTGAATGTGAGTAGGTACGTTTGGACCTGCTTTCGTTCGTGCTGTGACTACTATCACAGTTTAAAGTGACTGTTTGTGTGCTTTGTACGTGCTCCTAATCTAATATTTCTTTTTTATTTACAACGTAAAATATCTTAAGAATGAGTTCATTCATTGATAGTTTCGAACCAAAAACTTGCGTTACGTGCTATCTGAAATCTGTTTGAATCAAATTGTTATTTTGTATTATTTATAAACAGTGAAGAACGATCACGATTGCTCCGTTAATAACAAAATAAACCTACTAAAATTGAAACAGTCTTTTACTTTATTTTTGGTGACGATGATGCTAAACTTTCTTTACTATAATCAAGAATCCTTTTAAAGTTTCATGATTAATGCATTATGTACCTACCCGTTCAAATCCTCATATAGCGAAAGTAGCCTGATAAATTTTTTATTTATCATTTCAGTAGATATACCTACCATACATTAAAGTTGGTGCAACTGCAAACATAAACTCAATCGAGTTTTACCGTGTACCAACATCATCACTTAAAATATAATTTATTATGATAATTTTTAATGATGATTTTTGATGAAAATTTTAATGATAATTTTTAATGAAGATGATTTTTAATGATAGTTTTTAATGTTTTTACTTATTTACTTATTCAATTTTTTGTATACGGGTATTTTGCCTGAAATAAAACACAATTTATTTATTTTATTATAATATGTATATAAAACAACTCAGGTACTTAGTTAAAATGAAACAACAAAGAAAACTAAAGAATTTCTTTCATTAATTTTCTTTGAAAGAATAACGTTTATTTGGACACAGTTCGTGAAACACAAAATAGAAATAACAAAATAAAAAGTGAAAATAATGTTTTAACAACAACAATGTTTTAATTACAACAAGGGTCTAAACGAAATAGTTATCTATTACTAACGAGCGAACATCGGTGGCCGATCTGCTCGTCTAGTCTTTAAAACAAAAGTGGTGAAGCAATGTGTTTGAATTGATACAGGTGTTCCAAAATTAAATTGGTCTGCACACAGTGAAATAAAGCAACACTTCCTACACTAAACGTGACAACATTACTGTAAGTGTACAGTATTACAAAAAAAATCTAAACCAAACAAACAGCAGAATAAACCAACCAAGTAAAACGCCTGCTACACGGTCGCCAACCGCGTCCCGACAGAGGTGACCTTAGTGGTTTACAACCGAGTAGCTGATGGTTTACCCCCAAACGTTGAAACAACTTTTCCGGTCCCCGATCAAGGTCACCTCTGTCGGCGACACGGTTGGCAACCGTATAGCAGGCACTTAAAATTCCTCTAACATCTCTAAAGGCACAAAAGTTCACATTTTATCACAAGTCGTCAAGTATGAAAACGCCGCAGACAATACAGGCTAGAGGTTAATTCCCATCAATACAATGTAGTGAACAGCTTCGCAAAATATTATACGTGGCCTAAACGACCTCGTGCAATGTTTCACTTCGGGCGGTTTTCACTTAAGGGTTAGAAGTAGTGACCGACCGAAACTACGTTTTCGTTTTCTTGGCCATTTTCGGCAAAAATACAAAGATTCGGCCATATTTTCGTTATCGGCCATAAACCAGCCGAAGAATCAATACACGAAATGCTGTATCCTCTACAGTCTACTGGAATTATCGTGTTTAATTTCTCATAAAGTCTATATTTGCTCTTTCTCTTCCTAGGTAAAAAAAAATTCTGTGTAATGTCTAAATCATTTTCGTTTACGGTATCGTTTTCGGCCGAAAATAAGACTAAATCAAAACTTTTTTTACGTTTTTATTTTCGGCTGTTAATCCAGCTTCGGTTGGACACTAGTTAAAAGGGACGATTCTGTGGTCAACATGGTTAATATTTATTCTAGCAAAGGAGTAATTAATTCGCGAAACCCTTCGTCAAGACTGAAATTGTAAAAGCTTGAAGGCGAATTGCCTTAAAACATTAATAATTTAGTTTAGGCCACTTGGAACTGGCAATACTTAATCCGATGAACACACCACGAAGGTTGATCATGAATTTTCACGACCGCAACGGACGAATCGATGCTTTTAAAAAATATTATTTTTTCTTGAATTGTATGCAGTAAAGTTAAAGAGAGTAGGTATGTGCCAAATTGCCAATTACCTAATACGTGTATTTCTGGTGTTGTCGATTCGCCCACAAATGAATTTTCTTCATACGAATCACCTCTAGAAAAAATTAAATTACAAAAAAGTGTCGATTCGCCCGTTTCGGGCGAGTAAATTCGTACGAATCAACCAGAAAACCATGAAGAATGATGAAGATACACCACTTGTTCCGTAACAAATAATACCGCATATCAAAATTCTCACATCAATTTATTTCAAGGAAATTGAGTTCAAACCAATAAAGGCAAGGGACGGAAGTAATCGAAATAATTAAAGACGATCGAAGTGCAGTACCTGAGAAATGATCTAGTTTATTTGTTTTTATTATGAGAATAACCATCACATAAATCTAACAACGAGCTACGCAAGCATTGATTCCATTTTCCTAATAAACTGTTACTTACAAACCGGGACTGCTTGTATGTCTGTTCATAAACTACCATTAGTATTATATTCCACATAATTTAACAGAGTAAAAATTACTACTACTACTACTAAGAAAAATGTTAATTACTCGATGTAAAAATTCAAAGAATTAAATAGATTTATGAACACAAACAAGCAGTATTGACAGCTCATATAATTCCCACAAAAAACACAAGAGCATAACTTGAAAATAATTAAAAAATGCTGTCAAACGACATGTTAATCTCGACGATTTCTATAAAAAGTTCTTCGAAATAGTAGTGGCAGAGTAATGTGAGTTATCTAATCGGACTAATACATCACGTAAGTTGGACGGGCGGCGTCAGGCGGCGAGGTAGTGAAACGTAATATATAGCATGCTTTATTAATATTCATAGCGACCCATTTGTTAATATCCACACACTGACAGCTCAATTTCACTCGCAATACGAACCACACACTTCCCATAGAACCGTTGCCGGCCAATTATATCTGATATTGGTACTTACTTACATCGTTGTCTATAAGGATTACTAATTGCGTGTATTTATTTTTAAATTTGGAATTAACTAATTGTCTTTTGATGCATCGTTCCTGTCAGTTCTAAACAGCCATGTTTAATTTTTGTTTTTGGAATAGTTTCGTTGTGGTGATTATGTTCTACACTTTCAGTCTTAGAATAATAACGCATAGAAACCTAGTACGAGTGCAAAAAGTGAGGCAACTAAAACTTAGCCATAGTGGCTAACTTCTCTCGGCGAGCCGTCAGTACTCAAGGTCACGTTCCGTCGAACACAGCTCGCGAATAAATAATTTAAAATAATTGAAAATGACAGTTTGTAGCGTGAAGAGATGTCATAGCACTAGGAAAACAAGACAAAATGTGATCAAATTACATTTCATAAGTAAATACTTACATTTTATACATTCTTTTTACGTAAATCGATCATCAAACAAAAATTCTAATAACCTACTTTATCACAATACAGTGTTGCTATTTGTGAGGAAAAAAATACCCACATTGCTTTCAATTTTGTTCTTATTTTGGTTTAGCAAAAAAAAATGTTTTTGATGTAGGTACCTTACTACCTACCTTATGGAATACGATAAAACATTTTGCCAGTTTCGAGAAACTAACTTGTCATTAGGTATTTTATATTAGTCTTTGTAAATAGGATACTGGTGACGATTCTGGGTGCGTCAATTTAAACTATTTACAGCCTCTAAATTTTGGTCGTTATCGACACTGCTACTTAGTGTTTTTAAACTTTTTAATTTTTTGTAATTTTCTCAGTCATCCTCCTATTTAAATATAAATAAGTATTTGGAAACTTACAACACTTACTATTATTTGATATTATATCCGATTTTTTACATGTCAGCAATTAATACATGTTAATATTAAAAACCCATCACACATTCTAAACACATTGAACTAATCATTTTCTTCATGCGATTAACGGTTCATTTATTTCCTTTTATTTTAAACTAGCTTTTACCCGAGGCTTGTTACGCGTAATTTTCAAACTGTGATATCTCTTAAACTATTCATTTAAATGATGTGATGTGAAGGCATATTTTAATCGAAATTGAATGCCCAATTTAAATAACATATTTTATTGGATAAGGATTAACATGATACCGGTCAAAATAGATTCGGAAATAACAATGAAAATATTATAAAATTTTAAGGGATAAAATGGTTACTGTGGGTCATCCTTAGAAGATAGATATGCCATCGCGGACTTTTTTGTTGATGTTTTTAAGGTATACAATACTCTAGAACATAAATTTGATTTATCTCTCACGGCTTACGCGGCGCACGCCAGTAAAGCTCCCAGTCGACATGATTTTTTCCGACATCTTCAATAATAATTGTTATATTTCAGCTGATTTACACAAAACCTTAATGAATTATATACTAAAACCTTCCGCATGATCACTCCGTTCAATGGTGAAAACAGTTTGAAAATCTGTTCAGTAGTTTTTGAGTTTATCGCGTTCAGACAGACAGACGCGGCGGGGGACTTTGTTTTATAATATGTAAGGATAAATCGAATTTTACCTTCCGGAAAAATAATGAAGTTCCAGTTCCTGATAACATAAAATACTTGTCTTGGTTTGGTCCTTTTCCCATATTTTTGTGGGTAAAGGCCTGGTAATGGTATCACTGAAAGCTTTATTTGTGTGCGTTTGCGGAACGTAGACACATTCGGCTCACGCACACAAACAAAATGAACTGGACACACGATATCGCTCGTGTTTTGTACTAGACGCGGCTTCTATGCGTTATTATTCTAAGCTTTCAGTATTACCAACCTTGGAATGAATAAAATGTTAATTTAGGAATAGATATTGTTTCCTATTTGTTAATCACATCTTTTTTGGTTCGCCTCGGCCTATTTCGGCCATTTATGGACACAGCCTATAATGTTCCCACTGCTGGGACACAGGCCCTCTCTCTGTGAGAGGGAGTGGGCCATAATACACTACGCGGGTTGGCGGATGTCACAGGTCTTCGATTTTTTTTGTTGGACATGCCAGTTTCTACACGATGTTTTCATTCACCGTTTTGTAAAAAAATACTTCTTCACTCTCTTTAACAATTCTTCTTTTCTTTTTTGATGTGGCTCCTTCTTTTCTTTTTTGATGTGAATCACCAATAAGCCTCCAATTCAACATAAATATTCAGACTACCCACGCTTTTTTAGTATCACTTTCACCATCCAAAGAAGATCGGTCAAACAAATTGAAAACAGCAATTCTTCAAACTGACAACCAACAAAACTGTTATTAAAATCCAACTTCACAGTAAATAAAAAAACTGGACGATCGTAACGCCTTCGACTCTATCCTAATCTCATCTCAGCAGAAACTTCATCAATATTATATCGCGTCCGTATTTTTTCGCATTGCACGTAATAGATTTTTTTTTGTGTTAGGAATCGGATCCACAGAATACAATTTCAATTTCCCACCACGTTTACATTGTAACTATTTTGTGTGATTGTCATTTACAAATCATAAGAAACGGAGCTTATAAAAACTTCGGCTTATCAGAATAGGGACTTAAAAAAAGTAAAGTTATTTCTTTCACAATCCAATGTAATTTCTTACTGGTTCATTTTTTAATTGCTTTTTTTAGGCATAACAATCGGCGAAGTTGGCGCGGACAGCGGGTGGCCGCCGGCCCCTTTGCCTCTCATATAATTATAATTATTCCATTAACTTGTACCACTGCAATTATTACGTGAAATTCCATCTCATACTGTCATCCAGACGCTAATTCGCAGTCTTCATACGTCTCTCGATGTAAACAACGTTTATTTTGCAATTTTTGCATTTAGGTAACAATGTCAGTCGTTAAGTAAAAATACATTAACTAATTAAATTACTGGCCATATACATTTCTGACATCGTCATTTCGAATCTGTATAAATTCGAAAGTTTAAAAAAGGAATCTTCGAATAAAAATTGCAAAACACGGCACAAAAGAATCCACATCATTGTCGCGTCGTTAAATAAATAAATTACTGTCGATTACGACCAAAGTTAACAATGCAAAAAATCGACTTAATTTTTAACAATCTTATAAACAAAGATAAATTCGTGCCGCCGCCGCAGTATGACGTCGCATTACCACCCGCCCTTTGCAAGATTAATATCCGCTATAAAAAAACATTAACAAAGTCCATTGCGGGCTATCTCAACGATTACGCAACAAATTTTTCTTTGGAACCAGCAGTGTAACGCATTACACATAAAACATTCCTTTATTGACAGTTGCGCCTTATGGCGAAGATCTGCAACATTTAACTTTAACTTTTGTTACTTTTCTAATACCCTGTGGCGTGGGATCAGGGATCACGAACTATTTTTTATTGGGCCGATTAGAAAACCCGTTGTAATTAAAAACAATTTACGAATAATAGCAGCTATGAATAATTTAGAGATCGTTCACTGTCATTAGAGTACAGATTGGGGTTTTATTGACCTTATTATTTATTTATTTAGGCCTTCGTTTCTATATTGGGTTCTAGTCAATTACTTCATAATGTTTGTGTATTGCTTGAGCGTGGAACTATGAAGCCTATAAGCGGGTCATAAAATCGAAAAGAGATTCCAGAGAACGAATCAATGATCACCTATGGAAACGGTTTACTGTCTGTCTGTGTCTCAAGTTTTGGGTAAAGCCTAAGGAATGTTTCTAAGTAGGTAGTATTTAGTTTAGCTTTTTACCTACCAATTTCTAAATTCAAAGGTTTAACACCCCTGCTACACCCGAATTTAAATTCAAACCGCTACAATACAAAAACAATGTTTGCGGTGAGCATCAATTTTTTTTCAAAAACAGAATTCCGAAAATCCGCACTCGAGTGCAGGTAGCGATCGAATTTTAAAACTATTTGTATTTCCGAAAAAAAAAAGCCGATTATAATAAGGCACAAGAATTATGACGACATCCATAGTCATCCATATGTTGTTTTATTTTTTCTATGAGTAGAAAAAATGTTTAGTAGTCTTCTGTAGTGTTTGGTGAGTGAATTATTCGGTATTAGTTGTTTAGCCGGGTCGTTAGAAATACGTTTACAATTTCGTGGATGCGCCCATTTTTTGGTGTGCCCTCGGGCGGAAAAGGAGTTTCTGCGTCGGTTGGCTCCTTGAATCGGATTTGCTACAATTACAAGCATTAGGCCTGTTGCATGTGAGACGCAATGAACTGAGAGATAGGGGTATTTTTTTGGAAACCAGAATTCTATTAGTTCCGTTTCTTGTTTGTAAGCTTTTGTAAGGAGCTTTGAGATATTTGTGAAAACCGCAGTTGATATTATTATTAGTAATCTATTTGAGTTATCTTCAGCTTATATTTTAATGATTATCTTTCCCACAGTTTACCATCAAGTCTGTATTCCTCAAATTGACGCATTTTTGGCACTGTGGGTGCCAAAAATGCGTCTCTGCTTGGCTATTTCCATTCCATCCATTAATAAATTGTATGTGGAAGCTTTATCCCTGTTATCCATATTTTTGACACCTGATAAAACTGGCCTACCTAGCCATAAATCACATGACCTCAAGTTCAGTGTCCGCAATTATACCTAGTATTAAACCTCATAAACTCCGATAATCACAGTTAATTCTTTTTTCAAAAATGCGAAAGCCTAAAATAACAAAAATAAAAAAACCCTCCATGTTCAATAAATAACATAAACAAGGAAAGCATGTCCTCACTATGTCCAAACACAGTGCTCATTAGTACAGGCCGGTTGGACAACGGCCTCGCCACAGTTAATGATAATAATGAGCAGTTATTATTTCCCTACACTACTATATAATTATTTGCCTTTTTTCCGACGTTTCCGACCATATTACGCTTGCGACTCAACTGCACACATCCAGTCAGGGTTGGATGATTAAAATTATACGATTATATTATCAAAATCTGTTATTTAAATGAAAATTTACCAAACCAAAGAAAAAAATAAACAGCCAACAATGGGCTCCTTAAAAAAAATGGGACAATTTTGATAGTGTTTAACATGTTCAATGTAATTTTAATCCAATATTTGCCAATTTTACCAATGAAACATGTCTTGAATAAAATTATTAATAATAACAAAAAAATTACAATTTCCCAATAAAATAACTGATTTAAAAAAAAAAACAGATTTTGCCCATCCCTGCTTCTAGCACACCCCGTTTTATTACTGTTACACGCACTATCATCGAATAAGATGTTTATTAATGTTTATAGAACAAGATTTAAATTAATCAAGAGAATAATAACTTTATTCTGATTGGCTATTGCTTTCGCGGAACGGTTAAGGCGAGTTTTTTTCTTTTTATCATTGGCTAGATATCTTGATTAATGGTTTTTAATCTTTACGATCTTTTTTTGCTGTCGGTGCGTGACCTTGGCTACTCTATACAGAAAGGACGACTTAGTTGATGGTACAACTGACTGATATTGATTCGTCATATTTGTATGCTTTGATTTCTATTACTGCCTTATTGGTGTAGTGGTCGCAAGCGCTACTGCTAAGCATGTTCTGGGTTCGATTCCCAAGTCGGGCAATGTGTTATTAGGTTTTTTCCATTAGGAATATGTCAGTTACAGCCCGGAGTATGGATTTGTGCCCGGTTCATGGCGATAGGCTCATCCCCCTATTACATGGGACTCATTGGCGAAATATGGGTGTACCTACTTAGGTCACCTCTGCCCTCTGTCTAACCCTTCAGGAAACATGCGTGATGTTATGTTTAAGTGGCTGCTGCGCGCTTTGGTGTTTAATGTAAGTGCTGCTGCACTTACATTAAACACCAAAGCGCGCATAGCGCAAAGCGCGCATAACATCAGCAATTGATATAAATAAATAAATAATAAGTGCTATATGATTTATATTAATCAAATAATTAGTCATATCCGTTCTCGTTTCTCCCGGATGTTATTTAAGGATTGGATTGTGTGTGTTACTACTTGAGTTTTTTTCTGAACTTAAGAGGGACGCTTCTGCCTATAAGTATATTTTGTAATAAACTTACAATAAGTGTTTATGGTTTTACGCACGTGCATGCTTTTAAAATGTTTCACCTAGTTTCGAAATTCGACTCTTTTCAGAATTGAAACTAATCAAGCGCTGATTGATAACCTTGTGAAGGCCGCATGAATCCGCTGGAGGCGAGAAGCAGAAATACGGTCGAATTGGGGATGCTTGCTTGCCTATTTTTGTTTTTTTTTTTTGTCAGACAACATGATCCATTTTGTTAGTGAAGTAGTGCTTAAAACTGTGTTAGTTCACACATAAATCCATACAATGCTTGAAGAACGGACAGTCATACCTGTACGCTATCGCCTATGTGCAGCAGTGGACGTCTTTCGGCTGAAATGATGAAGCGCTGATTTCATGCTGAATGCGTGTCCCACGTAAGTTGTAATCTGCTCAAGTCTTAACTTTCAATCCCACATGGCAACTGAGAAATAAAAATCAACGAAATGAACGCAGGACTATAAAATAAAAGTTTTATATGAAACTGATATTGGGTGTCGTGTACAAGATAAAGATAACACACTCATAAAACCGATGAACGCTCAATTAGCTTCTCGGACCTTTTTTAATTTTATATTTGCGAAACCATAAAATTGAATTTAATTTTTACGTTTATGGCAATGTCGTGTTCTGTCATAAAAAGTCATTATTAATTTATTAAGTGGAATTTATTTAGAACCTTGTAAGGGAAATTATGTGAAATAAAACTCTTATTTTGCTGTGTGCAATATCACTAATTACATTTGGGACATTGCACTTATCAACATCATACAACTTCTTCTTACATTGTAATTTATATGTAGATACAAGTAAGTCACTGTGATATTTTTTCGCTTTTAGAAGTTTTAGATGGGGTAGGGACCAAATTAAAACACTTTTTTAATCTCACTATGCAAACGTGCACAGTAAAATTAAATATAGGTACAAAACGTCATGGTGTTTTATAGTGTATCTATTTATTATTAAGTGTGACGACATACAAGGTAAATGTCAAGCAGTCAAGCTATATTTACAAGTTTACTTGTACCGGTCAAGGGGATAATAAACAATACAATAATAAAATAAAATACAAACTTAGTATTCCATATTGTTGCAGGAATCTGAATGATGATAAGTGGGTGACTCATTTTACAGTAATACTGGCTATTACAATAACTTTATTAATATTACAAACTATACCTAGGTAAGTAATAAATAAGTAGATACCTATTTTAAATACAGAACAAATAGAAATAAAACGAAAAAAGGGGCCAAGTGCGAGACTCGTACACGAAGGATTCCGTATCACTGGTCAATTTTTAACACTACATAATTTTTACTACCTTAAATATATTATCTCCATACAAAAAACTTGTATGGGGATCTCCTATATTTTTTTACGTTATTTTATTTTTATGATTTTTTGTTATAGCGGCCATATTAGTATGGTATCTTTTGAACCGTACTAGGTAGACACTTGAAATTTTTACTAGCCCTGTGACAGACAGACAGTCAGCGAAGCCTTAGTAATAGGGTCCCGTTGGCTCCCTAATGGGTACGGAACCCTAAAGCAAACAAAGCGCGACAAAGTCATATAAAAAATCAGAGAAAAACCTTATTGTCATTTTGACACGTTGGATGACATTGCCAATTTTGACAACAATATAACCAACATGATTTGTCACATTAGTCTATTTGTAGTCTGTTATGGAAATCGTAGTCTTACAAAAAGTATAATTGGATTTCCAGTAGGTAAGTAAATAAAATTCTCTCCGGTACAGGATGGGATATTATACAGGATTCTCTAATGTAGCAAGAGGTACCTTGGCAAAGGTGACCTGTAATAAAATGCACCTATTTTAGAGACCATAAATAATTCGTGTGGATTTATTGACAGATTAATAAGATTAATTGTAAGTTTGCAACCCCTGCTACCATATGACCATATGACCAATCTTTATACCGGCCAGTATTTATAATTCGCACCATGAGGTCGCATTTTTCAGGGGAACAGTTTGTACACCGACCTTCAAAGGAGTAGGTGTGTTTCAAGATGGGATGCGAATGCTTCCACGGGGCTCCTCCATTTTCTAAAACGGGACTGATGTATAAAATACAAAAAAACAATAGCATGAATACAATCAGAACTATTCCGAATTAGGGTATCTGATAATGTCAGAGGGACACTAAGCAAAGGCAGGGGTAGATTGTTAAGAGTCCGGCACTGCCCAGACTGGCTCACCAGTGAGGCAGTTTGGGCGTATATGAGGATTTCCCACTTCAGCAAAAAAATATAAAGGAGTGGGTGTCAACGCCCCGAAATTCTTAACAGCTCTTGATACAGAAATACTCATTATAACAACAAAAGAATTTTAAAATATGAATGTTACGGTCATAAGTTAATAAATCCTGTCTGTAGAACAACATTATTAACAACGCGGTTGACTGACCACTCGAAATGTTTTTGCAACATTTTGCATATTGTGAAACACCACTACATAAAGCACTTTCAGATAATCAAATTTGATTCGCGTCCATTAATCAGTTTAACACATTTGCAGTGTGGCCATTGCGATTACATGCGATTAATAAACGCAGACAGTGCGGACGAAAGCGAATGATTAATTATATCAAGTGTGAGCAGCAATCAAAATAATTACGAACATCGCGACTCGTATTCTGTAGCATTGAATAATATGTCGCAGTAAGATGGTTGAAAACTTAATATAATTATATGAAAGCGGTTCACGAGTGCCCTAATTTTGTTACAGCGACCCAATTTCCACGTAGAGCTCGCCGGCCGCTGCCGCGGCACCGCTCACTCCGCTCACTTGGCTCGCGCTTAGTTGGTCATAGATCTAACTTGGGTTTGGTTGGAGTTCCCTAAAACTTATACATATTATCAGATCATGCTCATATCATAGTTATATTCCTAGTAAGACAGTTATCAACCGCTTTCATATGACTATAAACCGGTATATAGGGTGACAGGTAATTAGTGACCGATACTTAAACATGATGTAAAAACCAGAAGTTGCGAAAAAAAAACCAGCTGCTCCCTACATTTTTACGCGTTATGCGAACATAAATTTTAATGTAGGGAGCAGCAGATTCTTTTTTCGCGATTTCAGGTTTGGTCCCATAGTAAAAGTTGTTCATAATGATGAGTAAAGTCACGTGTTTTGGTCACTAATTATCAGTCACCCAATATAGCTATATCCCTAGGGATATAACTATATCACGACTTCAACCATCTTACTGCGACAAATACATTACATGTTAACTTAGTTATCTCACATCTGTGAGGTACATCCGTTGGACCACACAACCATAGCTTGATAATCTTGAAGTCCCCTACTGTTTATTGATCGTCAGTTGTTTATTGTATTAGAACCTTGTCTTACCCAAAGCGTAGATTACTGAGATACTTCCTAGTGTAACTGGGGTGTCATTACATTATTCATTCAAACAATAGTGCCAATACAGCTGCGTCTGAATCCGTTTGCTCTGAAACTATTATTGAGAAACCTATTTCAATTTATCGGTGTTGAAGCAGTGTCGTATTAAGAATGTTCTCGTTGAAGGATATTTCAAGAACTTTGAAGATGAATTTTACTCCAATTGAAATTTAATGTACCATAGAGTCTATAGTATAACCACACCCTGCCTAACCCTTCCGGGTTTACAGGCACGATGAGATGTTTATGTTGAAACATAATACCTAATATCAGTTTACCCCAATTTACATACACATTATCTATCATATTATGTGTATCCCCATCAAATAGGAATGTTAACAAAAATAATATATTTTGTCTGTCAGTTATGTAAGTATAGATTATTAAATAATATTGGACACGTACTTTTTCTTTTTTTACGTAGTCAAAAGATTACGGCAATACATTGAGTTAATAAAATGTAGCATGACGTCACTCTCCGGCAGATTTTATACTGATTTGTGACGTAGCGAGCCCCCGCTTCCCAACTTTAATGCGTTTTATCTAAATATTTTTTTATTCATATGATAAAGCGAATGCTAATATTTTTTGATTATCTGACTGACGGACAATTTTTTTTCCATTCCTTTATTAATCAGGGTTCTTCCAATGACTTCTATAATTGTTGGCGATGACACTTTCTTTATTCTTGGTTTTAATCATTCTGCAGCCAGATGTTTGCTGCTGCCAATACTCCATAAGGAAAGTTCCTTGATAGAATATTATAAGCCACTAGCTGACTTTGGAATCATAAGCCAATTATCCTGACCTTTATACCAGGAAAAGACTAGAGATCACGTCCAGTATGTCATACCCATGTCAATTATGTGAACATGCTCACTATGTTGATTGATTATTATCAATACAAAGGGATGAATGTAGGTTACCACCTTTTTTTGACAAGGGCAAAATATGTTAAAGACTTAAAGGAAAAAGTTTTTTTAAGTAAAGTGGAAGTCTACCTTGTGGAAAGCCTCCCACAAGGTGGACCGATGACCTTGTGAAGGCAGCAGGAATCTGCTGGATGCGGGAAGCGCCAAAACCGGAAGGCGATGCTTAGGGGAGACCTATGTCCAACAGTGGACGTCTTTCGGCTGAAATGATGAGGATGATGAAGTAAAGTAGAATGCTGAACGTCTACAAGCTCGAACTTGCGCCGTCAGTAGGAACTGGTCATCATTTTTTTATTGTTTTTTTATCACCTTATTACGGAACCTTTTAACGTTCTGCATCGTTTTCACATGTATCATCATCATCATCATCAGCCAATTAATGATCCCACTTCTGGGACACAGGCCTCCTCTCTGTGAGAGGGAGTGGGCCGTAATCCACCACGCGGGCCCAGTGCGGGTTGGTGGATGTCACATGTCTTCGAATTTTTGGTTCTAAGACATGCCGGTTTCCTCACGATGTTTTCCTTCACCGTTTTGAGAGCAGTGGTGATGAAATTATTTACACAAAGTAAAGCGCCTGCTTGGGTTCGAACCCACGACTCACAACTCGTAAGTCGGGGCCGTTACCACTGGGCCACCACTGCTCTCCACATGTATAATTACTTACAATTTTAATGTAACCAAACCATTTTTTGATTTAAAAGAGTGGCCGTGGAGTTTCTTGCCCGTTCTTCTCCATAGGTACTTACTACGCTTTGAGTTGAGGGTTGTGGCTAGTTAATAACAGCCGTACGGGTCGATCGAACGGGTTCAGCTACGCTTGCCACGGTTGGTCCGTGGATGTATGACCATCTACATACATAGACCTTACATTCCAAGACCCCTCCGTGCTTTGGAAAGCACGTTAAGCAGTTGGTCCCAGCTGTGATTCGTGCATCTTTGACAGACGTTACGGGTCGTCGGAAGCCCGAAAGTCTGACATTCAGTCTTACCAAGGGGTATCGTATTACCCAGCAACTGGGTTGTGGAGGTCAGATAGGCAGTCGCTCCATGTAAAATACTGGTATTCAGCTGCATCCGGTTAACCTCGCAGCCGACCCCAACATAGTTGGAAAAAAGCTAGGCATATGATGAACTAGTTTCATCTTTCTGACTGACCGGTCCCTTGACAATTCAAAAATGTCTGTAATTGGTTTATTTTAAACAAATGCTTTGAGTTTGGGTTTGCTTTTTCTGGCGCGTGGCCAAACGCCGCCATGTAATTTTGCCAATAAAGTGTTTACCAACAACGCCGGCGCCGGCGTCAATGTCATTCAAGCGCCAAAAGATCCTTATAGCACTCTAGGCTTCACAAAATTTTACTGAACGTTAAATAGATACTACATAGCAAAAAAGAGCGAACAGAGTCTTTTATTTGTGGTTAGATCACGTACAGACAAAATAAGCTTGAAAAGAATTCACTATCGTACAATCAGTCTGTAGAAAATTGAAATATATTCGTCGTCGTCAAATAAAAGATCAGATAAACATAGATTAGGATAACTGAAAATTGAGACAAAACACCATAGCCTATTTCAGTTCTCCCCCAAAACCCACGCACGAAAAATGTCTAACGTTTTCGAGTTCTGGCAGATCACAGTGCTATTCTGTAAAAATCACACCGTGAAAACGTAGAGGAAGGTGATTTTAAAGTGAGTAGTCAATCCCTAGCGTCGGAAGGACCACTGTAGGAAGTAGATGGTTACACTGTGGATATAC